>OX637576.1:23777853-25137467 GCA_951800085.1 Comarum palustre | reverse complement strand
CGTCAACAACATGGCAGCCAAGAGTCTCTTGCAACGCGCGGGTTCCAATCCTTCTGTGAACCTTTTAAAAGCTATGCACGCAAGTCAGGGCTTAGCCACAACAAGCAGCAACGTTGTAACAAATGTGACAAGACAAACCATTCTACTGAAAATTGTAGAGCTCACATACGTTGCACAACTTGCAATTTGAAAGGGCACACTGCCAAGATCTGCCGACAACACTTCCTATGTTCATATTGCAACCTCCGGGGGCATGTCTATGAATATTGTAACAAGAGAAAAGCAGCACAATCCGGGGAAGGAACCAGCTGAATTAGTCATACCCTGGCAGCTTGTGAAGGGACTAACCCCTACTCTTTGTCACAAGCAGAATGTGCTTATTTGAGACAACTTTTGGACAACAATCAAGCTCCAAACCAAGCCGGTAAAATTTGCAACTATGAGGAACTATCTGGTAAGGTTGCTTCACTAGCCAATAATTGTTGTCATACACCAACATGACTTATAGATAGCGGTGCCAGTGATCATATTGTGTGCAATGATGAATTTCTTACATCTAAAAGACTTGCCATGAATTATACTGTGAGGCTCCCATCTGGTTCATCTGCTCAAGTTACACATATTGGCACAGTAATATTTGCGTCCCAATTAAAGCTTGAGAATGTACTATGTGTCCCTTCCTTCTATCTGAACCTAATATCTATCAACAAACTGGCTCGAGATTCATTTTATGTTACCATATTTCTGAGGCAAGTTTGTGTTATGCAGGACCTGCGATCGGGAAAGATGATTGGAACGGGCACTGAGAGGGAGGGAGTCTACTGTCTCGACAACCACCAGAAAGGAACATGGCACAATAATGAGGGGGAGTATTGAGACACAATAATGAAACACACTACAAATGCACATGGCAGAGCTCAATCTGCTGTGCCATTCCAACCTGTATATACTTTACAGACTGTAGAATATGCTTAGGGTCTTGTATAAATAGCTCTACTCAGATCAATGCAATGAACTACTTACTTCAACCTAATACCAATTCTATTAAAGAGGAAGAGGGGAATGTTTTGGTGGTGGTTTGGTGGTCAGCGGTGGCCATATGGCGGAGCTCTGCCGTGGAGACCCCGGATCGGCGAGAGAGAGAAGAGAAAGTCGAGAGGGAGAGAGACAGAGTTTGGGGCTTTTGACCGAAGTCAAAAGTCTCAACTCCTTTTATAGAAAAATGGACGGCACAGATTTTATGGATCTTGATCCAACGGTCCAAATCAGATGGGTAGAAATTAATTACCGAATTGCTAACTAAAAGTTACCGGAATGGTAATTCAAAAATTACCCTGAATTTTGGAAATTTGTAAAAAATAGCTCGATGCTCCGAAAAATAATCCGGAGACACTGGTGAACTCGCGTTGATACGTACTATGACATCGAGGCCTTAAAAGAAGAATTTGAGAATTTAGGAGAAACTCAAAATTTAACTTGAGCGTTAACTCGCCAAGTTACTACGCACGGTTACTAAGCCTCAATAACTCTATAAAAACCACGTAAAATTTTACAGGATCTTACAGTTTTGGTAGGGTGGTGCTGGTAGTCCCTCCTCTTTTGGGTGAGGGTTTTGGTAGGGTGGTGTTGTCGTGTCGTTGGGAGAGCCATGGTTATGATGTCGTTTTCAGGGACTTTTAATGTCGGTTAGTTCTTGTTGTCAATGTAATGGGGAGGTTTTACCTGTGCATATCTGCTGGCAGTTTTGGCCATATAGTGTTTGAAAGAGTTGTTTCTTCTTGAGGTTGACTGTAAGGATGTATCGAGACTTCTGGATTAGGTTAGGTTACAGTTGAACCCCTATCGGTTCTTGTCCACTGTAATCATCGATGTTTCGGGTAGGTAGAGAAGGGAGTAGGAATTAATTTCCACCCCGATATCCCTCATGGTTGTAATATTGTATTCTCATTTAATGAAATTTTTGTTATTGCTCTAAAAAAATGTATAGATAGTGTGAGAGTTGAATAATGGTTTTAATGACTTTTTACCTTTTTAAAAGTTCATTTTTCAAATAAGCAAGAAAATATGGTCATAAATCAACTTGATGACCAAAAAAGGGTTATCTCTCAAAATTTCTCATAGATCATAGGCTTTAGCTTTTCGATAACAGGAAATAGAAAAGCAAAAGAAATTAAACTCAATCACGATGTGAAAATCATGATGTTGAGCAAAGTCTTTAAGCAGATAAAGCATGAAATAAATGCATAAACTGGATAGGAGCATTTAGAGCTTCTCCTTGATGTGCAAGCTAGGGCTTGGCCGCATGATCGACAGTGCACAATTGAGAACAGGGCTTTCCTGCTTTGCAGCCTGTCGCGGTTTGGTGTTTTGTGATTCTAGAGGGCGCCCTTGCTTCTTCTTTGGCTTACTGTTAGGCATATCTACAGCATTAGGTTCTTTTGTAGCTTGATTAGGAACTAGACCTAAGGTTTTTGCCGTGATAGCACAGCAAGAAAGTCTGGTTGTTTCATTAGCTTGAATTGGTTGGCAGTATCTTGAGCTTGAAGCAAGTCCTCAACCAATAAACTCAGTTTCTTGGGAGACACTTCTGGGGTTGCAGGCCTTCCCCGTTTACGTCCCACTTCTTCTATGATAGCAGCATTAAGAGGTGACACATCAAACTCTGATTCGCCATGCTCCGATACTTGCTGTGATGGTACAGAGACTGGTGCTAGAGCTAGTGCATCATCCTCAGGTTCCTTGGTCTGCTTCTTGATGATAGTTGGGCTCCTAGGTGCAGTAGGCATTTTCAGTCCAAACAGAGGTTTCCCAGAAAGAGAGGGCGGTGTCTGAAGGCCCTAGAATTTGAAAGTACCATGGCATAGAGCTTTGGGATCAAAGCTAAATACTGGAGCTGAATTATTGCTCCCATCAGTAGACACTGCACAGTTAGTTGAAGAACCAGCAAAACAACGTCCATTTTCATGGAATACCAGATCACAAGCAGGACAAGTCCCCAAAACATTCTCAAAATGGAAGTAGAGTTCCTCCTCAATATTCTTGGCCAGTTTAATTGTTTTCTCGGTAAAGATTGGGTCTGAGAGTTTCCTCTCAACCCTAACCCTAACCTTCTTTGATTTTTCATACAACTTGTCATCATACTCAATATAATCACCAGTAACTGAACCAATGCTTGGAAAATTTTCAGGAATTTCATATTTAGGAAGGATGTTCTGTATGCGTACCCAGAAGAAGAGGGAATCCATGACAATATTTTTGATCGATTTCACCCCATCATAAGGCTGGATCACCATTGGCGCCTGTTGATACCACCATGGACCACCCTAAAGTACCTTGTTGCGATCTTTGGCAAAATCAAAAGTGATCACAAAGATATTGTTTGGTCGTTCCTGGATCTGAAATTTCCTCTCAAGAACCCAAACCCTACCACAGAACCGTATGAGGTCTGCTAGGGTTGGTGGCTCTGTGTTGAGCGGCTTACGAGCAGGAAGGACTGAGGAGCACCTCGCTTTGGTGATAAGATACGGTGGGAAAGATCTACCATCTTCGATTTTGCCAGAGCCAAAGATGCAACGAAAGACTTGGTTACCTCGTTGATCGATGTCGTCATCGAGTTTTGCATCGAGAGAGGAGCATTTGTTGGAAGTGTTGGATGGAGTAGAGAAGTTGAAATCCGACAAATTGAAAGCCATGGAAGGTTGAAGGTGCACAACGGCGTTTAGGGTTTTGTTTAGGAGAGTAGATTGTATCTTGAATTTTAAAATTTCTCAATTTTTTTTAAAAATATAAAATAGAGATCAGCACGAATTTGTTATATTTTTCAGTGAATTTTTATAACTTCCGAGCTATTTTTAACAATTTTTCAAATTTTTATTGAGTTTTATCGTTTATCCGGGTGCTGTCGTGTCATTTTCTTTGGCTGATGAGGAGACACGTGGCAGGTGGTGAGAGGGGAAGCTGATGATGACGATATCATCAGCTAAATGGTCATAAGTTTTGTGACGGATGGTGGTGTAGCTTTGTTAGGAGTTGACACGTGGCGAAAAACCAATCCTTGGCTGACACGTGGCAGATCATAGCCTATAAATTGTTGGACCTCAGCCGTTTCTGAGAAATTTTTCAGTGCTACGGTAGAACCACGTGACATTGTCTAGTTATGCTACATTCTACTTAAATTTGAACATGTGGATTTTCGGCATAAAAATACATTTTACCTATTTTGTCAAAGACCATCTTGAGTTTTTTGGTTTTTAAAACCCTAAACCCTATCACTCTACCCTAAACTCTAACCTTAAAACCCTAAACCCTAGTTTGAACTCACTAAATACCGATGAATGTCGTTTCACAAAACATTGAAAATATTAGTTTCTATTTTAGTTGTAAAAAAATCACATGTCTAATTTTGAGTAGAGTGTAGCACCACTAGGCAATGCCTCGTGGTTTTACTGTAGCGTCTAAAAATTTCTCGCCGTTTCTCTTCTCATTTCGATGATCTCTCCCTCTCTCTCTCTCTCCAAACTTTCTTTAGCTTTCTCTCTCTAGGTTTTGCGACTTAACTTCAACAGATCATAACTTTTAATCCGTAACTCTGATTATGCTTCCGCAAAAAGGTACGAGTTTGTATCGATGTCCTCTTTTTATCTAGAGGTTTGAGCTAGATCTAACGGTGATTTCTATATGGCTCGTTTTAGGAGGCTTGGTTTACGATCGATGTTCTTGGTAGGGTTTTGATAATATCGAGGTGAGTGCATTCTTATAATATGTTTAAAATATTCTTATATGCTTTAAAAATAGTTGAAAGACATGATTTTAATTGTTTTCGAAATATCTCTCTATTTTATAGTGAAGCATGTCGATTTACGAAATGTGCAGTATTTATATTATAATAATGAGTTAGATCTATTGTTTGACTAGTCATGGAACATGTGAAATTCTTAATTGGTTATACCGGAGTAAGGATGTGACACACAGTGGTATAAGACTTGAAATTCATTAGGTTCCCGTGGAGATCACTAAATTGAAGGATTGTCAATAAGAACAGATTGTGCGATATGATGAATTGTTTGATGTGATGTGTATACGATATACGTATTTTGTAGCATATGTAAAATGACATGGCTTTGCGGACATATTACATTAGTTCACTGTTGGACCATAATGTACACATATTTATTATCCCCTAAACATGGACTTTTACTTGTTTTTGAGTTCATTTTAGCTATCACTAAATCATTTGTTTAATTATCTAGGAATAATGCAAGAGTGAAGGAAACATCTTTATTTGCCATTCATATGGAGAATTGGAGTTAGGAAGAGTAACGGTCCAATGTGGAGCAAAATGTAGATTTTCAGATTCCGGCGAACCACCACTATAAGCGCACAAGTAGCGGTGCACCACCACTTTGGGGGGTGCCATGTCATTTCCGGCCATACTCATGGAGGAGCAAAAAGGAGGTGTGACATTATACTTATTCCATTACACCTATTATCCATCATACACCCCACTCACCATCTCTCTATCTATTCCACTCATCTCTCTTCCCTATATATTTATCCCCATCCTCATCTTCCTTACACATCCGATCCTTCACCCACTCCACTCACTCTCTTTCTCTTTTCCACACATCTCTCTTTCCCATATATCTATCTATTCAATTCTTTCCTCTATGTATTATCTTTCACCCCATCCAACCTTACACCCCACTCACCTTTCTCTCCCTCTTTTTCCCATATTCCACTCATCTTTCTTCCTTATATTACTATCTACTCATTCACAACATCCCATCCCATCCCATCCCATCCGACACCACTTCACCACTCTCTCTCTTTTCCACTACACTTCCATCTTCTCTCCCAAAAATCCAAACGCATCTCCCATCTTCATCTTCCTCACTCCATCTCCTCCATCACCACCACCACAAACTCCATAACCACCACTCAAAACTAGCCAAAGAAACACTCATCTCTCAATCTCCATTTCACCATCATCAACAAGAACTCCATCACTCGTTCATTCCACCATCAAGGAGGATCCAAGGAGCATAGATTGAGGAAACCCATGGAGGAGCTAGTCATCAATTTGTCAAGCTTCAACTAGTTCACTCTTTCCTTAAACTCTTTAATTTTCCTTGATGTATATTTGATTTGGTGTTGATTTGTATTACTATGAGTGAGTAGTTACTTTGTTGGGGTTAGAGTTGAAAGCCCTAACCAATCTTGTATGGATTAATGCTATATTATGTTATGATGCAATTTTAGTTAACATTCCTACATGCTAGTTCAAGAGTTGAATGCATATGCTTGGAATTTACCACTTTGAGTATGTGTGTTTGCCATGACATGATAATGTTTAGAGCTTGGTAACCTTTGAATGTTAGAGCATGAAAGCACACTAGGTGTGCATGTAGGGGTTGTGAATTACAATCACTTAGAGATAAGCTTGGTTGGTTTGCATAGTTTCTTCATCTCCAAACTTTATGCACTTAGGGTATTGCATTAGATGCCTAACCGGATTGAGATGCATGACTTAAGTAGTTAAGTACTACACCCGAGAGGGGTTGCTTGATACCACAAAAGGAGCATGTCTCTTGTCATACCCGAGAGAGATGCAATGAGAGAAATTGGTTGATTAGTTTTGCATCATTCATATTGTTTGCATCAATACTTGCAAGAGAGGTTAGTTGTGGACAATTCAAATCCTAGTACCATTCATTATCTCACTAGTTTAGTTTAGAGTAGCTTAGTTTACATTTGAGCATTTAGTTTAGTGACAACTTCAAAACCCCAAAAATCAAATCACTACATCCATGTTGCACATACCCACCATGAGCCTAGATTTCCTTGTGTGTTTAGGTTTGTGATTGTACATTTGCACATTCTAGTTCTCCTAAGGTTAACACCCTAGCTAGCGAAGGGAATCCAATCCTCGTGGGTTCGATAACTTTTCTTAAATCCCTATACTATTACTTGTACCTCTTATACTTGAGGGTGACATTTCGCTTAACATTCACTCACTGAACATGTGGTTTTGCTCACTCACCCATATCTGATATTTTTTGCAGATTAGAACTTAGGTTGTACTGAGCCGGGAAAAGGGTAGCCGACGAGCCTATAAAATATTATTCTATTTACATTTCTCTTTGTAACACTCGTTCACGTCTCGATACTGGCGTTCGGTGGTTAAAACCCACCGATGTTGGGACCGGGATGTGACATGAGAGCACATGACAGGAGAGCACAACAGCTACTCTTAGGGTTTTTTTGTTTTCTCTAATGTATCTTGGGTCGGTTTCATGACTTCAGATGAGGTGAACGTTACTAAGTTCTCAAATTGCTCATTGCGATTATTTGTGACATGGCTAGACAATGCAATTTAATAGTTTTCCGACATATTTACAAGGAGGTCAACAACAGATGTTGCATATTATATAGCTGATCACGCTTCGCTCTAATGAGAACTTAGTCGTTTGGTTACCATTTTATGTGCTTCGATGTTCCACTTGGATCGGTTGCAACAAATTGTTGAACGTGGTTTCGTTCATTAGTTTTGGTTTTCTTTTTACTGGATCGAAAAGAGTAAGTGCGTGAAGAATGTTTAGTCCATTTTTTTCGACTTTTCAATAAATCAGTATCGAATTATCAAGCTTTCTTTCCCATTGTATTTTCTTCTGAATTCCCTACTATATTTCATGTCTACTAAATGTCAAGTAACACTTGGTAGACATTAGGTTACATATGTTATATATCACAATATTTTCCAGCATGGTAACGTGGATTATAACAGTTCAAGTATTTATTTATTTATTTTTTTGTGAGGAAAAAGATCAAGAATTTTATTAAATGAGAATACAATATTACAACTACGAGGTCTCCTCCTTATCTACCCGAAACAACAACAATTAAAGTGGACAAGAACTTATAGGAGTTCAACTGTAACCAAACTTAATATAGAAGTATCGATACATCCTTAAAGTTAACCTCAAGCAGAACCAATCATTTCAAACATTACATGCTAACATACCAGCATATATGCACATTTAACCTCCCCATTACATTTAACAAAGTCTTGCACACACGTCGGATGCGATGCAGTGATTCTACCAGCAACCTCAAAAGGATGTTCACCGACATATCCATGGGTAGATCCATTAGCTGTATTCAGATATATATATATATATATATATATATACAGATCATCTCTGCGAAATTTCATCCAATTTGATGATCGTTTAGGTGCTCAAAATTGCGAATTAAAATTATGAGCATGAATGATTCAGGTTTGGCAGATTTGATCCGTAAATTGATTTCAGTTAGTTCAAAGCCTTAACGATAACCAAATTGGGAAAAAAAATTTGCAAATATGATCTACATATATGCATATAAATGTTGAATGGTGAAGATGTTGATATGTGATTAAAAAGTTGGTGTAATGTTTGATCCCACATATATATCAAAAAAAGAATCCCTTATTGGAAGGGCTCTGTGTGTGTGTATATATATATATATACTATTTTGTTTTTTAATTGTATAATTTTGTGCTTATAAGTTTTAAAACAAAAGTCACTTCATTATTTATGTATTGAATATTATCTGAAAATATATATGAAATTTGTTTTTTTTGTTTACTCTTTTTGTTTTTCTTGTTTGAAAGTGGGGGGACCTTGGGGAGGGGCTCGCTCTGATACCAAGTCAAACAGCGATAAACGTGACCCGTGGAACATCCGTGTACCGATATTGTCTCTATTTAACTACTTTTATGGTGTTGGGTTTTAATTACAAAAGACCTCGTTACAATTAGGAATGATTCATCCACGTATAAGCTTTATTTTATTTGTCCTATTTATGATATGAGATATCTCCTCTCCTACACATACATGTTTTGTCACTGCCGGACCATGCACATCAGGTGGTAATTCAACCATATAATTAACCTTCATTCTTGCTCATGCCGCCGCAGTTAATAAGGTCTACCGAGAAAAATACCAGGCAAAACAAAATGGTGAGATTGGGGTGGCCCTTAAGGGCTCATATTATTATGTGCCTGACTGCCTACTCAAAAGATTCAGAGGAAGATAAAGCTGCAACACACACAGACTTCTTGATTTTCAGCTAGGATGGTTTTGGGGAACCATTTTGCGTATGGTGAATATCCAAGAAGTATGAAGAAGTTGGTGAAGGTAACGCTGCCTAGTTTTTCTGTATGAGAAAACTATGACCAATCAAGGGAAGTTTTGATTTCGTCATAAATCAGTTTATGGTAAAAACAAGAAGGTATGTCCAATCGAAATGCCGCGCTATTCTCTGGATGTTGCAGCTGAAAGTTTAGGTAAAGTTCATTATATCACATCTAAGTAATGGTAGGAAAATATATATATATATATATATATATATACACGGTCTGCTCCTTAGCTAAGGAGCGGATTTCATCATTTGACCCACTTCTCGATCATATTTTCTCATCTTAATCGTTCAGATTTTAGGTATATGTGTGTAGATCATCTCTACAAAATTTCAACTAATTTGGTTGTCGTTAAGGTATCAAAAATGTATTTACAATCAATGAACTATCCGAACTGTTCATCAGGAACCTTACGTTCTATTAGCTCTAAATCACAGTTTTGAGGGCCTTAACGATAACCAAATTAGCTGAAATTTTGTAGAGATGATCTACACACATATACCTAAAATATGAACGGTTAAGATGAGAAAATATGATCTAGAAGTGGTTCAAATGATGAAATCCGCTCCTGATCCGCATCGTATATATATATAGCCCTTCTAGGCTACAAACGTCCGCACCAATAGTTTTGGTGCGGATTTGCATTTTTGCACCACTTTTCCATCGAATTTCCTCATCTCCACCGTCTAGTATCTAGATATTGTGTAGATCATCTCTGCAAAATTTCAGCCAATTTGGTGATCGTTAAGGCCCTCAAAATTGCGTTTTTCTGTTATAAACATGAACGGTTCATGTTGACAGAATTCAGTCCGTCCATTTGTTTTCCAATTTTGAGGGCCTTAACGATCACCAAATTTACTGAAATTTTGCAGAGATGATCTACACAATATTATCTAAATACTAGACGGTAGAGATGAGGAAATTCGATCGAAAAGTGGTGCAAAAATGAAAATCCGCACCAAAACCATTGGTGCAGATGTTTGTATCCAAGAAAAACTATATATATATATATTGCCAGAATAGATATTAGGATATATATATTAAATGATAATAGCAGCAATATCCTAAACGATAGTAGCAGCATCATTTTAATCAGCAGTAGCATCAATATTCCAACCGACAGTGACAACAACATTCCAACAAGTGTAGTAGTAGCTAAAACAAGACAAATGCATGCTACTAGCTAATAAGTCACTAAAAGCTTGCCACTACATTTTATTGGATATAGCTGCTATTGCATTTAGTGAAAATAGCCGCTGCTGCATTTACTGAAAATAGTTGCTACTGCACTAGCTGAGTCATTAAAAATCTGCTACTACATTTGTCGGAAATCTAAATAATAATATGAAGTTATTCATGTGTGAAAGTTATAATTGTGACACATGACGTACGATTTTGTCTTTAATTGTATAATTTTGTGCTTATATAAGTTTTAACACAAAAGTAACTTCTTTATTGATGCATTGAATATTATCCGAAAATATATTTTTTTTTGTTGGTTTGAAAGTGGGGGGACCTTGAGTGTCGTTAACCCCAACAAAATATGTATGATACCTTAATAAAAGTGTAGATACCTTAATTCCTCTGCGTTTATACAATTTTTTTTAAGGACAAAAAGAAAAGAAAAAAGAGGGAGGAAACGATTACTGACGCGCGAGTGGTAGTATATAAACCCCCGGGGTTTCTCATTTATCTCTCTCCCATTTCCTATTAGTTTCATCAACACGATCAACATTTTCATCCTAAACCCCGATCACCTCATCGATCCTCTCCAAAGTCTTAGAGCCCCCAATCACACCCACCACATCGCTCATCCCACATTGGCGTCACTCCCATCAAACAACACCGCCGCTCCAATTGTACGTTGCTCCCTGCTTTGGTTTCTTGCGAGATGGACCACCACCACCAACCGAATCAGCAGGTTCTTGTTTTCTATACTAATTATCTCGTTTACTTCTGAAAGAATCTTTAAGAAATTTTGACTTAGTTGATTCTGTTACGCAGGCCCATGGCCAAGCTCCTCCTCCTCCGCCGGCCCATGACGAGGCCCAGGCCCAGCAAGAGGGCCGTCGAAGATGCGAGATCTTTCATTGTCATGAACCTTGACCAGAACCAGACGCTCGACCAGTGTATTGCTAAGCTCCGAGAGAACATTGACGGCGACCACCTAGATTGGATGATTGAAGATCTGAGAGCCGCGGCGCACTTGATCAAGAACGAAACTCACTACTGGAGCGTTCTATTTGACAGAAAGAATGCTATTTCCACGGCGGACCTGACTCTCAGGCCCCGCCGTCGCCCCTCCGCCGGAAATTAAGGGCCGCAGAGGCCATAATTTATAGTTAAAGTGTACCCCGTACGTTCGGCAATACGCGATACGGGTCTTTAACGCTCTTCTTCCCCACGCCTTCTATCTCCCACAACGCACCTCCTTGTGGCTCCACCTTCGCTGTCCGACGCGCCGCCCTAACCTCGCGGCCCTTCTTCAATCGCGGCCAGAAGCTCGTCTCCAAAGGTATCTCCTTACTTTCTTTCTTCACAATCCCACCTACTAGGGTTCTCTTAGATTGTTGTGTTCCTATTTTAATTGTTGTGTTCGATAATACGCATTTAGATTGTTTTGGGTTTTAAAAGACTTTGATTGTTGTGTTCGTATTTTAATTGAGTGGGTTTTCATGTTTGATAGGGAAGTTTTTGGTTTTACAGGTTCAGGCATTGCCAGGAGGGTAGGAGTGAGTTTCTTGCAGAGATGTCGATTATAGCTTTCTTGCGTGTTGTGTCGAGAAGGGGGAGCTGCTGCTTTTGTATGGCGAATGTTAGTCTTGAGATCTGCGAGGCTAATTTTTGCTGGATTAGGAAAAAATGTGGCGAGATTGGTTTAGCGTATATGCATCAGGAGTGTGAGCAGCAGGTGATTCATAGGGACATCAAGACCCGTTGCTGGATGGGAATTTCAATGCAAAGCTTGGTGTTTTAGGCTTGGCAAATCGGGTCCTGATAAGTTCTGTGTGTCGACTATCACCGCTGGGACAATGGAGAGAGTACTGCATTGTCGGGCTGCTGCATTCTAAGGTGAGGATTATTGATGCTGCTGATCTCGGATACCCACCGGATAGCTCCAAGAGGCCTACAATGAAAAGAGTGAGGCAGAACCTCCAGCTGTGCCGAGCATTCAGCCAAGTCTCAGTTCTTCCTGTGGCGCGTGCCTATGTCAATGATGCAGGTTTCATAGTGTGTAGGTTCAGATAGTTCGATTCTTTCAATTTTCCTGCAATTTGAAGATTTCAGACTGTTAGAGTAGATCCAGAATGAAAAAAGCTTTGCTTGAACCCTATATCAATTGTAATAACAAGTTTTCATAGTGGATTGACTTCTAGTTTTCTACACTGTCTTGAGCTTACATTTCTGCTATTTGCATTCTTTTAACATGTGTTCTGTTGGTGGGTAATTTCTAGTGCTTCATCACATGGCTTTTACTTTTGGTGTTTTATTTTATTTTTTCCTCTTGATTCAATATGTTCCCCAGGGTACTTTTTTAACTAAACTTAACCTTTTCTTTTGCTTTTTGTACATTGTCTTTTTAGCCAATATACACACACTGCTTTTCCAGTATTTGGAGAACACAATCGCAATAATTATGTGTTTCAAATACAAAATTGATTTTCTGGTATCCGGAATCTTATGAATGGATCCATTCCTGAAGTTTTTGGACAACTTTCTCGGCTAGTTCTCTTAGACCTATCCGACTCTTTTTTGGTTAGCACATACAGGTCTTTGCCTCTCCTTTTCCAATGAGACTTATGACTCGCTCCTTTCAAGCTCTGTGAGATTTAGTTGGTGATGCACTTGCCATCTGGCTTCAATCACATACTGAATTGTTGGATGTCACCCTTAATGGTACTGACACTTCTGGCATCCAGAGGAATGGTTGTTGAAGATATCATCACAAGTATACTTTAGAGCTTTCCACTGTGAATCCTCGAATATTGCTCTCTGGTCCTGCAGGTATGAATGTAATGCTATCTGTGATTGTAAATATTACATGTGATGTATTGGTTTTTGCCCCCAAAATTTTAACTGTTGGTTTCTGATGCCTTTCTAGGGTCGGAGATATACCAGGAGATGTTGGCTATGGAACTTGCTTAATATTTCGGGGCAATGTTGCTCATATTTGATAGCCACTCACTTTTGGGTGTAAGTGAATAACAAGTTCCCGGCATTGGCTTAAAGTAATTACTTGGTTTTGTCCACCATGTCGTGATTGTAGTTATTTTTTTTATTATTAACTGTTATCAATGTCTTTTTTTCTTCCATTGCTCAATCTTTTTGCAAGAGCTAATTAGTGATAATATTCATCCACAGGGTTTATCGTCAAAGGAAGCTGAGCTGCTCAAGGATGGTTCCAATGTTGATAAAATAAGCACCTTGGCCAAACCACCTGGTCCTACAGACTTGGCTAAGAGTACTGATCCTTCAGCTTCTGAGCTAGAGCACCAAAGTTGGCACCAAGCTCTTCAACTGGGCCTTCATATGGTCTCGAATCCCAGCCTAAGAAGGAGACCGACGGCATTGCCACATCCTTAGAGGCATCTAAGAATTACGTGTTTAAAATAGGTTTACCATTTTGGGAATCTTTTTCTGCTGCTCTCTCTCCTCTGTGAATGTACAAGTTTCTTCTTCTTCTGCTCTCTGTCCACTGTGAATGTGCAAGTTTCTTCTTCCTTTTAAATGCAACATGCATGTGACAGAGTAAGGTTCATAGGCATATGATCTAGTGGCTTATATCCTACATCTTCTTCATGGTACAGTTCTACTGAAATGTTAACTTGCGGTTCTATTTTTCTCCTTTTTTAAAATGACTGCTTTGGACTTGATATATCTATTTAGAAACTTCTACTGCACTGAGTTAATATGTTACTTAGAACTGTTCAAGCTCTAAGAAATGTTATGTCACTTTTACAGGGGCCCCAGCAACTGGAGCCCGAGGAGAGGTTATGTTGGTTTTTGAGGACAATACAGCCTATAACTCTGTAAGGACAAAGTAATATTACCATATGTGCAACCAAACATGGCATTGGTGGTAAAAACCTGTATCTAGTAGACTGTTGAGATTAAGCACTTTTGTGCTCCTCTTAATTTCACCCTCAAACCAGATTTCTTCAAAATGAGTATGATAATATTGAATGTTCTCTCCCATTCTTTCTGGTCCCATCCTGGTGGTCTACTATTCACGAAGTTCGGTAGCAATCAAACTACTCTTCTTGACTTGGCTTTTCCGGCAATGCTTATGCATCTCTTGCAAATAGTATACTTTTGTTTATTGCTTAATCTTTGTTTAAATTATGGGGTGGTGCTCTTTTGCTATATTGAGTGTGGAGTGTTCTTGATTGCAGGATAGTTTTGGAAGACTGCACGAAATAGGGAAGGAAGTTCCCAAGGCAACTAAACTTCTGACGAAACTTTTTCCCAATAAAGTACCATTCATATGCCACAGGTTTGTATAGTAGATTCTTTATGGACAGTTTATTTGCCCTTCTATTTCCTGGGTATTTTCTATATATGTTATTAAAGTTTATTAACCGTTCCAGGATGAGGCACTTCTTGTCTCATGGAAACAGCAATTGGATCGTGATACTGAAACCCTCAAAATGAAGGGAAATCTAAACCACTTGCGCGCTGTGAGTTTCTTTTGGTTTGACAACACTTTTTCCTGTTATCATTTATGTGGGGATCTTTGTGCCCATTACAACCCAGTTCGGTTTATGTATAGTCAGCAGTTTGCTCGAATAACTCTTATGTTTGTATTTGAAACCGTATTTGTCTGCATTCTGTGGCATTATTGCTGTCTATTCTGTACACATGTATAAAGTTTTGACAACTGAGTGGAGAAATACAATTTTAATGCTCTAGTCCAGGCCCCTTGAGTTCTCTTATTAATTAAGGAGTTTATTTTTACAGCTGTCAAACTTTTAAGATGATAATCAAGGTGCGTTGTTTCATTTCTAGGTTCTGGGTCATTGTGGGATGGAATGCGAAGGACTTGATACGCTAAGCATCAAGGACCAGACGCTCACAAATGAAAGTATGTTATAGTTATGATGTATCAGGCATAATTTGGTTTTGTCTTCTTTTGCTGTTTTTGATAATTTTATGCAATGTCTTATGTGTTGCAAGTATGATGTATCAGGCATAATTTGGTTTTGTCTTCTTTGTGCTGTTTTTGATAATTTTATGCAATGTCTTATGTATTGCAGGTTCAGAGAAGGTAATTGGATGGGCGTTTAGCCATCATCTAAGGCAGAATCCTGAAGCTGATCCAGAAACAAAAGTTGTTTTGTCTGCTGAGAGGTAATTGACGGGTCATTTCTTGCCATCTTCCTGTATAATTGCTAGCTGAAACATCAGTTATTGGATGAATATTACACAGTTGTAATGCCATGTTGCAATTCTGGCAGCATCCAGTACGGACTTGGAATCTTGCAGTCTATTCAGAACGAAAATAAGAGCTTGAAGAAGTCACTTAAGGTGTGATTGGCTATCCTGCATGCAACTGGTTTTTGCGTTTTCAACAACTTTTACTTATTGTTCTTTTTTTTTCCTTTTTTTTTTGCACGACTTCATGGTGATCTGTCTAATCTTCTGTGATGAAATCAGGATGTTGTAACAGAAAATACATTTGAAAAAATGCTTTTGGCTGGTGTTATTCCAGCAACTGACATTGGAGTCATGTTTGATGATATTGGGGCACTTGAAAATGTGAAGGATGCATTGAAAGAATTGGTGATGCTGCCTTTACAAAGGCCGGAGCAAGGGGCAATTAACCAAGGTCCAAAGTTTTTTTTATGTTGCAGAAAATAATTATATATGTTTTAGAATTTAGAGTGTGGTAGCTAGCTGTACGATTGTTGTACTTTTGTGCATCCTGGGTTCATTAGGTTCTAGTTCAGTATAGTTTACGTTTAGCCCTCCCTCTATTTATAATACAGGTGTAACTGTCACTTAGGTTTACAAAGAATATTTCTGTAATTGCCAAAGTTTGAATTTGCTGAGAGTTACTGTTTTACTTGGGGTTCTTATTTCAAGTTCCAAGTTCGGTGTTACTGTTTCGAGAAGCTGTTGTTGAGTTTATGAGTGTATCTGATTAGAGTTGTTTATATTTTCCCTGCTTCCAGCCTTGCAAAGGCATCCTGTTATTTGGCCCCCTCCTGGGACAGGCCTCGGTGCTGGCAAAGGCTGTGGCTACAGAAGCTGGTGCAAACTTCATTAACATATCCATGTCGAGCATCACATCTAAGGTTGGGAATTCTTAATTCTTGGTTCAGTATTGTTTATGCTGTTGTGGTGATTTCATGTAACAATATTTAAAATCATATCATCTTCACTGCAGTGGTTTGGTGAGAGTGAGAGTATGTGAAAGTTGTTTTCTCTCCAGCTAGTAAAATTGCCCTTAGTGTTGTATTTGTTGATGAAGTAAGTATTTAACCCCCATTGCCTTTTAACAATTTTATATTGAGGTAATATTCAAATGGTATCCTCTCATTTTTGGTGCTTCTTATAGGTTGACAGCATGTTGGGCCGACGGGATAACCCAGGGGAGCATGAGGCAATGCGCAAGATGAAAAATGTATTTATGGTAAATTGGGATGGGTTACGAACAAAAGATGCAGAACGAGTTCTGGTACTTGCAGCCACAAATAGGTCATTTGACCTTGATGAAGCTGTCATCTGAAGGCTGCCCCGTAGGTAAACATCATGTCAAGTTGGGACCAATGATTTCATGTATTTACACAACTTGTCTCACCCCACATGTTTTGTGCGGTTTACTACAAGATGTCCCTTGGTTTATGATTAGTTTTCTTCTCCAGGTTAATGGTAAATTTGCCAGATGCTCCCAATAGAGGCAAAGATATTAAGAGTCGTATTTGCAGAAGAGGGCTTATCTCCTGATGTTGATTTTGAGGCAATTGCGAGCGTGTCGGATGGATATTCTGGAAGTGATCTTAAAGTAATATACGTGATGCAATTTTTCTTTTTTACGTTGTTAACTATTGTTTGAGTGGCTGCATATATTAAAATTACTTTTATATTACAGAATCTATGTGTGGCTGCTGCACACCGTCCAATTAAAGAAATATTGGAAAGGGAAAAGAAGGTATGTCTTTATTTTTGACTCTCACTAGACTGGAAATCAAATGTAACTGTTGCCTTATTTGTTGGTTATGTCTGTCCAAAACTTTGGGACAGGCTACCCAAACTTAGATATCACTTATTTGTTAGTCACTTTGGTTTTCTGAATAGAAGGTTTGATCTGACATTGTACACTGGGGACAGGATCGTGCTCAGCTATAGCAGAAGGTAAACCTGTTCCAGCATTGAGTAGCAGTGGTGATATTTGGCCCGTAAACATGGATGACTTTAAATATGCTCATGAACAGGTAAATGCTTATCAACATCATTAGCATGCTTTCTCTTACTCATTCACTCATTGCTTCTCTTAATTTATGAACCTTTTGTGTGGAATTAGGTATGTGCCGGTGTATCCTCGGAGTCTGTGAACATGACAGAGCTCTTACAATGGAATGAACTATACGGAGGAGGAGGTTCTAGAAGAAAGAAGGCCCTTGGTTACTTCATGTGAAGATTTCTGGTGTACAAAAGGGTTTTTTATGCATATTTCTTTCATAAATTTCCCAGTTCTCCCAGTGCGAAGAGCCCCATGTGTGAGTAAATTTGCCCTCCATCTGAGGGCTTTCTGGGGAACCATTTTGCCTGTAAAATGAATGTTAGTTTGTCAAGCTATCGCTTTTCTTTAGGTTGATGGTGGCGGGCATAAGGAAAAGTGAAGCCTTCCGCACAAGTGGTACGGTTTCATTGCTTGTGTTTTGTTCCCATCCTCTCCGTCGGCTTAAAAACATAGTCTGTTGAATCCAAGTTTACTGTAAGAGGAACAAAGATGAAGTTGAATGATGGCCTTGTGCATATAGTCATTTTTTATTGAGTGTCGAAATTGAACAATAAGCAGTTGGTAAAAACAATTCCTCTGATCTAATTTCTTCATTTAGCATTGTATAGAATTTGTTAATCTGAGTTTACTGTATTATATCTGTTGCCATTGGTTGTGCAATCAATGTTGCAATAAAGTTTCCACTAATAGATGCAAGTGTGTCTTCATTCATTCTCGGGTTTGAAGTTGTGTATTCCTTTGATTTTGGTCACGGCTTCATTACAACTTTTAGACAGTATCTTCACTCTCTTGAGAATGTCTGCTGCAACATGTAGACCAAAATCTGATGTGTTTATTATCAGAATTTTCGAGTATGCAACAACTCAAAAACTACAACAATCTTTTGTTGGTTGGACTCACAAGCTCTCAAGTACAAACGGAGAATATGTCACCAAGTTAAAATGGTATTGGACGTTCTTTACCTCTTCTTAAAGTTAGTAAAACCAATGGCTCCATTCATCGACATAAATATACATTCTTACATAAGACCGTGACAAACGATTATTACTTTTGCATTGACTTGACTTGACGGCACAAACTCGCTATATTGCCGCTCGGCTAAAGAGTACATTTTGTTTCATCTTATCATAAAAAAGTTGCATCTATTTGATTGACGGAGACTTCCCTCAACCGCGGCTACGCCGACTTCATCCAACCTCAGCACCAAGCATGTGGATATGGACTCGGCTGTGGTAAGGATGCGGGCCCCGCTTGTGGAGCTGAGGGAGAAGATCGAGCAGTTCCGGGGATCCGTGCAGGGATCGCTTGTGGCGCTCACGAATGGTTTGAAGCAGAGATCCGAGGCGGCTGAGGCTAGAGAGATCTTGGAGCTTTTGCTTGATACGATTCATGTTGTCTCCAAGGTAATAATGCCTGGAATTCTGAGCTTGATTTATGTGATTTGGTTTGAGAATTCGCAATTAGAGAGAGCAGTTGTTTAGAAAACCGTTGGGATTGCAGAGAGAGAGTTGAAATTTTCGTATTTGGATATTAAATAGTTTCGAAGACGGAAGTGCTTTTGATATGGCTGGAAGATCTTTGTGAACACAGGCAGGTGATCTGAGCTTTATTTGCCCTCGTTAATTGAATTTCACCACCTGGTGAACTCATCAGTGGCAACAGGGCTTAAACGTACCACACCGCTAGGATAGGTGTTCACAGGCCGTCTGATGTCCTTGAAGCAGGAGGGAACAGATTCAGGATCGGTTCCGGCATTATAAGTTTCTCACCACGAAGTGAAATGGTTGCGGCTAGCCAATGGGGGGTATGGAATTTCCTGGTGCATTCTGAATTGTCTAGCAAAGAAGTTTGGTGCATAGACTTCGACTCCTGCTCTGCCTGGTAGTTTAAGATCGCGAGTGGAGAGGAGGCGTAGAAAGGAGAAGAGTTGTTGGAGGTTTTGACGATCACTGTTAACAAAACCTTCATCTAAAAGTGAAGGGTATGTGCGTCTACAGATAAGGGTAATAGAATCGGAAGACAGTGTTTTCATACTATACAGATGGTGGAAACAACGTAGATAGCTGATGGCTGGAGGATGTGAGGCAGACACAATGGTTTGGCCTAAGACCTTGTCCGTTAGGAAGTTTGTGATGGAAGAAGAGCGGAAAAGGGGAAAATACGTTTGTAACCACAAATCCAAGATCCAAAGAGGACCACCAACAGATTTATGTTTAAAGGGTTCTAAGGACAAGAAATGTAATGCCCTGTATAACAACCCAGTAGCTAGCTCTAAAAGGTTGAAAGGGATACCATTATAGAGCAGCTCAGCCGTTCTGGCCCAAACGAAAATGAGTTTATTGGTGGCGCTGCATTCAACATACTTCAGAAACCAGAATTCCAGGAATGCTAGGCCACTGAGGTCATCATCAGAATTCCCATAATGGTTGACCCATGCGGTGTAGGAGTTGGGGCGAGACTGATCAGAGGGGATTTGATGCTCCAACGCGAGGTCGTTAAGAGGGCTTGGTGCGTCAGAGAAAGGAAATCCAATGATTGTATACACTTCCAGTAGGGTGATGCCTAAAGGACCTGCTGGGAGATGGAAAGTATTGGAAGAGGTGTCCCAGAAACAGAGTGCTGCTGTCAGGGGAGCTCTGTTGCAACCAGGCTTCAGGGAGAAACAGAGGTCGATGGAGTCGGCAATTCCAACAGCTTGCCATCGTGCGAGATCCTTGCTGCGGCGGTGGTGGTACCATTGAGTTTCGGCATCGTTGGTGTTTGGCCATTGCCCAATTTTGGTTTGGGCGTCTGATTTTTGCCAATCGGCGAATGAAGTTTCATCCTCGTGAAAGACCAAAGGAGGAATCCGAGAGGCATGTCGGAGGTAAGGCAATCGGTATTGGTCAGGAAAAAGGTTGACCCAAGGGCCCAGGGAACAGGAATTGTCAGGTTTAACTTTCAACCAGGAGTGTTCTGGCCTCTGGGCAGGTTGGAAATTGGCCATGATTTGTACAAAGTCTCTAGCTTCATGCTCAGAGGGGGTTCTGGGTGAGGTTTTCACAGCGGAGAAAGTGCGTTTGGGAGCCATTGAATTGAAAACAGTAGAGGAAAGCAAAAGCGGCGGCGGTTTGGTTCAAAGGGGCTTGAAAAGAGTTGCAGAGGGAAATGATGGTTGAGTGTCTTGAGGAGTCTGATAACGAAAGGACGTTTACTTTTGTTTAAATCTACGCCTAGGAATAACTCTTTTCGATTTCCGCAAACGGGCTTAATCTCAAGAGTTGGGGGGCAATGTTAGATCCAAAAGTAAAAAGTCCATTTATCAAAAGGCAAGTGGACCGATACCTGCGGTCAGGAAGGTCAGAGAATACTCAGAAAGTCAAATACGCTCGCGAGGAGTACATTAGCGAAACACGCTCGCGAGGGAAGATAGTTTGCTCGCAGGAGGAAACGCGCTCGCGGAAGGGACTGTGTATCATGGAAACACTCTCGCGAAAGGAAAAGCGTTCGCGAGAGTATCAGGAGAGAGAAAACACGTGGCCATAAGAGGTTGAGTCACAAATAGAGATGTATTGGTCTTAGCGGATTGAGCCTTAAGGAATTGTTTTGCATTGCAAGAAGGATTTTTAGAGCCTTAGCAGTATGGTGCCGTGCCTTGATTCACAAGTAAACATGTACCCTAGTGTTCACTATATAAAGGGGTTAAGATACAGAGGGAAAGAACATACAACTACATCTATCAACAAACAGACAACAACTTCGCTACGCGAACGTCTTCAAGCCTCTCCGGAGCAACCAAGCCTGATCCGTCAGCAACCAAGCCTCTCCGGAGCAACCGTAGCCTGATCCGTCAGCTGCACAAGGGACTTAATCCGTTAAGTCTGACAGGTTTCAATCCGTTGAAATCTCACTATTCCCCTGTTCAATCCGTTGAGCAGTTTTACTCCCGCAACCAATTCTGGAGAATCCGTTCACCAGTCCATATCCTGCATATCTTGATACCCGCGGCTTAGTTTCCTTGCATACTAAGTAAGATTCGGCCATCCGCAAAGGTTGGAGAAAAATCCTAGATGGACTTTTCCCTTGTAGGTCTGAAGAGAGAACCCAGCACAGAGTAAGAAGATCGGCGTCTGTCACGATCGCTGAGAGAAGAAGTCAGAAGAGGGAAGCGAGCAGCATCCAACCTCAAGGTTGTACCTGACCCAAATGTACTGACACGCCTAGCACAAATATACAAGCCGGTTGTTTGAAGGACTGCAAATTCTACACCAAACACCTGCAATGTGCTGGATCTAAATTGACTGTAGTACTGGATTTCTTGCTATTTGTGACTGCAGGTTGAAAAACTAATAGTTTAGGATATGAAATCGACGTTTTTGCTATCCAAAAACACCATCGCAACCTCCGCCTAAGTATACACCGTAAAGCTAGAACATAAAAAAGGAACCACTGTGATACATGCAATTAAGTTACATCATTATTTTTACATAGCCTTCAACTCTCAACCCATGATCCAGGCATTAAACATCTTACCGCATTGTACTATACTACAATTACACAAGCATACACATAAACTCCAATTTTCCTCCAGCTGTTATTGTTGTGCAGGGTCTTTAGTCAAGTAAGCAGTTCATCATGAGCTAGGCTCATCAGTACGTACTACTGTTACCAAAATCTCTCAAAGAGATCAAGCTCCCAGTATGGCTCACCATCATGTATACATGAGACTCGATGTCAAGTGGGCATATTGCAATATTGACAGAAGCACATCTAAGATCCAAGAAGAATCTAGTAGCATTGTACCTTGTATCATTGAAAAATATGCCATGCTCCCATTCACCACAAGTCGCACACTTCAACTCATACATAGGACGCATGTCAACATTTTTGCTGTATTCCCTCGCCCATTCTTTCTTTGCATAATCTTTCATCACCCATATCTCAACCTTCATACCTCCTTCTGGTAATGGAAAAGTCTCCACAATGGCCATGGAGCCTCTTAAAGTAAGGAAGTGCAAGACGGAGTTCTCGTTCAAGCTTCGCAGTGTTGGAGGAGCAGGAGTCCAGCGGAACTCTTCTTTTTTGAAATCAAAAGAAAGAATAAGCTCTTTTGTTAAACCTCCTGAAAATTTTCTAGTCAGCCAATGCGTATCTCCGTATGCACAAACATTAGCGCAAAAATAAGCAGAGGGAGGAGGAAGGGATTGTATTTCTCTCCAGGAGTTGGTGCCCAATACAAGAACATGCACTAGCTTTCCGAGGGTATGACGATAATTTTGCTTATTGGCAAACCTGGAAACACGAACAATTTTGTAGGTGTTGGTTATATCATCATATCCCATACCATACCGAATAATTACTTCACAATCGGGACCATATTTTGTAATTAGTTGTTGGATGTTATCGTTTGGGATAGTTAGAACTTGTTTAAGAAGAGGATTGATCAACAAGCAATGTCCATCCTCCCATCCAATCCAAAACAAGTTGTAGAAAACGAACTTTATCATGTACTCTACCGGGCCTGGTGACGAATGAGTAAATGTGAATTCACCTTTTGTCAAGGCGGTGCCGCCATCATATCTCAGTGATTGCAGAGTCCCAAAAGTAGTAATCTCTTCTTCATCGGGAGGATATCGAGTTTTCTTAGCAAGACACATAAGGTGAGGTACTCCATGAACAACATGGTCGTTGCCTGCAATGAGTTTAAGTGTGTGTTGCCTAATGAAAGAGAGGCTGTCAATCGTGTTTAACAAGGGCTTGCACACACGTCTGATGGAACGCAGTGAATCTACCGGCAGCCTCAAAAGGATGTTCACCAACATATCCATGGGAAGATCCGTCAGCTGCCTCTGGATTTCGTTGCACCTCACCATCTCCATACTAGGTCGATCAATGGCTAAATAGTACGTACTCTTTTAGAAAGCCCAGGAGATCCAAATAACTACGTTTATTTTGGTTGTTGTATGCTCTTCGTCCTCTTTTATAGCAACTAGCAAGTGCATGCTGTCTTATCCGTTTCTCGTTAGAATGGGGAAACCAAATCCTCGAAGGGAAGGAGTGTAATTGGGTATTCTTGGTAGATTAAATGATATCCAAGTCCATGTGAAACTTGTTCATTCATCTCTGATTCGTAGCAAGTTAAACAATATTTACTATATACTAAACCAGAGCCCAGAGGTATGCAATTAATGTCTGGGTGCGGCTGGATTGCGTCAGACTCAACTCGACCTACTGTGGGTCATGATGACGTCAGAGTCAGAGACATCGTCGATAAGGACCACGCTCACTTCCAGGGCGTGAAGAACACATCGAACGTGAATTAACCCGAGTTAGGGATGTGAGAGTGGGAGGAGAAATAGAACTGCTAGCTGGATGTTTTCGGGTTCCCAATGGGTTTTGAGGAGCCGAAGAGCAAGGAGAGATGTGGAAGAACATAGCGAGGCCTAGTGGTGGCGAATTCAGTGGCATAGAGTACCCTTAAAGATACTCTGTTCAGTTTCATGATCTGATTGTGTTTCTATGTTTTATCGTTTATTTTAGCATCCGTTGCAATCACTGGGGGATAGGATCTGACTTATCATTACTGGCTAAGTAATCGGTATTCATGTAGTGAACAGATATGCACTGTGGTGGGAGTCTACTTCATGAACGTAAAGTTGTTTAATTTCAATTCTCTCATAATAGTTCCAATTCCTTAAGGGTACTCTTTCAGAATCAACGTCAATTTTATAATGCTTGATGTGTATATATTCAGGTATTGGCTGTATTGTATAGATAGGGTGAGACAGAAGGAGCATGAAGAAGAGGAAGAAAATGGAAGGGAAAGAGCATGAAGAAGACGCCTGTCATCTTAAGTAAGCTGAACCCTTACTCCCCAAAACTTAATTTTACTGAACAACACTCATATTCATTTTTCTTTATTTTTTTAGATTGGTGGATTGATTGAAATTGGATTTTGTAGAGAGTGAAGTAAGAGTGTGCCTCTACAAAACTGCGAAATAAGAAAATAAGGCAGCACAATGGCGAAAAAGAGGTGCTTGGGGATGATTTTGTGTATCTATGGTTTTCCAACTAACACTTCAGCTCTCCAGGTATCTTTAATATGGTCCTCTCTTTAGAATTACACAAAAATTGAGACCAATTAGCCAGATGATTCTCACTTTTGTGATATTATATGTATTTGATCATCATTGCTTGATCAAAACTTCCATTATTTCCTTTGGTACCTAAATCAGGTTTGTGTTTTTTTCCTTCTTATAAAGTAGTTCTTTAATGGACCATCCGATATTCCCATCAGATTCCTCCGCACAAGCCCCCCTTCAGATTCTCTACTATGCCAAAGCCGCCATTGGATGCAATTACACTCTTAAATGCTTTTAGTGAATCTATGTCTAAGGTAATTAACGTCTTTTAACATGAATAACTACAGTAAAACCTCTTCAAATTAATAAGGTCGAGACTGTCAAAATCTATTAATTTAGCGAGGTATTAATTAATCGATAAATTAATAAGTTATTAATTTATCGATTAATTAATAACTTATTAATTTATAGAAAAATCTTATTTATTTTGTCAAATTTATTACAGATACATTGTTCAATGAGTTATTTTATTCGATGTACTATATTATTCAACGTATCATGTAAGTTCGATGTACTATACAAGTTCACATGATGAACATATAATAAACAACACACTATTTAAATAAACAAATGTGTAATAAATTCTTGATCAAGTTTCCATAAATGTGTAATAAATTTTATTTATTAAGGCATTATTAATTTATATATTCATTGGGGTCTATGTGAATTTTCGTATTTGTATTATCTTATAAATTTAGCGAATTATTAATTTACCACGTTGTCCCCGACTCGGGACCGGCAAAAATTATTATTTTAGCGATGTTATTAATTAATCGAGTATTAATTTAACGAGATTTTACTGTATATGCTTTTATCTTTTTCCCATTTTGATTAAATATGTCATCTATGTGGTTTATATTCATTTGCAGTATCCAGAATTTGGTGAAAGATGACCTGCAAAAACCATTATGCAAATGGGTTTTGTCCAAAATTCAAATAAAGAAGCAGAATTTCATGGTAAGCCAAAAAAAAAGGACGAATTACTGCTTACCTCAATTCCCGACCTGCATATTAATGATTTTGTGTAATAAAGAGCTTAAAATGTTAACTGTCATATGAAGAAGTCAATAGAACATGGAAATTACAGAAGATTTTATTTTTTTTTTAATTTGAGGGACTTTTGCTATATCAAGGTTAGTTTTTCAAATATCATTAATTTGTTTGTGGTTTTCAATCTGTTACTGTGGAACTCAGACCTTGAAGTTAATGTTATTAAATGAATTCTATGTAGCTGAAGCCTCTCTTTGGACATTTGAATTTTAGTTTATTGTCATTGATTTATACAGTTATCTATGGCATCAGATTTTTGTTGCTGTTGGATTTTGCATTCAATCCCCTCCCCCCTCTCTGTATTACTACTGGATACCAATTTCCGTGAAGGTTGGGTTCCAACTGACCAGTAATAAGATATGCATTAATTTAGCCAGATTAAGGAGCATTCTGACAAGGAATCCCTGCAAGCCTTACATTCTGGTAGTATCAGTTTTCAAGGTCTTTTATGGAACTAAAGCATATATTGATATTTCATGTTATATGTGACTATCTTCGGTATGATTCTTACTTTCCCATTATCAAACCGGTTTTGATCACATTCTTAATGTCGTAGTTTTGCCTTTTTGCTCAAAAGGAGAACTCGAATCACTTTCTGAATTGTAGATATGGCAGACTTGCCGGGTTCAAAAGTCGTAACTGAAAATGTGAGCTTGATTTGACAGTTCTTGAAATGCAATTATGCAGACATACATTGCATCTGTATACCTAACATTACAATTTTACTATCAATTTCAAGTAAAATTTATGACCGATATAGGTTTCTTGACAAAAAGAAAGAAAATAACCTGCTTCAGTACTAAAAATACAGTTATATTTCTTGGCTAATTGGGGTTTGAAATAAATGAATATATTTGCAGCAGCTATATTGTTTTTAGAAGGCTCAACGTTTATTTTTCTAATTGGTACTTGGTACTTCAATGTGTAGGCAGCAGATACTGAATGTTGGCGACTATAATGAATGTGAAGATGATGAGCTAAGTAGTGTAGTTATTACAGAAACAAGGTATGGTTCAACCATTGTGTCAAATTTGTATATATTGGTCACTTGATTTACAAACTTCAGGTAAGCTTTTTGGTTGATTAGTGTATTTCAGCAATACATTCTTGCGTCATATGAAGGCGAGTATGTATGAACTTTGGGTTTTGTGGGTGGTTAGCATTCTTCTATACAGGTTATATTTTTGTTAAATGCAGCAAATCACCGATGTCAGAGTTGATAAATAAGGCACAAAATAATGAAGAAAGAAAGCACCAATTCTATAGTTGAAGTTGTGGCTCCTCTACTTCCCGACTTTATTGCACATAATTTGGAGGATTAATTATAAAAGAGCCCCTGAACTATAAAGTCACTTCTAATTTCATACCAAGTTTTTAAAATTTGACGTTTACATACCCGAACCTTTGTCTGTTAGACAAGTTCATACCTGGATGAACAAGTCCGTTAAGAAAAACTGTCAAATACTGACATGGCACTTAACGTCTTGAAATTATTTCCCCTAATTATAAAAGAATCTGAGCAATATTATCTCTCTACCACTTGTGGTCTATGTCCCCTAAATACGTTAGAAATAGCTAGGTATGCAGTACTATAGATGAAATGCAGGCTTTGTATTTTAAGTAGCTTATACTTGAAGTTACATTTAGAAGTTTGGGGTGATAATGCAGGCTTTTAAAGGGTAGGTGCGCCAAGAATTGCACGGATATACAGCGCAGGAGGTGAGGCATTTGGGGAAAGCAGGGCTCTGCAGCCACTTGTGGCAGAATTCCCAAATTTGGTGACAAAGGAGATGTTGGCCAAAGAAGGAGAGCTCTCTCCATACATGAACAAGCCTTCAGCTCTGGCTGCAAATGACTACATTGTCTCCTTAAGCAGTGATGTCTTTCTGCCTTACCATGGCGGCAACATGGGCCGAGCAATGCAGGCAGGCACTTGATGCTATGCTTATGTCTAGATTAACATTGAATGTCTGTTCATTTGATAATAGGCAAGTACTGTTACTCATCATTTCTGCTTTGCGATTTTGACTTGACAGTTCCCCGTGCTTATGTGGGTCACAGAAAGTTCATAAGACCGAACAAGAGTGCGATGATGCCACTGTTGGAAAATACATCAATTAGTGATGATGAGTTTGGAAGCATCATGAGGGAGCTGCACAAGTCTCAGGGGAAGCCTGAGCCTAGAGGTTACATAAGAAACCGGGACGTGATTTCCCACCCTGTGCCCTAGTGCATGTGTAAACACAAAACAGGCATTTTCTAGTGCCACTTTGTTTAGGAAACAATGTACCTGTTGTATCTGATTACTTTGTCTAGAGAACAAAGTATCTGTTGTATCTGATTTCACTACTGAATAATACACGAATTCTCCATTCTATCTCTTGCCTCTGCATTCAAGGTTTAGTAGAAATTCAACAAATTATCAAGTGTCTAGCTCAATTCCTTGCAACAACTTCAGTCTTTGTCTAACCAGTTGTACTGATATGAGAAGAGAATAAGTTGATGCCATTCAGAATACGCTCGTCCCTCCGCCTCTGGCGCTCCTGACCCTTTAAGAATATTGGAAGCCACTTAGCAGATTGTTTAGGAATGCGCGATTGTCTTTGTAGTCGGCATAGTATAGCCCGAACCTTGGAGTATAGCCCGAACCTTGGAGTATAGCCTTGTGCCCACTCAAAGTTATCCAGTAGTGCCCAGTGGAAATATCCTTTGACATTCACCCCATTCCTGCAAACACAATAGACCCTCTAGGCATGTCTAGTAATGCCCATTAGTACTTCAATGTATGACTAACTTCATTGCCATCTTGATCCTGTACAAGTAATGCCCATTAGTACTTCTAGTAATGCCCATTAGTACTTCTAGTAATGTCTCTCTTTTTTTGAAGATTCGGCCGAATATATTATTTTTTTTGGAATTAATGAGAAACTTCATTAATGATTACATTCAACCCAATTCACATGAAGTACTAATGGGCATTACTGACCTAAGGGGGGAAGCCCAAAGGAATAGCCCAAAGAAGGCCGAAGTACAGATAAACATAGAAAAATTACATTCAACCCAATTCACATGAAAAAGGGTAAAAGAAAGTAACCCTAAAGATAAAATAAAAATTACATCACTAGATCCAATCTGAGGCAGCATGCCTCCCAAACAAACCCTAGCCGCCGCTGACTCTGCCGTCGCGTCTGACCCATAAAGCCACCAGTCAACCGTCGGAGGCAAAACGACACTTATGAGCATATTGATGTTCCATTGCCAACACAATCCAAAAGCACAGACCACAAACCACCCAAATTCCAACCACAAAACAACATCAATCCCTCCACCAAGAAAGAAACATGTCTGCCAAGTTGGAACCGAGAACCAGACCATAGAAGAAGAACAAGATCGAGACCGATGGAGAATGAGGGGTATAAAACCCATGCGTGAGCACCCATTATCCTGTGGATAAATGACTTGCACTTTATACTTGCAGCCATACATATCTTCTTAGAGGTTAGAGAGAGTTGATCTATTGAAGGTTTGAGTAATCTCAGATCTAAAAGCATATGAGATAGGAAGACAATGATAAAAACCGAAAATAAGTTTCGAGGAATAAGATCCTCCCGATCTGGACATCAGCCAGAAAATAACCACAAAGCGGGTACAAAATAACACCACAGAAGGGTGAGAACCACCGAAGGGTGAGAATACAACTGAGGAAAAGCTAGAAGAAGGAGACGACCTGAACCCACCCCCAACTCTCAGCCTTTGATCGAGATCCAGATGGATCTAGATCTGGAACGAAGAACGTTACAGTGCGGGAACGCGGTGGGATATATTAGCTAAATTTAATTAAAATAAATAAATAAAATTTAGGACTCCTAATACAAAGTATGATCGAATAAAAAAATACAAAATATTGAGGGCATACCAAAACATCTCTTATTAATATACTATATATGTCAACAAATAACTTATGAATGACAAACATGTAAAATATCACATAAAATAAATAATAAGGAAAGTTATATCTGTATTTATTTGTGTAATAAATAAATATAAGAAGATCTCCTAGTATTTGCCTAATAAGAAGATCTTGGCTGTCCATTCTTAATTGATGGTCAAGATTTCTTCTAGTGGTGATATTTTCACCGTCCTTATTCTCAAATTACGGTCTCGGGCACTCCATCTCTCTCGCTCTTAGTACATCTGCATTTCTTTCTCTCAAACCCAGCACTCCCTAATTCAATCATTTATATACTCTAACTTTCAATTTAAGGAAGAAAACAATAACCTTTCTGATGTTTCCACATACATGATGAAGAGAAGTATATCATCCAACAAGTTTTCTTTTTCTCACTAAATCATCTACATTGACATTTCGATCAAATTCAAGACGTGCAAATCAAAGATTACTTCTCTCCCAAATCTCAAGGCTCAAGCCTTGGATTGATCCGGAATCTATCACCTCCTGGGCAAAAATTGGGTTCGGGCGATCCGGAACGTGGGTCGCGGGTCATAGGAGTCTTCCATGCAACTCTGGTATATTTTCAGATAACCTTATATATTATGATACTACTAAATGAGAATGTGTTTCAGCTCACCTGAAATTTCTCTCTATAGAGGTTAACAACAGTAGCATGAGAGAGGATGAGGTTATGGGTCACAATGTAAGGTTCAGTAGATGAATATCCAATCTTGTTTGGTGGGTACCTGCCTGGTGGAGCAACCGCAATATCATAACCCATTAACTCCGAAGGTCATAAAACAAAGTTCACTGTAATCCTTAAAATCATTCCTGAGAAAATGCAGTGGTTACAATAAGAGTGATGAATGAAGTAAATATCTATCTGTTTTCATAACTAAGAACATGAATTGATAAGTAAGCTAGAAAAGTACTTACACAAAGGAGCGACTTAAAACGCCATCATACTTGTCTGACAAGGCTTGTGGTGGATCAAAATGTAACAGGGTTACATAGGGTGTGATGCCTGCATTATTTTTTTCTCAATCTCATTATTGAATTATAAAAATGATCACCATGTTATGTTAGGAATCTGTAATATACCAAGCAATTACATTACATTTTAATAAGTTCTTACCATACTTGATTAGTTCATCAATCAAACTGCTGTAGTGATCAATACCCTCTTGGTTTATTCCTCCACTCAATGTTCCATCCACAAATCAAAATTTCAAATGAAGAGCAGAGTTAAAAATCAATTTTATTGCCTTCATCTAGTTTCTTTTATGGGACCAATTTAAAAACCTTACTCCTAGTCCAGGAGATGGAAAATCTGTAAGCATCGACTCCAAGGTCTTTCACTAACTTCACATCTTCCTGTAAATACAAATATACTACTTATTGGTAAAATACGTACCCAACAAGGAAGTGGTAGCTAGTCCTCAACTCATCTTGTATCTCGTGTACGAATCAACGCTGGTATACATGTTAGATTTGTCCAGAATTCTCTCTGAATTAAGAGGAAAATAATAATTGGTACACACAGTAGATCATTGAAAATTATCAAAATAAGTAATATAAATAATAGCCAATATTTACCAAGAATCTGTCTGTGAGGTGTGGCAAGAGAAAGACATGTTTGGACTGTTCTTGCATGTCTCAAAAGTGGCAGTGGAGAAAGAACTGGAATGGTTGGGTTGTGTTGTAGCGTGGCATTTGTGGCATGAGAGAAACAAGAGGCCATTTGGGAAGCAAATAGACTCCTTGGAAAATCTGGTGAATAAATTTGTGGCTTGGTGGGAGATGTTTGAACAGGGAGTGAAGAGAGAAAATGAAGAATCCGGGGACAATTATAACAGGAAGCGAAGGCAGCAGGATGGGACAAGTATCAAGAAGCACGGAGGGACAAGCAGCAGGCCGGTGGTCAGATGGGAGAAACCTTTGGGAGGAATGCTAAAGTTGAATGTTGATGGGGGATATTGATGCGAAAAATGGAGTCTTTGGTACTGGTGGTGCAGTGTAGGGATGAGTATCGCAAATGCCTGGGAGTTTTAGCAAAGTCCTCAAGCGGTTGAGGCAATGTCATTAGTGAATGGGCTGCATTTTTGCATCAATGCAGGTTTTACCAATCTAGAGGTAGAATGTAACATCTCCAATTTTTAAATTTTTTAAAATTCATTTTTTTCATAGAAATAGATTATAGATATCGTCACGAGTTTGTAGTATTTTTCAATTAATGTTTCAGATTCCCGAGGTTATATACATCTAACAAATTTGTAATGCATTTGAAAAAAGTTACTCGAGAGATCGTATGCATTTGCAAAGAGAAAACAGAAAACAATGAAAATGAAGAGTAAAACCAGAAAACAATGAAACCCCAAACACTCGCATTTTTCATTTTCTGATTCATGATTCAAAATCTACCAGTGTAAAACGCCTATGGAAAGACATTTATCTCCTGCGAAAAGCGGATCAAATGTCACAATAGTCTGACAGATAAGTTACAAATCTAAGACGACTGTCTGCCTATTATTAACAGTTTTAACACAAATGAGTAAAATCTATGCAACTTTACTTTTTACATACAAAAATTGAACAATTCCCTGAATAAAACACCTCTCTTTCTTTGATCAAAAACCCACGGTGTCTCTATCATCCATGGGCAAAATGATTGAATGATGTTACCAACCAAAGTCCCACTATCCCAAATCAAAATCATAAAATTACTTCATAGAACACAAGCTCACACCCAGTTCATAACTCATTTCTGCTTATCCTGGAACTCTGGCATGCAAAGCCAACCCAAGGATCACAGGCCATTTGCCCAGTGCCTTCATCGTTTGCAGCTTCTACTTTTCGATTAGTGAAAGGGAACGAAGGAAGAATGTGAGCAACAAATTGATCAATCTCTACTTCGACATCTTCATCCTCTTTTGAGGTTCCTTCTTCAATATGATTTGGTGTTCTCTCTTCAACATGATTTGTAGTTATCACTTCAAACACTTCAACACCATCTGCAGAAACCTCTTTAACCTCATTTGCAAGTCCAACAACATCAGCACGCCCCTCTTCCATATCATTCCCAGGTGCTACTTCCATACCATCTGCAGAAACCTCTTTGACCTCATTTTCAATTCCTTCAACATTGGCAGGTCCCTCTTCCATATCATTCCCAGGTCTTTCTCCCATATCATTAGCAGGTCCCTCTTCCATATCATTCCCCGGTCCTTTTCCCATATCATTAGCAGGCCCCTCTTCCATATCATTCCCAGGTCCTTCAACAATACCTGGTCCCTCTCCAATATCATTCCCAGGCCCTTCGTCCATATCTGATCCCCCTCCTATATCATTCCCAGGTCCCTCTTCAACGTCAACTTCGTTTGGAAGTCCTTCAACAACAGCTTCGTTAAGAGGCCCTTCAACATCAACTTCGTCTGGAGGTCCCTCTCTGATATCATTCCCAGGTCCCTCTTCAACATCAACATTGTTTGGAAGTCCTTCAACAGCTTCGTTTGGAGGCCCTTCAACAACTTCGTTCGGAAGCCCTTCAACAACAATTTCGTTTGGAGTCCCTTCAACAACTTTGTTTGAAGGCCCTTCAACATCAACTTCGTCTGGAGGTACCTGTTCAGCCTCATTCGAGGGTCCTTCAACGTCAACTTTGTCTTGAGGCACCTGTTCAGCCTCATTCGAGGGTCCTCCTTCAACATCGTTTGAGGGCCCTTCGACGTCGTTTGAGGGCCCCGCTTCATCAACATCGTTCGAGGGTCTCGTTTCTTCAACCTCGTTTGAGGGTCTCGTTTCTTCAACCTTGTTTGAGGGTCCTGCTTCTTCATCGTTTGAGGGTCCCGCTTCTTCATCGTTTGAGGGTCCCGCTTCTTCATCGTTTGAGGGCCCCACTTTGACGTTGTTTGCGGGTCTCTCTTCAACATTTGAGAGTGCCTCTCCAACGCACCTGGGAGGATCTTCCTCCTCCATTTCTATATCATCATCCGCCTTCTTGAATAAACCAAGTTGCTCCAAAGGATTACTGCTTTCCTGCAGTTTGACAGAAGCTCTCTCTTCAACATTCCTGGAAGGATCAATTTCTTCCTCCATTTCTACATCATCATCCGCCTTCTTGAATAAACCAAGTTGCTCCAAGGGATTACTGCTTTCCTGCAGTCTGAAAGAAGCTCCCTCTTCAACATTCCTGGAAGGATCAATTTCTTCTTCCCCCATTTCTATATCAACATCTGCCTTCTTGAATAAACCAAGTTGCTCTAAGGGATTACTGCTTTCCTGCAGTTTGACACTACCAAGCTCATTATGAGGAGGTCCCCCTTCAACATTCTTGGAAGGATCAGTTTCTTCCTCTATTTCTGTATCATCCACCTTCATGAATAAACCAAGTTGCTCCAAGGGATTACTGTTCTCTTGCAGTTTGACACTACCAAGCTCATTGTGAAAAGGTCCCTCTTCAACATTCCTGGAATGATCAATTTCTTCCTCCTCTATTTCTATATCATCATCAGCCTTCATAAATAACCCAAGTTGCTCCAAGGGATTACTGCTTCCCTGCAGTTTGAAACTACCAAGCTCATTATGAGAATGCTCAGGGCCGGTCTCCTCGATAAAATGTGGTAAATGAGCATCGTCACCAACCCTAAACATTTCTAGATCCTCCATGAAACGACTATTCTCATTGATTTCGACAGTCCTTTCCATCTGCGCAAAACGATATTTTTGTCAGCTGATTTATTAAGAATCTAAGATGCTTCCCTTCAGAATGATCTTCTATACTTACCATTTGCAATGCCTGGCGAGCAGTTTCTCTCTCTAGTTCCCTTTGCCTTCTAGCTTCAGCTGCAGCTTCTGCTTCAGCCTTTGTTCGAGCTTCTTCTGCAGCTCTGGCCTCGGCTTGCAAGCGTGCTTTTTCTAATGATACGAAGTAAATATGATATTTAAATACCTTTCACCCCTCACAATGAACTTCATTGTACGGAATACTTATATCAAATAACTGTAGAAAGCAAACCTTCTTTACGCCTCCTTTCAAGTTCCTCCCTCTCAATTCGCAGTTTTTCTGGATCCAACTTATCACCCTGGACCAAATATAAGAAGATACTTAACCAATCAGAAATGCAAGATGCAAAACAAAAAAGGACAAAAAGAAGAGCATTGGATGCCAAGTCAGGTAGCGATTACAAACCTTTTCAAGTGCCTTCTCCTTCGCTTTAAATATTGTGTCTGCAAACCGATTCCTTAATACAGCTGCGCGGTAGAGCTTTTCAGGGGAGACCTGCCTCTCAGGTGGAGCACTCTCCTCTACGATGTCACAGCACGAGTTGTAAGATGATGAGCCGAAATTAAGAGCAGATATTTTTGTGATGATTTTCATGCTTACCCTCTTGGCGTTCACCCTCCTCAACGGAAATTGGTTTACACGGGGATTTCTGTCCAACCGGGACAACCCCATTGAGTGGATCTACAAAAGATAAATGATAGTTTCAGGGAAGAAATAAAACAAGTACCAAGAATAACTGCGGAATAAATCCTCAAAACTCACCATTGCCAATTTCAGAAGCACCTGGATCACTTCTCTTCGGTTCGGAATTTGCTTCAGAACCAAGCTTTTCCTGCCAAAGGAATATGTAAGATAAAATGTCAGAAATGATATGAGAGAGAAAGAGGCAGATTCAAACGACCCACAAACAGATGCTGCCAAACAAGCAGAACTAGTGTACTATTATGATACCTTTCCTCCACCAAATGTAGGTGAACCTTTAGGAACACGTGATTCACTTTCTGAACTGGCCGAGTCAGAATCTGAGAAGTACGAGTCATGTTAGTAAAACACCACAACTTTTCTTGGAACGAGGGACAGTTTAATTTGCAACAAGATGCAGAACATTTATGCACACACGAATATCCTAAATACGGTTCAGTAAGAAACCAAATAGATCGGCTATCAATCCTCATACTAGCAAGATCACAAATACACATTATATTTCAGGACAATCAAGACCACAAACCCTCAAAGAAAAGCTGGTCGCCATCAGCCACTAAGACCCAGAAGAGCCGGTCATCCTAGTTACCAAAGGTTTCTATAGCTCCCAACACCATCCAAAGTGATGTGTTACAACCATTTCTATTCCACATGCAATCTTCTTTAATTAAATCTTATACTTTAGGCACCCTGATCCCACTCTGCCTAAAGTATAAGGAGATTCAATTAAAGAAGATTGCATCTCACTGCCTAAAGTATAAGGAAAGAGTTCTTTCTCTTTGTGGGGAAGGCACAGAAGTAACTATAAACTGAGACACATAAACCAATAAAGCGTGGCCACCTAAGCCAGGTTTTAACAGAATTCATAGCACTTTTGAATATCTCATTTCTGCTCAAATCATTAAGACGATATTCTAGTTAAACTAGTGTCATTCAAAAACCTATTGAGGACGAAGAACAGATAGAATAATATAAGACAATTGCACCAGCGAAGATCAGAACAAAGAACCATAGCTTGCAAGGTCACTGAGTATTTAGTAATATTGGCGTAGTACACGAAAAATTTAAGTAGGCTCAAGAGCTCCAAAATTTGAACACAAGAAATAAATATTGTAAACCAAACATTTATTTTATAAGATTAAACAACCGAATAGATGAAGAGTACACAGAAACACGAACCACTGGACAAAGAGCCTGATTCACTACCAGAGCTACTAGAGCTACTGCATTTACTGTTTCTATGACCTGCATCTTTCTCAATCTCCACAGGAGGAAAGCTTGACATAGGAGCATCGTTTCCACCAACAATATCCACATCTTCATCAACCATATCATTGCCTGAAATTGTATATGTAGTGAGACCTCAGCTGATCGAAATACGTGCAGTACATAACACACTTTGCACAGCTCAATAAATGTAACATATTTTGCCCAAATCAATAAATAAGCGTGGAGGGAGTTATTAAAGGGAAAAACCTTTACATGGATGCAGCGAAGAGTTGCTAAATCCCGGCTCATTAAGGATCTGCAGCATAAAAGCAGTACAACAGTATGAGAAACAATATATAAATGCATAGATTTGGTTGGATAAGTAATACCCAACCGATAATAAAAACGCAAAAAGAAAAAAGAAAAACAAAAGAAGAGGGATTAGCACACCTCCATTTCACAAGGTTCAGCCTTTGCCAGCGCTTTCTCTTTCTCCAGCAGATATTCATCTACAAGCTTCCGTAATGTGAACAAAGTATCATCACTGAGAACCTCAAAATCAATCTCAATCTCATCATCATTGGTTTGACCTTCACCACTATGCTCTTTTAAGAAATCAATAATGCTTTCAGGCAGTTCTCCCAGCAAAGAATCAACCTCCATGGTCAGTTTATGCTTCTCCTCATCAGTCATAATGTGTTTGACAATATCTGGCATGGCAGGCTTCACTGACTTTACCGGCTTGAAGCTACTATCATTTGGTGTAGTTTTCTTCTTCTTTGAGGGTGGCATCGGTGTAGCAGTTTCTATAACTTCCGTATGAAGAGGTGCTCTAAAAGGCAAAGCATCCACATCAACTGGAAGCTTCTTTTCTACTGCCTTCCACTTCTGTTCAAAATATTTACTGAGAATCTCAGCCATAATATGTACATCATTGCCAGGTGGGTTGTAAGTCATAGCATTTGAGAACGTAAGCCGCACATCAGCAGCAAAACTTAATGGATTCGAGTATCCCCCAGAAGCAATCTTGCTCTTCACAGTGCCCAAATCCATTGGATGCTTAATGACAGTAAAATAATCCGGAATATTCAACTTCACCACGTCTACAGGATGTTTAAAAACCCAAGCATGCTGATGTTTCATCAACTGATTTAGCAAATTCTCACATTGTTTCATCAACTGAGCATTTGATGCTGCAACTGGCCTCACTGACTCCACATGTGCAGATAGGCTCTTTTTGCTGCGCGAACCATTACGCCCATGAGGAGCTCGTTTCTTACCCTGCGGCCCAGTTAGTTCAGCTGGTCTATGATAAGCCTCTGGAGGCCAGGTTTTCCCATCACTGCAACTCCGAATATCACTAACTGGGGATAACACTATAGCTGACCTCATAGTTGCAATTTTCTTCTGAAGATCCCGGACCTGTTCCAGCTCCAAATTCAGCCTCACTTCTAAATCCTTCCTCTCCGACGGAGACATTCTCGACAGTTGAAGCACTTGCATAGGCAACCCAAAACTATCATGACCATCGACATTCAAACTGATACATTTCCTTTTAGAAGGCGCACATGAATCTTCCGAAGCTGTCATTTCCGTATCCACTCTTCCTGAGCTTCCAAAACCCTCTGATTCACCCATGGTCTCAACAGCATGACGATAATCCGGAACAAAACCAGATAGCTGCCCTTTTGAATACTTGCGTGACTTCCCCATCAATGATTGTTTCTGTCCAGTGAAGTCTATTGGAACAGTAGGTGCCATAAGATAAACTCCAAGTTACTGCACATATCAACTGTGGCAAATAATTTTAGTCCCTTATAAGTCGATCTCAATCACACCAAAATTCAAATGCACAAAATTGAGCCCAATTGTTATTATTCTCTCTAAGTATGTATATCACCGCCTGTTTAGTTCTCTCCAAATGTCAAGGGTCCAACGAATTCGTCACAAAGTTCAAAACTTTCAGCTAAGGAAAGGTCCTAGATCTCAAGATGCTCAAATTCATTTCAAAATTCAGAGTTGCACAACTGGGGAATATGAACAGCTTAAAAGATAAGGCATCAAATAAGAATTGGGGATAAATTCCCCAGCTCAATACAAGAAATGCAAATCTATCCAACCACTAAAACCCAATGATAGAAACTTTCCTAATTGATCAATCTCCCATTTCACCTCTTTTTTTCAGATCAAACCCTTCAAGAAATTCCCAAAGAAACAAAAAAGAGAAGGAAAGGAATTCAAAAACTTACAAGAGAAAACATAAACTGGGCCTCTCTCTCTACGTATAAACCCCAATTGAAAACCCTAGATCGCGATGTGAACACCGAAGCCCAAATCGAATGCCGCAAGCCACCCAATACAATGCGCTTGATAATCCAAAACCCTAGAAACCGCTCCAATTAAAACCCGGATCTCGTCGCCGGAGCCGTTATAGATGCGCGCGCGCGACCCCAAACCCTAAAAAGCCTTCGTCGAATAGAATGAGGAATTAGATAGAGAGAGAGTCGAAGAAGAAGAGGAGAGAGAGAGGCTACGATGAAAGAGAGTATGGGCTCCTCTCACACCCCTCTACTTAAAGGCCCGCGAGCCTTAAAGCCCGCCGCTATAAAAGGGATCCTGGCCGTTCATTGGCAACTTGGATGATCATACGGTCGGAATTTAAAATAATGGCACGCACGAGATTCTGATCAGACGGTTTGGGTTTTTATATTCAATAATTGAGATTCCGACGTAATGCTATTCTCGCGAGTTGTGGGAATCGCATACTCGCTGTGGTGTTTTAGTACGTGCCTTTTTACCGCTTAGGCGGAAGCGTGGCCGTGTGAGAGAGCGAGTGTGGGTTTTCAACGGAGCGTAGAAAAGGAACTGTTTGAGAAGATTCGATAAGTAAGTGGCGGTGTCGAACACGTGTTTGTATTTGACTTTTTACCGCCATATGACGTAGGAAGCGATCTTCTGCTTTCACACGTGGTAGATTTGAAGCTGCCAGGTCAGCATTTCTGGTTTTCTAGAGGACGGGTGGGTACCGTTTCTTTGGCTATTGGGCTTTGGACGCGCTGTTTCAAGATAATGCACCAGAGGAATGGGCTAAGCCCATAATCAAGTTTTAAACAAACGTTTTTCCTTTTTGGGTGAATTGTAATACTATTCTTTCTTGGTTTGTTTTGCACTGTCTTAGCTTTACTAGCTAGAAATCCGTTTGGATCTGAGAAATTGTTCAATTTACATTTGAATCACGCGACGAGACGAAGGCCGGAAGCTAGAAACGAAGATTTTGCCCATTTTGTTTGCCACTATAGGTCTAGAAAGTTTGGTTCTTCAGATTTTGTATTTTAACCCCAAATTATATCGTGATTTTTGTATAAAACATTTTATTAATAACTCACTCATCATGTATATGTTTGTGATGTTTGAATCCATAACTTTAAAATTGTCAGTTAAACACCTTAACCAACCAAGTCACGGCTTATCGACATAAATTATATCGTAATTGCTTGTTGACAACCGATCATTAAGACACCTCGTACAACTCAATTGAAGATTAAGATATCAATGAATTAGAACAAAGGATGCAATTAGAACGTTTATTTACTCGTATATCGATCGGTTTATATATATCATATATATGCTTGGGGGTATGTTACTTAATTTGTGGACATAGCTTCTGTGGAATTTGTATCTGTCATGCATCAAAATTGGATAACATGTCTGGGGTATCTACATTACAGAAACGAATTGGTGGAGCTTGGCTGCAATGGATGATGCGTAGATAGTTCAATTGAACTTTATTGGGTTAACTACCAGCCTCAACAACAGTGTATTATTCATTTTGAGACTCAGAGAGTTTGTGTTTTCATAGGATAATGAGGAGATTAAGAAACTTAAAGCACTCGATCGAGAGAGAGAGAGCAGAGCTCCACGTATTTGAACTTTCAAACCGTATGTCTCTTCCATTGCCAGGAGATCTTTTCAATCTGTACATACACATGCAAGACCAAGCATTTCCAGAAAAGTCACTCAAGGACTTGGGTGCTCTTTTCTTCATTGCCTTTGATGATGATAACAGGAACATCAAGCGGTTCCAAAGATTGGATTTGGTACATTAGTCAGTACATAAATGTTGAAGCATTGAGACAAAGTCTTCCAAAATCTGGAAATGTGAGCATATCTGAAAAGAACAGGTGGCGCACAAAGTTCTCCTAAAATTCAAATTGATAAGAGAAAAATGAGAATGAATAAGAGAAATGAGTAACCTATGGGTTTGGTCTGGTGATTGAAGTGAGACATACCTGTTTAGGAAGGAGAATGTGTATAGTGATTCTTTTGATGTGGAAAGTCAATGGTTCGATCTCTTGCTAAGTGAAAAATGTCCGATGAAGAGGGGGTTAGACATTAACCTGCTCTGACTTCTGAAGTGATAGCTCACTCTAGTTTGATCGACAAGCTAGCTAGATAGCAACCAAGCATCAAATACATGATTGGCATTCAACCAGATGCATGAGCTTAAGCATATAGACGTAGATCTGCTGAATGGTCGTAATTACATGGCTTTATTCTTTATTCCCAGAACATCACCTGTCCTATGATCCGGCACCATATATTTATTAATTTTTCATATGACGGATGGTTTCGTTGATGAAATTTTTTAAGGTACTTACTTGTTTGTGGTACCTACATTTACCGATATAGCAACAAATTTGTTGTCATTTTGATAAACGTAGTTATTATTTAGGTAATATTTGTTCTATTAGAGCAATTTACAAGTTTATATGCAATTTGTTGTTATTGTGGTAACTTGATACAATTATATGTAAATGTATAAAATAAATGCAGTAAATTTTGTTATGAATATTGTAAATTTTGTTGTGAATATTGTAATTTTTACTCATTTAACTACTTATTTTTATTTAATTAATGATAAATAGATGTATGATATAAATCGTACAACTTTTTGGTTGATGATTCACGTTTTATTGATAGATAAAGATTACGACAGATAAATCGGACTGATAAAATGAACGATTCCGACTCATAGGAAGCAGGATTTTATTAAGAGAGATCTTTACAAATCAGGCCTATATATGTCTGAAAGCTAGCCAATAATTTGTGGATTGCGTGAAGTAGATCTCGTTGCTAGATTCAGCAGACCTAACTCTCTGTTGATCAATCATTCCAATATCCCTCAATGGGAATAGTTACAAACATATAGAATATCACAATCAAAATAGGTAGCATGAATTCACAGGCCGGCACACTAGTTCATGACGTACGTTGATTGTGTATACCTAATTTGGCTACATTTTTGAAATGTTTCACTGTCATATGCTCATAGTTTTATAATCGTTCAATACCTCTCGGTCTCTTTAGAGTCACAGATGAGATCATTGAGTAAATGTATGTATGCAATCCTTCTCTCTAGCTAGTTCTCTGATCGATTTTTCTCTCTAACGTCTTCCTACTCCACCAACCATGTTCTAATGCCATGAAGATTAAGTAATAAGTTCGTGAGCTCTCTAAACCACAATACCCACATATATAGGACTGATGTGATCGGCTAAAGTTAATTAGCAGGCATAGCATATATAAACGTCAATTTAATTAGTTTATAGCAATAACCTAACTAGCTATAGCGCTGGATCTATATAGTTTATACATTTTTGCTTTCGGTCTGCAATTAAATGGATCTAGTTTCAACGCATCGTAAGTCGAATTTCTGAACGAACGATGAGATGTTTTAGAACTTAATCAAATGTAAAATGTTGATCGTATTGTTAGTAAGGGATTATTTGGTTTCATAGAAAGTAATATATATCTGTTATAGATTCATTTCTTACTATTTTGATCGGATGAGGCGATGATCTATGTGTTTTAACAATTGATTCATCCTATGTATTCATATTTTATATAAATAATAGACTAGAGATCGAAACTATGAAGCACAGTGAGCTATGTTGTAACGGATGAATGAAAGAACACAGATTTACGTGGTTCACTAACGATATGTTAGCTACGTCCACGGGCAAAAGGAGAACAGTTTTATTATCTTGAGGAAGAACACAGAATACAGAGTGTAAGATACAATTAGGTTTAGGACGTTTATATACTAAACCCTAAACTCTATATACTAAACGTCCAGGATTTCAGGAGCGAAAGTCGCATGCGACTGAAACTGCCCCCGCGAGCAGCAGTCGCGCGAGTGAGACTGTCACACCCCGATTCTAGAATTATTTTACGGTTGGTTACTTTGGTCTTTTACCATTTAAAGTGACCGTTTAACCGTATAATGATCGTGAAGTTGACTTTTCGTTAAGTCAAGAATTTGGGGAAACTTCCTTCATGAAAGTTGTAGAGGGCGTCGTTACGAATCCGTGGACACGTAGCACGCTTAAATCGGAGATCGTATGAGGAAGTTATGGTCAAAAAAACAAAAGTTACTATTTGGGTGAAAAGCCTATATATAGTGAGTTACTGGGGTAATTCGGTGAAAGGGTAAAAATCGAAAAAGTTACTGTTCACTTCGATTTTTCCTCCGAAACCCGACAGATTTTCCGCCGGATTTCATCACCGGATTTCTCCTCCGTCCGGCGGAGTTAGGGCGCGTGCTAGGTACCGAATTGAAGCCTGCAGCGCCACCTTCAAGTTGGTGGTGGCCATCGGAGCTGGGTCGCCGCCGTTTGAGAGAAATCACGGCGAGAAGGGGGGACCTGTGCACTGTTCATTGACACCGGATTTCTCCCTCCTCCGGCCACCTCCCGGTGAGTTCTTTATATGGTTTTGATGGGTTTGAGGTGTACATTAAGCCCCTAGAATTTGGTGGCTAGATTTGAAGTGTGTAGGAAGAATTATGGATTTGAAGTTTGGGTTGACTTTTGGATTCGGGTTGTGTATTTCTTGTCGATTGACCTAGTTAGGGGCCGAATTGGCCTTCGAGTTGAACTAGAAAGTTGTCCCAATTGATGAGACGAAGCTACTGGTAAAATTTGGTGGCGATCGGAGGTCGCCTGAATTTTTGCCGGAATTTCTGCCGGCGGCCGCCGGTGGCGGCGGAGCTGGCGGCGGTGCCGCCACTTTTTGGGCAGTTTTTCATGTCCATTAATTAGTACATATTGTGAGGAGTCTATGGTTAAAATTTGGTAATTTTTGGAGGTGTTTTGGTTAGGTTTTGGAATTGTTCTAGTTTAGTATTATTGGCGGATAATTAAATATTATTCCGACCATCGATTATTGCCGGTTAAGGTTTAAGGATTATTTTAAGAACTCCTAAGGTATTGGTGAAATGGTTGAATGGGTGTCCATAGTAATTCAACGAATTAATACGTGACACCCTAACGTCAAGTTAAGTGTTAAAGGGAAGTTCGGAAGCTGAGTCGGACTTCCGGTAAATTGAGTTAAGAGTCGATAACCAGGAAAGAAAGTCAAAAAGGTTAAAGTGTCATAAAAAGGAACTTGGTCAACTTGTGGTCAAATAGGAGTTCCTGGTCAAACTAGGAATAGACCAAGTCCACGATGAATTGATTAATATATTGGTTCATTTGTACAGTCTCTGGTCGGACGTGAGACGGGTTCGACTACGCGGTAGTCGAGGGTTTCGCTCGAGGAGCTTTCCGAGCGAGAAGGTCGCAATAGTACTGTGAGTGGACATTTGTTTCAATTTAAATTGCATGCTTTATACTTTAATTGATTTCTCCTGCATATATGATTTCCTCCATTTATTATGTTTTACGGTGATTTGGGAAAATGAGATTTAAGGATTTAAAGGCAAACAAACCGGGAAAGAGGTTCATACCCTTCCCGTGATTTTAAAGGATTTTCCCGGGGTATGTTATTCTTGATTATCACCGTTTTGGGATTATGGAGGGGGATAATTTAAAAGGAGAAATTTGGCTCACGGATTTAAAGGGGTTTTCGATTTATTATTCCCACGAGGTTTACAGGTTTTAAAGGGACTTTGGAAAGGGAAAAGGATAAAGGGAAAAGGATTGTATGCTAGCATGGACCCTCTCCGGTTGAGCTGGTCAGTAGACCTTCCTGGATAGAGCAGGTCGGGGACCCTCTTCGGTTGAGCTGGTCATTAGACCTTCCCGAATAGAGCAGGTCGGGGACCCTCTCTGGTGGAGCCGGTCACTAGACCTTCCCAGATAGAGCAGGTCGGGGACCCTCTCCGGTGGAGCCGGTCATTTGACCTTCCCGGATAGAGCAGGTCGGGATTTCTCGTGGATGAGGTTAACACCCCACATTTTTAATTATTTATGTGTGAGCCAAGGCATCATTGATGATTTACTTGCATGCGGATTTTCTTAGAGAAACTAGAGGGAGAGCATTAAAGGAAAGTAGAGTTTTTATTTGTTATTTTTCGTCCACTCACTCTAACGTCGTTTTTCAATGTTTCTCCCCTGGGCCCTTCATTTTCAAATGCCCAGTGGTGCAGGGTTCTGGAGACGAGGTCGTGCGCGTACAAGAGTCGAGGCATAGTCAATCAATCAGTTGCTGCCGCAATTCTTTAGGGTAATCATCTTAGTAGACTGCTCTGACTAACCCAGTATAGCTAATTAAGTAGGTTAGGGAGCAGGATGCCTTCATGAGTTAGGGTGTGTTGTAGATACTCATGGAAGTGCTGAGTTGGATCGTAGGAAGGGTTGGCCATTTCAAGGGGGTTTCGGTAAGAAGTTCCCTTGGGGTGGTCCCCGCAGGATTTACTTCGAGTTAAAGGGATTTAACTCGGGGTGGGTCCTGACAGAGACTGTTCAGCCAACTGAACCCAGCATAACAGATTTCGTGGGCTGAAATCTCCGAATAGCTGGTACCCTCAGATAGCTAGTTCAAGGCATATATTAACAAGCTATAAGCATGATCAACACATGAACTTCATCATCTCCAAAGGCATAATCTACAGGATAACACCATAAACTATAAAACCATTCGGTGGGGGTTTAGCTAGTTATAAAACTAGAGAAAAGAAACCCTAGCCTAATGACTCGATCTATCTCGCAAGCAACGCAGGCAATTAAGTATACGTAGGTAGAAGACATGCAGCAGACAAGTCGATCAAACAAACAGAATGATTGAAGGATTCGGGTGCGATAACACTGACCAATATGAACTGCCGGAAATGTTGAACGTTTTGGACTGGCTCGATCTCGATCGATCTGGGCTCTTAATTTCAAGCTGGAAATTAAGACTGACCTTGTGACTCTGGCAGAAGGTATGGGTTTCAATTAAAATATTAGCCAAGTGTCACGGCTGGCTTCCAATACTTGGCGTACTTAACTAGGTTCGATTCACTAGTAAGAATTGACGTGAGAATTACCCTAATATACTGGGGATGACATGGTTTTTTTCTAAAGCGGATCGTCAAATACTTTCTAAATCCGGTGATTAAATTCACTGTTAAAACGTATTTATTTTTTAGCCGTTTAAACTGTATCTAGTGTCTAAATGATTCAAATGTGTAGGCTTTGTATAGTCTTTTATCAACTCGAGTGATGAAACCAATATTTTGTAAAATAACATATTTTTTAATTTCTTTTTAAAAGAAATCATTTGTAATCAATCACTCGAATAGTGCTCGTACGTCTGCTTTTTAAGAGCCCTAGCTATATATATGAGATGAGGGATCGGTGCCTCTTTAAGTGCCTTGATAGTGGTAGGTCGTTCTGTAAACATTTGTCCCAATTAGAAATGAGGTTTAGAGTTCTTAAAACTTGCGTCTGACCCGATTTAGATGCACACGTTCAGACTATCTTATGTGGTTCAATCTTAATTTATCATGTGTCATTTTGTTTTGTTTTGATTTTATTTTTTCCTTTTGTTTTTTTTAAATTAATACTTCTCTAAAGATTCTTTAATAGCTAAACCATCCCTTGTTACAAAATTCAATTTTTTTAATTCATCGATCCATCCCCCAAGAACAATGCTAATATACACTTAAATCATTCCCCATTCCTTATCTCGAAAATGGTTTTTTATCAACTCTTCAATGTTCCAGCTAGGAATTACATTCATTCTCAAATTTGCAATATGTAAAAAGAAAGTAAACCTTGTATTACAATGTTTTCACAAGGGAGTTATCAAACCACTATCAGAAAAACACTTTAGCCGATGAAATAACCAAAAAAAGACCGACAATTTTTTTTCATCGGCTATACTATACTTTAGCCGACGAAAAAAAATGTTGTCAGCTATTGTCGAAAAAAAATCGTCGGCTATTCTCTATTATCGTAGACGAAAATTATAGACTTTAGCCGACGAAAATATAGACTTTAGCTGACCAGATTATTCTTTCGTCTGCTAAAGTTATTTACATAGGAGTTTTACCGGAGATGGATAGTAAAAAGTCAGAAAATCAGAAAAAATTACTTTTCATGCAATTAAATTGTATAAAATTAGAAGAGTTTACTTGTGTGAAGTTTATAATTTTCGGAAGAGTTTTGATTAGGTTTTGAAATCTTTATAATTTTAACGGATAAAAAATATATTATTTCAATCATCGATTATTATTAATTAATCTTATTAAATATTTTTAAGACTTTTAAACTAACCGGTTAAAATGTAAGCCATGAAAAACTAACAAATGAAAAGCTAACATTCCCTGGAAAAACTGACAAATGAAAAGCTGCTCAACTTGCACCATGTAAGTCATCTATTTAATACTGCTCAGCTTAGGTGATATGGTTCAAGTGATGATTAGTTCAACTGTATCTAACAAGTCTGATAGCATTGTTTGATTTATATCATACCACAATGTTAGATTGACGCAGAACTGCTCACCTGTGGGATAACAATTGAGGGACAAAAACAAGATGAAATGATTACGAACATTAAATTATTACTGAAACAAAAGTATATATTATTACTGAAATGATCATATAACTAGAAAAGTATATACGTGAAAACCTAATTATCAAACCCTCTCTTCTCTCTCGAATCTTCTCTCGGTCATGCCTTCAACCATGTCTTGGATCTATTTCTCTTTATCTTATCAATGAAACCTTCTATCATGTCCTGAATTGAAATATTTGCGCCACCATCGTCCCTCCCAAAACCAAAACGAAAATCTCACTTTCATGCTTTTGTGAATTTATCTATATCCTCCAATTAACAGATTGACTCCAATCCTCTTCTACTTCTTCTTTTTCAAGCCTCAAACCCAACCCGCGATCGTCAGGCGCACCAATCCAGCCTTGTGCAAACCGAATTCTGATAGAGACTTAGAGAGAATATTGGGTAACGGGTCCTTGATAATCGGGGATTCAGGGTTATCAAGTTACTTCTGGTTTTCTATATCTGTTGGATTTAGTTTCGATTAGTTCTATGGAAGGATGAGAAATTGATAGCAGCCAATGCCTTTAACAAATTACATAAGAAAAGTGAGATGAGGAAAAGTGATGAACAGATATAGGTTGTAATGTTTGTAGAGTGAGATCGATGAGGGAAGAAGATGAACATACAGTAAGTGGAATATAATCTTGTTTTCTATTAAAACCGTAAGATTCACTCATTTAGCATCTCACAACTAAAATTTAATGGTCCTTTTTTGTCTCTTAAAATGTGTCCCGGTGAGCAGCTCCCTAGATTGACATATCTCTTTATACTATTTCATAACAAGTTAATCTATGGCCAGTGACTAACAGGTCGCTGACAAGAACAAAGATGAGTGACTAACTGATTTCGTTGAAAGCGAGTTTTTGGCTGAGCAGGTGATTCTTAATGCTTATCTTTGCATAATCAAGTGTGTGATTTATAGGGTTATTGTATCATGATGTTGATTATCTCCTACTCTTTTAGGTTGACGCAATCAAGATCTCAGAGTATGTAGCTCAGCTCATGAGGGTTGGCAAAGGACATGGTAGGCACATCTGCAATACAGTTTTATTCTGTTCTTTACCAAACTTAGTTTAGCGTCTTTGATAGCCTTTATAAATTCGTATTTGTACATCACTTTGATCTGTCCAATCTTTTAAAACCTTGTCTGCTTGTTGTGGTGTGCGTCTTAAGGGTTTGACAGAACATAGATTTAGATGATAATTAATTTAGGTGTTATGTGAATTTAATTTAAAAACTTCACTTAGTTTAAATGTTATGTTTAAAACGAACGTTAAATTTCATTAATTTGTGTTTGTTAATGGAAATGTGTTTTGATTTCATTTTGGGTGTACGTTGCTGGCTATTGTGGAAATAAAATTATGGAATTGACAGGTTCTGAGAATAAAAATCTAGAAACTGTAGATTTTTTTTTCAAAAACCAGCAACTTTAGCCTACGGTATACAAAGACTTTAGCCGATGATATTTAGACTCTCGTCGGCTAAAGTCCGGCTCGGTCAACCATTTTTTACCAGTGAGGGAAATTTTGTCTGACGAATTTTTGTCAGCAAAAGTCTAAAAAGTCATCAACAAAAGTTCACACTTTAGCCGACAAGAAGTCGTGTCGTCGGCTAAAATTCTGACTTTAGTTGACGATTGTCACTATTTTCGTCGGTTAATGTATGACCGATGACCTTTAGCCGACGAAGTTTCGTCGGCTATCACTTTAACAGTTTAGCTGACGAAAAAGCCTAACAGGGCGACGAATCGGCTAAAGTGTTTTTTCTGGTAGTGAACTCTATGAATCATAACTACAGGCAAAATATTTCCTCCATGTTTACAACAATTGCACCAAAGACAAAAATAAGAAATCTAAATTCAATTGAAACGCAGTAGCTAGTGTATTAGCTAGGATAAGTTCAGCAATAAAACTCGATTCTAAAAGAAACTCATAGACTTGATCAAAATTGGATACTCATTCAATTTTTCTCACTTTTCTCTTTCTCAAGTTCAAATCGAAAATATGAAATTCTGATAGTTTGTAGGAGAGAATTATAGAGAGGATAAAAATGAATAGAATTATGATTACTGTACGTGTTGCGGGTTTTATGTAGATGAAGTATGAAGAAGACGACATGAGAAGGTACCGAAGCGCGTCCTTTTTTTCACATTCAGATGAGTATTTAGCTATTAAAGAATCTCTACAAAAGTTATAATCTTTTAAAATAAAATTAAAACAAAATAACACATGGTGGACTGTGATTGATCTATTTTGGAGAGTCCGGACGAGTGTGTATAGACTGGGTCGGAGCAAGTTTTTTCTGAGCGATATATTGTTTGTGTAATGTATTAAGATTATTATGGACAAAACCAAGGTCAGTTTCAGATGAAATTAACTTACGAGTTATGAAGATTGAAGACTTATCATCGATCTATATACGCCAATCAATATGCTTCCTTCTGCTACTTCTGATAAGAGGCGCACATATATTGGTAAGAGCAAAATCTGTCGAAGAAGGAAGAGCAGATTTTTTTGAATAGGAGAAGAGCAGATTTTAACATTGGGTAAAACTTTACTTCTCAACCGAAGATCACAAAATGATTGAGCTTTAACCTAAAGCCCTAAGGTGAGTTGAGGCCGATAAGGATCACATACAGAAAGTGAAGACCCGTCCACCCATATTTTCCCCTGAAAACAGCATCCGCATAGTCATAGGGCACAGGTCATGGACTCATGCTCAATATGGCTTCTGAAGCCAATGCCACAAAAGAGTAAACAATCAGTAACTCCACCCGTATCAAATCAATGTCACTTTCCATATTCAGCCAGACAAGATCTATCACAAGGGAAATACCGTCAACTCACTCGCAGCCAGTTCTCCTTTGCGCCGCTTCATCCCTTTATGGTTTCTCCAATCACGAAGTCCAGAACATAATCCAACGGCGGAAAACCCAATCTCAACTCCACGACCTCATCGTCACCGTCCACATGGCCGGGCTTTCCTCTTCATATTACGCCAATTATGGAAACCCTTGAGACGTCGTGTCCACATTCTGGAAGCCACTTTCAGATTTTTTTGGATCTTTCAGATTTTTCAGTTTCACCCCTAAAACCATGCACAGCAGCAGTCTCCCACCTCTTTAAATGTGGCCAGACACCTCTCGCTCTCCCATTGGTTCCTTTTTGGGGCCCAATCACATCCCGAACTTTACGTTCGCACGGCCCCCAGCCACGTCTTTGCTCTCAATTAATCCCGTCTTTGCGCTGTTGCTGCAACACTCCCACACGTGTCGAGGAGCTCCTCCTCCGTATATATGTAACCCCCGGACCAGCTTCGCTCTTCTTACCTTCACTTCTTCTGAAACACTCAAACACGAGACAGAGAGAGATGGACAGGAGAGGCGGTTGTTGTATAGCGAGGTATGGTGGAGGCGGAGGCGGCGGCGTATATGACACGTCGAAGGTGGACAGAATAATGCTGAGATTCCGTCCGATCGCTCCGAAGCCGGTCGGAGGGTCGGTGTACGGCGGATCTACACCGGAGATAAGTGATAAATGTATGAGGGGTAAGAGAAGGCGCGTGAAAGACAAGCTTTGCAATAACAAAAAGAGAAGGGCTGCTTCTCTGGAGGAGAAGAAAAAAGGTGGTGTAACCGCTGCGGTTACTACTCTGTCGCTTCTTCCGGAGAGTCCGGAACATAGGGACTCTCCTGAAGAGAGCTTTCCAGGAAACAAGGAGAACAAGCCGATGAGAGTGGTGGGGTCGTGCGTGACGGTGGACTGCGTGACGGATACGTGGGTGGATGGAGGAGGGATGGGGTTTACGGACGAGGAGAGGATGATGTGTCTGGAGGCGGACACGTGTCCGGGGTTCTTATCGGACGGGTACGGTAGGGTGGTTTGGACGAACGGGGCGTACAGAAGCATGGTAGGTCATGAGAACGAGACGGATGAGGTGACGGTGTGTTTGGTGGTGAAGGAGACGGCGACTGTGACGTCGGTGGCCTTGGCGTACCCGGCGTTTACGTGCAGAGTGAGATTGCAGTACACGTGTGAATCCCTCATGGTGCCGTGTGACGTGTGGAGAATGGAGGGAGGAGGCTTTGCGTGGCGGTTGGACGTGAAAGCAGCGCTGTGTCTTGGCCGGCCGTAGAGATCGAACGTAAAGCACCAAAAACCGTACGAAACCTTCTTCTTAAACTGACCAGAGTAACTTGCTTTTATTTTTGTTTGTGAATATGTTTGAGATTCTGCTTTGAATATCTCTGGGTTGCTTAAGTTGTTTATATGTATAAACATGCGTTGGGAAACGGATTTGAATGTTTGATTTCATGTAGTTAATTTATGGTTGTAGTTCTTTACCGAGTTATTATAAACTAAAAATACTGGAATATATAGCAGATTGGGCACACAAACACACAGAATTATATTCTTCTCGAACTCCTAAGAGCTTGTTGTATGTGCACTGTTCTGGCACGCTGATGTACAGAAGTAAATGTTACACGTATTTGGATAGATCTGAATCAAAGATAGAGATCATATCTCTGGTGTTAGCTAGCTTTGAATGTAATATAAAAAGCTGCAGATGGCTTAAAATTGTGATGGGGTTGGAGTCATAAGACTGATAAGAGATGCACGAGGGATGTTGGGACAGGTGGATGAATAGAGGGGATTCATATGAAAGCCTGAGGGGGGAGCTCTCTCTCTTCTGTTGGTGGGAAGTGTCTGCATCCATCTTCAATGGTCTCTTTCTTTATTGAACCACGTTTTACGTACCTCTGCTTATAGTCTTGTATTTACCTTCATTTCTTTTCACGGTGCTGTTTCTGTTGAAAATACAAGAAATTAAAGATAAACTGCAGAGAAAACAAGTAATTCTGTTCAGTATGATACCATGGAAATTAAATTTCAAAATGGATCATCAGACTAATCACTACTCAGAGTAATAGTGGAAGGGTAAAAACCATAAAACAAAAATTCTAGCTATAAGAGGTCTTTAGCTCTTTTCTTAGAGAGTTGGGTCTTAGCTTATTTAGGTTTCATTTGTTCTTCCATTAAGCTAAGGAAAATGAATTATTATACTTGAAAATTTTCTTATTTCTAAGGGAACGTACGCAATAGATTCACTATTTCTCAGCACTCTACAGCTTTGATCATAATAATGAAAAGACCTAATTGTTAAAGAACTAATTGAGAGGATTAAAGCCCTTACAAGCTTCCAAAATAGGTGCACAGTATAATTTCATTGTTTTGAAGCTATCAAACTAGCCATATATTTCCTCAGCCTCTGTATAATCAAACATAAGGAATGGAACACGATGAAGAGAATTACAAGCTTACAGCTCATGCATGTAATATGCTTGTACCTCTTTTACCCATGCTTACACCTTATTAACTTACTATGTTTATAACCATGAGGACAGAAGGCTTCCAGATATGTCATATAATCGATCATAAAGGATGAGGATTCGCAACTCAGAATCTTAAAGTTTAACCATCAAAACAAATCGTTTTTATTTACCAGATACTGAAGAAATAATAATGATGTGATTAGAACATTGATAAATAGGAAAATATCATTAATTGATCATATGTTCTATTCAACAGACATCACATAAAAGCAGGAATCAAAACGCACCCATATATATATATAACATATGATCATCCTCCATTACCTAATAACTGGAAGTCTATCTAGTTTTCGAAAGAGAGTACATTATTGATTTGATGACAACAACTAGAGGTAAAACTAGAGGACGATGATCATGATGATGGTGATGAAGTGCATCTAGAGCCTGGATGATGCCTTGGGGTGGTGCACTACGATATGATTATAGGCATTGAGAGTCAGAAAGTCATCTAGAGTTTGTGCTGTGCATTGCCTTGAGAACATCTTGCAAGCCTCTTTGTACATTCCCTTCTTAAACTTGTCCTTCCCAACCTCTCTCTTAATCCTCTCCATTTCTTCTTCCACCACTCTCCCAAACAGCTCCTTTCCCACTCTCACTCCAAGTCCATCTCCATCTAACTCCACTCCATACTTGATCCACTGCCAGTTCTGGACCCTGCTGATCTCAGCTGTCGCAGCATCTTCCATGAGATTGTAAAGAGGCACCGAACCAGCTCCTGTCAGCCATGCTGCCAGGTATTGGATTCCCACTCGGGTGTTCAGCCGGAGACCCTCCAGGGTTCGGACCCCTCTCGGCCTCTGCAAGAGGTCTTCTTCGGTTATGGAGGATGCATCTTCTCGCCTCATGGTTTGGATTTGGTTGGGGGTGTTTACCATGTTGTTTGTAAAGATTTCCATGCAGGCTGGGATTAGTCCTGGATGTGCTGCCCAGGTTCCATCATGTCCTGCTTTCACTTCTCTTAGCTTGTCCTTCCTCACCAAATCCAACGCTGCTTCATTTGCTACCGGATCATCTCTAATTGGAATCTGAGCAGCCTGCTCATCAATAAAAGATACATTCATTAATGTTCAAGTAGTATTCACATCATTTCAAACAACACATCTTTATTTAGTTCAGCATGAACTAGCTAGTAACATGCATATGTAGTCGTATAGTTAAGCATGAACTGGCTAGTAACATGCATATGTGAGTACGACTACGAGTTGCACAAAGCTTGTATATGTAACAACATACTTTGTAGATTCCATATCATTCTATCAGCTAGGATAAAAAGAACTATGAAAAGCACAGAGCCTGAGTATGACTTCATAATGATGGTATATATGTGTGACAGAAATGCTTACACCTAGGCATACACAAATAATGGAAATCAATAATCACATACCATGCCTCCCATTGCGTGGACGCCGCGCCTATGGCAGGTCCTGATGAGGAGATCAGAGTAACTCCTCATAAAATGTTGATTCATGCCAACCAGAACCCGGTCAGGCAATAGGCGGTCAGGGTGAGCCTGGAAGGTCTTGACATAGCTGAAAATGTAATCCCATCTTCCACAGTTCAAACCAACAGAGTGATCCCTAAGCTCATAAAGGATTTCATCCATTTGAAACACAGCTGGGAGTGTTTCGATCAGAACAGTGGCTCTGATGCTTCCTCTCTCTATCCCTGCCATCTTCTCTGCCTTCTCGAACACACAATTCCATATCTTCGCTTCCCTGCAGCCAAAATCGTGCAGCTAGTTGTGTGAATCTTCCATTTTCAACTGATAGAACTCTGATAAAGGTGTGATCAAACAAGTAATAGGTAAATGAATATTTCTTACCTTGAATGCTCCATTTTAGGGAGGTAAAAGAAAGGTCCAGAGCCTTCACCTTGGGTTCGGCGGAAAGCTGCATAGTTGTGGTAGAAGTAGAGACCAAAGTCCACAAGGCAACCAGTTGCAGGCTCACCATCAATGAGAATATGAGCCTCAGGCAAGTGCCAACCTCTTGGACGTACAAAAAGCTTAGCTATATTGCGATCATTGAGCTTGTAGACTCTATTCCTAGCCTTATCATGGTAAGTTATGCTCCCGTCCACAGCATCTTTCAGGTTCACTTGGCCTCTTATAAGGTTCTCCCAGCTTGGTGAAAGTGCATCTTCAAAATCAGCCTACCCAAATAAAAGTTCATCTCGTACTAACTTCATTCTATAATTATATGTGACTTGTGTTCATGCTTCAAAGAATCAAAGAAACTATCCAAGATTCCTAGTTGTTAGCTCGTCTAGAGTTTGAAGATAAATATTTCGAGTTTAAAATGTACTAAAAGTTAAGATCCGAAGACTATCTCTAACAAAGAAGGGCTATATTAGGACCAGAGCTAAAATTTAGCCTTTCTAAATAATATAATTTACTCATCAAAAGAAGAATCATCTTCAACAAGGAAGGACCCTTTTAAAGAGTTAATAGTTTTGCATTATATTTTTGAATCTTATGATTTTATATCGGTATAGTACTTTATTTTGAATCAAAATAAATGTTTAAGACTAAAATAAGAAGTAATTTTTTTATTTATGATAGGATTTGAGAATTAATTATGCAATTAAACATAATTCATATCATATTTAACTATCTGGTTAATTAATCATAATTGATAACATATGTAACTACCATAAGATTGCATTGGTCAATGAATTTGGGCTCTTATCTTTCAAATATATGCTGAGGGATATCATTTGTATGCAAATGGTTAGTTGCAACATTGAGTTATTTTATTGATTGAATTGAGTTTGTCTGTGGGTCCCGTCTGGGCTAAAGGACCACCTTCAGAGCTATTTCTAGCCCTCTTCACCCCCTCTCGACCTGGACCCACCTTTAGCTCTCCTCACCTATACTTGCTGGAGTTCATAATTTACAAATTAGAGCTAGAGAGCTCATTTTAGCCCTCGTAGTGGAGATGGCCTAAGCATACATGAGGAAAGTTAAGATCCTAAGCATTATTGGAATTTTTCTATGCTAGCATGCAAGGTATGAGTGTGACACCTACAGAGATTCACTTAATGTACCAAGTAAATCGATCACAAATAAACAGCGTTATGCTCACCATGAAAACATTTGCTCCAGAATTGAGAGCATTGATGACCATCTTCCTCTCAACAGGCCCCGTAATCTCCACTCTCCGATCAGCCACCGCTTTCGGGACCGGTGCACAAAGCCAATCCCCTTCTCTTATGAACTTCGTGGCGGGATCAAACCCGGGCACACCACCCTCATTGTACCTCCTCTTAGCTTCCTTCCTACACTCCAACGCATACTTAATCCTGTTCCTGAACTCCCTCTGCAACTCCGCCACGAACTGCAAAGCCTCCTTGCTCAGAATCTTCGCGTACTCCTGGTCATACCGTCCCCTGATCTCAACTCCTTCGGGGGCGTAGTAGCCCCCTCCTGCACCAGCGTTCATGTTCGCCGGTGAAGGGTAGCCGTACGAGCCAACTCCCTTCATGTTTTCCTTTCCCACTTCAAAACTCCGCTATGTTTGTTATGGAATAGCTACTGGAAATGAAGAATGGTATAGTCGGATATATAGCAGTGGATTGATGCAAAGAGTGCTATCTTCATGGGGTAGAATGGAGACGGTGCATGGCGTTATGTGCGTAAGGTGATGAGGGATGTGATGCAAGTACTTAATCTTAGAGGAGGAGATAAGGAGTGGTGGTGGCTTTGAAAGTTGTGCCTGCCTAGGGGGTCGAGACTATTTTGGATATAGAAGATCGGTGTCAATAAGTGTCCAACAAAAACCGTATCCTTTTTGGGTAGGAACAATAAATTGGGCCGCATTAAGGCCCAAAAAGATACCCTATTCCTGGATGGAAAAGAAGTGAACATACGCAAACCCCAGACACCAAAACCTATAAACTCACCCACCAAGCCAAATCATCACAACGCACGAAAGCGAACAAGGTGTTCGTAACGATCCTCAGCTTTTCTCATCGGCGATCTCATATATTCATTCCGGTAAGGCCTTCCGATACATGTGAATATCTCACGGCTGCCTGAAAAATCGAGTTGTAGGGTTTTTCTTATCTGCCTTTGATTGATTGGATAACAAAAATTGAATTTACGATAGATAGTTTTGATATTGGAGGTTGTGTTTTGTGTTATAATTCTTGAGTTTTGTTACTGACTAAGAAGAACTGTTGTTTATAATATGGCCACAGGGAGTGTTGATGTTTTGAGAAGAAGGGATTCTCCTAAATACTCAGGGAGAGATTTTGGGTATTATAGGAATGGTTTCTCTGGTGTTAGGCTGAGCCATGGCCGGCATGATGCTGTTAAATTTAGGGATGATCATGAAGTGCGCGATTCACGAAGATGGAGAGGTCAATCAATGGCCTCAGAGTCGTTGCATGAGACCAAAAAAACTCCCGAGAAGGGGAAGAAGAGGAAATTTTCTCCTATTATATGGGACAGAGAAGAGAAGGTGAGAGTATCATCTAACAATGGAGCTGTTCCAGTCTCGGTTGTTTCTCGGTCATATCCTGTAAGGAGATCACCAAGTTCATCCTCTTGTGATGTTCCTGGTGTTGATTATGTTCAATTGCCTCCTGAGAAGAAGAGGAAGCACTCTCCAGTTACAAGTGACAGGGAAGAGAAGAGAGTGAGGATATCATCAAAGAATAGAGTTGTTCCGGTCATTCCTCCTCCACCTAGTGTTGTTTCAAAGTCCCCTGCTTGTGAGGTTAAGTCTCATGAAGTGGAGGGTGTCGAGGATAGATCGGTGGAGAATTCTCAATTGGAATACCCTGCTGATTTGCATACTCGGCGGCATTCCGAGGAACAAAATAACCTGGATGACAAAGACCAGCAGGCTAGAACCCCATTGTCAACAGTGTCATCTGATACTGACTCTCCAAGTGATGATAGCCTCAACTGGACTCCTGAATTTGACGAAATTGGAAGAGAAGCCTCAAGTAGCAGAACTCCTATCTCTGTCAGTGGAGACGGTGGAGAAGAGATCAATGGAGATGTTAGCAATGCAGGGGTTGATCATCTGTATCCTGATTCAGACGATGAAGATCCTCTGATTGAAGATCCCGCAGTGCCCATGGGAAGAAGTACAACCATGCTAAAGGGCTGCAGAAGTATACATGCGTATACTGATCGAGAAAAGCTAGGTGAAGGTACTTATGGTGTTGTCCACAAAGCCAGAGATAAACAAACCGGGGACATTGTAGCCATTAAGAAGGTGAAGATGGACAAGTGCAATGAAGGTTTCCCTATTACAGCATTGAGAGAAATAAACATTCTGTTGTCTTGTAATCATCCTTCAGTTGTGGGTGTGAAGGAAGTTGTTGTGGAAGAGCATACTGAAGTTGATAATGAAAAACCTGACGATGATGTATATATGGTTATGGATTACATGGACTATGAGCTCAAGTCTCTAATGGAATCAATGGATCAGCGATTTAGTATTGGAGAAGTTAAATACCTGATGAAAAGGCTGCTGGAAGGTGTAAAATATCTTCATGACAATTGGATTCTGCACAGGGATCTGAAAACCTCAAACATCCTTTTGAACAAAGAGGGTGAATTGAAAATATGTGACCTTGGGATGTCACGGCAGTATGGGAGTCATTTGAAGCCTTATACTTCCCTAGTGGTCACTTTATTGTATAGGGCACCTGAGCTTCTATTAGGCCAAAAGCAGTACTCTACAACAATTGATATGTGGTCAGTTGGATGTATAATGGCTGAACTTTTGACCAAGGAACCATTGTTCAATCCGAAAACGCCAGAAGAAATTCCTCTGCTCGACGCGATCTTTGAAACTCTTGGTGCACCAAACGAGAGAGATTGGCCTGGAGTATCCAAATTGCCAGTGTTAAAAGCTATTAAAATTAAGAAAGGTGAGAACACTTTGCGCAAGAAATTTTGTAGGACAAGTTTCACAGGAGCCCCAATGCTTACTGCCTCAGGGTTGGATTTGCTGACAAAACTTTTGACATATGATCCTGAGAAGCGGATAACAGCAGATGATGCTCTTAGCCATGACTGGTTTAAGGACTACCCTGAACCAAGAGTTTTTAAACCTTCTCCTTGTGTGCATGACAGGTACATCCAGAAACAACAAAGGGAGCGTCGACAGAAGCAGAAGCAGTCAAGAAGCATGAGGAAAGTGAGCGTCGGATAAGGGAGAGAAGGCGTTAATTTTGGTTTTCGATTTGGTTATAAATTTTGCTAAATTAGATAAAAATGTGCTTCGTCACATTGAACATAATTTGAGGCTGGTAGTTGAGTTTGAGATGATTAAAAACATTTTTTTGTTGAAGGAATAATTTTCTAGATGTGTCTTCATCAAAGTAACTGATGAATAATTAATTATATAATTAGCGATTAACAGATGTAATTACTCAATCAATTATCAATCAGTAATTATTGTGATTATGTTTATTGTTATTATCATTGTAATTATATTTCTATACAAGAAGATATATAAGGAGACGAATAGACCAATTCTGATTCTATTTTACTTTATCATGTTATCAGCATTTTTTACTTTAACATTGAGTCTGAACAGAGAAAAAACATTTTTTTTTCTTAAGTTACCGCCTCTGCTAGTATTACACTATTGATTTTGTATTGATCATACAAAGGATTTCGAGCACCAGCGCGCATCACCGAGCCAGCCCAGCGTCTATCTTCTTCCTTGCCTCGATCCGGCACAACGCTGCAGCGCCACCCTCAAACCCAAGCCCGCAGCGCCCGTATCACCAGCTCCAAAAATGATTTGGGCACCCAGCCACCATTCATCACCTCTGCCAAGAAACCCAACGCTACCGAGCAAACACGTTGCAGCATCCACTTCCCAGCGCGCTTCAAAGCCCAGCATCCTCAATCCCGTGAACGCTCAAATCCCAACGTTGGCGTTGCCCAGCTCAGCCCAGCCCTGTGTTGTGGCGCCTCACCAGCGACCCTGCTCCGATCCCGAAACCCAGATCGGATCCCCGCGTCCCCCTTGAGCGTCGCTCACTCCCGCTCCATTCTAATCTCATCCCAGCATCGACAACGAGCATGTGACCCGAGTTGCACCACCCAGCCCCACGACTCCTCTCTGACCGCTGTGCAGCCAAGTCCGATCGGGACAAGCTCGACCAGGGTCCTTTGGATCCCACTTGCTGGAACCCATGAAAAAAGGGGTTTTACCCTTTTCTGGTAAATTAGATATTTACCAAGATAATTTCACATATACTGTTTACTATATATGTTTTTACTGTTTATTGGTTATATGAAAACTTAAACGGTAAAACAGAAAAGTAATTATTGTTTAAATTATTTACCATTTTACAGTAAAACCATCTATTACTTATTATTTTATGAAAGGTATTTAATTAAATGTGATTAATCATATAAATTTTATTGTTTTTGCATGTGACATTCATTGTTATGTGACGATCAAAATATCAATTGTGGTGGCAACTTGATCAAATTGTTACTTGTGAGAGCAATCATTACGAAAACAACCGTTTTATATGCAGTCTATTTTGCAGACTAACAAGTATGTTTTAAATTTAAGTAGTCGCTATTAAATTTTATTCATGATATTAAGCATGTTACATGACAAAATCATGTTGCGATTATTGTGCTATGTCGTAATATTATATGCTATACATATATGTTTTCATTACATAATTGTCTTCATTAGCATATAACAAATTGTGTTGCTATGGAAAAGAAAATTCGTAGCATCAAAATGATAAATTTGTGATGAAGTATTTTCACAAATCATCAAAAAATAATGTGACCACTATGAATCTTGATCCTCATATCTAATTCATAATTCTTGGAATATTTACCTACTTGTATGATTGCATAGAAATAAATGATAATGAAATTACATTTAAAATAAATGTTTAAATCTAAAGTTATTGTGACGATGAAATTTCACGGTTAAAACAATGAATCTACATCTTGAAATATTATAACTATTGTGAATGTCTATTTAGACTACATAATCTCCTCACTCTATTTTTATAGATGGCTAAAGCATCAGATTGATTTCGACATAATGAACTCTGGAAAATTTGAGTGCCAATTCCTCTTTTTATTGAGTCAACCAAGGCTCAAAGCAGTAATGTTAATGAGGTGTCAATCATAGCTTTCACTGAATATATTTATAATTGAAATAATTTTCTTGAGCTATGAACTTCTCTTAAGGATATTTTGGGAACATAAAGTGCAATTTCCTCCTAAATTAACAGTTCAGTGGAAATAAATTATGCTAGATTATAAATCAGTTAATGATTTCATATAAAAACTCGATGCGTCTATTGGACATGTTACAATTCTGTGAAAAGTACATCACAGATAATCACATGATATAAAAACCCTAATTAAAATTTTATCCCTTGCGCATTTATACCATCAAATTAGTATATATTGACATATGACCAATAAATCAACAATATGAAAGTAGTTGAGTAGCATAATTAAAATATGACAATATGAGGACAAAACAATGTCCCAAACCCAAAGTAAAAGACAATTACTAAGTGTAAGAGAATTTAAAGGATATGACATGAGCGGTGACGAACAACTGTCATTTTTGTAAATAAACAAACCGTTTATATAAATATTACAAGCCAGCAATGAATTAGCTGCGACTTACAAGAGGTATAAAAAATCATTGAAGAACGTGCAATTGAAAAAGTATATTCAACACTAGAATTGAAAAAGGATTATCAATCCCTAAAAAGATTAACATATGGAAGAAGATGGAAATGATGCATATGTCAATCCAAGAATGTCTTACTTTGTTAAAACTGCTCTGAGTTTTTTCCACGATACATTATGTTAAATCAATTATGTCCTTGTTTAATTAGACCATTGTTTTGGTCTTAAAATTTTATAGGAATAATGCTTACTGAATTAGATGAGATATTAATTTGATTATCATTGGCTTATTAAATTTAAAATTATATTATGAAACATTAATTTTATTCGATTTTATCTATGGTTCGAAATAACATTATAAAAATGCAAAGCAATGCATCCACCCAATAAAAGAAAGGTTATAAAATGAGAAGCATATCATTACTTAAATCAAAATACTCTAAAGGATATGAGTTATATCTCTCAAATTATAAACACTCTCATATACTTTATAGAATGTATGGAGAAAAACCAAAGTGCTAAGTGAGACTATTCATACAACTTTAAAACATATGATAGACAGTTAATTATACCTTATAATTTCTCTGTCACTATGATGCAGTGATTAGCACAAAGAATAAAAAGGCGAGGCACTGCCTTATTTCTATTGCCTAATAACATAATGTTTAAAGTTTCGGAAACTCTGTATGTACCACAAGCCAATCGAACCATGTTAGCTTCAAAGAAATTTATGATAACGACTATTATATATGGAATGTGGAAGGAAATCTACTGTGAGAATGAAATTAAATTACCTTAAATAAATGTTAGAGGAAACACATTTTAAAGAACTTAACGAGTCACTTACAATGAAATGTGGGATAGTGACTCACACAGACTTTGACATGATCATCAAAGAGACCGTGGTCATGACATGATGATCCGTATTTGAAGGAACTCAAATGGACATCTTGTCTTTTGAGTGAATGATAAAATGAGACAAAAGTCTGTCACACTGCAAGGTGGCGATAATGACTTTGATCATTGACCGGTCCTAGCTAGTGCTGTTCCAACGTAGCAATTGCATTTTAAAGCACCTGATGCCCAGCTTCCCTCCCATTATGCCCTCATCGATAAGTCAAAGGCACATCACTCATTTTTTCAAAGTTTGCTCTTTAGCAAAACAGGATCGAGACATTCCTATGTTAAAGATAACTAAATATTTCATTCCGCAAGAAATACAGACCATTAAAGTATTCTATGGTTTTGAATAATGTTTCGACACATTGGTCACATGTCGAATATTTGTTCATAATAAATGCTGCATTTGTAAAACTCTTAGCGTTATCATATATTATAAGGGTTTACCACCCTGATTACAAAGTCTATAGGAATTAACAATGCTGGGAGTCAACATCAAAAGAATTTGATGATTGTTGCATATCTATCAAGATCAATGAAGAGCATCTTGTACCTCATATGTTTAGTTAAAATTGTCTCGCGGAAGTCACCATAACAAAGGCTATAGATGGTGGCTAAAACACTGGTTATGCGCACCAACATGTCTATATCTGCTTTAGGGTTATGTAATATTGCACGTAACCATACTTATTTGTTTTTAGACCCACCGTTAAGCCAACTATTCCCTGCGTACCAGTTGGTAACTGGACATGAGTATGAGATTTACGCATAATAGGTTGTGCAACATATGTGCCTATTGCGTCCCCACAACGCATTTCAATAGGTCCTCATAAACGAATACGTATATGTGTTGGATATGCACCTCCAATAATTATCCTCTATTTGGAAGTCTTACAGGCGATTTCACCGCTTGATTTGCGAATTGTCACTTTGATGAGACAAGTTTCCCGTCGTTAGGGGGAGATAAGAAAAAAGATTTTCTAATGGAACGACATGAATTGTCATGGTTTTTCCCCACCATGTCTCATCCTGATCCCCACATAATCGATATCTAGAATGTAACAGTTTCGATGTCTGATGTGTTTAAATATAATGTCCAAATGACGAGATCACACATACTAGCTTCAAATGCATGTAAGGTTAAAAGCTCTCAATAAGGGGAACGTCGCCTCAGATAGAGGCGACGCAACCATACCTAGTGGAGGTGTGGTTGAGGCCGTGGCTCCTTAAGGAAAAAGGGGGAGGCCACTTGGTTCGATCAATACTTGCCTAAAGGAATTGGGCGAGTAAGACACAACTTCATCAATGTAAAAATTTTCTCATAGAGTACATACATATTGATGATACATATTGTTGCTCAAGGAATCATAAAGCACGATGGGATCGAACCACTCTCTGTTGAAAAATATTAACAAAGAGCATATTGGCCTACATAAATACAATCCAAAAAGAGCTAGATTCTCTCGCAAAGAGACAGATATCTGGTTTGGTAATACTAACTTTATCAAGTGTAAAGCCTGTAAGACATAAACAACTCTTTATCAAACAAGCGTAATGAGAAGAATGAAGCCCTAATGGACAATGCTCGTCTTGTGGTGCCAATGTTTCTCTCAACACTCTTGGTTGACTACAAGGGAACATGTTCAAAGTAATAGAAATGCAGCTAATAGATGTGGTTACATATCTTCATGGAGATCTTGATCTAAAAGCGTCAGATGACCTTAAACGTTCCAACTCAAGTAACTCTAAATCACAGAGTGCGTTTGTAATTGAAATTGAAACACTCACTTTATAGAAGTGACTACTTGATTGGGAATGATACAAGATGATGAACTATGTTCCTGCGTACTCATAAAGAAAACATGTTCAAGATTTACAATTATAGCTATCTATGTTGATGATACGAACGTAATAGGTACTCTTGATGAAATAATAGAAACCGCGAGCTAGATGAAATCCAAATTGAGATGAATAATCTTGGGAAACTTGATTAATAACGAGTTTGTGAAATACTAATTCACTAGTTTGCATATGTCCAAAAGATTGTCAGACGATTTACTTGGACGAATTGCATACTTTTAGCACTTCTAATAATCGGTCGATGTTTAGATGTAAAAGAATATCCATTTTGTCAAAAGAAAGATGACGACGAAGGGTTAATAATTGAAAATCTCTCTACAGTGCAATAGGCGCAATATTGTACTTAATCCAAAAAACTCGACTAGATACAACATTCTCAAATGACTCATAACTAGACTTAGCTTAGCGCTAACGTATTGTCATTGAAATACATAAATTATGTATCATGGTACTTAAAATAAACTATTGACTTAGATTCATCCTATCCCTATAGAAAGACGAAAATGAATCTATATGAACTTGCAGTCCTCTACATCAATACACCAAACGATTATTTGGTTGGTCATTACAAATTCAATGTATCCATGACCAATAGGTCGTTCTCAAACTAATTATGTATTCAACATTAGAAACACAACGATACCTTATAATAAACATAGGAATATGAAGACGTTCCAAGCACTTGATTAATGTAAATATCAAGAGGAGTGTAGACTTCAGGGGGGGTCTAACACACATACACTATCATAGGTGCGTTGTGCTTTTTTCTCTTTGATCAAGATTTATTTTGTCCCATTGAGTTTTTTTACTTGACAAGGTTTTTAATGAGACAACACCACATGCACCGTTCTAATTTTGACTTGGCACAAGGGAGAGTGTTGAAGGAATACTTCCTTAGATGTGTCTTCATCAAAGTAACTGACGAAAAGTTGATTATGCAATTAGCGATTAACATATGTAATTACTCAATCAGTTATTAATTAGTCATTATTGTTGACAGGACCCACCCCGGGTTAAACCCCTTTAACCCGAAGTAAATCCTGCGGGGACCACCTCAAGGGAACTTCTTACCGCAACTCCCTTGAAATGGCCAACCCTTCCTACACAACTAACTAAACCGGGTTAGTCAGAGCAGTCTATAGAGATGATTACCCCAAAGAATTTCAAGCAGCAACGGAATTATCGACTATGCCTCGACTCTCGTACGCGCTCGACCTCCTCTCAAGAACCCTGCATCACTGGGCATTTAAAAAAAACGAAAGGCCCAGGGGAGAAACATTTAAAAACTGTTAGAGTGAGTGGACGAAAATCAAATATAAAAACTTCATTTCCTGTAATGTTCTCCCAAAAGTATATCAATTTAAAAATCATTTATGCATGCCCACAATTACTAAATTTCCGCAAGTGCATAATAAGATAAACCAACAAGGAATATGGGAAGAGAAATGTTCACCAAACATAATAAGTCTGACCTCTCAGACTAGGGTCGGAGCTAAGAGCTCTAGTAGCGCCCTCACGCTACGATATGCTAGCTAAATAAAATAATACGGTCAACCCTTATAATATCAACCTGACCTCTCAGGCTTGTCTGTCCTCTCAGACCAGGGTCGGAGCTAAGAGCTCTAGAATATGTGATAACGGTCAACCCTTATAATATCAACCTGACCTCTCAGGCTTATCTGTCCACTCAGACCAGGGTCGGAGCTAAGAGCTCTAAATAAAGTGATACGGTCAACCCTCATAGTGCACTACATAGTTTGCCTGACCTCTCAGGCTAGGGTCGGAGCTAAGAGCTCTAGTAGCGCCCTCACGCTACTCTAGCTAGCATATTTATTGTCAACCCTTAAAATAAACATTCATAACAATACATTAATCAAATTCTCTTCCCAAAACAATTAATTAAAACAATTCCTTGTCATATATGCATAAAACCAATTTCCAACGAAGTCTCGGGTTCAATTCCATTCGAAGGACGGCCCTCACCGTCTATAACCATTTTCGGAAGAAATAGAAAATTGAGTAATAATGTAAATACGTTCAAGAACCCGAGAAGGATATAATTTTCGGAAACAATCATAAACCATGCAATTAACTCAATAATTAAAGCATGCATTTATTTAAAATAATATGTCCACTCACAGTACTATTTCGACCTTCTTCCCGCTCGGAAAGCTCCTCGAGCGAAACTCTCGAACTACCCGCGTAGTCGAGCCCGTCTCACGTCCGACCAGAGACTGTACAACAAATCATCACATTAGTCATACCACAGTTGACTTGGTCTTTTCCTAGTTTGACCAGGAAATCTTATTTGACCACATGTTGACCAAGTTCCTTTCTTATAGCACTTTAACCTTTATAACTTTCTTTCCCGGTTATCGACTCTTGACTCAATTTACCGGAAGTCCGACTCAGCTTCCGAACTTTCCTTTATTACTTTAACTTGACGTTAGGGTGTCACGTAATAAGTCGTTGAATTACTATGGACACCCATTCAACCATTTCACCAATACCTTAGGAGTCCTTAAAATAATCCTTAAACCTTAACCGGCAATAATCGATGGTCGGAATAATATTTAATTATCCGCCAATAATACTAAACTAGAACAATTCCAAAACCTAACCAAAACACCTCCAAAAATTACCAAATTTTAACCATAGACTCCTCACAATATGTACTAATTAATGGACATGAAAAACTGCCCAAAAAGTGGCGGCACCGCCGCCGACGGCGGCCGCCGGCAGAAATTCCGGCTAAAATTCAGGCGACCTCCGATCGCCACCAAATTTTACCAGTAGCTTCGTCTCATCAATTGGAACAACTTTCTAGTTCAACTCGAAGGCCAATTCGGCCTCTAACTAGGTCAAAAACTCGATGAACAGTAGACCCCGAAAATTACACTACCAAACTTCAAATCCTCAATTCTCCCTACACATTTCAAATCAAGCTACCAAATTCTAGGGGATTGTAGTACACCTAAAACCCATCCTAAACATATAAAGAACTCAACAATTGGTGATCTAGGGAGGGAGAAATTCAATCCCGAAAATCTACTGTACACACCAAGAACAAATCGGAATTTCTCCCGATTTACGGCGAGTTAGGTCGGAAAGCTTACCTAGGATTGAAGTAGACTCGGAGGCCGAGCTTTTGGGACCGGTGCGCCGGCGGTTGGTGGCCGGACGGCGGCGCTGTGGCGGCCGGAAGCTCGGCGCAGTTTTCCGTCGGGGGAGAGGAGAGAGAGCCGGGTGAAAAATCTGATTTTTCACCCCGGTAACTCCTATATATAGCCGTTTTACCGCATAGTAACTTTATACTTTTGTTCATAACTTTCTCATACGAACTCCGATTTGAGCGTGCTACGTGTCCACGAACTCGTAACGACGCCCTCTACAACTTTCAAGAAGGAAGTTTTCCCAAATTCTTGACTTAACGAAAAGTCAACTTCACGATCATTGTACGGTTAAACGGTCACTTTAAATGGTAAAAGACCAAAGTAACCAACCGTAAAATAATTCTAGGATCGGGGTGTGACAATTCTCCCCACCTTATAAAAATTTCGTCCTCGAAATTTCTATACTCAGAGTCCAACACAGAGGGGGATAGTACCACTTAAAATAATAACATTGTTCTCCAATATCCACTTCCTTCTGAGAACTCTTCTGAGACGCCTCACGAAAAGCATTGTCAAAACCTAAACACCTGCTCTTTACGATCAACATCCTTACTGTTCCTCCTTGAAAGCCAATTTCCAGTACCAACCAGAAGTCTATTGACATAGGATGTAAGGTAGTAAACTTATTTACGTAACATGGACATACGTGACACTAGGTATCCATTAACTCTAAGGATACCCAACATATTCCTCAAACTCATGTAACCTTGTCACGTGTCACATCTAGCCAACGTAGCACTCCTTCCTACGTGGATGATAACCTCCGCTACTTCCCCATTTTCTGACACCCGACCACTCTTCTTAGGTCAAAACTAAAGCATAAGGTCTTACCGTGGATCACAATGATTTTCTCTTGAATCATTGATTAACTGAATCACCGAATTCTTACTGTACTTCATCTCATTTATGAGGTGGAATACGACACCGCCTATGCTGATCCACCATCTGTAATCCTCGCGAGAATCACTATTGTTTTTTTTTTTTTTTTTCACCAAAAGATGATAAATTCTGTCACACGCTGAAAACATCATTTGACAACAATTCCCTGTTGCCTAACCGGATTATAACCATATCCTTGAAAATCCAATAATCGTCCTTACCAACCGCATGTGACGTCGTCACAATACCGCTATCAATCATTCTGATTCCAATAACCACTCGCTTGTCGTGAGTATAAATTCTTCAAGAATACTCATATACTTTCGTGGAACCTTAAATATCAGCTCACACATTCCCTATGCAGGTAATGATTATCACGCCTGAGGAGTAGGGTTCGATGTCACTAATGGATTTAAATCCTCTGGTAACACAATACCACGTGGAGCCAAATCTACTGACAACAAGTCCACGAGAAAACCATGGCGACTCGTGTTATACGAACCATCACCTCATTTGAACCAGGCTCCCTGATCTGGTTTACGCTTTCTAGAAACTATTCTGTCATGTTGTAGAGTAATTGTCTTCCCTGACTCTATCATTACTCAAACCACTTGTACACACAGGACATGAACTGCCGTGAATATTAGCGTAAATCCAAAACCATAGCCTTTAAATCGGGGAGATCCAAAAGCTCCTGACATCGAGATCCAACAATACTGACTCCTCGCATGAAAACAATATTGTCAGGCTTCACACTGCCTACCACGCTATTCTGACCGGATAAAACTTGACTTTTACCCACAAGTCGAACATTAGAGTCGCTAGCTCAAATATCACTTGTGGGGTTTACTGCATACTTTGCAACTGGTAACACATACCCGTACTACTCATAGGTGAGGTGCCACTGACCTCCCTAACTCTTACCTTAACCTGGAATGACGCATAGTGCAGAGCTTGCACTTCAACCAACCGTGCGTCTAATAAACGTTATCCGCATCACAATCTGGGATAGATTTACCATTAAAAGGATTCCAGAGCCTTACCCGCTCAACAAGTATATTCCATTCCCAGATGCCTCCATTACCACATCGTCCGGTAATAACCAGCAACTTGGACATTTAACCAGATCAGACATCTACATGAAATTTAGTGCCACTGGTGCACGCCCAAAGGAACATCTGATCAAAGCATCGGGAATTAATTTCACCAGACACAACCATGTTGATCACCGAGCATCCAGTTAACGAGGCACAAGGTAACAAATACCATTACCGCACTGGGCACGTATACATCACAGAGTCAACTCGTACAACTAGACAGTTTCTAACAAAACTGTCCCCCAGGCGCTGCGGGTTTACCATCCACCGCAACCTCTATTCGGTAAGATTCAAAATTCTCAATCGCTTACCATTCTAGATCTTAAATCACAAGATCCACTGCCACACGTTAACATCCTCTCAGATCATAACTTAATCTGGACGTGGCATAATCACTCCACGGTTTCCGATGGAGTGTTGCACAACTTAGCAACATACTTTACTACTCTTGTAACAATTTGGTTTCCAAAACCTTGACTCGTAACACCTTTGAGTCATCAAAGAAACTCTTTCCTCAGTTTCACTGCATTTCATACTCGCCGAAATGTTGACAATTTCGCAAGTCATCTCCAATGATCTTTCTTGCTACCACTTTACACTCGTGGCGCCAAGAATTGTCGTTAGGTCAATCATTCCTAACAAGTAGGGTCACTACTCAAATGACCAATGACCATAGCAATGCCTACAATAGTTTAATCCTCTCAGGATTTCTTTAAATTATCCTCAATAATTGATCTCCCAGATCTTAATCCTTATTCCCCATATCAAGATTGAGGATATTTTATGTCGCTGCAGTGAAGGTAGCTTATGAACCCTAAATACGACTAAGTACACTTCCGGTTACAATACTAGATTAGACCACAGCCAGTGAGTGCACAAATTCCCATGCCATCAAGCTCAGTTAATCGTCCTCGAAGAAACCAAGTGTCATAACGGACGACTGGGACTGCAGATTCAAGATTGAGCAACTACAAACATTCTTGCTCAAATTAATGACCCAGTAAACCTTGCCTCACTGCTGTCCCTTCACCATTTCCGTGCATCTAACTCAACATGCACTCCGCCACCTACTAACGACATGTAATAATCTCGCTAACCATCATAAAAGTCGGAGCCACCAACAATAACCCACTTCCGACATATACTTAAATGGTTAGGCCATCTTCTGGACGTTTTGTACAGAAACTTCCAACCAAACGTCTCTAATCTCCGTTCTCACTAAATGGAACTCTCATGAGAAATTCTTAAGATGATGTCATCACTAGTATTAGTCACCTACCTGGTGTCATTTTGACCACACATAACTGCACACCATAATTATGCCTTACCAGCATGTGCTACCCAAATTTCAACTTCACCACTTCCCTACACAGGAGGGTACACGTGCTCATGTGGGGTATACACATGTACATCTTCAACCGTCAAACAGTGCCGTTTGCACAACTACCGGTTCCTACCCACAATAATACCAAGTCCATCAAGGCTCGTATCACTATCTCCGGTACCCCAAGCACCCTTGGTCCGAGACCCGGTGGCTTGCTGCTACTTCCAACACGTTCCTTTAAATTCCGAAACCAATTACCTTTAATTACCACTAGTAACGCTTCCTCGATCTGAAAATCGATCTCTAATACAGCCAACCTGGAGACTCCTCCACTGGTGTACTAATTACAACACTTTGACCGCAGGTGGATAACTCACCTTGAGGTTGCCATGAGTCCCAAGATCTGGTGACACGATTAAATTCTTGCCTCCACGATAAATGGCCAAATGACCATTGTCACCTATAATTCAAATCACGCTTGGACTCACTAACGATTCGAATATTTCTAGTACCCCAAACATGGGTGGCTGGAGCTAAGAAGATCTAGTCGTAGCTGTCGACAACAATGTCAGCACCAAAGCTGACCCACGCCATTAGTTCTAGTGGCTGTCCCATAAAGCATCAAGTGACCAAAACAACCTTTACTTCCTTAACATTCTTCAATAGTGTCACATCATGGACTCGTCACTAGAAAAAGTCCATTGATCACAAAATAACCTCACTCAACTTTCCTTGAGTCATTCCACTTTCATATGTCCGTTGGTTTCTCTGAAACCACACTAATGACGAACCTCAACAAAATCGTGGCAATCGTCAAATCTTAATATTCATCCCCTCAGAATAATCGCGCTAGGCGACTTCAGCTCCTTTTTCCATCACAGGATGCAACATCTTTCAGTAACTCGTACGACTCTTCACTGCTAAGAGCCTCATAACACGAACACCCAAGCCTTGTCTTAGGCTTCTACAGCATCCCTGTCAACGACCATGACAGCCTCCCAGGTGTGAATTAATCGTTTCACCACCGAGTACTCACACGTAAAGCTCAAACGTTAAACAACGTGAGTTTACAGCTCGATCCCCAACTCAAATCTCATAAATCAATGGGGAATACAAAAACATAAATACGTAACGAGCTTACCTTGTTCCTTACAGGAACTCTCTATGAGGTCGCGCGTACTGAGGCATAGTCTTGAAGATTCAATCGTTTATAGGACCACTCGGTCCATATCTCAATCAGGAAGTACTAACTCATATCCTCAATAAACACTAAGCGTCCAAGCATAAAATGCCGATGGATCCGCCGCGGTCGGACCATCACTCTATAGACACTAAGTGATACCAAGTATATGAGGTAGTAACAGGAAACGATAACCTAATGCTCTGATACCATTGACAGGACCCACCCCGGGTTAAACCCCTTTAACCCGAAGTAAATCCTGCGGGGACCACCTCAAGGGAACTTCTTACCGCAACTCCCTTGAAATGGCCAACCCTTCCTACACAACTAACTAAACCGGGTTAGTCAGAGCAGTCTATAGAGATGATTACCCCAAAGAATTTCAAGCAGCAACGGAATTATCGACTATGCCTCGACTCTCGTACGCGCTCGACCTCCTCTCAAGAACCCTGCATCACTGGGCATTTAAAAAAAACGAAAGGCCCAGGGGAGAAACATTTAAAAACTGTTAGAGTGAGTGGACGAAAATCAAATATAAAAACTTCATTTCCTGTAATGTTCTCCCAAAAGTATATCAATTTAAAAATCATTTATGCATGCCCACAATTACTAAATTTCCGCAAGTGCATAATAAGATAAACCAACAAGGAATATGGGAAGAGAAATATTCACCAAACATAATAAGTCTGACCTCTCAGACTAGGGTCGGAGCTAAGAGCTCTAGTAGCGCCCTCACGCTACGATATGCTAGCTAAATAAAATAATACGGTCAACCCTTATAATATCAACCTGACCTCTCAGGCTTGTCTGTCCTCTCAGACCAGGGTCGGAGCTAAGAGCTCTAGAATATGTGATAACGGTCAACCCTTATAAAATCAACCTGACCTCTCAGGCTTATCTGTCCACTCAGACCAGGGTCGGAGCTAAGAGCTCTAAATAAAGTGATACGGTCAACCCTCATAGTGCACTACATAGTTTGCCTGACCTCTCAGGCTAGGGTCGGAGCTAAGAGCTCTAGTAGCGCCCTCACGCTACTCTAGCTAGCATATTTATTGTCAACCCTTAAAATAAACATTCATAACAATACATTAAACAAATTCTCTTCCCAAAACAATTAATTAAAACAATTCCTTGTCATATATGCATAAAACCAATTTCCAACGAAGTCTCGGGTTCAATTCCATTCGAAGGACGGCCCTCACCGTCTATAACCATTTTCGGAAGAAATAGAAAATTGAGTAATAATGTAAATACGTTCAAGAACCCGAGAAGGATATAATTTTCGGAAACAATCATAAACCATGCAATTAACTCAATAATTAAAGCATGCATTTATTTAAAATAATATGTCCACTCACAGTACTATTTCGACCTTCTTCCCGCTCGGAAAGCTCCTCGAGCGAAACTCTCGAACTACCCGCGTAGTCGAGCCCGTCTCACGTCCGACCAGAGACTGTACAACAAATCATCACATTAGTCATACCACAGTTGACTTGGTCTTTTCCTAGTTTGACCAGGAAATCTTATTTGACCACATGTTGACCAAGTTCCTTTCTTATAGCACTTTAACCTTTATAACTTTCTTTCCCGGTTATCGACTCTTGACTCAATTTACCGGAAGTCCGACTCAGCTTCCGAACTTTCCTTTATTACTTTAACTTGACGTTAGGGTGTCACGTAATAAGTCGTTGAATTACTATGGACACCCATTCAACCATTTCACCAATACCTTAGGAGTCCTTAAAATAATCCTTAAACCTTAACCGGCAATAATCGATGGTCGGAATAATATTTAATTATCCGCCAATAATACTAAACTAGAACAATTCCAAAACCTAACCAAAACACCTCCAAAAATTACCAAATTTTAACCATAGACTCCTCACAATATGTACTAATTAATGGACATGAAAAACTGCCCAAAAAGTGGCGGCACCGCCGCCGACGGCGGCCGCCGGCAGAAATTCCGGCTAAAATTCAGGCGACCTCCGATCGCCACCAAATTTTACCAGTAGCTTCGTCTCATCAATTGGAACAACTTTCTAGTTCAACTCGAAGGCCAATTCGGCCTCTAACTAGGTCAAAAACTCGATGAACAGTAGACCCCGAAAATTACACTACCAAACTTCAAATCCTCAATTCTCCCTACACACTTCAAATCAAGCTACCAAATTCTAGGGGATTGTAGTACACCTAAAACCCATCCTAAACATATAAAGAACTCAACAATTGGTGATCTAGGGAGGGAGAAATTCAATCCCGAAAATCTACTGTACACACCAAGAACAAATCGGAATTTCTCCCGATTTACGGCGAGTTAGGTCGGAAAGCTTACCTAGGATTGAAGTAGACTCGGAGGCCGAGCTTTTGGGACCGGTGCGCCGGCGGTTGGTGGCCGGACGGCGGCGCTGTGGCGGCCGGAAGCTCGGCGCAGTTTTCCGTCGGGGGAGAGGAGAGAGAGCCGGGTGAAAAATCTGATTTTTCACCCCGGTAACTCCTATATATAGCCGTTTTACCGCATAGTAACTTTATACTTTTGTTCATAACTTTCTCATACGAACTCCGATTTGAGCGTGCTACGTGTCCACGAACTCGTAACGACGCCCTCTACAACTTTCAAGAAGGAAGTTTTCCCAAATTCTTGACTTAACGAAAAGTCAACTTCACGATCATTGTACGGTTAAACGGTCACTTTAAATGGTAAAAGACCAAAGTAACCAACCGTAAAATAATTCTAGGATCGGGGTGTGACAATTGTAATTACCATTGTAATCACATATCTATATAAAGAGGATATGTAATGAGATGAGTAGACCAATTCTAATTCAATTTTACTATAACATTTTTAACTTTGTAGCTTTGTTTTGTAAGATTTAATTAGTTAACTTGGATGTCAACCGAAAGTGTTAAAAGTAGCACATATGTTCAGATTTAGCACATATATTTATTGTCTTCAAACCATTAGTGCTAATTTATAACACTAATACATTTACTGTTTTTCATATGCTATCGACATTTTTTTTTATAATGAAACATTTGTCCGAACTAAATGTACGTGTGTGTTCACACTATCAAATAAGTTTCTTATTTAATTATTTACAAACTTTTACTCATGTAAATCATAACTTTAATCCTTTAAAAATTAGATTAACCAATAAAAATCATCTGTAAAAAAATCAATGTTAACAAAATTCTATCAAATTCAAACTAGTTTGCACCAAACATAATCTTACCAAGTCAAGATGAGGAATTTTTCTTCAAAGTCGGTAGTGTTAGATTGCCCACGTTTTCACATTTTTAAGACAGAAGTTGTTATACATCTCACTGTATCGATAATAGGCTAACATATTATATGTGCCAAAGTTTCATTAAGTGAGTCAAATTAGGCTTTGAGGATAGTACTTTTGCACTTTTTTTATTTAGTTTTTGAACACTTTAAAAATGTGATATAATCACACTGTTTGACACTGCACATTGGTCGGAGATGACTTACTTTATTCATTACGTATCCACCGTTCGGTGGAGATGACCATAGTTTACTCGTTACGTATCGGCGGCTAAATGTACGACTCGCTACATATCTTTTCTCTTGTGAAAAGTGTAGGTGAAAGCTTGGTTCTACACTACTATCGTCAGGACATACCTGCAACCTTAACCCTGAAGGACTGACAGTGAACATGTGTCTGTCACACCAGCCTCCAAGTATGGATTTTTACAAGAATTTACAGATCGCGAACCAAACGAGACCTGTTAGTAACGGAGATCGAACTTGGATAGTGTCTCTACCACAAGCCTGCCCTTGCCAACTAAGCCAAATCTCGTTAGCACTCGCTACATACCTTTGTTGGGTGGTAGAGGGAGTAAATGGAAATATCTTTTTACCTATGTCCATAGCGTACATAGAACCTAGCACAATCTCTGTTATGAAAGCTTTAATCTAGAACCTTAACCTGAATTGGAAAACCCATCATGATGTGTTCATTATCTACACAAGAAACCGACGTAGAATGACAAAACCCCAAAATATTACTGAAGATCATCAAAAATCACACAACACTAAATGAAAATGTCAGAAACCGAGGTTCCAAATTGGGTACACAAATCATGATAAATTAATCTACTTTTGCTTCCACGATCTGCAAGCCAGAATAGCAGCTAATATACCACCAGTGGACAATGTGACAATCATAGGCCAGTTCAGCTTCCGCTCTGGTGGTATTGATGGATCACCAACTTCAGCCACCACCTCCCCCTTCACCTCCATCGCCATCTCCACCTCCTCCTCTTCCTCTTCCTCCTTTGTTGGCATTGGGTCTCGGCATGAGGGACACAAATGATTCACCTCTGACCATTTGACAATGCAATCTCCGTGGTAAAGATGTCGGCAGGGCAAGCGAGTAATCATTAGCTGGTCCTCAATACCTTCTTTTACACCCTCAAAATGATCAAGACCCTCTCTACAAATAACACACAAATTTTGTCGAGCAGTATCTTCCAAACTATCAAGTCTCACTTTCTCCAGATATTCTAAATTAATGACCTTGGGTCTTGGTCATATCAATCTAAGAGTCGTATCACATATGAGACAACAAATAGGCGGCCCAGGGACATCAGCCACCTGGACAGCCTGAAAACTTCATCAATAATAGTCTGATACTGAACTTCTGGGATGTCCATGCTGGTAAGAACCTTGGCCAATATCTCACTATGTTTTTGCCTTGAAGATGATTCCAAGAAATCTGGTAGTTCAATCTGAATTTTTTGTCCACGACGATCATAGAAACACCATCCGCATCAAAAGTTATAGCTCCAGGCATATCACAAGGACGGCTTCCAGTCATCTTGTAGAGCACAAATCTGATTACAAGCCTGTTGCTTGGGAGTCCATCAGGAGTACGCGCGTCTCTTCTTTGAAAAGCTCCAGTTTTATAAAAATGTCGAATCTCAATGGACATGGTTGAGGAACTGGTAAAAATAAAAAAGGGAGTATTAGTAATTTGTAGTAATTGTAAAGATATAAGGTGTCTATGAGATTGTAGAGAACAATGCAATAGACATGAACAGGAAAACCATATGCCTCTTAAGGTCCTATTTGTAGGCAAACAATTATTTCAGTCTTACAATAACATAGGAGGCAATCTATATGATCCTAAACCGTACCTGCTACAATATGTTGTAGCAGTTTTTATCTTTTTCTTCTTTTAATCTCCACCTTCAACAACAATAAAATTCATAACCCCAACATCAGAAGAAAATACGTATGTAGTAAACACTGGAGCAAGAACATATGGAATTCTTTAGTTATTCAGTTAAACCAACGAGTCGTTATTGTAGCATATAGCAACAACCATTTCATCCAACATGCGTATTTTTGATTTTCCAATGGATTTACATCTTTCATAAATGGAAATTTTTTGATGTAGTGAGTAATAGCTCCGGTTGTTCGCTGTTCAAGAATTCTTGTTTAGGCAGTTCATACCATCCATCCAATATGTTTTGATCTAGGATTTCAAATCTTCCATGTTTCAGCATAGTTAGTATATTGTTCCATGGAGCTAAGGTCCAAAATATGGAAGAAAAAAGTGTTTCCACGACTCTACCGCGTCAATTTTGTTCCACTTAATCCTTGTTTCATGGCCACATATCTTTCCGGCTAAGGAATGGGAAACCTTTCTCTTGTTACATGAATCCAATTTTCATTTCATTCGGGAAAAGCCATCTTTTTCTCAACAATGTCATTTGATCCAATAGCATTTCGTTAGATAGGACAGCTTTGATAAATACTAATAACTCTCGGATGGAGAATTAGAACGGAAAAATCCATTAGATAATGAACTAAACATGCATAGTGTTTTAGTTTAGATGGATTTAGAGGGTACATGTGTGGGTAACAAATGGCAAAAACTCACAAATCTAGGATAGAGGGTACAACATGGGTAAATTCTTCCCCTTTATTATAAAGGATTAGCAGTTGTTGGTCATTATCTAAAAATTATATGCCTAAAGGATCCATGTTTAGTATGATTTTTGAATCGTAAAGAAGAAACGGTTATAGTAATACTAAGATTATACGATTAACAGCTGACTAATAAAGTAGAAATGATTGCACCCAACAAACATGAGCCAGCAAAACGCAATACTTACAACAAGGATGTACACTTGGTGATATCGAACCGGCGTCGCCTGGATAATTTAGTGTTTGTGTTGGGGAGCAGGGGAAAGAGGCTGAACGTCGTCCTCCTGGGGACTGGAACAACAATAGAAATGAGAAGAGAGTATTACTGTTCCTCAAGGGATCACAGTATAAAAAGGATTTAAAGCAAAATACCATTGAATAACTTGAATCCTATTCTAATTGTGACCCCTAGAATCTAGCCTAATCCAACTGAGGATACATAAACATGTATCCCAACTAAGACCAACGGCTCAAGTCCAAGTAAAGATGATCTCGCAACCAACGAACATGAAAATAAACAGACAGAAGTTAATTAAGGCATCAAGCAATACTTACAAGGATATGTGCTCTGTGATAACCGGGAGAATTGTGATGCTTGAAGATAGAAAGAGAAGTACTGGATAATTTAGGGCTCGTATTGGGGATCCGGCGAGGAGGGTTATCAGAGATGGTAAAAGACGGTTATACCCCGCCTCGCATTGGGGATCCGGAGAAGTACTGGATAATTTAGGGCTCGTATTGGGGATCCGGAGAGGGGGTTATTAGAGATGTGATCCGATTGTGATATGTTAAAAGACGGTTATACCCCGACTCGCACATACGTTCTGCATCAACAAAACCCTATTCCTCTTTGGGCTGCATTTAGGCCCAAAACGATAAACCCAATTCCTGGATGGATAAGAAAAGCACACGTAAACCCCAGACCAAAATCTACATACACCCACCAACCCAAAATATCATCACAACGCGCACCAAAGCGAACAAGGTGTTCCTAACGATTAAGAGCTTTTCTCAACAGCGATCTCATATATTCATTCCGCAAGCATGGGCATAGGGAGCTTTTTAGGTTTGTCTTCCTTCTGAGAAGCTCGGATATTCGAATCCTTGAGAGAAAAATATATTTGGACAAACCATTTAGCATCGTACCTTTTTACAAGGTCTCAAACAATTGCTAACACTTTGGTTTTTTTGTTTTGCAGATGAATTCTGCATGGGTTGAATTCGACGACCTTGATGTCGATGACACTGAATACCCTAGGTGAGTTTTAGACATCGAACAGACTTTCATCGGTAGAGATCTCATAAGGATGATCCACCATGATCCCAAAGCTGCTCCGCCTGAGAAAAAGATGCGGTCATAAACGCTAATGTTTCTACGTTGGCATATGTGCCCGACTCTACGTTTCTAATATATGAAAAAATTAAATCCGCTTGAACTCTGGACAACGTTGGCTGAATGTTTCGGCAACGTTCATGAAACGCTACTGCCAATGCTATTAGCTAAATGGGATGACATACGCTTACTAGACTATAAAACTGTGGAGGAATTCAATAACGACATGCTTTACCTTAAAGCTCAACTCAGTTTTTGTGACGTTGACAAGTCTGAAGATGATATGATCACAAAGACGTTCTTGACTTTTCCCACTTAATCTAAAGTATTGATGAACCAATATGACCATGATCACCAACAAAAGAGACTCACTATCTTTAGTGGTCTAATGTCACACCTAATGACCGAAGAAAAGAGCAATCTGGTCCTTGATAAAAACAACGTTCGCCCCCAGACTGCACCGGAGAGCAACTATAATAATGGTCGTGGTGGAAAAGCTCCTAAAAACAGAGGACACAAACATCGTGATCCATATGCGCATGAGAAAGCTCCTCAACGTATCAACAATCAGAAAAGATTTGGTGGCGGCAACCAATGCCGCCCCATTGTCTGGTGACGAGATAGTGGTGTTGCCGGCCCTAGTGGCGGCGCACCAAAGCCTAAGAATCCCGTCAAACAGCATACATGTGCTCCCTCAGTTTGTAACCGATGTGGTTTTCTTGAACATTGACATCGTAATTGCCGTTCGAAATCAAAGATCGTTGTTGCTTACAAAAAATATAAGGAGACTCTAAAAGTCAACTATATAGAGACTAATGATGTTGACAAGAATGTCAAGCTCAAAATTAATGACTTTGCACCTGATTGTAGCATGGATGCACCCGACTTCGATGTAGTCGATTAGAAAGTCTTTACTCTCCTACTTTTACCAATTTTTTTTATGTAATAAGGCATCTTAATGTCATGCTTAAGTTATTTTTCAATTTCGAGACTCTTGATGTACTCAATTTTTCATTAGTGCTTATGAATGACATTTCGTTTTATCGAAACAATCCTATTTTCCATTATGGTTACAATAACATGTACAAGTCCTTACATAATGGAATGAATCACAACTTACAAGGTTAGGTTGTTGCGCCGTCTTGGTCCCTCCCGAATGAATGGTGACTCCAGGCCTTATGCACACTCATGTGTTTTCCGGCTAAGTCTTCTACTCTAGCGGATTTTTCATCATCAATTGTATCAACTAGACTCATCCAAGTATAATATGATGTCTTAGAATTGTCTGAAATTAAGAAGCTAGTGGTTTTAAGTGTGCCTCGCACTACCAACCCTCCACAGACATGCCTGGTCATATTACACTTGGAGTTACCGAAAACTTTCGATTTTGGATCTCCCTACGCTATTAAACCAAATGTCTTCTTTTACTAGACGTTGAAGACTTCTTATGACGCATCTTTGATACGAAAGCACGTCACTTATGGCTTAGATATTGACCTACACGCCTCTTGCAAGCTCCAAAAACTTGCACATGTCAATTCTGTAAAAATAGCAAATCTGTCCCTCCTTGGACAGCAACTTCAAACGAGCATTGTGACCTGCTGCGAACGAACTAAAGTGCCTATTTTATATCACTGAAAAAATTGATGAAAAGATAGTTACCTTTACTACGCTACTAAAATTCTGTTATGGACTGTAGTCTATATGCACACCAGACAAAATTTTGTTGTTTGTTTTATTATGCTTCATGGCCTCCCGATCCGAGCTCATTATCTGTTTCGAATGACTTACAGGAGCTAAAACCCTTGTTGCAGGGACAGAACTGTATCAAAACGATTCAGACTGCAACGATGTGCATACGGAATGTAGTCTAACAGATGCTGCCGCGCTACGCTATTAATATGTTTAGATATAGAAATCTTACAAATATGCATCATGACAGTGATGGTTAGGGTGTTCTCTTCTAACCTCGGGACCAGGGCTCGAATCCCAACCCCAAATCTTTCTGTTTTATTCAAAATGTGTTCGAATTTGGGCTCCTTGAAGCCTACATGAAGACAAATGTCGAAAATTTCAGGAGAATTAAGAAGATTTTACAAAATATCTTGAAATTTCGAATATATCACACGATATGTTGCTGGTAGCTCAACTAAATTTCGACACTTGGAAAAACGAAAATATCGACCATATTTCGGCGATTAAATCGATTTTTAAGTACTGCATATATGCTTGTGAATTGTCGATAGTCATATTATCATCATCCAAAAAACATTATCAACGCATCAGAGAAGCATCAAGCATGATACCGTAAACATTAACGGACGAAAAAACAAAAATATGGCAAATTGTATCAGACTAATCCGATGTCATAATCAAATTGTTGTAATCTTAAACTGCGACAGCTCGTTTTGCAGTTTTCCTACTAACGGGCTCAGTCTCGGCCTGCAGAAACTAGCTAATTGTATCCAAAAAAGGTTGTCTTGCTAATGTTAATTTATACCTCCTTCTTGACACACTCACCTTATGAGCACGGTATGTGCGACGCCTCTGCTTCCTGGATATGAGATATGAAGAGCGAATCCACATCCAAACCTTTCACCTAGAGGATATGTTTCAAAAGCATACGTTTTAATTTTATTTACAAACTTGACGCTTGAATTTATTTCATGATTTAGCTCTCATGATAGATGAAATGTGTTAATATTAAGGAGAATACTGATCACTCGATAAACTAAGGATTTCAATAACTTAGTCCTCGAATTTTCAATTTTAAGATATCACTTTTCATACTTCTGAAATTTGATGTAAAAATATTAAATGCCAATCGATTATAAGACCCTCATCTTTTTTTTAAAATGATCATCTATGTAAACAAAAAGGAAAAATATCTGTTAATTGGGCTCGAATAAGGCCCAAACGACCCAACTATACTGCACGTTTATGGTAGCACGCACCACGCAACTTCCAGAACCGACACCATTGATATTTTTAAACTCCGCCGCCCAACCCTAAAATTATCAGAACCTTCTTCTCTCTCTCATCTCGATCTCAAAGCCAAGACGAAACCTTTCACGGCGCTCGATCTTGACCGCTTCTCACCGGCGATCTCGATTCCGTTGAGACCTTCCGATACCTGCGAATTTCTCACGGCTCCGAGGTCTAGCCCTGCAATTTTTCTTCTTAATTTTTCCCGATTCGTGTTCCGAGATTTGCCTTTGATTTTTTGATATCATCTGTATGCTCTGCTGATTGATCTAGGTTTGGAAGAAAAAAAATTAAAAAAAGATTGATTTTTTGATTTTAGGGTTTGGATAGATTTGAATTGGGGTTGAAAACTGATTGGGATAAATTGGGGATTTGTTGATTTGTTTTGTAATTGTTGTTGAGTTTGATCTTTGAACTAAGAAGAGCTGTGGTTGATAATCATATGGCGACAGGCAGAGTTGAAGTTTTTAGAAGGCACTCTCCTAAATACTCCAAAAGAGATTCTGAGTATTCTAGGAATGGGTTCTCTGGTGTTGATCTGAGCCGTGGCGGTGACGGTGGTGTGAAGTGTAGGGATGATCTTGGCAGTTCAAGAAGGTCGGTTGAGAATGGAAGAGTGCCCATTCAGGAAAGGGCAGTTGAGTTGCTTTCCGAGAAGAAGAGGAAGTTTTCGCCCATTATATGGGATAAAGAAGAGAAGAAAGCGAGGGCGTTGACAAGGTGTGGTGCTGTTCCTGCGTCATCATCTTCTGAGGTTCGTGATGTTGTTTCAGATGGGGGTGTTTCAAAGTTCCCTGCTTCGGATGTTCAGTCTCACAGGGACGGGGTGTCTCAAGTAAAGCCTGAAGGTGTGGTTCAGTTACTTCCTGGGAAGAGTCCCGTTACAGCTGACAGAAAAGAGGGGAAAGTGAGGATAGCATCAAAGAATAGAGTTGTGAAAGTTGGGCCAGTCATTTCTCCTACATCTCCTCGTCCTGCTCAAAACAATGGGGTTGCTTCAGTTTCTCCTGCTTCGCAGATTCAGTCTCAGGGAGTGGAGGTTTCTGAAACTGAAGCTTCTGTTGCTGATGGGTTGGTGGAGTTTTCTCGGTCAGAAGTTATGGCTGATTTGCATACTCCATGCAAATCTGAGGTACAGAGGATCCTGCATGTGAAGGACCAGACTAGGATCCCATTGTCAAGATGGGCATCGGACACTGATTCTCCAATGGATAATAGTTGCAACTCAACACCAGAAAGTGGCGAAATCCAAAGAGAAGACTCGGTTGGGCCTAGGAGCAGAACTTCTATCTCTGATGAGGAAGGTAACTCTGTCAGTGGAGAAGAGATTGGTGGCGTTGATGAGGATGCAAGTGGTGACAAGCTGTTTCCTGATTCTGATGCTGAGGCATCTCTTTCTCAGATTGAAGAGTCTCCGGTGCCGAGAGGAAGAAGTACAAACATGCTAAAGGGATGCAGAAGTGTGGCAGAGTTTACTAAACTAGATGGGATGCTTGGTGAAGGCACCTATGGTGTTGTCTACAGAGCAAGAGATAAACAAACTGGGGAAATTGTAGCCATTAAGAAGGTGAAGATGGACAAGTCCAATGAAGGTTTCCCTATTACATCATTGAGAGAAATAAACATTCTTTTGTCTTGTGATCACCCTTCCATTGTGGGTGTGAAGGAAGTTGTTCACAATGGTGATGATATTTTTATGGTTATGGAGTGCGTGGAGTATGAGCTCAAGCTTCTAACGGAGGCGACGAAACAACCATATAGTATAGGCGAAGTCAAATACTTAGTGAAAAGTCTGTTGGAGGGTGTGAAGTATCTTCATGACAACTGGGTTCTTCACAGAGATCTGAAAACTTCAAATATCCTTTTAAACAAGGAGGGTGCATTGAAAATATGTGACTTTGGGTTGTCACGCCAGTTCGGGAGTCCCCTGAAGCCATATACGTCCCTAGTGGTCACTTTGTGGTACAGGGCACCTGAACTTCTATTAGGTCAAAAGCAGTACTCTACAGCTATTGACATGTGGTCAGTTGGATGTATAATGGCTGAACTTTTGGCCAAGGAAGCACTATTCCAGGGGAAAACCGAAGTTGATCAAGTTGATAAGATTTTCAGAACTCTTGGTACACCAACTGAGACAGATTGGCCTGGGCTATCCAAATTACCTGGCTTCAAAGCTATTCAGGTGAAACAACGGGAGAACCTTTTGCGCAAGAAGTTTTCTGGGACCTGTTTCACAGGATCCCCAATGCTCTCTACTTCAGGGTTGGATTTGTTGACAAAACTTTTGACATATGACCCTGCGAAGCGGATAACAGTGGGTGATGCTCTTAGCCATGACTGGTTTAAAGACTATCCTGAACCCAGACCTTACAAGCCTTCTCCGACTGTGCATGACAGGTACATGATGCTCAGACAGCGTCAGGAGAGGGAGCATCTGGAAAGGGCTCGTCGGGGAAAGCGTTGAATTCTTATTGGGATTTAGCAGTTGAAGCTGGCTTGATCCTCTAGATGCTACACAGGAGTTGCAAGGTTTCATGCACTGCCTATAAGGTGTGGAGTAATGTTGAGAAAACAGTAAACGTTCAAAATTCTATTCCATGTTTCAACCATTGTGTACTTTTTGTTAAAGTAGTACATAATTGGATGCATTGATTTTATTCTCTTATCTCTCTTTAAACCCTTTGTTTACTCTTTATTTCTGTTTATACTTTGTTTGCAAGAGATTCTGGGCCTAAGGGGAGGATGCAATACTGCACTTCAGACTTGGTTATGCGGATGTAAGTTATTTTCTCACCAATGAGGGCATGACATGCAATTGTTTGCTTGAGGTGGAGCCAATCTTCCACATTATATCAGTTAATAATGTATCACATATATAACCTTAGAAGTAATAAGTTCAATAGAAATTCCTGTCAAGTCTTATTCTTGATGGGAGGCAGATTTAACCAACTAGTTTTAAGTTCACCCACTATGCAGTACAGTTTTCCCTCTGTTATGGCTCTTAAGCCGTGTCATTTCCTGCTCGAAATCTATGAGTAATCGTGTGTTTCAGGGTTCTGGCTTGGTTATTACCTTTGGGTTTGATTTTTGTTTATATTTTCTGTACTCTTTCTTCATCTTTGTGTTGGTATTTTGACTTCTACCAATTTGTCTCTCCAGTGTTCATTCCTGATTTTGGAATGAACTTGTTCATTCCTGATTTGGATGGTAAGGTGCCTTTCAAATATATTTTACAAGTCGAGGGGTTCTGATCTACTTACCACCGGGTATTACAGGAATTTAGGTATCAAATGTCGATATTGGAAGAGCAGTTAGGGTATGTCCTCTTATCCCTGCTATTGTGTACGTTGGTGTAGGTAGAAAAAAAGAGAAGGTACACAATAGCTGTTGGACCAAGAGTTTCCAACGGATATGGACCCAGTTGGACCAAGAGTTTCATGCCTAGCATGTAACTCAGTCCGAATTTGAAATTGGAGTTGTCTTCATTTTCCATGACGCACATATAAATGCTTCTCCTATGAAGATCTATGAAACGATATATCAAAATCCCATTTCCAAGAGCTGTGTTAGTGGTATTGAATGGTTCTCCCGTCAGAGGTTGGAGTTTATGTAAACTCATCAAATGCAGGGGTACATACCTTGATGCACAATAATGTAGGTAAATGTAAATGTGTTCCTGTCGATACACAACTGAAATGATGAAAACTAGTTGGTATCTGAGACTTTCAACTGCGTTGCCTATGTTACTCCTGTGTCCCTAAATTACAGCAGAATAACACCAAACAGAGTTCGCAAGTCATTTAGTGGTGAATGTTACTGTCTTCCGCACAAAAAGAACGAGTGACAGCTCAACGAAGAAGATTGTATTGAATAGTGCCCGATCAATCCTCCATCCGTATATGGTAATCCCGCCAGGGTTTGTCTGCATTAAATCACTGCACAATTTCACTTGTTGCTCAGAAATCACTTGTTAGCTTCTCTTTTGTGATACAAGGACATGCATGAAGCTAGTTGTGTAGTTGTAGGCACCGGCACATAATCAATGGACTCCAGATCAGTTCTGAGTAGTTTATGGGCAATGAACCAGCCGGATAAGAAGTCTCCAAGTTTTCAGTATCATTATCAACTCCCATATGAGAAGGGTCGTCGGAGCTACAAGTGACCATGGCGTGCGATCTGCTAGTTACTGAGCTCTGAAATTTTTGCAGCTGCTTGCAGGCATATGATTATCCCAACAAGCTCAACAATTGAGGAGACCTGCCAGTTAGAAACCAAGAGATACAAGTATTTAAGTTGTGTTTTATCTGATGCATGTTGTGTATGAAGAACATTGTTCTAGACGTACTACAAAATCTCCTCCATTGGTGAGATTGATGAGTTTGCTGTTTTCAGTTCTCCAGAAGAACCACAAACTAGCTGGCTGTGACTAGTAAGAGTTGAAGAAGAAGATAGATTCTGAATCTGTGGCTAATCTTGGATAGATAGTGCGTTAGACGAATGTGTTCCTCAATGTATGCAGAACATCTATTTCCATTTCTAAGGGCCTCCCATAGTTCTCAAAGTGTATGACTTGCAGATTGCATGCCAAATTGAACAAACTGTGATAGGAATATGACATTTGAATACATCCACGACACAAGAGAGTATTGTATGCACCGATAAAAGACAAAATAAAACAGAAAAACAAAAGTAAACAGTGCACACATCTAACAGTTAAGAGATGATCGGACGGTGCGAATGGTGTACCGAATAATTTTCGTCACGACACAAGGAAAGCAAGTAATTAAAACAGCAACAGATTTCCACCATGAAACTTGGGTGACCTAAACAACTCGAGTGATTTCACGAGCAGTCTTGAGAAGGAAGCAAGGTAGTAGCCACACTAACAGCAAGCTAAAGAAACCCTGAAGAAATACGGATTCAATCTCATAATGTAAACAACCACAAGTCCACAACATGAATTTTTATGTTACATGCATCTCTTTATTCGATGGACTCCTCCTCCCCATGATTTGGTTGCTGTGAACTGTGATGCGGCTTGGTCCAATTCCTCTCATGGTCTCGGGGTGGTCATTCGTGATGAATTGGGTCGATCAATTGCTGGTGCCTCCTCAGTTGGTGTCAGTGATTCTGCTACAATGGCTGAAGCTCATGTCACTTGGCATTGATCTAGCAATTGAATTCGGCTGTAGAAAGATCCTAGTCCAGTCAGATTGCAGGGAGGTGATTAATGCTCTAAAGTCCTCTGTGTCATGCATAAATTGGAAGATTTCTCAAATTGTTCATGCAATAAGAAGGAAGTGCAGCATTTGTGATCGGATACCTGGGAATGGTGTCCGCGTGAAGCGAATCGAGCTGCCCACACGGCGGCGTCGCTTGGCAAGTCCGGGGTGGGTCTTAACAGATGGGCAGAGATGCCACCACCCCGTTTAGTTCGAGTTCTTTGAAATGACGGTCTCCCCTGCCCAATGCCGGCGACGGTGGACGACGGAGGGTTTCTGATTTATGGTTTCAGTTTCGAGGTTATCTATCTTCTTCTACATCTGTGTTGTATTTAGATGATGGATAGCCTTCTTAATTTTTATTGTAATTGAACCCTAACTGTTTTGGCTGGGCTAGTTTTCTTTCTAACGAAGTATTTCATTTCCAAAAAAAACATTGCTTTTTTATATATTCATCATGGAACTGTGTCAAATGGCCATGATACCTATCCACAAACAAGAACCTTCTTACTCCATACGGAGGTTATGAGAAATACAAACCAGAGAAACTGCAGCCACTAGACTCGCAAACGAGAATCTCAAGCTCAAAACTTTGATCTCGATAAGTAGCTCAGGCAGTGCAGCACCCACAAGAAGGAATGCAAGCCATGAGAGGCTGAAGCTCCAGAAGGAATACTGGCAGAAGCCAAAGATCCTGAGAAAGTTTTCGAAGCGGTGGAGTGTGATCAAGATGTCTATCATCACGTGGTTCTGTGTTTGGTTGTATTTCTGATGAGTCTATCGGTGGGATTATGGTTTCTTGTGATTCTGGGATTGCAATGAGATGAAGATATTAAACTGATATAGTTTGAATTGATAATAAATTCAGCAACTCAAACCCTAAACCCATAGATAAAGTCTTATATTTCTAATGTTGGATAGATATCTCAATACGCCTCCGCATGTGTGGCGAATCTTCAAACCTAACACGTAGACAACAATTTGGGTGGTCGTGAAGTTCGTGTGGCCTTTGGACTTCACACGTGTACGTGAGTAACCCGCTCTGATACCATGATATATAGTATGAGGTTCAACTCTAAAAATATTTGTAACAGAGAGTAAATCAAATTTTTATAAACTCAATATTTTTAATGTGGGATAAATAAACATGAACAACAAAGAGCCTCTGGTTATTGTGACGATTGAGTGCGTGCCCTTTAAATGGCATCGATCTATGAGGAAGATAAGAAAAAAAAACCGAATCCCCTAATTGGTTGGTTCTTTGATTCAGATGTAAGTTATCGTGCAATGTTTATGAGTGTCTATATTTCCTTTTGCAACTGCCAGTCAGCGTACTAATACACAAGGCAAACCCAGAAATGCCCGAGGGAAACAGTGATGTTGATTGTCAAAGATACTAAAGCAGACCAAAAATTCAGACCACATTAGTCGAGATTGGAAACTGGGTCTTCATTTTTTTTTAAATTCAGACATGGTTTCGTAGATTACATAGCAAGACACCAATGAAATCTCCAGTACTCTAGGAGCTTCACCAGCACCAACCAAAGGGTCTGTTTCTCACTTTCTCTAGCCAACTCGAATCTTTACCCAAAAAAAAAGAAAAAGAAAGAAGCCAATTGGAAAATGACAATCTAGGCATCTAGCTACCTCCACTGAGACAACAAACTGACAGCAACCTAACCTGACAGTCAAATTTATTTGACGATCAAATAAAGAAAATAGCCTCATTTCCACAAAAAAAGAGCAAAACTCTGTACTTGGAGTGACGGAAGAAACATTAACCTAATGGTCTGCCGAGTTTTCGTTAGGGCTGGTAAATTAGAGCTTGACGAAACCAACCAACCGTACCAAGTATGTTGGTATGTCAAAAAGTTGTTAACCGAAAACTCGGTATGGTAGTACCGTATCAAGTTTCTATACTCGGTTGGTACATAGTAGAGATTTTTGTATACCATCGGTACACGGTATGTACCGAGTTTAGAGTTTTTGACAAAATAACATACAAAGTGATATACCATTTGTATATCATCTTTCTTCTCTCACATTTTTCTTCTTCTATCCTCACCTCCCACCTTCTCATCTGAGTACCGTACCAAGTTTCTATACCAAGTTTTTGACGTCCATCTCTCTTAGTACCGTACTAAGTTTCTATACTCGGTTGTTAAGAGTTTAATTGATGCATTACTACTTTGTTTCGTGTTTGCAAAGCTTCATGATTGAATTGGTGTCTTGGACATTTTTAGAGTTGAATTGCTACCAGTAAGGATGAATAAAAGATTCTGAGTAAGAGTTTATACCAACTTGGTACATGATCAATACCAACTGTACCAACCGTATCGACAAAGTCGGTATACCGACTTTGACAGTTGGTATTGGTATACAATTTTGTCTACCAACTAGAAGTTAGTTGGTACATGATATAGGCAAAAAACGTTGGTATACCAACCGAAGCCAGCCCTAGTTTTCACATCAAGACTTTAGCTGCATTTGCAAGCAAAGAAAAGAAGAGCTACAAAGGGGTCTTTCATTATGAATTTCAAACTCTCATACCAAAGATGTTTGGATACACTGAAATTTAAAGAATCAGTAGGCTTAAATGGTGGAACTTTAATCAGATACTCACGAACTTTGGTTTACATGCTAAAGAATGTGAACAGGTTAATCTGCCAGATTGAATGAAACGCTCAGTGAGCTCACTTCCTTTGTTTGAATAATAGCATCATAATTTGGATGAGCCAGTAGACAGTGCAAGAGTCACTAGCTCCCTTCTCAAAATCTTTCCAGCTGGAGATTTCGGGATAGAGTTGATGAATGATACACGCCGAATCTTCTTGTATGGTGCAACCTGTAAGAGGAATAAACCAAATTGAGCATGAAAGGGCAATAGAGAAATTTGCTACTAATAATTGAACAGAATACCATCAAGAGATGTTTTCAAGTTCAGGAGCATACTTGTTTTGCAACAAAATCCATTGCTACAGCCTCCGTGATATTGCTTCCCTGTTTTCTAACAACATAGGCCATGGGAATCTGCCCTGATTCTTCATCAGGGTACCTGCGCCAGAAGACAAATTGGCAGAAATAAGGATTGATGAATGAGAGGAGCAATCAAAATACATGTAAAATCTATTAAATTCTGTCTGTTGTTTTGCCAGGCTAGTAGCTAAGCAAGACTTGCTATCAGCAAATAACCGCTTAATGATTTCCATCTTTGTTTTTCAACGATTTGACTAGTACTTAAAAAAGTTTTTCTGTGTGCACTAGGTTCATGTCTACAGTTAAATATCTCTCTTTAGAAACATTTCAGAGTTAGCAAGAGATAGTGAAAAATTGCTAGCCTAATGCTACAAGCCATAAGAAGAAAACTAGCGAATCTCCACAGGCAAATATTATTATCATCGTAGTTCTAGATACATACGGAATCACCGCAGCATCAGCAATGTCAGGATGCGAGTTAAGTATATGTTCCAACTCAGCTGGGGGTACCTGCAATATGTTCCATACATACAATATTACTCAAATGGAATGACAAAATGGCATATTTACAACCATGTTTGTAAGTAGCTAATTGAGGAGAAATTTCAATCACCTGATAAGCCTTGTACTTTATCAATTCTTTTAACCTGTCCACAATGTACATAAACCCCTCGTTGTCAAAATAACAAAGATCACCAGTCTTTAACCACCCATCTTTATCCAAGGTCTCAGCAGTTGCCTTATCATCTCCTACATAACCTGCAGACATCATACTTGTTTTAGAAAGGTCGAACCATTCAGAACTGACACGAATCAGAATCAGAGATAGCTTTTATACAACAAATAGATAGCAAAAATGCAAAATGCATAGTCTTAGTGACACTAAAAAAAGGCAACGATTCAAACCTTTCATTATTGTAGGACCTCGCAACCACAGCTCTCCCCTTTGGTCAGGGGGCAAGGCCTCTCCAGTTTCCGGATCAACAATCTTGGCTTCCAGATTTTCAGCCAAGCGACCTACAGAAGCATACTGCTTTGCCTCTTCAGGGTCTGCCATCCTCGTAGCCCCTCCTCCAGATTCAGTCAAACCATATCCCTACACAGCAAAAATTTTCAAGACAGTTAGAAAGAGTTGTCATGCCACAACTGGTCCAGCCTAAACTTGTCAATTTCAAGTCCCCATGTCCCTACCAAGACTAAAAATCTAAAACGGGCAAGAAGTCATCAAAAACATATATAAAAAGCAAGGTTCTAAAAATCGCTAGGTGCTAGTCAGACGGACAGCCCTCAAAAGATTAATCGAGGATTAATAGGATTTGTATTTTTGTATTTATTTTAATTTTTAATAGCATATAATTATATAAATACAATTAAAGAATATTAAAGTATGTATTATAATATTTGAAATTAATAAAAATGCTGAAAATATATTGAGTTAAAGGATAAAGTTATTGATCAAAATTTTTGAAAAGTAAAAAAAATGTTGAATGATGTGGAGTTTTGTGAAGAACTCTTATGCAGACATAAACGATGGACTCCACAAAACTGAAACTTCATGCCCTCCCACCACTCAGGAGTTAGGACAAATCATCTGCGTCAATCTCATCCTCATTGTCCTCTGCTTCCTCTTCGCTCCTCTCTCTAAGTCTCTATTCTCTTCTTCTACATTGATTACAACCTGACACAGATTCCAGAATGAATTAAGCCTAGACCCCGATCGTACGTATCATCGATTGTCATAGTAAACTCTGAGATCGAGTTTTAGAGTTTTGATCTAACTCAACCCCGCCCAGCCGATTAGTCGCCCATCCAGCCGATTAGTCCCGCCCAATCGATTAATCGTCTGCCCAGCCGATTAATTGCCCGCCCATCCGATTAATCGGCCAGAAATCGGTCGGCCGCCCAGTAATTTTTTTTGGATGAAATTTAATCGGAAGGCTGCCGTCGAGCGCCTAGACGCCGTCTAGACCGATTTTTAGAACCTTGATTAAAAAGCAGGGAGTCTAGGATTACATGAATCTATGGAGGTCATTGCTGATGCTGATCTATTGTGATGTTGCATACCACAAAAGTAGCCCTCAGAGTGTTAATTGGGGATTGCCTCATTACTAGATGCTTATTCAAGAGTGTAATTACGGTATTAGTGTCTGATTCGACTAACCAAATACCTTAAACAAAACCTCAAGAGGTTTATGATCCTATTCTTTGTGTGGTTATGATAATACTATTCTTATTCTACTATTATCATTCTACTCTACATGTTTCATACCACTAAAGCACATATATTTGACATTCTTAATGACTAAGAGGACTAACTTCAGCTGATCAACAGACACCAGGATCCAATAAACATGTTTTGTACCACAAAAGAACCCAAATTGTCTAATGTCCAAAAGGAATCAAAACCCAAATGTCATCCTAAAATATTGAAAAGTCATAATGTCCACCTTCAACTAATCTAATGCTTAAAGAAAAACTCCAGTCCTACCAGTATTGTGTTAAAATTTTGCATTAGATAAGCAGCCTCATTGCTACATATAAAATTGAATAGTTCAAACCTTAGCATCTCAAACAGCAAAAAACCCAACACTTTAGAAAAGCATAGAGGTTGTTCATTCCATCAGCTGAAATTTTATTGGGATGACGTGGCAACATCATAGCCATCTATTTCCAAAGCTTAAAAGTAAAACTGAAATGAAGGGTTATAATGACAGGTTAGCTTGGTGAAATTTCACCATCATGCACATAGTCTATCTATTTTTGTTTTTGGTTACTGAGGGACCTAAAAGGCCTAACCAAAGAGAAAAAATTACAACTTATATAGTCTATCTATTTTGTAATGTACATATTCCTTTTGCAAAATGATTCTAGGCCTTATTAAGGCCTAAGATTTGTGACCTTAATTCTAGGTGGCATCACATGTCACATAGACACATCATTAATTCAAAAACTCATGTTATATGTGTACAATCTTATCCTTCTCAAATCCAATGCTCTAAATTTTTTTATTTTTTTATTTTATATAAAATTATTTTCAAAGTCATTTCTTTCATATGTTCATGCTTATATTTATACACCAAATATAATGTAAAAATATACTTGTTGGAAAATATGAATTCATTTGAATGTGTGTGTGTGTGTGTCTATATATATATACACATATATAGTTTTTACAAAGAAAAAAAATTATGTATATTTTATTCAACAAATTTTTTATATATAAATAATTCATCCAAAAGATGATTCCATAGTGATTTTTTCTATTCTATATTTTTATATTGAATTGATGAAGAACATATATATATATATATATATCGTACTTCTAACAGTAAAAGAAAAATAAGAAAAAAGAATTAAAAATTTTGAAATTGAATTTTGATTCACAAAATTTATTAATTTCATAATTTTGAATTATTATAGTGGTAGACTCAATTAATAAATAAATTTAATATAATTTATGTAAGGTAACTAAATCAAACAAGATGAAAAATCTAACTAAATCATGTAGATGAACTAATAATTTGATATAATTATTGTCTAATTCGGATTTGAAAATGATACAATTGAATTTTTACATATAGATGACATGACATGATTTTTAAAATTAATAACGTGTCTATACTACACGACATGTCATATATGATTAAGGCCCTATGGCAATGCCCTATTCCTTTTTTTGAACAAGAATGTACATATTCCTTTAACAAAAAATTCGAAATAACAATAAAAAAAAGTTACAAAGACAAAAAAACTAACTAATCACGATCATGAAAAAGTTAAAATCTTGATAAAGTTTTTGATATCTAACCTGCATAATTTCCACATCGGGAAATCTCTTTATGAACCTCTCAGCCGTTTCTTTCCCCAGCGGAGCTCCGCCGCAGCCAAGCAGCCTCAGTGAGCTAAGGTCATACTTCTCCGCCAGCTCCGACTTAGCCATAGCCACAATCAACGGCGGCGACACCGGCATGTACGTCACCTTAAACCTCTCCACCGCCTTCAGCATCCCCTCAAAATCAAACCTCTCCATCAAAACCAACGTCTCCCCCATCGACACAGCCCTCACCAGCATAAAGAACCCAAACACATGAAACAACGGCAACGTAACCATCGACACCGGCTGCACCACCGGCTCGTCCGGGTCGGGTTCGATCCTAACCGCATGCATCTCCGCAATCAACGCTATAAAATTCCGGTGCGTCAAAATCACTCCCTTGACCAGTCCCGTCGTCCCGGACGAGTACAAAATCACGGCCGGGTCGGTCTGGAAAACCACAACCGGGTCAGGTTTTCGGGTCGGGTTTTGGAGCATGGAGAGAAACTCCGGGGAATCTAGTAGGATTATTTTGACATCTTTCGGGAGCTTGGACGCGGTGGCTGACGTGGCGAAGGCGATGGCGGGTCGGGTGAGTTTGACTTGGTATTTGATCTCGGAGTGGGACCCGATGGGGTTGGCGGGGGAGACGACGGCACCGAGGGAGAGGAGAGAGAAGTAGAGGACGGGGAGGTGGAGGGAGGGAGGGGAGAGGATGTAGGCGACTTGGGATTTGGAGATAAGGGAGGAGAGGGAGGAGGTGAGGGAGTGGAACTGGGAGAGGAATTGAGAGTAGGACAGGTGGCGGGAGGAGGCGGCGTCGATGAGGACGGGGGTGGTGGGGTCGGTGAGGGAGGAGTGGAGGAGGGAGAGAGTGTAGTGGGAGAGGGAGAGAGGGAGGGAGAGTGGCGGGAGTGGGACCGGGGGGCGGAGGGAGTGGTAGGTTTTGGTTTCGGAGCAGTAACCGGATTTCGGGTCGATCGGAGGCATTGTGGAAGGAGGAGGAGGAAATGGTGGAGCTGGGAGTAGTGGACAAGGAGGAGTCAGATGGTACGTTCATTTTTGTTTGTATTTATGAGAGGAGGAGGAGAAGACGATTAATGACAGATGGAGACGTGGGGTAACATTTGAAAAGTAATAACGGAGCGACATAAACTTTGATTGGCTTCTGTGGTGGGAGTGTGGGACTAGTCAACGATTAAAATATTAATAATCATAAAAAATTTTGATGGCTAAAAATAAACATTTTCTTGGATATATCAAAAAATGGTTGAATATGAATAGATTTTAAAAAAAATTATATATTTAGTTAAAAATAGATTCAATATATAAAAATTAATATAAATATTGTAAAAAAATTAAAAAAATATTAAGAATATTTTAAATATTTAAGACCTTAGACGGACCGCAGCTGCGTGTACTATTTTGATGGATGTTATAGTAGTTTACTAGTTTCACGTGCTGGAATAGCACCGTAAAGCATAGTAAAAAATTATGGATTATTCAAAATTTTTTATTTTTTATTTATGATTTTGCATTATATTTTTGTGAAAATGCATGAGACATGAAATTCTTGACGGGAAAGCATGGCAATGAAGATATGGCCCTATTTTTCACTTGAAAATGGGAATAGAAAAATAATTATAATTAAAATCAAAATTAAAAAGATGAAAGAAAAATGGGGAAGACAAAAAGACAAAACCAAGAGCATATGTTTTGGGGATCGAAAAGGGTAAAAAAAATACATTGTTGGGGATCTAACTTCACCTACCAAGACGAGGGGAGAAGAATTGGACCACACACTACACATCTATTATGAATAAAGACCCTTCTTAGTGTGTATATATATATATATATATATATATATATATATATATATATATGTTTTCTATTGTGAAGGGCTCAACGCAGTCGCGCTCTTCGCATTTGCTCAGACCCGGTTTTGGATGTGATTCAGATTTTTATAGGCCTAGACAAAGGGATAAACGCGGTTCGGTTTAAATCGGTTTGAGGCTTAAACCGTAACCAAACCGTTTTTTTATATTTTTGAATAATTCAGTTACACCTTTTTTGGTGCGGATCGGTTTCGGTGTGAACCGATTTATTTATTTCAACAAATAAAAGATGCTCAAATCCCAAATTTTTTGCCTAACAATTCCTATAAGGCATGAACAAATTTTAATTGCATTTAAATTTCATACAAATCTATAAATGTCATCAGAATATCAATTAACTAACAAAAACACCATATTTGATTACTTAATAAATTAATATATATCAAATATCATGCAAACAGAAAAACTTGCAAACTACAAATTTGACCATAAATAATTTTTTTATATATTACAAATCAAATTCAATCAATGAAAAATTAAAAAAGTAAGAAAAATATAATTCGGTGTAGTTCGGTTTAAATCAATTGAATTATAACCTCAAACCGCAACCGCAAAAATGCAGTTCGGTGCGGTGTGACCATAAAATGACACCGTTTTAATTCGGTGCGATTACCGAATTGTGTTTTTCGATGCGGTTTGCATCGGTAACAGCATTTTCGGTGTAAAACGCCCACCCCTATCTGGACATATTGAGCCCGAAATGCAGTCACCGCCCGCACTACACCAAAATATTAGGAGTGGTTAACCGAATTTAGGTAATACGGTGTCGTTTTGTCTAAATTTTCTCGCACACCGCACCGACCCCGTTTGATCAGTTGTTGTTGCAGTTACGGATAAAAAACCACCCGCTTTCAAACAGACTGCACCACTTTTAATCTTTTATTGATATTTATTAGTTTTATATTATAATATATCTAGGTGTATATATAAAGAGGGAGTCAACCTCCCAAACTCACTTTAAAAAAATATTAATAACTCACACACCATACATATATCAGTGAGCTTTGAACCCGTAACCTCAAAGTTTTCACTTAAGCACATTAACCAACCAAAACCACAGCTCACCGACAACCTCCTAAACCCACTTAACCCTAGCCGCATCTCTTTCTTGAAACCCCTCACCCTAGCCGTAAAGTCTCAAACAGTGAAACCATCGAAGCTACAACCTAGATATTGTTCCGCGATAACTAGTTCATCAGTTCTCACCATGCTCTTGCTATCTCGTTATGCGTTTACCTGTTCACCACGCTATCTTAGTTGCATTGTTATTTTCCTACTCTCTTGTTATTAGTTTTCTATTCTTCTCTAACTTCTCTTTCACATGTTTATGTTCTCCTGGATATTCTCTTATTAAAATTGAATTAGGGTTTGAAAATTAATTTGGGATTTTTGATTTTTGCAGATTATGGAAGGGCACCAAATATGGTTGAAGGATTAGTATGCTTGAGTGATTGGCTAAGGGCTAAAAGATTTCAAAAATATAAGGAGCCTACTAAAGATGAGATGGAGATGTACAAGGAGCTGGAAAAGCTAGAAACTTGTAAGTTGTGTGTTTTTTTCTTCCTGATTTGCTATATTAATTTGTAAGTGTTGCGTATAATTTTATGAGTATATTGGCTTACATGTTTCCTTTATTTGTTTTCCATTACTTGGGACAGTGGTGATAGGTGGAGGTGATGTGAGTGATGAACAAAAAAGAAGGCTACTGTGACTTTTGGAGATTGAAGGTTGGAACTTTGAAATGAAGTTTTGAATTGGTCATTGGAACATAGAATTGTCATTTTCTTTTTCTTTCTTCATTTGGATGATCTAGTCTGTAATTTAATTATCTAGGTACTTATTTGATAATACTAGATAATAGAATCAGTTGAAATTTTAGTTTTTATTACAGTTTTTAATGTTGGCTGTTAAAAATTGCAGGTTGAATGAGGTTTAAGTGTTTAACTATCAGTTGAATGAATGTTTTTATTTAAGTTTGAATGAGGTTTAACTATGTAATGTGGTGTGCTTTAAACCGCACCGAGTTGAGCTGCATCGAAAATACAGTTTGCATTATTTAAAAACAAATGCAGTTTGCAAAATTAAAATATTGAAAATACAGTACGCATTGCGGTTTCAGCCTTAAAGCGCACCACACCTCGCCCACCCCTAGGTTTTTAGAAGCTTATGTGTGTTTAGTGTTGAATTCATTGTGTGCATTGCATAATGAAATACAAGAACGTTGATATTATTATACTATGTTAGATATTAACACTCGTATAGAGATTTTGGAGAAATTTAAAGATAAAAAATGATTTAACTTAATGCATAATTTCAGACCACAAATACTTAAAAATTATCTATACTCCTTGCCCAAATCACTTGTTCGGATGCACAAACTAGCAAAACGCCTATATACCTAAACTAATTGTTATGTTAGAAGCTATTGACAACTCGAAATATCCCTCGGTGACGTACCTAGACATCTAACTTAGAATGATCAAATTTGATTAATGAAATAATTAAATTACTTTCGGTCACTCTTTAGCAACAACACGATTTTGCTTAAAAAAATGATGCAAACTTAATTTCAATAATGTTCTTTATACCAATTCGTAAATGGACATGCACTTTTGAAAAAGACTATTAATTCATTTTGAATAAATTTTGGATTTTCAGAATTTTATGTACGGTATGCATTGAAAAATACGTTATTTTTCAGACATAATATACGTCATTGTATGATAATTAAACATTAATGTGTTGTTTCTATTTATTTTATTTATAAAATAAAATAAATTGTGAATGAAATTTAAAGTATTAAATTGCATATTAGTAGAGATTAGCAAGGTAAGAAATTCTTAACATAATTTGTATTAATTAGATTAAGTATTTAAATAGTATAAATTTTTATTTTATTATTATTAATTAGAGATTTCTTAAAAAATAAAAGAAGTGTGAATTTATGTTTTATTTTATTAATATTTAATATAAATCGAGACTAATTACTTTTTAAAAAAATTAAAAAAATGACAATTGACCCCTAGATAGGCACACCCCCACAGTAGTTTTGGTTGTCCATGTCAGATAGTTTACGAAGGTTCGAACATCAATGTGTTTCTAAGTAATACACGTCAGTTGTTTTGGTTGTCCATGTCAGATAGTTTACGAAGGTTCAATGACAAGAGTTTTCAAAGTTCAATAATCATGTGTTTTCTAAGTAATACACGTCAGTTGTTTTGGTTGTCCATGTCAGATAGTTTACGAAGGTTCAATGACAAGAGTTTTCAAAGTTCAATAATCATGTGTTTTCTAAGTAATACACGTGCATACTATTGCTGTATTTATAATTATTAAAATTTATAGTTTAAATTTGTCAACAAGAGTGCGGAACTAGAAAACTTATATAAATTAGATTATGCAAAATGTAAATTCTTTTCAGGTCAAAATAATTGTTTTGGCTTTTTATATGATGAGTTAAACATCAAAACAACCTTTTCCAAAAAAAACACCAAAACACTCTTTAACATGCAACAATTTTCGGAGATTTGAGAATGAATCACTAGGGCTGTAAGTAGGCTTAGTGAACAGCTCATGTTTTAGTGAATCACCAAAACTCATGTTCGTAAGATAAATGAGCCGAGTTTGAGCTCAATATTGAGCCCAACAAAAAAACGAGCCGAGCTTGAACAAGATTTTATTCGGCTCGTTTAGCTCGTGAACAGCTCGTTTTTAAAACTTAGCTTTAAAAAAAATTTATACGTAAAATATATTGTTTAAAATCTAAATCTTTTATTATTTTTATTTCTTTCCTTTTAGAATCAAATTATTTAATCAAAATACATATATTAAAGCAATCAATTTATGAAAAAATAAAACCAAAAACACTAACAATCACCATAATAAGAAAATAATTAAGATAACATAGCCTTAAATTTAATGTTTTGTAATTTAAACTAAATGAGTCAAGCCGGCCCGAGCTCAGCTCGAGCTTAAACAAACCGAGCCGAGCTTGAACATGAAAAAAATTCAAGCTAAAGCCCGGCTCGGGCTTGATAAAATAAAATAGGTCAAATATGAACACTATAATATTCAGCTCGGTCCGATCCATTTACACACGTATGAATAACGGGGAAGAAAATGAGTGGGGCCCAAAGAGGGCTGGTCCAACCACTCGACTAAACATCTAATTTAGCCCAACAAGATGGCAAGTTTTGTAAAATAACCAAAACATAGGGGCACAAATACGAATTCTTAGAAAACAACGGGGCACCAATTACATTTCCTTAAAGGTCACAAAGTTTTAATTTTAAACACTAGGGTTTAAGAGCTTCTCTGCTTGTTCGTATCTCTGGGTTTCTACCTTCCCAGCCGAAACCAGAGTCGTCACCATGCCTCGCACCACCACGCTGGAGTGCCCAGGCTGCCCTCCTCTTCGGGCCTTGACCTTTGACGAGCTTGGTCTCATTAAAGGTATGCCCAGTTAGTTCTTAATCAATCAAATTCGATCAGCTTTTGCTATTCAAAATCTGAAAGACGATTTCTTTTGTGGGTTTAATAGTTACTGAAGCTCGAAGCAAGCAAGGAGGAGTTCCCAAGATGGTTGAGAGGTGGGGCGACCCGGATGCCTCGAAATGCGTGCTCGCCGCCTCCATGGTTGATCGGAAGTTCGACCCGGTACGTGTTTGATTGATTAGGTTTCCAATTGGGTAGCACCAGTTTGTATTTTTACTCGAATCTTACGCGTGATACATTTTATCTAATGTTGCAGTTGCTAGCTGTTGCGAGAAAGAATGGCTCGGTGAGTAGTTCTCCATCTTCTTTTGGATTATAAAGAAGCAAGTTTTTTTTCTTTGATATGTGTTTGCTCGCTAGGGACTGAATTATAGGCTGATGATATTTTGTGTGTGTTACAGATTGAGGTTCTTAATCCTCTCAATGGTGATCTCCATTTTTCAGTCTCCAATGTCAGTGAGAGTGGTGCGCAGCTCAATGAGGATGCTGTTTTTGGGTTGCATTTATTTGCGAAACAAAATTTGGAACTAGATTCTAGGTAATATACGTCAAGTGCTCCTATAGAGTTCCTTTTTATTGACACAAAACACAATCACATATTCCCTTTGATATTAGTTGGAAGTTTTATAGAATGTATTCTGTTGTGTTTCTGTGGATTCATACCAAACATGCCATACATAGCACATAGATCATCTTGATGTTCAGTATAAGTTTAATTGTTTGTATGCATCTGAAAGTAGACATGTATCCCGTGTAACCAAGTTATATCAAGCTTAAACCCTTTGGAAGTTCTCTCAGTGAGTACGGTTACTAAACTAATTAATTATTATTTTTTGCCTACTAGGTTTTGCACTTTGCTCACATGTACAATGAAAGGAAATGCAAGCATAAGATCTTATGAAGTGACTAAATCAGCTGCAGATGTCACCTCTGGATCTTCAAGAACATGGAATGTATGTTCTGGTGGTGATATCTTATGTTCTAAAGTAGACGGAACTGAAAGTTATTCTTTCTTTGGTGGGTGAGTCTCCTGTTGTTTAACATATACTGAAGCTCCGAATCTATTTCAGCTTGATTATAAACAATCATGTTGTCACTAGCCTATTGTCTGGGAACTGATGACTTTTTATTTTTAAATTCAGGAAGCGCGTTGAAATGAATGTTTGGGATCTTGAAAATTGTGCCAAGATTTGGAGTGCAAAGTCTGTGAGTAGTTATATCTTTCCCCATTACATCTCATGCAATTTATGTATTCCTTAGCAATCAGTATGACGTACATTGGATTTTACACTGCAGCCTCCTAAAAACAGCCTTGGTATATTTACCCCAACTTGGTTCACATCTGCCACGTATTTGAGTAAAAATGATCACCGCAAATTTGTGGCGGGCACCAACAGCCATGAGGTATGACAATTTGTTCACCAACAGATGATCATCCTCAGTAGCACTGTTGGAGCCATTTGTGACACCTTTTGTTAATACCTCTAATTCTGCAGGTTCGTCTGTATGATATTTCTGCTCAGCGGAGACCTGTCATAACAGTTAATTTCCGGGAGACCCCTATTAAAGCTGTAGCAGAAGATTTGGATGGCTATACAATCTATATAGGGAATGGATCTGGTGATCTTGGTTCTATAGATTTGCGTACAGGTAGGCATTGAAGATTTCATTAAATTGTACTCGATCATTTCTTACTGTTTGTATTGCTTGTTGCTTTATGTCAATGCATTGTTGTCTCACAGGGAAATTGCTAGGATGCTTTTTGGGAAAATGCTCTGGTAGTATAAGATCCATAGCCAGGCACCCAGAATATCCAGTCATAGCATCATGTGGTGAGTTCACCGCTCTAGTGTCTATTTTGGAACTAATCCTTTTACCTCCTTAGTTGGCTGAACATGCATAATCTGTGTAAGCATGCATCAGAAATGTTATCTCGTCTCAAAGACATGCAGCTGGTTCTCGAATTCAGCGAGTGCTAAGAATGGCAATAAAAATTAATTACTGCAGTTTATGCATTCCATCTCATAAAAAATTACATGTTTCTCTAATGTTACCTTCGTTGTTTCTTCTAGGATTGGATAGTTATCTACGTGTTTGGAATGTAAAGACCCGGGAACTACTCTCTGCGGTATGTGTTTGGCTTTTATTGTTTTATGACAAAATTTCATGAGTTGTTGCTATCCATTGAATCTTGACAATGTCTGCAGCGGTTGGATTTTACTATTTCCTAATTCTTATAATGGAATCATGTATGTGAATCTGTAATTGTGGGTCTGAGATTTTCATTGGTAGACTTCAATTTGTATATGTTGTCGAGAGACTACCACTTTCATGTTGAAGGTAAACTTGTATAATCATGTGGCTAGACCTAACGTAAAGTTCTAGAATTCTTAGACATGAACTGGCTGTTTGGGCACTCTTAGGACTTCGTGTATATAGTTTGTGGCTCAAAACTTTATGCTCTACGGCATACAAACATGATGATATATATTTATCTATATCGTATATTCATAGCTCAAGTTGTAACTGATTTTGAAATGTGGTCAGTAGAGTAATGATTGATGTGCTCTGTCGCTTTTGGAATGGTTTATGGTTAATTGTTGTTGTTAAATGGTGCAGGTTTTCCTGAAGCAGCATCTGAAAAAAGTTCTTATCGATTCAAATTTTGCTGATGAAGGTTGGTTTTTTGTTTTCATCTGGTCATGCCTTTCTATTTGCATCCCTAGACTAGTAATTTTTTATTAGTAGATTAGGCTCCCAGTTAATATATTATCTACAGTTTTCCCTAAACATGGCTGCTAATTTCCTTTTTTATTTTGAAACCGAAGTTACCCTTCCTGCAGTGGATGAGGAAGAGCATATTGCACCTGGGACTCCTTCGGAAGAGGACGGTGAGACGCTACCTGTGAAAAAGAAGAAATCTAAAGAAAAGAAAAGAAGCAAAAAGGAAGCGAAAGCTGAGAGTGGAAACGAGGAAGCTGGGACTTCTTATGAAGAGGATGGTGAAATACTACCTGTGAAAAAGAGTAAATCTAATGGAAAGAAAAGGAGCAAGAAGGAAGCAAAAGCAGAGAGTGGAAATGAGGAAGCTTCTGAAGAAAATGGAGCCAAGAAGTTGAAATCCAAGAAAAGCAGCAAAAGATTAAAACGGGAACATCTTGACGAAGAAATATGATCGAGATGGATTGTGTACTCATTTTAATTACAAACATGGAAGAGGGCCTGTGTCAGCATTTAGCAATGTTACTGCACACTGGTCGTTTGTATGGAGAGAATCAGATTTGTTATTTAAGCAGATTGGTGTTGAACCTACTAATGCAGCTAAATTTTGATACAGATTTGTGAGATTACCATGTTACCACCGTTTGTAGCCAAAAAAGTGATGTTTTGTTAGTATCCGTATCTTGAGCAGTGCAAGTTTTCAGTCATTCCTATCCCGGGAGCTGGAGGTGGGGAGAAGCTTCCCATGATTCATTACAACCATCTTATATTGTAAGCTCAAAGAAATTCATAAGGCATCCTGGCTATTTGATTGCATAGTGCCACCACTAAAACAAATATTTTTGAAACGAAATCAAAGCATGACATAATCAGACCAGAATATAGAACAAGTTTCATCTGCTCAGTAATTTATGTAGAAGGCAGATAGAAATATAAGGAAGTCTGAACATGATGAACACTGTTTACATCAAAAATCACAACCGGAAAAGAGATAAAACGAGATGACAGCAGCAATATCAAGTTATTGGGTGGTAGTTTCATCCTTCTTCTGGGACTGCGACAAGTACCTATTCCAGAAGCAAGAAAATAGAATTAATTTGCAAATATTGTGGTTTAGCCAATGTTAATCAATGTTCAGACTTCAAACTCATCACTTCATGATAGGCCTTGATGTTTTTAGTCAATGCACTGTAAATTAATCTTATTGATTTAGACATCTTAACGGGAAAACAACTCTTGACCAAGTGCAGTTTCTTACCCCTGACCCTTTGCCCAGCGGGAGAGTTGATAGAGTTGGACTGTCTCATTTGAGACATGGCATGCCAAAAGTAGGTAGTTACGAGGCTGTACCATCCATGCGAACCTCATAAACAATGCTGAATAAACGCACATTGCTGCAAAACCAAAATGAAAGTTGATTATAATCTTTCTCTTGTGAAAACAAATATACAACCTTCAAAATCAATCATTATAAACCTGCTGTCATGTTTCCAGAGATCTTTTCTGGGGGTTTACTCATATCTGCCAGTCCCTGTTAAATCAACCACTATGGTCATCATTAGTAAAAAAAAGCAGAAAAACCAACATGTATTCAAATGACTCATATATTGGAAATCAGGATAGTGAAACATACCGCGGCAACAAACCCCCAGTTTGCAACAGGTCCCCAAAAGTGAGTGGTTTTTGGACCAACTGGACTATTCAAGAATGCTCTGAAGGAAGCCATATCTGACGACTACTGCTTATAGTATCTCTACAATGTTGAAAGAAAGAAAGAAAGAAGAAAAAAGTAGAAAGTTCATCATTAATACAGTCCCATACTTCCATCAAACCCAAAACAACAATAAAAGAGAAGAATTTCCAGCCACTCAATCTTAATGCTATTTCAATCATTCATATAAAACATGTCACTTGTTTGAAGTGAATCAGCCAAACCCCAAACCAATTTCTCAGAAACCTTAGTTGCAAACAAAAAACCATTCCTCAAAATTCCATTTCTATGATTCAATGCTCTCATCATGTTCCCGTTCTCAATAGTTCTACAGAAACCATTCTAATAGATCAGCCTTGCTCGTAAACGTTCAGTCAAACCATACCTTCTCTACTAATCTCAACCTTTCCACCATTACTAACATCACAGTGATGCGTGAAAATTTGAAGAACAAGTTGCTCTGCCTTAATTTGTACAAGTACAAACGATAGCAACTGATGGTACAAGTACAATTTATACTCACTCACAACAAGCCTTTATATCCAACTACCCAACATTCTGTTACCTACTATATGACAGCATGGAAACCCAATTGAACAACTTGTGCTAATTGCTGAGACAAATCAATGAAAAAGATACAAAAAACCCCCAAAAGCTCAATCAGTGTGCATTTCAGCATCAGATTATAGTGATATGGTGGAAACTCAAAATTTAGGGTTTTGATAAAAATTCAAAATTGAGCTATTAGCAAATAGAATCCAATGCTCTATAACCAATCCGATCAAAGTTCAGACCTTTACCATAATCAAAACACTTGCTAGATACATAGAAATGAAATTTTACCTAAATCGGAGAATTAGACGAAGCAATTGGGGACGATCGGTGATTGGTAACAGAGAAGACTCAGAGGGAGTGGGATTTGGGGCTCTATATAAAATGGTAGATCATTAACCAATCACTGCCTTACACGTTTCAATTAGAGACTGTTGTCTATCCAGTAGTGTGGGAGGGTCTAGTTTCTAAACATAGGGTTGCACTCATGCGCGTCCAGCAGCCAAATTAGTCAGCCCTTGAATTTTGACCATTGTGGTGCGTTGATTTAAAATATGAAGGTTCCTATCCGAGATATATTAAAATTCGTATGATTCTCCAACTATATATTGAAAAAGAGGGAGTCATACCTAAAACGTTTTTAGGTGCACCCTAGTAGGATCCAAGATATATGAGTCGAAACCATTTTGTCATATAGGAGCACATATTTGTCGCATAAGAACCTAAACGATGAAAATGTCATCGCATAAGTATATATCGTCACATACTTATCATCGCACTGGAACCTATGTTAAAAAAAGTATTCAATAGAGAAATCATATGTGGCGAACAATGTTTCGTCATTATAGTCTTAAGAGGTGAAATTTCTTAACTTAAGTGACCAAATATTTCTTCGCTTTAGTATTTACAATATTTCAAAAAAATGTTTTAATTTATTTAATTTCAATTAAATGAAATTAATTAAAACATTTTATTTCCTCTTTGAGTTTAATTTTTAGTTTCTTTTCTTTCCTTTTTTTAGTTCTTCTATTCCACCACCCACCTATATATACCCACCAACCCACCGCCGATCTCTCCCTCCGCAATAAGAACTGTCGGCACCCATCCATCACAAAATAAACCCACAATTGCATTCACAATTCCCTCCACAACTCCCAATTTCATTTACCATTCTCGAAGTTCTAGATTCGACATCATGAATCCAACCGGAGATGACTTCCCTTGTTGAATCCGAAAACAAGCTCGAAATCAGAGAGGAGGAAGCAGTCGATGTGGAAGTCCCAGGAATCAGAGAGGAGGTTGAGGGGTCCGATTGAAGGGAGGCGAGACCGAAGTGAAGCCGTGTGCTCATCCCCACTGCCGCCGCGCCTGTATGTCCCTGCCACCGGAGAGCCGGTCACCAGTCTCGGCTTTGCCAATAGGATCTTCGAAGGATTCGACTGCCCGGTTGTTTGCTCAAAAATGGTCTAGGCCAAAGCAAGACCGAGATTCTTGGTTATAATGTCCTTTTGATGTGCACCGGTGTGCCAACTCGCGGCTGAACAACTAAGCGAGGTTTTAATTGATGTAGTGCGCTTGATCTGACTTCTTCAAGTGATTGTAGGCCGAGGAAGGAACCCTCTCGGTCGTATGGTCCTGATGCCTGTGTTTCAAGGACTTTCGGCTAGGCGTCGCCGGGATCTTCGAATACGTTTACTTTTGGGTAAACTCGAACGTTCTGGTGACGGACAGAGATCTATTAGATGAAGATACTCGCAAATCACCATGAACATGAAGGTGAAACAGACTCGGTTGTCGAATATTTGTGAATTGATGTGTGTGTGGACAACGAATCGCATCAACCCACTCCGAACTGGCCTAAAGAGATCAATGGACGAGAATTCTATGTTAAAACTACTCCTAAGTGCGATAAGTAAAGAGTATGTAAAGTAAAAAACGATAAGATTAAAGTGCAAGAACGTAAAGAACAGAATCAAAGTAAAGCTTAAGAAATAAAATTGTCTTGGAATTTGAAAGGAACGATAGAGAGATAAGTTTGTATGAAAAGTTGTATATTGATTTTGTGTGTGATGCATGACCCTTTACAAATGAGTTACAAGGTTCTAATATATAAGTCAAAAATCCTAGCTAGCTTGTTCTCTATGTCATGAAATCTCATCAATATTTTGTTTCCTTTCTTGGGTTGGATCACACATGATTGTCTTAATTTGGCCGAATTCTGAGGTATTCATATCATAAGTTTTTTGATTTGGTTAGAGACCTTCCTTGTAGAGATTTCCTTCTTGACACGATCTCTCGGTCGCAATTGATGTATTGGGCTTCGACCGAGTGTCCATTGTTATTTTGTTTTCACTTGTCCAAAATAATATCATGGACTATTTTCTTTCCTCAAACTATATGCCTAACTTATTCATTTTCATCCACGCGGACGAATTACTTCACTTCGTTCATATAGCCAAGCTAAATATTTGACCTCGTCCATATGTCCACGAGCTAGCTATTTGACCTCGTTCATACGTCCACGAGCTAGCATCTGAAAGAAGTACACTATCATACCGAGCTTTTTACCATTATTGCTTGTCATTTGTGTTGTAAAAAATTTTCGTTGGCTAAGTTAAATTTTCGTCGGCTTAACTAATTTGTTCGTCGGCTATAGTGGAATTTTAGCCGACGCAAATTGTTTTCTTCGGCTAAACTAATTTTTTCGTCGGCTATAGTGAACTTTAGCTGACGAAATTCGTCGGCTAAAGTTCAAAATTTTCTATATCTTTCATTTTTCTCCTCCTCCTCCTCCTCCTCCTCCTCTTCATCTTCCTTCCTCCTCCTCTAAATCCTTCTCATCTCCTTCTCCTAGCCTTCTCCTCCTCCCCTCCTCCTATAGTCGGCGGCCTCCTCCTCTTCTCCTCCGATCCTCCTCCTCTTCTCCTTCTCCTTCACCTTCACCACCGGTGTAAAAACGAAAAAGAAGCAAAAAAAACTATAGCCGACAAATTTTATTAAAATTCGCCAGCTAAAGTTAAAAAAAATAATAATAATAACTATAGCCGACGAATTTTATTAAAATTCGTCGGCTAAAGTTAAATAAATAAATAATAATAAAAATAATAGCTATAACCGACGAATTTTAATAAAATTTCGTCGGCTAAGGTCTAAAAGTTCGTTGGCTAAAGTCCAAAAATAAAGCGACGAAAAATTTCTTCGTCGGCTAAATAAATGACTTTAGCCGACGATGAACAATAATTTCGTCGGCTAAAGTCTTGACCGACGGCTTTTTCCCGGCGACCAATCGTCGGCTAAAATAGTTGTTCTGGTAGTATATGTATCGATATAGAAGTTATATATCCAGTTCTATATATATATATATATAGATCCGGCTCCTCTAAAGTGAATTGTTGAGTCTGTGACGTTCGTCTAAGTTAATAAAATCTATACTTTCTGTCTAATCTAAAGGTTCTAGGCAGGACTCGTCACCACAAAAAAAAGAAGGAAAAAAAGACTTTTACAGTCGTCAAATTCGTCAACTCGATTGATCAACTTCGCAGCAACAATCGACTGGATCGATCAACTTCGTAGCAACATCTTTTTTCTACGTTTATAATTGACCGGAGCTGCTACGTTGTTTCTACGTTTATATACTTTTACATAAATTAGGTTAAAACCTAACTGAAAACTACATATAGTTAACCTAAAGATCCCAGAAAGAATTAGGGATAATCGTTCCTAATCTAATTTTGTTCTTCGTTGGAGATATTTGGTTGTTTTTCCTCCACCTAGGCTATTATCAAGTTCAGAGAAACAATAACGGTCATTTTGATTATGGAATATATGTGATTTGTGTCTTCGGGTCTGGGAAATCCTGTTGAATGTATGTTGAGTGTTCGCAAGTCCTGGCCACTTTGGGAAACTTGTCGTGGATTTGATGTAGCAATTGTGTGTCTCAATGGTGAGTTGGTGACTTTAGTGTGTGATCGCAAATCAATCATGTTTTTTCAAGTTTGTTCATTCGAGCAAGAGGTTGGACAGAGACGTTGATCTGATAATTTGAGGGTTTGTATGGTTCATGTGCTAATAATGTGCTATATTGAGGGAGAGAGACGTGAAAGTCTTTTCTTTTTTTGGTGTGGAGTTAACCCAAGCTATTAATAGTTTAGGTTAAATTGATTCAATGATGACATGTCATGCTCATAACCTTTAGATTAGACCGAAAGTAGAGATTTTATTAACTTAGACTAACTTCAGCGGAGCCGGATCCTATATATATAGAAGCTAACCAATTTCATTTCCACGCTTGCATATATTGTACTTCAACATCTATATATACATACACAGCTAATCAAACAAGCTAATTCAAACGGTTTGATGATGAACCAAATCAACCGATTACGGTTCCCAAACTACATTTCAACAATTTCTTCAAAGAGAAACGAAAAGAAACTACATTCCAAAATTTGTGCAACTTCTGGTGCTGGCTAATTAGTTTCTAAGCATGTATGCACTATAAATTATAAAAGGCAGTTCCATCCCAATTGTTCCATCACAGCTTTAATCAAAGCTGAGTTCTAGGACTTCTCGATATATCCTTACAAATGCTGGGTATATCGACGAGATCCATGTCTTCATCAACCTTTCCTCTCGTCTCACTTTTTGCGATGGTTTTGGTAGCTGGCTGGCCTGTTCAGGCTAAATGGGACGGCGTGGTTCCGGTTGAGGCGAATTTGACAGTAGGCGGATTCACTTTCAGATTGAATTTGAACAGTCCTGCATATCTTGAAGAATTGAATGTTACGAAGTCGGATTTTCCAACTGATTTCGCTTTTGGAGTTGGTTCCTCTGCTGCACAGGTACGTTATACACTTATATGCTAACTAGGGTTTATAGTTGCAATACATGAAGTTTTCTCATAACGTGCAAAGTATTAACTGGTAATTTCAACTGTGCATAGATTGAAGGGGCAGCCAGCAAATTTGGGAGAGGGCCAAGTACATGGGATCATCGTGTTGATATACTTCCAGGTTTTATAGTTTAGCCTCAATCTTCTCATATATGTCCACTAAAAATCTAAGATTATTTGAACACACCTATACTTAATTAATCACCACCCTATTGCAGGTAGTATTCACAACAGTGACAAATTCTCTACAGCAATTGATTCATATAGACGATACAAGGTGACTGTGACTGATCGATCGAATAATCATGAAACTTAAACATATATAGTTATTTACAAACATCCTATATAAATTTCTGATATATATTTGACTTGTGAAATAATTCAGCAAGATATTGAGCTTATTAAAGACCTCGGAGTAGATTCTTACCGATTCTCCATCTCTTGGAGTAGGATTTTACCGAGTAAGTAACTGTGTTCATTTGAATGACATTTTGCTTTATTTTCCATTAATTTTTATCAAAATCTTGCTCATATTTTAAAATTTATAGTTATGCCATTAAGTTTACGTGATAATCGATCTTATAAATGCAGATGGAAGCTTAAGTGGCGGAATTAACCAACAGGGTGTTGATCACTATAACTGTTTGATCGACGAATTGATAAAAAATGGTACGATTTGAAATTATAATTTCCCAAAAACTAATCACTTGTTATGGTTTGCTGCAAGCACGAATGCATAACCATACAAATTTGTGTTCTAATGAATGAATCATGTAGGTATCAAACCTTACGTGACGATTTTGCACTTTGACTTGCCACAAGCCCTAGAAGAGAAATATGGAGGTTTCTTGAATCGCTCTTTTGTGTATGCTTTAAAACTTAAACTCTAAATTTGTGCTAAACACTTTCATGAAGAATTGATTTATCTTCATAGACATGTTCCCTCTTGCAGCGATAATTTTAGAGACTACAGTGAACTTTGCTTCAAATTATTTGGAGACAGAGTTAAGAATTGGTTCACAATCAATGAGCCATCAGTTTCTGCCGTATACGGGTATGAACTCGGAATAGCTCCACCAGGAAAGTGTTCACTTCAGGAAGGAGTATGTGTGTTTGGGACATCAGAAAACTGTTTAGTCCCGGCAGGTCCATGCAATTTCGGTGGTAATTCATCCACAGATCCTTACATTGCAGCACACAACCAAATTCTTGCTCATGCCACAGCAGCAAAGCTTTACAAAGAAAAATACCAAGCAACTCAAAAGGGTGAAATTGGGATCGTTGTTGCTTCTAGATACTATATTCCTTTTACGAAGAAGCAGGAAGATATAGCTGCAGCAGAACGACGGTTCGACTTCACCCTAGGATGGTTTATGGATCCATTTGTGTACGGGGATTATCCAAAGAGTATGAAGGAGTTAGTGAAAGAAAGACTGCCTACATTTTCTCCAGAAGAGCAAAGTTTGATCAAGGGAAGTCTAGATTTTGTTGGAATCAATTACTACAGTTCAGCTTATGCTAGAAACAAGACACCGTCTAAAGAATTGCGCTATAGTTATGATGTATCAGCCGACGAAATAGGTATTTTTTGAGTTTCTTTTTGAATTGAAATTTTGATTTTCTAGAGTTTATAACCCTTCCTAATGATTCGATCATTTTGATGATATTTGATTATTGTAGCTAGCAAAAATGGAGTTTCGCTTGGCTTGGTAAGAACTTGTACCTTATTAAAAATATACAAAACAAAAAATATACAAAACAACGAATACGGTTTCTCTATTTGGATTGCTTGAATTTGCTTAGAATTCTTGTAACCATTTGATTAAGGATGACGTTGGCGACCTCATATTGTATTATATCTAAACGGTTATAAGAATTTCAAATATATAATTCCAATAAGAGAAACCAAATTCTAAAACACGACGAGTCCTTTTGAAACATTCAATTAACATACACTGTTTATATCACAGGACCCTAAAGGGCATTGGCCAGAAGGCTTGGAGAAACTGTTGGTGCACATGAAGAAAAAATATCAAAACCCGAAAATCTACATATCCGAAAATGGTTTGGTTTTTATGCTTTAAGCATCCCTATTTCATCCCAATATTTTGTTTATGAATATAACTGCAGACACATATCCTCCTAACCCATCGACCATAAACTATCTTTGTAGGACTTAGTACGAGTAGAAATGATGCACTACCATTTGCTGATCAACTGAAGGATCCGGAAAGAATTGCTTACATTGTTCGTCATTTGTTTCGTATCAACAAGGCAATCAAGAAGGGAATAAACGTGAAAGGCTACTTCTGCTGGGCAATGTTTGACGACTTTGAATGGGGCATGGGGTTTTTGGATAGATTTGGGTTATACCATATTGATTTTGCTCACAATTACAGGCGCACACCCAAGCATTCTGCTAAGTGGTTCAGAGCTTTCCTTCAAAGCAATGTGACTCGAGCTAGCTAACTATACATGGTCGCATTGATTTGGAGCGTATGATTGTAGTATTTACGTATGTTTATATAAATGAAAAATAGGAGCACTTTGATGATATCCAGTTTCTCTTCCAAGTCATGTTGTTGTATTGTAATGTAAACAACACAAGAAAAAGAACACACATTTTGAAGGATTGTATTTGCTCGGTTGCTCGTGAATTGAAAACTCAGTTGATATGTTTGCGAACGATCTTAAACTTTCTAGCTAATTTATCAAGGGTTGTGAAATCTACACAGTATAAATTGAAATCCACACACTTTCTCTTTTTTTGGTAATTAACTTAATTTTTGTCTTTTAGTGACTTAAACTTTGTCTTTTTATGAATGTGATAACCAAAAAAAGAAATAGGATGTGTGGATTTCACATGCATCCCTTTATAAATGAATCCAGTATTAGACAACAATTTTTCTTCGATCTCTTCTGCAAGAACGGTGTCTAGCTATTTGACTCGCTTCAGCTCTGGCTTAAGATGATGCTGCGGCGGCAAGTGGAGGAGCTATACCTCTGCAGATGCATGTATACGTACGTAGGTAGCGATGGAACTCATGGAAACCCTAGTTTGTTATCTTCTATGAACAATTGGTTTCAAATTAACCTTGTGCATGTCATGTCAACTTTTCCTCAGCTTCAGAATTAATGTGACGTATGTTTGTCGGAGCCATCGAAATCCAAGCCTTGAGGGGCGGGGCTGTGGAAGAGGGAGCGGCTTTGCCGCTTTCAACCTGTGTGGATAGCTAATATATGTGGATATATATAGAATTCTTATTTCCTGATATTTATTTTTCATAAATTTCTATCACATTTTAGAATAATATAATATCAACTACTTAATCTCAAGTCGACCAAATTTTTATGAACTAATTTCCAGCCATCAGTTCGCCAATTACGTGAACTCAAAAAATCGTGCTCTAGATCCAGATCTGGTGATGCATGATTGATTAGTTTCTAATAAGCATATCATGCACTGCCAATGTTAAAAAATAGTGGTGCCAGTTTAACCTTGTGTCTAATCAATGCTTTAAACCAAGCTGATAAATTATTTTTCAGAAATACTACTCGTGATTGACGCTAGGGTTAGGGCATCTATGGCTTCAACAATCAAGTTTTTCTATGTTCTTATCGTCGCGGTTTCTGTCATCATGGCTTCGATTGCCTGCTGTTATGCCCGGGCTACTATTCCAGATTTTTATGGTGTGGCAGGAGGATTGAAATTAAACAGAAGTAGTGCATTTCTCGAAGAATCGGATGTTTCAAGATCAGAATTCCCAGCTGATTTTACTTTTGGAGTTGCTACCTCTGCCGCACAGGTAACTATAGTAGATCATCTTGAATATCATAAATTACATATATATATATAATTACATGTTCATTTCTTAACCTAAATACCAAGCGGCCGGGTGCAATTGTACCTAGACTGAAGGTTCGGCCAGAGAAGGAGGGAGAGGACCAAGTACATGGGATCACCGCATTGATATACTTCCAGGTTAATTAGTTTACATGATTAATTGACTACCCCAATCTTTACATGCACACTGTTACTCTAAGTTATTAGAAATTAAAAGACTATTGCAATCGCAGATGCAGTTATAAACAGCGGCAAATTTTCTGCAGCAATTGATTCATATAGACGATACAAGGTGATCATTGGTTATGATTGTCTACACTCAAACATATGCATGCACTATATATCCTTTCTAAATTTCAATTTCTCAAATATTTAGTGGAATAGTTTTCACATTTCAGGAAGATATTAAGATTATCAAGCACCTCGGTGTAAATGCTTACCGATTCTCCATCTCCTGGAGTAGGATATTACCAAGTAATTGAGCTATATAAATATTTGTTCAGTTTAATATAAGTAGTGTACTTCCCCTTTTGATTTAAGAGAGAAAGCTAGCTTAAGCATTTTTCATCTTCGATTCTATACCAATAAATCTTATGTGGTGGTGTTGATGGTTCTTATGCAGAGGGAAGCTTAAGTGGGGGAATCAATCAAGAGGGTATTGATCACTATAACAGCTTCATTGACGATTTGATCAGAAATGGTTAGAAGATACAATTAAGTTTATCAATTCCAAAATGAATTCCAAAGTTAAGTACTACTGTAAATTTTATATCAGCTGGTTGCTGCATATATAGATTAATGGATCACTTTTCTGCTTCCTAATTAATAATTTAGGCATCGAACCTTTCGTGACGATTTTACACTCCGATCTTCCACAAGCACTGGAAGAGAAGTATGGTGGTTACTTGAACCCCTCATTTGTGTAAGTTTTCTAAAACCTTTCTCAACACTAGCTATTTGTTCTACGCTTCCTTTGTACCTATGAAATACCTTAGTACAGACTAGCTTCATACATATATGTAAATGTTGTTATGTCTTTCAGGAGTGATTTTAAAGACTATAGTGAAATTTGCTTCAAATCATTTGGAGATAGAGTTAAAAATTGGTTCACAATCAATGAGCCAACAGTTTCTGCAGTTTACGGCTATGAACTCGGAATCTCCCCGCCGGGAAAGTGTTCACTCAAGGAAGGAGTATGTGTGTATGGGACTGCAGATAACTGTTTAGTCCCGGCAGGACCATGCAATTTTGGTGGTGACTCTAGCACAGAACCTTACATTGCAGCCCACAACCAAATTCTTGCTCATGCCACCGTAGCTAAGCTATACAAAGAAAAATACCAAGCACAACAAAAGGGTGAGATTGGGATTGTCCTTGCTTCAAAATACTATGTGCCTTACTCCGATTCACCGGAAGATGAAGTTGCCGCAGAACGGCTTTTCGACTTCAACCTAGGATGGTTTATGGAACCGTTTGTATACGGAGATTATCCAAAGAGTATGAGAGACTTGGTGAAGGAAAGACTTCCTAGGTTTTCTGCAGAAGAGAAAAGCTTGATCAAGGGATGTCTAGATTTTGTTGGAATTAATTACTACACATCAAGTTATGCTAGACATAAGACACCACCACCATTCGAACAATTTCGCTATTCTTTTGATGTATCGGCCGAAGAAACAAGTAACTGTTTTCTAGACTTTCTATTTCCATGGCTAGCATTGCTAAACATGCTATAATTAAATTTTTCGATCTTTATTCCACGCTAGATAAAGTATATAAACATTTTGATGCTTTGATTATTGTAGGTATGAAGGATGCAGATTCTCTAGGCATGGTAAGAAAACCTAAATCATTTTTGTAACACTATTTTCAAAGATTTAATTCTCTCAGCTAATTGTTAACACACAAGTTTAGTTACATTACAGGACTGTGAAGGGCACTGGCCGGAAGGGCTGAAGAAACTGATGGAGTATATAATGGAAAAATATCAAAATCCAAAAATCTACATCTCTGAAAATGGTATAACTCTTATATATGCTTCAATCATCACATATTTGAATCCAAATACTTCTAATGCATGCATTTCCGATTCTCATATCACGAACTATATTAACATGCATGTAGGAATTTTTACAACAAGGAACGATGAACTTTCGCTTGCTGATCAACTAAATGACACAGAACGAATTTCATTCCTTGTTCGTCATTTGTATCGTCTGAACAAGTCGATTAAGAATGGAGTGAACGTGAAAGGATACTTCTACTGGTCTCTCTTCGATGTTTTCGAATGGGGAATGGGGTTTTTGCATAGGTATGGACTATACTATATAGATTTCGATCACAATAACAGGCGCATCCCCAAACAGTCTGCTGAGTGGTTCAAAGCTTTCCTTCAGAGTGAACATATGACTCGGGCTAGCAGCTAATTAGTTCCTGCATATTGTAACATTTATTGTATATACCAACAGTGACATGCAGGGTCGTCTATGGTACCTTGATATATCTCATACCTATAATTTTTTAATTTTTTTTATTAAATATAAATGAATATAGTTGAAATTTATTGAACAGGTTAGCATGTTACCTAATTACAAATTGACATGTGTCATTTTTAAAAAATTAAATTTACCATATTTACAACATATTCTTTGTTGATAGGTAATATTGTCCATATTCATGTTACAAATATTGTTAAATATTAAATTACACTTTGGTGAACTACGATTACGACTTATGACAACAATTATTGTAGTTATTGTAATTGAGTAGTCAAAGATGTAAATATCATATTTGAACAGCTTTTATCAAATTGAGAACTTTAATTACTACGTAAAGAACTTCTTTCACATAATAAGTTCTTGATATAGTTTTTGAAATAATTACTACAAATTGTAAATAAATTACAACATTTACATCAATAGTTGTGAGTTGCGGTAAAATGTGTAATCATTGTAGTAATCATTTCATTATAATAAAAACACAGTAGTTTACTACTTTAACAACAAACTTGTTGTTGTCTTTGTTATATTGCCCATAAAGTAGTATGTTAGTCTAAGATCGATAATTACTGCAAATTGAACAAAAGTTATTGTTTTTACATCATTTGTTATCGGTTGTGGTAAAATATGTAGTCATAGTAATAACTATTTCGTTTATGATAAAAACCTAAAAATTTACCACTATGACAGCAAAAACGACAAAAAATAGTATATTCGATTAAGTAGGGTAATTACTAAATATTGAACATACGTTACCGCTTTACATCAATTTTTTAGATGTGATAGTATAAGTGCTTATTATAGTAGTTGAATGACCATTACTAGAAACATAAATATTTACCACTCTAATAACATATTTGTTGTCACATTTGTAAATTATTTAAACATTAGTACATAGGTTATATGTGATGTAATTACTACAACTAGAACAAGATTATTCATTTTACATCAAATATTGTAGTTTATGCTAAATTATGTCGATTAAAGTAATTACTACTTTGACGATAAAATCTCCATAACATTATACTAAATCACCTAAAGAAGAACATTAACGCATAAGACGTACTTGTTTTGAGTCTAAATATAGTGATTTACCTATTTGATAACGATGGTGGTAACATTTATTAAAAAATGGTAATCACAAGTTATAAATGGAGTAATTACTATATGTAAACAAATATTATCTCGATTTGATACAAGTTGTTGTGGATGTAGTAAAATGCATGTAAAATGTCTTTTTGATTGAAAAGGAATGTAAGAATAATAATAATAATATTAATAATAATCGATTAAAGAAAATATTAATGATATAATTAATTTGTATAAAAGATAATTTGACTAAAAAATTTCTTAAATGCCTAGATTAGAATATTTATAATTTTGATATGGAAATAATATAAATATCAACCATGATACTTACCCGTTAAATAGAGACAATAATTTGTATCATTAAAATTAATTAGTAATGAATAATAATCTAGTGAAATAAAGATAGAAGTTTTTTTGAAAAGAATTCTTTAAAAGGAAAACAACTAGTGATGAATTGGTAATTGATAATCAAATATCATTTATTATTAAATAATTTTTCTAAAAGTTTCTTTGAATGAATGCTTATGTTAGAAAGTTATTTTGACAATATATCTAATGACTCTAAATATTTTTATTTCTTTTCCTTTCTTAGCCATTTAAATTCTCTTAGAGAATTCTAATTGAACCCTTAATAAACACACGCACACAATTATTAAAAGGCTAAGGGCTAAACATGTTACTTTAAATTATAATATTTAAAGCCATTAGATATATTGCTAATCCAAATATCTAAAATATTCAATAAAATCAAGATATAAGATACATCTATGTATCATAGAAAATTCCGTAACATGCATCTATAATTGTATAATCATTTAACTGATATAGGATCGAGAAAATGAGCAGTTAGATCCTGAAATTTAAAGACTGTTCTTGATAGCAAAATGTCAGCCCCAGTGTTTAAAATGAATGACATAAAAAAAATTCAAAATAGTGCTTCTAATCGTACCCATCATTTCAACTTTTGTCACATTTTTTCCTGTTTTACCCTACATCATCCAGCATAATCTTCATTCAAACCCAACAGATTTCTTTGTACGTATCTCTCTCGCCCTTTACCAAAATAATTTGGGTTAAACAATAAAATGATCGTAGCAAACAATTTATTGAAGAATGATCAACTTGAGCATAAATTGATTAAATTCACAAGGAGAAGAAGTGGAAGGAATATTGTGAACCCGCGCCGACTCAGAGTAAGCCCAATAGTTTCTCCATTTTATTAGTATTCTGTCGCATCCCGGGGACTATTCTCGGTCCCGGAACACAACGGTAACCGCCGTGACCCCGATCTAGCAAGTAATCAATACGTCTTTTGACGTATTGATGACTCACCGGACCGAGACCACAAGGCTATGAATGAAACATACAACAAATGAATACTAATATGAATGTCAAATACTGAATTACAAATGATCAGAGTAGCACACAAATGTTTTACAAGCGGAAGATAGTAGAAAATACCCGAGACTAAAATAGTACATGAAAAAGTCTCGGTACACTGGGCCCGAATAAAGTCTCAGAGTATCCAACAGATTACAAGATATGAAAATACGGAAATCAAGAAACATGAAAACCACACCAGAATGGGAGTCCTCGAAAGGTGAAGTGCACGATAACCGACGCTCCGCGGCCTAGTCCAGCTCCTCTAGTGTCGGGTGCTGTAGACCTGAAAAGATGTAGAGGTGAGCAACTCGTCCTCGCTAACCCAAATGGGGCCAAAGCCATCCAAGTCGGGGTTTAAAACCCATGAGAAAACATTTCTTATATATGTATATGTACTCGTAAGTACGAAAGAGCAAGTGGAAATGTAAATGCACGGCACGCACACAAAGCTCGGTAAATCATGTGACCACATATGAAAGAACTCTCTGGATCTGAGCGGCCGAATCCCGGGTTTGTCTTTACTGCAAACCGGGGCCAACTATCTAAGCGCCCGAGTGCGCAGAATAGCGAGAGCGTCCATTTCCAGCTAACGCCCAACAAATAGCAGGCCACACTTACGTCACGTTTTACTCTGTTCGAGACGAGCGTAAGCGGGATATATGAATGAAAATAAACAGGGCATAGCCCCTCCGGAGGTTAACGGTCATCGACACCGTAGGAGTGCTAGAATACTAGGTCCCGTCGCTCTCAGGCCAAGCACCGGAAATCAGGACGACGGTACTACTTTTCGATCCATAACTCACACACACACACCAAGTGCTATAAGAAGCATGTGGTCAAGCTTAAAACAATGCATCTTTATTTAGTACGTAAAAGTAAAAGAGCCGCCGACCCAAGAGGGTTTCGGCTCACCCAATGGGCGTGCTCCCCCTACCTGGTATGATGGTACAGCTGGCTGCGCTCCAATCCCTGGTCCACCTGAAGTCTGCGTAGACGAGCTCCTGAGTCTGTGGGTGAGACAACAGTGATAGTCAGGTATAAGTAACTCGAGGATCTACTAACTACGACTAAGACTCGATAACACTCTTTGTTTATCTTTCTGACATTAGGGTTTGACTTGTTTGACACTCCGATTCTCGAACCGGTGTGAAATCGGAATTGTTTCTTATTCAGTACTTACGTCGTTTTTGCCACGTTTACAAGCTAAAAGTCTTTAAAACGTTTAACCGTAGTGTTCGAAAACGTAAAATAGGTGTTCTACGGCATAAAAGAAAAGTCAACTTTGGAATAGTAAAAGTCAACGGTCAACAGTAAAGTCAACGGTCAACGGTCAAAAAAGTCAACGGTCAAAAAGTCAACGGTCAAAAGGTCAACCGGTCAAAGTCAAAAAGTCAAAGTCAAACAGTCAACCGGTCAAAGTCAACCGGTCAAAGTCAACAGTAAAAAGTAAACAGTAAAAGTAAAACTGTAACAGTAAAACAGTAAAAGTAAACAGTAAAAGTAAACAGTAAACAGTAAAAGTGAATAGTAAAACAGTAACCGTAAATAACTTAAACAGTTAGGGGCAAAATGGTAACTCTGCCCCTGGGTTAAAGTAAAAAGTAAAACTGACACGGTAAAAACCAGGGTTTTTACCGTGCCGGTTCCCGATCGATTCCTCCGCCGGATTTGGCCGGTTTTCCGGCCAAATCGAGCCTTCTGATCTCCTCCTTCACCTTCTAAACACCCTAGGCTATCCAACAACACATCAAACATGGAAAAAGATCGAGTTTTATACCTCCCTCTGCCTCCACTGTGTTTTCCGGCCAAATACCTCCGGCGGAGCTCCACCGGGCTCCTCCTTCCTCCTCCTTGCTCCTGGGCGGCTCCTGGTGGCGCCTGGGAGGTCCCTTGCTCTTCAAAAAGCTTGAAACACCTCGATCTGCTCTGCACAGTAACTTCTGGGTTTTCGGCCTCGGCTGAGCGGCGCTGGCGGCGGCGCTGGCTTCACCGGTGGTCTGGTTGAGGTCGCCGGGGCTGTGCGAAGCCAATAGGAGTGGAGGTGAGGTACGACGCGCGCCGGGGCGGTGCGCCTGGTGGTGGCTGGGTCGAGGGCAGAGGAGAGAGAAGAGGGCTGTCTGTTTCGCTCGAAATGGAAAGCAGGAGAAAGGAAAGTGAAGATAAGGTAAGGGAAGAAAAGGAAAGGTGGAGAAAAAGATGGGTGAAAGATAGGGTATAAAAAGAAAAAGGAGTGGCCACGATTCGTCCATCGAATCAACGGCCACGATTCGTTCCCGATCCCAAAATAATTTCAAAACCAAAACCATTTTCGAAAATTCATTTCAAATAACCAAACGTCAAATTTAAACGTAAAAGTCGTACGAAAAATACGTGAAGTGCCGGAAAATATTCCGTAAATACTTTCACGCATGTGGCGACGCGTGTCTTAACGTAAAAACGTTAGACGAAATGACGACGTACTGAAAGAAATCGGAATTAAACCCTAAATGTGTCGGAAAAATAAATTAAAATTTCGGGGTCTCACACTCTACCCCCCTTAAATTGAATTTCGTCCTCGAAATTTACCTGACATCAGAAGAGGTGTGGGTGAGCCTGCTGCATGACTGACTCAAGCTCCCAAGTGGCCTCTTCCTCACTATGGTGATCCCACTGAACTTTCACCACTGGAACCTCTCGGTTCCTGAGCTTCCTTACATCACGATCCAAGATGCGGTACGGTCTCTCCTCGTACGAAGCATCGCTGCGCAGCTGTACATCAGTCCAAATAACATTCTGTGGGGCACCCGGTGGGCTCTTCCGTAACTGTGAGACGTGGAACACGTCATGTATATGCTGCAGTCGTGGTGGCAGGTGAATCCGGTATGCAACTGATCCAACTCTCTGGGCTATCTGGAAGGGCCCTACAAACCTTGGGGCCAACTTCCCCTTAACCCCAAATCGTCTAACTCCCTTGCGGGGACTGACTTTCAAGTACACAAAGTCTCCCACTGCAAACTCAAGGGGTGTCCGACGTGTATCTGCATACGACTTGCTCCTGCTCTGGGCTGCTCTAAGCCTCTCCTGGACAATCTGGAGTTTCTCTGAAGTCTCCTGTATCACATCTGGACCAAGTAGAACTCTGTCCTCTCTGTCCAACCAACATGTAGGTGATCTACATGGTCGTCCATACAGTGCCTCGAATGGAGCCATACCAATGCTACGGTGGTAGCTATTGTTGTAGGCAAACTCTGCAAGAGATAGGCACTCATGCCACTTTTCACCAAAATCAACTATGCAGGAACGAAGCATGTCCTCTAAGGTACGGATCGTACGCTCGGACTGTCCATCTGTCTGTGGATGATAAGCTGAACTCAAATGCAACTCGGTACCCAACTCTTTCTGCAACGACCTCCAGAGCTTGGAAGTAAAACGTGGGTCACGGTCTGAGATGATGCTCTTGGGTATCCCATGAAGTCTGATCACCTCACTAATGTACAGATCTGCAAAGTACTGAGTACGAGAGCTCATCTTGACAGGTAGAAAGTGTGCAGATTTCGTCAACCTGTCAACTATCACCCAAATCCCATCATGACCCTCCCGTGAACGGGGTAGGCCGGTGACGAAATCCATGGTGATGTGGTCCCACTTCCACTGTGGAACTGCCAAAGGCTCAAGTAGTCCTGCTGGATGTCTGTTCTCAGCCTTTACCTGCCTGCACACGTCACATCTGGATACATACTCTCCGATACTCTGCTTCATGCCCTTCCACCAAAACTGACGCTTCATATCCTGATACATCTTGGTGGCTCCTGGATGCATGGTGAAACTAGTCCGGTGTGACTCCTCCAACACTAGTTTCCGGATATAATCATCACTGGGGACAAAGGCACGTCCCTTGTACCTGATAAGCCCATCATCACTGACACTCCACTTGTTGTCAGCTTCACCTGAGTAGACCTGTGCTCGAACCAAGTGGCTCTCTGGATCATTCCACTGATACTCCCCCACCTGCTGTAGGATGTGGGGCCTGAGTGACACACTGGCCAGGAATCCGTGAGAATCCCCAAACCGTACGTCCAAATCATAATCCTCCAGTGTCTCCAAAGCCTCCATGCGAGAGAGGAAAATACTCGCAAGCTCATACCTCGGCTTCCTGCTCAAGGCATCGGCAACAACATTGGCTTTCCCTGGATGGTATCGTAGGGTGAACTCATAATCCGTAAGATACTCCATCCATCTCCGTTGCCGTAGATTAAGATCACGCTGGGTGAAGATGTACTGTAGGCTCTTGTGATCCGTGTAGATCTCAAAGGTGGCTCCGTAGAGATAACACCTCCAGACCTTTAGAGCATGTACAACAGCTGCCAACTCTAAATCATGTGTAGGATAGTTCTTCTCATGTGGCTTCAACTGTCTAGAGCCATAACAAACTACCCCACCATTTTGCATCAGTACACAACCTAGACCAGTCCCTGAAGCGTCCGTATACACTTGGTACGGATCTACACCATTGGGGAGAACGAGGACTGGGGCTGTGGTCAACCGGTTCTTCAATTCTGCAAATGCCTCTTCACATGCGTCACTCCACTCAAACTTGACTCCTTTCTTTGTCAAGTTGGTCAGTGGCGTGGCAATCTTTGAGAAGTCCTGCACAAACCGACGGTAGTATCCAGCTAAACCAAGGAAACTCCTCACTTCTGTGACATTCCGAGGATGTTCCCAATCCAAAACTGCTTCGATCTTGGAAGGATCCACTGACAAGCCTGCACCTGAGACTACATGCCCAAGAAACTGCACCTCTGAAAGCCAGAACTCGCACTTTGATTTCTTGGCGAAAAGCTGATGATTCCACAAAGTCTGGAGAATAGTGCGAAGGTGATACTCATGCTCTGCTTGGGTCTTGGAGTAGACCAAGATGTCGTCAATGAACACGATCACAAACTGATCCAAGTATGGTCGGAAGACTCTGTTCATGAGATCCATGAAAGCTGCGGGTGCATTCGTCAACCCGAACGACATGACGAGGAACTCGAAATGCCCGTAGCGTGTACGGAAAGCTGTCTTCTCTATGTCACTATCCCGTACCCGAAGCTGATGATAACCGGACCTCAGATCAATCTTGGAAAAGAACTGAGCTCCTGTAAGCTGATCAAACAAATCATCAATCCTCGGAAGTGGGTACTTGTTCTTCACAGTGACACTGTTCAACTTCCGATAATCTATACAGAGACGAAGGGTTCCATCATGTTTTCTGGCAAACAACACCGGTGCTCCCCACGGTGATGAGCTATACCTGATAAAACCCTTGCTCATGAGATCTTCCAACTGAAGCTTCAACTCTTGCAACTCAGCTGGTGCCATACGGTAAGGTGGAATCGAAATCGGTGTGGCTCCTGGAACCAACTCAATCTGAAACTCTACCTCCCGATGTGGCGGTAATCCTGGTAAATCTTCAGGAAATACTCCGGGATACTCATCAACAACCGGAATATATCTGTCCTCACTAGCTCCATCCTTCTCCTTTGACGATCTCACAATACTGTAGCAAGTCAAAGTCCTCCTCCCACGAAAACATGGTCGCAAGAGTGGACTCGGCTGTGTGAGTCGCTCATCCATCCTGATCACCATCACCTTGTCCTTGCCTGGAGTCCTCACTGTGACTGTCCTCTTCTCACAGTCTATGAGGGCTCGGTATTTTTCCAACCAATCCATCCCAAGTATCAAATCATACCCATCAATGTCCAACGGGTAAAGATCTGCTAGTAACCTTCCTTCGTTGACCAGCAGCTGACACTTGCGAAAGATCCTGTCTGTAGATGCCCCCATTCCAAGGGCAGAACTAAAACAATACGTACTACCCGTGGACTCAGACTCTAATCCCAAAGAATCCGCAAACCACGTGGCAATAAAAGAATGAGAAGCCCCTGTGTCAAACAATACTCTAGCCTCTGAATTAGAAACAATGATCGTACCATCTAGAGCTGTCGAGGCATCGAGAGCTAGCTGACCTCCTGCAAAAGCATAGACCTGTCCACGTCCCCTAGCACTGCGTCCACTCCGGCCTCTAGTGCGTGAACTCTGACTAGCCTGACTGCCCTGACTCGGGGCAGGCTGCTGCTGAGGTGCCTGAGGGTAAGATGGCTGTGCATAGCCCTGCTGATACTGCTGCTGCTGTGGGACCTGGGAGTAAGACTGCTGCTGCGATCCCTGCTGATACTGCTGCTGACCCTGAGGCTGGATACGGCCGGAAGAACCTGAAGCTGAGGCCGTACCCATGTCTCTGTTGGGACAACGCCAACGGGTGTGTCCCACCTGACCGCACTCATAGCAAGTATATGGCCCTGACCGGCCTCCTGAGGACCCACTGCCACTACTGCCAGCACTGACGTTTCCGCCGAAAGGTCTCCTGTTGTTTCTCTTGGTCATCTTCCTGTCTCTGCTCCGAGAGTGGGACCTACTGCCACTACCACCATAGTCAACTCTGCCCTGAGGAAAGGTCGCCTGATCAGCCTCAATCTTGTAAGCTGCGCTCACAATCTCCCTGTAGGTGCGAGTGGTATTAGAGAGCAACTCGCGACGAACTGAGTCCCGTAGACCAAACTCAAACCTCTGGGACTTCACCTTCTCGGTGAGGCCTGGGACATACTTCTGCAGAGAAGTAAACCGCACCACATACTCGTGGACTGTCATGCTCCCCTGTGTAAGGCCGAAGAACTCTCCAATCTTCTGGTCTCTCAAGACCGGGGGAAAGTACTGCTCGTAGAACAAGTCCTCAAACTGATCCCAAGTAATCTGATCGGGATCATGGCGGTCTGCAATGGTGTCCCACCAACTATCAGCCTCTCCTGTGAGGCAGTGAACTGCAAAAGCTACTCGGTACTCAATAGGGGTGTTGACCGTCCCCTGCAGCTTCTTGATATGCTTGAGCCAGATCTCAGCATCTACGGCCTCTGTAAGACCGGTGAAGTTAGGTGGCCTAACTTTCAGGAAGGTCGCCAAACAGTTGGACCTCCTCTCCCTCTCCAAGTCCTGCGGAGTCGGAGGTGGTACGTTCCCCATGGCTCGGAACGCACGAGTGACCTCATCCACCTCACGGCGCGGCGGCATCGTGACTGACAGAAAAGAAACAAGGATTAGTCATCGAAACAATGTCCAGTGATTAAAGATAATGAGAATGGCAACTACTGGAACATGAATGAACTTTTGACTTCCGTATGAATGAATACATCATGAGATCATGCAATGACGTCAGCATCGCACACAAATAACTCGAAGCATACGACTCGAAGAAAACAAACTGGTCGTACACTCATGACATGGAAGGTACCAAAACGATGCTCTGATACCAAGTAATTACTGTCGCATCCCGGGGACTATTCTCGGTCCCGGAACACAACGGTAACCGCCGTGACCCCGATCTAGCAAGTAATCAATACGTCTTTTGACGTATTGATGACTCACCGGACCGAGACCACAAGGCTATGAATGAAACATACAACAAATGAATACTAATATGAATGTCAAATACTGAATTACAAATGATCAGAGTAGCACACAAATGTTTTACAAGCGGAAGATAGTAGAAAATACCCGAGACTAAAATAGTACATGAAAAAGTCTCGGTACACTGGGCCCGAATAAAGTCTCAGAGTATCCAACAGATTACAAGATATGAAAATACGGAAATCAAGAAACATGAAAACCACACCAGAATGGGAGTCCTCGAAAGGTGAAGTGCACGATAACCGACGCTCCGCGGCCTAGTCCAGCTCCTCTAGTGTCGGGTGCTGTAGACCTGAAAAGATGTAGAGGTGAGCAACTCGTCCTCGCTAACCCAAATGGGGCCAAAGCCATCCAAGTCGGGGTTTAAAACCCATGAGAAAACATTTCTTATATATGTATATGTACTCGTAAGTACGAAAGAGCAAGTGGAAATGTAAATGCACGGCACGCACACAAAGCTCGGTAAATCATGTGACCACATATGAAAGAACTCTCTGGATCTGAGCGGCCGAATCCCGGGTTTGTCTTTACTGCAAACCGGGGCCAACTATCTAAGCGCCCGAGTGCGCAGAATAGCGAGAGCGTCCATTTCCAGCTAACGCCCAACAAATAGCAGGCCACACTTACGTCACGTTTTACTCTGTTCGAGACGAGCGTAAGCGGGATATATGAATGAAAATAAACAGGGCATAGCCCCTCCGGAGGTTAACGGTCATCGACACCGTAGGAGTGCTAGAATACTAGGTCCCGTCGCTCTCAGGCCAAGCACCGGAAATCAGGACGACGGTACTACTTTTCGATCCATAACTCACACACACACACCAAGTGCTATAAGAAGCATGTGGTCAAGCTTAAAACAATGCATCTTTATTTAGTACGTAAAAGTAAAAGAGCCGCCGACCCAAGAGGGTTTCGGCTCACCCAATGGGCGTGCTCCCCCTACCTGGTATGATGGTACAGCTGGCTGCGCTCCAATCCCTGGTCCACCTGAAGTCTGCGTAGACGAGCTCCTGAGTCTGTGGGTGAGACAACAGTGATAGTCAGGTATAAGTAACTCGAGGATCTACTAACTACGACTAAGACTCGATAACACTCTTTGTTTATCTTTCTGACATTAGGGTTTGACTTGTTTGACACTCCGATTCTCGAACCGGTGTGAAATCGGAATTGTTTCTTATTCAGTACTTACGTCGTTTTTGCCACGTTTACAAGCTAAAAGTCTTTAAAACGTTTAACCGTAGTGTTCGAAAACGTAAAATAGGTGTTCTACGGCATAAAAGAAAAGTCAACTTTGGAATAGTAAAAGTCAACGGTCAACAGTAAAGTCAACGGTCAACGGCCAAAAAAGTCAACGGTCAAAAAGTCAACGGTCAAAAGGTCAACCGGTCAAAGTCAAAAAGTCAAAGTCAAACAGTCAACCGGTCAAAGTCAACCGGTCAAAGTCAACAGTAAAAAGTAAACAGTAAAAGTAAAACTGTAACAGTAAAACAGTAAAAGTAAACAGTAAAAGTAAACAGTAAACAGTAAAAGTGAATAGTAAAAACAGTAACCGTAAATAACTTAAACAGTTAGGGGCAAAATGGTAACTCTGCCCCTGGGTTAAAGTAAAAAGTAAAACTGACACGGTAAAAACCAGGGTTTTTACCGTGCCGGTTCCCGATCGATTCCTCCGCCGGATTTGGCCGGTTTTCCGGCCAAATCGAGCCTTCTGATCTCCTCCTTCACCTTCTAAACACCCTAGGCTATCCAACAACACATCAAACATGGAAAAAGATCGAGTTTTATACCTCCCTCTGCCTCCACTGTGTTTTCCGGCCAAATACCTCCGGCGGAGCTCCACCGGGCTCCTCCTTCCTCCTCCTTGCTCCTGGGCGGCTCCTGGTGGCGCCTGGGAGGTCCCTTGCTCTTCAAAAAGCTTGAAACACCTCGATCTGCTCTGCACAGTAACTTCTGGGTTTTCGGCCTCGGCTGAGCGGCGCTGGCGGCGGCGCTGGCTTCACCGGTGGTCTGGTTGAGGTCGCCGGGGCTGTGCGAAGCCAATAGGAGTGGAGGTGAGGTACGACGCGCGCCGGGGCGGTGCGCCTGGTGGTGGCTGGGTCGAGGGCAGAGGAGAGAGAAGAGGGCTGTCTGTTTCGCTCGAAATGGAAAGCAGGAGAAAGGAAAGTGAAGATAAGGTAAGGGAAGAAAAGGAAAGGTGGAGAAAAAGATGGGTGAAAGATAGGGTATAAAAAGAAAAAGGAGTGGCCACGATTCGTCCATCGAATCAACGGCCACGATTCGTTCCCGATCCCAAAATAATTTCAAAACCAAAACCATTTTCGAAAATTCATTTCAAATAACCAAACGTCAAATTTAAACGTAAAAGTCGTACGAAAAATACGTGAAGTGCCGGAAAATATTCCGTAAATACTTTCACGCATGTGGCGACGCGTGTCTTAACGTAAAAACGTTAGACGAAATGACGACGTACTGAAAGAAATCGGAATTAAACCCTAAATGTGTCGGAAAAATAAATTAAAATTTCGGGGTCTCACATATTCTCAATTTTGGAGAATTTTTAACTATTTTTTTGTCCATCAGTTTTCCCATCTCATTTTTCAAAATGGGGATAGAAAAGAAAAAGAAGCACTTAGAGTATCTCCAGCTACTTCCTCAAAAAATTTTCAAAATTAGAAAGCAAAAACCAAATTATTTAAAAATATTATGCTCCAATTCAAACAGCTTCTCTATTTTGAAGATTTGACATTTATTAGAACAACAAAATATGGTACATCATAATTAATTATGATCAAAGGAGATTATATATTTTATTGTAACAACAAAATAATTAATAAAATATTCTCTTTTTGTAAAATTTTTGTTGGAGCCCGTGAAGAATTAAATTTTGGGGAATGAAAGCTTTGCTACAAATTTGGGGAAGCAATGCTCATTTTTCTTCTCCATCTCCATTTTAGGGAATGAGATGGGAAAACTGTTGGACCTAAAAAACACTCAATATTCTCCAAATGACAAAATCAAAAAAATGGAGAAGCTGCTGGAGATGCTCTTATTTCTTAAATTTGCAGTAAATGCTTCCTTCCCCAAAATTAATGTTTTACATGTTTCAACAAAAAGTTATCAAATATATAATATTTTATTGAGTTTGGTATTGTCAATATAAAAATATATATAATTTTTTGTAATAAATTTCAAAATCTCTAAAATAGGGAAGCTATTAGAGTTGAAGCAAATTTTTTTTGGAGATTTTGGCTTTTGCTTCTCCATTTTAGAGAAATTTTGAGGAATCTGTTGGACAAGCTCTCAGAATTTCCAGCTTTCAGGTATCCTAGCATGTAGCTGTAGGTCGTCACTCAGGAAAAAAACCTTCGAATTGTGTTTCTAGCTAAGTGGAGACGAGCTACGTCATAAAGGTCTAGGCCTTTATTTTTGAAGAGGTTTTTACCGAAAACTACAAAATACTATAGTATTTATCATTAGCAGGGCGCTTGCAATTTTTTCCCGTGCACCAACAATACTAACGAATCAGCTAACCACGTCTTTTCCCCAACATATCAGAACCACGGAATCTAACAACGCTCAAAACATCTCTCGCTCTCTCTCTCTCTCATAAGATTAGGGATGAGGCCGGGTTAGATCCGAATTCGAGTAATTGAGTGCTCCACTGGCATCCGCATTGGTTTGCATCTTCTTAGTAGTGGTTCAGTCACCAGCAAAGGAGGAAGATCAGAATTGGAAACTACAGATTTGAATCTTTTGGATCAGAAACAACCAATTCCAGCCATCATAGCTCCACCTCTCTCATCGGTCTGATAAACCTGGTATGACGCCGACTTCGAGTTCTTCAATTTTCAAATCCCCACCCCCTCCTACAATTCAATCCCTCACTGTCATAATCTAATTTTGTTTTACAGCTTCTCGTTGCTCATGGAATAAACCAATGGTAATTATGTATAAAAAAGTTTAATCTGGTTGCAAACTTGCAATTGATAGGAGGTATTACGTTGGAAAGGGGCTGAGTTTGGATCTATAGTTTTGTTATCATCAATAACTTTAAGAGACTGATTGGCGGAGGACTCAATTCTAGACAGAGGTGAGGCCTACAGATTGTTGAGGACGAGGGAGAGTGTGAATGAGGAGGAGTGCTCCTCCTCGTCGGAGACTTCATACCGGTTAAGACTATGCTTGATGACGTTAGAATTGAAATTGGATTTGGAATTGGAACTGAATTTGGGGCAAGGGTAGTAAGAATTTGTAAAGCTGAGAAGAAGAAGAAGAAGAAGAAGAAGAAGAAGAAGAACAAGTTCTTCTCTCTCAATTCGATTTTTTTTTTCAACTGAGATGGGAAGATTTTGTTCTTGGGTGGTGGTGTGACGCGCATTCGTTGCACTAAGGAGTTTAGGGCTGAAAACTACTGAGGATAAGTAATACTACTGAGAGTCAATAAATTATGGAGATCAATAAAATTACTGAGGCTAATTAATCATCACAAATTAGGTTGGAGCCACTGAGTCAAGTTTAATTGGCAGAACTTGAGGGAGATGATACCTCCAATATATAATGGTATTTTAACATTTTTACTTAGTTCTGCGGAGGGTCAATAAATTTCATTTATTGTAATGCTGTTGACCATAAAAAATATGTAATGGTACTGACCCTCAGAAATGAGTAATGCTACTAACCCTAAAAATGTCGTAATGCTACTGACCTTCAGAAATGAGTAATGTTACAGACCCTTATAAATGACGTAATGCTACTGACGCTTAGTGATGATTTAAAGGCAATTTTATAATTTATTAGTTAACAGATTCTGTTAGTTTAAAAATAACAGATGAAAATGAGTTATTGGTAAAAATAAAACACAAGCTTGTTAGTGATAATTAAAAGCTCAAGTAGTACTTATTTAATTTTTGAAACCAATCATGTGGTAATTAAACTAAAGTTTATCAAGTGCTCATGGACTAAAATTACTACCAACTCAATTCAACATATTTAAGGTAATGTCATATGTACACTGTAGAAGTTGCAATATCATCGTGTTACCTATGCACCAAGATATGTTAGAGCATAAATTTGTTTAATGTCGAATACACTCGTGTCCAAAAGAATGACAAATACACCAGGAGGGATAACATTGAATACAAGTTTAGTAACCAAACATGGTTTGAGTTTAGGAATATGTGTCAGGTTCATCAGTAGTCTGATATTATTGACCGAGAATATGCTAATTAATCTTCTTCTTTTGTTCCTACGTACCGACCCACCAATATGAAATGGATGAGCTAGAATATCAAGGATCAATTTGCACTGATGCATGCCTCCCTCTTACTGGGAGAATAGTTTAATAGTCCGGCCGGTATCCATCAAACACCAGTCGCCACTCGAAACTTATACAGGGAAGGTGAGCTAGAATATCAAGGATCAATTTGCACTGATGCATGCCTCCCTCTTACTGGGAGAATAGTTTAATAGTCCGGCCGGTATCCATCAAACACCAGTCGCCACTCGAAACTTATACAGGGAAGGTAACAAAATAAAAATAAAAATAAAAATAAAAATAAAGGAAACAGAAACTTTAGGTGCTGATTCAATAACGTACTTGACTTCTCGACTGATCGAGTCATTGTCATTTGCTCAGGCAGCTTGTTTCTTCAATTTACGTATCACTAGTCCTCACACAATCATCGATTTGTTACAAAGCTGTACGTATCAGTATATCGATCACTATAAATATCAAAGCACCGTACGTAGTAGTTTAAGTCAGACCAGCAGCTCTCCCTTAGCTATATCAGAGTTTCATCTCTCGAGTGCTTCCCGAGCTACAATGGATCCTCAGTTGGTTACAGCATCTCAAGCTCAAACCTTAATTAATGCTAGTAGCACTCCCGATGTTGAACGACGTTCAGCTAATTTTTCTCCCAGCGTTTGGGGGCATTATTTTCTGAAATATGCATCTATGGTATATGGTTATTTAATTTGCAGCACCATGCTCCGTTCACGTACATATGAATGTGATATTTATCTCATCCTTTTCCAAAATTTCATCTTACGTATGTAGGAACCTGCGGATATTGAAGCCGACAAACGTATCCAAAAACTGAAGGAAGAAGTGAAGAGGGTGCTGCTTAGTTCTCCGCGTTCACAGAGATTAGACTTGATTGATTACATTCAGCGTTTGGGGGTAGCACACCATTTTGAGGATGAGATTCACCAACTTCTGCAGCAAATTCACAAACAGTACTCTTATTCTTCTTCTTCTTCTTCTTCTTCTTCTTCTTCTTCTTCTGACGATGATGATGACCTTCACACGGTTGCCCTACGCTTTCGGTTGCTTAGGCAACAAGGAATTAAGGTTTCATGCGGTGAGAATCATTTTATTTTTGATCTCTTCCAATTTTTGTATATATTCACCATTGGATTATTTCCTCTTATTTATTCTCTTCGTTGATGATCATTATGTAGACATGTTCAACAAGTTCGTTGATGCTGATGGGAATCTCAAGGAATCATGCGTCGCCGACGTACCAGGACTGCTAAGTTTGTATGAAGCAGCACATCTAAGGACATATGGAGATGATATCCTAGATCGAGCACTGTCCTTCACCACTACTCATCTCCGTTTAAGCCACCCGCTTTCAAATCAAGTAGCTCATGCCTTGTATCAACCACTCTGGAAGGGAAACCCGAGGGTAGAAGCTAGGCATTACCTCTCTAGCTACCAGGAACTAAACAGTGCTCCACATTTTAGCCAAAGTCTCCTGACTTTTGCAAAACACGATTTCAATCACTATCAGCGTATCCATCAAAAAGAACTTAGTGAAATCACAAGGTGAATGGTCCAGCTCCATTCTTTTAATCAAAAAATAAAAAAAATCGATCAGCTCCATTCCTCGATCAATTTATATATACCGAAATTATATGGCTCTATATTTATGCACGGACTAATAATAGGTATTATTTGTTATGTACTGCAGGTGGTGGAAGGAGTTGGACTTTGTAAACAAACTACCTTTTGCAAGGAACCGAATAGTTGAGGCTTACTTTTGGTCTTTGGGAGTCTGCTTTGAGCCAAAGTATCGGCTTCCCAGGGCAACAATATGCAAAGCTCTTGGCTTACTTACCATGATTGATGACACTTTCGATACTTATGGTAAACTTGATGAACTAGAGCTCTTTGCTGAAGCTATTGAGAGGTATATTATTAATACTAGTAGCGGCCCCCATTTCATTAGCTTTCTGTTCTATATTAACCTACATGCTTGCTTAACATGCATCTATGTTGTTTTTGATTATCAATCAGGTGGGATCTCTCTTCCATGGATTCACTACCTGACTATATGAAAATTTTCTACGAGGCAACCCTGAATACCTACACTGAGATTGAAGCCGAGCTTGCCAAGGAGGGAAACTCGTATCGCATTGAGTATTTAATAGAAGGAGTGAGTCTCACAATCTCTCAGAGCTGACTAATAATATATTTATGGTTCAATTCAACACATTCGTTTTTCATCTGGATCTATATATACTTCAGTACGTAGAGAAATTACAGAATAATGACTATGTATTTTGTTCTCTGATGATCGGTCAGATGCAGTGTCAAGTTAGAGCTTACTTGAAGGAAGCCAAATGGTTCCACCAAAAGTGCACACCGGAAACCTATGATGAATACATGAGGGTGGCACTTAATACATCCGGCATGTATTTGATAGAAGGAGCAGTCATTGTTCCATTAGCCGGTGAAATTTTGACAAGAGATTCCTTGGAATCGTTGTTCAGGGACCCTAACAACAAAATGGTAAATGCTTCAAATATACTTGGGAGACTTCTGAATGACATCCGAAGCCACAAGGTAGGTACAAATCCATGTATATTTAGTACTGAATAAGAGTAATAATTGGGCTCAAAGCAGACTCCCAAAGACCAAAGTTGGGTCATGACTCATGACCAACTTTGTAATTGTATATATGGAAGTTTGTAATTTGTTTCTGAATATTATACGTACATATGTGCAGCATGAGCAAAAGAGAGGAAATGATTTCTCAGCTATAGGATGCTACATGAAAGAACACTTTGTTACAGAAGAAGAAGCGCTGATCGAACTAAATAAACAATTGACTGATGCATGGAAGGATGTAAACGAAATACTGCTCCAGCCTCCTACAACAGTCCCCAGGCCAGTACTGTTGATGTGTCTCAATCTTCTACGAGTAACTGATGTTATATACAAAAATGACGATGGTTATACTAATGGTGGAGTTGTGCTTAAGGATTATATAACTTCTCTACTTGTCGAACCTGCTCCAATAATGTAGGTTATCATCAGTCAACTGAACATACGACATGTTATCTTCAACGTTATGATAAATAAAGGCTTGGTCTTAAACCGTGCCTCGGTTAAGACAAATAAAAGATTTCTTTGTTGCATCTCAAGTCTCTATTTTCTCATTTCATAATCTTCCTGCTTGTGTTTTGGTTGTATTGTTTTTGTTCATGTCCCTAAAAAACAAAGATTCAAATTTGATGCTTAAGCAATTAAGTGTGTGTTTGTTGGCTATGAGAGATATCATAAATGGTACAAGTATTATCATTCACCTACCAGAAAATACTATGTCACAATAGATGTTACCTTCTTTGAGGATATGAGCTATTATTCCTCCTCTGATACATCTCTTAAGGGGGAGAGTTCTTATTTCGAAGAGTTGTATCATGGTGAGGAGGAGAAATTAGAAAAACAAGAAGAAAGCTTAGATACTTCTGCGGCTCTAATGGAGATCGTTGTTTCCCATAATCCAGATACAAAGGCTCACCCGAAACCCGAGTCACCAATTTCAATGCATGAAAATGGAGCTGAAGACACAACTATCCCTTCTGTTATTACTTCTACCCCCGACCCACAACTCTCTGATACAAAAGATCACTCACCTGAGGTATGTTCACAACCCATTGATACAAGCAATAGTGAGTCTAGTGTTAGACAATATGTGTTGCCAAATAGGTCTATTAGGGGTCAACCAGCAAAAATGTATAAACTCACTGTTCATGCTAAATCAAAGTACTATGTAGCCAATTACATGTCGACAAGAAGATTATCTAAGTCATATGAGTCATTTGTGAATCAAATATCAGTTGTATCAGTACCTAACAAAGTGCATGAAGCGTTGGAGGATCCAAAATGGAGGAAGGCAATAGAGGAAGAGATGGAGGCGTTGCAGAAGAATGATACATGGTAACTTGTGCATCCACCACAAGGCAAGAAGACTTTAGGATGTCGTTGGGTGTTCATTGTGAAACACAATGCAGATGGGTCAGTAAACCGATATAAAACGCGTCTTGTTGCAAAGGGATTCACTCAAACGTATGAAATAGACTATGATGAGACATTTGCTCCAGTTGCCAAAATGAATACTATTCGGGTTCTACTTTCCTTTGCTGCTAGCTTAAACTAGCCACTCTGACAGTTTGATGTCAAGAACGCTTTCCTACATGGAGAGTTAGCTGAAGAGGTATACATGAGTCTTCCACCTGGATATGTAGCTGGTTCTCCAAGTGAATTTGTGTGCAAATTGAGAAGGTCTTTGTACGGTCTCAAACAGTCACCTCGTGTGTGGTTTGGACGATTTTCACAATTCATGCGTAAGATTGGTTACAAACAAAGTAATTCAGATCACACCTTGTTTCTCAAACATCAAGGTGGGAAGTTAACAACCTTGATTATTTATATCGATGATATGGTAATCACTGGAAATGATACAATTGAGATGGAGAGGTTGCAGAAGCAGTTGGCCTCAGAGTTTGAGATGAAAGACTTAGGTGATCTTATGTACTTCTTAGGTATTGAGGTAGCAAGGGGAGAGAAGGGATCTACCTGTGCCAGAGGAAGTATATCCTGGATCTATTGACGGAGACTAGTATGTTGGATTGCACGCCTATTGACACACCTATTGAGCAGAACAATCGTCTAGCAGAGTATCCAGACCAAATACCTACTAATCGAGCTCGCTATCAGATGTTAGTTGGGCACTTGATTTACTTAACCCATACTAGACCAGATATTGCATATGCAGTGAGTGTTGTGACTTGTGAGTCAGTACATGCATAACCCGAGCGAGAGTCACATGGATGCTGTTGTGATAATTTTAAGGTACTTGAAGTCACATCTAGGAAGAGGAGTAATGTTTTTCAAACACAACAATATTCTCGATGTTTACGACTTCACGGATATAGATTGGGCTAGAAACATTACAAACAGAAGGTCGACATCAGGTTACTTCACCTTTGTGGGGGGATGGTAATTTGGTTACATGGAAGAGCAAGAAACAGAATGTTGTGGCACGATCCAGTGCTGAAGCTGAGTACAGAGGTATGACTCATGGACTGTGTGAACTGTTGTGGCTAAAGAATTTGTTACGTGATTTGGGTGTTCATCCCAAAAAAGCTATGAAGTTGTATTGTGACAACAAAGCTACAATTGATATATCACAAAATCGAGTTCAACATGATCGTACTAAACACGTGGAGGTTGATTGACACTTTATAAATGAAAAGCTAGATGTCAAAATTATTAGCTTTCACTTTGTTCTAACTGAAGAGCAGCTTGTAGATATACTCACTAAAGAGGTTACCAAGAAAGTACTTTATGACTCACTATGCAAGTTGGGCATGGTTGATGTATATGCACCAACTTTAAGTGAGTGTTAGAGTGAGTCATAATAGGAATGTAAATATATTATAGTTATGTCGTAAATAAATTTCCGTTATTCTATAGTTAATAGTTACCATTTGTATTTCTTGTAAACTCTTATATAAACCTCCATGTTGAGATGAATAATATGTTAGAAAATTCATTCATTTCAATATCATAATATTTGAGTTATATTTTGCAAGTTTTCTTACTACCACATTTTCTGTAATTGTTGCAGATGCATATGGAGACTTAATCGGTCCTCATGTAAGAGAACTGGCCTTCCATCATTGTATAAATGTAGCACTGCTGTCTGCTTAGCAACAGAACTTAGACTTGTTAAGTTATTTTTTGCAGGCTGAGGGAAGCTTCTACATCTTCTCTTATCCGGAAGGTCTTCAAAAGCTTTTGGATTTCATGAATAAAACCTACGAAAGCCCTACAATATAATTTCTGAAAATGGAATCACAGAAACATGGAACGACACGCTTGCACTCGATGCACAACTCAGGGATCCACATAGAATCGAATGCATTCTTCGACACTACAAAATCAAGATGGCAATGAAGTAAGTCATACATTGAAGTACTAATGGTGAGGCATTATTAGCTAGACATGATTAGATGGTATATTGTGTAATCTACTTGTGATTGTTGTTATTGCAGGAATGAGGTGAATGTCAAATTATTTCCACTGGGCACTGTTGGATAACTTTGAGTGGGCACAAGGCTATACTCCAAGGTTCGGGCTTTACTATGTCGACTACAAAGACAATCTAAGTGGCTTCCAATATTCTTAAAGGGTCAGGAGCGCCAGAGGCGGAGGCACAAGCATTTGGGATATATTCTGTTTGGTTTCATTTTCGTTCTGATCACAGCACTGGCGCAGTGTTTAGGTACTCATCCAAGAGAATGTGGTATGATCGGATTTAATGTGCATCATCGTAGTCAGTTATCATCAGTAGTGCAGCTAGGTTGGAATAGGATATATGGTTGGCCTCAACCGATTTTGAAAAACCAACAAATGTGAGTAGACCAATGTAACCATTTTGATGTTGGAGAGGAGAGATTCCACATAAAAAAGTGACAAATAAAATATAACATATATGTAGGTGAATCATTCTTAATTGTACCGAGGTCTTTTATGGTTAAAACCCAACACCTTAAAGATGGTTAAATTAGGACAGTATCGGTACACGGATGATCCACGAGCCACGACTACTTTATCATGGTATCAGAGCGGGTCCTTCTCCAGTTGCTTCACCATGAGCCCAGATGCATTCTTTCAGAGGTCATGGCTCTGGTTTGGTTGAAGTTGTTTCGAAGTTTGGTTTGAAGTTTGGAGTGTGGGGTTTGGAGTTTGGGGTTCTTTCAGTTAATCATGGGGCTCGGGTTCAGTTTCTTGATTAGTTTTACGTTAGGTTGCACGTGAGGGGGAGCGTTGGAGATGAGAGATCCCACATCAGAAAAGTGATACATAAAATATAACATATATGTAGATGAATCATTCCTAATTGTACCAAGACCTTTTATAGTTAAAACCCAACACCTTAAAGGTGGTTAAGTTGGGACAGTATCTGTACAAGGATGATCAACGGACCACGCTTGTCGCTCGCACTTTGACATTTGAATGGCATCAACTTATTCTCTTCTCATATCAGAAGTTGCAAGGAATTGAGCTAGAGACTTAATAATTTGTTGAATTTTTAGTAAACCTTGAAGGCAAGAGAATGGAGAATTCTTGTATTATAAGTGGTGAAATCAGATACAACAGATACATTGTTTCCTAAACAATGTTGCACTAGAAAATGCCTGTTTTGTGCTTACACATGCACTCAGGCACAGGGTGGGAAATCACGTCTCTGTTTCTCATGTAACCTCTTGGCTCAGGCTTCCCCTGAGACCTATGCAGTTCCCTCATGATGCTTCCGAACTCATCATCACTAATCGATGTATTTTCCAACAACGGCATCATCGCCCTCTTGTTTGGCCTTACGAACTTTCTGTGACCCACATAAGCACGGTGACCCTGTCAGTTCAAAATCACAAAGCAGAAATGATGAGTAACAGTACTTGCCTACTATCAAATGAACAGATATTAAGTGTTAGTCTAGACATAAGCATGGTATCAAGTGCTTGCCTGCATTGCTCGGCCCATGTTTCCGCCATGGGAAGGCAGAAAGACATCACTGCTTAAAGAGACAATGTAGTCAATTGCGGCCAGAGCTGAAGGCTTGTTCATGTATGGAGAGAGCTCTCCTTCTTTGGCCAACATCTCCTTTGTCACCAAATTTGGGAATTCTGCCACAAGTGGCTGCAGAGCCCTGCTTTCCCCAAATGCCTCACCTCCTGCGATGTATATGTGCGCGCTTCTTGGCGCACCTAGACCCTTCAGAAGCCTGCATTAGCACCCCAGACTTATTAATGTAACTTCAAGCATAATGTACTTAAAAAACCTGCATTTCTACTATACAGTCTATACTACATTAGTACCACATACCTTGCTATTTCCAACGCATTTAGAGGACAAAGACCAGCAAGCCGCCTTTGGGTGTAGCTCATGTTTACTCGTCCTGTAAGATATTCGGGTTGAGACTCCCGAACCTTTGTGATGATGTCATCATATTCAGGGCCTAATCCGGTGAGACATCCTGTTCTGACCCACACATCCTTCTCTAGCCGGAGATGCAGTGCAATGTAAGGCCCTTCAATCCACATTCTCATTGCTAATTGACTCCCTAGTGCTTGAATTGGTGCTGCAAATCTCAATGCATGGAAGGCAACCTGAAAATCAATCAAAATGAGAACAGTCACCGCATGAACATAGCAGTAGCATACATAGCTCAATAGTTTTAGTTGTGATTAACCCTTACCTTACACCGAAGCTTCTGAAGATCAGGGGGGAGATTCTTTGAGAGCTTAGAATCCAACCCTTTTAGCACAAGAAGGCCATCTCGATTCAGCTGCATAACCACACAAGTAAAATCTAAGGAGAACATGGAATGTTAATCTCAGTCCAATCAATCAGTAACCAGAAAACAATGCTTACTTGATTGTAGAATCTGGTACGTATCCACTGCGGAGTAACATCGTGAGGGATCTTGCTCATAATCGTCTGTCTTGACATCAAATGTGTAGAGGGAAGACTAGACACAACTCGTACATCAGCTTGTAAAGTCCTCTTGAAATGTTCCACATCAAAAATATCCGAAAACTCACTGCAATTCCAGCAAAACCCAAAAGAAATTTAACACACAGGAAAAGCTAGCCATGATAACACTAATCCCAAAATCATTTACTTTATGCTTCTTCAGTGAAGAAAAAAGAGGGCTTTCTTGTGAAACACGCATGAATCATAAATCAAAATAAGCTAAATTCATCAAGTTCAGAACTAAGTGGGATATTCCTCAGTTTCTTTATACTTCTTGGATGAAAAAGAAAACAAATTGCTAGCTTTCTTGTGAAACAAGCATTAACCAAAACTAAAACAGTTGCTAAAATGGTTCAAAACCCACATCCAAAATCGATACGAAAACGCAGAAATCACAAACCTGTCATCTCCCCAAATCAAATTGACCTGCAAAACAGGCACAACCAAAGCAGCCTCAAGAACCCTGGCAATGACAACAGCATCCACAATCTGATTCCTCTGCTGATTCAAACCACCAGTGGCCACCACCACCAAGAACCTCCTCCTCTCCTTCACAATCTCACCAGACGCTTTTCGATACCCGATTCCGAACTCCAAGCAGGGCCTAAACCCTTCCCCATTGGGCTGCTCCCAGAATTCCCGCTCCGCCGAGGAAAGATTAGCCCCAAATGCCCCATGTGCCGGCAGCGGCACCATCACACTTGCCGAAAGCAGCCTGCGGTCTTCGATAAATCCCGAAGAAGCTTTCGGGGAAATGTGGGAGAGGGAAGTGGTGGAAGGTGAAGAGTGGGAACAGGGGAGGAGGTTGGGGATTGAGATGATCAAGAAAGTGAGGGAGAAGAGAAGAGTGAGGAGGAGGATTGGTGGAGATGAAGATGAGAGTTTGAGGAGTCTAAAACGATGAGTTTTGGTGGAGAAGAGGATAGTGGCGGTGGTGAGTGGAGAGAGTGGGAGTAAGTAGTGGAGGAGGAATGGCGGTGGTGGTGGGTTTCGTGGTGTGGGCTTGGGGCTGGTTCTTGGTTTCGCCATGGGAGGGAGGGCTTGAAGCTTCAATGGCGGTTCTGGTTTCTCTTCTTCCGTGGAATTCGGGGTGGTGAAAATGTTGAGGGGGTTTTTGGATTCTTGGAGAAGATTTGGGAGAAAGTGAAGCTTGTTATGGAAGGCGAATTTCATGAGGCTTTGAGGTTTGGTTAAATGACGGATTTACCCAGGGGATTTTCGAGGCGGGTTTTGGGGAAGGGGAGGGCGTTTTGGGGTGAGGTTAGATACGTTTGCGGTTTTTTCGTTATGATTTTCCCGGGAAAATCAAGAGTGGCACGAATTAGTTAGTTAGCGTGTCTAGTTTCTGCTGCTGAGTGTAATTCCTTATTAATTACTGGACCTTTTACTGATGAGTATTGTTTCACTCAAAATTACTTTCAACCAATTAGACAATGAGGATATAAATTTGCGAATGATAATATATCATACCAAAGAAAAGAACAATAAATTGTAAAACGGTCCTTGCTTTGTGCATGTTTGTTTAAAATGACTCGTTTCATTTTAAAATAAGACGAAATAGAAACGATCAAACTTTTCGAACTCATCATTAATAAAGGGTGCAAACGTTCATTAATGTTTTCGTAGTCGCTTGATGATCAAAACTTAACCGTTACTTACCACTGAATGTAGTATAATGAATAGAATTTTAATCCAAACAAACGACAAAAAGTCGATCACTAGGTAACCCGTAAAATCACCGATCTTCAGAGGTTCTAAAATCAATTGTTTGATGAATGTGGGCCAACCCATGTACGGGCCCGTACAGCCCAAAAGAGATATTCTGACATCGTAAAACTCACGCAAAGCCGTAAAGCCCGTAGGCACAAAGCTGAAAACTTGACTCAGTTTCACACACAAGAATCCAGAAACAAAGAGAGAGGAGAGCAATAGCGAAAATGGCAAAGCAGGAATCAAACTGTGAAGGAAGCTCAGTCGTCTCTGACCTCATCAACTTCCTCAACGCTTCTCCCACTGCTTTTCACGCCGTCGGTATATCTCCAACTCCATCACTCTCTCTTTCTCTTTTTTGATTGTTTCATTTTCCCAGAGATCTTAATCGCACCTTCAATTTCTTGATCGCTGTAAATATTTCGAGTTCGGATTTTGATTTCTGTAATCTGCTTTTGGTTTTGGTGTTTCAGACGAGGCGAAGAAGCGTCTGCAAAGCGCGGGGTACGCGCAGGTTCTGGAGAGAGAGGATTGGAATTTGGAGGCTGGTAAAAAGTACTTCTTCACCAGAAACTACTCCACTATTGTGGCTTTTGCAATCGGTAAAAAGTAAGTACAGCTTTTGCTTGTTTTCGGTTGATTTAGCTCTGTAAAAATGGTTGAATAGTTGAGATAGCAAAAATTTGTGTTATATTGGTTTTTGAGCTCATGTGTTGGTTATGTTGTGATTTAGATTTGTTGCTGGAAATGGATTTCATGTAATTGGTGCGCATACGGATAGTCCTTGTCTCAAATTGAAGCCTGTTTCGAAGGTGATCTGTTGTAATTTGTAGCTGAATTGAACTGTTACGCAAATGAAATGATGATGATGATGAATGAAGAGTGTGTGCGAGCTTTGAACTTGATTTGCTTGTGCAGGTAACTAAGGGTGGATTCTTGGAAGTGGGAGTCCAAACATACGGAGGTGGCTTATGGCATACCTGGTTCGACCGTGACTTGACGATAGCAGGGAGGGTGATAGTAAGAGAGGAGAAAGATGGTTCTGTTTCTTACTCACATAGACTCATCCGGATTGAGGAGCCCATCATGCGGATTCCTACTCTGGCGATTCACTTGGACAGGTAATCTTTCTGTGCAGATTATTCACATGTTTGGTTGTTGAGTGGGTTTGTGACTGGGACTGAAATATGCATTTATTGTTCATTTTATTGGCTCGATCTTGACAGGGATGTTAGAGAGGCGTTTAAGGTGAATGCACAGAGTCACCTTCTTCCTGTCCTGGCAACTGTGGTCAAGGTAATCTTGTAATATATTCAAAATTTCAAATGTTCCTTAGAATCCACCATCACTTTTAAGAACTTCAGTTTATTGATTTACTCATAGTTCATTTGTTAGAATTTATTAGTATAATGCCATAATTTATATCGGTGAAACAGATAAAGTTTGTCTTTGAATGCTTGGGTTCTAGTACTACCATGTCTTTGTTTCTCGGTCTGACTAGTACTACGAAGACAGTGTAAAGATTCCATCTTGTAACATGAGATGAAATGGTGTAACTTCTTCAAATTCACAATTATAGTTACATATCTGATTGGCCACACTGTGTTCGTATGTTAAATAGTTGTCATAGTAAGAAGCCTATATGATTCCTTGCTGCTAGTACTTGCAAGTAGTTACTGCCATAACTTCATATTTTGTGCCTGCATCTTAAATTAAATATGAAAACTTTAAGAATGACTCTTAGTTCTAGATATTTACTGACCATTTATATCTTCCATGATACTTACTATGGTTTCTTTATTATTTATATGACTAAATGGCTAACTAGTTTTTTGTATGCTTAGTCACTTAGTCCTTGTATAAATGTTATTTAGGTTAAGATAGGATGTTGCATTTTTAGTAATCATGCAAAGTCTGTACATGAAATAAGATAGATTGTTGTATATTAGTAATCATGCAAAGTCTATACACGAAATAAGACACGGTATAAGGTATTGAGCGATGTGTTTGTTAGTAAGCCTAATCTGTTATATAGTTATTTATGAGGACCGCCTATAAAAACTGGAAGCCTAGGAAGTCATGGTTTTACTGATTTTTCTATCTGGGGAATAGAGTCAATAAACTTCCCTTTCACTTTGTTGTTGCTTTATTTTACAGATGTTTGCCTACTGAATTAATTTTCTTTTAACAGGCAGAGCTCAACAAAGTAGTTGATAAAAGGGACCAATCTAATGAGACAACCTCAATCAACTCGAAGCATCACCCGCTTCTGTTACAGGTCATCAGTAAAATCTGGAACCAAAACCTTTTTTTTAATGTTGGACCATCAATTGATTTTTTTTTGTGGGATAATAAGAAGATTATTAGTCCTTTAGATAGAATCAGATTTGGGTATGCTCTTTTGGTGTTGGTCATTCATCTGCTCTTTTTCTTTCAGCTGCTTGCAGATAAGCTTGGATGTGAACCAGAACATATAAGTGATTTTGAATTGCAAGCGTGTGATACTCAACCAAGTCTAGTAGCCGGTGCAGCGAAAGAATTTGTTTTTTCAGGAAGGCTTGATAATCTCTGCATGTCATTTTGTTCCCTAAAAGTAAGAATATTTTAATTTCTTTCTGTCAGGAATGTAATAGTAGGATAGACTGGTGTGTTATACAACCAGTTATGTGGTTTCAATTTGGAGCAGCTGAATCTTTTTTTTACTTGATTGACTTCAAGGCATTGATAGACGCAACAGCTCCTGAAAGCAACCTTGAGGATGAGACTGGTGTTAGAATGGTGGCTTTGTTTGACCATGAGGAGGTTGGATCGGACTCCGCCCAAGGGGCTGGATCTCCAGCCATGTTGAATACTCTTTCACGAATTACACATTCCTTTACCACAGATAATAAGGTACCCTTCGATATCCTATTAATTTATATGGTATTGAGTTTGTTTTGATAGAGAAGGGATGCAATTTTTGTAGATGCACAACTCGTAGAGGCAACTGTAGTAATTGGTCCCTTCGATATCCTATTAATTTATATGGTATTGAGTTTGTTTTGATAGAGAAGGGATGCAATTTTTGTAGATGCACAACTCGTAGAGGCAACTGTAGTAATTGGTCCAGTGCCATGAGATTCTGATATATTATTTCTAACAAACACATTGTATTCTATCATTTGGTAAGCCTGTTTGCTTACACCACAGTGCCTTTTTTTTCTTCTAATAACAGCTGCTTGAGAAAGCAATACAGAGAAGCTTTCTTGTATCTGCTGACATGGCCCATGCCTTGCATCCTAATTACATGGTAGGTTTCATAAAATTATGGTTTTCATGCTGTTAATTTGCTCTTTAGTGATCTAGGGATTTTTCTCAGGATAAACATGAAGAGCATCATCAGCCCAAGTTGCATGGGGGACTTGTGATCAAACACAATGCAAATCAACGTTATGCAACAAATGCTATCACTTCCTTGATATTCAGGGAAATAGCAAGGAATCACAGTCTTCCTGTCCAGGTCAGCTTGTCCATATTATAACTAGAAAAGGTTTAGGTGTTTTAAGTATATAGGCGCCTGATGTGAAATGTATTGTTAGAGGCTATAGAAGGAAGTAGGAACCTAAATGTATGCCTTTTGCAGTCTTTCTTGATGGTTGAGAGTAATTCTATCGTTCTATCTGTATGCAGGATTTTGTGGTTCGTAATGACGTGGCCTGTGGTTCAACCATCGGTCCCATTCTTGCAAGTGGAGTGGGGATACGTACAGTAGACGTAGGTGCTCCGCAGTTGTCAATGCACAGCATACGAGAAATGTGTGCTGTTGATGATGTGAAGCATTCGTATGAGCACTTCAAAGCCTATTACCAAGAGTTCACTGATCTGGATGCAAAGATTAAAGTAGATTTGTAGGTCTGATCCTCAACTTCTCCAGAAGTTTCTTAGGAGTTTGAAGCTCTTGATAACTCTTTGCTCTTGTTTTTATTTGGGAGACCCATTATGGGTGAAAACGCAATGCTGAATTCAAATGAATGAACAATCAATTAAATAAGCAGAATATTTCTGGTTGCACTCGGGGTTTTTATTTGGGAGACCCATTAAGTTTCAAAGTTGTCTTAGTTTATACAACATCAGAGGCACATTATACGCAAACTCAAGGTCTAAGACCGTTGTGATATTGGGTTCATTTTCTGTGACTAGTTATGGTTTCATTTTGATGGATTATTTCCGACTCGTTTCCATCTCTGTTTTCATTTTTAAACCATTTTAATTATGGATTCGTTATGATGATTTCTGCCTCCATTTCAAAGACTGATGCAGAGGAATGAGAAGGGGTCGAGATTAGCGTGGGAGAGAGGTCAGAGGCTGGCTAAAAGAGTACTCCGAGTTGGAGATACTTCCTTTTGCTAGTCTTGTTAGGTACTCAACCTGTCTGTTAGTGCCGTTTTGGCCGAGCTTTCCGACCGGGTTTTCGCCAGCAGAGGTGTTCAGGATTTTTTCAGCTGATTGTTAAACTTAATCTATAGCTCAACTTGATACTCAGTAGTATTGTATATCCAAAATTTTGAGCTGTTCTTGTTCCTTGATCTTTAGTTACAGATTCAAAATCACGATTTTGTATAGGAGTGCAAGTGTGTAACATTCTAGTGATCTGATAGATCAAGAACAACAATTCTGATTCCTTCCCCAAGAATTCTCAAAATTGTTGGATATCCTTGATTGAAGGGTTCTAATTGAGTACTGATTGTGGTGTTAACAGAATTTGTGATCCTGACGCTGTTAGGGTTTCTATAAAACCTGCTTCAAGTCCTCATGTTTAGGGACACTTTCAAATAATGAAACAAAGGTTCAGTAAACTTTTATTTGACTTCTCTAATTGAACTCTTGAGAGTTGACAGCAGCCGGTGCTTTCAGTTTGAAATTCAACACGAACAGAAAATCAGCTGACTCAATTGTATGTCAGAATACAGGTGACCAAAAAAATTGGGCTTATGGATGAAGATGTCCATGTTTCACGAAGAAAGCACCTTCTGGACCTCAACAGTGACCTCTTTCGGAGGTTTCTCAGCTGGAAGATTGGCAACAACTCCTTTCTTGGTATAATAATCAATAACCTGCAATTTCAGATAATGATCCCATTAGAGAAACGGATTAATAGCACACTACGAAAACCATGCAAATTGTTAACGGGGTGAAACAAATGAGAGATTTGAGATGCATATCCAACACTCGAACAAAAACCAAGAGCAAAGAATGCAAAAGAATAATAATACCCCGATGATATAAAATATAACTGAACAATAGGGAAGCTTATGAGCAGTGACAAAATTTTCTTCAGAATTGACTACTCCAGATTATTAATGTATTCAGCACCTATGAGCTATCTGATTGTTAAGATAACTCACCCCAGTTCTAGAGGGAAAAAAATCTCCCAAAAAAAAAGTTTTCACAATAGGCACATATCATGATCCTTATCACAGCATTACCAGAAGAAAAAACAACACAAGCATCATTTGCAGGACAGATTTACATCCTAACTAAACCCTGAAGAATGCACATGAAAAATTCTCATGACTGGAGGTGGTCATTAAAACTTCAATCATATACTGGGAATCATGGAAAGAATCACCAAAAAGGATAGATCATGCACAATTAAATAATCCAGCTTTCTTCTTTTTATCAAAAATTAAACAAAATGGAAAGAAGCCATACTGGTTCAGTTTGCTTGTGAAATGCTTCCAATCTTGACTTGAGAACTTCTGCAGTATCATCCTTCCGTTGAATGAGAGGTTCTCCAGTTGCCTTCAACAAAGCAAGTGATCATGATATTTGGATGGAATTTGAAGATCAAGTAACATGTACAGCTTAACAAGCACACATAATATGATCAGGCTTAGTACAGTATGCTGTTTTTGTTCTTTAACAGTTGATGTCTTGCATAATAGTCTTAAATGTGTGAATGATGCTTTTCAAACATTGCTGATAAACAGAAAAGGTTGAGCCTTCTTACATCATCAACACCAGGAACCTTTGGTGGTGCAAATTTTGTGTGATAGCTTCTACCACTGGACGGATGAATCCAGCGGCCTGTGATCCTCTCTTCCAAGATTGAGTCATCAATTGCAAAATTGAGCACCTTATCAACCTTAGCTCCACGATTTTGGAGCATCTCGTCTAGCTGCAATAAAGAATATAACCCTACTGTTAGTGCACCTGGACACAAATAGTGACACTTTAGAGTAAGCAGTGTACTTGTTACAACAGAACTTTATATAAATACAGAACCTTCTGCGCTTGGACAACAGTTCTCGGAAATCCATCAAGAATGAAACCTTTCTGGCAAGAAGGCTTCTTCAATGCATCATCAATGATGCCCACAACCAGGTCATCCGAAACAAGTTCCCCCTGAAATATAGTAAAAGTATCTGATTAGCAATTTATATGCGAGATACAGAAAAGTATGAAGATGAATATGATGTTATGGTAAAACAACAAATAAAGGGAAGTTTCACCTTCTCCATAGCCTCCTTAGCTTTAATGCCAAGAGGAGTCTTAGCAGCAACAGCAGATCTCAACATATCGCCAGTAGCCAAATGGCACAAGCAGTACTCATCCTTAATGATAGGCGATTGGGTACCCTTTCCAGAGCCAGGTGGACCTGCAGGACAATTTGCAACCATGATCAGATCTCCGTCCTTAATTAGACACAAAAAATCGTCAGCAAAGAAAAGCAAGCAGAGCTCACTCCCATATAAACTAAGCATAACTTGAGACAAACATTCATATAAACTAAACAAAATCGGCACTCGAGTAACATTGGTAATCCCGGGAAGAAGAAACACCTCTAAAACTAAAAAAATCTCCTTTTCTCCTTCTCATTAAGCAGAATGAGAGATTTTAAGATCTAAACTTGATTAACACACAGATACCTACACATGTATACAATGCACTAACGGGATGGGATGAGCCTGAATTCCTCAGCAGGACATCCTTTCGGAACAAAGGACTCGGCATTGTGACATACCAGTGAAGACACCAGCAAGAGATAAAGACAGATGGATAGACAATATCAAACGTCCAAAAAAATTCAGGGTTTATAAGCACCACGTATAAAAGCGCGATCAACCTGAAATTTCTTCACTCTCCCAATAATTCCACACACCCAGCGAAACATAAAATTGAACTAACCCGAGCAAACCACACAGCACCCTTGATTCAATTTTGTTCTATCTCACTGGCTCAGCGGTAACAAAGTCGAGAACATGGTCATACAAACATGTCATTCACAAGGTCACAAACACAAAAAACATCAAACTTGCATCAAATCAACGGATCTGAGGGGTTCTTAAAAATCAAAACTTTCACCCAAATTCGGCAAAACCAGGAATAAAAATCAAAGATTTACAATGATACACTGCATAATCACAAGGGTATAACTGACCAACAAGAATGAGGCGCTTGTCAGGCTTGGTGGAGCACTTCATACGACGAAGCACCTCGCTGAATAGATCGGTGGTGGGCACATCTTCCAAGTTGGCCATCACTCTTCTGGGTTAGGGTTTTGCTTCTGTTTTGGTTCTCTGAGGTTGAAGAGATTGGGTTTGGTTTTTTTAAGGTGAGGCCTGAAGAGGTTGTTGTACTGGTTCACACTTCGGACCCCCCAATGCTTCAAACCGAAGCAGCAGCAGCCGTTTTACCTAACCAGATCGCTATTGGGAAATGCCTATTTTACCCCTGAAGCTCTTTGGAGTTTGGACCATATAAGAAGAGTCAAGAGGACAAAAGCAAAGTCTAATTGTGATTTATTTTCTTACCAACTCCGATTAAAAAATAGAATCCAGAAAGAAAAAGGGTAAAAGGTAAAAACCAAAGCGCACCAGAAGAGCATCAAGTTTCGTACTTTGCGTCTTTGAGAACAAGTTTTAAGTCGAGCACGAGAAGGATAACGTGATGGCAACTATGAGCAGTAGTCCACATTCAAGAGTTTGGAGTACAAAACATTATAAATAGAGGTAAATTCACAGTGAGTCCCTTAATTTTTGTATTAAGACCAATGTGATATCCAAACTCTAAACTCTATCAATGTGATACCTGATATTTTGTTATGATATCAATGAGATGTCTCTGTCCACTTTCCGTAACGGCACCGTCAAATTAGTGACATGACAAACAATTGTGGATAACCATCAGTGCCTCAACTCTTATGACAATGTCAATGTGATACCCAACTTCTAAAACCTGTCAATGTGATTCTCATACTTAATTTTCGCTATTAATGTGAGGTCGGATGTCATATTCTGTCACATCGTCATTGGTTTAGTCAACTGATACGTACGTGACATTCATAAAAAAGTAATTAAAAAACTAAAATGACATTCATTTGAACTTTTTGTTAGTTCTCTTTTCGTTTTCTTTTGAATCAATATAATCTCAATTCTTTGTCTGCTAACAGCACCACTACCAAATTTCTTATTCTCTATATATTATCACATCTCATCTCCCAATAGCGATTGAAAACACTCCAAAACAAGATTATCTGACGCTCAAAGCTCCTGGACATCCCTCAACCATCTTCCTTTCCACTCCTACATCTTCCAAAATAAATCAAACTACCAAATAAATCAAAAAGCCTGAATTAATAGCAGATCGAGAAACAGAACTTCAAATTCAATTCTTATCGAATTAAACCTCAAATCTCGATCCTCGACGAAGTTTCTCTGTCCTGTCACTCTCCGCCCTCATCGCCCCTTCCTCCACCTCACCGGGCTAGAACCCTCGATGAGGACTTCTTCTCTGCCATAACGACGACTTCATTTGGCTCCAATTGCAAGGCCTTAATTTTTCAACATTATTGATATTTCGGAGTCGAGAAATTCATCATGACAATGAAAAGTTGAGAGATAGAGATGACAAAAATGGTGATAATAAAGATCAATAATAAAGTTAGTTGATCTTGCATGTATGAGCCTATGAGGCGAAATATCATACTGCCTTTTTTGAGCCGCGTGCGCGTCACTTGACTAAACTGATGGTGACATGATTTCGCAGGCCTCACATTGATAGTGAAATTAAGTATGAGTGTCACGTTGACATGTTTTAGAATTTGGGAATCATATTGGTCTTGTCACAAGAGTTAAGGGACTAGTGGTTATCTACAGTTGTTTGTCACGTCACTAATTTGACGGTGCCATTACAGAAAGTAGACGGAGACATCTCATTGATATCATAACAAAAGATCAGGTATCACATTGATAGAGTTTAAAGTTTAGGTATCACATTGACATTGACACAAAAATTGAAAACTGATGGTGAATTTATCTCTTATAAATATGATGATTATAATCCTGATATCAAAGATCTGCAAGATACTGATGGTGTTCATCACAATTTCAAAACTAACATAAAAGGCAGCGACTTGAGAAGTCAGTACTAGTGTATTCGGCATTGCGAGATTGATAACATTACAAAGCAAGGAGCCATTTCTACAACTACGAAAGAGTTGAAATCAAAACCGGATAGATGAATACGCCAGATTAATATCCACACGTGACTTGAGCTCCAACAAATGATGCTAATGGGAGTCTTCACTTTTCGAGTTCTTTTTCTTCTTCTTAACATCACTGGCCAACTCGGCTCCATCAGCCTCTCCATGTTTGCTTTTTTTCTTCTTCTTCTTCTTCTTCTTGCTTGCTTGATCCTCCTCAGCATCTTCCATCTCTTCATCTTCCTCGTTCTTTTTCCTCTTGTCCTTCTTTTCAGATTTTCCCTCAGTAGCATCTCCATTAGTAGCCGGTTCATCCGCCGTCATAGCATCTCCATTAGCTGCACTCTTTGATTTCTTCTTGCTTTTCTTTTCTGAAGCTTCAATAGTAACTTCTTCAGTTTCCATCTCTGAATCTGTTTGAGTAACATGACAAGTTAAATGCCAAAATTACAACACAGAAGTGACGACCAAAGTTTTTATGTCAAGTCAAAATTTTATTACTGATCATGTCATCACATTATTAACAAATTTTGAATATTGCAGAAACTGTCAATTGGATGTATGGTTTATGTGAAATGGAAAACACTGGCACCATATTGGTTTGCTTGCTCACCTTTGGTTTGAGTACTCTCCATTGCAGATTTCATCACGTCAATATTTTTGCGAGGTGCAACACCCTTGTCATAAAAGTCGAGACGCTCCTCAACTTGTTCACGGAGTTTCTCCCCAAAAGCAGTAGTGCTAGTATCTGCATGCCGAATGTTGCAAAATTATATATACACGCAATGCATAAGAAAAGGAAGTAACCTGGATAATTATAGATGCAAGGCTAGAATCACCTGCGAAGCAGTCGATGCGAGAAGCAATAGAACACTTGTTTGCAAGATAACGAGCCATTCGGCCCTTGTTCCGGGCAGACGCGCGACCAATGAAAGAGGAATGGAATATCAGTCCATACTTGGGTGTGTTTCCCTTGGTTTTCAAGGCCCTGTGAAGAACAAAAGAATCTACTTATAACTCATAGAGGATTTATATTTCCTATTGTCTTACTCAACTAGCTGTTACAGCAATTGAATGAAAGATAAAGTAAAAGCACCTGAAGAGGGCCTTCTCAGCACCAAGGATCTGAAGTGTAGAAGAAGGGCATTTAGCCAAGTTTGTAAGACTGCCCGCATGAGAAATTAAACGAGCTCCAACTACTTCCCCGATTAAGGAGGCCAAATTGGGTGCAATATCATTCATCTTGGTGACCAAATAGTCATAAAGTTTTTTCCTATACTCAGATAGGTTCATCACTTTTTGTGCAAATTGTTGAACATTAAGCAAATCAACATCAGACAAATCCTGACCTGTAGAAAAATTAAACAAAAACAACTATAAGGATTCATATTTGATAAAGAAACATAATAAGGAAAAGTAGTGTACTATTAAATCTTACCCATAGATGCTTTGGCCGCTTCAATGATCTCCTTTGCCTTTTCTTCATCACCGACAATATCAGTTAATTCTTCAAGTTGGTCTTCACATAATTTTGACTTATCTCTTATAGTTTTTGCAAGTTTAGCATAGAGATAATTGTCATTAACAATCTTCACCAATTCAGGAAAATGCCAAGAGTACCATTCTCTACGCACACATGAAAAACAACAAGGAGAAACATTATTTGCTAGATTTGCACAAATCCTTCAATAAGTTGAGAGGCTCATCCAGAAGAATAGAAGTACAGTGTGTTAATAGTTATAAGATGTGAACATGAATGACAGGGCATACCTGACTCGCATTGAGAAAGAATTCACATCCTTGTCAAGGGTATCTAGAAGGAATATGGCTTGAATAACCATATTGTCGACACGGTTAACATTAAACTTGACCTTGGACCTGCTGTAACTGTGGCTGAGACCAAGCTGGGCTTTCTCTAAGTCCCCGGGCTGAAATAGTACAAAAAACAAAGAAAAAGAATTTAGAATGAAAATCAAAGAGGAGGTTTTTACCTCATAAATACAAAAAAATACGAATAAATAGACTAAAAGACATTTATACCTTAAGGTCCTTGATAAACCTATCAAAATGAAGCCGAACTCCACGAAGTAGCTCATGAACAAACTCATTGCTTTGGCAAGGGATTTTAGTCACTTCAAATATGTGCGACCCAAGCTTGGGTTCATACACACCCAAGCTGAACTTTGGCTTCTTCCCTTCCTTTACTTTTGGGAGATTAAGTTCCAAGAAGTTCCTCAACTCATCAGTCATAATCCCTGAAAATCAACCACAGCTCATAAGCACAGACCCTCTGTCCTAACAAAACCTCACCAAACCAAATGTACAAACAAGAACTTGCAACAAGCCACATCAAGCTAGCAAGCTAAATGCATATTACCTAGAAGATCAACTCATTTCACCTTAAAGACAAAACACAAATTTGGCCTTACGTAGCAAAAGGCATTCAACACATATAACCTCATAACGGCTAAAATATGCAGGATTAAAGCTCTAGCCTTCTAAAACTTCACAACCAGTATGTTTTCGCTTTCTGTCCAACTCATTTGGTCTGTTCCACTTACTCATTCTCCAACAAATCGCAATCGAAAACACTAAACACTCAAAAATGCAGCAACACTACAACCAAAAATCTTCATAGAATCGAAGCCTAACCAAACACAATAATAAACACATAACAATTTCTACATTAAATTAACCAATCAAATATACACATGAACAAAACAATATACCTGAAACCTAAACAAAGCTTCGTTATTTAGTCTTTTACCTTCAGAAACTGAGTTGCACTGGTTGAGGGCATCGAGGGCCTGCTCGAATGGGTGGAACGCGGCGAGCTGGACCACCTTTCCAAACCGGTTGAGGTCGGAAACGGAGCTCCGAACGGCCTCGGTGTTCTGGCCGATCTGGTCGAGGCCTTGAGCTAGGAACAGAGAGTAGCCGGAAGCTGCTTCGTAGAGCAGGTAAACCGCCATCGAGGACTGGGAAGGTGCGGCGGTGAAAGGTTAGGGCTTTATGGACGGAACCCTCAGTTTGGCTTTCTCTCTCTCTCTAATAAGGGTGATGGAATCGGCGGTGAATTTAGAGAGGAAGAGAAGCGAACATTTGTGATGGGTTAGGGTTTAGGGTTTTTATCAGTGAAGGGAATAGTGGCATTTATGTAGGTAGGGATGGGCTGTTTCGGACCGTTGGATGTGGAGACTGGTTTCTGACTTGTGGTGAATCTGATGGACGTTAGTCCTTGAGTACGTATGTACTATGTAGGTTACGATTGGGGAAGTATTTGAGTCGAATTTAACTTAAATATATATAAAATTTTATTCAATTTATTTGATCGTGTCATTCTAATTTTAGCAAATTATATTTTAGTTACCGAATAAATTTCTGTTTACAAATACATCATTTACACATTATATTACATTTTTAAAAACAAATATTAACAAATTAAAACAAACTAATATCCACATGTTATCTATCGCTGTAAATTTACCAGAATACCCTTAACTACATATTAACTGTTACTGTCGATCAAAAATTTGTGCTAATGCCGAGTAGCATAGTAACACCCTGCTACTGTCGACCAGAAATGTGTGCATCACCATCGGGCATCATCACCGCGCAGTAGCACCAAGCATCACCACTGACACTGAACATCACCACCGCGCAGTAGCACCGTCCACTAAAAAGACTTTGGAGACCAAAACAAAATTATACCAATCTAGACAAAAGTACACCAACACAACCAAAATTACACCAACTCGATCGTTGAAAATCACTGTTGTCGTCGTCATCATACCATCGATGTCGTCTCGTTAACAAATCATTGCGTCGTCATCGAGGTAGTAACAGTGTCGTCCATGCATCAAAAGGAAGAACTCGTCAAGGCATTAGCAGATCGAACCTGAGGCAGTAACAAATCGGATCTGTGACAGTAGCAGATCAGATTGAATAGAAGATCTCATCGAGGCAGTAGCAGATCGGAACTGAGGTAGTAGCAGATCGAATTTGTATCAGTGTTACTGTTAATTGTAGATTTGAATCTTGGCTGCTACTATTTCAATTACTCACCAAATCTGACCAAATCCAGCCACAACTCAGCCTCCTTGCTGCCTCTGGTGGTCATAAACCCAATCATATCATCTCTCTCCGACTCTCCCCAACCTCCCTCTCCAAATCACAAATCCTCATCTCAGCCGCATTGATCTGGCTCAATAGCTTCTTCTCCTCGGCCTGCCACGCCTCACAGTGGGTTGCTGCCACGCCTCACATTAGCTGCTTCTCCTCGGCCTGCCATTTCGCCTCTTCTTCTTGTGCTTCTCCTCGGCTTGCCTCGTCTTACAATGGCTGGCGAAGATCTCGAATGACTCTGGTTTTGGAGTCCTCGTTTCTCCTTGATCTCATATGCCAAACTGATTATTGACATTTGCTTGATTTGACAGTCCTCATCGAACATCAGTATTAGACTGATTAGGCCGTCATCGAGCTTCGGCGGTCAGCCAACGTCGCCTCTTTTTCTTGGTTACGTAATTTTATTTAAAAAATAAACTTGGTTATATAATTTTATTTAAAAAAATTGGGCATTTTGGTCTTTTCACATAAGATTTTGGGTCATGCTTGTTATAACTTGGTTTTGGGTTGGTGTCCTAATTTGTATAATAAATTATGAAAAAAGGTTTTTTTGTCTTTATAAATTTGGTTAGTTTCTTAATTATATGTGATTCTCCTTTCTAATTTTACACTCGCATCGATTTGATGGAGAGCAAGCCTGGCCCTGCGGCAAGACGGTCAAGTTGTAGTCTATGGCCTCAAAATATGAGGGGTCTATATTATTTTCTATATACCCTATAACTAAGAAGAAATTTTTTTTGTTTATTCTTTAATTTTTTTTTAAAGAAATGAAACTGAATTTCATTTATAGATAAAAACCAGAATTGCGTCATACAAAAGTCCTGAAAAAGAAGACAATCAAGCACAATTACATTGAAACCTTAATTATTTTTGTGCTTTAATTATTTAAATTAACTTCTTACCATAAAAATGTTTAATAATATTTTATTATGAATGTTAGGGTCACAAATTTTTAGTTATAAATTTATAAACATTTTCATAAAAAAATTTATTTTTTAATTTATGTGGCCTCGACAAGTACAACACCGGCCTTGATGGAGAGGTTGTTGAAAATCAAACGTCTAAGGGGAACAAAATAAGAGCTTAGGGAAATGACCAGTTTTGTGTGAGAATGTTACATGACTAGCTAGAAACTCAATTTCGAAAATCTCTTTTAAGTTGAGATTCCTCAATCACTTTTAATCTTTCCATTTCGTAAAAATGAGTAAAAAATTCCTCAATATTGAAGCGGTCAAGCTTTTATTTACATCCACTACTCACAGTTTTTAATTCGAAATCGAAAATGCAACATAAGCTCTAAAAGCCATTCGACTAAATATCGAATATTTCTCTTATTAATTTGTGGTTTATTTATACAAAATTGCAAATACTGAAATACACACTTGCATCGTCGTTTCTAGAGCAAATACAAACGACATGTCGTCGCAGTCTCTCTGTTCAGTCAAAACGAACCTCCGCCCTAGTCACAGAGCCACACTCCACCAAGCTCAGAGAGGAAAAAGGCCATTGCTTCTTCCGCTATAGCTTTTCAAATTCCAATCCAGGTAAACCCTGTACTCTAAACCCTTTCTACTTCTTAATGCAATGCTTCGTTTACTCCGCACAAACGTAAAGCACAGACCTTTACTATTCACCCGTGTCAAACTCTTCTCAACCTCCACCCCCAAACCCATCTCAAAACCCTCAAATTCCTCAAACCCAAAATCGTTTACAGTCTCTTACCTCCAAAAATCATGTGGGATGTCCTTAGAATCTGCCCTTTCAGCTGCCCAGAGGCTTCAAATTGAATCCAAACACACCCCTGACTCGGTTCTGAGCTTGTTTAGAACACATGGATTGAACCAAACCCAGATCAGGAACATTATATCTAAACGACCATTGTTGCTTTTGGCTGATTTAGATGGGAAAATTAGGCTTAATTTGGAGTTGCTAAGCTCCTTGGGGTTTTCAGGGACTAGCCTTGCCCAAGTGATTCTTAAAGAGCCAACTGTGCTTGTGAGTGATGCAAAATATGTGCTTCAGTTTTTTAGAAGTCATGGTTTTAGTGAAAAGGAGATAGTGACTCTCACTAAGAAGTTACCCGTATTGTATACATATGATTTAGAGAAGAAGATTAAGCCAAAGTTGGAGTTTTTGAAATCAGTTGGGTTTTCGAAACTTGACATTGCTAGGCTTTTATCCATTGAGCCTTATATTCTCACTAGGAGCCTTGAAAACCATATCGTTCCGAGTATTGAAACTCTTAGGCGAGTTCTTGGCAGCGATGAGGATGTTGTTAAGGGTGTAATGAGATGCTACCGGATACTTGAGAAACCTTTGGACAAGCTACTTGAGCCGAATATAGAGTTATTGAGGAGCAATGGTGTGCCTCAATCACTTATTTTGAAACTTTTGGTGATTCATCCAGCAGTATTGCTTATAAGCTCGTATCGACTTAGTGAGGGTATTGCTTTTGTTAAAAGTTTAGGTTTCAATCCCATTAGTCTGAAATTTATTCTAGCTCTGCGTTCTGTGGCGCTGATGAGTAAAGCACTCTGGGAGCAGAAGTTGGAAATTTTTAGGAGTTGTGGCATGTCAAAAGATGACATTGATTCAGCATTCAAATTGCAACCCCTGTGTATGATTGTTTCGTTGAAGAAGATTCAGAAAATGATGAATTTCTACCTGAGTAAAATGCATTTGAATCCCTTGGCTATTCGCAAAAATCCAAATCTTTTATTTTATAGCCTAGAGAAGAGGGTTATTCCTAGGTGTTCAGTTCTGCAACTTCTTTTGTTTCATGACTTGATAAGGGAAGATAGTAATTATTTTATTCATGTTATCATAATGAATGAGGAGGCTTTCAAGGAGAAGATAATAAGCAAGTATAAAGATGTGGTTCCAGATGTTATCAAGGCACACAAAGGTATGATAGAATTTGAAGGGTTTTCATGCTGATGAGATAGCATCATTGTGCCAGTGATGAAAGGCCCCAAGTATTGGGTTCTTGGTTACATGTTTTTTGCTCATCTTCACTCTTTGGTTGAGAAGATGTAGGGAACAAGAGCAAAACATCTCTTCTTCTTCTTCTTCTTCTTCTTCTTCTTCTCCTTGTAATTCATAGCACCGACTTATTTTCTATTTTACTTTCTGCTGTTATGAGGTCTCTGTGATCTGATAGATTCTTACATATGTTTCCTTGTAATTCATAGCACCGACTTATTTTCTATTCTACTTTCTGCTGTTATGAGGTCTCTGTGATCTGATAGATTCCTACATATGTTTCGATTTGTTGATCTGCTGTTTAGTGTTTGTCAAGGGCATGAGATTAATAATATATAAAGAGAGAATTTGCTTAATTGCTTGGTTCAACTAATTGAAAGACTCTTGGCTAGCAGCTTGGTGAATCCAGAAATATTATCTCCTGGTTTTGACATTTGCATGTCTGGTTCTTCAAGTTAAACTCATTGGAGCTGCCTACTTAATTTGATAAAAGTTCTCAAAGGAATCAAATAAAGGTCTTTATGTGCTTATGAATCAATGAGTACCAAGCAAGATATCTCAAGGACAATGAAAAGTAAGGGCAAATGTTCTTTCTTTCTGTTAGTCATGAATTATGATGATAAAAGGAAGAGCACATTATATGGTTATCATATCTCCCACAAGATTTTCTTTGATATAGATTTTCATTTTTTTGGGTAATTCTTTGGTTAGATATTCCAGGATGCTAAAGGCTAGATCATGAACTAGTTGGTCCGTATTGAAAGAAAGATGAGCAAATATGAAAATGACCCTGCAGCTGATTTCCATCCCCATATTCTTAAGTCCTAACTTATTTTCATCCTCACTCATGAACGGTATTTTCGGTGCTACTTCTCTGTAATACCTGTGTAAAACCTAGTCTTGAAGAAGTCTCAGAGAGACCTGAAAACAAAGGTTCTATGATTGGAGTGTGGAACCTTTATGGTGCATATTACAGTATATATAGATATGGTTCTCTTTCCAAGCAGGGTCATAAGATGTATAGATAGGGTTATTTCTTCCCATCCGTTATTGTCTCATTTGGAGCCCTCCAATTACTTGAAGTGGGGTTTAACCCCTTCCCCCTTTTTACTTGCATAATTGAAGTGGGGTTTAACCCCTTCCCCCTTTTACTTGATTCAACTTTGGAATCATATCTCTCATCTTCATATCATATTGCATATACAGTTAGTTTCATTTTCTTTTCAGACATCTGTTCTGTGAAAAATGAAAGTTACTCTTGCCGCCAACTTGTCAGAGTAACTAGTTAAACAAAGATTTTTAAAACAGCGTGGGAGGAAATCTAGCATTTTCCTTGAAGATTGTATGCACCACATGTTGAAAGTGAGCGACCACTCTGTATTAACCTGGTCTTTTGGGATGGTATGAGACCTCAGAGCTCATTCATTGGCTGGGATTACTTGTCTGGTATTGTTTAATTTCAACATACTTAACTACAGTCTGAAACTAAGAAAATAATTGTCAAGTTTCCCAGTGGATTTATATGGAGGAATGCATCTGCTACAGCCTGTCAAAGCTTTTCTATTTCTCTTTAGGTGTGAACCTGCCAAATTATAGTAAGTTGCAATCACAAGTCCCAAGAGGACATGGCTTCATAATTACTATCACCAATCTACTCCCAACCAATAACCTCCATGTTGAAAGAAAGAAATTACTGGAACCAAAGGTAACATTTCTTTATATGATGTAGCAATTTGGTTCTCAAAGAGAGCAAGACTGGCTGTACCAAAAATAAAAGAGAGCAGCAGAGGCTGTGATGCCACTCAGTCCAGGTTTTTTTCTTCTCCCTCAGTAAAATCATACTCCATTAATGCTGGATTGAGCACACTGTACTCAAGAAAGAACACCATGTGGGAGAACTTAATGCATTGAAGTGAGTTTACCCCACTTTCCCTTTTCTTTTACAGCAAACTACTGCAGCAAGATAAAGAAAGTTCTTGTTATTTTCCTCATTTCAATGTTTATTTTGCACCTGCCGCTAAAATGGATGTTTGTCTCTCATTTCTCTTGGTTTCTGCTTATTCTCATTGAAATACAAAGTTTATTGCTTCAAGGCTTTACTTTTTCTCTGGTCTGCTTCATGTGTTGAGGAATTTCTGATCTTTTGGTTTGTGTGGGAGCTTGCATTTCCTCAGAAGTTTCAGTTTTTTCTGTCACGACTGCTCCCTGTGTCTTTCATCTTAAATGAGTAGTCTCATGTTTCAGCTCTAGAATTTGACTAGTAATTATTAGCCTTCTTAATATTTCTATTTAATGACAGGTTCATGAAGCATTACTAAATAAAGGGTGTTCTTGATGGGGTGTTGTAGATCATTTCTGCTACTCCTTTTTGCATTGAGTTCTTTATGTTTGGGTACTTACCAACTACCATCTTCTCAAGTCCAAGTGCTTCTACAGCTAAGGAAGCTATTAGAATACCCAAGCCAGTTGGAAATTTGGAAGGATCGTACTGTAGATTTCTGCTCTATTTCTTCATCTGCACACGTGAACATCACATGCTTGGACAACCTTGTAGTTGAGCTTAGAATCAAGGGTGACAAGCCAGCTAAAGTTAGTGGCTTTTATGGGTTTTCAATTCCAGGCCAGACTTTATCAGATGCCTTCTTATTGGATTCTTTTGTTACTACTCTGGCAAGACTAAGCAGCTTGAAAGTCCTCAGTCTTGTCTCTTTGGGAATCTGGGGTCAACTTCCAGACAAAATGCACAGGTTGACTTCCCTTGAGTATCTAGATTTGAGTTCAAACTATCTCTTTGGTTCAGTCCCACCTCGGATTTCTGCAATGGTGAAGCTTCAAACTCTTGTGATGGATGACAATTTCTTGAATGGCACTGTTCCCAGTTGGTTTGGTTCACTATCTGATCTTTCAATTCTAAGCTTTAGAAATAACCAGTTAAGAGGTCCGTTACTAGATCTTAGTAGCTTAGGTAGCTTACAAGTACTTGATTTGAGCATGAACAAGTTGAATGCGGTATTACCCTCAATGCCAAAACGGTTGGTCATGCTTTCCCTCAGCAACAATGCCTTCTCTGGTGAGATTCCTCAGCAATATCGAAAACTAATTGTGCTTCAACACCTTGACATGTCATTCAACACACTTACAGGCACACCTCTTGCTGCATTGTTCTCATTGCCAAACATCAGCTATTTGAATTTGGCTTCAAATTTGTTAAGTGGTTCGCTTCCAAGCCATTTAAGCTGTGGCATTAAACTTGATTACATTGATATGTCAAACAATAGCTTGACAGGTGACTTGCCTTCTTGTTTGGGGACTGGATCAGAAAAGAGAGTTGTTAAGTTTGGTGGGAATTGCTTATCTGTTAGTGTGCAAAATCAGCATCCACATTCATATTGCAGGGTAGCAATCAGTCCAAAGGAGAAGCATTCTGGAGGAAAAGAAGTAGCAATCTTGGTGGGTGTGATTGTTGGGATACTAGTGCTTTTAGTGCTTCTGGTTTTGAGCTGTTTCCTTTTGTGTAGAAGGTATCTCCCTAGGGGAGTATCTGAGCAGCATTTGCTGCATAAATCAAAGAAAGACCACCCAGTAGCATTAGGATTCTCCACTGAGATGCTAACAAATGCAAGTAGGTCATTCACTAACAAAAATGCCTATAATCACTTTTCAAATCAATTAACTTTTACACTGACCAAGTTGGCTATTTGTCTATTCTTCAGGGTTTATTTCACAAGCAGCAAAGGCAGGCATGCTAGGTCTCCCAGGATGTAGAGCGTTTTCATTAGAGGAGTTGGTGGATATTACCAGAAATTTTGACAAGTCTGCCCTTTTGGGTGAAGGTTCATATGGAAAGGTATAGTTTCAGTTCAGAACTAGCTATATTATTATGCTCAGTTTGATGTGGAATTGACTGAAAACCATAGAAGCATTGATTTGATAATAATATGCAGATTTACAAAGGTAGACTACAGAATGGGATCCATGTTGTTATTAGGTGCCTGCTTGTGTCAAAGAAATACACAATTCGAAATCTTAAACTCCGTTTGGATTTGCTTGCCAAGCTTCGTCACCCTCATTTAGTATGCCTTTTAGGACACTGCCTTGACGGTGGTGGAGATGATTACAGTGTCAACAAGGTGTACCTTGTCTCTGAGTATGTGTCAAATGGGACCTTTCGTGCTAAACTCTCTGGTAAAGTTGAGAATACAACAAGCAATATGTAATCTACTTACTGAAATTTGGAGCCTAATTTCAATTGTGTCTACCTCATTTTCCATAACCATTACCAATATTACTTCATCTTGATGTATGTGTAGGTAGGCCCGAAAAAGCTCTTAACTGGCCACAGAGGTTGTCAGTCCTCATAGGTGTGGCCAAGGCTGTGCACTTCCTACATACTGGAATTATTCCAGGTTTCTTGAGCAACCGGCTGAAGATGAACAATATCTTGCTCAATGAGCATGATAATGCAAAATTAAGTGACTACGGGCTGTCTATTATCTCAGAAGAAACCGATACGTCTATGGTAGGTCTCCTCCTAATGCAGTTGGTCCTGCACTAATTCGTTTCATCCTTTTCCCTGATTTTCTTACTAACCTTTGTTCTTGGTTTGTATCTTGTAGGCAAATGAAGGCCATAAGTCATGGTAAGATTTCCTTGTATTGAAGCAGTGTTGGCACTAGTCATTTAGATTTTGACAGTTAACCATGAGAACGCCATGTTTTTCAGGCAAATGAAAAGTTTAGAGGATGATGCTTATAGCTTCGGTTATATACTGCTGGAGGCTTTTGTTGGAGCTTCAGTTTCTGCTAGAAGAGAGGCATTCCTGCTAAATGATATGGTAACTAATCAACATCTGGCTTTGGATGCGAAGCTATCATCTTCTCCCTCTATGTTCCACATCTTGTTAAAATTCCGTTGCATTACTATGTTACTATGTATGCTACTGATTAATCATGATTCTGTAATTTGCAGGCATCTCTGAACACCCAGGAAGGCCAGAAGCAGCTAGTAGAACCGATAGTTCTATCAACTTGTTCACAACAATCTTTATCAATTGTCATCTCCATAATGAGCAAATGCATTTCTCCTGAAGCAAGCCGTCCATCTTTTGAGGACATTCTTTGGAACTTACAATATGCAGTTCAAGTACAGGCAACAGCCGACGGCGACAATAGATATGATACTGCATCACATGGTTGAGTTGAAGTTTAGTGGTTTTAGTTTTTAATTCTCAAAGTATAGCATTCTCTTGAAGCTACTTCACAAAGAAATGTGCCTCAAGCAGGGAAGTTTCATTGGATTAGTAATGCAATATAAATCTTATTTACTGCTTTCATATATTCCTTCTGTTAGTATGCACAAAGATAAATAAAAAAGCAAAGTTTCCAGAAGTCATGAACTCGTAGTTGTCGATCTCTTTAGTTTCTTTGTGAAATTTCTACCTATTAGTCTCGAGGATCGATCTCATTATGGCATGAATCTTTTGATTCATCAGACTCAACTGGTTCTCGGAATATCAGAAACGTTGCATCAGTTGAGCATTACTCTGTAGGAATAAAATTTGCACCATACAGGTATATTGCACCTCCTTATTCTTTTTCTTAACTTTTTTGCAATGTTGCACGGACAAATCTAAAAAATGACAATCCCGACACGGTAAATAAATAATATATTTTTATATTTTTAATACATAAAAATATTTCTCACTTCCAAAAAAATAAATATATAAAAAAGTCTTAAAAATAATTAAATTTATATAGGACTCTTTTGATATGTTATTTTTTGACTCTAGCACTTCAACGCCCAACATAATAATTAGAAGAACCATAATCTTCACCAAAGCCCCCATCTCATATCAAGTCTCCCTTCACTCAACCCAATTCCTCTCCCTCTCTGCTTGCGCTCCACTTCTGACTAAACGTACTTCATCCAATCCCTCCTTCTCTGTTTCTGACTAAACAAGTAAACACACTTATCAATAAACTTACAAGAAGCTGGAGGTCAGTGCCCAGAGATTGGCGATACCCAGAAGTTATCGGAGTTTGTCTCTGTCTTTTGACTTCGATTAGAGGCTCACATCTCTCGAGCTCTCACCCTTATGTTTGTCTGGTGGAGTTCGCATCTGTCTTTTTTATAATAATAATCCTCAAAACGGTGACGTGACATGTTGGAAGGGCTTTTGGAAATAAAATAGGCCGTATGAAAAGTCAGTATTACTCGAATAATCTAATAATATTAACTGATACCTATCTGACGGTATCAGACGTGTATTGGGCCTTATAAAATCGTACTCAGCAATTTACGGCCATATCAGTGCTTACCTGATGCTCTTTATGTTACAAATATGTTCTTGGATAAGGTCAGATACGGTTTGTAACATAAAGAGCATCAGGTAAGAGTAACATTTCATCCCTGTTCTTTATGCTCTTTATGGTAAGAGAATTTTCCCCACTCTCGCGTCTCCACCCTCGCCCCTGTTCCCCTGAGCCCCCGTGCCCCATTTGGGGATATTCCTAAACGGGGGAATCCACGTCAAGTCCCCGCGAGGGATGGGGGCGGGAGATTGGGTTCCCCACCCTCGTCCTCATCCCTTGTATCAACATTAATTTTTCTTAAATTTGTTTGATTATATGGTTTTTTCTACATTTTTCCTGTTTTTTTACTAATTTTCAGCCAAATAGGGACCCCATATGGGAAATGTGAAAACCTTGCCCCCACCCCATACCCTGAGGGGAAAATAATTCGTCCCGCCCTCGCGTCCTTAACGGGGAATTTCAGCCCCACCCCCGTGTTCCAAATAAGGAAATCCCCGTGGGGTCCCCACCCCCGTCCCTAGATGCCCATTCTAATATCCGATCGTATCAAACGCGTATTGGGCCTTATAAAACCGTACCCTGCAGTTAACGACCATACCAGTGCTTACCTGATGCTCTTTATGTTTGAAATATGTTCTTTGATAAGGTCAGATACGGTTTCATATGGCCCGATACGGGTTTGATATGGCAGTTGCATATATGGAAATAAATTTGCTCGTGGAGGTAATATTAACTAGTGTAAGCGCCTCTGCTTTTCCTCGTAAACAAATTGGGCCGGAACCAAAATGTAAAGACGAAAGCTCAAACAAAGAAGTATTAAGAAGGGCTTTCAGAAATAAAACAGGCCGCATGAAAATTCAGTATTACCCGAACAATCTAATAATATTGACTAACACGTATCCTTTCTTATCAGAGGCGTATCAGGCTTTATAAAACCGTACCCAGCAGTTTACGGTCATACTAGTGCTAACCTGATGTTCTTTACGTTATAAATATGTTCTTAGATATGGTCAAATACGGTTTCATATGGCCCGATACGGGTCTGATACGGCGGTTCTGTATAGAAAATTAATTTGCTCGTGGGGTAATATTGACATTTCATCTTTTATATGTTAGTGTGTTTAGCGTCTCTGTTTTTCCTCGTAAACAAAATAGGCCTGAACCAAAATGTAAATATGAAGGACCAAACAAATAGGTATTAAGAAGAGCTTTCAGAAATAAAATGGAGCGCCTGCAAATTCAGAATTACCCGAACAATCTAATAATATTGACTGATATGTATCCGGCCGTATCGAACGCGTATCGGGCCTTATAAAACCGTAACCGACAATAGGGGTGGGCGTTTTACACCAAAAATGCGGCAACCGACGTGAACCACACCGAAAAACATGATTCGGTAACTGCACCGAATTAAAACGGTGTCATTTTATGGTCACACCGCACCGAACCGTATAAAAGCGGTTCGGTTGCGGTTTGAGGTTATAATTCAACTGATTTACACCGAATTATATTTTCTTAATTTTTAATTAAATGAATTTGATTTTTAATATATAAAAAAATTATTTATCTTCAAGTTTGTAGTTTGAAAGTTGTTGTGTTTGCATGATATGTGATATATGTTGATTTATTAAGTTACCATATATGATGTTTTTGTTTGTTAATTTATATTCTGAAGACATTTGTAGATTTGTATGGACTCTTAATACATTCAAAATTTGTTCATGCCTTATAGAAATTGTTAGCAAAAAATTCAGACATCCCTTATTTTTTGAAATAAATAAATCGATTTACACCGAAACAGACTCGCACAGGACCGAAAAATTGTGTAACCGAATTATTTGAAAAACGAAAAAAAACGGTTTGGTTACGGTTTGAAATATTGTAAAACCGAAAAAAATGGTTCTGTTGCGGTTTGAGCCTCAAACCGATCCGAATCGAACCACGCCCACCCCTACCTGACTATTTATGGCCATACCAGTGCTTACCTGATGCTCTTTATATTTGGAATATGTTCTTGGATATGGACATATGCGGTTTCATAAGGTTTGATACGACAATTACGTAAATGGAATAAATTTGCTCGCGGGGGTAATATTTACATTTCATCTTTAATGTGTTAGTGTGTTTAGCGCCTCTGCTTTTTCTCGTAAACAAAATGGTCCATAACCAAAATTTAAAGACGTAAGACTAAACAAAGAAATATTAAGGACTTTTGGAAATAAAATGGGCGGCATGAAAAGTCAGTGTTACCCGAACAATCTAATAATATTGACTGATACGTATCCGGCCTTATCAGACTTGTATCGGGACTTATAACACCATACCCAGTCATTTACGGCCATACTAGTGCTTACCTGATGCTCTTTATGTTAGGAATATATTCTCTGATAGAGACATATACGGTTTCATACGGATCGATACGACCGTTACGTATATGAAAATAAATTTGCTTGTGTGTTAATATTCACTTTTCATCTTTAATGTGCTAGTGTGTTTAGCACATCTGTTTTTCCTCATAAACAAAATTGGAGGGAACCAATATGTAAAGACGAAAGCTCAAACAAAGAAGTATTAAGAAGGGCTTTCGGAAATCAATTGGGCCGCTTGAAAAGTCAGTAGTACAAGAACAATCTAATAATATTGACTGATATGTATCCGGTCGTATCGGACTCGTATTGGGCCTTGTAAAATCATACCCAGCAGTTTACGACCATACTAGTGCTTACTTGATGTCTTTACGTTAGAAATATGTTCTTGGATAAGCTCTTATATGGTTTCGTATGGCCCGATACGAGTCTGATACGGCAGTTACGTATATGAAAATAAATTTGCTTGTTGGTTAATATTCAATTTTCATCTTTAATGTGTTAGTGTGTTTAGCGCCTCTACTTTTCCTTGTAAACAAAATTGGCTAGAACCAATATGTAAATACGGAATCTCAAACAAACAAGTATTAAGAAGGGTTTTTGAAAATAAAATGGGCCGCATGAAAAGTCAGTATTACCTGAATAATCTAATAATATTGACTGATAAGTATCCGGTCGTATCGAAAGTGTATCGGGCCTTATAAAACCGTACACAGCAGTTTACGACCATACCAGTGCTTGCATGATGTTCTTTATGTTAGAAATATGTTCTTGGATAAGGTCATATACGGTTTCATTCGACCCGATACGACAGTTACGTATATGTAAATAAATTTAGTCGTAGGGTTAATATTAAATTTTCATTTTTAATATGTTAGTGTATTTAGCGTCTCTGCTTTTCCTCGTAAACAAAATTGGCCAGAACCAAAATGTAAAGACGAAATAACAAACAAATATGTATTAAGAAGGGCTTTTGGAAATAAAATGGGCCGCATGAAAAGTCAGTATTACCCGAACAATCTAATAATAATTACTGATACGTATTCAGACATATCGGACGCGTATCGGGCCTTATAAAATCATACCCGGCTGTTACGGCCGTACCAGTGCATACCTGATGCTCTTTAGGTTAGGAATATGTTCTCTGATAGGGACATATACATTTTCATACAGTTCGATACGAGTTAGATATGGCCAATTGGTATATGGAAATAAATTTGCTCGTAGTTTAATATTCAATTGTCATCTTTAATGTGTTAGCGTGTTTAACGCCTCTGTTTTTCCTCGTAAACAAAATTGGTCGGAACTAATATGTAAAATGAATGCTCAAACAAAGAAGTATTAAGAAAGGCTTTTGGAAAAAAAATGGGCCGCATGAAAAGTCGGTATTACCCGAACAATCTAATAATATTGACTGACACATATCCTTTCTTATCAAAGAGGTATCAGACTTTATAAAACCGTACCTAGCAGTTTACGACCATACTAGTACTTACCTGATGTTCTTTACGTTATAAATATGTTCTTGGATATGGTCAGATACTGTTTCATACGGCCCGATACGAGTCTGATACTGCAATTACATATATGGAAAAAAATTTGATCGTGGGGGTAATATTCACTTTTCATCTTTAATGTGTTAGTGTGTTCAGCACCTCTGCTTTTCCTCGTAAACAAAATGGGCCCAAACCAAAATGTAAAAACGAAAGCTCAAACAAATAAGTATTAAGAAGCGCTATTGGAAATAAAATGTGCCTCATGAAATGTCAGTATTACCCGAATAATCTAATAATATTGACTGATACGTATCTGGTCGTATCGGATAATTTTGTAACGGGCCTTATAAAACTGTATCTAGCAGTACGACCATACAAGCTCTTTATGTTAGAAATATGTTCTTGGATATGGTTTCATACGGCCCGATACGGGTCCGATACGACGATTACATATATGGAAATAAATTTGATTGGGGTAATATTCACTTTTCATCTTTAATGTGTTAGTGTGGTCCGTAAACAAAATGACCCCAAACCAAAATGTAAAGATGAAATCTCAAACAAAGAAGTATTAAGAAGGGCTTTTGGAAATAAAATGGTCCGCATGAAAGTTCAGTATTACCTGAAAAATCTAATAATATTGACTGATACGCATCCGGCCGTATCAGACGCGTATCGGGCCTTATAAAACCGTACCCGACAGTTTATGGCCATACCAATGCTTACCTGGTGCTCTTTATGTTAGGAATATGTTCTTGGATAACAACATATACGATTTCATATGGCTCAATACAGGTCTGATACAATGATTACGTATATGAAAATAAATTTTCTCGCAGGGATATTATTTACTTTTCATCTTTAATGTGTTACTGCGTTTAGCGCCTCTGCTTTCAGTACGTGTAGTAGCAGATTTTAAGTACCATAACTATAACATTAAATGAGTTTTCTCCGTGTCATAAAGAAAGATGACTAAACATCAAGTTGGACAACATCAAATAAGTTAGCAAATCAATATTTGATATATACGTTAAAAATATGATCTCTCATTAAAAGTGTCATATATATATAAAAACAAATCATATAGCAAATGATTATGAGATACACACTAAACATAGAATTTAACCATATTATGAACCATCTTGAGTAAAAGCTCCCCCAATTTGTATACCACCGAACTTATTCGGTGATGCTACTACGCTTCACACATCATAATTCCCCTTCCACTGGTTTCAGATTCTAATATAAGCAACCCAAATCAAAACCAACTACAAATGCAAATCAAATATTCAAATCAAGTACTAGTAACATGACTCGCTCACCTCTTCACTTTCAACAACTTCAACTTAGGTGCCTACCACGTAACCATTTGGTTCAGTCAACAAGATCGAATCCTCAGCCACCACCCTCTCATGTCGTCAAGCTCCTCATCCTTCACCTTTTCGTCCCTGATTACAAGATCTGTCAAGATCTACACTTTTGAAGTGTCTCGTTTGCCGAAATTCACGATATTAGATTTTTTTTCGACATCGACGTTGGCCTAAGCTTCCTCGGAGGCATATCAATGGGGAGAGACGGAGCCGGATGTTCAGAGTAGGTTAATCATCTTGTTACGGTGTCCTCTTCGGGTTGCTGAATGCACCTTTTGGCTTTGCTATGATACTATCACCATCATCTCCTTCAGCCTTTTCCATTTCGAAAGATTCATGCTAGCTTTCGTTTCATCCTCAACACAACTACAGCGCCATCGATCATCCAAACGCAGCACCAAATACGGCGCCGACAACTGCCATACTCACAAAGCTCTCCTGCAGCCATGTCTTCTTGTCTACGTCACCAAAGTCCTTAGCAATGCCCCAGAGATCACAAATATATCGTATCCAAAATAGAGGCGTCTGTCACAACTGGCTACTACATTTATTCTAGTTGCTTAGTTAGAAACTCATGCTACACCTTCGTTTGAGATGTAGCTATGTTAGAAACTAATGGAGCTTCCAGGATTTGGTCCATCTGATCACTAGAATGCAACAACCTCTTAAACACAATCATGATTTTGAACCTGTAACCAAGTATCAGGGGAAAACAAGAACAACTCCTCAAAATTTTCAATATACATTGCTATTGAGTTATCACTTGAGCTAAAGAGAATGTGTTATTCAACCGAAAAAATCCTGAACACCTCTGCCGGCGAAAACCCGGTCGGAAAGCTCGGCCAAAACGGCATTAACAGTAAGCAAAACGACACTGGAGCCAGCGATAACCCCAAGCACAACTCCGGTAGTCCCCAAGACCTTACCAAATACAGGCCACTCTATCTCCTTAACCTCCTCCGCCACTCCGCTAAACAAATCGCCGCCGCCTCCTTCTTTCTCCTTCCTCTCCCCCATCGCCTTCTTTATCTCCGCGCCCAACTCGCCGGGTTGATTCGGCGACGGCTCTTCTTCTGCCTCGGTGTCGGAGTTTGCTTGGCTTTCGTCGACGGCTTTGATTGAAGTGAGGAGCGGTGGCTTTCTCTTGCCATTGAACTTCAGGTGAATGACACGTGGAGTTTGGAGTGTGACGGAGGAGGTTAGGTTGCCGGTTTTTGAAGATGACGGGAAGGGTGACATCACCGGGACCTGGGCGAGAGAGCGAAGCGCCATGGGTGATTGGGTGGTGTGGTACTATGGTGACTGAAATTGGATGGTGTTGGATTTTACAGGGGATAAGGGTTAGGTCGGTCATTAATTCTTGAGCCCAAACTTGAGGTGTCCTCTACTTTATGGCCCAAGTGACTTGAAATCCATGCCCCATTTATGTGATGAAAAATATGATATATAACAATACAAGTGAAGAATGATTTTACAGAACTTCTTTATTGAAAATGACAGGTTTGCTCATACGCGGGATAGATGTGCGGGATAAAATGGTGAAAGTCGTCCGATTTTTAATGAATTGATCAAACGGACAGGATAAAACGGACTTAAACGGACATGATCAATTCATTAAAGATCGGACAGTTGTCGTCGTTTCGTTCCGCACGGCAATCTCGCGTCTGAGCGGGCATGTTGAAAATGAATCCATTCGTCATTCTCCACATTAAAATTAAAAAAAAACACTAAATTATCTTTCGGTTTTACAATTTCTGATTTTACAAAGAGTTGATCGAGTTAATATCAAACCCGAAATGACATATTTCATAGTTGTTTAAGTCGTTTAACTGTGTTTTATTCTATAATCCTCCTTAGCTAAATTATTTGTTGGATAATTTTGTTATACATAATGTATAATTCCCTCTTTACCCAAAGTTATACATGATGTTGCTTTTACTATCAATATAATTAACGGATAGAGTTAATGGATGGTCTTGTTTGACACCAAAGTTAAATGAAATGTAACGTTAGTTCACTGTGTTACCGTATGTTGTAACATGAAACAATATGTTAATTTCTTATAATATCCTATTCATAACAAATATATTTATATTTGAAGCTAACGATTTTGTTTGTGTTTTAAAATGCTAGGATTGAACAACCTATATATAATGGATTACATATATAGGTTGATATCACATCAAAGTAACTTTTTTTTGGAAACTTCGACAATCATGTTCAACTTATGTAAATGATCTGTCATCCTTATTATTAGTCATACCCTATGGTTTTGATTATCAACCATCCTTAGTCACATCCTTCTTATTAGTCACTTTGGTCTTCATATCAGTTTTATTTATTTGCATGCCAGTGTATTTGTTCATCTCGCGATCATTTTAGGGATATTTCAATGCCCATTGCAAAAGGAATGACTTCGTTCTTCTGTGGTTTTGATGACACGATAATACTATTCCGATACTTAGGCCGCAAGTCTTAAGGAGTAACGAAGTAAGCTCAATATGGAGGCTACAAGTTGCTCCTGGACTAACTCAAATGCTTCTATCTCCTCAAGTATGTCACCCTTTTGCTTCGCTCATTTTTGTCTTTTAACTCAATTTCATTGTTTCAACCTTGTAGTCGTGTAGAGGTACTAAATTGATCAATGTACCTCAAGATAGTGATTTGTTTTTTTATGAAACAAAGGGAAACACTTGAGAAACATCAGATGTCGACAATTGAATTTACGTGTTTCAACCTTTTGATTCAAAGTTCATTTGCTATGTTACAATGGTTTCAGATTGGTGGAGCTGGAGAAGCTGCATTCCCCTGCGTTTTTATAGGGTGAAGATGGAAAGTTGGACAAATAAAGGAATTCTGACGCACCAATCTAGTATAATTGTCTGTGAAGCAAAATGTGAAATTTTCTTCGCTTTAAGTCAAAATGTTAACTTTTAAATGTTTTGATAAGCATATCCCACTCCAAAGAGGAAAGTTGTGTACGATGTCTTCTAATTCAAATACCAAATATCTGATAACAACCTTATAGAGTAAAGAGCTACGGTAGATTAGAGTACTTGCGAAAAGCAATAGGATAAAAAGTTGGTCTCTACAAGATGATAGTCATGTACAAATATAGGATCCTGTTATCAAATTCTCTTCTGGTTACAATAAGTTCTACATAGTTCTTGCTTGCTATACAAGTGGTTGTGAAACAAAACTGTGCTGCTACAGAAGACTCCATCCAACTGTGCTGCTACAGAAGACTCCATCCAACTCCAAAATTTGCACATTTTTCATATACTTCCAAGTCAAAACCTATCGGCGATCAGAATTACAATGAAATATAGGGTGGTGAGTGCACTACTGACATGAAAGTCGAGAAGAAGCTTATCCTGTTTCTTAGTAATCCTCCTCTGAACAGAAGACCCCATCAGAGTAGGCAATTTGCACAGTACTTATACACCTAAGCAGAACTCTATAGACAATGACTACAAAGAGTGAAGATGTAGGGTAGCCAAGAGCCCTTGCCAAGTCTCCCCAGGTGCACTACTGACTTGAAAGTCTAGAAGCTTTTCTCGTTTCTTGTAGTAATCTTCCAACAGCTTACTCTGGATAGGCGAAACAGAAATCGGTAACACCACTCGTCCCAGATTTTATCCGTTAAATCACAACCAATATATAACATAGTTTCGGGGTGATGCTACCACTATCCAATAACAACATGCTTTCAGCAGATAATTTAGAACATCATTTAATGATATCACTGGTGCATATGGTGTTTATAGTTCGCCAACAAGAGGACTAGAGGGCTACCTGCTCAGCAAAGGTCTGGAATTTCTCTCTCCAGGCAGCTTCTGCATAAGAAGTGGAGAATGTCAAATATGTAGCATCAAAGTACTTGTTCAAACCGTGACATTCAGCTGTTGGTAATATAAGTTTTTATGCAACCTGGTAGACTGATTACGTTGAAGGCAATGAAATAAAGGACATTACCTCTGGCCAAGCAATGTTCTGTGCATTTGAAATTCAGTACTAGATCAATGTCAACCAATTGTGAAAGAATTTCCTGAAACAAAAACAATTCAGCAAACTTGATTAACAACATAACCTTGTTTAATAAAATATTTCACACAAGCACACCAACACTTCAAGACCTAGATTCGACGACTTAATTAGTTCAACAATATAGTCTATCTCGAAAAACATGCAATTGAAAAAATGTGATTCATAAACCAATTCAAGGCAACAAGACTTACAGCTTGGATCCTGGAACGAGGAATTCCATCAAGTATAAATCCACTCTCTCTGCAATATCCATCCTCCAATCTCTTTGACAACAACCCTAATAGTATATCCTCCTCGGCTACAATCTTCCCACGATTTACGGCATTCGCAATCTAATCGATTCACAACAACAATGCAAGAGCTCAAAACATTAACAAATGTCCAATGTGGCTTCAATTTTTACAGAAGAACTCCTAATTATTTCCCAAACATCATAAAACCAAAAACCCTAAACCCAAATTTCAAGACTTCTTCCATGAAATTAAGAAATAAACGAAAGAAAGAAAGGATCTTTGACCTGGTTGTAGAGAGAAGAGTGAGGGGGAAGCTCCTGACGGACGAGGGTAGCCATGGAAATGTGAGGAACTTGAAGAAGCTTGGAGATTCTCTCGGCGTACACGTGCCTCTTGGTGATTGGGCTCCCTATGAACGCCCACTGCACTCCTCTCGTGGGAACCGAGCCCGCCGCGTCGGCAGTTGGAGGTTGATCGCGTGGCGGCGCGTGGTCGAGCTGGTAGTAGTCGTAATCGAGAATTGGCTGAGCCGCGGCGGCGAATGAGGAGGATGAGAGTCGGCTTAGAGTGAGTCGAAGAAGACGGTGTAGAGGAGGCGCGGCGGTTAAGGCTGTGAAACGACTTAGTTTGATCATCTCGGGCAAGAGCACAGTTGGGTGTGCCCGCCACTTCTGTGGTGACTGGTGAGTGATGCATAGATTTTGACAAGTCAAGTTTTTATTTTGGAAATATTACGGATGGAGTCATTGCAATTACAGTTACTTACTGTAACTACACATAATATTCGTTTGATGGTAACGAATCTTGTAATTAATAATCACGTAATGTTTTCATTTCTCAGTACCTATTATTAGCTTATCTTCCTGTTATCGTTTTCATATATACTGTTAGTTAATCATAGACGTCTAAATTTATTAAGTATATTTTTATAATTTTTTTGTAAAAAAATTATTATTATTTTATCTCTCTACCAATATTTTTCATTATTATAATCCTTTTTTCATTTCATTATATTCTTCATTCTCTACAATTTCAATTTGCATTCTTGAAATCTTCATTCTTTGTAATATTTAGTTATTAATCTGAAGTCTTTATGTTTAGTAACTACATATATTTTTAGCAACAAAAAAAACAATTAAAAGATTACAAAATGAAGCACTTCAGGGCTTTTTGGATGTAGGTATTTCAAGTTGAGGATTTGAAGCTGAGATGTCTTTCTTTGAATTCATGAATTCGTGGCTCATCTCTTTGGTCACAGTAATGGTGAAGGTTGGGCTAAATTGTATGACCTTGATTTCGAAACGCACGTTAAATTTAAGCAAATAATGTTTTGAGTTTGATTCGTGAGTTGAGAGGATAATCCTTATCACATTTGAAAGGTTAATCGGTTGTTATTTTTTGTTGTGGACATAAACTACTGTACAAAATAGTTGCGGAAGTGATGATAAATGCATCTCTTTTTATGAAGCATAGAGGATTTTGTGTTTGTGAAAGTAGACGCTTGATCTCAACTGTAATGTTAGGTTGGATCCGGTTGTAAGTAGATGAAACACTAAAGTGAACGACCCAAAAACATATAAAAGCTGGTCAAAGCTAGATCTTGGTTCAAAAGAACTACAAAGTACAAATAGCAAATAAACATAATCCTGAAGTTATTCTACTAACAAACAAATAAACCCAAATCGCAGACAAAGGTTGGGGATCTCTATAGGCCATTTAGCAATATAATATAATCACCATTCTATGCGCTTCCTTGGTCATTCCTCTCCTTGAGCATTGCCCGGACCCTCATGGGGAGACCATATAGATTAATAAACCCAGCTGCATCAGCTTGATCATACACATCACCGCTCTCAAATGAGGAAATGTCTTGCCTATACAGGCTGTATGGACTCTTACGGCTAGTCACGGTGACCGAGCCCTTGTACAATTTCAGAGTTACTGATCCTGTTGTTGTCTCGGAGACTTTCTCCATGAATGCATCAATGGACTCACGCAGTGGGTCGAACCACCTGCCTGCGTAGACCAGCTCAGCATATTTGAGGGCGCTTGCATCTTTGAATTGTATTGTTTCTCGATCCAAAGTTAAGGACTCCAACTCCCGTGCAGCAGCGAATAGGATGGTGCCTCCAGGAGTTTCATAGACTCCACGGCTCTTCATACCAACAAGACGGTTTTCAACCATGTCAATACGACCAATTGCGTGCCTTCCGCCAATCTCATTAAGCTTTGTAAGCAAAGAAGCTGGTGAAAGCTCTTCTCCATTGACTGAAACTGGAATTCCAGAAACGATCCTGATTTCTACGTACCTATACAAAAACGGGAGCATGTTTAAGAAAAATGTTTTTTTATCAGCAATTAAGAAAATGTACTTGGCAGATTAATGAGAGCTAAAACAAAGAGAACTCGCAACTTACTCGGGTTCATTCGGTGCATCTTCAGGATCGACTGTTAACATGAACATATCCTTCTTTGGCTCATTTTCCGGGTCTTCCAAAATGTCACCCTTTGATCAAACAGAAGATTAACAATTAAGAACTGAAACAGCAAGTATTACGACCCACGAGATCAAACCGATCAAACCAAAAACCTTTGCCAAAGACCTAGACTCATCAAGCAAACATATTCAAAACTGCCTTAACCAAGGCACTCATGTCCTAAATGTTCAGGGAATATCCAATTGCCGTACAAGACTACAACCTTTTTTTAATCATCAGTTATGGCAAAAGGGGAAGGGAAATTAGAACTTCAGGCTAATCATTTTGAAGAGAAGCATAACTGTCAACTGGGAGTATTGAACTGGTACTAACACCCAGTGGCGGACCTAGAATTTTGTATATGTGGGGGCGAAATGTTCATACGAACCCAAAAGAGGCTGAAACGGGGGCGTATACATTAAAATTTAAGAGAAATTAGATAAATTCAATGTATATTTACAAGAAGTCACTGAGGGCGGCAGCCCTCACTTGTCCCAACGTAGGTCCGCCAGTGCTGACACCAATATATTGTTACCACAGATATGAATCAGTCACAAAACCGAAACCAAACATTACAATTCTAGCTCCAAAATACCACCTAAGATTTTATAGTGAAAGATCCAAAACTAACGAAAACAAGAACTGAAACAGAGCTGTAAAAACTACCTCATGACTAAGGTGCCATAAGTTCCCATCTCTGCTGTATATGGATTTCTTTGTCACTGGGACAGGCACATTATGCTTCTTAGCATATTCAATAGCATCTTCTCTACCCATAATGTCCCACTCCCTCCAAGGAGCCACCACTTTCAGTTTGGGGTCAAGAGCAAAAAATGTCAGCTCAAACCGAACCTAAACAGATCAAGACATGAAAGGTCGTGTAAGAAGAAAAAACAAGTGACATGGTATTAATGAAATGCTTAAGTGCGAAACATACCTGATCATTTCCTTTCCCTGTGCATCCATGAGCTACGGCATCAGCTCCAACAGCTTTGGCAACATCTACCATGGCCTGTTTTCAAAATGTTGTATAGATATATCATGACACGTCAAAACTGTGACAAATAAATAACATGGAAAGTTTTGCATATCAATCAGCTAATTAAAGCAATACTCAACTGTACCTGAAACAGAGAGAGGTAGAGCAAATGCAATCATCAAGAACATCACAAAGATTATTTTCATTTGATTCAACATGCAATTAGCAATCAACAAAGGCAATGAACATATAATGAAACCACATGAATAGCATCAGATTGAGAGATCACCTTAGCAATAACAGGACGAGCCATTGAGGTCCCCAGCAAGTATTTCCTCTCATAGATTGCTCCAGCTCGCAAGCAAGGGAATATATAGTCTTTTACAAACTCCTCCTTGAGATCCTTCACTACTAACTGACAAGCCCCACTCGCCTTGGCCTTCTGTTCCAGACCGTCCAATTCTTTTATACCCTAAATTTTTCAGAAAAGGGAGTGCATGAAAGTCCGGACCAACAATTACCAACTTAAATTCATTGCTTGAAACAATACAAGATATCTCTGAAATAGATGTTGCTATGCTAAACTTACTTGACCGACATCGGCAGTGAAGCAAACAACTTCACAACCATAGTTCTCCCTGCAAATATAAAGTAATTGAACAGATCAAAACAGCACACTATTGACTCAGAAGTATACCTGTAATAGAACTGCTTGAGAAAACATGTGAAACAACATGTGCAATGTGTTACAATAAAGCATTATAACTGAGTATGGTAACTGTGATTTAGTAAAAGAGTAGACGTAGCAATAAGGAATACCCCAAAAGGTAAATGGTAAGGTTTTGGGAAGGGAGATGGGTAGTGGAGACAGCTTTACGTTATTCAATTCTGCATTTATATAGATTATCAAATTGTAATCAGCTTTCCATTGCTAGAGCGTGTAATAATTCCTCTATTTTCCTGCTGAGTTGGGATTTCAAAAGGAAGTGGACACATCCAGAAGTTGGGGTCATGTCTTTATTATATCAGTTAGAGAGTGTTGTCCTGATTTCATCTAGAACAGACAATAAAAAGTGGTTGTTGGTGTCAACAGAGGATATGAATGGTAAAATCTGATGTTGAAATTCCTCAATTCTTCCCCCTTTTCTGTAGTACAAAAATGTATAGTTTGTCCTGAATTCAGTTGTTAGCTTGGGTTATTACTTACGGAAAGCTCAAAACATGTGACTTGGTTCAAATTTCAATAAGAGAAAGACCTATAGTTTGTACCTTCCCCTTGGTTGCTTTCATACACATTGAATAAATCTATGTTAACCCACCTCCCCTTCATATGCTTCGTTACAATCATATAGTGATAGAAAAGAAAAATGGTTGTTGCAGATCACTTATGCAAGTATCAAATACATGGCTGATGTTTACTATAGCTGCCAATGTGCTTACAAAAACAAATACCATACCTTAGCCATGGGACAATGACTGATGTGTCCAAGCCACCACTATAGGCCAGAACAACCTTGTTCAATTTGCCACGCAATCCTCTTCCGTTTGTAGATTCAGCTACTTCGGTCGCACTATAACAGGGCAGTGCTGCTCTAATAACTGCATGCATCCAAAGGGTAAACATAGACATCTCACTTTAAATCGTTCAGAGAAACAATGACAAACAAGCCTCACCTTGGTTGCGGGTTCTAGTTACACCCCCATTGGTACTCAAACCCACAAATGCCTTCCCTTGTAGCTCACTCTTTCTCGCCCCCAACTGCAGAAACAAGTAAAAAGTTCATCTTTCAAGGCCAACATTATGAAAATAACCGAATACAATTACAAAGCAAAGCGAAACTCAATATAGCTCTGCCTCATGAAGCGACAATCTCCCTTGACAAGCAACTCCATCAGGGCAAAAATTCAACTCTGCTCATTCAAAAACAAAAAACATCAACAGAATGATATCAGAACATATAATCACACAGCAATCTAAGCACTTTTCAAAACCCGAGCATCGACTTTTCTGGGTGTTATAGATTTATCTCAAATTGACAAAAATACAAAAAAAACATCTGATTGATTCTGGTTTCTGTGAAAACAAAACCAGAACTTAAGCAAAAAGTTTCGTTCTGATCGAGAACTCCAACAGACCCAGAATTTTGTCACCGAAAAAAGAGAATCATGTACCTGATCTTGGAGCGTGAAAGGCAAAGTTGGTGGGCAAGCAAGCGGACATGGTGTTCAACTGAGCCATAGTGACGGTGACAGAGCTGCTGAGTGTCTGAGTGAAAAGTATTACTAGGGTTTTATATAGGGTTTTACTTTTTCATTTTAGGAACAAACTATTGAATTGTCTAAAATGTCCATTTCCTTGGATAATTTGAAAATTAAAAAAAAGGACATTTTTATATTTCGGATGTTGATTACAACTAGATAGGTTACACACGGCGTCCAAATAGAAGTAAATAATATTATTCCGATGTTGAACGAAAAGACAAATCAAGTCATTTTCACTTAAGGCCCAAAACTATTCACCCAAGGCCAAAAACTATTCATTAGAAACGATAACATTTGCTGATGTCATACCAACAAATGTATATATAGTACTGTCGTTAAATTAATACTCAATTAATTAATAATTTTGTTAAAGTTTCCAATCATGACAGGGGCTCCATAATTAAACTATCATCTTCAATTTCAACTTCATCATCTTGATTAGTTTCCATGACGCTTGTAATAATCTCCTCTTCAGTCAACAACTCTGTAATTGAGTTATTTTCTTCAGGGTAGTTTAAGAGGTATTTCACGTCCATCATATTACAATAATTCAATCCTTTGATTACATTTTGTAGTTCTTGAGCGCCTTCGTCGTCTAAGTGTTCATCCAAATTCTCTAAAACCATGATATTCATTGACCTGATAATTTTATAATGATAAAACCAGTTTGCAATTGTATTTGCATGAACATCTATAGTCCAAACTAAAATTACAAGATTCATTGCATCTAAACATTTATCGTCTCTTGACTCACTTGCAAGTCAAACTGTAACACCCCGTACCTAAAAGTTACCTTTTCATAGAAGTTTATGAGTTACCGATAGTTCTTAACTATGACCGATGAATTATAAGTTATTGCTCTAGTTTATTTTCGAGTGTTTCTAAACTCTTCAAATTCCTCATTTAATGACTCGATGTTGTAGTACGTATCGACACGAGTCTCCTGGTATTTTCAGATTATTTTTCGAAGCTTCCGTTTATTTTCTATGAATTTCTGAAGTTTTTGATAATTTTCAATTACCTCTCCGGTAAATAGTTTTTACCATTTAACTAATTACTCTTTACCTTATTTTAATCTGGACCGTCAAATCAATTAGGGATTTGATATGGGTCGTTGATTTGAGTATATAAAGGGAGAGAGGTGTTGACCCGAGTCAAAAGCCAGCTCGGGCGTTGACCCGAGCCCAGACCTCTCTTTCTCCGCTACGTCGCCTTGGTCTATCTCAAGCAAGTTCTCCGCCGTCCCGCCACCCCACGCCGGCGCACCACCTCCAAAAGTTTCCTTAATCCTTCCTCTACCCTAGCCCAGCCTCCAAACCCGCCAAACAACCACCACAACCGGAGATCGAGAGAGGAAGAGCTCCGCCTGTGTTGGCAGGATTCTAGCCAGTTCAGACGACAAGGCGGCGCGTGACCGGTATATCTCTTATCCCCTCTTCTTCTTCTTCTTCCTTTCCTTACCTTTTGCTTGTTCGATTCTAGTTTAATTCGAGAACCCCTCTTTTCTCTGTTTTCTGTAAATTTCTGGGTTCTCTGCATTTCCTCCGGTGGGCATGTTCTTCAAGGTTATGGTGGACTTTGGAGCTCAGGTGGGGCTGCAGGGCAGCTGATGGTGGTTGGGAAGAGGCAGAGGCTCTGCTCGTGGAGGAATCAGTAAGGAGGAATGCTGGTTTTGGATTGGAGAAGATTGGAGGCCGATGAGCTGCTGGATTGACTTTAGGGGAGAGTTGGCAGCAGGGAGGCTGCAATTGAGGTTCTAGGTCTGAGTTTTGACAAGCAATAGGTAAACTCGATTTTCCCTAGTGTTCTTGCTGCTGTGATGTTGTTAATCTGTGTCTTATCGAATTTGTGTTGTTGTGTTGATTAAATCGTGTTGTTTTGTTTGTCTGCCTATCGTAACTTGGGAACGAGGTAAACGAGGAGGTTTTGACAAAATTTCGGCAAGTTACCTGGATCCGAGGACGGTTCCGGTGATGCAGTGAAACCAGTAGATTACCGAAGAGATAGAAATCGAATCCCCGTTAAGCTTGAGTTGAAAAGTGTCGGTTGAATCGTAATTTGGATATTTACGGAAAAATTGGACATAAGTAGAAAATTTTCATTTTGGAAAACTTCCCATTTTAAAGAAGACTTACCAATTTATGAGACTTTTCATTTTGGGAAACTTCCCTTTTTGGAAGGTTTCCATTTATGGAAAGTTGTTAAATTGGGTTGAAAAGGTTAAAGAAAAGGTAGAATTCAAGTTATAGGATTTGAAGTTAATTAGTGAAGTATTAAGATTATAATTATGTTGACCACTCTAATGGTTGAGGAAGATGTTGACTTCTATTGACAGGAATGTCGAGTTGATCGTGGAAAAACAATCGGATAATTTCATTATCGACATATCGACTCACAATTAGTAAAACGATTTAAGTTGTGGATTGGGTGTCCATAATAATTCCATAAAATTACTATGTGATAACCTATCATCAAATTAAATAGTAAGAAAAGTCGTTATGTTAGGGTTACGAAGTCATAAACTAAATGTCCAGTCGATAATCAAAAATAGTTCTATTTGTTGATAAGTCGATAAAAAGGGTTTGGTTAGTAAACTCTTGGTCAAATTAAGATTTCCTAGTCAAACTAGGAAAAGTACAATCAACTGTATGAACGACTGATGTGCTCATTAATTTTATAGTCAATGGTTGAACATGCGATTGGACTCGACCATGTGGTTATGTCGATATGGCCCTCGAGGAGTATTTCGGGCATTGAGGAAACCACATTAAGTACTGTGAGTGAACTTTTATTTTAAATTTAATGCATGCAATAGATTTTATTTGGTTTCTCATTTATTTATGAATTTCCTCCATTTTAAGTTTTATGGTGATTTTAGGAAAATGAGAATTTAATATTTTTCAAAGATAAGTGAGTCAGGAAAGAGGTTCCTATCTTTCTCATGATTTTAAAGGATTTTTCTCGGATTATGGTTTCAATTTATATCACCATTTTGGGTTATGGAGGGGAATTATTTTAAAAGGGAAAAATTGGCTCTTGGATTTATTGATTTAAAGTAAAATCAGGGAACCGGTTTCGGATGCCTGAAAATGTTTTAAATCCAATGTATTTTGGGGGAAAAAGTCATGGGTGTTTTGACTTGGATTTCGATTTATTTACCACGAGGTTTTTAAGGATTTTCAAGGTTATGGTTATATGTAATGCATGCTAGCATAGACCCTCTCCAGATGGAGATGGTACCCTCTCTGGATTGTAGCTGGTCAGACCCTCTTCGGTGGTAGCTGGTCGGTTGGACCCTCCCGAATAGAGCGGGTCATGGGACCCTTTCCGATTGAGCTGGTCAATAGAACCTCTCGTGGAACGAGTTGGTCATATGTTTTGTCGTGGTTATGGTGTTAATACCCCACATCTTAAATTATGGATTTGAGCTAAGGGATTTGTTTTACAATTTATTTATTCATTTTCTATTGGTTGCGTACAATCTATGTCATGCTAGGCAGCTGGGTGCTCAGTGGTTGGAAACAAGTACTCGACAACTATGCAACACTGGTCCTTTGTAGCTAGGCACTAGGCGCTCGACAGCTGGGAGCTGGGCGCTCGGTAGCTAGGCAGCCTTTGCTCTGTAGCTAGACGTTGGACATCCTACACCGGTAGCTGATTCTCCTACCATGTTCTCAACGGGACTTCTACCCGGAGAAATGTGCTAACGTTGATCAAACACAACGCGGGTTCAAGAAATGAGATGATTCTCCAATTCCGAACTCTCTTTAATAGCATAACACAAACCAACATTGGATATCTCACAACGTGGACCTAAAAACATCTTTGGTGCATGGTGCACGACAACTAGTGTTTGTCACTCGGCAGCTGCCCTAGGCAATGCTCGGTAGCAATCGGCAGTCAGCGCTCAATAGTGCATGGCAATTAGTGCGTAGGGCTTTAACAGCTAGTAGCCACGAGCACTTATAGTGCCTGGCAGCAACGCACGACAGCGTCTTGGCAGGTGCACATACGGTGCCCAGCAGCAGCGCACACGTGCACAGTGGCAAGCACTGGCAGCAGCGTGCACACGTGCACAGGGGCAAGCCCTGGCAGCAGCGTGCACGCGCACAGAGGTAGGTGCACATACGGTGCCCTGCAGTAGCGCACACGTGCATAGGGGCAAGCCCTAGCAGCAGCGTGCACGCGCACAGGTGCAGGACCTTGTAACAGTGCTGAGCAGGTGCACGCGCCAGAGCACAGTGCTCGGCAGCAGCGCACAACGAGCAGCTTGTGGGCTAGAGGTGCCGGTAGCCAAATGCCCTTATGTTTTAGGATTTCCATAATAACCTGCAAAGACAAACATCCCAAGCATAGAATGGAGATGAAGAAGGGAGGAACAAATTTTATCCTTCCCGAGGTTATTAAACTTTGAAATTACTCAAAAGTAAAGCTTACTTGCTAGTCTACCAAATAGACTGCATTTATATAAGCTACTCCATGCTTCCATGCTCAAATTCATGCACGTTCGGCGATCGTTCACATCGTAAATTGTCGTGCGGGGAGACCATGAAACATATGAAAAACATATGGTTAGTTAAACTTGCCATAAAACAGTAGCAAAGTGTTGAAAAACATCAACAATATGGAGGATTCAAAGAGAAATTAGGAATACAACCCGTTTTTCTCAAGGAAAAGTGAATCCTATGCGCGTTGCAGTCATTGGGGGAGGACCGGTTCACCCATGTTTACTCCGGTTCTGGGGTGCCCTTTTGACTGAAGGATCCTCACATACTTGTGCATAACCTCTGCAAATTTCACGGAAATCGGACTTAGGAAAGTGCCCGAACCGGTTGCTTGAACAGTTAGGCTGGTCTGGGGATTCCGGCCGGTTCTTGGTATGAGGCCAGCGGCGTTGGATTCTTGAGAACAATATCTTCAAGTTCTCTGTTGGTGACGAAATCCAATTCGGATTTTATGCTGTCGATAATGGCTTGTGAAACCTGGGGTAAATTTTAGGGTTTCTTGGTGCGCAGGTGCACAGGGATGCGCAGCAGTGCCCAGAAGGTGCGCAGTAGTGGTACGTGGCAGTGCACGGTGGTGCCCAACGGTGCTCGCGGCAATGCACAGGCGTGCGCGCGACATTTATTTTTTTTTATCTTGGTGGTGGCCTACTTGCTCTTTTTAGGGTTAGAGCTAAGTGCTGATAACGTGTTGTAGAATAATATTGAGAGAATAAATTCCTTTTACCTGTAGAATGAAACCCTTTTATATAGGGAAATATATGAGGCTCTTGGACTATTACATGAATATATGTAAAATCCTATTACAACATGAATTATTACATAAAATCTGTATCCAAAACATAAACCAATATACACGTATATATCAAATATACTAAAACAATGACTAAATAATAAATAACAGACATGTATTTGTTGAAGCCCACAAAGCCGCCAGCAAATCTTGAACGCTGTCAAAGTGTTTGTACTCTACACCAGTACACAACCTCCATTTCACTCAAACCCATCGGTGTCTGACGGCGCGATCCAAAATGGGCGGCAAGTTCACTTCCGTATTTCATATCAACACTCTCTATCCGGATCCTGAATCGGGTTTCTGATGACCCGTGTTTGTCATTCCACAGGTAAAAAGGAATCTTCTTCTCCGAGTCTATGGCTGGCTTCGAATCCAAGCAAGCGATGGGGGGAGCTCTTCTTTCTTTTCTACACTCCCTTCTGGCTCACTCTCTGCCTCGGAATCGTCGTCCCCTTTAAGCTTTACGAGGTTCGATCTGAGTTGAGAAATTGAGTATGTTAGTCATTTTGTTATGTGATTTATGATGAAGTAATGTTTTTTGTTGTGGTTGGCAGAGCTTTAGGGAATGGGAGTATTTGCTAATTGGATTGGTGTCCGCTGTTCCTTCTTTTTTGTTACCCATGTTGTTCGTCGGGAAGGTAAATGATTTTCACTGTGTTGTGGTTAAATTTCTCTGCATATTGGTGTGTCTTGCTGTGCATTTAGATGGAAATTTGTGATTTTTCGAGCCTCGAATTGTATTTTCAGAATCTTTTGACCAAGGCTTGCAACATTTCCTTGGCATTGGTTATAAAAGTTCATTTCTTGCTTGAGATAGTAGTGTTTCAAGATAAAGGGATATTACAAGAGTCAAACTTAACTGATATAAGACTGCTGTGTGGTAGCAGTAGGAAAGTCGGATGTTTCATTACCCAAAAGGTGTTTATGTTATCATTGATTTGTTTTGTTTGTTTAATTCTGCAGGCAGATAGAAGCTTGTGTTTGAAGGATCGTTATTGGGTCAAGGCAAGTGCTTTTCCTTGGTGAACTTGTTTATAAGTCATAGTTAATTAGGAGAAGGCTATCAAACAGTTGAACTCATACTTGGTTTGTCAGCTTCATGATATTTATTGATTTGGTTTAACAATGATAATCTGAACATTTATTGATTTGGTCTAACAATGATAATCTGAACCTTGCGTGGCCTGTAGAATTAACCTGTAGTTTACTTGGTTCTAAATTCTGCATTTTTTTGTTTCTTGGTATGTCGCTTGCACTTCACATTGCATTTCCCCATTTACTATGCTCATATGGATATTAGATAATAATTTTTATAGAAACACCTAACACTTATGAAGTTGCCAAGCGTATTATTGAGAAGGCCTTTTCTTTGGCTTAAACTGTTTGCGACTTGTGTTCTAGTTATTTGAACGTTCTCAATTTTCTTATTTTTACTGATGAGTTCATGCTTGAACTGACAGAATTTATCCTTTTGAAACAGGCCAGTGTGTGGACAATATTTTTTAGCTATGTTGGGAATTACTTTTGGACCCACTATTTCTTCACGGTTTTGGGAGCTTCCTATACTTTTCCGTCATGGAAAATGAACAATGTAAGCAAGAAAGCATGAATCAATCTGTAATATACCTGTTATCTTTTCTCACCTCTTTGTCTTGATGCAGGTACCACATACCACATTCCTTCTCACACATGTTTGCTTCCTATTTTATCATGTTGGATCAAACATGACACTACGCAGACTACGCCATGCTATTGCTGACATGCCAAAACAAGTTCAATTGCTTTTGGAGGCTACGTGGATATTGGCTTTTGCTTATTTCATAGCATACCTGGAGACGGTAGCTATTTCCAACGTATGTGATAACCTTCATGAACACCTTTTATCACTTTGCCTAATTGTCAGTTGTGGTTTATCTTAGGTTACCAATATCTTAGGTTAAGGATATTCTTGTGGTTTCATGCTCCCCTAGTCTTGCTTATCCCTCAGCAATTTATTTGATCTTGGGTTACCTATTACTATCAAAAAACTTAATCAACTTGAACTGATAATCATGTCAGCTTCATCAAGCTGAATTATACAGCGGTACAGTCTCCCCTAGTCTTGCTTATCCCTCAGCAATTTATTTGATCTTGGGTTACCTATTACTATCAAAAAACTTAATCAACTTGAACTGATAATCATGTCAGCTTCATCAAGCTGAATTATACAGTGGTACAGTCTCTTGTGATCCTTTACCCTTTAGTCTCTTAGTTAACTTTTACAACTTTATCTGGAGTGAGCCTGTGATTCTAGTATTTTATCTAGACAGCTCGGTAACTTTACTTATCTTTTGATATATAACTTTCTGTAGTTACTGGAGCTTAACAAATAGTTTGTACTTGTACCCTGTGCATTGGAATTTCCAGTTTATAACATGAAATTGACAATAAAATCTTGTCCACACCTATGTTAGAATGACATTTTGATTTGAACATGTGCAGTTTCCTTACTATGAATTTGTTGACCGGGCGGTTATGTACAAAGTTGGGTGCTTGTTTTATGCCATCTACTTCATTGTTAGCTTTCCCATGTTTCTTAGGTAAGAAATGGATAGCTTTATAGGCAAACATTAGTACTACATAAGATAATTTCATGATGACCAATTCAATGCTTTACTTCCAGTTTACTGATGTTGATTCATCCATACACAGGATTGACGAAAAACCTGGTGATGCATGGGACTTACCGAGAGCCACCATAGACGCTCTGGGTGCTGCGATGCTGGTGACCATCATACTAGATCTCTGGCGCATATTCCTGGGACCTATTGTTCCAATTCCAGAAACAAAACAGTGCATTCAACCCGGACTACCGTGGTTCCCCGGACATGACAACATGACATAACTAGCGCGCAACAAGGGAGTTAGCCCCCGCTTCCCAGCACCAGCAAGATAACAAGTTTCTGAATTCACACTAGCTGTTGCTGTACTCACACTGTATGATTGTAATTCTACTGTACTTACGAAGGAATTGCATAATTTAATTTCACAGACCATGTAAATTTGCCTTCCATTTTATTTTTATTTTTCATTATTGAAATCATTTGTTATTGAAATCATATAACAAATGTCAGAATGCTTCTTTCATCAAGAGTTTTAATTTCAATCCACGTCTGCGAGATTCAAATCTGGTTATAAGAGTTTCATACATATATGTGATACCCCGACTTCAGGTCCAAAACGAATTATCCAAAGCCCAAAACTTTGACCCAATCCAATTATATTTAATTTTCTTGGGAAAGAAGTCCGGGATCTAGGTTTTCTATTTAACCTCTTCGTTTTTCAATCAAATCAAATTTCACTGAGAAACAAAGCTTCGCCTACAATGGAGGTTAGTCCAGCTCCACCGACTGAGGCACCCGAAACCAAAGACCTCAAAACCCTAATCTCATTCTACTCCAACTACCTCTGGACCCGAGTCCTCGATTTCCTCCCCTCTCCCGATTACAATTTCCTCCGCAGACTCCGAGCTCTGGCCGCCGCATCACGGCGGCGGAGACACCACCGCGCATGTCTGCCGCTCCCTTTGGCCGCGAATTTACTCGACTCGTGCCAGCAGGCGACCACGGAGGCCTCTAGAGTTTTGGAGGTTCTCCATGAGATTCTGGCGCGCACCTTCTCCAATTTGCACAATGTTCAGGAGAACCTGCAGTTTTGGGAATCTAGGGCTGAGGTCAGCAATTTTGTATACTATCGTTAAGCATTCAATTTTATTTCATTGGCTACGGTTCCCAGTTGAGATTGAAACCCATCACATCGCATATTATGAACAAAACTATAAAGAATATGTAAGACTAGGAATTTTTAGGTAGAAAACTATCAGATACTAGCTGGACTTGAAATTTAAGGAAGTTGAAGGCCTTAAGCTAATAAGATTAGAGATACACCGATATGTAATTAGAAAGATATAAGATACTAGCTAAGCTGGATACTGTTCTTATTAGTGATAATGTGAGGAGAGGAAGCTAAGTTTAAGGTGAGCCCCCTCCGTTGGAGGCAGAGGAATTTAAGAGTCGTTAATTTGTTCCTTCACTGTGAAATGGCGAAAGGCACTTATCCTAGTTTATGATATAGCTGCTCTATTTACATGTGCATAATATGATACGCGCATACATAGACACTAACAAAGACCAACATATATGTTTGATATTTGTGATTTTCAGGGATCAAAAGCTCAAAAAGTTAAGTTTATGGTGCTTGAGAGAGGTCCACAGGCTTTTGTTGAGGGTTCAATTCAGCTGTTACGTCGGTCTGATGGTGAGGGTTCTTCCATGCAAAACATGTACCTATCTGCATCTGCTCACATTTCTGAGAGGATAGCACTACTGACTAGCTTAAGATCTGCTCTTGCCACATTTTTGGCCCAGTTTTACATAGAAATCGATAAGTACGGAGAGGAGTTGGTCAAAGATCCACAGAATTCGTTGCCGTCCTTATTAGAAAGAATCAATGACTTGTTCTTCAAATTAGAGGCATCTATCGGCCATCTTCATGCCATGCGCCCGAGTAATTCGTCGGTTGAGGGAAGCTATTCACTTCCACTAGTATTTGAGAAATTGCCTGAGATAAATCACGACAGATCCCAGTGGACAGACTCAGAAATTAGGGATTCAATCAATTTGATTTCTCAAAATTTGGAGAAACTGGAATCTCATTTAACTGTTATAGTTGACAAACATCGGAAACCAAAGACAGTAACTCAATATTGGATCCGCTATACTTGTGGTGCTGTTGGCCTCTCAGCTTGTTCCTTTTGGCTCATAAAACATAGTCGTTTGGCAGGAAGTCATGACATAGACAACTGGGTTCGAGAAGCTAAGGATTCTACCGTCAGCTTCATGCGTGATCATGTTGAGCAACCACTGCTGGCTATTAGAGATGAACTTTTTAAGACATTCAGGCAACGGCACAAAGGAATGATGGAGCTTGAAGAAGTGCATCTAACCTCTAATTCTCTTCACAGAATGTTGTTGGCTTTCAGTGAGCAGACAACAGGGCAAAAGTTCCCAGAGAACTCATCTGATCAGGAAATGCTTGAGATAGTTATGGCTAGGTATGAAAAGGAACTTGAACATCCTATCACAAACTTTCTAAATGGCGAGCTGGCTCGCGCATTGCTGATCCAGGTTCAGAAGCTAAAACTTGATACCGAAACCGCCATGCTTGAACTGAACCAGATTCTGAGGGCAAATGAGATCAACTTTGCAATTTTAGCTGCCTTACCAGCATTCTTCCTCTCCCTCATCCTGCTAATGCTAGTGCGTGCATGGTTCAAACGGGATACTAGAGCAGAAGGAAGGGGACGAGTTGCACGGCTCCAGAGGAGGCTGCTTGTTGTGGAAGTTGAGAAGAGGATTATGCAGTATCAAACTTTTATCGATCAAGGGATGGAGAAAGAAGCACTGGACATGTTCGGAATGTTATTGTATAGTCTGGATCGCCTATACCATGCTGTCAAGGGGCACGCAAAAGCAACTGGGGAATGGCAGTGGTTGTCTCAGGATATAATTGACCTGGCGAAGCCCAGCCTTCAAACTGCAAATAAACTCAGAGCGACCTCGCGTATGGAGCGGGTTTATGACTGTTTACTTCCTGCATTGCAGCGGCAGTAGGAGTGTCATCTGTTATCCCTTGTCTCACCATTTCACATTTTTTTGTTCCTTTTTCCTCTGAATGTCTCATCGCGTAGAATTTCCACGGTGATCAAAATAAAAGCAACAATGTTGATAGATTTCCATCTTTATCACTGTGTTTCACTGCTAGAAGTATAATTTTTGTAACCAATACAAGGATTATCCTGCGTTAGAGTTACTGCCAAGAAGTTCAAGATACTGGTTCAGATAATATGAATGACCAAAGGTGATGACAGTCTGGTTGATTTGGGGTTATGTAGTTAGCTCTGTGTATATATATATCTTTATTGTGAATTTCATTACTTCAATGAGTTGAAGCAGAACGTCTTCGACGCCGATTGCCGGGAGGCGCTGCTATTTTAGCCAAGTATTTCAAAGAGATGTAAGAGAACCAATGCCCAAAATGGAGAACCGGGTTATGGTCGATTGCCAGCTCCTGAGCAGCGTTTGCTATTATGATGACACAAACCTCATCATCAATGAACAGTCCTTGAGTACAGGGGAAACTAACATTCCTTTCTCTAATTTTCAGAACTCATGGCCACATACCTTTTGGTGTTGGGTGTGCCACAAGAGGAGCAACAAACTATCGTTGGCCGCATTGTTGTTGACTATACCATTTGGTGGGGTTGATGGAAGCTTCGAAATACGTGTTAGTGGTTTTGACCATCATGGTGCCACTGATACTGAGGTTCTACAAGAGTCGTTTGAATCTCAAAGGCTTATGTTTGATAACTGTGGAAGATTGTGATGAGCCTTCAAACTCAACCGGTGCCAACAATATCATCTTGTATAGTATCAGTCAATGTCGTCATCAAATAATAACATGTGGGCTAGCAGAAACGGCGCTAAAATTGGCGTGGGCTTGAGCCCAGCATCGAAAAAATAAATAAAAAAGGGCCCAGTTTTAAAGCGTGGGAAGGAACTGGGGTTTGAGTCCGCACGTGCCAGGGTTTATCACTTCACTGGGCAATTGTCTTGTTCCAAATATGATAAGAGAGAGATATTTGAAGTGAAAGCTGAGTGAGAAGAGGCTTCACACAACAAAAAAATCTCTCCTTCTTCTTCTTCTTCTTCTTCTTCTTCTTCAGAACTACCTAGAAACTGATGCAGTTAGGGGTTTTGGGAGGTTTATCAATCTACCACACCATACACTCGCCTCAAATGGCCGCCCTCGTAGGTCTCTCCCCCTGCCCCAATATCCTCCTCTCCCGCCCCAAGTCCTCACACCGCTCCGTTTGCTGCTCCCTCGGCTCTCCCTCGACAGGTAATTTTAATTATATATAGTGCTGGTTGGAATTGAGGATATAAGCTCGCTTTGTTCTTGTAATTGTTTAGGAGCGCGTGGGTCTGGTTATAAAAGATCAGGGAGAGTGGAGGGGCCTCGGAAAAGTATGGAAGATTCTGTTCAAAGGAAGATGGAGCAGTTTTATGAAGGGACAGATGGCCCGCCGCTTCGTGTTCTGCCTATTGGTGGATTGGGAGAGATTGGGATGAATTGCATGCTTGTTGGGAATTATGATCGATATATACTCATTGATGCCGGTATCATGTTTCCCGAGTATGTTTCTTGGTCTTGTTTTTTTTGCATTCCTGGACGATGGAAATGATTATTATAACATGTGTGGGTTTCTAATTTCAGCTTTGATGAACTTGGTGTCCAAAAGATAATACCGGATACCACATTTATCAGGAAATGGAAACACAAAATTGAAGCAATCGTTATTACGCATGGTCATGAAGATCACATTGGTGCGTTGCCTTGGGTAAAGTTTCCTTCCCATTCTTCTAAATTTAAACAGCTCAGTTAAATTTGGAAGTCAGGCTAAGCGAAGCATTAATTATGATCAATTTATATTTGAGTGCAACTAAAACTTGTATTGTTGGCCTGGGTTTCATCGTTTTAGTTGATACATTTTTTTTATTTTGCTATAAACAGGTGATCCCAGCTTTGGATCCCAGTACGCCAATATTTGCATCATCCTTCACCATGGAGGTACTTGAGTAACTATAATTTGAGTGTTTTTCAGGAGCTTCCCATGTCATCCATTCTTTTTCAATATGTAACTATAACTTTCCTCGCAGCTAATTTCTTTTATCCTCCACTCATTTTTGTTGTTACCATGTTGTTCTTAATTTTAACATTGTTACGTTTACAGCTTATTAGAAAACGTCTGAAGGAACATGGGCTTTTTGTTCCATCTCGACTCAAAATGTTCAGAACGAAGAGGAAATTTATGGCCGGGCCATTTGAGATTGAACCTGTCCGAGTAACACATTCTATTCCCGACTGTTGTGGATTAGTTCTTCGATGTGCTGATGGTACAATTCTTCATACTGGGGACTGGAAGGTAACATTTCCTTTCAGAGATAGTTTTCTTCTGTATTTAAGTTTCAAGATCAATAACAAATTATGTTAAACAGATTGATGAGTCACCACTGGATGGTCAAGGATTTGATCGCGAAGGTTTGGAAGAGCTTTCAAAAGAAGGCGTAACACTGGTATGCCCCTAGTATAGAAATCAGACTCGGGCTTCCATTATATCTGCTGTTAACATCAAGTATATAAAAGGTTTAAAAGCCATGTTGACAATAACCTTAGCTGGGGAACATTTTATATCTCCGGAGCATATTTTCTCACCATAAGGGAAGTTTGTGCTTTACTTCTCCATGCATTCTGAGTAATTAAGAATGACATGTGAACTAGACTAGAAAGAATTTAGTCATCAATTGAACGACATTATTTTCAGATGATGAGTGACTCTACAAATGTTCTCTCACCTGGAAGGACAACAAGTGAAGCCTCTGTGGCAGATGCACTGATGAGGCATATTTCAGCAGCTCAAGGGAGGGTTATTACTACCCAGTTCGCTTCAAACATACATCGACTTGGAAGTGTGAAAGCTGCTGCTGATGCTACTGGTAGAAAGTTGGTAGGTTCTTCTGAATGTGTCCAACATATTGCGCTGTACTTCTTTCTTTATATACCTTGATGTGTTGAGTAATTGTATTATTGTTTTTGTAGGTATTTGTTGGTATGTCCTTAAGGACATATCTTGATGCAGCTTGGAGGGATGGGAAGGCACCAATTGACCCATCAACCTTGGTGAAAGTGGAAGATATTGATCAGTACGCTCCAAAGGATTTGCTAATTGTCACAACTGGCTCTCAAGTAAGTTTATCTATATAGCTTCCGCTGACTGCTTCCGTAAACAGAAAGCTTTTGCTTGACCTTTTTGCTTGCAAATGACTATATATGCTGTCGTGTCAGGCAGAACCTCGTGCGGCGCTAAATCTTGCATCATTTGGAGGTAGTCATTCTGTCAAACTGACCAAGGAAGATATAATTTTATATTCTGCTAAGGTAGTGAACTCTACTTATAAGCATTGGATTCATATCCAATTTTCCTACAATGCACACATTTTTGAGCTTTACTTCTTTAGCATAACTAGTTATATATAACTTTTATTACTCTCATCTTCTTTTATTTATTGGTTACTGATCTGTACACTTCAAATTCTCTATACCTGTGGTTAACCACCCTGATGATTTGTTTGATTCTAATTACCAATTAAAATGTGGAAGAAAGAAAGAAGCAACATGAAACTTCACACTTACATTCAATGTATTCATGGGTCAGTAGAAAAAGATGAAACTGCCAAAACTGAAAGCTGGATGGAGAACAGAAGCTTATATCTTTTGTGTATCTTTCCTGTTATGTTTGTTTTGTATTCTTTACCAACTAGCTTGCTGTTAAATATACCTTTGGGCAAAAGATTGTTTCTTCCAGCTTCCAGAGTCTGAGATTATACTTCGATAAACTGTGTTGCTACAAGCTGTGATTTGTATATCTGCCATTTTGACATTGGTTTACCTTATAGGTGATTCCTGGTAACGAATCTCGGGTAATGAAAATGTTAAACCGCATATCAGATATGGGGTCAACTATAGTGATGGGTAAAAATGAGGGGCTGCACACTTCTGGTCATGGTTACCGTGGGGAGCTGGTAAATTTGAACCATCTCAAGATTTTCACTTTTGACATTCTAATTTCTCATATGTTTTGGACGAAGTTCCTATTTTCTCAATGGTGATAGTACAATTTACTATAATGACATTACTGCATCTTTCTTACTATTGAATTTGTTTAGTTTAAAATGAAAAATGAAAAGGAAAGAAAGAAGTAATGATGTGTGAGGGATGTGTTCCCTTCTTTTTTCAAAGAATGTTTGATAAGGGTCTTTCATTGTCTCATTATTTAGCTTGCCAAAACTTTTATGGTGTAGTTAAATAATGCAGAAAGTGAGCTGCATGTATCCCAGTCTGGAATCTAGTCATACTTCAGTAACTTAATTTTTGTTTTATTGATGTATATATTGGTAAATACTCTTCGATGTTGCTTTTTCATAGATTGAATTTTACAGAAGATGTAGGTGTGATGATATTTTCTTCATGTGCAATTTTCATTTTGGTGCCAAACTAATGAAAAACTTTCTTTCAAAGGAGGAAGTGCTTAGAATTGTGAAGCCGCAGCACTTTTTGCCCATACATGGAGAGCTCTTGTTTCTCAAAGAGCATGAATTGCTCGGGAGATCAACCGGCATCCATCACACTACTGTGAGCCAACGTGTTCCTTGTTACTATTGACGTGTCATAATAATTTATCATTATGTATTTCTGATATAACGTATATTAAGTTTTGCTTCTTTTATTCTTCTGTCTTTAAAATGAATCTTCCACATTTCCCAAGCAGCAATCATAGAAGTAGTGTTATTTCAAAAATACATACTAGAGGATTTTGTTTTGAAATTTCTGGAACTTGAAAGTACAGATATTCTATATAGTTACATTTTTTCAGCCATCTAAAACTGTTACAGGACCTAAAAAACCAAAACAAGCAAAGTGAGCTTTCTATTGGACTTCATTGTGCAAACTTCCTCTTGATAATTGGTTTAAAACTTAAGAAGTTGTCTTTTGTATGATGCCAGTTCAGATCTTATCTTGTCATTGTTGCTTTTCATGTAAGGTCTGTGATAGTATGGTTGATGAGGATTTATTGTCAAGATAAGAAAGCATTCAAAAGTAAATAATAAATACAAAATGTTATGCATCAGGTGATAAAGAACGGGGAAATGCTTGGGGTTTCTCATTTGAGAAATAGAAGGGTACTTTCGAATGGTTTCACCTTGCTTGGAAAGGAGAATTTGCAGGTTGGTGATGCTTAAATTGTGCCATTTGTTTATCAAGATGTTAATAAGCAAGTTCTGATAAACTCTTGCAAATGTTACAGTTGAAATATAGCGACGGTGATAAAGCATTTGGTACATCAAGTGAACTTTGTGTGGATGAGAGACTGAAAATTGCCTTAGATGGCATAATAGTGGTCAGGTAGAGCTCGTAGAATCTTGAGCAATAAACCTAGTTTTCCCAATTCATATAATAGCGTCGTGGTGTTCCTTCTGTTTGTTAATTTTATTTTATTTTTCAGCATGGAAATTTTACGCCCCCAAAATGTAAATGGTCTGGCTGAAAGTAGCATAAAAGGAAAGGTAAGGATTACTACCCGATGTTTGTGGCTTGACAAAGGAAAGCTATATGATGCACTCTATAAAGCTGCCCATGCTGCACTGTCAAGCTGCCCCATTAATTGTCCTTTACCTCACATGGAAAGAACCGTGTCCGAAGTATTGAGGAAATTGGTAAGGAAATACAGTGGTAAAAGGCCAGACGTTATTGCTATTGCCATGGAAAACCCCACAGCAGTTCTTGCTGATGAGGTCAGTACTAGACTATCCGGAAAGGCCCATGTTGGTTATGAGAGGTCAGCTTTGCGAAAAGTAAATGATGGAAATTCAAACAAGAGTCGGTCCACTAGGACACAATCAGATGTAACCAAGGACAACATAGAGCTGCAGAGCAGCACTATAGAGAAGGATTTTGAAGGTTCTCTCTCTCTCTCTCACACACACACACACGTGATATGCATGCATTAGTATGGGTCATAAAATGTTATTTGTAGTGAACTCAATGGTGTCATTATTTGAAATGATCTCTCCTTTCTTTTTGATAGAATGTTTTTCTTTTGGTGAATTTCATCTTTATTTTACATGGGTTGTGAATGTTGGGGTTTTTCCATTTGATATATGCTGGGTGCATACGTGACCATCACCAACATGTTAATCTCATATATTTGAGTCCTTCACTGAACTTGTAATTCTTAGCATTGATGGTCTCTTTTTATCTCATTACGTGCAGATGATGGTGTCGAAGTCAAGGCACCATTACATGTGGAAGTTTCCACTAGTTCTAATGCCAATATCGAAAACGTTTCGTCTGATACAGAGGAGCCTGATGATATGTGGAACGCAATGGTCAAGTTATCAGCTGGTGACAAATCAGCAGAAGATAAAAATGATTTGGTTCTGCAAGAGGAAAATCTAAAGATTGATGATCCTAAAAGCACAGAAACACCTAGTCCTTCAAAGCCCGTGAAACGGAACAAATGGAAGCCCGAGGAGGTTAAAAAGTTTATTGAAATGCGTGGAAAACTGCATAGCAGATTTCAAGTTGTCAAGGGAAGAATGGCTCTCTGGGAAGAAATATCTAGAAACTTGTCTGCCGAGGGGATCAATCGAAGCCCTGGGCAATGCAAATCTTTGTGGGCATCTTTGGCTCAGAAATACGAGGTTTGTTTTTCTCCATCCTTTATACTAGTTTGTTCTGGTTTATCCTTGAGCTAATCAAAGAAGTCTGCTCTGGAAACAGGAAAGCAAGAATGGAAAGAGGAGCCAAAAGAGTTGGCCATATTATGAGGATATGGATGGAGCTTTGTCTGATTCAGAGGCAATGACAACAAAGTGAGTGGGTATGACACCATGAGCAAGGGTCATCGGAACCGGTATTTTCCCTCATTTAGACCTGGAGCTTTTACCCAATGGCAACTCATCCACAACTTTGATTAATTCCTCAAATGTCTTTCCAGATCAAAATAGTGAGAAGCTGGAAATGGGTTATTTAGTACTGTGCCCACACAGCCTTGATGTATATCAGTTCAACACTTAAATGAGATAGATAAGCAAGGGGATGGGCAATTTTTTCTATAACTAGGGGAGATCACAATTTTGGTCCTATATTGTTCCCAATCACATTATTTTTTTCTATTAATATGAAAGTAGAAGATAGTTCAGTAAATAACTGACTATTCTTGTTGGCCATCTCAAACACTTTGCCGTGGTTAAAAGTAGAATCACAAATGTTATCTGACTTCCATTCACAGATGGTACCTGAACTTTAAATTAGTCACACCCAGTATCTGAAGTTTTCGAGTTCGTATGAAGTTGTAGCTAAGTCTACCTCCAGTCACTATTTCCGGCCAAAATCTACTCAGAGGTAGCTTGAAAACAACGAATATAACCTCGTCAAAGAACACGGAAACCGTCACAATAAATTTTGTAAGAATGCCGTATTGCAAAATGTATATATTATGTAACGTAGACGTGTGCTTAACGTGTAATATAAATCAAAATAATTGATAATTATATAACTGGCTCAGACTTCTAGACCGTTGAACTTGTTCTCTTCTTCCTTTTTTACTGTTTAACTATTTTTCCTCGTGACGTTGACAGCACCGAATGACCTAACACCCACGCTGCTCCTGACGACCTCCATCTCCTTTTTAAATTTTTCCTCCCTTTCTTGAATTCCTCTCTTTAATTTACGTGTTCTGGAAAACTCACAGCAGCTTCTACCTCTGCTCTTAGAAGCACGCAGCTAGCGAAGTCGGTTACAAACTTCCACTTGTGTATATATAGAAGCCTCTGCATGTTTCATGGTTATGACAATACCAGTTTCTTGGGATTTTGTGACTTGTTCATATACTTAAATTTTTCCCAAGTGTTTCCGTTTGCGTAAATGCAGAGTGGATTCGAGCGTGTGTTCAGCTACTTTGATGAAAATGGCGACGGGAAGATTTCGCCCTCGGAGTTGAGAAACCGGCTAGGGTTGATGGGAGGAGAGATGCTGCAAAACGAGGCTGAGGTTGCGGTGAGGATTTTGGACTCGGACGGGGATGGCTTACTGGGATTGGATGATCTTGTCGAGTTGATGGAAGGTGGGGAAGAGGAAGAGAAAATGAAGGGTTTAAGAGAGGCTTTTCAAGTGTATGATACGGAGGGATGTGGGTTTATAACACCCAAGAGCTTGAAGAGAATGCTTCACAAGTTGGGTGAGTCCAAGTCTATTGAGGAATGCCAGGTGATGATCAGTCGGTTTGATTTGAATGGAGACGGCCTCATCAGCTTTGAAGAGTTCATAGTAATGATGCAATGAAATAGAGATTCACAGTGCTGTGTAGCCTAAAAAATTTCATTGATTCATTCATTCTTATTCCTTCTGGGTTTGATATTTGAGATTCTAACTGAGCTGTGCTCGTGATATTGTAATAATTCGGGTATATATAAAGATGCATTTCACAACTACACCAAAATTCTTGAGACTACATAAGTACACCTACAAATGGCTCATGGTCAAACACACTAAACTCTAGAAATTAATCACCCCTTGTTTGTCTGCAGGAGCAACACATTGCCACAATGAGCGGTAAGATTCAATATTGGCAGCGTCGACACCAAGGGCTCTCAGGTTACGGCCGTACTCCTGAAAATTAGTCGAAAAGGGCCAATATTAATTTACTAACTACTTATCCGATGATCCAATTCAGGACCCTATAAATAAATGCAGTACTGTTGTCTTGCAAGACGCTTTCACACACATGACCAACGAAAACATTACCATATGCACCAGAGAACACATACCCCATAAGGTCATAGTGGATTGTTTCTTACCCGAATGTCTAGGAATAATTGCATGCAAACTTTGTCAGTATCTGACACATTGGAATCCGAGACATCTACTGCTCCACCTCGTCTCTGTGCACCTAGCCTAATTTTCTGGAGTGAAGACTCTGTTCTCCTAGCCTGCAATATAGGGAGGAGTTAAGAGGTAAACAAACACAAATCAATCGTGATTAAATATCTTTGAGCTCATCACAGCATCAGGAGCACTAACCACACTGACGAGTTCAGCAGCTAAGTCATAATATCGACCAGTTATCTCAGTAGCAGCACTAAGCACTAGTTCATTCTTAGCATCTTCTTTCAGATACCTTGAAGCTCGCTCCCCATCCAAAAAAACCTAGTGGTGGGGTCAGTGGTTCGGCATTAGTTTTACAATTCATAAGTAAACCTCAAGCATAAACAAGACCGGCTGCCGATGCAGTGGGAAAAAAATACATATTGCTGTTCTGAGAACACAATGACAATTTAAACTCAGGCTACATACCTTCAAGGGGCGTAATGCTCCTGACACATAGGGTGAGTGTCTAATAGGAAGAGGTTTATTAGTCATCCAGTACGTTGCTGTTATTCCCTTGACCTGTCTCAAGTCCTACATTTTTCATAAAGATAGCATGTAAATACGTAGAGTTCACACGATGGGAAATAATATGTAGAAGAATCTAATAACAACCCGGTAACAAGAGTTCTTTTATTCTTTTGTGAGCTACAATCAGCTCAAGGGACCATATCTTACTGCATTAAATGATTTAGCCAGAATTATCTTTAATCAATACACAGAACTTACCTCAGCAGACTTCTCAACCAGAGTCTCCACAATGGTGTTGATGATGGCAGGTACTAAAGCATCCAATGCTTTTCCTCCATGTAGAATACTCTGTTTTACATGATCAAGTACATCACCAGAGCATGATGAAAGGAGCTCAAGTACATGCTCAAGAAAGTCACCACAAATCCTTGTGTGAAGGCAATTTATGTCATGAATAATCTGCAAAGCAAACAACTTATATCAGTCTGGTGGCTAAAGAACAAACAAGTCACTATGGCAAAATCCAGCAACAGTCCTAGCATATGTAAAGTTTTTTCATAGTTTCATTGTTTGCTCATCATGGATACACGCAATGGAAATTTGATGAGACCCAAGGATCAGAAGAGACGATGGAAATGTTACAGGACTAAACAAGAAGTACAACAGAAAAAGTCGAAACATACATAAATAAATTCATCTGGTACAGTTGAAATAGCCCATTCACAGCCAGGATTGGAGCCAGCATTACCCTTCTTCCGAGCAGCTAGTCCAGATGACAACCAACTTGAGTATCTATATTGCATTCATAAATGTAGTAAGTATCAATAAAAGCCCAAATGAACTAAAACACGGTATCGAGTTCCACCTCAGACTGACCTTGAAAGAAGCTGCAATGATAAGCGCAGAAACTTGTCAGAATAAGAAAGAACAACAACATCTTCTCTCCAACAGGATTCCAAGCACTCCAACAAAGTAGCACTTTGTTTTAATGTTAGGTCCAAGGAATTTCCTTCATGAGAAGGTACAATGGGTAGTGGGACAAGACTAGTCACCGCAAGAACAAATTCTAGAGAACCCGCGATCTCCTGAAACCTGAGGTAATATAAGTAATGTAAAGGGGTGGTCCAAAACATAAATCCTCAACTTTCTCAATGAGAAAGGCAACAACTTCCATACCTCAAAGAGAAATAAACCCCAAGGTTCCATTGCTTCATGAACTCATTGTATACAGCTTCTGCTCGAAATTTGGAAACAGCTGCTCTGGACGGAAAGTAACCTTGCATAACAGTACAATGTTATAAGTACAATGAACATCTTGACTTGTATAAATGTAACAACAGTTCCATATCATCACCGAGTAACCAATACTGAGTTTTTAATGAATATAACTGAGGAATATTTGATCCTACCTTCCAGATGAGCCAGGAAATCTAGACTCAATTTATAATTTTTCAGAAATTCTGTTGGTCGTCCAGGAGAAAAAGCACCAGGTTTTCCCTTTTGGATTGCTGAGAGAACCTCTTTGAGAATTGAATTCGCCAAGAAGTCAAACACATGCAAACCAGAATTTTCTGGAGGAAAAAGAATAGAAAAAATATAGTTCAGCAACTTGGATAAGATAGAGGAACACCTTCACTGATGCAAGTGCATATCAAATATCATACTATAGTACAACCTAAAGTGCATTTAATAAGGAAGATAGTGAGTAAAGATACACAAATGAAACACTGATGTTAAAGCAACTAGATTATAAAGGACTTAGATCCAGACAAATGACTACAGAAAGCTAATAAAGTAAAGAAAGTATGCTATGCTAAACCTAGAGACTTTCTTTGGAAATCAAAATATAACACAGCTTTATTATCTTGATTGGAGTAAACAATCGAGGACTTAGGTGGTGGATGACAGTACCTTCAAACGAAATTTCCAACAAATATTTGCAGTCTTTCTGAATGCATTCCTTTATTTGCTCATAATCATTCTCAAGTTCATCTCCAGATGGCTTTCCAGCTGCCCATGATGCTCCATGTGGAATAACTTTTTGTATTAGTGGGGCCACAATGGTTGTTCGGAAAAGTTCTTCTGCACTCCTTGTATTATCAATGGCAGCATATGCCCTTAGGCAATTGTAAATTGCATTTGCATCTCGATGTTCCAGTCCATCTACAAAACAATGCCCCAGGCTGGCATCTAACAATAGGCTAGCACCTTGAATCCTCTTCTCCATGTTTTCAATGAAAGGCAGGTTCTGTACTGGCATAATATAGAAAAGTAGATGAGCACAAAATGTCAAAGGCTCTCACATTCACTATATAACTATTGAGTTCTGAACTAAATATAAACAGAGCTCATGCTAAGGACCAACTAAAGATCAATGCTAACATAACAATTAAAACAACGAATGTCCTAACATATGTGTACGCTGCAATATAACTTGAGGCCAAACTTGACAAACATCAAATCAGATGCTAGCAAACAGTTGCAAGACTGAGAGAGGTAGAGCAAAGCAACCTGTGCATGAGCAATATAGAACTTGAGCCGATTCATCTCACTGGCAATTCTCTCCAAAAGCATGCTCTGAGTATCCCTGCCACTTGTCCCATTCTTGGTAGTCCCGTTGCTGATAAAACTCTTCTCTACCAAATTTACATCTCCGTTTGACCAGTCGGCAGGCACACTCGGTAGCTCCTTTATCAGTTTCTCAACCTGCACCGTCGCAATTAATCCGAATTTCATCACTACAGTCAATTTAGATCCAGCACATGGCACATTATCTTCTTTGAAACTATTTAGTACCGATTTCATATCTGAATACGAAAATTTATAACTCTCTCTCTGCGATCTTAACAGTTTTCTACACTACTGCTATCTCTCTAATTGCGAATATTCAAACCAAATCACATAAATCAAGCTCGGATTTCCAGGCGTTATTACCTTCGAGACAACGTGAAACGTATCAAGCAGAAGCTCCAAGATCTCTCTAGCCTCCGCAGCCTCGGATCTCTGCTTCAAACCATTCGTGAGCGCCACAAGCGATCCCTGCACAGAGCCTCGGAACTGCTCGATCTTCTCCCTCAGCTCCACAAGCGGCGCTCGCATCCGCACCACGGCGGAATCCACATCAACAAGCTTGGTGCTGAGATTGACAAAGTCGGCGTAGTCGCGGTTGATGAGGTCGATGAGGTCATGGTTGAGGGAGGCGAGGTAGGAATGGAGCTCGGATCGGAGAGTGTCGAAGGGGACGAAGGTGCGGAGGTCGGAGATGTAAGCCTCGGAGTCGAAGTCAGGGGAGAGGAAGAGAGAGGGCTTGAACCAGAGGGGGTGGGAGTCCAGGGGGTCGGAGAAGAAGTCGGTGTTGGATCTGTGCGGCGCTGAAGGAATCGGATCCGCCATTGCGAATTTGAAGCGTCGCCGTTTCGTATAAGCTTCTCTTCTTCTCTCACTTCGCTGTGAAAGAAAGACGATAACAGTAGCGGGCAGTGTTGTATTTATATGAATGAATTTTTTTTTTTTTCCGTTAGTTTGGCAAAAGTTCCAGTAGGCACATAGATCGCTATTTACCGTACAACTTCGATAATTTTCAAATACTCGATTAATTAATTAATTAATATTTTTATCGATTTTGAAACAAGAATTTAATGTAATTTAAACCTCAATAATTTAAGAGAAAATGTCCATTCATTATAAAATTTAGCAACTGCTTTTCTCATTCTAACTTTTTTTTAGAAAAAACATTGATCATTTAAACTTTTAAAAAAGAATTTGTGTCCATTAGCTCTAAACTCTTAAGACACTCTTAACCATTCATCCCTTAAATATGCTTAGAGAGAGAAAATACAAGAGAGAGAAGGGTTGACCGGAACCTCATTGACTCCGGTCACCTGTCGTCAGACTCTGATCGTAGGAATTTGATCGCCGGCTGCCGAACTCTGGTGACCGGAATCATGTGGCCGGAATTACTGACCATAGTAAACATTCAATTTTAAGTTTACTACCTCTAGTAAACTTACTTCTGTTCCCAAAAACCCGACTCAAAAAAGGGAAATTTTGAAGAATGACCCTTTTTATGATTTGAAGTTGATTTTTAGCCATTATTTTTCAAACTAATGAAAACTAACCATATTAAGCAGTGAAAAGTCATAACACTCCTCATATCTTATTTTTTAAAAGAAAACAAAGAAAAGACTAAGACTGGCAGCCTATTATCTTTTAGGCAACATTACATGCATACTCCTTTGCCCCATTTTCATGATTGATGAATCAAATTTAAGAAAAAACACATTTTTGATTCATTGTTTCAGGCAATATTGCATTCTCGAAGGCCATTAATTGGTTACTAGCTTTGCTTTCATATCATATTAATCGTCAATTTTCTCTTCATTTTTTTTTCTTTCTGCACATATATATTCAAGTACTTGGCCTCTGCTTTCTTCGTTGTGACTACTTTACACCTCTGATCCATCAATTCCCCAATTAATAATATATATCTTGCTCCGGTCAAGATCGTCCCTTAACCTCTTGTCCATTCTCTTTCATTAAGCTCTTCTAGAATCTTTTATCTTCAACCTCTCATATTCGCTCATTAAGCAGCTAGAGTCCTTCCTCCCATTCTCTTGGCTTCTCCTTCTATTTTCTGTGTTTTTTGTTTGGCTTTCATATTGGTGTTCTTCACTTTCACCATTGTTGCTTTAATACCTTCATTCGGGCACTCTTCAATAGTATTGCGGTCGAGCAATTCAGAGATTGGGATCTCTTATTTACCATTTTCGCCACCATCCATCTCTATTTAGGAGGTTCACCGTGGAGCAATAATTTGATGGAATTAGGAATGTGATAAGGATATTCATGATTTTTCACTCCTCAATATGGTCATTTTTCATCGGTTTGAAAACTTATTGTTAAAAATCAATTTTAATATCTAAACATGGTCATTCTTCAAAATTTCTCCTCAAAAAACCAAAACCAAGTTTATTACTCATAGTAAACTTACTTATGTTCTCAAAAATCAGACTTCAAACACCAAAACCAAGTTTACTAGGAGTAGTAAACCGACTTCTGGGGTTAGTAATCATCAATACACACCATAAACAACAACATTCATATCCAGTAATTCAGTAAGTCAATACACATCATAAACAACATTCATACCAGTAACTCAGTGACTCAAAACATCAAAATCAAGTTTACTACTCTTTGTAAACTTATTTCTAGGGTTAGTAAACATCAATAAACAACTTATGAGAAAGAGAGAGAGAGACATAGAGAGAGGTTAGGACTTCGACGTCAAGGCTGGGACTCTGCCGTCAATGAGAGAGAGACATATCAAATCTAGAAATTCTGAAGGAGCCAAATTGGAGCTGCTAGACGATCGATTGATCACATCGCGAAACATGATGTGACCAAAATCGGAGGTAGGGAAACCCCAGACAACGAGGACTTGGATCTGATCCCAGGTGACATTGTCCCTCAGACACACAGTGAAGTTTGCGCTTTTGTAGGTCTCATTGAGTTTCTGATCGAAGACGACGAAGCCAGCGGTGAGGTTGTGAAATCGAGTGCGAGCGAAGGTATGAGTGTGGTTGTTGAGAGAGAGAGAGAGAGAGAAAGATAGAGCAGATCGAGAGAGAGAGAGGGGAGATCAAGAGAGAAGAATAGAAGGAGAAAAAAATATAAGGTAGGTGTAAGAAAACAAATTTGATAGAAAAAGTTGAAAATTGGCACATAGAATTTTTTTTAACCTAATGGGCATTTTTTCCTGTTTTTTTGTAGTGAATGGTCAGTTCCCCATAATTTAATAATCTTGTTTAAGCAATACTATTTTTTTGATCAAAAGAGAATTTCATTACGAAATAGCGAAATCAGTAATACATCAAGGAGTAAATAGTGGTCTCATTAAACCCAAAAAAAATTGGAAAGAGTACCACACTCCATAAAAAACTTAGAACTTCGACTCTTCACTTACTACAGAAACTAACCAGTCTGGAACCATCTGCCACTAATAAGTAGCAGATGGATGTGATGGTAGCTCGGGCCACTGTATGCGCTGCTTTATTACTCTCTCTAGGGACATAACCCCAAGAACACGGCTGAAAAGAGGAGATCAAGGATTTAGCTTCCTCGATGAGTCCTCCATAAGCACTGAAGTCTTCCATTGTGAAGTCTAATGCTGCAAAAACACATTGTGCATCACCCTCAATATACAGTCTTGAGAAACCAACCGTAGCACATACATGGATTCTATGTACCGTAGCACATACATGGATTCTATGTACCCCTGTCCTTCTCGTCACTTGTCTGTGTACTTTCTGTCTCCTATACCCTAAAGAATCCAGTTCAATGTCTTCCCTCACTGGGTGGTCATGCAATTCCCACCATTCCACCATCTAAGTCACCAACCTTTTGACTGTGTTGACACCTTTTCCATGCACACAGTTATAGTGTTCAAACCACAAGTGTCATAGAACTACAACAAACCATTCCATCTCATTTTAATGAGCTACTGATATCACGACACCACCACCCCCTGATTGAGTGCACAGTTTCAAATGCCGTGATGATGTTGTCATGAATATGCCTGCCGGGAACGAAAGCACTGTGTCAGGAGATCACCCTATCCAAATCATCTTCAAGCGGTTCACAATTGCCTTGGATATCAGTTTATATAAGACTGTGCATAGACTAATCAGACGGAAATCATAAGTTCTTTGTGGTTCTTTGAGAGCAATAAGAGTATGATTAGCTCACCCAATTCCTTCCCTTCATTCAAAACTCCGAGGCAGAATTAACACACTTCGTCTCCAACAATCTCCCAATATTGCTTGAAAACCCCTGCTGCAGATAAACCATCAAATTCAGGAGACTTGCAGATAAAGCTCTATGTCTCCACAGTTCTTCATATCCTTCTAATCTATCTAACTCCTTGCCCACTGTCTGTCGTTTTTCCTGAATCCCAGGTGCAGTACCATCGAAAGGGAGATTCTTCAACTCATCCTTCAAGCTTTTGAACCACCTGGGAGCGCTTCTAATCTCCCTTTTATTCCATTCATCCAACCGGTTCATGCAATGTAAGAGTTTAAGACATATCCGTGACCTCTACTCTAGGCTCAACCCAACACTCCTCTACTACCCTTCCACATCCCTCCTCTTTTATCCAAAACTTAAACATTTTTCTACGCCCTCTTCTCCTTCTCCCCACTTCTTCCCCATTAGTTGACACAAATACAGGTAAATGATCCGAAGGACCAAGGTCAAGATTAAAAACTGTTGGAGAGGAGAGATCCCACATCAGAAAAGTGACAAATAAAAATATAACTAATAAGTGGGTGGATCATTCCTAATTGTACCGAGGCCTTTTGTGATAAAACCCAACACCTTAAAGGTGGTTAAGTTGAGACAGTATCGGTACAAGGATGATCCACGGGCCACGCTTGTCGCTGTTTGACTTGGTATCAGAGCGGGTCCCTCCCCAGTTGCTTCACCATGAGCTCGGATGCGTTCTTTCAGAGGTCATGACTCTGGTTTGGTTGAAGTTGTTTCGGAGTTTGGAGTTTGAAGTTGGTTTGGAGTTCTTTCGGAGTTTGAGGTTCGGAGTTTGGAGTTCTTTCGGTTAACCATGAGGCCCGGGTTCAGCTTCTTAATCAGTTTCACGTGCAGACCTAAAAGTTAGGTTGCACGTGAGGGGGAGTGTTGGAGAGGAGAGATCCCACATCAGAAAAGTGACAAATAAAAATATAACTAATAAGTGGGTGGATCATTCCTAATTGTACCGAGGCCTTTTGTGATAAAACCCAACACCTTAAAGGTGGTTAAGTTGGGACAGTATCGGTACAAGGATGATCCACGGGCCACGCTTGTCGCTGTTTGACACTTGTAGTTTATTGAAGAGCCCGAACGCCGCCGGATTTGCAAAGGCACGATCGAGCCGCTCCAACACAAATCCATTACTCCAGGTGAATTTCGGTCCCTCAAACTCGATGTCCTCTAGATCGCATCTTTCGACAGCATCGCAGAATTGCTTCATTTGTGCCTCTGATCTCTCCCCACCCCCGAACTTCTCACTTATATTTTGAATCTCGTTGAAGTCCCCAACCACCATCAAAGGCCCCGACCAGCTCCCCACCACTCGTTCCCAAGAGAAACGGTGAAGTTGGGTTGTCGGTGTTACCATAAAAACAAACTAGCTTAAACTGGATCATGTTATGGTTCACTATAGCATCAATATGGCCCAGTGATCTTCCACAAATTGAAACATATTGCTTTTCCACGCCAAAGCTAGCCCACCACTACACTTCCTCTGCCTCTACTACCCGACAATTCGGGAAGCCCAACGAGTTACACAACCAAACCATTTCCATCTCTCTTTTGTTTCCATTAGAAACGTCATATCAGGGTTTTGGGCTCTAAGTAGCTTCCTTAGAGCATGAAACTTATGTGGGTCCTCTAATTCCCGCATGTTCCAGCTTAGAATGATCATTGGTTATGATGGGTCTTAAGACCGGAGTCCATCACGGTTTTCTTCACTGGCATTTTTAAGCTTTGAGACTTTACTCTACGACCCATGCCAACTAGACCTTTGGTTGCCTCCTACTGCAAAGCCCTTTTTACTCCGTACAATTGAGTTGCATTGACCGTTTCTCTCTTTAGTTTCTTAACTATTTTCCTTTGTAAAGGATTGCTCAGCTGCGGGATACGCGTGCGAGACGGAGCGAGACGAAACGATAACACCCGTCCGATCTTTAATGAATTGATCAAACAGACAGGATTAAACGGACAAGATTAATTCATTACAGATCGGACGGCTGTCACTGTTTCGTCCCACACGCGTATCTCGGGCCTGAGTAGCGTGTTCCATTGCAAGCCCAATTTCTTTTCCATTAGAACCACTAACCGATTTCAGGGTCTTTGCTGGGCCGGGCCCAGTCCCTAATTCAGGCTTCTTCATTCCAAATCCATGCCCCGAGCCCACAATTTCCCCATCATCTATCTACTAATATCTCCTCTCCTACTTAAATTCCGTCTTCGCTCTTCACGCCAATCACCACCTCGGGATTTTCGGTCATTACAATTTCCGGTGATGATAACCTAGACATTCCAAAACCGGAATTGACTTTGGGCGTCATTTTGGTCGCCGGATCACCCAACACTTGACTACAATCCTCCTCTCGGCCCGCCTTAGTTCGTTTTCCTTCATCTCGCTCGAATTTTAAACACATCCTTCATCCCCGAACGCCATCGTCCAAATTCCATTTTGGCTCCAGTGTTTGAATTTCGTTCAGGACAGCACTGGGTAGTATGTGTAACACAATCACAGAGGAAGCAGAAAAAAGGCAATCTTTCATATTCAATATCAAATTTCTTTTCGACCCCATCCCCAACTCTAACCTTCAACCATCTAGGAAGTGGTGCGTGAAGCTTCATTCTAAAATCTGTCTACATCAGTGTCCACATAACTGCCAGTTCTATCACCAACAGTTTCCCCATATTCTTGGGAGACCTCTTATCTGAGTCCAGATATCAAATTCCTCCATAACCACAAAGGTCTACCTATTGCAGTAGACACATCCTATTCTCACACTACCTAAAAGTTGTCATACACAACTTGAAACCCGACGCCAGGAGTATGTGGAATCAACCAGCAAATATTTGATCAACTCAAGAATGACTGAAAACACTTCCATCTATTGGTGGAAACTTTATTGCAACATGGATTGCACAACCAATGGCAACAGATATATACAGTACACTCAGATTAACAATAAAACTATACAATGCTAAATGAAGAAATTAGATCAATTGTTACCAACTGCTTATTGTTCAATTTCGACAAACTCGATAAAAATGACTACGCACAAGGCCATCGTTCAACTTCATATTTGTTCCTCTATGATCTCTTACAGTAAACTTAGGTTCAACAAACATGCTTTTATGCTGACGGAGAGGATGGGGAACAAAACACAAGCAGTGAAGCCATGCCAATTGTGTGGAAGGCCTTCACTTTTCCTTGTGCCCGCCACCATCAACCTAAGGAAAAGTGATATAGCTTGACACAGTAACATTCATTTTACAGGCAAAATGGTTCCCCAGAAAGCCCTCAGATGGAGGGCAAATTTACTCACATGGGGCTCTTCGCTCTGGGAGAACTGGAGAATTTATGAAAGAAATATGCATAAAAAACCCTTTTGTACACCGGAAATCTTCACATGAAGTAACTAAGGGCCGTCTTTCTTCTAGAACCCCCTTCTCCATATAGTTCATTCCATTGTAAGAGCTCTGTCATGTTCACAGACTCGGACGATACACTGGCACATACCTAATTCCACACAACAGGTTCATAAATTAAGAGAAAGCAACGAGAGAATGAGTACTAATAATGTTGATAAGCATTTACCTGTTCATGAGCATATTTAAAGTCATCCATGTTTACAGGCCGAACATCACCACTGCTACTCAATGCTGGAACAGGTTTACCTTCTGCTATAGCTGCAACACGATCCTGTGTCACCAGTGTACAATGTCAGATCCAACCTTCTATTCAGAAAACTAACAAACAAGTGATATCTAAGTTTGTGACAGACATAACCAACAAATAAGGCAACAATTGCATTTGCTTTCCAGTCTAGTGAAAAAGTCAAAAATAAAGACATACCTTCTTTTCCTTTTCCAATATCTCTTTAATTGGACGGTGTGCAGCAGCCACACATAGATTCTGCGATATAAAGCAACTTTAGTATATACAGCCACTCAAACAGCGGTTAACCACGTAAAGAAGAAAAATTATATCATGTATATTACTTTAAGATCACTTCCAGAATATCCATCCGACATGCTTGCAATTGCCTCAAAATCAGCATCGGGAGATAAGTCTTCTTTTGCCAATATGACTCTTAATATCTTTGCTCTATTGGGAGCATCTGGCAAATTTACCATTAACCTGGAGAAGAAAACTAATCATAAACCAAGGAGCATCTTTGTAGTAAATGGCACAAAACATGTGGGATGGTGTGAGAATAAAATGGTGAGACAGTTATGTAGATACATGAAATCACTGGTCCCAACTTGACATGATGTTTACCTACGGGGCAGCCTTCGGATGACAGCTTCATCAAGGTCAAACGGCCTATTTGTGGCTGCAAGTACCAGAACTCGTTCTGCTTCTTTTGTTCGTAACCCATCCCAATTTACCATAAATTCATTTTTCATCTTGCGCATTGCCTCATGCTCCCCTGGGTTTTCCCGCCGGCCCAACATGCTGTCAACCTATAAAAAGCACCAATAATGAGAGGATACCATTTGAATATTACCTCAATATAAAATTGTTGAAGAGCAATGGGAGTTAAGTAATTACTTCATCAACAAATACAACACTAGGGGCAATTTTACTAGCTAGAGAGAAAACAGCTTTCACATACTTCTCGCCCTCACCAAACCACTGCAATGAAGATGATATGATTTGTTACATAAAATCACCAAAACAGATTAAACGATACTCAACCAAAAATTAAGAATTCCCAACCTTAGATGTGATGCTTGACATGGATATGTTAATGAAGTTTGCACCAGCTTCTGTAGCCACAGCCTTTGCCAGCATCGTCTTGCCTGTCCCTGGGGGCCCAAATAACAGGATGCCTTTGCAAGGCTGGAAGCATAGAAAATGTAAACAACTCTAATCAGATACACTCATAAATTCAACAACAAACAGTAACACTAAAAACTTGGGACTTGAAATATGAACCCCAAGTACAACAGTAACTCTCAGCAAATTGAAACTCTGGCAACTACAGCAATATTTCTCTGTCAACCTAAGTGACAGTTACACCTGTATTATAATAGAAGGCTAAATGTAAACTACACTGAACTTTACCCTAACGAAATCAGGAGCATGAAAGAACAACAATAGTACAGCTACCACACTCTAAACATAAATGACTATTTTCTGCAACATAAAAAGAAAAAAAAACTTTGAACCTTGGTTAATTGCCCCTTGCAGAAAAGCTCCGGTCTTTGTAAAGGCAGCATCACCAATTCTTTCAATGTATCCTTCACATTTTCAAGTGCCCCAATATCATCAAACGTGACTCCAATGTCAGTTGGTGGGATAACATCAGCCAAAAGCCTTTTCTCAAATTCATTTTCTGTTACAACATCCTGATTTCATGACAGAAAAAGATTAGACAGATCACCATGAAGAACTTAAAAAAACAATGAAGTCTTACTCAAAGTGACAAAGTCTTGCAAAAAGAAAAAGAAAGAAAGAACAATATGTAAAAAGATGTTGAAAACGCATAAACCAGTTGCGTGCAGGATAGCCAATCACCTTAAGTGACTTCTTCAAGCTCTTATTTTCATTCTGGATAGACTGCAAGATTCCAAGTCCGTACTGGATGCTGCAAGAATTGCAACATGGCATTACAACTGTGTAATATCCATCCAATAACTGATAATTTCATCTATCAATTATTCAGCATGACGGCAAGAAATGACCGGTCAATTACCTCTCTACAGACAAAACAACTTTTGTTTCTGGATCAGCTTCAGGATTCTGCATTAAATGATGGCTTAACGCCCATCCAACTACCTTCTCTGAACCTGCAACACATGGGACATTACATAAAATTATCAAAAAGAGCACAAAGAAGACAAAACCAAATTATGCCTGATACATCAGAACTATAACATACTTTCATTTGTGAGCATCTGGTCCTTGATGTTTAGCGTATCAAGTCCTTCACATTCCATCCCACACCGACCCAGAACCTAGAAATGAAACAACGCACCTTGATTATCATATTTGAAGTTAGACAGCTGTAAACATAAACTCCTTAATTAACAAGAGAACTCAAGGAGCCTGGACTAGAGCATTTAAATTGTATTTCTCCACTCAATTGTCAAAACTTCTATTTTTGGACATGGGCTACTATAGGGATGGCAATAGGTACCGTAGGGTAAGGGGATCAAAATACCATACCCATACCCTTTTACATTTCTCATCCCCGTACCCGCCCCATCCCCATAATTAGATAATGGGGATTCCCCGTACCCATACCCGTACCCTTTGGGGATTATGTTCTCATACCCGCCCCAATACCCGTTAACAATTATATAAGTATTAATTAATTTTTTAAGAAAAAATACAAAATATAGAAGAATAAAAAAACCTAGGGTTTGCTTGCATGAGATTTGGGTTGGGTTTGCTATTACGTTAATTAAAAAATCTTTGGTGTAAAATTTCAGTGAGCAAAAAAAATATTTAACAAAAGGGAAGTTCCGTTAAATATTTATTAAGAGAATCACAAAAACAAATTACAAAAGATTTGTAAATAAATATCTATTTATAAATTATATATAAATATATTTAATAAATCATATAATTATATATAATAATATTTTCATCCTTACTGAGTGGGGATGGGGGACAAATATCAAAATATCATATCCGCTCCGAACCTGATTTAAGAATCCGAATATTGAGGATCCCCATCCCCATTACCCATTTATCCCGTTATATCTCCCCCGTTAGGGTCAAATATCAGTGGGTACCCTACCCTCTGGAGATTATTGCCATCCCTAGGCTACTAGTGTCAAGTTTTATATAATCCTCATTAACACACACACACACATACATACATACACATTAGTAAATATCAAGGCCTTCTCTATATATGAGAGGAAGTGTTTGACACTGGATATGTATAGCCTGCAAGCAATATGTAAGGTAATGAAGCAAATTCATGGACCCGTTAGGTTACCAATAGTCACGAGTTCCAAGCCAAATACCTTATACATACATACAGACAATAGACAGAAGTAATGCCACAGAATGCAGACATATACAGTTTCAAAAATGAACATAAGAGTTATTCGAGCAAACAAGCTGACTACCCATAAACCGAACTGCATTGTAATGGGCACAGAGATTCCCAAATAAATGATACAGGAAAAAGTGTTGTGAAACCAAAGAAACTCACAGCGCGCAAGTGGTTTAGATTTCCCTTCATCTTGAGGGTTTCGGTATCACGATCCAATTGCTGTTTCCATGAGACAAGAAGTGCCTCATCCTGGAACAGTTAATAAACGTTAATAACATATATAGAAAATACCCAGGAAATAGATGGGAAAAAATGTCCATAAAGAATCTACTATACAAACCTGTGGCATATGAATGGTAACTTTATTGGGAAAAAGTTTTGTCAGAAGTTTTGTTGCCTTGGGAACTTCCTTCCCTCTTTCATGCAGTCTTCCCAAACTATCCTGCAATCAAGAATACTCCACACTCAATATAGCAAAAGAGCACCACCCCATAATTTAAACAAAGAATAAGTAATAAACAAAAGCACACTATTTGCAAGAGATGCATAAGCATTACCGGCAAGGCCAAGTCAAGAAGAGCAGTTTGATTGCTACCGAACTTCGTGAATAGTAGACCACCAGGATGTGACTGGATAGAATGGAAGAGAACATTCAATATTATCATATTCATTTTGAAGAAATCTGCTTTGAGGGTGAAATTAAGAGCACAAAAGTGCTTGATCTCAACAGTCTACTTGATATAGGTTCCATGCCCCCCCTCTTCTCGAAATTTAACTGGTACCAGTTTTTACCACCAATCCCATGTTTGGTTGCACATAATGTAATATTACTTTGACCTTACAGAGTTATAGGCTGTGTCCATATATGTAATATTGGCTCAACATATTACGAAAGACAACAGTAATACAGCATCTCGAGCAGAAGGAAATGCTGGAAAGCTCTTTGGAGAACAGTCTCTTATATACAGGGTACTAAAAAGAATTTGCTATGGCTCTTATATACAGGGTACTAAAAAGAATTTGGTATGGCTTCATACATAACAAGTTTCGGCAATGGTGCTAACGAGTATGTAGACTTCTATAACAATCATTGCATAGTACCTCGTACGTAGAAACCACACATATCAATATTGTGAGCATCTAGCTGGGTGTGCAGGATTCCTTCTACAAAGATGATGAGCCATATTGCTTCCATATGATAACCCCGTTACGTATATTAACTACCCTTGCATGCTATAATTGTCAATATGGAATTCCAATTTTCAGTATCAATTTCTTTTTACATTTTAAGTTGAGTATATTCAATATTTCATGTTATCAATATATGAGATGGAAGAGAAAAAAAATCCTCAAAAGGCCACCAAATGCAGAAACTAACACAAATATTACCTTCTCCTTGTGATTGTCAGTATGAGTATGAGAGCCAATAACAACAACATTATCAGGAAGCTTATCAAGCCTGCCTCTGAATGTGGAATATGAATCCTGATTTCCTACAAGGGATTTCTCCGCTTCTTTCATGAACAAAATGAAAGGCGAGCTTCTGCTCTCACTATGTACAGCCTGTAATAGATAATATGTATAAATTATGAGGCTGAAAACATTGTTAATATGAGAAGCTGAAAACATTGTAAACAAAAAAGGATTGCTTATGATGGAAAATGATGCTACCTCAAACAATGTATTGATAAGTAATCTATCCAGATCATCCCCACCCGTGTTCTCCAAACGAAGATCAGAGGCTACAGCAGGAGAAATAAGAACGGTAAGAGGACTAAATACATACACACCAACACACATATTATTGTCATCATCATCATTACAAAATGAAGGTCACAAGCTACAAACATGTGGAGCTGCTAATAACACCATACCGTTGCAAAAGAATCCATGTCCTTTACAAAGACCCCCAAGATCAACACCATCAAGTATAGGTTTATCAAACCTTACACCAATTTTTGACAAAGGATTGTCCTCGAAAACCAACATAACCTCTCCTCGGGCTCCAGTCGCTGGGCCCCTGTAAAAGTGGCATAACATTTCTTAGAGCTTGAACAGTTTTAAATTAAAACATATTAAATCATTGCAGTAAAGTTTCTAAATAGATATATCAAATCCAAACCAGTCATCTTAAAAAAGGAGAAAAAATAGAACTGGAAATTAACATTTCACAACTGTACCGTGATGAAGATGTAGGATATAAGCCACTAGAAGATATGCCTATGAACCTTACTCTGTCACCTGCAATATTGCATTTTAAAAAAAATCAAGCTAAAAAAGAACAGAGGACAGAGAGCAGCAGAAAAAGATTCCAAAATGGCATACCTGTCTTGAACACATAATTCTTTGATGTCCCTGAGGATGTGGCGATGCCGTCAGCTTCCTTCTTAGGCTGGGATTCAAGGCTATATGAAGGCCTAGTTGAAGAGCTTGGCACCAACTTTGGTGCCTCTAGCTCAGAAGCTGAAGGATCCATACTCTTAGCCAAGTTTGTAGGAACAGGACTTGGTTTGGCCAAGGTGCTCATTTTATCTCCATTAGAACCATCCTTGAGCAGCCCGGCTTCCTTTGACGATAAACCCTGAGGATGATTACTATCACTAATTAGCTCTTGCAAAGAGATTGAGCAATGGAAGTAAAAAGAAATATTGATAACAATTAATAATATAGAAAATAACTACAATCATGACACGGTGGACAAAACCAAGTAATTAGAGAAAATCCCCAAGAAAAAAAAGAATAACTTGAGCCAATGCCAGGAACTTGTTATTTACTTACACCCAAAAGTGAGTGGCTATCAAATATGAGCAATTTTGCCCCGAAATATTGAGCAAGTGCCTTAGCCAACATCTCCTGGTATATCTCAGACCCTACAAAGGCATCAGAGACCATCAGTTAAAATTTTGGAGCAAAAGCCAATACATCACACGTAATATTTACAATCACATATAGCATTACATTCATACCTTCAGGACCAGATAGCAATATTCGAGGATTCACAGTGGCAAGCTCTGAAGTATACTTTGCATGTTCTTTATGTTTCAAGTGTATAAATGAAGCTGCAATCAGCACATTCTTCGTATTCTCACTGCAATATACAAAACCAATAAGCTAATATTGCATTTTTGAAATCAACAATCATGCACAGTTTAAATCAACATTCAACAGTGTAGAATAGGCATAATCACATTTATAATTACCAGGTAAGCATTGTAGCAAACGAGAAGAAATGTATATTGGCTTAGCCAGGACACATGCACAGCACATAGTGAATACCTCAAATAGTACGGGAAATTATCAAATGAAACATCCATGCTACTGCCTTCAAGAATTGCTGCATGAATGCCTTCTTTAAAAACAGCACATCGCACAGACATGCCTGACGTTGATGCTGGCATTGAATCCCTCGTCCACTCATTTCTTTCTTCCAATACCTGTTTACAGATACCCTTGCTCAATTTCAGTTTATAACTAGGTGATTGTGCTAACATCCTCAATAAAGGCCCTAGCAAATCATTCCCAGAGAATTTTACATTGTCTGCCTCTATGCCCGAATCTGGGTTGCATTCTGGAGTAAGATTCTTGTTAATTCCTCCAATCTCTTCAGTTTTGTCAGTCGCTCTGTTTGGCGTCAAGCTGTCTTCGAGTTCTTCAAACTCGCCCTCTGTACCTTCTTGAATAACAGACTGAGCTGGTGTGTCGGTCCCTGGATGGAATTTATTGGTGGTCTGCGCTGCAGACTTCCATCGTGGTAGTTCTGGTCTCATACTAAGAGAAGCCAGTATGGAAGCCCCGTCCACAGCTGAAGGATCTCCGGCTCTCCTGTCAAGCAGATATTTTCCAATGCCACTTGGAACCTCTGCACCCTTTAGTGGACCCTCAGGCACAAGTAGTTGAAAAATCTACATCAACCGAAGTTAAGGAAACTAACCATGTGGGCATAAATTCTTATAGGCACACAGTTACACGGGCATGTGAAAGTGATCCAAAGAGTCCAGTCAAAAAAATAAGATTATAACAGAAAGAAACAAAGAAGGAAATAATCAATGAAGGATACATAAGCATGATTCCCCAGAGGACCAAATACCACTTCATCACCCGAGTTGAGCACACAGCCGTTGCCCTTCTTCACATGTGCCCCGTTTACTAGCAACGTTCCCTTGTTTCCCATACTTTCTATAATCGTAACATCACCGCCCTCCCGCTGATCATGTTACAATAAGCACACACGTTTTAAAGGGAAAACACCTAAGTGAGTTTTTCATTCAAAAGTAATATGAACCATAAGAAATGCAACTCTTGAAACAATACCTGTTCACGTCTGATCTTGCACAGACATGCACTAATAGTACTATCCTTCAGGGGGAAATTGTTGCTTCTGCTCGAACCAATAGTGAAATTTGGTGTTGTGATAGCAATGTTCAGATTCTGTAGTTGAACAAAGAAGTTAGATACACCTCAAACAAAAAATCCAACACACTACTTCAGTCCAGACTCACACACAAGTCCACCAATTCAACTTATGTCATAAAAATTCACAACACCAGCACAAAATTACCAGAGCTGACTGTGACAGAAGCTTGCACCAAGGTGTTGACAGCTCAAAACTCCCCGAATTCAGACGATTTGTATTCCATGCCAAAAACGCACTCCTCGCCTTACCCATCGCAGCAGCTGGAGAAGTCCCTGAAAACAAGAGCCAAACATTCCCGAAAATTCTCAATCAAGAAACCAAACATTTCCGAATTCCAATTCAATCCAACATCATCATCAGAGTTGCCAAAGATTCTACCTTCAGCCACACGAGGCTGAGTCACCGCCACAGCTTGTGCAGAAGCTTCAGTCTTTACAGAAGTCACACCATCCCCAGTCGCCGGAGCCTCAACGGCGGCGCTGCATTCTCCTGGATCAGCCGCCGTGGTCGCCGCCGTACAAACCTCCTTGGAGTTCTCGGTTCTCTCGGAAGCAGCGCCATTGTTATCGACCTGCAAAGAAACACAGAAACCTCAAGAAATCAAAACCCTAAATCTCACAATTCAGGCCAACCCCAAAAACCCAATCTTTGACCAAAACCAAAACCAAGAAAGAGATAAAATAAAGAACTGATTTTTATTCAAGAAAGACCGAACCTTCTGACGCTTCGGAGACTGAGGCTTGTTGTTGTTGTTGTCGTCCGAGGAAGACGATCTTTTGCTGTTGTTGTTGCCGGAGAGAGATCCACTTCTCCTCGTTGAAACCATGGCTGTCTCCCTCTCTCTCTCTTCGTTTTGTGTTTTTTTTTTCTGAAAAAAAAAATAGAAAGAAGGAGAAAGACCCTGGGGAAGATTTAATTATTTTTAAGGGGGGTTGATTTTGTGTTTTATTTATAGTTTGGGTTATTATAATAAAGTTGTTTCCTTTTTCGTTCTGGTGTTCGGTTGGTACATGGAAGATTTGTGTCCCCAATTTGGGTTTTAATAGAGGAAGACGACGGCGCAGGTTAGCGTCCGGGGGGCGGAGACCGACGGAGAGAGACCAGGTGGATATGTAGTGTGTGCGTTTAGGGAGGTCTTTGGTTGGTTGTAAACTTAAGAAGGTGGGGTTGGTGTCTTGTACTTGGGTGTGCTTGTGTTTTATACTTGTGGAGTGGCAAGGCTCATATAGTACGTAGTAGGAAGCTCCTATGGATTTGTTGCGTTTGGTCTGCGACTTTCGTGATTTTATTTTTTATTTTCATAGGATCATGCAGATTTAATGCCTTTTTAAACCATGCAGATTCGTTTCGATATTGGAACGGTAAACACATACAATTTTTTTTAAGTGTTACTCATAATCGCGTGAATTAACGGTTGAAAGTTTTCACATAATTAGTAAATAGTAAGGTAATAAAACATGCGAAATGGTTTTTATGAATATAAATATACGTGAGGATTTTATGCAAGTATCCTCACACGTCCAAATACATTTGTTATTTAACATTGAAAGTATGCTTAAACGAAAATGTTAGTTTTAGTTTTGTACATAAAATAGAAGACAAATTTTTCATATTGTTTAACATCAGATATTCAAAAATTACCCACAATACCAACTTCCTGTTGCCATCTTGATATTGCCATCTTGAATAATAAGCCTCACTGATATTGCCATCTTGCATAGCAGATCAGACATTCCACGCTGCTTGTTTGAAAGCTGATCCATAATGTTCGGATCAAGCCATTTCATCAATGGTTTTCCTCTTCTTTGTTACAGCGTTCTCATCAGTCATTTCATTCGAATCCACATGAAGGTGCTTGTGATGGCCCAAACTTGTTTCTGTTTTGTTGACACCTCCATTGGTCATCATGACTCCTCTTGTGCAATTGACCACCAAAATTTTTTAATCATCCACTTGAGATTTGATTTTGAAAATGGGTTTTGATTATACTTTTGAATTTACTGTACCATAGCCAAGGCGCCTACACCTGATAGATCCCACGGGACAGGATCTCAGCCACAACTCTATCAGCCTCCTTCTGGAAATGGAGGGAGGAGTACGAATTTGCAGCAGTGAAGCTTCGCCTGTTCAGTTCCAGACTCATATGAAGTCCTAACAAGAGCAGGCTTGGGAGAACCCTGGTGAGTTCCTATTCGGAACAGGAATACGTAACCATAGGCTGGATATTGACATGAAATAACAGGACAAGGTCTTATCTCCCCATCAGTAGGGAGGACTTGTACTGATCTAGGGAGCCATACGTGCTCATAACTCAAGTATCCGCCCTCGTCGGACCCTCATCGGTATACCGATAAGTACACAAGTACCTTTCGTCGTAAGGCACCAAGGCTTGCTTCAGAGGAAACCCTAGACTACTCTCCTCAACCACCGTGCCGAACTCGTCTAATTTGAGTAATTTCAGATCATAATAAGAGATATCTTCCCTCTTCTGCATGTAAATGCGATTCTTAATTAGTAACACTATAGAGGCGCTTCCATGAAGAATCCCTAAACACGACCTCGCTGATGTAAGGATCATCAGGACGGATACGATATATAGATCCGATCAGATCCCACCCCATAAATACAACCATCTTCGCCGGTCACTGGTTCGGTAAATCGACCATTTTTTTCCAAGGAGGTACCCATCGCCATTGGCTTTCGTCTTCTACGGCCATGTCCATGAACATAGACCTACACCTCCGACCCATTAGGTACAGTTTGGACTTTACGGTCACGAGCCTTCCTGGTTCGTTATCGTAATCTTCATCAGCAGAAAAGAGGATGGAGTAAGTGTTCTGTTCAAAGTTGTTAGAATGTTTATCCTTTCAATTAATAATGTCTTAGTCTCTAGGATTAACGTTAGTTTTGATTCATTCAAAAGATGTTACCATATGGTTGTTATTGTGGGCTGTTTTTTAGCTTGTTAGAGCATCTTCAGTAGAGTTACTAGAATTATTGTTAAGTTTAGCAATAGTTAAAAGATTTAAAAATTGATATAAATATATGATCCCAGCAGTTATTGCTAAGTGTAAGTTAAGTAATATTTTTAACAAATTATAAATTGACATGTGGATTAAAAAGAGGAGGGAAAATATAAATTTCTCTTTAGCAATTCTTCACTTGGTTGATAAATTTATTAATTTCGTTTAGCAATTTTAGAGTTTAGTAATGTTTTAATCATTCTGCTTGAGCTCATATTTATCTTAAAACTTAACAAATTTTAAAAATATTTTAAAATAAGCATTCTGCTGGAGATGCTCTTAGAGTCTGTAACCTTGAATGACTATTTAAAAGTCATAGTTGTTATTCAATAAAATAAGTCATTCAATCCGGTTATTGTGTTTGAGTTCATCACTTCTTATTCTCATTCCCAACAATTTGGTATCAGAGCCTCCATTGGGTCTGATATATAAAAAAACCGTAGTTTTTTTTTGAGTGATTTCCAAAACACAGAGTGAGGTAGTGTGAAAATGGCAACAGAGTCAAATAATTTTGCAGCACCTTGTATCCCAAAGTTTGATGGGGATTATGAGCATTGGTGTATGCTCATGGAGAATCTCCTACGTTCAAAGGAGTATTGGAGTGTTATTGAGACGGGCTATGCAGAGCCTGCATCTGGAGAAGCTATGCCTGCTGCACAGAGAAAGGCCTTGGAGGAGATGAAGTTGAAAGATTTGAAAGTCAAGAACTATCTTTTTCAATCTATTGACAAGCCCATACTAAAGCAAATTGTCCAGAAGGAGACAGCCAAGCAGCTATGGGACTCTATGAAGATCAAGTATCTAGGAAACGCTAGGGTGCAGCGTGCTCAACTTCAAGTCATCCGTAGAAACTTTGAAGTGTTGGAGATGAAATCTGGAAAGTCTGTCACATACTACTTTGGAAGGGTGATGTTGGTTGCGAATAGCATGCGGAATTTTGGAGAGGACATGCCTGATGCGAAGATTGTAGAGAAGATTCTGCGTACACTTACTGAGAAGTTCAATTTCATTGTATGTTCCATTGAAGAGTCGAAAGACATCAATCATCTTTCAGTAGATGAGCTACAAAGATCACTGCTTGTTCATGAGCAGAAGTTTCGGAAGACCGGTGGAGATGTTCAAGCACTGAAGGTTTATGATGAAAGAGTTGGAGGTACGGCCGAGGAAGGAGTTGCTATAGAGGAAGAGGTCGTGGCAGAGGAGTTCAAACATTCAATAGAGCCATAGTGGAATGCTTCAAATGTCACAAGCTTGGACATTTTCAATATGAATGTCTTAATTAAAATACGGAAACCAATTATGCAGAATTGAATAAGGAAGATGAGATGTTGTTGATGGCATATGCTGAGCTGCATGAGATGAAGCACAATGATGCATGGTTTATCGACTCGAGATGCTCTAATCATATGTGTGGGGATAGAGGTATGTTTGCTAGCTTAGATGTTAGATTTCAACATTCAGTTAAATTGAGGAATAATAGTAAGATGGATGTAGCTGAGAAAAGAAGTGTAAGGTTATTAATGAATGGAGTGAGTCACCTTGTCACTGAAGTGTACTATGTTCCAGAGCTTAAAATTAATCTCTTGAGCATAGGACAACTTCAGGAGAAGGGTTTGGCAATATTAATTTAAGGAGGAATGTGTAAAATTTATCATTTAGATAAGGGTTTGATTATGCAGACAGTGATGAGTGCAAATAGAATGTTTATTCTGTTAGCTCAGACTCATGGTGTGTTAAGTGTTGAAAGGTGTCTTCATACAAGCTCCCAGAACCTCTCTCATTTGTGGCATCAATGATATGAACACTTGAGCTACAAAGGCTTAAGAACCTTGCAGTACAAGAAGATGGTTAGTGGACTTCCTCAGTTTCAAGCTTTAGGCATAACTTGCACAGATTGCATTGTTGGGAAGCAACACCGAGACACAATACCAAAAAGGAGTACATGGAGAGCAAGTCATCCACTGGAGCTCATACATGGGGATATTTGTGGTCATATTTCACTTATGTCCAATAGTGGAAAGAGGTACACTTTATGTTTTATTGATGATTTCAGTCGTAAATCATGGGTGTATATGTTGATAGAGAAGAGTGAAGCACTGAATTGTTTCAAGCATTTCAAGAATTCAGTTGAAAAAGAGAAGGGCATGTTTGTTAAGTGTCTAAGGACAGATAGAGGAGGTGAATTCACTTCAAATGAGTTCAACAGCTTCTGCAAGAACAATGGAATCAAGAGGCAATTAATAGCTGCATATACGCCACAGCAAAATGGTGTGGCAGAGAGAAAGAATCGAACTGTGATGAATATGGTTCGCTCAATGTTGTCAGACAAGAAGATGCCGAAGAGTTTTTGGCCGGAGGTAGTAAATTGGACCTTCTATGTTCTAAATAGATGTCCAACCTTGGCAGTAAAGGATGTAACACCACAAGAAGCATGGAGTGGAATGAAGCCCTCAGTTGAGCATTTTCGTATCTTTGGATGTCTCACACATGTTCATACTCCTGATAAAAGGAGAGGTAAATTGGATGATAAGAGTTTTCCTTGTGTCTTACTTGGGTCATTGAGGAAACAAAGGGATATAGATTATATGATCATATTTCTAAAAAGGCAGTTGTGAGTATAGATGTAGTTTTTGAGGAAGAAAATGAATGGAATTGGGAAGAGAGTTATCAGGAGCAAATTTTAGTTGACTTGGAGTGAGGAGAGTATGAAGAAAACAGTGTGAGTGAAGAGGGAGTGAGTGAAAATGGAGATGAAAATAATAGACGTGAGGGGAGTGAGAATGAGGGTACTGAGGAAGCACGTGGTAGAGCAGAAGATGGTGAAGGAACTAGAGAAGTAGGAAATTTTGATGAACCTGGTGAGAATGAAGGGAGAGACAGACATGCTCCAGACTGGATGAAGGATTATGTTAGTGGGGACAGTTTAGGTCTAAGTGAAGGTGAAGATGAGGTGCACATGGCTCAAGTAATGGCAGCTAAGGATCCTTGTTACTTTGAAGTAGTGAAAGAATTGAGGTGGAGATAAGCTACGGACAGTGAGATCAACTCAATTGAGAAGAACAAGACATGGACTTTAACTGAGTTACCAACTGGAGCTAAAAAGATCGGGGTCAAATGGGTCTACAAGACAAAGTTCAATGAGCATGAGGGAGGTAGACAAGCATAAGGCGCGGTTAGTAGCAAAAGGATATTCACAAAAGCATGGTATAGATTATCTAGAAGTGTTTGCACCGGTGGCGAAGTTAGACACAGTAAGGATGATCATTGCTTTGGCAGTGCAGAAAGGTTGGACAATTGGGCAGTTGGATGTCAAGTCAGCTTTTCTTCATAGAAACTTGAGTGAAGATGTTTGTGTTGAGCAACCAAGGGGATATGAGAAGAAAGGGAAAGAGCATTTGGTTTATAAGTTGCACAAAGTCTTGTACGGGTTGAAACAAGCTCTACGAGCTTGGTTTAGCCAAATTGAAGCACATTTTATCAATGAAGGCTTCCAGAGGTGTGAAAGTGAGCAGACCTTGTTCACAAAGAGAAGTAATGCTGGTAAGATTGTCATTGTAAGTATTTATGTTGATGACTTGATCTTTACTGGTGATGATGGTGTTATGATGTCTGAATTCAAAAATGTCATGTTGAGAGAGTTTGATATGTCTGACTTGAGAAACATGAGGTTCTTTCTTGGCATTGAAGTATTACAAAGAGATTATGGTATTGTTATTTGTCAACGAAAATATGCATTAGAGATGTTGAAGAGGTTTGGGATGTTGGAAAGCAATAAGGTGGATAATCCGATCGTTCCTGATTTCAAAATTAGCAAAGATAAAGATGGAATTATTGTGGATGAGACGTACTTCAAACAATTGGTGGGGAGCTTGATGTACCTTACTGCCACAAGACCAGACATTATGTATGTTACAAGTCTTATGAGTAGATACATGGCGAAACCTACTGAGCTTCATCTGCAAGTTGCAAAGAAAGCACTTCGATACCTAAGGGGAACTGTGAATTATGGAATTCTTTGCAAGAGAGGTGGTAATGGGCGGCTACTTGTTTTTATAGATAATGATTATGCAGGAGACATAGAAGACAAGAATAGTACAAGTGGTTACGTTTTCTTGTTGAGTTCTGGAGCAGTGTCATGGAGTTCTAAAAAGCAGCCGATTGTGTGACGCTGTCAACAACTGAGGTTGAGTTTGTGGCGGCAGCAGCAGCAGTGTGTGCTTGTCAAGCAATATGGATGAAAAGGTGATGAAAGAGATCGAGTATAGTAGTGAGGACTGTACTCATATCAGATGTGATAATAGCTCAACTATTAAGCTTTCCAGAAATCCTGTGATGCATGGACGGAGCAAACACATAGATATAAGGTTTCATTTCTTGAGGAATCTCACAAAGGAAGATTCAATTGCTTTAGTTCATTGTGGAAGTGATGATCAAGTAGCTGATGTGATGACCAAACCATTGAAGGTTGATACTTCCAGAAGCTTTGAGGACTGCTGGGTGTGTGTGACATTTCTAAATTAAGCTAATTTGCTTTACAACAGTTAGCTTAAGTGAGGGATTGAAGGAGTAATTGTTGTTTTGTTCAAAATTATTAGAATGTTTATCCTTTCGGTTAATAATGTCTTAGTCTCTAGGATTAACGTTAATTTTGATTCATTCAAAAGATGTCACCACATGGTTGTTATTGTTGGCTGTTTTTTAGCTTAAGTTGTTAGAGTCTGTAATCTTAAATCATTATTTAAAGTCCAGAGTTGTTATTCAATAAAATAAGTTATTCAATCTGATTATTGTGTTTGATTTCATCACTTCTTCTCATTCCCACCAGAGGGTGGATATTGATAAGGTAGCTACTTGGTTCTGTCCCTGGGACTTCGATGGATTACAGAAATCTTTTGCCTCCCCAATTTTGGTGATCCTTCGTTTTCCACGATCCCTCCCATTTTTCTCCTCAATCACGCACGTACATGTAAAACTACCATTCGCTCATCAACTGCAAGTAGATTGGCAGCTCCGCTGCCATCGCCTAACCCTAAGTTGGTTACTTCATTCTTCTATTTACTAGAAACTATTATTCTAAAAAAAATCCTAAAATAGAGCACAAGGAACATCAGAACACACAGGCAGTCAGGCCAACCTAGGACCAAGTCCGCTTTCGCTATCACTATCACTATCACTATCACTCCCTATAAAACCGGGAACAGAGTATGCAAATCATAAAGATTTAATGGCAAATCATAAAGGGTGATGAGATGTTATAAAATTTCCCGAAATTTTCCGATATTTTCTATATTTTTCGAAAGTTATCGAAAATTTCTGAAAATTTCCATTTTTTATTAATTTTTTAATTTTTTTTCCAAAAATTTCTAATTCATAGGTCAGTTTACAACTATTTTATCTATATTTTAATGTTTATCCATAAGTCAAATGTTTATAACTACCAGATCAGGAGTCTCATCAAGTAAGTATCAGAGGTGATGATAGTGGAAGTCACGGCGGTAGTGGAGGTGATGATGGAGTTCATGGTTATAGTGGAAAGTTGATCATATGAGTCCATTCACTAGTGAACTACACTTCACACATGCAACACAAGATGAAGTTCATGGGAGTAGAAGAGCAGAAACCGGCGTCGGTGTTATAGAAAAAAAAACTTTGTACATCATAGGTATTCTACGTGGTTTTAAAGTAGTTATTTAATTTCATGTAAAATGTATCATATGTATAAAAGGTGTGATGCCTTCCTTTGGGTTTTCAGCCACAAAAAAATGTTTAAAGTAAACTTTTAAGCATTATTAACGGTTCAACACTTACTCTTTTACTTTAAATTACTACAACTCCATATAGATCAATATTTATTCAAGGTTTTATTTTCAAATATAGTACATAATATAGTAAACAAACATCTCTTAAAATTAAATTTAAAATTTCCGTGTTTTTCTTTAATTTTTCGTCAATTTTCTCAATTTTTTTTACTGCAATCGATATTTTCTCAAAATTTCTGTCGAAATATCAATTTTTCAAAATGTCGATATTTCTATAATTAACGAAATTTTAGTCCATCTTTACATAACACAAACTCAAAGAGAGCTATGTCTATAACCAAAGATTACAGACCAAAAAACTTGGGTGCTAAATAAATCATGATAAGTCAACTCTGTCTTTATCTACTTTTGCTTCCACAGTAGCATAGCAGCTATTATACCACCTGTAACAATCATAGGCCAATTCAGCTTCCGTCTTGGAGCTGCAGCCACCTCTTCCTCTTCCTCCTCTATTGTTGGCATTGGCTCTCGGCACAAGGGACACAAGTGATTCACCTCCGACCATTTGACAATGCAATCTCCATGATAAAGATGCCGGCAGGGCAGGCGAGTAAACTTCAGCAGGTCCTCAGTACCTTCTCCTAGATCCTCAAAGTGATCAAGGCTCTCCCTACAGACGACACATATTTCTCGTCGAGTAATGTCATCCAAACTATAAAGTCTCACTTTCTCCAAACATTCTAAATTAACGACCTTGGGTTTTGGTCTTGTCAATCTGAGAATTGTATCACATATGAGACAATAAATAGGTGGCCCGGGGACGTCGGCCACCTGGACAGCCCGAAATATTTCATCAATAATAGCCTGATACTGAACTTCTGGGATGTCCATGCTGGTAAGAACCTTGACCAACGTATCACTATGTTTTTGCCTTGCAGATGATTCCAAGAAATCAGTTAGTTTAATCGGAATTTTCTTGTCCGCTACGATCACAGAAGAGGCAGTCTCAAAATGCCAAGTTATAGCTCTAGGCATATCATAAGGACGGCTTCCGGTCATCTTGTAGAGCAAGTCTGACTACACGCCTGTTGTTTGGGAGTGTGCGTGCATCTCTTCTTTGAAAAGCATTAATTCTATAAATATAGTGAATCTCAGTGGACATGGTTGAAGAACTGGTACCAATGAATAGGGAGAATTAGTAACTGACGGACGAGAACAATGTACCTTTAAGGTCCTATTTATAGACAAGATTATTCAGACTTACAGTTGGTTCATAATCATAGAAGGTAATCCTAATCCTTACCTGCTACAATATATAGGTAGTCCCAGTTACAACAGGATTCTCCTCCTCAAGCTCGTCTTAAAAAACCACCAGAGTGAATGAGAACGGCGAGATGAAGCCAACGCTACCTGTTAGGGCTTTAACACTAAGTGGGAGAGAAAATCTAAGCTAAGAACTGAAAACAAAACTTAAATGCAGATAATTTTAATTGATAGTGAGCAAAAGCTCCAAAAGCAGTGTACATATTTCGGAAACTTAAACGTGAAGCCAGGCTAAAATTGTAAAGAACAAAACCAGTAAAGATTGAAATGCAGAATGAATGCGATACTTTATTGAATAAGAACACAGCCTTTTATAGGCTTACAGATGAACTGAAAATACAAATCATCGGCTCAATTCAAGCCTTAATGTTAGCAACTAAATTGAACAAATCAAATGAAACAAACTGAAGCAATTGACTTGCTCTTTGATCCTTATTCTTCGGACGCAAGAAACTGTGAACTTTGAGCTATTCTTTCGGATGCAAGTAACAGCAGACTCCAACAATCCCTCCCTTGAACTGATTTCTCGCCATTCAGTTCACTTCAGGAGGTGTACAAACTCCCAATTCTTCTCGGAGTCTTTTGAATGTCTCAAATTTAAGTGGCTTTGTCATCAAATCTGCAAGCTGATTTTGTGTGCCACAAAACATCATTTGCACAGCACACTCTTTTGTAAGATCACGAAGGAAATGATAACGAACCCTCATGTGTTTGGTTCGGCCATGAAATACTGCATTTTTAGACAGTTTTATGGCTGAAGAGTTGTCACACATGATCAACGTTCCACCTGTCTGATCATGACCAATTTCATAGTGCGAAGTTACTCAATAAAACAAAACAGCAGAAGTTAACAAATAAAACTCCAATTTTCAGAAGTCTCCAATTTCAGAAGACTCCAATTTCATAGTGCGAAGTTACTCAATTTCATAGGCGCGTCTCATAGTGCGAAGTTACTCAATAAAACAAAACAGAATGCATTTCTGAAACTAACAAATAAAGGAGATAGGACATGAAGAATCTTAAACCGCGGCAGCTCTATTCTTCGGTGTTTTCCTACTAGCGAGCTGAGTCTCGGCCTGCATAACCACAATATCACTTCCACACATAATTAGCTATTATACCCAAAAAAAAGTTGTCCGTATACCTCTTTCTTGACAGGCTCCTCCTTTTCTGACAAAATTAACTCAATATGGCATGGCGATGACATGTAAGCTGCCAAATGAATTCAACAGTTAAGTTCGATAAAGTAGAAATACTTTATCCGCTGTATGGTACTCAGGGGAAGACAGAAAACACTCACCATTAATTTCTTCATTGAGCGCGGTACGTGCGACGCCTCTGCTTCCTGGCTTGGTTCACCTGGATATGAGATATGAACAGCCTATCCACATCTAAACCTTTCATCTAGAGGATATGTTGCAAAAGCATGTGTAAGCATAGTTACATATGATATTTGTAGTAACTAAAGACCAAATTGAAGTAAAGCATACCTCTGCATTCTTGAGCAAGTCTAGAATGAATTTGGCAGATTTAACAGGCTACCGTCCCTGTCCATTTGAATGGCGATTCTTGGCGAATGAATTTGCCAGATTTAACAGGCTACCGTCCCTGTCCATTTGAATGGCGACTCTTGGCCTGGGCTGTTCGTCCTACTCCACGACAAAAGCGAGTGAAAGGAATGGCCTGCTTATGGACCAAAACATCCTCCAGATACCTTTTGGCCTTGACCAAAGACATCTTGCAAAGTGCATGAGCAGTCTCCCTTGTGTTCTGGAGACAAACATTAAAGCGATACTTTATTTCAGTATTTCCTCTTCTTTATTTCTGGGGTATCAATACAGCATTTTACTAATAGTTGAGAGAGAAATTTAGCAGATGATTAAACATGGCTACGTACAACCTAAACCACATAGAGATATACTTGTACCTTGAACCATAAGAAGAAAACATAGGAATTTCCATAACTCAATTTGAAAACCATTTCGAATGTAGTGCATCTACTCATATCACAGATCCTATCCAATTGAAAACTATATAAAGCAAATTCAGCTTGTGAAATATAACTCATGTTTTGAAATCAGTTCAAAACACTGAAGCTTAAGAGCTTCCTATTGGATGATACCAAAATCAGATCTAAAACAATTGAAAAGCTAACAGTCTAGACAAATGTCATTAAACTGCAAGCAAGCCACAACTAAAGCACCAAAGTTCATTAGATGATTACCGTAAACACTAAATAGTAATCTACTAGTTTACAATGTCAGATTCTGGGTACCTTAAAATGAACACGGAGATCGCTGCCTCTGGCTTTGCAGGCTGATTCATCATTGCAAAAACAACAAAACCATTAGATTTTCATCAACACTCAAAAACTAAAATTTCTTTCAGCTACGAAAACAAACACTTCGATTAAACCACAATTGACTTACACTTGGTAATGTTACCCGGATCTTGCGAATACTTCACCTGCAAAACAAAAACCCAGTACCCACAATCTCATAAGAACTCGAAACCACCAACACAAACTCAAAGATCCAATTTCGAGTTTAATCTTCTTCATTTTCATTGATTCTGAAATCCCAGTAAACCAAACCAACATAATGCAAAACGTTTGAAGATGAAATTAGCAGAAGCAAAATTACCATGGCTGCTACTGCTTCAGCTTCTTCTACGATCTCCCTTCCTAGCTGCCGATACTGAAAATACAGCTTGGGTTTTCTCATTTATAGTAAACCCCTAATTTGGGCCATAGGGTTTAAGTACTATATTTGGGCCCTAATCCAGACCAATACTTGGCCCGGATCCGACAGATCGGATCTTAATTACTAACCATAAAAGCCATCCACTACATTTTCGCCACGTGCAGATCATACTTCGGTGACCTTACGTTTTAAAAAAGGGTAAATATGTAACTTCGGCAACTAAGAAGTGCCGCAGAGAAAAGAGAGAAATTCCATTGCCGATCTGAAAAGAAAGCAGAGACAAGCAGAAGGAGCTCTGCAGTAACAAAGTAAGAAACTTTGGTCTGAATTATATACTTTATTATTGATATTTTGGTAATTAGCTTCTGGAATTATGTTAAGTTGGGTTAATTAATACGAACCTTGCTTATATATGCTTTTGAATTTGTTCACAGAGTTTAATTTGTGTTCTGGATTCAAAGTTTGATGCTTTTTGGCATTAGAATTCTGGGTTTTGCTTCTAAATTTTAGGGTTGATATTATTTTACAGAGGGGAACCGCTGTTTCTCGATTTTGCTGTTGTGAAATTGGATATCTTGAGAGTTGCGGCTGAATTTGGATGCTTAATAGGAAAATATTGAAGGGATTTGATTTTGGGTGAGGAAGGTTGTGAGATAGAAGGTCAAAGATTTAGTCTTTTTAGGTATATGGATGTTGGTTTTCGGTTTTGGAGGGTTCTATTGAGAGCTGTGGTGGAATAGTTATTTGTTACAAAGATTGTGGTGTTTTTGGATAAGGAATTCGATGAATAATAGTAATAATAATAATCAGGCCAAGAATGTGGGAGTGCCGCCCCATTTTGGAAATCCTGGGGCTGTGCCGCAATCAATGAGCATAAACCATCAGCCGCATCTTCTCTCGCAGTCACAACCTCAAGCACAAGGCGCGTCTCATTTTCCGGGGCACTTTCAGTTGTCTGAGCCTAAACCGCAGGCAATGACACAGGCACAGTATCAAGCTCAACATCAAGCTGCCCATGCCCAGTTTGTTCAGTTGCAAGCTCAAGCTCAATCTCTGGCCCAATTGCATTCTGCCAGTCCAGGTGTTTCATCCCCCTCCATAGCAACGCCAAGCACAGGAACGGCTAAGCGAGCTAACCAAAAGCCACCTTCCCGGCCTCAAAGTTCATCTCAGGCCAATACAGGTCCATTGTTTAAAAACATGGAACTCACCCCAGCTGCTCGTAGGAAGAAGCGTAAGCTAGCTGATAAACAGATACCAGACAAAGTGGCTGCTCTTCTGCCAGAGTCTGTTCTGTATACTCAGTTGCTTGAATTTGAGGCTCGTGTTGATGCTGCTTTGTCAAGAAAGAAGGTTGACATCCAGGAGTCGCTTAAATGTCCTCCCCGTGTTCAGAAGACACTTCGAGTTTATGTATTCAACACCTTTGAGAATCAGACACCAACAAATCCTGTGAAGAAGAACGCAGATCCCCCTACTTGGTCTCTTAAGATAATCGGGAGGCTATTGGAAGATGGGAGAGATCCTGTGCTGGCTGGAATGCCACAGAAGTCGAGGGTTAAATTTTCTTCCCTCTTCAAGAAAATTACCATATACTTGGACCAAAGCATCTATCCAGACAACCCTGTGATTTTGTGGGAAAGTGCTCGTTCACCTGCTCTTCACGATGGCTTTGAGGTGAAAAGAAAAGGGGATAAGGAGTTCAGTGCAGTAATACGTTTAGAGATGAATTATGTACCCGATAAATTTAAACTTTCACCCGCTCTGACTGAAGTTCTAGGAATTGAAACGGAGACTCGGCCAAGAGTTATAGCTGCTCTTTGGCATTATGTGAAAGCCCGGAAGTTGCAGAACCCAAATGACCCTACCATCTTCATGTGTGATCCCCCTCTTCAGAAAATTTTTGGAGAAGAGAAGATGAAGTTTTCTAAGACCTCTGAGAAAATATCACTACACTTATCTCCTCCACAGCCTATACATATAGAGCACAAAGTGAAACTTTCAGGAAGCTGTCCAGCTGGTACTACTTGTTATGATATACTGGTGGATGTACCTACGCCACTAGAGAAGGAGATGTCTGCATTCCTGGCAAGCACTGAGAGGAACAAAGAGATCGATGCTTGTGATGAATTGATATGTGCATCGATAAAAAAAATCCATGAACATCGTCGACGGCGGGCATTCTTTCTTGGTTTCAGCCAGTCTCCAGCAGAGTTTATTAATACGCTGATTGCTTCTCAGAGCAAGGACCTGAAGCTTGTTGCTGGAGATGCTAGTCGTAATGCAGAAAAGGAGCGCCGCTCAGAATTCTATAATCAACCCTGGTAAGCTTCTGCTGTATATTCTGTATTTCTACCTTTTCTTTTCTGAGTTATTGTTTTTCTTGTGTGTGCTTAAGCTGCTCAAATTTCTTCAAGAAATAATTTGTAGCTTTCCTATGAAGGACAGTATGATTAGAGGAAGATTAGGGAGATGATATAAAACCTTTTTTTACATTTACGGGATTCCATAGTTTTCCCCATGTTACCTAGCTGTTGGCTTGGTGATAAAATCCTTACTCATTGACCGTCTAATACTGGTATCTTCTAGGTTGAACTAGTAAGTGTTTGGGAAATTTAGCTATTTGTTAAGTCTTGAAAATATTGTGGTTGGATTCTGTCGAAGCGTTCATGGCATTTTTCTATTCATCTATGAATTGGAAATTAGTTACTCGAGTATATATTTATGAAGTTGGGATTTTTTTCATGAAGTTCTCTCTTAATCTTCATTTTGGTGTTTCTCTTTTTAGGGTCGAGGATGCTGTCATACGTTACCTGAACCGCAAGTCTGGAAGTGATGCTCCAGGAAGCACTTGATTTGAAGAGGTGGCTATTCTTCAAGAAGTGGTAGCCATGTATTTCTAGATATTTTTCTCTCAAGCTTGTTGTGTTGCTTGTTTACCCCAATCTTTCCTTTTTGTTGTGGGCAGTAACATCATAAAATAAGTAGTTGAGAGTACCTTTCAGGTAGAAATTCTCTCAGTGTATCATGTTCTTAGATGTTAGAGGAGAATGTATTTGTTAAATGAAAGCATCGTCATGTTTTCTGGTTTTCGATTGGTGCCCAAGAAAATTCTCTCAGTGTTTAGGGTTTAGGGTTTAGTGAGGTATGGGATTTGTTTCGCATGGACTGGGGTGATGGACATTGCTTGTTGATCAATCCTCTTCTTAAACAAGTTCTAACTCTCCCAACAGATAACATCCAACAACATACAAAATATGGTCCGATTTGTGAAGTGTCCATTAAGTGAGGTATGGGATTTGATGATAAACCAACACCTACAAAATTGTTCGTGATTCCAGGTTTGCCGATATGGAGATACCCTCCGCATGTTAGTGCATATTCTTGTATTGGGTACCAACTCCTGGAGAGAAATACCATCTCTTCCTCCCTCTGGTTTACCTCGTTTGTATGCTCTTTGTGCACACGGAGATATGCACTGGCTGATTAGAAGAATTACAGGTGTAACAAAAGAGCTTATAATTTCTTTCGACTTCAAAAAAGAAGAGTTCCATTGGACTCCTACTCCTCCAGCATTTCGAAGCTCGAACGAGTACTCCATCTTGCATTTGCTTACTTTAAGGGGATCCATGGCCATTGTGCAGACTTTTCCTTCGCCAGAAGGAGGCACCAAGGTTGAGATCTATGGGTGATGAAAGATTATACAAAGAAAGAGTGGGCGAAAGATCGATTACAACATAAACGTCGACATGCGTCCAGAGTTTAATTTGAGGTATGCGACTTGTGGTGAATGGGAGCATGACATATTGTTCAATGTCTATCCAAATTGAAGAGGGTACTGCTAAATTGTTTTTGGATCTTAGAAGTGCTTCTGTCAATATTCCGATACACCCTCTTGGGAATGAGTTGCTTGTAAACATAATGAGCTATACTGACAGCTTGATTTCCTTGAAAGATTTTGGTACTTCATGTAACAGTACTGATGACCCTAGCTCATGATGAACTGCTTACTTGAGACTAAAGTCACTGCACAAGGCTTTAGCTATCGTCGTATCTACAAGGATGGCTGGAAGAATTTGAAGTATATGTGTAAGATGGTTGTGTTCATTCTTGTAATAGTTCTATGTTGTAAGATGTTTAATGAGTCATGAGTTTAAGATCTTTTGTTTTTTTTTCGATTAGAATCCTGATCTGAGAACTTCCAGTAAGAATTGAAAACTATGTAAAACTATTGATGCAACTTATGCATCAGTGATTAAAATTCATTTCATCTAGTTTCTAATCATATTTCATGTCACATTGAAAGTTATTAAGATATGTTCTCGACTCATGTATCATAACGCGTGACATATTTATCCTTTTAATGCAATAATCTTTACATACACTTGCATACATCAAATAATTCATGTCGCGATCTGTAAATTTCTGTGGAAATCTATACATGGAGGCTGGTGTGACAGGCACGTGTCCACTGTCAGTCCTTCAGGGTTGAGGTTGCAGGTATGTCATGACGATGATGATGTAGCGTAACCAAGCTCTCATCTAACCTTTCGAAAAGTAAAATGATTCATGTCATCATGAGATTTTAGAGACTAGTTAATTAGAGGGTATTATTTTCTCCACACTTCTGTCATGCATGGAAAACACATTTTTTTAATTAACTTAGCATTCATGGTTAAATTTCTACAAACAAAAAAAATGTCTGTTTTGATGGAACAAGCAGGAATCCCATTGGCAGAGTAGTCAAAGAATTAGGTTGTCATTTGGAAAATAATAATGGGTCAGTTTTAATCTATTTTATTAACATGAACCAAAGTACGTGTCCTCTCTGATTATTTCTAGCTCATCTTTTGGAAGTTTTCATCCATGCTTGAAATTATGATATTGGATGTACCAAGTTTCGAGTTTAAAATTGTTTGTCCCACAATTTTATTGATGTTTCAAGTCAAATACTGCATAGATTCATTCAAACGAAAGCTGAGAGGAACTACAAAAACGAACCCGAAGAATGTATCTACCTTTCATGAACACGTACTATTTTGTGTTTAGAGACAAGGTATGGTACTGGGATATACATCTTACTTTTATTTTACAAGAAGTTGAACAAATATTACAACTTCATGACTCAAATTACAATATTAAGAACAAATTTATCAAATTTATTTACACTATTTACATGAAGTTAAAATAAATTACAACATTGACAACAATTTGTTCAAAATTTTGTAAAAAGGTTATACATTTTGTAATTATAAAAACTAGAACAAGATTACAAAAACAATAGCTCAATTTTACAACTTTAACTACACATATGTTGTCACATTTGTAAAGGTAGGTATCACATACATATAGGTACAATAGAATTTTCCTTATGTTTATAGTGCAAGTTTCGGAGTGTGCATTATCCTTATGTTTATAGTGCAAGTTTCGGAGTGTGCATTATTTAGAACTGATAACCATGTTTCAGCTGACTTAGTGTACGTTTTTCTTTCGTTAATTAAGTTTGGGGAATCAATAATCCTCACACTAGCTATGAAAGGAGTAGAAATGAACAGCGTTTAATAATGCATGCAGCCATGCTGGCACCATATATACAAGGGTGTAGGTAGCCTAGTGCGAGAAGGGTGAATTCACCCTTCTCAAATTTATTAAATACTTTAATTTATCTTAATTTTTATTCACTTATTAATAGAATGAAACATAAATGTCTATTCTTAAACTTAAGAAAAAATCTTAAATAGACTTAAATATCTATGAATAATAAATTAATAATGGAATGATATAAAAATTTATGCTTTTAATATGCTTCATCTAATTATTACAAATTCTTACCTTATTGATATGTGATTTCAATACCATTTACAATTTTTTAATTTATTTATTAATAAACAAAATAGACAGGACACGTACATATGACATAATCTTTTTCACATTTCTTTTGTATCTCTATTCTTGAAATTAATTCAAGATGATTTCATGGTCTTTTAATATTGATATTAGTATAAAAATATACAATACTTCTACATACAAGTTCCTGACAACAAATTTCTTCTACTAATTTGTATTACTGTATAGGGCAAGAAAATTGTTGAAGGCTTGTGGTATTGTATTTTTAAGAAGAAAAAAAAGTTGTGTCCTTGCTAAAAAAATGATAGCAAATTTTACTCTTTTAATTTAGCATATGAATTTTGACTCTTCTAAATTAGAAATCTGACTACGCCACTATATATATATACACACACGAAAGTTTTTACTTTTTAGAATCGATCCACAACTCCACTAGTCCTCCACCAGCATATCTTGTCATATATATGAGCCTTTCTCGTACACTCGGAAGTCGGAACAAGATGTTGGACCAAACTCACATGCAGGGTAAAACTTACCACTTAAAATCTAACTATCGAAAGCTAAGCTTTGCAAAGATATTGAGGTACTTGCTTGAGAGGAACCTCAACCTAAGTTCGACGTGGGTTTCGTCTGCATTGTCTGCTCAGGTCTCTCTGCTCGAAATGGCTAAACATGTACCAGCTTTGTACATAGCTGCAAAATTGGTGGGTGGCGTTGTAGTTTGTAATCACAGACCTCCGTCATCAAGTCAGAGTATGGTTAATATATTGTTTAGTTTCACGCTTGTTCACTTCTAGATTGGGTGCGTGTGCTTTGGACCTCAAGGTAGTTTGTACTTCACACATGTTACTGATCTTAACAATGACTAATCATGTGACATGTTATGAGAATAAAACATGAAATAATCATTTAAAACGTGAGAAACGTGTTTTATATATGAGATATTTTAGCGCACGTGGCTCATACTGAATTATCGTTGTCATTTCCATTCTTCAATTACTATATAAAGCATTGTGTTCCCCTTATGAACTTATATGATTTTGTGTGGCCAGATATGACAACAGATAATATGACACAGAATAGTACTAACATGTATATATACATTCATTTATATGATAAAACTATTGAAATAACTATCATTTTATTAATATATAGATACAGTTATCTTAAAATAATAATCGAGAAGTGATAACAAGTGTCATTCGAATGATAAATGAGTTCACAAAACACTAGTTACCAATAATCGATTAAGACCAAGCCTTCAACCTGGTAACCTGTCATCATAAATCAATAGTCGACCTAGTGAGACAAAGCCTTGAACCGAGTAACGTACTTGTCATGAGAAACCAACCGAGAAATAACATACCATAGTTGTACTCCATTATTATGGTCAAATATATCATGAAAGACTCTGTTATAGGGTCTTAATAAAGTCTAAGATTTATGACCTTAATCTTATATGTCATGTAACATAGACACACCATCAATTTTAAAATTCGTGTAATGTCATCCTTATGTAAAAATACAATTATATCATTTTCAAATCAAAATTTTAAGCAATAATTATACCAAATTATTTTTACATCTAGGTGATTTAGTTATATATTAAATTTATTTTTTAATGAAGTCTAACATTATAATAATTTATTAGATTTTATGATCAAAATTACGATATTCATCATTATTTTTTACGGTTAGAAGTACGATATCAACACACACATATATATATATATATATATATATATATATTTTAAATTACACCTGTTAGAAAATATGAATTCATTTGAATGTGTGTGTAGTGTTTTTCCAAAGACAAAAAACATATATACATATATATAAATTATATAAATAATTCATCCAAAGAGGATTCCATAGAGATTTTTTATTTTATATTAATATTTGATATTCCTAACGTAATGAAAGCTATACGTAAAAGGGTGAGATAAGTGACAAGCGTCGAATCAAAATTTGAAGGGAATAATTGAGATAAATCTCTAGGTTTTCTGAAATATTATTGAATTGTTGAATGTCTAATACAACATTGAGGGTGTCTATTTATAAGCCCTAACTCAAGACTAAACCCTTTTTAAAATAGGACTAAGAAATAACAAAACCTATGGAATCCTTCACCTGTGATCTATGTTCAGCTGGAGTTTAGGATCGACAAAGCTCATGGACTCTATAAGGATTGCAGCTTTTTGGGCATGATGGAGGCCTCTATGATAGGGGTCAGATTTGTGGGCTGTTAGTGTCTGTTGGAGAGGTCATCATCATTCTAGAGCCTCTGAGTTGTCTGACGAAGAGTTTTGGTGTGTTGGCAGGGTCAGAGTCGCATGTGGTGGAGAGGGTAGGGCTGGAGAATGACTTGGAAGATGGGGAGGCAGCAACAGAGCGGTCTATAGTTTCTTTGAAAATTTCATCTGTCAACCCTAGTTTGGAACTAGGGTTTCCCGTCAGGGGCCTGTTGACTAAGGAGTTAGGCCAGGAGTTGGGCTTTTGGATGTTGACCTGAGGAATTCTGGTTTGAAGAGAAAAGGTGGGTTTGAGTCTGATGTTGAAGGTGGGTCGGCTGATGGGAAGAGGATTCAGTATAATTTCTAGTTTTAGGAGCTTATTGATGTCCTGGTGCAGATAGGAAAGGTTTCGACGTCTCTTAAAAAAGGGATCGAAAGAAGGGCATTCATAATAAGAAGAATCTTGGTTGCAGAGGTTCTGCGATTTCAGATTCTATGGTGCCTAACTCAATTAGAGCGAATAAAAAAGTTCTTGCGGCTGAGACGAGAAGAGGTTTGGATGAGCTAATGATGGTGATAGCAGAGGAAGAGTTAGGCTCTGAAGGAGTACGTAGCTCCTTTGAAGGTTTGGAAATATCCCTCCTAATCTTTAATAGTTCTTCTCTTTTCTTCAACAATAAAAGGTACACGGCTGAGTTTTAGGCTTGATTTGTGACGAGATTAGGAGAATAATAGGGCTTGAGAGGTTCATTGTTTTCTAAATTTGGTAAGAATAAAGTCCTCTTGTGGACTTTGGTTTTCTAGTTAGTTTTCTTTGTAGTGTAGGTTTCGTAATAATTTGGAGCATTGCTCCTGGTTGACCAGCCTTTTGACTTATTTTAGAGTTTTACTTTCGCTTGTCCCATTGTGTCGAGATTGACATTATGCCAAGTGGAATATATCCATTATTTCATTATCAAGAAAAAAAATGTTGTTGCGCTGCACTAATAGAAAAAATGACTTTAACCGACGAAATGACCAAAGCAGCCCGACGAATTTTTTTTCGTTGGCTAAAGTTTCTCGTTGTTGGCTAAAGTATTTTAGCAGACGATAAAAAAATTCTCGTCGGCTATTTAGGAAAAAAATCGTTGGCTATTCATAACTTTAGCCGACGAAAATTTTGACCTTAGCCGACGAAATTAGACTTCAGCTGACAAAAAAATGTACTTTAACCGACGAGCTATTAATTTCATCGGCTATAGTCCTTTAAATTCGAGATCGAGACATCAGCTCATTCATTAAAAAACGGTAAAAAACACAAATCTCTCTCAAATAGTTGGGTGTTATTGGAATGTGTTTAAAATGAGTTCGTGAAGCTAAATAGGTATGTATACAATTTTTTTGTTATATATTATTGTTGATTTGTTGTTAATTTCGGTGAAAATATATTATTGTTGATTTTCTGTTAATTTTTTATATTATGCATATATATAAGCATTTGTTAATTTGTGTGTAATCAATAGTAATAATAATGTTTATAGTTTCAAGATTATTTATTGCTCGTGCAAGATTATATATATATATATATATATACACATTTCAGGATGGACAAGAGTTGGATTTCCCTTTCAAAATGGGATCCAAAATATGCTAGGGGAATGTAAAGTTTTGTGGAATATGTGAAGACCAACGAGAATACAATTCATTATTGCCCGTGCACGAAATGTCAGTGTCGGAACGATTTATATCGTTTTAACATTGATATAGTATGGGAGCACCTAAAGAATAACATGTTTTAGGATCAGTACACATGTTGGATTTATCATAGTGAAACATTATCAGTAGGTCAGCATGATCATGAGTAATTTCCTGAGAGGGGCAGTATATCCAATGATCTAACAACAAGGTTGATCAACGATGTGTTTTCTTATGAGAGCGGTGTATTTTCTCAAGTACAAGATATCCATGTAGCCGTTGAGGGCTTCACTCCTATTGAGCCAGTCCAAGAATTCCCTAGAGATGTCAACACTGTTGGCATTAACAAGTACAACAAACCAATTGTCTTCCAACATACCCCTTCTAACAGACCCCTTTTTGGAAATTAGTTTTTTTTTTCAAAAAAATAAGCTTTACCAGACGAAATTGGCATATCTCATCGGCTAAAGTTGACTACTTTAGCCGACGATATATATACTTTAGCCGACGAGTGGTACACTTTAGCCGACGAGTAAAAACTTTAGCCGACGACATTCACACTTTAGCCGACGAATTAGGGGACTTTAGCCGACGAGATTTTTAACTCGTCAGCTAAAATCTTCAGGGTTTTTAGCCTCTCTCTTTGTCTCAATCTCTCAATCTCACTCTCTCTCATCCCTCACTCTCTCTCTCTCTCCCGTCACTAGCCCTACCGTCGCGCCCCCGTCCGCTACCGCTCCCCTGTTATACTGCCTCAGCCTCCCCTGCTCCTTGGTAATGTGTTTTTGAATTGAAATTAGAATTTAAATTTAAATTGAGAATTAGGGTTTATAGTTTTTGAATTGAGAATTTGAATTGAATTAAGAATTAGGATTTTTAGGTTTTGAATTGAGAATTTGAATTGAACTAAGAATTGGGGTTTATAGTTTTTGAATTGAAAATTAGAATTTGAAATGAGAATTAGAGAATTGGGTTTTTGAATTGTGTTTTTCAATTTTAGTTTTTTGATAAGAATTTGAATTAGAGAATTAGGGTTTTGGATTTTGAATATTGAATTCTAGGGTTTGTGAATTTGAATAAGGGAGAATTAGGGTGTTTGGATTAGAGAATAAAACTATTTTTGGTATATAGATAAGTAGTCAATTAGAGAATATTTGATATATTTTTATGAGAATTGATATATGTGATATATGTGAAGGGCTATATGTGGGGAGATAAATAAATTTGGTTTTGATTTTTGATATACTAACGAATGTGAATATATTGATATATATGAATGCAGGAGTTAGTAGTGATCATGCATTTGTTAAGGAAAAAGATGGTATTGAGAGGCCAAGGGTCTAGCGGCGACAGTTGTGAGGCCACCTCTCTGCACAACAACCCTCAGACCACATTTCAGGGCCCCTTGACCTCTCGTCGGGCTCAACTACTTGATCTGCCAGTCTAGCAACAGGCTGTAGTGCCCTGCCAGAGACCACCACAGAGCAGGAGGCTGCTTTGGCCGTAGGTGGGCTCTCCCATGGCCCCAAACCGATTATCCTCAAGTTTCTCTAAATCAACTTGTCTGTATGTCTCCTATTTGTCGACCATCTCATTCTATCTATCCGGCTGGTGGTTTAAGTAGATCGTCGTCTGGGGTACAAATGTTACTGCCTCATCTGTTCATGCCCTAGAGCATACTTGTCATACCTAATACCGATGAGCGAGAGGTGCCTCTTCCAGGACAACTTAGTTTTATTATACCGCAACAAGGATACATCTATTTACCGTTTAATACACATCTTCTTAGTGCAAGGATAACAAACACATCGACGTCAGAATCCGATAATTATTATATAGCTTGGTTAATTAATTTATAACTTATGAATAATTTGTATATTAATTGGGTGTTTCTTGTTTTAATCTTTTTATTTTGTTTTTATGTGACAGTCATCACCGGTAACAATAAGAAGGCTACAGGCCCCGTTACCGGCAAGGGTCTTGACAAGCATGTCAAGAACAACGGAAAAGTGGTCATAGAGATGACATAGGATGGAACGGTGAAGTTAGGGAGTAAGACGAGACTCTATAACGGGCAACTAGCGTCTGGCATACGGGACAAAGTCCCTTTTTTATGGGGAGAGTGGTGGGACAAAGTCCCTTTTCTGTGAGGAGAGTTGTCATCAGTGTCACAGTGTGTGAAGGACATGGTGAACAACGCTATGTCTGTAAGTTAGTTAAATATTTATTACGTATTTAAAATATTATTAATTAAGTACTAATATATATATATATATATATATTTAGGTGTGGTTTGATATTCCTGAACACCTAAAATCCACATGGGCAAATGACACTCAAGGAAAAAGGTAGTTATTGTTATAATTTATATATTGAGATATATTTTGTTGATAAATACCTTTAATTTCTAATATTCTTGCTGCATATATAGGTACAAGGAGTGGAAAAATGAGCTCCATAAGCACTAAAAGACGCATGGTAACGACCATTTCGGTACCTCTAGCGAGTTTATGTATAGGGAGTACGAGTGAATGTGGCTTCTAGTCCACTTCAACAACCCAGAAAATAAGGTATGTAAATCATATTTGTGTTTACTTGATTCAAGCGATGTTTGACAAAATCAGTTCACTAATATTTTTTAAATATTTGTTTATCCTACAAAGTCATTTCTGGAATAAACGAGGCGAACCGGGGGCACAACATGAGTAACCATCATGTCGGGTGTAGACCTTTTGTTGCTTGGATGGAGGAGGCGACACAACAAACATAAGTCAACTCGTTCGTGTAGACGTACGAGAAAGCATATCCTCAGTCCACTGAAAATATTGTAAGTTAATATATTTTCTTATATATATATATTATTTAGCATTTTTTATATATGTTTACTAATATATATATGTTTTTTTCTTGTCAATTAGGCGAGAGTGAGGGAAGGGGCTGAAGAGGTGTTGACTCAGATAGCGAGGAAACATGGGCTAAAGATGCAAGATGAGGACCTCCCCGAGACCATCTCTCAGATTGATCAATCTGATGTGACGGTAGGTGCCAGGATCATGGGTCACGCTTTCCCACCACGCGTGAATAATTACTACTGTAGGGGTCTAGGACAACAGGGAGAGTGAGTCTTAAAGAACACTCCCGGTTTCTCACGCAAGTCCTCATCTGCCAAGGCTGCTCAACTATAGGAGCAATTTTAGAGGCAAACGATAGAGCATCAGAGACATATGGAAGATGCAAGATTAGCGCAAGAGGTTGAGCTTAGTAGGAGAGATGAGCAGATCCAGGCTGAGCTCAAGAGGAGAGATGAGTAAAGCCAGGCTCAGATGTCATCCTGGTTTGTGGTGTTTTCTGCACATCTGCAGGCGCAAGGACTCCCGCCCCCACCTATGCCACAAATCCAGTCTCCTTTCGATACTCAATAGCAGCAGCAAGCTCCGCAAGATAATAGCAATCCTCCTTTATATTTGAACAATATAGATTTAGATAATAATTAGTTTAGGTGTTATCATGTTTAGTTTGAACATTTAACTTAGTTTAAGTGTTTAGTTTAAAACATAGCTTAAATTGAATTAATTTGTATTTGTTAATGAAAATGTGTTTTGTTTTTATTTTGGGTGTTGTTGGCTATTGTGGAATTGGACAGGTATGTTGGAATAAAAAATCCAGTTTTTTTTTTTCAGAAAAAGTTGACTTTAACCGACGATATGCATACTTTAGCCGACGAAATAGACATTTTTTTTTTTCAGGAACCAGCGACTTTAGCTGACGAAAATAACCATTTTCGTCGGCTAAAGTTGTTTTTAGCCGACAAAATTATATACTTTAGCCGACGATATGATTTAATTTCGTCGGCTAAAGTTCGATTAGGTCAACTATTTTGACCAGCCGTGGAAGTTTTGTCCAACGAAATTTCGTCAGTAAAAATATATAATTTCGTCGGCTAAAGTCTAAACTTTAAGTCGACGAGAATTCTATCGTCGGCTAAAGTATGGACTTTAGCCGACGAATCTCTGAACTTTCGTTGGCTAAAGTAAGTCCGACGACCTTCTCCCGATGACACTTTAGCCGACGAAACCTCGTCGGGTTTTATTTTAGCCGACAAAAATGTCTTACAAGCCGATGCATTTTTTTCGTCGACTAAAATATTTTTTCTGATAGTGTTGCTCGATATATTTTTTTACTATCCTCGTTTAGCTTTACTCCAATCCTCGTTTAGAGCTTAATGTTTATCTCAGATCAACAACAATTCTAACATAGAAGTAGTCGACCTTTTTTAGAAGAAAAGTAGCAGGGGCAGAGCCACGAAGGAACATGATGGAGTCCATGCCCCACTCAGATTTCTTGTTAAATACAGTCAAGGCAGCAACATGTCAAAAATGAAGGCGTGTCCTAGTAGTGAAGAAAATGACTTTTGATTTAATGGTTAAGGGCTCGATTCCTCTTAACTTTTTTTTCATTATTCTATATCCTGAGTTTACTTAATTAGGGCTCAGTGAGGTCAGTGACATATATTTTTTGTTCAATCTTATTAAATAAAAATTACACCATTTTTTTCAACGGTTCAACCTATTTAAACAGAATTACGGTACTTTATCTTTTTAATTTTTTTGAATCATTTTTATATGTTCAAATGATGTTATAGTACACCATTCTTTTTTCCAACTGTTCAACACATATGATGTTAGGTTTTCTTGACATTTTTTTAATTTTTACATATTTAAAATTATGTTGAAAAGAATTACCTTAAAATCATTTGAACATATATAAATGTCATTTAAAGCCCTACTAAGCTTACAATTCTGACTTCGCCACTGAGATGTAGTCGACCTTAGCTATAGAATTTGCATGAACAACTTCATTTATTGACCTCAAAGCAATTCTTTTACATATCAAATGGGGGAACCCGATAAAAATAGTGATTATTGGGAACAGCTGAAATGCTGAATGAAAATGGTTACATTCTCATCTGCTGCCATACCATTTCAAACAAGAATTAACATAACTACAAAGCTTCAATATATATTGTGCACTATTTATATTAGTATTAAGTTCTAGGATAAATTTCAGTTTACAATCTTAAACTTTGGGGTTAAAATCAGTTGAGTCTCTCATTTTGAAAATTCATGTTTTTAGTACTCTTAACTTTTAAATGTCTACACCTAGGTCTAAATTTTCATCTTTGGCTCCAAATATGACGCCAGATAATGTGAAGTCGGCAAGGATGCTCTACATATTAGTGTTCGCTCTCAATATGTATAAAAATGACCAAAATAACTCTTACAGGTCATAAGGAAAAACTGTCATAAGGATTATTTTTATCGTTTCATACATTTTGAAAGCCAATACTAGTATGTACGGCCTCCTTGTCAGCTCCACATCAATGCCTGATATCATATTTGGAGCCTAACATGAAAATTTAGACTAAGTTGTAGGTATTTAAAAGTTAAAAGTAATAAAGTGATGGATTTTTTTTAAAAAGAGAGACTAAACTGGTTTTAACTATATAGTTCAGGGTATTAAACTGAATTTTATTCTAAGTTCTAACTTCTCTTTTGAACCAAGACCTTCAACCCACCGGTCATGTGAGCCGTCAATAGAGGAACAAAAACTGGTTGCTGCACTTCATGAACCGGTTTGATCTCGAACCGCCTCAACACCGAAGCCATTACATACTTCATCTGAATAAAAGCCATCTCCTTCCCAAGACAAACTCTCGGACCGGCCTGGAAAACCGGAAATTTGTAAGGACTCACCATTTTCATCACCTTTCCATTATCACAACCCGGTTCATCACTGAACCACCGGTCCGGTTTGAATTCCAACCGGTCCTTCCCCCACAGCTCCTCCATTCTCCCCATCCCATAAGGAAAATACGTGACTCTATCCCCTTTCCCAACCCAAGTCCCGTCCGGCAAAACAGTCCCGGCCTCGGCATGCTTCGAGTCCCACGGCACTGGCGGGTAGAGCCGCATCGACTCGCACAAGCAAGCTCTCAGATATTTCATTTCTTGCAAGTCTTCAAACCCTAATGCTGTAGTACTCTCAGTACTACTACTTGTATCATTGTTTAGTACGTCTGAAACTTCATTCACTATCTCCTCCTGTACGCTCGGATGCTTGCTGAGCAACCAGAACAGCCATGTCATGGCGGACGGCGTCGTGTCCCGTCCGGCCAGTATGAAGCTTATCACCATGTCTCTGACCACTCTCTCATCGTGTCCCGCCAATAACAAACGTGACAACAAGTCACTCCCGCAGCTCTTTCCCTCATTTTCTTCAAGGATTTTCCTTTTGTTTTCTACTATTTCTGCAATAACAAAATAGGAAGTTATTAAACACTAAACATCGATACAAAGGGACTGAAGGGAGGCATGAAAAGTCTGAAAATACAAAGCTGCATGTGTTAAGAAAAATTATATGAACACTTATTTTTATCAAAGAACGTCAGTCTTTAGTTATATTGAATAACTGTCGGGAAAACAAAATGAACACGACCGGAAGGGCCACGTAACCATGACAAACTATCTAGAAAGACCTAGACAATTTTTATCTTGAGAACCATAGGGTGAACATTTGTGAACACTGACTGAAGCTATTGAAGGAAAAGAAACATATAGTAGAGAGTTTTTCATACCTTGAACAGAATCATGTACAACTTTGATAGCATCTTTGAGCTTGCTTTCAGACCCAACAGCCAAAGCACGCTTCAATTTCCAAATCACGCGCAGCAGCGCGGTCGCACGCCGTGCACTTATCTCTGACGCGCAGTCGAAGGCCTTGACAAGTGGCGGCATCGGCCGCGACATGTCAAGGCAAAACGGGTCAGTACCTAAGGAGACCTTACAAACCGTGTCAAAAGAAAACCTCTTCAACACGTCTTGCATATCCAAAACCCTTTGACTCTCCGCAGCTTCTTCTAGAAGCGGAACAAGTCGCTGCTCCACTTCCTCCTCTAGAGTTTTCACGACGAACTCCCTCAGCGATTTTGTGCTAAACTCATGGCTGGCAAGCTTGCGCTGAGTTGACCAGAGCTCACCGTCGACGTTGAATATGCCGCAGCCGAATAAGTCGCCGAGAAACTCCGTGAGGGGCTTGCCCTTGGGGAAGTTGGAGAAGTTGGTCTTGAGAATGTACTCCACGTTGGCCGGGTTCGCCGTCACAATGATACGTCTCCCCACGCCGAGGCGCTGGACGACAATGGTTTGTGATGGCGAGGTGGACAACATTTCAGTGTACCAGTCCAGGAGACGGTGCTGGTTTTTGTAGAAGGAGATTAGGCAGCCGATTATGGGGTAGGAAGGAGGGCCGTAGGAGGAGAAAAGGGGAGGCTTTGTGGATGATTTGATGTCATAGGATTGTTGGAGGATGGAGAACAGGAAGTAGAGGAGGAGAAGGGTTAGAGACCAGAGTATGAGGAGAGTGATGAACATGATGGGTTGCTCTTGGAATAATTTTTATATTTTTATATTTGATGAAGCAAATTAAGCTTGGTAGGAGTTGGTATGAAAGATGATAAGGGTGGAGAGGGGGTATATATGTGTGTTCAAGAGAGCTAGCGACCACATGTTGGAATAATGATCCATCACCTTTAGAAAAATGATATGACAAAAATCGATATCACATGATTCTCGAGAAGTATTTTCAACAGTCCAGGATTTGGAGTGCTGATTCTGAATGTTGGATTTAGTTAACATCATAAGCAAATCTCTGCGTACATATATATATATATACGAGAGTGTGCGTTAAACTTTATATGTTGAACTCTGTTTTAAATAGTGTGTCTTGAGGCATGTTATAGCTTAAAATATGACGTGACTTTTTAATTTCATCTTAAGACTTTCTTTGAAAGACTTTTGTCACAAAAGACACGTCTTTAGCTCGTTTTTTCATCATGAGACGGAAAAGACACTTTAAGGCAGTTAAAGGCGTCGCGAGGCGTCACTATTTATATGTTGGTTTTTAATCTGTACTCTAAAATTACGTCGTTTTAAATAAAATCTAAAGAGAAAAAACAATGTTGTTCGCCTTCTTTTATTTCATTCTTGAGAAACAATTCTCATCTTTTTTTTTCAGATCACGAGGAAATAATTTTATGTTATTGTGTGTTTATCATTAAGAATCTTAGACATTATCTTAATTTGTGATCTTACTACTAAAAGTTTAATTTTAAATATTTTTGATGATTTTAGTTCTATAAATTAGTTATTTTTATTTAATTTTAAATACATAAAAGACTTCGAATTTTTCGCCTCAAGGTTTTTATGAGGGAGTAATACTAGATGAACCATTTTTTGGTGAACCACCTTAGATTCCACCTAAGGTGGCAGCTTAAGTGGCACAACCACATCATCAAATCATAATTCTAGTTTTAATATTTATATCCTCCTTAATTACATAAATTATTTTGACTAAATATTTTGTTTTAAATTTTCTTAAATTTACTTTTTAATCTTCTTATTTTTTTGTTAGATTGTTTAGGGTTTTCTTGATAGAAGTTTTTATTCATCTTCTTTCTTCCTCCTCCACCTCTCTAAGTCTCAACCATAGCTCTCACTTCCTCTTTAATTGAACAAATATCAATCTTCTCTTCTCCCCTGTGCTAGTACGTTCTGAATGATCGCAACAATTTCACTCCCCCCTCAAACCCTAATTCAAATATCATGATTTCATTCACAAGAAAAAACAAAGTTGCAAGGAAAACGAATCGAATATGATTGAGAAGCTGTTTGAACAATTAAAGATGGAAGAATTTCATATAAACGCCACAATGACCTAACCCTATGTATGTACAAGAGTGCTTCGCTACTTCAACTAGGTTTATAATACACTGATCTTGATCGGGGGTACCATAGGCTCTTGATTTCTCTATAATTAGTTGGTTTTCATATGGATTAATTCTGAGGATGAGATGCAATGCTAGCTACTGCGATGAAAGCGATTTCTTTAAGGAGGTTGATCATGACGAGATCTCTAAGACGGATAGCTATAAGTGTGTAAGGTGTTGAACAATTTGGATATAAAGGTTCGTCAGATTGATGATATCACAAGTGTAACCTCCTTGCTTTTGAAGGACATTGCGCAAGAAAAAAAAAAGAAAGAAACAGTGATAGCTAGATAAAATCATAAAATCAAATAAGTAGAAAATAATTAAGAATATATAAACATAAAATAAAAATAATATTATGATTTGATGATATGGCTTTGCCACTTAAGCTGCCATCTAAGGTGATTCCTCAAAAAGTGGTTTACCTAGCATTACTCTTTGTGATGCAACGCTCCGACAAGATGTCTCGCCTCACGTTTTCGTTATTTTAAAACATTGATGTTCACCAAGTTATTAACTGATCAGGATATTCATATTATTTTATTTAAATTGGATAGTGAATTGAATCAGGTTGTTTAAGTAGAGATATTTTGTTTTCACCTTATTGGATGTAAATCTAAGAATGATCGAGAATGAATCTCTGGTTAGTTAGTGAGGGTTGGGAGTGAATACTACTGCATGTAACTAAGAATCATACGTCGACACCCGCCAAATGCGAGCAGCAAAATTCTTGTATTAGTAAACTTTGTTTGGCAAGAAAAATTAATGTGAGCAACAAGATCGTCATTTTCATCCCTGATTGTGATTTCACTCTGATGTTCTGTTTGTTGCAAATTTTAAACAACACTATTAATATTATTTAATGTTTGACATGGCCCAGTTCTAGAACCCCAGCTAATTGCTAAACCCTTGGTATTAATATGAAGATCGAATTCTCCTTGATATATATTCTAGCTAGTCAATCTAGTCTTGATTACAATTAGCATGTCCGTTATTCTCCAACACTCAAATACGCACATTAATCATATTGCGCTGCCGTAAGTTGCAAAGCAATTGGCTTTGAAGGTGGGACTTTGATTTGAAGATCGAAGCTCTTCTAGTTGGTTTGGCAGAATACTTCAAAATGGGGGCGTAATACTTATTTTTTCATTGAATTCAAACCGGGCCAGAGATATATGAATGAGTCACCAATGTTTTTAGTCATTGCGTTTGTTTCATGCTGTGCTCTATAGAAAAACCCACATGGAAAATAACAAGCACGTTTTTGTTTCCCCAAGTCGAACAACTAAGGCACTAATTAACTACTGCACTACCTATAGGTTGGAGAAGAATCAAACACCATGTAATGCTGAACACTCACCTTATCTTTCCCTGGAATCTATTTTATAATTTAGTGAAATCGAGCTAGGATTTGAGTTTAACTGGAGCATTCGTATAGTTATATTTATTACATTCACACACAAAAAAACACATAAAATTAATGATATCTTAAAACTTCATGTAAAAAAGTTAATGATAAATAAAATAACAGTGTAATTGTCTACAACATGATAGTTATAATGTATATAAACATAAGTACTCAAACTAATAGAAAATAAAAGGAAAGCCCACAAAAAGAAAAAAATGAAAAACAAAATTGAGAGAAACCATTTGCACGTTTAGATGAAAAAATACTTGAAAAAAACCTATCTAAAAGAGTTGTATATAAACATAAGTACTCAGACTAAAAGAAAAGAAAACAAAAGGAAAACCCATAAAAAGAAAAAATGAAAAACAAAATTGAGAGAAAGGATTTGCATGTTTAAATGAGGAAAAATTGACAAAAAACCTATCTGAAAGAGCTTTGCAAAACTCAAACATAGGTCCTAATGATAGGTAATTAGCACATCTACTATGCTAATGGTTATCTCTCTGTGCTCTTTTTCTATTTATTCAGTGACCTACTGTGTCTTTTCATGGCTCTGTCTCTGAAACTGATGAGTCATCATACTAGGACTAGTATGTAGCTACCCATTGATACATACTACATACCGATCGCTATATACGTATAGATAAACAATACGAACGATCAATATTAGTTAAAGTTTTGTTGCCAAAAAAAATATTAGTTAAAGTTTTGTTTCCCTAGCTACAATTCATTTTGTTGTGATTTTATAGACTTGAATGTAAGGTCGTTCTCAATCTCTCTCATTTCTCACCGTCATACGAAAAAGTGGAAGGCATCAACCGACACCAATTGCTAAAGAATAGTAGCCTTAGAATTGTAGCTGTAGATTTTTTTCCTGATGTAGACTTAATTTGGAAAATATGGTGATAAAAGGTCACCCTCGTGGCATCAGATTCAGCTGACTAATTCAATTAGTTAAACACGGACAGGTATCTATCTAAACTTCAAAGTACATGATTTATGTACGTAAATGTTTAGATCAATCAATTATGATCGATGTGAAGTTAATTTTGGATAGACTATGCATGCCCTAACACAAGAACGCTAATTGTATTGATGGAATTATCAAAGGAGATTGAACTGGAAGTTTCACTCGATCGCTGTATCTAACTTCTCAATCGCATGTTAGCTTCGAGAACTATAACACTTAATATTAACTTGACAAATAGAATCTCAAAAAAAAACTTGACAAATCGAATCGATCTCATGCTTCAAACATGTATTGAGCTCTGTATAGTTATGCATCATCGATCATTGAGATCGACATGAATGGAGCATCATCAAACATGTACATAGTCGACAAGTTAAGACTCGGAAACAATCCAAGCATGCAATGCACACTGTAGAAATGGAAGCCGTAGCTAGCTAGGGCGGGCAACAGTCGTATAAGCGAGGCATGATAAATGCTGGATATGGTTTTAGAAGAATTTGGCCGTTTTCCACAGGGCTTATGCGAGACAGCTTTGCTGGGTTTGGTTGGTGGGAAAGTAAAGCTTACCTGGCTTTGGCCGCAGAAGCTAGCTTGTTCGATTCTGGTTGGTTGGTTAAGAAGATACCGACACCTTAATTTGTCGTCCTCAGGCGACCTCCACACCTCAGTTCTCTTTAGACACGTACAGTTACATAAACGTGACCAATTGTGACGCTCCCATCAAAACCAAGAGTACGGCGCCGACTTGTATCTCGACTTGGGATAAACCAATACTATTGCTTCTACTTTTAATCCAATCCATTCTCAGTTCTCAGACTGATCGATCGGTTTGGCCAAAAACCACATCAATTTACGACTAACATCGTTCACAAGATTATGGGGAAGACTACTCATTTTCAAAGCTTACTAAAATTTTAACGTGCAAATATCCACTAAATGTTAGAATAATTGATTTGAAGAGAAACGTTTTCCGATCTTTTTAATTTTTTCTCCTAATGTTTACAAAGTTTTCTGCCATGCTCCACAGGAAGTTATGATGTAGACTTGCAGTCTTGAAGCAATAAACATGAGGATCTTGAAGAGCTTCTGTGTGCGTACATTAAAGGTGGTGTTGAGAAACTTGGAAATGCTTGAAATTTACTTGTGTTTAGCTGCTGTCACTGTTCATATGCGGATCTTAGGTTGGACCACCATGGATTTTCTGGAAGGATACAATAGGAGGGCATCGTTGCATAAAGCTAGCCCCTCAAGATTTTGGGGGGTACTCACAAGAACGAAAAATGCATACTACAACAGTGCTAAACCCAGGAATGATCTGCAATCAAAGTCCAACAATACTGGCGCTCAAAATCGAAGTTGAAAGGGTAGGAAGTCAAGCCATGATCTCTCTCCCAAGGTCTACATTTTCCATCACTGGCGCTCAAAATCGAAGTTGAAAGGGTAGGAAGTCAAGCCATGATCTCTCTCCCAAGGTCTACATTTTCCATCATATAGCCAGTTTCAGTTATCCTTAATTCCAGCTTACATCATTCCTAGGTTACACAAATAAGAACAATAGTTACTTTTCATCCCCTAAAGTACACATACAATGATGCACAGCCGAATTGTTACCGCACCATCCAAACTATTGACTATGCTCAACTTGAACTTCTCAGCCGTGCAATCAATTCCTCCTGCATGATTGATGAATAAATTCAGATGCCAATCCAATCCAGCAACAAGTAAAAACTTAACAAATTATTAACAGCTAATGGTCCATAAGCTATAACTAATTCATAGAAATATACTTTTGCAATTCTAGAATATATTTTTCTTAACACTTGCCTTCTTTCCCTTGACAGAAAGACCTTTAGCCTTCAAAAGGGCACGGAGTCTTTCTACAGTTAATCCCTGGAAGTCTCTACTAGCTGCTTGACTGCTTGATTCCTCTGCAACTTAAATAAAACACTTACTCAGATTAAGACAATCAAATTATTGAGTTAGTGGAACTCGTAGAATATGTTTAACTAGTAATATAGTGAAACAAATGCAGTGTAGTCCAAACTATAGAATAACTGCATTAGCACCAAATTGGTTGCTCTAAAATAAGCATTGCTGATAATTTACCACCAAAAGTCACGAGGACACCATTCAATTGTGCATATAAAAAGGTTCCACCGTTTTACAACAATAAACTTGCTATAAATCCATCATCAAGAATTTTAAACATGAGCTAGACTGATCAAGGTTGAACCATACCCCACAGACCTCATAGCACACCATACCAAACCTGTTGTGTGTGATAACGCAAAAGTCCAAAACAAAGATATTCAAAACATTTGATCTACTAAACAAGGGTCAGACGCATTGTGATGAGTGATATCGGACAAATAATAAGTGCAATGACAAAACTAAAGAAACTAACCTTGTCGAGGAATCATAGTGGCTTTCTTAGCCGGCCCCCGGTTATCCAAAACTCTTTCAGCAACCCTAAATGATAAAAAGTAACGGCTAAATGATACTGCAAACTATCTTCATTGTCAGATCTAACAGAAAATGTAATAGGATCATAAATACACCTATGAGCAATTGAGCAACAATATGCAAATAAGACATGGATAGTAATCTTGTTTGATTTGCTAGAAACAGTTTAAGAACATGAAATTATCAAACAAAACTTAAATAAAATCACAAAGACATATTTCTTATGATCCAATACCAAAGGATACCTCTTTCTTGCACCTTCAGCTGCACCTGCACCTGCACCCTTCAAATCCTTTGAACTGGTATCTCCCTTCTCCTTCTGTTTCTTAAGCTTAAGTGATCTAATCAATATGTTTTGTTGGTTTGTCTTTATATGTTCATCCTCTGTAAACAAGAACAAGATCAGAACATGTAATAACCTTCCACTCGTCAATCAAAGTATCTTAACTAGGGTTTACAAGCATCTAATTGAAAGTTGATGGGAGACAGTGAAGCAAAATCACCAATATAAGCGTCTCAAAAAGGGGAGGATATAAACCAAACACCACAATAAAACTTTGGCAAACTTAAACTAAAATGGATACCTGGAAGTGATGTCTCATACTCACAAATACACACTCGAATCCTACCCTGGAAGAAGATTTCATTCATGTAAGCAAGAATTTAATGACAGTAAGAACATGAAAATGCAAGGGAAATGAAGCATATAAGAGATCATCAGTGACATAGATGGCCACATACTCTGAAATTCACAACAGAACATGCTTCATCACTATCCAGAACAGAAAAGGAAATGCATAGCAGAAAACTCATAGTTCAGTTCCGATAACTTTATCTAATGAAGATTAACCTCTTGTAACTTTAGAATTCTTTAAGAGGCTAGATCTATGACATAAATGGTTGTTATTGGTACAGCTTGGAGTCACTCAAAATGCTGAAGATTGTAGTGTTATAACAGCGACAGATCAAACATGCACTTACTTATTTCTAGATGAACATGCAATAAAGCTAAAACAATAGTCACCAAAGGCTAGAATGCTAAAACAATGGTCACAATTTAATTGTACACACCATGTTCATAGTAGCACACTAGCACCATCACGTTTGCACTTACAAAACTTAAAGTTGAGAACTTGTTCGAAATGAGTAGAACATAACCAAGACGTTTCTATAAATCCAAAAACTTCAATCTTTCCATCATCAAACTAAAACCCAATTAGTCAAATGCAGTAGTCTAATGTAAAATTACCCGGAGATCAACCAAATCAGGAACAAAGAACTATAATTTGCAGAATTAAATCCGAACCCAAACCAACTCTAGCAAACAACAACAATTCCAAAGTCTCCGCATGTCGAATTTCTCAACTGTAAAAGCCTAGAAACTAAAACCCAAATGCTTACATGACTTGCACTAAACCCTAACGGAAGAAAGCAATGAAATTCAATACTGGAAATTGAAAGAGAATTGAAGAGAGCAGAGAGAGAGAGGGGATCACCGGATTCAAAGAGAGGACTGGGGAGGAGAAGAGGCCGCGGGAGGGGAGGTTTTGGAGGGCGATGGAAGCGCTGGAAGCCGTTGGATTGGGATCGGACGGATGAGAAGAGAAGCCCTCCATGGCGGGTGGAGAAGAAGAACCCTAGACTAAACAATTTGAGGAGTCAACAAAGGGTTTCTGTGTGCGAGTGAGAGAGCCAGCATCGCTATATATACGGGGGATTGGAATTGCAATAAATTTTGGCGCTCTCTTTTGTTTTTGTAAACATTTTATTAGCACCGTATCTTATTTTCCACAAATTACTTTGCACTATCTTTTTATTTTTGAGAATGACTAAATTGCATTGCGTCATATAAATTGTTATGACTAAATTAATGCCATACTTTAGCAAAAATGTTTGTTGGGTCATGGACCAAAAAAAGGCAAGAGCCAAGCCCACCGTTTCCTTCTGTAACAGTCAACGTCCCAACTCCGTTGCACAAGCTCAAACCTGATAAAAAACAACCACGTGTCCCCCTAATGACGTCCACGTCACCACTCCAATCCTCAAACGGCGCACATTAGCGTCGCCCACCGGTATGGCCAGCATTGAAAACCGGATAAACAAAACCCGCCTTAAAATAACACCTCCCGGATAAGGATAACCGAAACAGTGTACCAACATTATTGAGCCCCACCACACCTCATCCCCACCCTCCACGTGTCCAGACAGTCCTCTCCCGCTAAAAAGTATGCAACCTGTGCGGCCAGGATCTGTAGTGTATGATAAGGACAGTGATATTAGTTTCATATTATAGTACAAGTCGTTTGTCTTGGCTGCCCGGTTTTGTAGTTAAATAATGTCAGTGTGTGATCCGAAGTATGTCTGTTTCTGAGTAGCAGAGAAGAAAGACAAGATTAAGCTTAGTTTGGATAGAGAAGAATTCATTCTAGAGAGAGAGAGAGAGAGAGATGGGTGTGCGGGCGGCGAATAGGGACGGCGAGAGTACTCCGAGGAGTCCAGAGGCGAAGGTGGGGATGCATGTAGAGGATCTGTGGGACGTACAAGAGCCGCAGCTGTCTCCTACCGAAAAGCTCAATGCTTGCTTTGAGAGTGTTCCAGTTTCTGACTTCCCTTCTGCTCCTTCTAATCAAGGTACCTTCGTATGCTCTCATTATCTATTGTTTGATTTTGTTTGAATTGATAATCAGATAAAGTTTCGAGCTTGTGTATGAAATTGAGGTATATATGCACGTTTAATTACATATATGTACATGTATACATGGTGGTGATCAAGTAATATTTTTTGGTAACGAGAATTTGATGATGAATGTGGACTTGTAGTGGGGAATGGGGATGTTTAATTTTGATGAGAGGAATATTTTTTATTTTTATGATATATGATTACTCTGAATTGGGATTAAAGATCATTTTTTTATATTTTTTTTGAAAGGAGGCTTAAAGATCGTTTTTATTTGTGATAAGATGGATCGATTGTGGTTGTGTTATGATTCAAAGGGGTTTGTTTAGGGGTGTATTGTTGTTGTGTTAATTGTGTGTTTATTTTTTGGTTTCAGTGATTGAGATAAGGTCAGACACCAGTTTAGCTGAGGCAGTCAAAATCCTGGCTGAACATAAAATTCTGAGTGCTCCGGTGGTGGATGTTGATGCGCCTGAGGATGCTAGCTGGATTGACAGATACATTGGCATGGTCGAGTTTGCGGGGATTGTTGTGTGGATTCTACATCAGGTTAGGATCCCGAGTTGCTATTAACCAACTGTTTTTTGGCTTAAATTGGAGTGCTTTAATTTGAAGATTGCACAATTTGATTAACAATGCTGGTACTGCTTCCTGTTGATGATTTGAAAACATGACGTTTAATTGTTTATGTTGATTATTTAACAGTCGGAACCGTCATCTCCAAGGACTCCGAGGACTCCAAGTACTCCGAGTAGTCCATCTACTGCAACTGCAATGGCTGCAGCAGCTAATGGACTAAAAGGTCTTGATCTTGCAGGACTGTTAGAAAACGGCTCTGACTTTGCTGTGCCAACATCAGGAAATTTTTTCGAGGCTTTGACTTCTTCTGAGTTTTATAAGAATACACAGGTGACTATTCAGTTTTCACCCATCTTTGACAACATAAACTAGTATTACTGTTTCATTTGACTGTATTAACATTTGTGCATGCAGGTTCGAGATATCTCAGGGTCATTCCGATGGGCACCATTTCTGGCCTTGCAGAAAGACAATACCTTTCTGACCATGCTCTTGCTGCTTTCAAAGTACAAAATGAAGAGCATCCCTATAGTTGATTTAGGTGAAGGAAATATTGATAACATCATCACGCAAGCTGCTGTCATTCATATGTTAGCGGAATGTGCTGGTCTTCAGTGGTTTGAAAGCTGGGGAACCAAGAAACTATCGGAACTTGGTCTCCCCCTAATGACTGCTGATTGCATTGTGAAGGTGCATACTCCTCTCCCTTTTGAGTATTTTTCGTTGGATGATGAAAATTACATGCATGGTCATCTACAATGCACTAAAGGTAGAAAAACATAAGAATGGTTGGACAACAGCAAACTGATCCCTGGAGACTTGAAGTTTTTGTAATTTGAACAACTGTTTCATGCCTCAAATACATGAACAAATACAATTTCTGATTTAGGCACAATGTCTTCTTGAGCAGGTTTACATGTTTGTCAATTTGTTTTAACATGCTGAACCTTTTATTTACAGGTGTATGAGGATGAACCAGTGCTCCAAGCATTTAAGCTGATGCGGAAAAAGAAGGTTGGTGGGTTACCTGTGATTGAAAGTGGTGGTAGCAAGGCAGTCGGTAATATAAGCTTAAGAGATGTTCAATTCTTGCTCACTGCACCAGAAATCTACCATGATTACAGGTTTGTACTAAAATTTGTTCAGAAGTTTTCATAACAAAATACTGAGAAAGTTTTGACATAGTAGATCATTAATTGGACATACTTGTACAGATCCATCACGGCGAAAACCTTCCTGACAGCTGTTAGAAGTCATCTACAGAAGCAACATGAAGTCTACCCAATGCTGAGTACTATGGTTACTTGCAAAAGTGACGATACTATTAAGGATTTGATTCTGAAGCTGGACACTGAGAAAATCCACCGCGTGTATGTGGTGGGTGATAATGGGGATCTGCAAGGAGTCATTACGTTGAGGGACATCATTTCGAGGCTAGTCCATGAGCCCCGTGGCTACTTTGGTGACTTCTTCGATGGTGTTTTGCCCCTGCCCCAAAGCACCAGGGTTTAAAATGAGGTATTAAGAAGAGAAATTCTGGTCTTTTTTCTGAATGATTGAACATTTTTGGTTTGTCTTCCTTTTCTGTGTCCTGTCACTGCCTGACTTGTTCTGGAATTAAAATCATCTGTAAATAATTTCCCTCAGTTTCAGAGTTTTAACTGCTGCAAATTTGTTGTAAGCACTAGCTGAGCTTTTTGCAGTAACAATGAAATAAATAAATAACCTTCTCGTCCATCTTGAAATCTGCTAATCTAAATCTTGGCTGCTGCACTTGCATAAAGATTATGTGAAGCAAGAAAAACTTAAGCACTTCTCTTCGATTCCTTCAAAAGGATTTCACAGTTGAGAAGCAACTTCAAAATTAAATTGAAAGGTTTTAAGATCATAAGTAAAGCCATACAGTGGGAGAATAAGCACGTACTGCCCTACTGAACCAAAGAGCACCAAATGTAGACATGGCACGTTTGATGGTCACACTTGCCTCATAGCAAATGGGACAGTGTTTTTATGGTGGTGAGGCTTCTTTTTCTCCAGCCATGTCTCTCCTGTTTGGTAGGGTTCTCTAGAAGGTTCTGTCTTTTTCTCCAGACGTGGGATCTAAATCTGTTCGTGTTTACCTGTGATTTGGACACACGGGCTAGGATGAGGTGTTGTTATACATAGCACTCTCATACAATCAATAGCAATTTTGACACTTGGAAAGGCTCAAACTAAAAATCTTTCGATAGAACAATCAAAAACGCTTTTGACAACCTTTGGAAAATAGGGTAACGAGTGACTAGTCATTGTCAAGTAGGGAACCCTCCAGTTAGTGTTTCAGTTACGACGGTGTCAGTGGCATAGTTACTGTGCTGCAATGCTTAGTTAGAGCATTTCGCATGCACAGTTCGAGATGCTCAATCAACAACAATAAAAGGTCATTTTCATTCGATTCATGCGAGAGAGATGGGTGTTGGGAACTTCTGCGAAGTTGTGTAGCTTCTATATGCGAGGTTCTGATTCATTACTTCATTAGTGACGAACAAAATATATACATAATTTCTGAAAGGCGAAGGGTTGTGAACAACTTCCCTCAGTTTTGAAACAGTTTTTAACTTCGGTAAATTTGTTGTATCTATAAGCTCATGAGAGCTGAGGCTTCTTCTCCTTCATGTTCCCCTGTGCTATATGAATCTTGGTAGTTGATGTATACTTTGCTCTATTACTCTAGAAGATTAGAGGGCGCAGACAAGTTGCCTCATTTGAATTGGAAAAGATTGCCGGGTTGATAAGTATTCGAAGACCAGAATCGCCATTTCCCAAGTTTAGTATTTGTTCTTAGGCTAGCTGTGGAAGTTTCAGCCTTTATTTGTCGTTTCTCTGCCCTAGAGTCCTAACTAAAACGTATACAGTGTCATTCTTCGTATTATTGGGTACGTGAAAACCGGAGAAGAAAGGAATATTCAGAACGAAGACTTGAGTTCATTGCTTATGAGTTTTGAGGTCTGAGATGATTGGTTTTTCCGACGTTAAGGATTTGTGATCTTGTGAAAGTTTATCTTGATGAACCGAAACACTGTTACGAAGAGGGCCTATGATTGAAGATGAAGCTAAACATCAAGGCAAACAGCAATAACAGACCCTAGAGAACCAAATAGACATGGCACGTTTTATGGTCACACACTAGCCTCGCATCAAATGTGACGTTCAGTGCTCCAATCAGTTGGGAATGGCCAACAGTGTTTTTGTTCTGGTAAGGCTTCTTTTTCTTCGGCCATGTCTGTTCTGTGGTAGGGATTCGGTTACGACGCTTCTTTTTCATCATCCAATTCAATAAAATCCGACAAAACCAAATAAGTGACTGGATATGGATTTAGATGAACTCTCTAATCTGTTGTTTTCCCCTTAACTTGATTAAGAACGTTCCAAGTCGAACTTATAAGGGTTCAACCCCTTACGGAACAATCAAAGACACTCGGAGGCAACCTTGAAAAAGAGGTTCAGCCAGAGGAGGCTGCATGAATCAACTGAAAGTTCTGCAGGTTTTCTTGCTTATAAGCTCTAAAGTATCAAAGATGTTCTAGTTTATATGATCATTTAGTAACTAATGCTCCAATAATACAATGAATCAATAGTAAAAAGCCACAAACAGAAGAGCTCTGAACTCCTATTTTTTCATGACAACCTCAATCTTGAATGGCAAAACACCCTTACAGAGCTAAAGGTGCAAACAGTGAAACTTCAATGTCTGATACTTCACATCTTACAGCCTCATCATTTCACCAAGACCATTGTATTATACAAAATTACATGCTGTCATTCTCAATATTACACGTTTTGAATCATTGCAAATCATAAGTGTCTTCTAAATTCATCCTTGTACCATCTTTCCCATTACATTTCATAATCCTCCAAAAGTGGTCCTAGATTATAAAATAGTCTATCGTAACTTTCTGAACAAAGGTTTAACATTTTAACTACTGCACACAATGCTCAATTACAAGGTATAAGACAGAATGCCTAGTAATCTATATTTTCACCTTGCAAACACCGTCTAGTACTTATTCATGGCATTTATAAAGAGATACAAGGCCCCCAAAGCCTTATCCTTATCATCTTGTTTATAAGAGGTAGGTTCTAATCTAGCAAACGTATCAAGATGTAGGTTATAATCTAGCAAACATTATCCACTTGACTTGATCAACTGTAAACAATGCTAGCAAGATGATCTTCAATCAGACTGTTTAAAGGAAAAAAGAAAAGAAAAAACGTATGCTTCTAAATCTATTTGTATAATCACTTTAATACTTTACAGTGATGGGTTTAGTTCTTCTGAAAGCAGATGATCAAACCGCAGGTCTGCCGGGGAATCATGGCAAAGGAATATACATGAACCATGAAAGAACTGATGCATAGAAAAAGCTAAAATCTACATAAATGTACAAAATTATTACAGTAGATAGAGTTGGACAATAGCTTTCACAAAACCTGTGTTTATAACATTAAAACCAGCAAAATAAATAAGTATCATCAAGCTACAATTTTTTTTCTTTTCAATATTTTAAAACTCTGTCCCAACTTCGAACTAGTCCTTGATCAAAGCAGAGGACTAACCTGTTACAAAGGGCAAATGCATCCTATGTACTTTTTCTTCTAAGATGGTGCAGAACACAATGTGTCCCTTCAAACAAATCCAACACATAGCTCTCCAAATCATCTGCGGTGTACTTTATATATTTCCCAGCATGCCTTCCACTCTCTAGCTGACTCCCGAACCTCCCCATGAAGGACCGATAAGCAGGAATCACCTTCTCTGATATAGATATCCGAAGCTCTTCACGAAGCTGAGCATCAGGGACCTTCCAAGCTGTCTGGGTTCTATACAGGTCTTCAAAGTTGGCATTGAAACTCTTAAATCTCTCCTTCAAAGCCATCCTTGAAGCATTGCTTGTGCTGCCGCCAATTCCTTCATCTTTCAAACAGGAAAGTGCCTTGCTCCAAGCAGCTCTAAGATAACCAGTAGCATACTGGCGCACCTGGCCACGGCGTTTGCGAACCCAATTATCTCCCAAGAGCTTTCTAAGCTCAGAATCTTTCACTTTCTGCACTATGTATTGGATGTTATTCATCATAAACACACATTGGAGTGCTCCATCCTCATAAACCTTAGATTTCTCCGCAAGATTAGACTCCAAATTATTTATCAACAGCAAAAGCCTACGTCCTATGGGAGACATACTTTCTATCCCCAAATCATCATTTGGCAAACTCTGTAACTCATCATCTCCGGTATCCAAGAGAAAATTCAGAGTTTCACTATAATCAACCAGCAATCTCACATAGTTCATAACATACCGCGAAATGGGGTGAATCTCTCCACTCAGCATTGGTTTCTTACTGGCCTCACCCTGAACTGCATTCTCAAACTCAGCAAAGGTCCCTCTAGCCGCATCACCAAGTCTATCCAACACTCCCTTCGCCTCAGCAACCAACTCATCACTCACCATCTGCTCCAAGTCCGGATACACATGTACCAGCACATCATACATATCCAGAATCCGAAACAGCTTCTCGGGAGAGTTTTTCCCAATGGCAACAGCATTTCCGAAATTCAACAGCTGCCTAATGCACCCCTTGGTGGTGTCATTGAAACATACCTCCCTAGCCTCATCCGTTCCCTCAAAAATCTGATCCGAAAGCCTCCTCTCTCCGATTAATAGCACTCTAACTCCGATTTTCACAGCATGTATCCACTTCTTCATCTTCTCATCCAGCACTTTCCACTCAATCTTCTGCACCTCCTCAATGCTCAGCTTCTCAACTCCGAGAATCACCAAGCACTCATCCAAAGCGTCTCGCCGGACACTACTGTACACCTGAACACACTCCTTCTCATAGCCGGAACGAATCATACGGTCCGCAATCTCCTTCAATTCCACAACGGCATCCGGATGAATCAAATCAACGCACACGTCATCGCCTAAGCTGCCGCCGCGCTCGTGGAACCTGCCGTCCATCTCGCCGAAGCTCTCGAACTCCTCCCCAAAATCGCCGTCCTGCGACGCGAACGACAGCGAGACTCGCCGGATCGAGCCGTAGAGGCGCTCGGAGTCCAACGGCACAGTATTCCGGATCAAAATGTGACGAAACTCATCCTCCAGCCTCGACATCGCGATTTGGATCGCGTTCTCGGCCCGATCCGAGACCTCATGATCCGACCCGACGGACAGCCCCTCCATAAGGCTGAGGATCTCATCCACCGCCGAGAGATACTCCGCCGACTCGTTCGGCGACTCCTCCCATGGAACCGCGCTCCTCATCGCCTCGGGATTCTTCTCCCACCGGAGAATCACTTCCTCCGCCGCCTCGAACCGATCTTCCTCCGCCTTCGATTCGTTGCTGATCATACTCGTCAAATTCGAGAGACGATTATCAAAGCTGGAGAAGATCAACAGCATATCCTCCCTGACCTCCTTCGGCGTGTTCCCCAGGCTCTTGACAATATGCTGCGCCGCCGCCAGCACCCGATCCTCGCCTCCGCCACCGCCCGCGGCGGCAGCTATGCTCGTCGTGGTCGTAGTCATAAGGATGATGTGTCCCTCCCTCCCTCCTAGGGTATCGGAAACGGAGATCGGAAAAAGAGTGGAGAGGAAAAGTAGAATCAGGAATCGGAAGAAGGGGAATTGAGGGTAGCGGAAGAAGAGGAATCGGAAGGGGTTTTCTGTGTGTATCAGTCCGGAACTGAAATGGTGGTGAAATGACGAAAAGGACCAGTCTGTTTGGTCAAGCCGGCAGCTTTGGACGAGAGAGGAATTAGAGAGTGTGTGACTTACGGGAACTTCCCCTTATCGTGCTTTTGAAGTTGTGGATGCGATCTGGTGCGGAGCTGTGCGCCGTGTGTCTCATCCTTGACCGCTTTTTGATTGGGTGCGACGCACGGGCATCGGATTTTTTTTTTATAAAAAAATGACGTGGCGTTGCATGTATTTTAAAAGAGTAATTGCGTTCACATTTAGACAGTGAATGTTTTTTTCTGATAAAAGACAGCGAATGTTTTCATTGTTGGAATGTTTTGAATATTTGCTATAAAAGAAAAATTAAATGTTTTTTAGAATAAAAAATATTAAATATTAACTATTTCTTTTTTGAGATAATTAGAAATAATCCACTAATTAGACCATTTTAAAATATAAACTTATTTATATTTTTTTAATTTACAACCAATGCATTTATTTTACTTACCTTACCGATTTTATACTCAAAAATTTAAAATTATCACATTTTCTAACCTGATCATTTTACCTTTAAGTTATGTTACAAATAGAAAATTTGAGTTTTGGGTATAGAGTTTTAGTTTAAAGGTCAATGTATAGAGTTTATGGGTTAGGAGTTATATGGTTTAGAGTTTAGCGTACTTATAGGGTTTAGGGTTTATGATACTTATAGGGTTTATGAAGATTCACAGTTTGTACACATCATTCCATCTCAAGTATTGTTTGCGATAGATTTTATTATTTATCTTAAATGATAAGTCTATTTAGTTTAGACAAACTTAATGAATAAGTTTGGATGTATTTTAAAACAATGTTAAGGGTGTGTAATCTAAAATGATTCTAGCAAATTAAGCGTAATGTCAAATACTTCTTCTTTTATTTACGTACAGATCATCACTATAAGAAATTACCAAATTAAGTGAAAGATTTTTCAATCAAAAACAGATGAGTAGTCACATTGCGATTTTATATAATCGGTTGGACATGCATAACGAAGAAACTCATGAATCGAAAATGACTCATTCCTAGACCCACATCCTTATTTGAAGAATGTCACAACAATAACAAATGAGAAGGACCCTATTTTTCTTCTTTTCCCAGCAGAGCTTGAAAACCAGTTCGTGACATAGAATTGCAATGCTTCTGTTGTTGAATCTTGAATGAGTCGGAAGGTTACACATTGGACTGTATCACATAACACCACAGAATACGACTTTTCAGATTGTCAACTTCAACTCCCATAGTTGACCCAACCAAAAAAATAATAATAATAACAGAACCTTGTGTAGGCGTAGCTCTGGAGCCATCTGCCGGCACACCTACCACGTTAGGTCACAAGTTCTTAAACCCAGAATCTAAGTCCAAATCCAGAAGTCCTTCAGGTTGTTAGAGAAGGTGTGATCGGTTTAGCACATGCATAGAACACAATGACATGAGTAAGATTATAAACCATGTGTATTGGTCACCATTTCATAATCAGAGATTTGCATATCACATAAACCAAAACTACACCCTAAAATCTAAAGAAATCTACACCTAAAACCTGGAGGTGGGATTTCTCAGCTTAATCGTCTCGATCCAACAATCAATTATGAAATAATTATTATGAATATCATACCTATATTGGTCTCCATCTATAATCGTTTTATAGTTTCAAGGACTAAAGGTTCAACTGGTGCAACATGGTTCCAGTTTCACACGGGACAGTGAAGGGGAAATTTGGAAAACGGCAGCATAAAGATGGCTAAAAAGTCTAAACTATCTCAAACTGTTCTAGAAGAGTGACAAAATACAAGCTTCAGTTGCTAAACTTTAGGCTAATATGAAAGCGAAAAGAAAAATTAACAGAACTGCAGCAGCGACAACACCAAGTGCAGACTGTGATTGAGAATCAAAGAAAACGATGGTAAAGCGAAAGAGATGCAAATACACTCCAATAAGAACCCAAATTTAACAATGATTCTCCATTTTCATATAAAAGAGAAAAAGGTTACAGACAGTTTCATCCACCAAAGCCTCACAGACAGTTTCTCACCCTAATGACATGGCATTCGAAAGTTCAATCAAAATAGTCAATTTTGGCAACCTTTTAGATGACAGAGATTCTGATACATCAAACTTTAGCCAACCACAAGAATTGATTCCAGGACCAACTCTCCCTCTGTTATTTGTAAGTCGCAAGGCAACACAGATAATATTATTAGTATTTGTGTCAAAAGTGATGAATCATATAAGCACTAAAGATATCATTTTGTACACTTGGACCACAAATTATCAGTTTTGATATTTTGGTCACAGACATTTTCAGCCCTTCACACATTCATATTTCATGCAAGCTGGGAAACACAGCATATTTGGCACTTACAGCTACTGCATAAATTTTTCTTCACGAAATGAGCCACATAGGTCGGTCTGCATCACATAATCCAGAGTTAGAAGCTGTTATCACAATATACAAAGAAAAACACCACTCAATCTAAAGTGGTGGTGCACTGAAAGCTTTATCCAGTACAGCTTTTCAAAGATAGTGAATATGGCAGCAGTGACTCCATGAGAGAAAAGCAAGAAGGAAACTTAATGAGTCTAATCTTACATGCATTTGAGGTTCACTAGTGTTCCCTGTTTCTTATATGCTTTCACAGTATACTTCCACAAGGTTGAAAGTCAAATAGTCTGGGAACTTCAGTTTGAAGCATACAGGGGGTGAAAACTCCTTTCTTTTCACTTCATTTAGTGACCACTCATCTTGCCAACACTATCTACACAACTATAACATTTTACCATTGCTTTACACTTATCACTACTGCCTCAAAGCAGCAGTCGTGCCTAAACCCACTTATTTTGTCCTACTTCCCCAGCCAATTTGATACAGTAGCTTTAAAAAAGTTAATTCTGGCCCATAAATGATCGAGGCTTTTCCAGATCAGATGAATAAACAAATTAGGCGTTTCCTGAAACTGAATGCAGATAAATGTATCCTTTTTTGGGTTTACATTCTGAGCATTGCTGTCACAGTCAATATGGTTTTAACCAACCATAATAAAAGACAGATGCATGAGCTTCTCTCCTTCTGTACTCAGGAGATTGCTACATCTTCACTTTTGAAGGCATAAACCACATACCTGTCTTGCTTCATTTTGGAGAGGAACTCTTATATTTTAACTGTTTTAAATTCCACATCCCTCTCGTTAGGGATAAGTAAAAGCATCAGAGGATGGTAAATTGGACACCAGACATAAAACACAAACACAGAAAAATTTCACATTTAATCTCACCAGTCATCAAAACTGTATACACAAGAAATATTTGAACCAAGCCATACCATTCTATCCACAACTTATGCATTAGCATCTTGAGATAAATGATCATTTGATGCCTCACCCTGTGAAAGAAACGATAATGCCGACTTAAGATCACTTCAAAGAAAACTTCTTTTCATTTTGTACCACATAAAATGAAATGAAATGGGAAACTCAAAAAAAGTGAGGTTTTACCGCATAAAACTGATCTCTAATGCAATAAATGGAATTCAGCATTGTTTCTAGAGAATCATTAGCCAATTCAGACCTCATTTCTGTTTCTTTCACACGAGTCTGAGAGTCATTTACTAGTTGCGCAAATACAAACTTCAATCACTAACCAAATAACTTCACATTTCCACATAATACAAACCATATCAGTAACTTCAAGTTGATAACAGCAACAAGGTCAGCAAATTCTTCCTCCAGATTCGCCATGTCCCATGTCATCGTCTTCAACCGTGGCAAACCATCCTACTTTCCACAACCTTTCCAAACAAAACTGTCACATTCCAAACCTCCAACACATCAAACCAACTATCTTACATAAAAGCAATGCAGAGCAATCAAAATGTGTATCACCTGGTCCTTGATTGCATCTTCCCGCCATTCTCTCTGAAACTTCTGGAGCAAAAGCGTCAGCAGCCTCTGCAATTCCGGCGACACCTCATCTGGAAACAGACTCTGAATCTCATCCCTCTTCACATTTTCGCACACGCATCTCCGAATCAAAATCAGAAGACACACCAAAAGCTATAAACACATAAAAATCCCAAATTTCAACTAAATTCAAAAAAAAGATTGAAACTTTCCAACAAAATAAGATTGGGAATTGAGAGGAGCTGTCGGATCATGTCCCAGTCGGGTCGGTCCAGGCGGGTCTTCCGGGTCCTCCAAAGGGTTTGAAGAATGTACACCGAGTCCTTGGAAGACCGGAGCAGTAGCGGAAGATGACCCCATAAACTTTGCTCCATTCTCCAGAACTCTAAAACCCTTGTCTCTTTTGGTGGGTTTAAGCGTTCTGCGTCCAATTTAGGGGTTTAGGGATTTGCTTTCGTTTGAAACGGCGTCGTTTGAATTAAACAAAAACAAAATTGCAATTGTGCCCCTGTATTTTTGAAGATATTCTCCTTACTATGCTTTTGAGGAAACATGTGTAAATGGCAATTTAGAAGCAGTTAGAATAACAGCAAATGCTTCTGCAAATTGTAAGACAATTCGTGCAATTACAGAATATAGAAATTAGAGAGTTGTGACTTGAATTTATACAATGTCCGCTTCTACTCTTAAGGAATTACATGGCTAATGAGAGTTTAAAAGTACCTAATGGATCAATAGCATGTAGTCATCCTCCCCTTTGCTTCAGCATTCAGCATTCAGAATTCTGTACAGTACCATAGCAGTTAATATACCACCAGCAGACAATGTGAGCACAAAAGGCAAATGCAGCCACCAACGGCATCTCCCTGAAGGTTTTAGTGGTTCGCGCACCACCTCTTCTTGCATGGATGGCAGTGGATATCGGCACAAGGGACATACGTGACAGTTCTCTAGCCATTGGACAATGCATGCTGTATGATAGAGGTGCAAACAGGGCAGGCGAGTAATTGCCGGCTGATGACTATCATTGATCCCTTCTTCTGCATTACCATTATCATAGTGATCAAGGCCCTCCTTACAAATAACACATTGCATCTTCTTAATACTAGCTTCCAAACTATCGAGTCTCACTTTCTCCAAACAGTCAATGGATGATTTGGTTGCAGGAGTAAACTCGGCTCTCTCTTCAATATCCCCAAGTATGAGGAGAGTGCAATCCGCCATGAGTCCAACAATTGGCAGCCCAGGAGATTCGGCCACTTCAACAGCCTGAAATATCTTTTCAATAATAAGTGGTTGCTCATCTTCTGGGATATGCATTTCCGCAAGAATATCCTCAAGCTCCTTTGTATACATGTCCCTTTCAGATGATAACAGGTAACTAGAGTGAGGGATCGTAAGCTGTCTAGCTGCAATGAGTTCTATGCTAGTAATGTCTGCTGTACCATCGATCTGAACACTTCCAAATAGCTTGCTGAACACCAATTGGATCAGACACATGCCTGTTGGGATTTCATAGACCTCAAAGGGCAGTACTTCATCAAATTCTTGGCTTACTATGCTCGCAAAGTAATAATCGATGGTCTCCTCTGACATGCTAGAAAAAACTGGTTTTAAAGGATGGACAGGGTCACTAATCTGTAGCAATCATCAGGACGTAAGGTGTTTAAATCTACATATAGCTAAGAACACCTTAGATTATCACAGCTTGCATCATACATTCACAATACATAATGAAACCCAAAACCACTTTTGGATGTCATTCAAATTTCAACATGATAACCAAATGGGTACAAACACAGAGACACACTAAACAAGAGGTCAGGGGTTTTTGAAAATTAAGAAACAAATTTATGCACGAAATTGAAACATTATCATGAATTGACAAAATCTACATGCATCTGCGAGATGTTGAAGATCAGCATACAGGAGCCATAACATAAAAACACATCAAACAGGTCTCGATCACAAGAAAGGTAGATGTTTATTTCAATTTCCCAAATATTGTAACGAAAGCGAGATTAGACATCTAAGAGCATCAATCACTTACAGTTCACGATGGCGTGTGACCTCTGATTAGGGTTTTCTCTGGATTCCCGAGTTGAAGAAAGAGGAGGCTTTCAAAGGGAGGTTCGATGAGACCTGTTCTGTAAAACCCCACCGCTTCTTTGGTTGGTTTTAACGTCCTGCCATTGGTTTTAGGGGTTTTAGGACTTTCACCAAACGACGTTGAATCAGGTCGGTTCTATTACTTTACGACTTCCGGCAACACCTTTTGGAATTCCTATGTGCTAAGAGTTGGTAGTAGATAAATGTGAAGAGTTTCATTTTTTAGGTAAATATAAAATATTGTTAAATAAATTTGATAAATTTATCAATTTTTGATACATAACTAAAATAATAGCTAAATTTTTCTCATTTTTGTCCACATGTCACTATAACATTTGTTAAAAAATAGCACTTATTGCTTGAGTATTATTGTTAAATGAGTCTGGTTCAAGGGACATCAGATTTGACACAAATTAACCACCACATGTGGTCGAGTTGGTAAGAGTCTGGTTGTGAAACCTTCATACTCAGGTCTGAATCCCGCCGACGCTAATTGAAGTTAAATATCAATTTATTCTTAGTGACCAGAGGGGAGAAAGCGTTATGACATGATTCCTCAGCGTAGATTAGTCTGAGCCCAAAAAACCATTGAGGATACCGTCGTTGATACTCTAAAAAAATTAACACAAATTTTAACATTGTTTTGTAACCATCAGATTTTATAATATTCAAGGGTGTAGATCAATTGTGAATTGATGTGGCAAGTGACGTGACATTGACTAATTCCACAACAATAAATAAAAATAAAAATAAAATAAGAAAAAATCATAACTTAAAATCCAAAAAACAAAATCTGATTTTACAATAAAAAGTAAAGGAAAGAAAAAAACGGATGTTCATGTCCATTGAACATCAGAATATTGTTGGAGGCGGGTTGGAAATGAACAAGAACTATTGCATGCAATATTGCATAACTCCATGACGCAAGAGGGAGCTCAGAACCCATTACTAGGGCTCTAGCTATCATCTGAAGCCGCTTGATCATGGCTTCAGCAAGACCATTTTGCGTGTGTACGTGTGGGACGAGATATTCAACCTCAATTCCTACCGACATGTAATAATCATCAAAGGTTTTTGATGTGAACTCACCGACATTATCCATCCGAATCGATTTGATTGGATAGTCAGGGTGGTTAGACCGAAGTTTTATAATCTATGTCAGGAGTTTGAGGAAGACAGCGTTCCTTGTGGACAACAAAGCGACGTGTAACAAACTTGTCGAAGCATCCACTAGAATCATGAAGTATCTAAACGGTCCACATTCTGGTTGGATTGGTCCGCATATATCACCTTGGATACGTTGGAGGAAAATAATGTTCATTGTGTTGGCTTTAGCATAAGAAGCCGTAGACACAAGCTTAGCCAAAGTACAAGCTCTACAAAGGGAGCAGTGAGCGTCAGAAAAGGCTAGTGACGCTTCAGGGTATTCACCACACACCGGTGACCGAGAGGTCGGTCGGGGGTTATCCTTGGTATTCATGGCTCGGTCACCATGAATGGTGAGACAAGTTAACCTTTGCCTTAGGACTTGAAGAAAGGATGTTCATGCGAGTTACGCAAAATCTAAATCATCATGTCCCTTCCGGGTTGACCGAGGTGGTCATGCTAGAGCTTGTAAGAGTCAGAGTCTTAGAAATCATGTTTAACAACTGCATTGGATTAATTGATCCTAATGGTGGTGAGGTACAGACCACTAGACTAACTCAATAGCTTCTTCAATGTGTGTTTATGTCCTCAAACCTGAGAAGTAACAGAGAGGAACTCATGTCCATTTTCACCATGCGTCTTCAAGTGGAAATCATTAACACAAATGTCCTTGAAGCTCAGTAATGTTCGATTGCCTTTTGGTGCATATAGAGCTTCTGCAACATTGATCAATGTCTCATTTGGCAGCAAGAACCGAGAAGGTCTACACCCCTCAATCATAGATTTAGAACCGATCATGGTTGTCACAGAAGTTTGACATGGAACAAGTTCCGAAAACAGTTGTCGGTCCCTTAGTATGGTGTGAGTAGATCCACTATTTGCAAGACACTCTATCTCTCCACGAGTCATACCTACAAAAAAGATAGACACATGAGCATATAAACATGTGAAAAGATGCAAGGTAGTTTGCAATCACGAGTGCACACAAAAATTTTCTATGCAGTATGACCTATGTGCACTAAAACAGTTATAACTCATTCGTTATAATAGGTATGAATGAATTGTGAAAACTTCTGAAAACTAGACTCAAGTAGCTTTCCATTGATATCAAGTTTGTTTTCTAGTTCATCCGGAGCTGCTCAGGAAGCTCTCACAAAGTTACTATCTAGAAGGGGACAAATTATCTGTTTTCTGTCACAATGCATTGTTGGTGACCGTGACCATGTTGTTCGGTAACTGGGCACTCAGGCGTGGATACATGCAGTAGCTAGTCCATATAGGCACACATATTGCTTGGTAGCTGATACACTAGTTGGCACGGCCACCGGCAGCAATGTGCACACCAGCGCACGGTACCTAGCGGCTGTGCGCGCTCTAGCTCTCAGTGCATGGCAGTTTTTGGCAGCGCTTGGCAGCTGGTGCACATCACTAGGAAGCTGCTGAAAGTGAACGGTGGGCAGTGTATGGCACTCGGCAGCTGAGAGCATTGCACGACAGCAAGTGCACATGGATGTGCACGACGCTCAGTAGGCATTGTCAGCGCCCGATAGCTAATACATAAGTCCAATCAATGCAATGCTTGGCATCTAATCTCCATTGGAGAGAATTAGAGCGGTACTTTTAGGTCATGTATGAGTAAGGAATAAGGATAATGCCAATCAATGTATCGAACATAGGAGACAAGAACATCGAAAAAGATAACTTTTTATTTCAAACACTCTTGAAATGGTTCTACATCGAAATCTTAAAAAATAAATTGTTAAAAAAACAACTGAACTAACCATGACATACTAACGATGTCTTATTAAAAAAGCTTTGAAAAGGGGAGAAGATTAAAACATATGGGTGACATGACATCAAAAGTCACCTATTTCCAAGCCGAGGCTCGAATTCCCAAAATCTGCAATCGTTAGATTGGTATTTGTCATATCATCCTTTGTACAATTAGACTCTATAGTCTCTTTGTACTTCTTGTATGCGGCCACATGGTTGGCAGGGGCACGACATCTATCGTGTTGAGCTCAGAGTTGGTGTTCAGTGCTCGACAGCTGCTGTAAAGCGCTCGGCGACTGGTGTATGTGCATGCAACAATTCAAGTAAGTTAGTTCTTTAAGACTAGGTGGTTTCGATGCTCAAATGTAAACTAGCATTGGGAATAACAACGTGGACCTAGGGACAATGGTGCATGGTGCTCGTTAGCAACACAGGTCAACGCATGACACTCGGCAGCTGATGCGGCAGCCCACCAAACAATGTCCATCGCTGGCACCGATATCGACTCAAAAAGCACTCGGTAATTGTACGTGGATATTGAAAAACAATGTTCGACAGTTTCTCAGCAACTGCACTCGACACTTATCGGCAGCTAGCCTCGCTAGTGCTCAGCAGCTGTCGACAGCGCCCGACAGTTATTGGCAGCCAACGCTCGACAGTTATCGGCAGCCAGCACTCGACAGTTATCGGTAGCCAGCACTCGATAGCTATCGGCAATCATGTGCACATTTCGTCTAGGGTTTTTGAAAAACAACTTGCATAATCAACGACCCAAAGCATAGAATGAGGATGAAGAAGGGAGGAACCAATTTTATCCTCCCCGATGTTATTGAACTTTGAAATGTTTTAGAGTATTTTGAAAACATACATATTTAATTGATCTTCACAAGCTTTGTTGGATATTTTGACAGAAAATTACAACGGTGGCAGGGCAACGACATCTAGCGAAAGGGCGATGCATGGTAGCTGTAGAGGGGTAGCGGCGACAGGTAAGGCTAAAGGCAGCTGGGGGTGCTGCTGATTTAGGGTTTTCAAAAAATCTAGTTTTAGGGTTTCTTAACTCTAGGGTTAGAGCTTATGACTTGATAACGTATAGTATGAGAATATATTCAAAGGTATTGAATGTAATTTGAGGTGAATATCAATGTTATATTGTATGTACTTTATGATAGAATTAGTTTTATTTATAGAGACTCACTTAACATACATTGGGTCATTCGCTTACATATTGGGACAAATCCATATAGTTTTTCTATTACATAAAGGTAAGATAAAACTCATTAATCGAGATACACCAAGAACACACACATATGTCATATATCCTACAACACTAACCTATTTTATACAATCACATTAGTCACTATTTTCTAAATAACATGTTCTATAACCAAACAATCTCCAACCAAATGTTATATTATTGAAATTTTAAATTTTTAATTAAAACCCAACCAACCAGTGCTTGGCAAATGTCAAGAATCTCATTATGGGGCCAGATTTGCATATGATTGTATTTTGCAACCACACTGACTTCAGTTCCAAATATGGAACCTAAGTTAATATTATGCAACTTTTTTTACAACCCAATGGTTCTATCTCTCCAATTGAAGATGAGATTTGTTCAAAAAGTTGTAAAACATAAGTAGATCTATCAGTTGGAGATGATCTTAGAACATCTCCAGTAGTATTGCTAAATAAGGATATGGTGCTTTAAGTCAGAGAGGAAGATCGTGGTGGCGTCGGCGTGGGTGAAGTCGCCGGTGAAAGGGAAGCTGTCGGATCGAGAGAGGAAGTGTGTATGGGTGAGGATGGTGAGGTCGATGATGGAATGGATGATAGAGGTGTGTCTGGTGATGGAGGAAAATGGTCTTCGATAGAAGATGAAAAGGGAGGCGAAGATGAGGAATTAGGTTGAGAGTTGGAAGTGGGCTGGAATGAGGAAGTGGGCTGGTCAGATAAAATGGGCTGGAGTGATTGATCTGGGCCGATGGTTTCTGTGGGCAAGATGAGGGAATCTTCCTGGTCCTCAATTGGTAATTTTGTGAGTGGAAGAACATTTTCATGGAAAATAACATCTCTAGAGGAAAAGAATTTTTTGTTTGCAATGTCATAAACGGTAACCCTTTTGACCAAGAGGATAACCAAGGAAAAGACAGCGACGTGCACGAGAGTCAAATTTGTGGGCTGGAGTCAGGTTAGTGGCATAACATAAGCAACCGAAGACCCGTAAGTGAGAATAAGTTGGTGGTGTATCATGTAAAAGTTCATAGGGAGATTTATTAGAAAACAGAGGTGTTGGGAGACGATTGATGAGGTAACAAGCTATTTGAACACTCTCCCCCCAAAACTGTAATGGAAGATTAGCTTGAAACCGAAGGGCACGACCAACATTTAAAAGATGACGATGCTTGCGCTCAACCACCCCGTTTTGTTGAGGGGTATAAGTGCAAGTATGTTGAAAAATAGTGCCACGCTCATCATAGAAAGTGCGCATAGATGCGGATGTGAATTCCCCCCATTGTCAGCACGCAAAATTTTAATGTCACGATGAAATTGAGTTTTGACCTAGGAAAAGAAAGATTTTAAGAGTGGTTGAGTGTTTGATTTGAAATTCATGAGGTGAACCCAGGTAAAACGAGTGAAATCATCAACAATGGTCAAAAAATAACGAGCCCCAGAATGAGTGCGAGTTTTGTGTGGTCCCCAAATGTCACAATGAATTAAATCAAATGGCGCAACCGTCTTTATTGAGCTGGAAGGAAAAGATAGACGAGTTTGCTTTGCTAAGGGACAAATTTCACAAACATGCTGGGAATTAAACATTATTTCTGGAACAACTTTAGATAGAAATTGAACTGGTGCATGAGATGGGTGCCCAAGACGTTGGTGCCAAAGATCAGAGATGTGGGTGATATGGTGTGCTAGGTGAGGATTTTGAGATGGTGTGAGATAGTAAAGTCCATTAGAATGCTTGCCCAGGCCAATCGTCCGTGTGTCCGGAAGGGGACTCATCATCAGGATCGAGCCGCGTACAGTTGAGTATGAATCATTCAGTCCCATTAAAAACTGCATAACCCTTTCTTTTTCTTCACGATCAGCCAGTTTTGTCAACACATCACAAGTACACACGAGAGGCTCTTGATAGGAAGATAATTCATCCCAAAGTACTTTGAGTTTGGTGTAGTAAATAGAGATTGATTGTGTACCTTGATGACATTCTGAGATTTCTTGGCGGATCTGATAGATTCTTGAGTCATCTCCCTGAGAGAATCTGTCCTCTAGATCATTCCACACACATGCTGCTGTATTGGAGTAGATCACGCTGCGTGCGATGTCGGGGCGAATCGAATGAATGATCCAACTGATCACCATGTCGTTGCAGCGTTTCCACATGGAAAATTTGGGATCGGTTCGTGAAGGTGCCTGTATGGTTCCATCAATAAGCGCCAATTTGTTCTTGGCACTGAGGCTAAGGTGCATCGCTCGACTCCAATCTCCATAGTTGTGTTCATCCAGTACTTCACTAACCAGCTTCAGTCCTGGTGTGTCAGAAGGGTATAGGACCAAGGGATCAGGTGTGATCGTATCATCTTCCTCCTTATTTTTGGATGAAGAGTCGTTCTTGGTCTTTGGTAGTTCTGGGTTGTTCTCAATGGTAATATCAACCATGGTGTTTGTGTTGTTGCGGAAGTTGATGGGTTTAGAGGCTTAGAGACACCAGAACCGGTGCTCTGATACCATCAAAGAAAATGGTATGAAATTGTATATCAGAAATTGTGTTTTCATTATACATCGATGTGTGCTATATATAGATTGTTTACATACAATTTAGATCCATATTTCATTCCTTGATCCACCAATCACTCTAACAGCTCTCTGTCACCTTGAATGCAGATCACAGATATGATTCTCGATCCACCAATCACTCTGTCACCTTGAATGCAGATTACAGGTTTCATTCATTTCCTTTAACACATATTGTTGTTAAATGCTCGTGAAGCCCTCTGAAACTGGTGTACAGAGTCTTGAGAGTTGTGGTTTCATACAGGGACATTTAGTGGTGAGCAATCCAGTGCTTGATTTTTTGTATGCTCGGCATAATGTAACAAATTTGCCTCTATATACTATTGTTGCTTCTATGAATGTTACAACTCAGGTATCTCATTATCACCTTATCAAGCAAGACTATGAAGTTCAATTTTAGTCTGGTTATTTGGGTGGTTGTCTTTTACAGTATGTATGAAGTTCCATTTTGACCAGAGAAATGACCGTACTGTATAAAACTGAGGAATACTAGTAGATTCCGTTAAGAATGAAGCATATATGGAATTTATGCATGTAGCTGCGTTCTATAAACAAAAGGAATTTGAATATAGGGAAGGGTGGCTCTAATTCTAAGATGCTGCTGTCGTTGGCTCGCAACTGTCATGAATACAAGTCAATACATCTGTGTAGTCCCTTGATATGGTGGAGTCGTAGACCTCCCCGTCGCTGCTTTTCTTGTACTCAAAGAGAAGAGATGTGTGATTGAATGCTGTCAGTTTCACAAATCCCCAGTCATGATCTCTGTAGATACTCCAACCTGGTTGTTGTTTATTGAAGTCCGATAAGTGGCTTCCGGCTCCTCCAACAACAACATGGATTGTTCCATTGAACTTCCCCGAGTAGTGTGATCTTTCTGAAGATACACATTGGTTCTACACAACATAGCGGATTATTTACATGAGATTCACTATTGAAATACAGTAGATATTGAAAGTTGAAGCTGAGATTTTTGAGATAAAAAGTTTGTACCTCATATATGGGGCATGTCCTTTCATAGTTATGGACATGGCCATAGAATGCAATGTCTACCTTGTACTTCTGCCAAAGTTTCTGCAAGCTTTCCCTTCCCATAGGCTCTTCAAATGCACCCCCTTGACTATACCATTTGTCAGACGTATAACCAAGGACACGATGGCCTGCAAAGATCAACCAAGGTTGCTTTTGTCTATCCACGGATGCAAGGCAATTCTCAATGAACTTGTACTGTTCAGTTCCCTCCCTCCAGTCATGTTCTGTGTCAGCTATACAGAAGTGAAACAATCCATAATCTGTAGAGTACCTGTACATGTATCAACAGAATCTTACAGAAATCCCGCGGAACACAATTTTAATAACAGAAGACACTAATCTACAGAAAACAGCAGGAGAGATATCTCAGTCAAATTTGAAAATACCAATATTTAGCTCGGTTCTTAGCTGGAACATAAAACATGGTCTCAGCAAGCACACCACATTCTCCACCTGAATCCATTCCATTGTAATAGGACCCCGAATCAGGCCAATCACGTTCATGATTACCACTGAAGCAATCAAAGTAAAGATTTCACCGACTGAGATTATAATAGCAGTACTTCATACGTAATTTGTAACCCAAAAGAAAAATGTAATGGACATTTGTGTTACACAAACCTGCCAACCATATATGGAACAGCTGATGCAATGGGTTCCACCTGTGCTGTGAATTGGTCCCATTGTGAAATATAACCATTTGCATATGATAGATCTCCTATATGAAAAACGATGTCAATGTTGTTTAAATCACTGATGACTTGATCTGTAGTGTTTAGAGCACCAGGTTGATAATCACTGTACTCATTCGAACCATCACGCTCTGCCTGAAAGATACGAGGAGAAACATTTATATCACACACAAAACTCAAATGTACTCGAGAATTGTTGTAGAGAAAGGATAGAAAGCCTGAAGCCCCTCACAAGGATCGTCAAGCAACCTCACAGAAAGTATCTAGTTAAGTTTCAAAATCCTTTTCTCCCCTTACAATTAATATAAACATAAGGAGTTCCTATGCTTTGTCAGGTGTCACCTATTTACCTTTCCCATGTCACCAAATATTACAATACGCTGCAAGGAATCTTGTCCAGGATATGGGGATGATTTGAATGAGTAGACCTTGCTCCAAATATACTGACCATCTGACAAACGATGACCCGTTCTATAGGTGTACCTGGAAAAACACCACAAGAACAGTAAATACAGATATCTAATACTTCAAAGAACATGCCAGATACAGAAAGACAAAAGTACTTTTCTACATACACTGTGTTTGGCCACAAGCTCTTCAGGAAACTAGTGTGTATGAAACCAGGATCGCGCCACCCAACTGTCCTTGCAGGTGAACCTAAAAATGAAAAGATAAAAACCTCAGCATGCAACATGGCTTAGCTACCCATCAATGTGCCTTCACAGTGTAATCTTTTTACTATTTCAGCATCAAGCTAGGAAGTCACATTTAATAATGCAAGGTGATGAGATCCTAAATGTTCATAATGAATAATACCACACAAGCTGCTCCGATCAAATGTCAATGTTGCAGCTGCGGATCGCTTTTGAATATCTCCCTTCATACCCCACTCAACAAATGGAACAGCTTCGCCAATGCAGTAGCCGCTGGTCCAAGTTACTGTCATCTACAAACATATCAAAAAAATTTAGCGAAAGCAAGATGTCCTTAGATGATATACAATATGAACAGAAAAAAATGATATAGTCTCAAGGTTCTTGAAAACTGACTATCACCGAAAGCAGTAAGATACATGAATAATCACTTCCATTTAATAACATAACAGTGAACAAGATAATATCTAGAGTTTTGAGTAAATATGAAACAGAGGCAACCATCGATTCAAGATAAAACTCACTTCATTCCAAGACTTCCCTTGAGCAAGTCGTGGATAAACAGGTGCTTTAGGGTTGGCAAATGTCAAGATATTTGAAACAGCCACCAATTTGGGCTGCCATGTTTACGTATTGAGTGAGTACATATCAAATCACTAATCCTAAGCTGAAGAAAGAACATAAGCAGAAGAAAGAATCTTGTACATTTGACAAACCGCCTGAAAATAATGCAAAAGAGAACTCTGCTCGCTGATTTATAAGCTGAAACTTCAATGTTGCAATGCCAGTCTTTGCATAACCTGGATTGTCTTGTTTTGCATATTTGTACTGAAACATAATTTATGTAACACAAAGGTTAGACAAGTTACAATCAAATCTTTTCGGCTGTTAATTCATGTCATCAGTGAAACATTCTACTACACACCTTTATAGGGGCAGTGCATATATATGGAGTTTGCTCTCTTTCACCGCCTACTGGTGGGCACTGTGATGCACTGTCACATTAAAACATGATAACCTGACAGTTCAGTAAAAAGAAAAAAAAACAAGATCTTCCAAAGTGGTCAGAGTTCTTGTTCCTCAACTATTATTGATTATAATGTTTCTAAGAGCATTCACCAAAAAAATGTTTCTAAGAGCATGAACTTTACTTGAGTTTTCCAGGAGAAAAGACTCCAACCCAGTCACTATCAGAAGGATTGGGGTACATAAGATCCACAGTCACCCATTCTGTATCCTCACCCTGTGACCATATCAATCAAAACACAAATCATCAAACTCTTTGACCATATGATTAAAATACTGCATACAAGTGAAATGATTTCAAACAGCAAATAAAAAATCATGCATTTTTTATAAGTCAGACTCACTCAGCCACTGCATTCAAAAATCAAAGAGTGTTTACTTTTAAAAGGAGTCGACTATCACTGTACATACATTCAGACAATAGCAAATTACACGATTAGATTGGTAATATCAACCTATTAACAATTGCATGCACTTCCATTGTGTTTGTCAAAATGATGAAATCCAATTACACAGAAACCCAATTCACTATTTCATAAAATAGACTGTAAACTCATGAAAGCAAATGATAGCAAAACTGTTATACCTGTATGCCTAGAACAGAAGGGTAGGCTCTAATGGAAGCAGAGTCATGAATTGCAAGAGTGGTTTTCCGAATGTGAATCTTGGCGAGTGGCTGGTCACCATTGGGTTTAGCACAAGCTAAGCCCAAATGGGTGAACCCCAAAATCACCAGAATCGTGAAAAGTCGAAAGCTTTGCTCCATAGGTGTCTCAAACACAATGAATGCAGTTGAACAAAGCTCCTGGGTATATTAGTATTATTCAACGAGAAACTGATCGCCAATTGAAGCCAGCTATATTCTGAGAATATTCCAAAGCTTTAATCTTTGGCCTAAACATGAAACTGGAAATTGAATGCGTGCATTTCAAAGACTAGTTATTATAAGAGAACCAGGGAGAGAAACCTGATTGAATTTGAAGACTCTCTCCCTGATTTTCAAGAGAAACCAGCTTGAGCTATGTCTCTGTATGTGCATGTGTCATTGTAAGATTATGTTTCTTTTTTCCCACGTGGGTATAAAATAAGACAAGCAAAGCAAACAATCATTCTTTTCTTATTGTTTTTCTGATCTGAAAGCAAATAAATATGAAGACAAATAGACAATAGAATAGTTTACTTGCGTGACAATCAGATTTTGAACACATACATTGTTCAATTATATCATGTAGCTAAGGTCGTTGGTTCACAGCCATCATGAACACAAGCCAAGACATCCTTGTAGTCCCTGGAGATGGTGAATGAATCATAGACCTTCCCATCGCTGCTCTTCATGTACTCAAAGAGCAGCGTTGAGTGGTTATATGCTGTAAGTTTCCTATAACCAAAGTCTCGATCTTGGTAAATGCTCCAAACTGTATTCAGCGAGCTAAAGTCTGATAAATGCTGCCTGCTCCACCAACTACAACATGAATTGTTCCATTGACAGTTCCTGAGTAGTTAGATATTTCTGAATTTACACACTGGTTCTGGACATGACTGTAGAATGCAATGTCCACCTTGTATCTTTGCCAAAGCTTCTGCATGTCATCCCTTCCCATCGGCTCTTCAAATGAACCCTCTTGCGCATACCAAGAGTTAGAGGAATAACCGAGAGCACGATGAGCAGCAAAGATCAGCCAAGGTTGCTTGTGTCTGTTAGCAGATGCAAAGCATTTCTCAATAAATTTGTACTGCTCGGAGCCTTCTCTCCAGTCATGCTCAGTGTCAGCTATACAGAAATGGAACATTCCATAATCTGTTGCATACCTGTAAACAGAAATTACAGGATTTAAACATCATGCCACACTTACAGAAATTCATAGATGTGTATATAGGATCATAACAACATCAGTACATCTCAAAGATTAAGATCTGTGTAGTATAAAAGTATTGTTGTTATTACCAGAATTTAGCTCTGTTCTCAGTAGGAACATTATGCATGGTCTCAGCAGGCACTCCACATTCACCACCTGCATCATTAGTGTCATAGAAGGATCCGGTCCCTGTTGTATCTCCTTCATGGTTTCCACTGTTGTAAACTTGATGTAGGTATCAGAGGACATGTAAACTTGTACAAAAAAACAGTAGCACATGAGCCCAAAGTTAGGATCAAAGTAAGAAAAATTCCAACCTCGCAACCATATTTGGTACAACTGATGAAATCCGCTCCACCTGTGATGTGAACTGATCCCACTGTGAGATGTATCCATTGGCATAAGGCAAATCTCCTATGTGAAAAACTATGTCAATGTTGTCCAAGTCCTTGATTAGCTGATCTGTGGTGTTGAGTGAGCCTGCTGATAATCAGCATATTCATTTGAACCCTCACGCTCAGCCTGAAATTGGTGGGAGGAAAAGCAAAGGATAAACATCTAGGCAGCTATGTGTGCAGAAATTCAAGGGAACATGATGCTGTATGACATGTTAATTTCACAATGAAGTTGTTTTCATTTTCTTGATCTTACTTTTCCCATGTCACCAAATATAATAACACGCTGCAATGACTCCTGCCAAGGATATGGTGATGACTTGCAAGAGTAAACCTTGCTCCAGATAAAGTAGTAGCTGACAGTAACAAAAGCTTACTTCATCCCAGAGCTTCCCTAGAGCAAGACGTGGGTACATGGGAGCCTTTGGATAGGCGAAGGTTACATTATTTGAAACTGCCACCAATTTCGGCTGCATCACAACGAATACATACTTTAGCCAACAATCGAAGTGCCATAATAGACTGAAAATTTTAGTACAAAAGATCAAAACACACATAGCAGCTAAACCCAAAACTGTGCAAGTATTGACATTACTTGAATTCAGCAGGAGAGAAATCATCTTCCCCCTGCACATTCAGTAAAAAACACCTGTCAGTAAAAACTAGTGCAACAGTGCTCTTGAGAAATGGTGTCTTTCTTGATTGGACTAACCCAACATGCAAATTTCTGACGAAAGTTTCATAAAATAGTGACCAGATATATAATTTTGACTCACGAAACCGAAATATGCACGTACCATCATTCCGATATAAATATATCACATGCTGCTAGTCAATCTAGTCTTATATAGAAGAATTTTAAGAACTTAGCCCTGTTCTCAGCAGGAACATAGAGCATAGTCTCGGCTAGGGAAGGAAAATGGTGGAGGGAAATTAGGACAGAAAGTAAGTTGTTTCCTTTTAAAATTGAGGTGAGAGGTACCAGTATAGGCCTTTCGTTTCCAATTCTTTTAAAGTTGAAATAGTAAATATATGCAGATTGCAGAATGGTTACAATATTAATTTGCCAGATATGTCGAACATTTGTACTCCTTGGTATTCAAAAACAGAGTGAAGAGTATTTCCTGCATGCCAACACATTTGATTGGTCCTAAATAACCAATTCATCCTAAAGTTCTCTCTTTGTATACAACTGGTTAAGACTTACGGAACAGTCGGCACATCAAGGCCTTGACGATTTCATATGGTAATATTTCTTATTCCAAGCTCTGTCTTACCAATACTAGTTAGGGATGTCGCAAGAGCACTTTAGAACTAAAACTTAAACACATCTATTACCTATTGATGAAGTCATAGGTTCAAGTCAACATGAAGATAAAAGTTAAATCATTTGAACATTTTTAAAAAAGGAGAAGAAAAAAAAGAACCAAAACTTAAGCACTTAAGCTCTGTCTTACCAATACTTGTTCCTTTTATTTCATATGGAATTTCGAAAACTTAAGAACCAAAACAAAGAAAAACTAAGAAACCGAAGTACATGCTACAAAGTATGCAACAACAACAACAAGTCTCATCAGAGGAGATCAGCAACATTTGAAGGCAGCTCCTCCACCACCACGTTGTAGAACCTCTGGATATCAGACAGCATCCTCAGATCATCATTTGTAACAAAGTTGATTGCAACTCCCTTCCTACCAAATCGTCCACTACGACCAATTCTATGAAGGTAGTTCTCAGGCTGGGTAGGAAGATCATAGTTAATAACAAGGGAAACTTGTTGTACATCAATACCACGAGCTAAGAGATCAGTGGTGATCAAGACACGAGAAGACCCAGAACGGAACTCCCTCATGATAATGTCTCTGTTGTTCTGGTCCATGTCTCCATGGGTAGCAGAGACTGTATGATCCCTGCTTCTCATTTTGTCACTCAACCAATCGACCTTGCGTCGAGTATTCACAAAAATCACACTGGGTAATGGCCAAGGTTTCATAAAGATCACACAAAGTTTCGAGCTTCCAATCCTCCTTGTCCACATTGACATAAAACTGCTTAATTCCTTCTAGGGTAAGTTCATCACGCTTTACAAGGATCCTCACAGGTTTGTTCATGAACTTCTTTGTGACCTCCAAGGCCTCAGGTGACAGTGTGGCAGAGAACACACCAACCTGAATCTTTGGTGGGAGAAGCTGAAATATATCATAGATCTGGTCCTTGAAACCTCGAGAAAGCATTTCGTCAGCCTCATCAAGAACAAACATCTTGATATGATCAGCGTGAAGTGACTGTTTTCTCAGCATGTCAAGAACACGACCTGGAGTCCCAACAACAGCATGAAGTCCACTAGACAGAATGCGTCGGTCATCGCTAGTATTAGTTCCACCAACACATGCATGCACCTTCAAACCAAGATAATCTCCAAGAGCTCTGATGACTTTCTCTATTTGTTGGGCAAGCTCTCGAGTGGGTGCCAGAACCAAGGCCTGACATTTCGTCAAACTATAATCAATCTGTTGAAGAATTTCGGAACAGAAAGTCGTTGTCTTCCCAGTTCCAGACTGAGCCTGCTGAATCACATCAAGACCTTTGATGAAGGGGACAATTCACCTTTGTTGAATGGCCGAGGGTTTCTCAAAACCATAGGCATAAATTCCTCTAAGCAGGTTCTCTTGCAAGCCCATGGAATCAAAACTTTCGTAAACTTCATCGTATGGAGTATAAAAATCTTGTCCTTCCGTGGTAAGCAACTCATTCATCTTGTTGTCGAACTGACGAGTATCAAACTGTGATCCTTCGGGTGCCGCCATGATTGCAAAAGTACAATTATCTGTTAAGTCTTTTTCTTTATATAAGGGATTACATAATACATGTAGAAGAAAATATAATCTTATTACATCTGGTAAACCTAGCACTACATGGAACTATGTATGTACAAGGAAACATAATCCTATTACATTTAGTAAACCTAACACCACATAGAACTGCATCCCCATTCCTATTAGTTGTCAACCAATAATAATAATAACAATGATAATAATAATAATAATAATAATAATAATTGAGATGGTCCATTAAGGACCATCTTGTTGAAGACTTTTTCGTTTCATCTTATTTTCGATCGCATATTCACATCTCTATCGTCTAGTTTGTAGATATATATGAATAGATCATTTCTATAAATTTTCATACAAATTGAAAATCTTTAAGACATTCATAAATATAATTCACTGATTATAAACTTGAACGGTTCTTGTTTGACATATTTGGATCATCCATTAATTTGATCTATTTTGATGCCTTAACGATCACAAATTTGACTGAAAATTTGTAGAAGTGATCTACTTATATAGACCTATAAATGGAATGGTTGTGATAGAAAAATGGGTGTAATAAATCATTAAGGATAAAGTCCTCAACTAATTCTCAACAAAAAGGTCCTCAATTGATCCTCTTTCATAATAATAATAATAATAAATTACATATTAGTTACGAGCTAGCAAATTGCGCACAGAGGAAAGAAACCTGCATGAAGAAGCTTCCAATGTGACATTCAAAAAAGAAAAAAGAAAACAAATAAGGGAATTATGCTTGTAGCGAGCTAGACAGACACAAGACGCGTCTAGGCGTTCTAGGCCATGATGGGCCTAGACAGACTGGGGGCTGGACCATTTAAGAACATAAAAACCAAGGATAAAATTCACTTTAATACCCTGAACTTTATGGTTAAAATCAGTTTAGTCCTTTTTTTGAAAATTCATCATTTTAGTACCCTTAACTTTTAAATGCATACAACTGTCTAAATTTTCATGTTAGGCTTCAAATATGATATCAGGTGTTGATGTAGAGCTGACAAAGAGACCGTACATAATAGTATTAGCTCACAAAATGTATGAAACGATCAAAAATAACCCTTATGATTGTTTTACCTTATGTCATGTAAGAGTTATTTTGATCATTTTCATACATATTGAAAGCTAACACTAATATGTAGAGTCTTTTTGCAGACTCTACATTAACATATGACGTCATATTTGGAGCTCAAAATGAAAATTTTGACCAAGGTGTAGACATTTAAAAGTTATGGGTACTAAAAAGATGAATTTTCAAAAATATAGACTGAACTGATTTTAACCCCAAAATTCAAGTCTATGCATAAAATACCATAAATATAAAATCACTTTCCCTAAATGGGTTATTTTCTTGAACCCAGACCAGGCCCAACAAAGGGGCCCAAGCCCAAGGACAGAGGAGCCGCCACCGTCGTCAGCCAAGCCACAATCAGGTGAAACTCGCGCCAGAACTCGCCACCCCAACCCAACCATGTCTAACCTGTAGAGGACCATATCTGAAACCAAATCGAGTGTGCCACTAGGTCGGAATGAATTGACTGAGTTGGAATCCAGAAGCACGATCTCACTATATATGAGGATCCCCAGATCAGATTACGCTCGGTCGCTGGTCTGTCGTCTTCCGCTCCACACAAGCAACGCCACCACGCCCGACAACCGTTGTGGTCTCCCAATCCTCACCTCACATCCCAACACCGCAACCCCCCGATCGATCGAGGGATCAGTCTTCATACCAGCCCCACAATGAGGCGACTAACCCCGTTCGACGACGGTGATTGGCTCGCCGATGGACAGGAAAGACAGGTTTTTGGGTTGCTCTTAGAGGAGGGTTTTTGAGAGGAATTGCAATGATAATGATACACTTCTTTTATGTAAATTATGTACATAGTTTATTAAAAAATTATATAAAAAAAAGATTTTTTTGTATTTTTAAATTTAGTCGGGTACTGTTTTGTAATTCTCCATAAAAAACTCAACTCTTCTTCTCACTGTTTCGTTTCTGTCCGTCCATGTGGACTTTGATTAACTTCCTCGAGTACGTTCATTGTTTTACAGTATTTCAATTTAGATTGAATAGGTGGGATGCAACTCAAATTTTCTAAATGATGAAAACCAATTATTAACAAATATTGTTTAACATGACCATGATAAACACCAGTTGTCGTTGATGGTTTTTACCACAATTTGCTAAGACTCCGCATGGTAGTCGTAGGTTTAGGAAAAAGTAACGATGGTAGATACTTGATCATGTAGCTAGAGTAGTTGGTTCACAGCCATCATGTACACAAGCCAAGACATCCCTGTAGTCCCTTGAGATGGTAAAGCTATCATAGACCTTCCCGTCGCTGCTTTTCTTGTACTCCAAGAGAAGCGATGAGTGGTTAAATGCAGTGAGCTTTGTGAAGCCGAAATCGGAATCCTTGAAAAGGCTCCAACTGGTCTGCACTGGTCCAAAACCCGACAAGTGGCTGCCTCCCCCACCAACAACAACATGGATTGTTCCATTCACAGTTCCGGAATAATGAGATGTTTCCGAGTTGACACATTGGTTCTGATAAATGGGGCATGTTCTTTCGTAGTTGTGGATATGGCCGTAAAATGCAATGTCCACCTTGTACTTCTGCCAAAGCTTTTGCAAGTTTTCCCTTGCCATTGGTTCTCCAAAAGAACCATCATGCCAATAAGATGAGGAATAACCAAGAACGCGATGAGCAGCGAAAATCAGCCAAGGCTGTTTCTGCCTGTCAGCTGATGCAAGGCATTTCTCGAGGAATTTGTACTGCTCGGAACCTTCTCTCCAGTCATGCTCGCTGTCTGCTATGCAGAAGTGGAACATTCCATAATCTGTTGAGTACCTGTGGTTGTAACAATTCCGATATAAATATATCACATGTTGCTAGTCAATCTAGTCTTATATAGAAGAATTTTAAGCTGTACGCATACCAGAACTTAGCCCTGTTCTCAGAAGGAACATAGAACATAGTCTCGGCTAGCACACCACATTCACCACCCGAATCATTAGAATCGTAGAAGGCTCCTGTCCCTGGTACATCTCTTTCATGATTGCCGCTGTTGGAACATGAACTTCATGTAAATTTCAAAGGAAAGTGAATGAAACTGGATTGTTACATCTGAAAGGAGGTTGCTAACCTTGCAATCATGTATGGTACAGTTGATGCAATCGGCTCCACCTGTGAAGTGAACTGATCCCACTGTGAGATGTAGCCATTGGAATAAGCAATATCTCCTATGTGGAAAACTATGTCAATTTCATCCAAATCCTTGACCAGTTGATCCCTGGTCATGAGGGATCCTGGCTGATAATCAGCATATTCGTTTGAGCCGTCCTGCTCAGCCTGATATTTGTGGGAGGAAGGAAAGCTTTATTTTCATTTGCATGGACAAAGATAAACACATAGGCATCTATATATAGTCCTCATCCTCTTACTGATGTTTACCTTTCCCATGTCACCGAATATTACAACATGCTGCAATGAGTCCTGCCCGGGATAAGGTGATGACTTGAAGGAGTAGGACTTACTCCAGATATAAGAACTATTAGACAACTTATGACCAAGCCTGTAAGTGTACCTGCATGCATACATCAGAAACTAACATCCTTCAGAAGGCAGTTCCATCTCTAATGATGTGTCCTTCTATGTAAGAGAAATGAAATTAAGTATTCAAACTGCATACAAAGAATTTGGCCACAAATCTTTCAGAAAACTTGTGTGGATGAAACCAGGATCGCGCCAACCAACTGTCCGGGCTGGTGGACCTGCAAAATGTGAGCATATCTTGCTTCAGTTGGTGCTTCTGTCCAAAACTTCAAATCAAACTGATCATATGATCCATACCGCACATAGTTTCTCGAGCAAAAGTTAATGTTCCTGCTGGAGAGTGAGTTTGAGACTCTCCCTTAATACCCCATTCAACAAAAGGTACAGCTTCATCAATATTATAGCCGCTTGTCCAAGTCACTGTCATCTGCATAACAGTAAACACAATTTTCAAAACTTGGTTGAACATGTATGTATATAAAGAAAGAATAAGTACTTGACATAACTTACTTCATCCCAATGCTTCCCTAGAGCAAGACGTGGGTAAAGAGGTGCCTTCGGATTTGCAAAAGATATAACATTTGAAACAGCTACCAATTTTGGCTGCATTACAAAGATGATCAAGTCAATAATATGAACTACTGGACTAGTGAAATTTTGATGTTGTGAATCTGTGATATGTAAAATATTGTAGGAAGCAAGCGAATAGATGAAAGAGAGGTAACACAAGCGCACGTTTGACAGCCCACCGGAGAATAATGCAAACGAAAAATCTTCCCTTTGATTGATCAACTGAAATTTCAAGGATGCTTTTCCTGACTTTGCATACGCAGAATTGGATTCATTGGCAAACCTGTACTGAAACGATAACAAGAAGATTTCAGTACTAATAGAACATAGAAAGTGCTAAAACATCAAACTGGTAGAGAAATATGTTGCAACAAGCCAACATGTACCTTTATAGGAGCAGTGCCTATACATGGAGCATAGTCATCATCATTAGGAGTACAAGTCGATGAGCTGCCAAAATAAACTAGCAATTTTTAATCTAAAAGCTTTAGAAATATAAGTAAACAAAATCAAAGGACTGCAGAAAACATCGTATGGAAGATTTGTTGGAGCTTGTAGCTCCAGTGGTTGGGAGCAATATCATTTAACAGGCTAAGATTTTCTTAAGAACAACAGTAATATATACTGAATTTTAGTCATCAGAAGTATCATTTAGATGGATATACTTGAAATTTGCAGGAGAAAAGACTGCCAACCAATCATCATCAGAAGGCTTAGGAGTGCCAACTTCCACAGTTACCCACTGAGAATCTTCCCCCTGCAACACTTGTTCTTCATAATGAAAAGATTGTGGCTAATGATAAAAATAACTAGCTTCTTGATATGATACATTACCTTGTTACCAAGGAGGACTGGGTTTGCTGTGACGGAAGCATTTTCGTGAAGCTCATAAACAGCTCTGTGGATTTGAATCTTGGACAGTGGCTGTACACCATCACCTCCATACTTACTGTGGCTATGAACTGCTGTCAAATTCGATATGAAAACTGATAACAGCACAACTTCAAGGGACAAGAAGAAGCTGAAGCTCCCCATAATAATATGTCTGAGTGATGTGATCCAAAAATGATCAAACCATTTTATAGAGCAGTAGGCCAACTAAATCTGTCTGAAGTCTCTGCTCTCTAATACTCATCGTCAACCTTCGATTATAGACATGTATGTTATATTAATGCAGCCTTTTTCTCTTGCCTTCTCTAATTCATAATGTTCATATTTGACTAGTGATTTTGTTGTTGACTAGTGATTTCTTCAAGTCAGACAAATGGTATAGATGAACAAGAGATCCCAGTATCCTGATGACTTCTTGTTAAGCCTGTATCATTTGAGATATAACTATTTCTTAAAGGTCTATTTCTGATTATCTTCCAAGAAGATGCATTCAAAGATTCTTGCGCAAAAAGTCATAATAATAATTTTAATTTCTGCAGAATATATGATTCTTTCTCAGACTTCTTACTTGACTAATTAAAAAACCCTCATATGACCTGACTAATGGTGTTTTTAAATATCCAAATCAGTAGGATAAGCAAATCAATGTGAACAAATCCCAAGTACAACACAGGATCAAGATACACTGATTTGAATAATTACTTGGAAAATATGACCAAATCATAGTGTGGATTTCATTTGATGCCAGTTTTGATACTCTAAAATCAGTTGTATATAAAATTTCTTGTCAAGTATACATCCATTGTTTGATCAGAAAAGAGTGTGATGATTACTTCATTATGTAGCTAAGGTAGTTGGCTCACAACTGTCATGCACGCATGCCAAGACATCCCTGTAGTCCCTTGAGATAGTGAAGAAATCATAGACGTTACCGTCGCTGCTCTTCTTGTACTCCATGAGAAGTGATGAGTGGTTAAATGCTGTGAGTTTTACAAATCCAAAGTCATAATCTTTGTGAAGGCTCCAAGTGGTCTGCACCGGGCTAAATTCTGATAAGTGACTGCCTCCTCCTCCGACAACAATGTGTATCGTTCCGTTCACAGTCCCGGAATAATGGGATTTTTCTGTGTTTACGCATTGATTCTGCAGCACAACAGTTGAATATTCATGCATGAGGCTAATAAACGTGTGTGGAAATCCGAATGTTTTATTGAGTTTTGCTTACCTGGTAAACGGGGCATGTTCTTTCGTAGTTATGAACATGGCCATAGAAAGCAATGTCCACCTTGTACTTTTGCCATAGCTTTTGCATGCTTTCCCTACCCATTGGCTCTTCAAATGAACCATCCATCCCATAATACAAGTCAGAGGAATAACCAAGAACACGATGAGCAACGAATATCAGCCAAGGCTGCTTCTGCCTGTCAACTGATGCTAGGCATTTCTCAATAAACTTGTACTGCTCAGTTCCTTCCCTCCAGTCATGCTCGGTGTCAGCTACACAGAAGTGGAACATGCCATAATCTGTTGAGTACCTATACACAACAATTACAGTTGATGAGTACCCAGAAACCCACTATATATCTCGAAAGTAGCCCACAGAATGGCTGATTGGTACAATTTTCTGTTTTCCTAATGTAATCAATCATAGTAAGTAGTACAAGTCATTTACCAGAACTTAGCTCGGTTCTCAGCAGGAACATAAAACATAGTCTCAGCCAGCACACCACATTCACCACCTGCATCATTACCATTATAGAAGGATCCCGTCCCCGGCGTATCTCGTTCATGATTGCCACTGTTGAAGTAATTTATGGAAGTTTCAGAGCACAATATGACCTTATATATATATACATATATCAAACAGATATATTCATTCACAGCAACAAAGATAAAACAAGTTTGCATACCTTGCAATCATATATGGTACAGTCGATGCAATGGGCTCGACCTGTGATGTAAACTGGTCCCACTGTGAGATGTATCCATTGGCATAAGAAATGTCTCCAATGTGGAAAACTATGTCAATGTTGTCTAAGTCCTTGATCAATTGATCAGTGGTATTGAGTGAACCCGGCTGATAATTACTGTATTCATTTGAACCATCGCGCTCAGCCTGAAAGGAGGAAAGCAAACTCAATCTTGTATGAACACAGATAACCATGTAGAGAGCTAGTTAAATAGAACATGAATGCTACATATTTTTGAGCCAACATTTTTCCACCAACAATGATAAATTTCTTGAAGTTACCTTTCCCATGTCTCCAAATATAATTACACGCTGTAATGAGTCCTGTCCAGGATATGGTGATGACTTGAAAGTGTAAGACTTGCTCCAGATATAGGAACCATTAGATGACCTATGACCGAGCTTGTAAGTGTACCTGCATACACAACCAGAATACAGCCTTAAGTACAGAACATATATCTCCTTACAGCTCATTTTGAGAAATCAAATTAATATTGAATCTGCATACAACGAATTTGGCCAGAGGCCTTTTAAGAAACTAGTGTGGATGAAACCAGGATCGCGCCAACCAACTGTTCGTGCTGGAGGACCTGCATTACAAGAAGAACTCTGTTACATTAAGTTCTTTTATCTGGCATGTATATAGGTAAATTAGACCTGATCATATGATCCATACCGCACATGCTCTCTCGTGTAAAAGTCAATGTTCCTGCTGGAGATCGAGTTTGAGCCTCTCCCTTTAGACCCCACTCAACAAAAGGTACAGCTTCATCAATGTTATAGCCACTTGTCCAGGTTATTGTCATCTTCATAAGAGAATAAGAACATGTTCAGAAACTTGGTTGCATATGTATTCTTACCCATTATCATCCATTACATTTCCGCTTACTTGAGTTCTTAGCCTCAATAATAATGGATTCAATCTGGAGCCAGTGAGACTCCAGAAATGTATGGAAGTACTGAATCATATATGTATGAACTTACTTCATCCCATTGCTTTCCTTGAGCAAGGCGTGGATAAAGGGGTGCCTTCGGATTCACGAAACTTACAGCACTAGAAACTGCCACCAATTTTGGCTGCATTTGATGAATATACTTAGAAACGCTTGAAATGACATTCTTAAAAGTTGAAACCACACAGATACACTGTTAAAGTGACAATAGAATTTTAAACTGCAACCACTGAGCTGAAAGAGAGGAAAAAGTAACTTACATTTGATAGCCCTCCTGAGAACAATGCAAATGAAAAATCTTCCCTTTGATTGATCAATAGAAGTTTGAAGGATCCTTTGCCAGTCTTTATATAATCAGCACTGGAATCATTGGCAAACATGTACTGAAATCAAAGAAACAAATTTCAGTACAACAGTTCTTAGAACAGTTATACTTTCCTCATATTTGAAGATAGATGATAAGAGCAATAACACAACCTTTATCGGAGCTGAGCATATGTATGGAGCTTGTTGTCTGGAGTCGGTCGATGGACAAGTAGATGAGCTGAAATAATAGATTGGATTCATTTTCATGATTGTATTTATCCAAACAGTGCACACTCATTGAAAAGGTTAGAACATTACTTGAAATTTGCAGGTGAAAAAACTGCCAACCAATCATCTCCAGAAGGACTAGGACTATCAACTTCCACAGTCACCCACTCAGAATCTTCCCCCTAAACATAAAGTGCCCAAATTCATCAAAAAAGAAAGTTAAACATCATAGCTAGCTTACTGTTCGATAAAACTAACAAGATGCTGGGTAGTTAACATTGGAAATATCAAAAAGTTGAAGTGCTACACGTACCTTCATACCGAGAAGCGCAGGGTATGCTTTGAGGGAAGCATTTTCATGAATCTCATAAACAGCTCTGTGGATTTGAATCTTGGAAAGTGGCTGTACCCCATCACCTCCATGCTTATTTTGACTATGAGCTATTGTGTAATGCAGCAAGAAAACCAGTATCAGACCAACTTTCAGAGACAAGAAGCTTGAGGCCTCCATTTGTGCTTGTGGAAAACAATGAGCAAACCCCAATGGAAACTATAGCAACGTTGTCTCAGCCAGTTGTATAGCAGGCCAACCAAATCTTCTTCGTTGAAAACTTTGGTTCCATACCTTGTATAATTACTAATGTCCATTGCTTCTTCTTTCCTTGCCAAACTAAACAGAATATTCCTTCGTTCCATTTGGATTTACATTGGCACTAGTATAGGCATTGCTTTTTCAACTTGATGTTTGTGTACAAGTTGTTTTATCAAAAGTGAGCAGAAGAATGTTGTAATGTTGACTTTCTTGTTGAGCATGTACCAAGTGAGATAATCAAATACACTAGTGCCAATACCCCCAGTATTGTATTTTGTGGCTATCTTCCAAGAAGTTGCATCCCAAGGTTTCTTCTTTTATTTTCTTTTTTCCGATCCAAAGGTTTCCATAGCCAAAACCTTGCCCTTTTGGGTTATTGTCACGTAATGATAAATTAGACTTGTTCTTAGTCTTATTATATATAACCTTGAGGAGTAAGGTAGCAATGAGCTGCCAAATGGTGGTTTTGGGTACCCATAGTATAAGATAACTTCATGTGAACAAGGTACCCAATAGAGATCTGTCCCTCAGCATACTTGGCCACTTGGGCATATGTTAGTCCAAACATGTGAATCTAAATTCTGAAAGGAGACTGACTGAATCAATCATACTCTGCATCAAACCAGGTTTTGTAAGTTGCAGAATTTCGGGGACCAAATTCTACAATATAGTCTATGAATTGGGACCAACTTCTTCGATTAGTTAAAGCCCTTACTAGATTACAGAATGGAAAGAAAAAAAAAGTGCAGGGGTAGGGCGACAGACACTAGTTTGGTGCTTCAGAATTCTGTCACTTAATTCCATCTCCACGCTTTAAGAACGTAGGGGCAAGCAGCTTCTCCAGCTCCACTAAGCTGAAACCACCAAAATACAGTCAGTAACTGAACAGAAACATGAGGCCTGGTGTTTGAAATGAGGTACATAAAATCTGAAAATCAATCGTCTACTTACATCTGGAACTTTTCACTATCTTGAGGTACATTGATTAAATTAGTGGCTGCAGAAGGTTGAAACAACAAAACTGAGTCAAAAATACAGAAGTTAAGTTGAGTTTCCTTTGTTGCTTTAATCTTAAGACTTCCTGGACTTTCCATTTGCTGTCTATTTAAGGTCATGGCTCCATTCTTTATAGTGCAGCCAACTAAAGTATAGTGTCGTGCCTTCAAACCCACATAAGAATGAAACCATTCCGTTTGCAGTAGGCATTAAAATATATCCCCTAATGTGTAGAATAGCACTATAAATAAAAATGGTCCTTACAGGGTGGTGAAGCTTCTTGTTTCATTTCCACATCTTTGTGAACCTTCAGAGACACTGGTGTGTCAGACTGCTGGACACCCTGTTCAACAAGAGCAAGTAGTTTATTATATTGCAGCAATTCATAAATTCACCAATCAAGTGAAACTTATAATCCCCTAATTATTCGAAATTGGAGTCGATCCAGGCCTCGACCTCCTCCACGGACACAGCTTTGGCCTCGAGGAAAGAGGACTCCCAAGCTCGAGCCATCGTCTCCCATTCTTCCGATTGCTCGCTGCTTTCTTCTGCTGCTGGTTCTGCTAGGGTTTGCTCTGGAGGGGTTTTTTGGTGCTAAAATTGCTTTGGCTTTAAGCTTCGAGTGCCGAACGAAATGAAACGGGTTGTTATTTTCTTTTTCTTTTTTTTTAATTTTTTAATGCCGAAAATAAATAGAATATTGTTCGAATTCACATCTCTATGTAGTACAAAAATTTCAAAATTTTAACTATAAAAATTGTATTATGCCTAACCATTTCAGCTACCTAGTCTTGTGAGCTTTGGCTATCTTTTTCTTTCTCTTCTTATCAGCCTTTGGTACTTTGGTTTTCCGAGCTTCCCTCTTCTCTTCTTTCACTTTCTTCTTGTTCTCTTTTCTAGCAGCTTTCTTATCAAGAGGATCCTGAGACTTGAATTTATCAGAATTTCCTGAATCACTTGAGCCTTCTTCATCTGTATCGGAGTCGGACTCGGTCTCAGGGGCTTCAGGACAACCAACCGGATCGACTAAGAACTCTTTGGGGGCATTAGCGTTAAGTTGCTCATCTTTCTCAGGTGGAGCTGGTTGGCCCTTCGGAAGAGCCTCTTTTAATCCTGTAATAGTTTTATAGTACATGTCTCTAGTGTCCTCACCACTGGTTAATCGTATTACATCAGCCTCAGCATTCTTCACGTCATCTAGTGTCTTTGGAATGTATGACTGGAAATAGGAAGAAAAAAAACACAAGTGAGATTCCCTAAACACAATCACACCAAAATGCAATCAGGTTCAAAAGATACAAGGAACTGCTTCAATGATGCAGTTATAACATCATCACCTGCACAAATACAGCATCTGCAATTTCCTCCTCTGCTGTCATGTCACCTCGTGCCATGATTTTTTGTTGTACCTGAAGTCAAACACGCACTTATGATATACTAACTAATAGGAGCCCAAGAACTCATATTTGAGAGCAAAAAGAAGGAACCGAACCTTCTCCAGATAACTGTCTATACCATCATCAGCAATACATGGATCCACTATAAAGTCAAAGAGCTCCCGAATTGTCATGACAGCTACACCATGTTTTTTAAAGAAATCCTGTGTACCACCAAATGGTTGATAAACTCATAGTTCTCAATGAAAACGTGCTACTACCCAAGATAATGAAAAACTACAGCCAGGGAATTAGGTGAGAAGAACTTACGGATACATGGACACAATCTTCACGTAGGAAATCAAGGGCATGAGGGTGGTCCAGATCAACTGATTGAGAAACATCAATGATATACAAGTGGCCCTGTGAACAAGGGAAGATATAAATAAAAGTTATATATGAGTTTGATCTTTAGGGTGGTTGATTGCAATACTCACCTCAAAATAAAGAATGTTGTATTCACTGAGATCTCCATGCACCAGTTTGCACTTCTGATATAATGTTCGCATAGCAATAACCATCTGGGATCAAACATATCACTAAATTTATTCCAGAAACAAAAATAAATATAAATTGTAAAGCCTAATAGCAAACACAAATTGTCATCGTAGGTTGCCCAATGATAATGTATATAGCAGTGGGCAGCAAGTATGAGAGTTTTCAGGGCATGTGTACAAAGATATGAGCACACCTCCATATAACCCTCTCGTAACTTGTCAAGTGATAATGCAGCATCCTTTAGGCGTGGTGCTGCCCAACCATCTTTACCTGCAACAGAATGCAATAGTCAACAGTACTCCAATCAGAAAATATTAAAGTATCTCTTGTGAAGCCTAGACTCGTACTCGGACTAGCCAATATACATAGAACAGTATGACATTTAAAGTAGGCACAACAGAATACCTATGAATTCCATCACCAGGACATGAAGTCTCAAAGGACCTACTTCTGGGCACCTAATTCCTTCAGCCTTTAGCCTGCATATCAACAAACCATCACAAATCAATTGGCTTGGAAAAAAACAGCTTAAAAATATATTAGAGGGGCTGGATGAGGAATTTATTAAACTCGTGCTAAAGCCAATGTGCATATGTCCTAGGCAGAGGTGCAAGCTTTTGAAGGTTAAATTAGCACTGCCTGTCAGCAGCAGAACTAAATGTTTGTATAGAAATATAGTTAGTATAACCTGATCAGATTCCTCTTTTCTTTCTCGGCCCATGTCTTCACCATTTTCCTAGGATTGTGCTTGCAGTATCCATGTCTGAACCGGTAGTCCCCTTGTACATATCTATCCCTGTCCCTGAAGCAGTTCAGACAACAAAACAAGTAAGACAAAGTTAGTACCATAAAGGACAAGACCATAATTTGACAAAAAATTGGCAATGAACCTCAGTGAAAAAGTAGATGACAAAAACACAGAAACACTAAACCCATAGATAGTACTTAGTATTCTCTGCTAGGCCCATCACATTTTGTTTCAACAGAAATCTACATGGATGTGTATGCAGTTGGCACTATACAGTCTAAATTTGCTAAAATTTTGTATAGTCAGTCCATCATTGGAAGAAGCTAAAAGTTTAAGCAAACTTACTTAAAAACAAGAATAGAGGTTTTGAAGACCTTGATAGCCAGTTCCCCACCATCAGCTTTGGTTGCATGATAAACATTTGCCTGTTCAAAGAGAAATAATACTTTCCACAATACGAACAAAACATACGAAAACAGAAAATAAAAAGAAGCTAGAAACACATACTTCTTTCCCAGTCGAAATGCAGCCATTGATATCCTCAAAAACACCGCGATTCAGCATTTTGAACAACACCATTCGAGTTCTAGGATCAATAGCCTGGTGAAATCACACAACCAACCAAAACCAGTTAAACAAAAACGCATTGCTTGAAATAACCAAAATGAACAAAAAGCTTGTCCTGTTTCACCTGCTCAACGGTGGCGCGATCCGCCCTCTCAGTAGTCCTTGTCCTTCCAGTGGCCATGTCCCTAACACTCTCCCTAATCGCAGTCGTCACAGAATTACACATCCCAGCATGCCTTCCTTCCCACTCCTACACTCAAAATTCACCTCCAAATTCACCAACACGTACTCAAATTAACTTTTACTGCAGTAAATCGAACAATTTTACCTCTAGAGGCGAAGCTCGGATATGAGCGGTGAATCTCTGGTTGCGATTAGAGAGGGGCTGAAGAGTCGATGAGTTAGGGCGAGAGTGAAGGCCTCCGTGGGCATTGGGACGCCGCGAATTGATAGTGAAAGCGCCGTCAACGGCGTCGTCGTCTTTGGAATCCAAATAGTCCAAAGCATCTCCGATGTCGGAATCCGACGACCAGTCATCCTCTTCTTCTTCGGCTTCAGAAGCAATCATCTCAGTCTCTTTCTCTGGTTTTTTTTCTTCGACGCCAGCCATTGTCTGGAGACGAAGCGGCTAGTGTGAGCTTTGAAAGTTTTTGTTTTGAATTAGGGTTTAGCATTCTAATGCGAAAGTCAATATTACCCCTACTATCTAATTTATGAATGGATAGGTTTCCGGCCGTATCGGACCGTATACGAGAGCATATTCTTCAACTAAAAGGCACGTGTGACGCTATGGTATGGTCGGAGATGGCCGTATATACCACGTAAGACGAAACGAATTCAGAATGTCTATAAACTAAAACAAGAAAATCCATGTCAACGATTTTTTAAAGATAAATTTTGATAAATACCCAAATTTTGGTGTTCATAATGATTTTTGACCTATATTTAAAAAATTGTTGAAAACTAACACTAGCCTCCTACCTGTGATTAAAAAAAGTTACTGAATAGTCATAAAACTCTTTCATGTTATTTTCTTTATTTTTGTTTAAACAACGTCTTTTCATCTTTTATTTTTATTTTTATTTTATCTTTGTTATTTACCTAATTAATACTTGTATATATATTACTTCTTCTTTTTTGATAAATTTGGTATCTAGAAGGGATATTTTCAGAAGTTTATATTTTTGTTGAAGCTGATGACATCAAAGAGAGACATAGCTTTCTAATATGGTATAGATAAAATGACTAAAATAATTTCTTGTTGATAGAAACACTAAACAATGTTCTGAAATTATTTTGAATACATGAAGATAAAGCAAATAAAGACTTTCATATGTCGTATACCTTTGCACACAAATTTTGTTATCAAGATAGTTATTTGATGATTTGTCAATTACATCAATGCTCTTGTTTTGTTTCTCAAATCTCAATTGAAGTATGAATTCCACACATAATACTTGAGTTATAATCCCCACAACAGCTATTGAACTCTTATGTGAATAATAATATCATTGATAATCAACAGAGCTTATATGAATCTTGAAGAGTCCAATAACACAGCTCTCTTGACCTCGATCTCTGCTGCCACTATCACTAAGGTATAGTTTTTTAACAACAAACCAAACCCTACTTCCAATTACTAATTAACTCTTTCACCGAAAAGAAACAAAAAAAACTATGTTGTTGGCTTAAAATCCCCCTTTAAAAATAAAATCGTTGAATATTCAAACCATATGTGGGTCCGATAAATCGTATACGTGACACGTGAGTCAGCAAAGTTAAGAAGATTCTGGAAGTACACGTGACGACATGTGATTGGTCGACCAATAATAGAGTTGTCGAATCCCGATTAAAGCAAGTATTAAATATTATTCTGACAACCAATTATCAATCAAATTAAATTGATTATCGAAATTAAAATCAGATATTTAATCAAATAAATCATGCCTTAACGGGAATAATTAAATCAATTAATTAAATGTGATTTGATTTAATTAACAAAATTGATTTATTCAATTATTATCGACAAGGAAAGAAATTCATTGGGCGCCATCATTACATGTCATATGCATGGAAGCGTCGACAATATAAATACCCCCTCTCATATCAAGAGGATGACTTCTGACCAGAGAGAGAAAATTACTCCCGAGAACTCAGAAGTCTCAAAACCCTTCTGAAGAACAACCGAGCTCCTAAATAGCATGTTCTTCACCAAACCCAAACACAAAACCAAACACTCGTCACGTGATCAATTCTCGTGAATATTTTTCCACCTCAAGAACAAGTGTCTTGTCACCCTTGAGTCAAATTCAAATTCGGAGATAGAATGATCACAAAGATTTGTAACCCACAAATTCATCAATAAAATTATATTATTTTGTACACGTGTTGTTTTGTCATTTATGCAGATAAATCGGTGTTTACAAGTTGATCTTTCGAATGAATGATGGTCTTGAGTTTCATCTTATATAAAGTTGACTCTGTCAGTGTTGATTCGATTAGAATGGTCACAAACACTTGGCCGAGCATCTGCAAACAAATTTCATTGAACAAAATTTGGCATGATCATTAGAAGCTTAAAGCTGGGTGGAGATTTTTGATGGTCGTCTGTGCTATCAATTAGAGGAACAAAGTCGTTATTGAAGGTATAAATTGATCGAAGACGACCATAAGCACTGATCAAGTCCTTATAGGCTTTCTGAAGGGGTTAGATGTCTTTTTACGTTACGAAAATGTTAGTTTTTAACTATTTCTTAAATATTAGTTAAAAATCATTTTGAAGATCAAAAGTTGATCATTTTTCAAAAAATTTCTTTTTTTAAACTATAAATAATCCTCTCAAAGCGGAGGAAAGATTATCGAGAGAAGGCAAATTTAAAATCCTGCATCGAGGCATATGGCACTCCGATACTTTGCATTCTCGAGGGTGAAGTTGCAGGAGGTACCACATTTTTTTAAAAAAAAAAAGAACACAACCATCAGAAGCACGAACTTTACATCGACTTCCATGGCCAAAATTGGGATACATACACTGTGCAGGACGACATTGTGATGCATGCACTAGAAGATCAAGCATTCTCCGGAGCTGCAAAACTAACAAAAAAATAAATGTTACTAATAATAATTCGACAACTCGATCAAGGATCGATACCTCCAAACTTTTCCCTTGATTATAGGCTAAATAATTAACTAGGACCTCTTCCTCTGGTTTTCTTTCTTCGACGGCAGCCATTTCTGGTTTGAGTCGAACCTGGTGGTGGCTAGTGTGAGCCTTGAAAGTTCTCGGTTCTAGTTTTGAATTTAGTAAACTACATTTTAGTCGATCAATGACTAAATTTCAGTTTACAAATACACCATTTACACATTATCTTACATTTTTAATGACAAATATTAATAAATTAAGATAAACTAATATCCACATGTTATCTGTTACTACAATTTTACCAGAATATATGTCAATACATAAGAACTGCTACTGTCGACCGGAAATGTGTGTTCCTGCCGAGTAGCATAGTAGCACCATGCAACTGTCTACTGGAAATGTGTGCTACTGCCAAATAGCACCCGATAGAAAGTTGTTACTGTCAATAGAAGGTGTCACTGCCAGTGCTATTACAATTTTTTCTCTTAATTCTCTAGAACCAAACAAAGTTGCTATTGTCGCGAATGAAAACTTTCTAGGACTTCTCTTATGTGCTGCTACTGCTTACTAATGCTAACGTGTGGCTACTATCAAGTCATACGCGCTGCTACTGCTTACTGTCGTGTTGCTACTATCAAATCTTATGTGCTGCTAATGCCAAGTGTAATGCGTTGTTACTAATTACTAATGCTAATGTGTTACTACTGCCGAAAAGTATGAGTCTGGTTTTGCAATTAAAAAATCCATAGATGCTGCAAAACATGAAACTGATCTACAAGCTCATTAAGAGTCTGATTTCACAAACCGCCAGACCGTAGACCCAGTGAAAAATGAATTGGTGTCTCCATCGTCGTCAATCAACAACGGAGCCGTGCTACTTCCTCAAACATGGAGCAGCTTGGGCTACTTATAGATCTCGTTATTGTCGAAGACTTTGGCGAACAAGGAGCAACCAAGTCATGGCAGAGAAACGGCAACGTTGAGGCATTGATGCGGTACAACCACTAGAGCACCTCCGATCTCTTCGCCAAGAAGGATGCCACTCAGGAAATGCAGACGGCAAATCCAGATAAAGATGTCGGTCGCACCAGGCATCTAAGTCGTCGACGACAAGCTCATGTGGCCTATAACGACATCGATTCAGCCGTGATGGTTGAATCATACACAGTTCAGCAGCGAAGAATGCAAAATTGAGAGAGAGAGAGATGAATATGAGATCAAATTTAGCAAAAAACAAAGAACACAAGTCAGATCGAAAGGGTTGGGAAATGATTAGTGGCAATGCTCATAATTTGATTGTGAAAGCTGAATATTTTGGTCATTTCATATTCAAAACTCGGGTCAAGCCTAATACTCTTGGTTTTGGGTATGATATGTGTCTTAATCTGTATAAAATTATTAAAAGTAAGGTTTTTGTGTTTTTAAATGTTGTCGGGTACCAACTTGTAGTTCTCTTTTTTGAATTAGGGTATAAAACTGTATCCTGCCGCATTTGAGAATTAAAACCGTATCATGCCTCATTTGAGAATCTATCTATCTTATCTATATTATATTAGAAAATGAGGCCCTTTTATATCCCCGGCTTCACCAATTTTTTGAATTTTCCAAACAACCCATTTGTTGTAGAAACAAAATACATAAAAAAAATAGAAGAAAAATATGTTAAAAGGGTACCACACTAAAACAAACAGAAAAAACAAATCAAAATCAAAAATATATGAGATTATGGTGAATAAAAATAAGGAATGTGGTAGATATCAGATATGGTAGCAGCAGTTTGATCCCAAACATCACACAATTGGTGGAGCATAACTTTTTTATCTGCGTGCAGATACACGGGTACGAGGCTATAGTATTAATTAAGTTAGAAGGCTTATTTGACAAAGTAAAAGGTTAAATTTTTAAATTACATATAATGTCTCTAATTGATTAAAATTTTAAAATATACTATATTTTCTAATAGATGAACGAAAAATCAGTAATTGAAAATATATAAAAAAGAAGCTGAAAATGTTGGAGGTGGAAGAGAAAAGTGGGTGAAAATTAAATTTTGAGTATAGAGAAATCTAAAATTCACACACGCCCAACGTTCGGGTAAAGCGCTAGTATATTATTAAACTAAAACGCACGGGTGACGCTATGGTATGGTCGGAAATTGTCAGATACCGTTATATACGGATTCGGTCCGATACATATCCGTCAACAAATTAGACCTCGGGAGTTGACAAAAAAACAAATAAGACCTTGGGGGTAATATTGCAATTTACTCATGTTTTATCAGAATTACATGGTTCATTGGCGCGCGCCACGTAGGAAAGTCACGAAACAAATTCATCCTTACGTTTTCCTTTCAACAAAACGCTGAAAAGTTTAGTCATAAAATAACGCAGAGTGACGAAATAAAACAAGAAAATCCATGTCAATGATGAAACGATGTCTATAACTCTAATAGTTGTATAGATTTGGAAATCACAAACACCCCAGATAATGTAACAGTCAGGAAAACAGCCTCTGCAACTTTGGAAATTGGGTATCGTCTAACTCATTTGCACCCTCTTCAGGGTATGACTACAGACAATGAAAGCTACAATTCGACCTGTGTAGCAAAAGCAACAGGTTACATCAACAAAAATAGGGTAATGATCTATTTAAGAGTTTAGGGCATCGAGTTGTTTCCGGAGTTCTTCTAGGTCATCAACAGTTGTATCTGCCGCTGGTTGTTGGAAGTCATCTGCAGTGGGAAGCTCCCGAACTAGACCTTCTGGAAGAGCATCTGAAGGAAATAGAAATATGTTATATGAGACAAGAAGAGGCAAAATGACATAACTGATTGGTGTTCCCCAAAGAGTAGATCAAATGTAGTTGTATACTTTCTTTTCCAAGACAGATTCACTTCCGAAGGAAAACTTCCTTCCAAAGCAGTTATACGAGTATACGACTAACACTAACAAATCAGTTGCTCCAGGAGATACATTTATCATTCAAAGAAATCTTTCCGATCGGAAGAAGTTGAAAAGTGGAAGGATGAATTACCTAAACTTTTGGCTGCTATGTCGTCTGGCTCAGTATCATCAACAAGGCTGAAAAATAAAAAATAAAAAATAAAAACACAAAATGCGCTTAATATAATTGTAATACAAAAATTATGACACAGCATGATATCCGAGGATTGCTTCCATTTCCACAAAGCTCATCCTCTGAAATGCATGCAATTGTGTTGTCTTTAGTGTAAGAAAATACCCCCATGTGTTTTTGAACAATAGTGAGATTGTAAAGTGACAAATTCCATTATTAGTAAAAGCACCTTATTTCCCATTTGTTATCAGGATGAAGTGGAGCTTCAATTACGGATGATGATGCTTCGGCTTCCATCTTTGTTTTACTTGCAGCATCCCTAGCCGGCTTTGCAAGCAAGTATTCTTTCTGCACAGTTAATATAATATCCTTCATCAGTAATTAAATTACATAATGTAACAAGTAATCACAAGTTCCACAATTTTGGGTGCCAAGGCTGGATCTGAGTTACTTACCTGACGTTCCATACAAGCAAAATTTGAACAGTGAGGATTTGGCCTCATTTCCAGGGTGGGGAAGAAGTCTTTAAGTGAATTATATCCCTGCATTAAACATGGAAGAATTAGAATTAAAATCCTGGCTGTGGCTGCTTTCAATTTGCAGGATAGATAGAGAGAGAACTGTAACATATGACTTACCAAGTATGGGGAGACATTTCCGAAATTAAGCAGGTATTTGAGTGTATTCTGAACTAGCAGCCCAGCAACAACTCCCTATAAAATAAAATGAAATCGTTTGTAACAAGAATTATAGCGTAGTATTGCACGTCCTGCTTCATTTATTGACATTTCCCTGCGACCTCTTCTAGATTGTCCCAATTTTCTAATTAGAGAATAACTAAGCCAGGATCCATCCTCAGCCAAATTTGAAATTAGTGTCAAGATTTTCATTAATAAAAACCAACAGCAAGATGCCAGCGGTGACTCTACATGGGATCTGTAGCAAGTTTGAATAATAAAAGATCCGATTACAGCCACTAAGAGATGGAGGAGATATTTATTTACCATAGTGGTAGGTAGAGATGCAGCACAAACCCCTTCGCGCTTGAGTGTCCGTTCATCTATTCCGGATGCTACAACCTGAGAACGAGATATATAAGAAACAAATAATAGACTGTTCTTCCATTTTTCATCTTTCTTATTTCTATATTCAGAACCCTTCCAACATCATTAAAATTCAAGTAAGCTGACAACCCAAATAAAAGAACATAACAGACCAAAGGTGGGGCACATGCAAAACAAGCAGTTTCACCAGGTATAAGCAATTGAATATGACCTGAAACAGCATCCTCAGAGACACCTGCCATTTATATTCTTCATGTGAATTTTCACTGTAAAATGTATATAGATCTATGTAAGATACGCACCAGGCCATAAGTAGACTACAACCAAAATGGTTTTCAGAACACAGCCTTTATGACTATAATCAAGAAAAATATGCATAATCATGTTTGTATTCCATCAAAGGTGTGATAGAATGTTAGACCATACATACATTATATGCAAACATACTCATATGTACAATTAATATACAGCTCACACTTCTCACCCACTCCGGTTCAGCCAATTTATATATGATCAAACAACTGAGATATGAATCCCAGGTTAGATCCTTTAATATTTACTAGATCTGACCCATTATGCATCTCAATGAATTTGACCAACTATGGATACAATAATACTACTCTTGGTAATTCAAAATTTCAAATATAGAAACCAGTTTGCTTACCAGACTCCATCCATGTCTGATTCAGTTCATTGCAAGCCTGATTAACAGCCATTCGAGCTTCATAATTGTCAACACAGCTTAACACAAGGTCTACGCCACTTCCTTCTTTATTTGGGCGAAACGATTTGTCTTTCAAACTGGACGTAAAGGTTTCAAAACCTTGCACTGTTGTGATGTTCAGTGTATAGCTCTACACACAAAGTGAAAGATAAGCATGGGACAATAAATATATGCAGGATTATTGAAGCATCAACTAGTCATGGATCCATAACAATTAGCATATAAAACAAATTACTTATCAATTCCTAGTAGAGGGAAAATGGAATGCACTTCCACAGTTGCAAACTTTTGAATACATAGGAAAAAGATGCTAACCTCAAGCACAACATCAGGATTTATGTCAGAAAGGGTCTGTACCGCAGCATCTGTTTTTGTCATACCACTCTGAAAAGGAAAAGCACATCATGGCAATATAAAAATTTACAACACTCAAATTCTTAGAAGTACATCTATACATCAGCATACAGGAAAAAATAGGCAACACAAAGGCAGCAAGAAGAAAAGGGATTCGATACAATATAAAAGCAGAAGCACCTAACCTATGAAGCATATATGATGTTGACTATGCCAGTAACGAGAAAAAACTTGATTGATAAGTACTGATAAACTTTTAAAAAGTAAGAAAGACAAATCAGCATAAAAAGCATGAATACCTGCTCTGGACGAAAGAACAACCTATTCATGTTAGCTAGCTCTACTTTGTCATAATCATACAACAGAAGACGGCCAATACCACATCTTGTAAGCATCTCAGCTGCTACACTTCCTACACCACCTACTCCCTGAAAATTTTTACCAATCAAATGAGTTAAACATGCTGCATTGATAAATCAACATATATTGCCTGGTAACATGAAATGTTGCTTAAATTAGAAAACGAACATAGATACATACCACTATGGCTACTGAGAACTCCCGAATTCTTTCATAGTTTTTCACAATGCCCATCCTCTGAAGTGCCATAAGCCTACTGTAAGGATTGCTACCTACCACCTCAGCGCTCATATCCTGCCGCAGAATATGTAACTCATGAATGAACAATACAAACATATACCTAAACAAATAGACAACACAAGACATGAATAAATTACTACCTGAACTTTGGAGCGCCGAACAGGTCCGGTTTTTGCAAGACTCGTAAGGCGTTCAACACGCATTTGTAGCTACAAATCAATTTTTCATTGAACAAAAAAAAACTTGTCAGCTATTAACTTTAATTCATCATAAAGAAAGAATCAGAACAAACACATAATTGATCATCCTAGTGACATTTCCTTCAATTTCAGTAGCAAAAAACACATGCACAAACAACAATCAAATCCGAAAAGCTAAATAAACTAAGATTGACATTCGAGTCTACATTGATAATTGCACTAGCACAATAAGATCTGCAGAATATTAAAATGTGAATTCATGGACCGAGAATCGATTCAAAATTAGGATGAGGACTAATCAAGCAGTCCGATCAAGTCCAAATTGAACCAGAATTGAGAAATACCTTATCGATTGGAGCAGTGTGAGAAGGATCGGTGAGCGATCTCTTCAACGATTCAAGGTCGCTGAGCATCTCCTTCAGCTCCGCCTCCATCTCTCTTCTTTATCCGGAGCCGAATTGAGATTGTGATTTTGACTATGTAATCAAAATTGAAACCACTCTTAAATTCATGGCCTCGGTTGGAAGGAAGCGTTTAAATTGCCAGAGCTACTCTGACCAACCTAAACCACTTTCTGGGTTTGTTGGGCTGCGTGGAGGCCCAACTATGAATTCTAGGTGATTGCTTCCTCTTGGGCTCAGTGTCATAAACAACCTTGAAAAGTCGGTCCTCGCACACGAAACTGGTGCTCTAGTTCAAACATGTAATGAGCAGGCTAGGGACATATCCATGGAATTTTATGTGGGGGTGGACTACATTTTTATAATTTGGGTGACGGCCAAACTATTATTTTTAGATGTCTCCAACCTTCATAGTTTAACGATAAATAAAAGAAATTATTTTCTGATGTCTTCATATAGCTTAACAATAAATAAATTGAAAATTGAAATTAGTGGGAAGAAAAAAAGAGAGAAAAACAAAAAACATAAGAAAAGGAAGTAATTTTGGTAAAAGGTGAAAGAAAGTTTATAGAAGGAAAAGGTAAGCCTTAACCAACTACATTACAAACAACCAAACATAGGGGTGGGCATAAATCCCGTAAATCCTGATCTCGTCCTGGTCCCGTCCATATCCCGTTCAGATTCCGATGGGATTTGAAATTAAAAACATTCGTCCCGTTAGCAAAACAACGAGACGCGAGACTGAAATTTTGAGTCTTGTTAGGCCCGTCCCGTCTAACTTTAAAAATTCATAACTAATTATAGAAATCTTATTTTCGAGAGATTTCAACTCTCAACTGATCTTTAAGATGTCCTCTATACCTTTTATGAAGACACTAAACCCATATAACAAATCAATTTGCATGATTTTTGAAAATAAGTCAACTAGTCCAAAATCTTATAATTGATATGCATAATTTACTAATACATACCCTAACATTTAAAAAATCATAACTTAATCTAAAAAATTCATTTTCAAGTGATTCAAATTCTGAAATGAACCTTAAAATGTCTACTATAAATCATAACTAATTGTAGAAACCTTATTTTGAGGGATTCCAACTCTCAATTAATCTTTAGGATATCCTCTGTAACTTTCATGAAGACACTAATCTTAAATAAACAACCAATTTATACAGTATTTTAAAAGAAAGTCAACTGGTTCAGAATTTCATAATTTACTGATGCAGACCCGAAACTTTAAAAAATCATAACTTAATCTATAAAAATCATTTTTAAGTGATTCAAATTCTGGAATGAATCTTAAGATGTCTACTACAAATCTTATGAAGACATCTAGATAAAATTTTAAATGAAACTGTATGATTTGCAGAAGAAAAGAAATTGATGCATGATGACCGGGATTGGGTCTATCTCGATCTCGTCCTGTCCCGTCCCATTCGAGATTAGACCTGACGGGATCAAATCTAAAAGATATAAGGTCTGTCCCGATCTCATCCCATGTATAACAACCAGGACAGGACCTATAATAATCTCAATCCCGTCTCATGTCCATCTCTAGCCAAACATGATATGCGTGTAAGTACATTTGATAGTATATAACCAAATTTTCAGTTGGGCTACAACCCATTACCTAAGCAGTCCACTATACGTCCCTGGTAACGAGGGTCACTAAAACATAAACGGAAGCCTTGAATATCTACGACACGTATAAGTTCAAACATTTCGTTAATATAATTATCATATATTCATACATAATTTTAAACACCACTCACAAGTATTTTAGTATTGATTGGCTTGGTCTTATGTCATATGATGTATGATCTCACTTCCATCAATAATATTAACGTGTCACCAACAGTTTACTTCTGGCATTTCTTTAATCGATTCCATTTGTCCATGAGAAAAAAAATCAATTACTAAAGACATGCACTAAGTGGAAGTGTGGATCATCCTCAATAAGTTGGCCTCAAGGATACAAAGAAAGAACACCTACTCGATCTTATTCCCATGCATTGTCGACATCACGATGCCTATGTTTGACAAATAAAACATTATTAAGGAAGAAAAGTGGAGCCTAGCCTTAAAAGAAAGAATTGCGACTTCCATGATCGTCGTGTTTTTGTGTGTATGTATCCATCCCCAGACGTACTGCTTCATTTGGTCCCCTGCAGCTACCGAAATTCCATAGCAAAAATACAGAGAGAGTTTGATACGCCACCCACCACGCAGCCGGCCACCTCCCTCGTATTTTTGTCAACCATGTGTTTTCATGATGGTCGTTCTAACGTCTTGTTTGTGCAATTTCACACACCTTTCAGTTTCCATGGAATTTGTTTTTAATTTCAAACATAGCTAGACGTATGTTATAAGCCGATGAAATAATTATTCCTATGTTGATGTCAAACGAGATTACACGATTTTCTCAAAAAAGGTATAAGTTCATATGAGTCGGGAGATCTTATTATCAGAATACTTTTTTAAACCACTAAATATAAATTAAAATTTAACTTCAATCAAGCAGTATTTGCAGAATCCGAACATAAATACGAAGTTTCACGTATATTTAGACTTTTATTAACTTGACCACGACCACGTCCGTGGTTTCCGAATAATTTGAATATAGTATATGATCAAATTGTCAATTTAAGTCTATATCATAGTCGTACACAATGCATAATATTTAGCAAGCAGTGACACAAAAACCACTTAATCAACTCATAAACTGATAACAGTTGGTTGTATAACTATGTTTCTGTGGGATGAGTCATCCGGATGTACAAGGGAATCAATGCAAGTAGTTGATTGCTTTCTGGGCTAGAACTCAATATCTAGGAAAAGTTCTTCGAATTTCATTACATTACAGATGTTGGTGTCCCATCATGCATGCTTTGCGAAGCACTTGTGGAATTTTTATACATTTTCTAGTTAGAATCCAAATGCAAAATATGATGAATGCGATTTGAAACCCAAAATGAACTGGTCGATGCGAAGTAGCTAGCATATATAATACGTATAAAAACTAACTACGTACCATGCATGATTGCTGAACTGCTACATAAAATACTCTCACGATCGGACAATGCATGAGTACTCGAAACTTTTTGTATTTCATTGCTTGTAAAATATAATTTGTTTTATAAAATACTCTCACGATCGGACAATGCATGAGTACTCGAAACTTTTTGTATTTCATTGCTTGTAAAATATAATTCGTAAACCGGAGAAATTTTTATACGTTAGGGTAGAACTATATGATATTATCTAATGGTGTTACATTTTATTTAAAATTAAACATGTGAATTTTTTACAATTAAAATAGAAACTAATGTTTTCAATATTTTGTGAAATGACATTAATTCATGGATATTTAGTGAATTCAAACTAGGGTTTAAAGTTTAGATTTTTAAAGTTAGGGTTTAGAGTTTTAAAGTTAGGGTTTAGGGTAGAGTGATAGGGTTTAGGATTTTTAAAATAAAATAAAAAACCTAAAATGGTATTTAACAAAATAGGTAAAAATATATTTTTATGTCGAAAATCCACATGTCTAAATTTGAGTGAAATGTAGCACCACTAAACAAATGTCAAGTGTAGTTCTACCATATAACTGAAAAATTTCTCGTGACGCGTTGGACATTTGATGTATTGATATATCACGTATACTAACGTATAAACATCAATGCATCCAAAAAAGAAGTATAAACATCAAAACAACTAATAGAATGAATATGTAGCCGAAATATATTCAAAACATTCTCCTAATTTTCGCAAAATTTTATCGCACATTCTCGTAATATATTCAAAACATTCTCGTAATATCAGTATCCAGATCAAATCCAGTACTTTGAAAATGAAAAAAAATATGAAAATTTTATTTAAAATGTCCAAGTACAAAATACTAATTAATCCAATAATGTATGCATGATTCATATTTCCTCACACAAGCCCCACAAAACTTGTAGATTAAATCTCATGTCCATGATAGCTATACATTTTAGGGTGTTCATTGTGTTCCTTTTAGCTTTGACCGAAAATAGACAGGCAAACCCTCATCATTTCTCAAGTCTGCAACCTCTAGAGTTGCAATTCAAAAAAAAAGTATAAAGCTCAGTAGAAATCTGATAGCGTCCCACCCATATATATGAGTCGACCATTGTATTATTGGCATCCTAGTTTGTGAACTTAACTTGCCAAAAAAGACATATCCCTTCGTGCCCCCAAATCGGCTAACTTCCGATCGATTCGAGCTACCCATTGTTCTGATGGCCCTAAAAAACCTGGGCATGCAGCACTATATATCGAATAATCATCAATAATAAATATTCCCATATATACCACATGAACTTTGTCAGGTTATATTGTAGCAGCCAAGCTTTTAGCTCGCATGTCACAGCAAGTGAAGCAAAGCACACACCATGCAAAGAATCATAACCATGCTAATCATGTAATGAAAGCCTATATATATGCCTCTTATATGGGGGTACTCTAGCTCGCTACATTCTATATACATATAATATACATGTTATGAGGAAGTGGCAAAATAATTAAAGAGAGAAACCATAGCCTAGCTATAAATAGCAATAATAGGAGATCCTCAAAATTAAAGGTATTGGTAGCCTCCTCAAGGATGCTAATTGTCCAGTGCAGCTTGTGTTAAGGAAAATGATCCAGGTTCTTTACTTGGATTCATATTGCTTTGTATTGTAAGGATAACAATATAACACAGTCACGTCATTCTTACTCAATTCCAATAACTATAGCTCCAAAACAATATTGTTATCATTCTAACAATTGTTGGATTGAATAAGAATGATATGCAATAATTTTTATCAATCAAATCTGAACCGTATGAATCCAAATAAAGAAGGCAAATTTTAAAGAAATAACCTCTTAACCAAGTAGTGGGTGATGAGATTAGCTTATCCAAAAATAATTACTTCAAAACAACATAAGAGCTACCAATATATACCTTTAACTGCAAGCTTTAAGCTTGTTTCTACTCATTTCTGGAGCTTCTTCGATGCCTTCAAGTAAATGTTATACTTGTTTAAAATGGGCGATATTGTTACATGAAAAGTGACCACAAAACAGCAGGTTTCCAAAACAATGCACACATGTATACACTTTTAATGAACTCGGAGGCCTCGTTTGTTTCGCGAAAAATATGCATCAGAAAAGAAAAGTTGTTCATTTCATGTGTTTGGAAAAGCAAGAGCATAGAAATGTTTTCCTGCATGATGGAAAAAAGTGAGGGAGATTGGTTCCTTCCAAAACCCAAGGAAAAGGCATTTTCCTTCCCTCTCTTTCATCATTTATTACTCATATTATAATATTTTATTATTTTTTTAACAATATTTTTAATAATTTTTCTTGTATTATAAAACATCGAAATGAAAATTTCTTAAGAAATTTCATTCCCGTGCATTTTCCGTTCCTATAAGAGATCAGATAAATGAACTACTTTTTGTGTGAACCAAACGAGGCCTGAAAGTTGTTTCTATGGATATTCAAAACTGAGCATAGTTTTCATAATAACGGGCTAAAAATAAATATCATCATACGGGTCTTTTTCCCGTTTGCTTCTTTTCAAGTTTTCTGATTCAAGCATGCATGTTTGAGCACTTGCTGTGATTATGCCACTCAATAAGTCACAGCTGCAAGCATACACTGCAGAAAAAGTTGCAGATATGCAGAAGCACTTTGTGTAATATATATCATCAGTCATTTTCGTTCTGTACTAAGTTGCGAGGTCCATAAGCGAAACCCTATGACTACCCATTTCCTCATCATTTGCCTGCTGATATTTATCCCCATAAAAACTAATCTGATTTAAGAAGATTTTACTTTCATGGGAAATATAAAACTAGGGCAAGTAACCGACCCATGCTCCAGCTTAACTAGAAGTTAAATCTCTGAAAATAACTCCTTGCTGATGAAGCTTTGCTTGTAATTATGGATTATTAACCTCTCGTAGTCAAAATAATTAGACAAGCATAGAGAAACTAAGTCTGTCTCTCTCTCTCTCTCACTCTCATACGTGGACTGTCATTATGTGGTTCTGGGGATTCAGAGGTTGAGTATGATCTTATAAACCCTAGCACGTAGTTTGTTTGTTTTCGTGTCAAGATTTATAATAAGTTGATTTTAGTTTAGCAGCAGCAGTGTGGTTTGAGACTAAAAGTGAGGCGGGTCTTGATTAATTAATTAACTAATTGAAATGGGATTACTTGTTGCAGAAGATGAAATATAATTAGAGCAAGAAGTTTATGCAGCACGCAACGCAACCCTCGTATAATTGCATCGCATGAATCCATATAGAACACAAGAGTTGTTGTCGTTTGCCATTTTATGCTTAATCTATTGAGAAATTAGATGATGCAAGATATGACACTCCAAATTTTGAATAAACCAAATTAAAACTGCGATTAATTCAGAAAAGCTATTTGTTGTTGTCATAGGTTTACCCATATTGCTGATCAACCTAACACCCACTTCAGTGGTATAAATTATCTCGAAATTCAAGTGCCAAAGAGAAATTAAAAAATCGTAACTTTAAATCTTTGATCGATGCTATAAGTGGTTATTCGTTTCTAAATAGTGTGAAATATGTATTTAGGTAGAAAGTGTTTAAACACTGGTTTAAATGTAGTTAAGATTTTTCTTTTTAGTGCAGCTACGGATTAAGAATGTGATTGAGAAATTAATCAGACAACACAATGGACAATCATTCAACGATTTTTAAGAGTTTATGTAATAGTTTGTTAATTTTAACTTCAAACTTGATTGTTAACCCGAAATATCATATATTTCGTTTTAGAGTATTCTTTACATTCAAGCCTTTGAAATTTATATCAAATTTTGTCTATTAGTCTTTGGTTATCTCCAAAGATGACAGTGAGATAATTACTAAGACTATTCAAATATATCTAGTGGATGCATGATCGAGATCACATACATAGAGTTTGATCTCTCAAGAAAGATAGGAGGGAGGATCCAATCAAGCTGGACTGAGCTTTTGACTTAATCCATTTTATCCAGATAGAGCCACCTTTCAACAAACAGATGAAGCAATCAGCCTACTAAACTGGTAGCCGAACTTGACACAGTACTTCAGGGTTACAGTAGCAATGATTCACAAAAATACTCATTGCATGCTTACTTGTGCTACTAATTATTATTATCAAGCCAATCTCTTAAGCTAGAACTGCGAATTTGCAATACTTAACAATCCAACATATAAGACATATAACTAGTCAGGTATGAGGATATTAATGACTAAAAGTTGGATTACAGCGTCAACAGAAATGCAAACATACAAGGCATATAGCTAGTCATCGCTAACCTTATTAGTTTGAATTGATAGCTAAACATATGAAAGAGGCAGATATCAAATCAGTACTAAGCCAAGCCAAGTGTGTGAACAATATCATGCCTCCTTTTCCAAATGAGCCATGCATGTTCTTGGTCCTAATCCCACCACATTACCAATACTTTACATCATAGAAATTAATATATCTTAAACTTGATTGAAATGTTTTAACTTCTTGGGTTTGGTTTATGATTGAGATTAAGACCCAAGATTACTTTAAATTTTTGTTAATGCCAAACATAAGAAAGTGAAAATAGGGTTTTGTTTTTGTTTTGAAAGGTGCATGCTCTTTTGGCATATGGCAGCAAATTAAGCAAAGCAATATATGTTGCAAATGCAGCACTCATTTTCTACCAAACTGTGTAGGAGAATTGACAAAGAACAACATTGGATTTGTGTTCCACCAACTCCTCCACATCTTCAAAACCTTATCCAAATCCATCTTGCCAACTCCAAAGTTTATAATAGAAGTGTGGATCCAAGTTCATTTTATAATTTTGGTTATTATATTTCCAAGTGTATTCTTTATGGTTCATATATACGTAAATATCTAGCATAACTTGGTTTGCAAAACTCGATCCATCTCTTTCTCTCAAGTTGGATCTCAACTTGGACACTTTACCATGCGCAAGGGTTTGTAATGAGGAATTGAAGATGAAGAGAGAGATGGATGGGATAAGGGGTAACGAGTCTTTGACGTGCATAAATCACAATCACCAACCCACTTTGAAACCACAAGCAAATGAGCCATTCACCGTTGAAGCCCCTAGGATTATTACTAGCATGCTTATATTAATGCTAGAAAATGACGTACTGTTGGCGAGGAATAGGGATTTAATTCGTCAATCCTCGCCTTACCATTGTTATGTGTGACACATATATGCGTTTATGTTCCCTTAAGTTACACATAATTCAAACTTAAATAAAGATATATAAATTGTCATAAATGACAGTGTGACATTAATATTATGAAGTTTATCAAGTAAAAATCGTAGCTCAGATAATAATTTATCGTTTCAACATCAATATAAACTCATATTTCAGATAATAATTTATCGTTTCAAACAGTAACGGCCATTGCATCATGTCGAACAGCCTAGATCAAGGCTCTTTACAGCTATTTTTACATACATATTCAAATGGAGAGTTGATGATAACTAATCATCAAATGTGTTTTAGAACTTATACATCAAAAAAACACAAATACTTTCATGAAACTTACACGTTGGTTTACGTATGTACCAACTTCCACGTTTCTACAAACCAAAGATAGACATGTAAAATAATTTTCATTTTTCGATGATGAAGGAATTTAGATTGATCAAAGATAATGTCTCATCCAATTCTACTATTTAGTGGATCATATCAGATCAGATTACATGTGAAAATGAATCATGCATCCACGAGTGTAGAAATGTTTGGCTTTTCCTCCACTCATGGATGGAGCCAAAAGATTAATAAGACCAGTCAATAACCATGTTTTTCATACTTAATGGAGGCTTTGCCGACTTAATCTTGCTTACTCTTTAATCGACCTCAGTTTCTTTTTGCTCATATGATTAGCCCAAGCTAAAAGAAGATAAACATTTGCACTTAACTGGTCATTCTGTTTCCAGTTTATTTTACTTTTCATGTCTTGACTGTCTAACATTATATATTAGTAAATTATTTCTATAAATTTTTATCTATGATAAAAACTGTTAATACATTCATAAATATGATAAACTGACTATACACTTAAACAGTTAATGTTTGACATATTTGAATCGTCCATTTCTTTGATTTAGTTCGATTTCTTAACAGTTACAAATTTGAATGAAAATTTGTATAAATCATCTTCATATATCCAAGGTTCTAAAAGTCGCTAGTCGCTAGTCGGTCGGCCGGGGACTAACGAGTAGAGAAGTAGTCGGGAGAGTACTCGGTTTTAAATTTTTAGATTTATTTTTATTTTTAAAACATATAATTAAATATATTTTTTTAAAATGTATTATAATATCCAAAATAATAAAAATAGTCAATAAAATGCCGAGTTTGGCCGATTTTTTCGGAGTTAGCCGATTTTTTTCTAAGTTAGGCCAATTTTTTTTGAGTTGGACCAATTTTTTTACCGAGTTGGGCATATTTTTTACCGAGTTGAGCCGATTTTTTCCGAGTTAGGCATATTTTTTCTGAGTTGGCCCGACTACTCGGCCGATTTTCTTCCGGCCAACTTTGTACTCTGATTTTCTTAAAATCGCCTCAAAATGACGCCGACTAGCGAGTACTCGCCGAGCACTCGGCCGAGTTTTAGAACACTGCATATATCGGGTCTTGTAGTACATAGATGAAAAAATGTAATTAAAAAATTAGTGTAATAAACTATTAATGATATAGTTATCAACTAGTTCTTAACCAAATTGTCTTTATTAGAACCATTCCCGCAAAACCAATACACAACGACCATACAAACTTTAGGACATTATAACATTTATTGTATGTAAATTATGACATCAAATATGGTCTCCGTACTAAAATACCCGATATAAAATTTGTAATATAGTGATATACGTACGGTTGTTTATGTATTTTCTCAACACACAATGTCATACTACTCTCATCATTCTCGTGCCATACGGGAACTTCTACTCATAAAGATTTACATAAATCGCATACAGATTAAAATTCATACAATGTATTGTACCAATATTTGAATATGATTCATACACATAAGTATGAATCTATATCTATCTATCTATATTAATAAAGCCATAAGAGATTTGAGAAACATTGAGAATTGTTAAATTTTTGAACTTTTGATTATGTCCTTAATTTATTAAAGTTTAAATCTAATAATTTATGAAAGTATGGATAAAATGCACAATTCATGTTCTTGTGAATGAGATTCTCTTTAATATAAGAGAAAAAGTATAAATGAAATATGAATGAGTAAATTTATAAAAACATAAAAAAAAGTTAACACGCACATAATACGGATCAAAATACTATAATATACTCACACGTATACGATGAACCGGAGCATGCAATATTTTAATTGTCTTTTCTGTATTATATGGAATGCATACCAAAAGTCAAATACCTATATACTGAGTATAATTAGCAAAATGCATTATCATATTATCTAAAGCATCGAGTTGTATAAGGTAGGTTTGTACGAGATAATATGATGAAGGAAAAATAATATACATAATTAACATACCATGACGCATTTTTCACACTTTCATAATGTTCTTTATCAACAATAACTTAATTACAAGTGTACAACACGTTATTTTTTGTCTATATAACACAATATTAAGATGAATAACTAAAAAATTTGTATTCCACTTGACACACAAAATTCAAAAACACAACCACGCAAATAACACAGCTCTTCTTTTCTTTTGAAAGAAATAACACTGATTTTAACTAAATTATATTCATCACATGGTAAAACTTTCCGTACACATAATTAAAAACTTCTGATACACATTGCTTAGATTTTCCATACATTCTGCTAAAACAATACACACACGTTATAAGCTCTCAAAAGAGGTTGAAACATGATTGAAGCTTATGTTTCCGGTCCAAATGCAGCACATTTCCACGAAAAGGAAAACTAAATGCAGAGAAAATAGGCATACCATCTTATAATGTATCACCATACAAGTACATGCATGTATACTTCAATACAGACACCAGTGGAAATTACCTTAACTCCAAGTCTCAAACCCTACCGGGCTCTTTTCAGAGTTTTGCTTTTTTACTTTCATGTAAATAACTGTCTACGACAAGTTTTTTACCGTAGTATCTTTAATACACTACCGTGTATGTACACGACACATATGAACGGTTGAAATTAAATGATATAATATTGATATAGAGATAATCAAACATATAAATTGTTATAAATAACTAATATTATGTCCTATAATATACAGTCATAAAATACAAAAATATTTTACCTACTAAAACAATTCGCAATTTCGCCAAAAAAACGATTCGCAATAAATAAAGAGAGCGTCACCGATTTAATTCCCCCACCAAATAAAACACAAAAGTAATTAAATACCCTCCATTCTTTTCCAGATTTCATTTCCTTCCCTTTTTAAATTATATTTTCTCAATATGTGAGGTCCACGTGCTGGTCTACTCCTACTTGTATATAAGCCCGTCCCAACGCCTCTCCTTTCGTCTTTTACCTCCTCTTTCTGCACGCAAAGACGTGAAACAGAGCCGAAGCTGCTCTCTCTCTCTCTAATCTCTACAACGCTCAACCCGACCCGAGAAAACAAACCCGAACGCCCGCACTGACTGGTCGGAAAGCATGTCAAGACGGTGAGGAAGCCATGACGAACTGGAAAAGGCTCAGAACCTCTCGACGAACCGCGGCCGTTGCCAAGTCGGATTTCTTCGACGACTTGCCTGACGATCTCGTCGTCTTCATCCTCTGCAAGCTCAGCTCCTCCGCGACTTCTCCCTCCGATCTCATTAACGTCTTTATCACGTAAGCAAACGCTTCTTCGAATTCTCTGGATTCTATCTCAGTGAACAGTTTTCTGATTTTTTATTTTAATTTTTATAATTAGATGCAAGAGACTGAACCGGTTCAGGCAGCACTCGCTGGTACTATCCAAAGCCGGACCGGGAGCTTTTGCTATCAAGGCCAAGAACTGGTCCGACTCGGCTCACCGGTTTTTCAAGCTCTGCGTTAGCGCCGGTAACATCGAAGCCTGCTACACTCTCGGAATGGTCAGTCATTTTTTTCTTTTAAGTAAATTTGTTAGCAAAATTGTTTATTTCTGCCGGAAAATGATTCGACTTTACGGTTATGCCGTTACAGATCCGATTTTACTGCTTACAAAACCGAGGCGGTGGCGCGTCGCTCATGGCCAAGGCCGCCATGCGTTGCCACACGCGTGCGCTCTACTCGCTCGCCGTGATTCAGTTCAACGGCAGCGGCGGCTCCAAGAAAGAGAAGGACCTACGTGCCGGCGTGGCTCTCTGCGCACGCGCCGCCGGGCTCGGCCACATCGACGCGCTCCGCGAGCTCGGGCATTGCCTCCAGGACGGTTACGGCGTCCGCCAGAACGTCCCGGAGGGACGACGCCTCATAGTCCAGGCCAACGCGCGGGAGCTCGCGTCGGTTATAACCTCCGCCACGTGGAGGGCCCACCAGTACCAGCACTTCTACGCGTGCCTGACGGGGTTGGTTTGTTGCCCGCTGCTGAGTGACTTCGGGTGCAACGTTCCCGGGCCGGAGGTCCACCCGGCGAACCGGTTCATGAGGGAGTGGTTCGGGTCGGGTCGGGAATTGGAGGGCGTCGGGCTGAGGATGTGCTCGCACGTGGGGTGCGGGAGGCCCGAGACGAGGCCGCACGAGTTTCGGAGGTGCTCGGTGTGTGGTACGGTCAATTATTGCTCGCGTGGGTGTCAAGCGCTGGATTGGAAGCTGAGGCACAAGGTTCAGTGAAAGCCGATGGAACGGTGGTTAGGGGTTGATGAAGGCGGCGTTGAAGGCGGAGCGGGTGAGAATGTGGTGGTGGAATAATAATATGGGATGCCTATATTAGAAGAAAAAAGAGTTTTCTTTTATTAATTCGAGTGTTATTATTATCATTTATTAGCATTTTTTCTTCTGTTTTATAGTTGTTCATGACCACAGTACACACCGAGTAGTCGAGTACAGATTCAGAGTTTAAGACCCAAAGAAATATTGACCACGGTACAGATGGGGATTTGGGTATTTAAGATAAGATTGTGTGAAGTAACTCAAGTTTGTTAGGGTAGGCCGTTAGGGCAATATAATAATAGGAGAGTTTTAATGGCACCTCTAAATTTAGTGAGCATATTTTCTTTATTTAATACATTTTCATCTTACTTTAAGATGTTAACTAACAACTTTATGATCATGGGTTCAAATCTCATTGATATATGTAAGGTATGCGAGTTTATTAATAAAAAGTAAAAAAAATACACTTTCATCTTACTTTTTTTTGAAATAGGCTCATGTCATTTTATTGAATTAAGTCTGCATCAGTAGGAAGGACCCCCCGAGCTACATCTGAAAGCTTACAAGAATCCTCATAGAGCACATTCTGAATAATAGCAGGTGTCTTTTCTAAACTAAGAACATGGCAAAGTGGACTAATCGTTTTGTCACACTAATTGCTTCATGACTAATATATTGAAATTGAAAAGAACTAAACGCACTGGCATACCTTCGACAATCCTCCATAATTCTACATGTTATAGAGCGGTCATCATCGGTGTTCTGCAGTGCTCGAATAAGGTTCACACAATCACTTTCAATCTCAATATTGTGCCACTGTTGCTGCATGCGGATCAACATGCCTGCTCTTAGAGACTCAGCCTCCATGTGAAAAGTCGATAGAGCATACTGGTATGGTTTAGCATAGGCGGCGACACACTCCCCATTAGTCTCTGATTACTACTCCAACACCACAAACACCATTGTCCTGCATGAAACTCCCATCTATAGTTACTTTAAGTCTACCACTATATGGGCATTTCCAACTCATTCGATCCCTCTTTTTCTTAGTACTAAATGACTAATGGCACTCTTTGTATTCCTTGAGCAGATTATGGGACCATGCAAACATATTAGCAGAGTTATAGAAAGTACCTCTCCACCCAAATCACCCACAAAGCCATCAAGAAGGCCTCTAAGTTCTCCCCTCCCAGCATATCTATCATGTCCCATAGCCACACTTCAACACTCTTCGAAGGGTATGCGATAGGCTGGATGTGAAATCGATAAAGCCCTACACGAAGAGGAAATTATAATTTGAAGGAGGATATGATGAATGTTTTGGTGAGCACTTTGATCTTTGATTACATGGGTTGTTTTCTGATTGTTAATGATCTAAATAGGTGGGAGAAGACTACCACAAAGCTAGTGGAGGAGTATTGTGACTCTGTGAGAGAGCAATTTTCGCTAATCCGAGTGAATGGTGTTTTCTTTTTTTCTTTTTCTTTTTCTTTTTTGCAAGTGTGATACTGATGTATCAACATAAATATGCTGATCTGATATGGAACACACACAAAGATTTCGACGATATAAGAATTATTTTCTCAACTAGCTAGCTGTTAAAACTTTCCCAAATGATAGGTGCGGAAATGGAATGAATTCCTGTTTGATCAAATTTTCAATTCTTTGTTTTTTTTTGAAATCAAGGATGACCCCTAACTACTATTATTAAAGCAAATCACCAACATAGGGTGTCGGAGGGGACGAAGAGCCTAAACTCCGGGCTACATTAATTACAGAACATGAATTTTGATTTGGTTGTAATATATGGTCATGTTGCTTGGATCAAATTATGAATTGCATTTGCACATTGATGAAACAATGATTTGATAGTTTGATAAAGGACTCTGCAAAATGAAACAAAATTGACCGACTGTAAAAGAAAAAAACCCATTATAGCAGTTTTAGTTCATAATTAGAATGTGTTTGAGGTTTCAAACTTGAATCTGTTTGTTTTTAATTTTTTTTTTCATGAGTTGATAAAGTCAAGTAAAAACAAAATAAATTATAGAGGTGTACTCAGCATATTTAGAGGTGCAACTAGAACCTCTGATAATAATTTCAACACAAATATATATTACCGACAAACTTATGAATATTCTTACGGAATTAATTGGTTGGTTTTATGTCATCAATCAACCTAATTCACTTGTCAGTGAAAATTATCTACCGTAATGTTAAGTAAATAAATGACGATGACAATGTTAACGAATTTAAACTTGCAAGGAATTATTGCTATAAACTATTGGAGCACGGTGGATCCACAGTGGGTAGTCTTAGTCTAGTCAAATATTTGAAGGTGGTTTAGACATCGACACAGGATGCAAATTCTGCAAAGCGTTTGAACTGAATCAATTGATTCTCTACCTATTGACTTGTTTAGAATGGCATAGAGGCAAGCTATAAAAGTCATAAACACGAATCCTCTATCAGTGATGGGGATGTTGTTCAGATGGTAGAGCGCTCGAGAAGTAGGGGGATTGATACCCCGCATCTCCATTTCCTGCTTTCTATTAACGTACTCATTCATTTCCTATTTTTCTTTGGGATTTCTTCTTGCCATTTGACAGTTTGACTGTGCCAGTCCGAGAGCTGAAGTCTGCAGACTGCAGTTCTGTACCAAATCATTGACTGCTGGTAATTTTGATATTTGCTTAGAATTTTTAACTCATCTATGAATTACCCTTCTTTTACCGTCAACCTAACTAGTTCGGACCTTCTATTTAACTGACTCATTTGCATCTTCTTTTATACCTCCATAGACCTTCTATAGCTCTCTTCTCCTTTCAGACTTTCATATCCACCACTTGATCTGTCCTGGCTCATGTGTCGATCTCCATTCTCACTGCTAACCTACCACAATAGTTGTTTCACTATGCATGGCACCACAACATGCATCTTACTTGTCCAACCTCTTCCATCTATACTATCTTTATATTTCTTCAAGCTTATATTTCAGGATCTCATTGTCTTGGATCAAGACTTATTGTTATAGATCGTCTACTAAGCTAGGATATCAAGTTAACAATTTCATATCATCCGCATTCTAATGATTGTCAGTCGGAATGTCCCCGTGTCCATTACTCCTCACGGAACCTTCCCCGTCATCAGTTTCCTTGGCTCAGTGTCAACCCCTCCGATTCCTTGTCACTCACGCCGCCGTCACCACCTTCCTTGTTTCCGTCATCCAGTCCTCCCGCGAGCACCGACGCCGCCGTCTCATGTAAAAGAAGAAAGTAATTTCTTTTATTAGTTTCGGGTGTTATCATGATGATCGTTAATTAAGCAAAGGATAGCAAGTTAACAATTTCTTATCATCTGTTATTGAATATTCTTATGATTTTCAGTATCCGGTCATTGAAATTCCTCAAGTTATTTCCAAATTGGTCAAAAATGAGAACGATTACAGTGGGTAAATCTTGCATTGTATTTGTATAGCACTGCGGGTCTTATGAGTTAGGAGTCGCTAGCACTAGATACCTAGAAAGAGCATTGCAACCGCTAGTAAGCTACATATTGTGTCTACTGTTCTGTGGTTATGAAAGATACATGATCAAACTTCATTCAAGATAAAAATCAAACTCTTAGAGTCTTAGGGCTCCTCAAACTTGATTACAATTTGGTTCATTTGTGGTTGGTGTTTCCTGACCTGCAATTAAGAAGGAAACTGCAGATTAGCTAGAGTATATAGGTTCTCTCATGGAGAAATTTTCACATATGCACGTCTGCCACCATACATGTAATTCAGAGTTCAACTTTAATCACTAGTACGGCCCAAAGTTAGCAAGTTTACTATGGACTGCGTATCAAAACGATGCTATTGCATATTTTCTCCAAGAGAAATTGAGCAAAATCAAATGGATAGAGTCAGTTCAAGAAATGAAGGAGGCATACTTTAACACCAGCCATTGATAGTAGTTTGTGAGAAGCAATATATGTGATATCTGGATTGTTTAACCTCTTCTCCACAAAATATACAACTTCAGAAACTCCTGACTGCAAGAAAGCAATATATTGATCATAAGGAAAGGAAAGAATACCAGAATACCAGGTTACAATATGGACAATTATCTACAAGAAAGTAAAACAATGATAAGTTTAGTTTTTATGAGTCCTGTACTATTTTGAAGCAAAATTCATTCAAAGTTTTCCCTGGCTCTTGAAATTTAAAAAACAATGAATATAGATTACAGGGAGTCCTTCTAGTGAGGACCTCTAAGTTGAGGAGTTTTCGGTTTATCCCTCTTTTTGATCTCATATCCACATCTTAACTGTTCATTTTATAAATATTTATGAGTAGATCATTTCTGCAAATTTTCAACTAAATTGAAAATCGTTAAGGCATTCATAAGTGTGATTTACCAATTATGAACTTTAACGGTTCATGTTTAACATATTTGGTTCGTCTATTGATTTGATCTAAAACTAGTACTTAACGATCACCAATTTGGCTGAAATTTTGTATGATTGATCTGCTTATATAAATCTACAACTTCAACGGTTAAGATGTCAAATTTTGATCAAAAAGTTTGTTTAATAAGTAATTAATTCAAAAGTCCTCAATTTAGAGGTCCTCATTAGAAAGGCTCCCATAGATTACAATCCCTGTGGCCACTATGACAATCCTATTACTAAGTTTTGGTGGATTGTAGCAAGGGGAAATGGAACAAATAAGGGCATCCATGTTGCATATACTATAATTCTATAAAAGATAACCAAGAGAGAACATTGTGATGAACCTGAATGATGATCTTGGCACACTCATTGCAGGGGAACATGGTCACATAAAGCGTCTGCAGAACAAAGATTGTGAATAAGCACTCCATCAATACTTTCAGTTAAATATTTAACCAGTAACCAGAACATGTAAAAGAAGGGAACATTGCCAACAATCATTCAAGAGGATTCCATCATTTCAATTTGAATTTATATATAGTTCAAAATTTCTCCATGCCAAGATCCACAGGAGCAGTTTTACAAAAATAATCTGCCTAACAGATGAACAAACTGTATACTATAGTGAATGGGGGAGGGAAGTGTAACTAGAACTAACCTGTCCAGCAGCAGAAGCATGATTGGTGTTTAGGATTGCATTAACTTCAGCATGACAAACATAACTGCAAAAACTCAATTAGAGAAACAGCAACAACCAAAGTTTATAATAGGATAAAGGATAGCTGGTATAGAAAGAAATGCCGAAAGTGGAGATGACTTTAACATTGTGAATCATATAATGTGATGGTATTGCAAAGTAGACAGACAGTGAATTTTAACTTCAAATACGATCTCAGGCTCACAGAAAGCACACAACTTACGGATATTTCGTCTCTAATGGATCCCCAGTTCTGGACATCTGAAAAACGATGGAAACATTTACTAACTTCTAATGACTAAATCTGCATAAATCAGTTTTCCTCTTGTAAAATGTTACATAGACAAACCTTTGCCCAAGGAAGCTTATCGTCTGAACAACCCCTCGGGAACCCATTATACCCGATCCCTGATAGAAAGATCACACTAAAGTCAAGGAAATACCACAGACAATCGACAACCATAGATTAAAGAAACAATGTGACATTCTAAAAAGTACAACATGAAGAAATCAATTGTTCCATGCCATTCAAAATTCATGCCGAACATTCTCATTCTCACCTAGAATGATACCATTTGGACTCACCAAGCATGCTCCAACCTACACACCACCAATTAATCTCATTTCTAAATTCTAATTTCTTGTTCAATCAAAAATTGAGGCAAATATATTTTTCTCATAATTAAAAAAAAGAGCAAAGAATATGACCTGCCTGTTGGGGTCCTTGGATCTTTCAGCAGATAAAAACGCAATTGCCATAAAATAATCATCCCATGTCAAATACCTGCAATCACAACCAAACCATCCAAGAAGAATTGCACAATTAACTAAAGAAAAAACAAGTACTTTTAATTATAGACCCAAATTGGGTAGTACAAAAATCAAAGAATTGACATTTGTGGCACTAACCCCTTGCGTTTTGAGGGGTCAAAAGGGCTCTGAGAGGAGCATTTTCTGAAAACGACGCCGTTTTGTGAGGAATTGAGTTTTGGGGATTGCTTCTTAGGGTTTGTGAAGAAGAAGCGGATAGCGACACCAGAGGCCAAGGCACCCAGGACGGTGGCGGTGGAGACCATAGTGAGCTCGCGAGAGTTCATTTGAGCTTCACAAGGGCAACAATTTCCGTGGGTTTCACTGTAGCTTTTTCCCGCGAAAATTTCCAGGTCCAAGCTGAGATTGTAGAACTAGTAGCGGGAAAGAAAACAGCGGGAATATGGGCCACGTGGGACGGTGTTGTTCTTTTGGACTTTTAAGGTCCAATTGTGCTGTTGGCCAATCGATAGGCCCGTAACATTACATATTTCATGAGGTTTGTGGGAAAATTTGTCCCTCTTTGGTCTAGAACAAAATTGTATCCCCTATTTCATCGAAAAATTGTATCCCCTATTGGTTTCTTCAAGGATAATGTTTCAGTAACTATTTTTCACGTGAATATTAATCATCCGCGTTTGTTAAATGATGGTCATTAATGAGATAGTTAAATTGTCGACAGAGTAACTTAGTCTCGTAATTTTTGAAAGCCTATGGTATCCAAATAACTCTTAAAAGGTATTTGGAGCTATATGTAGTTATAACAATGTTGTTTGCTCACGTGTTTAGAAAATTTTCTGAGTCTCTACATTGGTTTTATTGTTCTCTGAGATTGTTTGATCATTTTACATTGTCATTCATTGATGTTTTACTGAATTTTGAATCGAGTCGACATTTGACATGGATACAATTTCATGTATATCGTAATATCGACATGTACAAGCCATTTTATGGACCTAAAGAGAGAACAAAAATGATGAATGCCTTAGTTGGAGGGCATGATAAACAGAGCATTGTCTAAGGTGACCTCCATCACTACATAAGATGGGGTGGATTATATGGTTTGAATTCCAAAAAGCCAATAGATTAGGGAGGGGCACACATCCTAGAGCTTTTCTCCCAATTCTCAAACTTTCACATGCCCTTTGGCCCTTGCTTCTCCAAAACCTGCAACTTTAATCCTTTCCACGTTTTCTATGGCACCATCTAAGAGACAAATAGATACCAGGATCTAGTTTCTGGGTCCTTGATGGGACTGTAATGCAAATCGAGTTACTCGAGTATAGTTATATTTGTTATATATAGGAACTTTTCAATCTTAACAACATTCGAGTTGAAATGGCCGAGTTGATCTAAGGCGCCAGATTAAGGTTTTGAACACTGGACATGTTTTCGAGAAATAAAAAGACCGAGTAAACAAGAGAGAGTTAGACTATTGTATGCCCAATCAACATGTTACGTAAATGTCTTATTATATAAAGTTTTGGGTTTAAGGACAAAACACTATGCTTTTATTTTGTTCGTGAGACCTTACGTGGATGTTTGTTTCGCAGTACTAGCTAGAATTGTATTAATTAAGCAAGCCAAGTTAGTTAATTCCGCGTTTGTTGTTAATAGGTACTAAAATAAAGAGGCTTAAGTTGGACCTATTTTTGAGTTTGTCCTCCTTACACCGTGCTAGCGTGGGTACTCCATTTTGACGCCCCTAGCTAACACCATCTCACTCTTCCCTCTCTTCATCTCTCACTTTCTCTCTCGATCTGGTTTTTCTACCACCGATCTTCCTCCTTCTTCTCTGATCACGAGATTCTGATGATTCCTAACACCACCTTCTCTTCACTCTTCGCTATCTTCGACACAGACGTCGAAAGAGGCTCCTTTCTCGACCTGCTCGGCAACTCGGAGTACGAATCTCTGTTTGATTTCGGGACCCAAACGACGACGTCGTCTGACTCGATAATGATGATGCCACCTTAGCAGCAGCAACAGTAGAGAGTAGTAAAACAGTCGCCGATGTCGTCTACAATCCCGACAACACACAGAAATAGTAAGCTTGATTTTCATGCCCTTTCTTTCATGAATCCAACCAAATCTATCCAAGATATGGGAAAATCTGGGTTTCTGTATTTTGTTGGATTCACAGGAATCAAATTCAAGGAAGATCTGAATCAGATTTACAAGATTTTGTTGGATTTTTTTTATTTGAATCTAGGTATCTAGGAGTGGATTTTGTTGGATTTGATTGCTGAACAAGCAGGAATTTACTGAATTTGATTGATCTAGGAGGATTTTTTCTCTTGTCCTACTGATCAGTCCCATCTAACCAAACATAGTACAATTTTGCACTTGTTTAGCCCACTCAGACGAGGCAGGACAAGTATTAATATTAAGGAGTTTCACAATTACACTGAGTACCAAACGTCTAACAATAAGTGACTTTACTATTTGAGTGAATCAATATGATGTATCTAGAACTCATCGTTCCAATTGACACATAAGTTATTGTTCGTCTCTCACATGTCTATTTAACGTTTATAAAGTTTCATTTTATCTTGGGTAGTAGATCATACATACTTTAAGTTGTTGCGAGAAGAAGAGATAAAATTTCGTCATAACTAGTACATTATATTATTTTATGCTTATTTAGTCAGCTAAGAGTTACGCTCAAACCCTACGCGTATGATTAAACCTATATTGAACATGTTCATAAGTCGTACGTTGTGAAGCCAACATTCTTTGTACCGAAACATCGGGTTCTTTATCAGATCTATCGTAGAAACACGGGTAAAAAGTTCGTGAAAAGGGTTAGGAGTGCCAACTTCCACAGTTACCCACTGAGAATCTTCCCCCTGCAACACTTGTTCTTCATAATGAAAAGATTGTGGCTAATGATAAAAATAACTAGCTTCTTGATATGATACATTACCTTGTTACCAAGGAGGGCTGGGTTTGCTGTGACGGAAGCATTTTCGTGAAGCTCATAAACAGCTCTGTGGATTTGAATCTTGGACAGTGGCTGTACACCATCACCTCCATACTTACTGTGGCTATGAACTGCTGTCAAATTCGATATGAAAACTGATAACAGCACAACTTCAAGGGACAAGAAGAAGCTGAAGCTCCCCATAATAATATGTCTGAGTGATGTGATCCAAAAATGATCAAACCATTTTATAGAGCAGTAGGCCAACTAAATCTGTCTGAAGTCTCCGCTCTCTAATACTCATCGTCAACCTTCGATTATAGACATGTATGCTATATTAATGCAGCCTTTTTCTCTTGCCTTCTCTAATTCATAATGTTCATATTTGACTAGTGATTTTGTTGCTAATTGCAAAACACTTTCTTCAAGTCAGACAAATGGTATAGATGAACAAGAGATGCCAGTATCCCGATGACTTCTTGTTAAGCCTGTATCATTTGAGATATAACTATTTCTTAAAGGTCTATTTCTGATTATCTTCCAAGAAGAGGCATTCAAAGATTCTTGCGCAAAAAGTCATAATAATTTTAATTTCTGTAGAATATATGATTCCTTCTCAGACTTCTTACCTGACTAATTAAAAAACCCTCATATGACCTGACTAATGGTGTTTTTAAATATCCAAATCAGTAGGATAAGCAAATCAATGTGAACACATCCCAAGTACAACACATGATCAAGATACACTGATTTGAATAATTACTTGGAAAATATGACCAAATCATAGTGTGGATTTCATTTGATGCCAGTTTTGATACTCTAAAATCAGTCGTATATAAAATTTCTTGTCAAGTATACATCCATTGTTTGATCAGAAAAGAGTGTGATGATATACTTCATTATGTAGCTAAGGTAGTTGGCTCACAACCGTCATGCACGCACGCCAAGACATCCCTGTAGTCCCTTGAGATAGTGAAGAAATCATAGACGTTACCGTCGCTGCTCTTCTTGTACTCCATGAGAAGTGATGAGTGGTTAAATGCTGTGAGTTTTACAAATCCAAAGTCATAATCTTTGTGAAGGCTCCAAGTGGTCTGCACCGGGCTAAATTCTGATAAGTGACTGCCTCCTCCTCCGACAACAATGTGTATCGTTCCGTTCACAGTCCCGGAATAATGGGATTTTTCTGTGTTTACACATTGATTCTGCAGCACAACAGTTGAATATTAATGCATGAGGCTAATAAACGTGTGTGGAAATCCGAATGTTTTATTGAGTTTTGCTTACCTGGTAAACGGGGCATGTTCTTTCGTAGTTATGAACATGGCCATAGAAAGCAACGTCCACCTTGTACTTTTGCCATAGCTTTTGCATGCTTTCCCTACCCATTGGCTCTTCAAATGAACCATCCATCCCATAATACAAGTCAGAGGAATAACCAAGAACACGATGAGCAACGAATATCAGCCAAGGCTGCTTCTGCCTGTCAACTGATGCTAGGCATTTCTCAATAAACTTGTACTGCTCAGTTCCTTCCCTCCAGTCATGCTCGGTGTCAGCTACACAGAAGTGGAACATGCCATAATCTGTTGAGTACCTATACACAACAATTACAGTTGATGAGTACCCAGAAACCCACTATATATCTCGAAAGTAGCCCACAGAATGCCTGATTGGTACAATTTTCTGTTTTCCTAATGTAATCATAATAAGTAGTACAAGTCATTTACCAGAACTTAGCTCGGTTCTCAGCAGGAACATAAAACATAGTCTCAGCCAGCACACCACATTCACCACCTGCATCATTACCATTATAGAAGGATCCCGTCCCTGGCGTATCTCGTTCATGATTGCCACTGTTGAAGTAATTTATGGAAGTTTCAGAGCACAATATGACCTTATATATACATATATCAAACAGATATATTCATTCACAGCAACAAAGATAAAACAAGTTTACATACCTTGCAATCATATATGGTACAGTTGATGCAATGGGCTCGACCTGTGATGTAAACTGGTCCCACTGTGAGATGTATCCATTGGCATAAGAAATGTCTCCAATGTGGAAAACTATGTCAATGTTGTCTAAGTCCTTGATCAATTGATCAGTGGTATTGAGTGAACCCGGCTGATAATTACTGTATTCATTTGAACCATCGCGCTCAGCCTGAAAGGAGGAAAGCAAACTCAATCTTGTATGAACACAGATAACCATGTAGAGAGCTAGTTAAATAGAACATGAATGCTACATATTTTTGAGCCAACATTTTTCCACCAACAATGATAAATTTCTTGAAGTTACCTTTCCCATGTCTCCAAATATAATTACACGCTGTAATGAGTCCTGTCCAGGATATGGTGATGACTTGAAAGTGTAAGACTTGCTCCAGATATAGGAACCATTAGATGACCTATGACCGAGCTTGTAAGTGTACCTGCATATACAACCAGAATACAGCCTTAAGTACAGAACATATATCTCCTTACAGCTCATTTTGAGAAATCAAATTAATATTGAATCTGCATACAATGAATTTGGCCAGAGGCCTTTTAAGAAACTAGTGTGGATGAAACCAGGATCGCGCCAACCAACTGTTCGTGCTGGAGGACCTGCATTACAAGAACTCTGTTACATTAAGTTATTTTATCTGGCATGTATATAGGTAAATTAGACCTGATCATATGATCCATACCGCACATGCTCTCTCGTGTAAAAGTCAATGTTCCTGCTGGAGATCGAGTTTGAGCCTCTCCCTTTAGACCCCATTCAACAAAAGGTACAGCTTCATCAATGTTATAGCCACTTGTCCAGGTTATTGTCATCTTCATAAGAGAATAAGAACATGTTCAGAAACTTGGTTGCATATGTATTCTTACCCATTATCATCCATTACATTTCCGCCTACTTGAGTTCTTAGCCTCAATGATAATGGATTCAATCTGGAGCCAGTGAGACTCCAGAAATGTATGGAAGTACTGAATCATATATGTATGAACTTACTTCATCCCATTGCTTTCCTTGAGCAAGGCGTGGATAAAGGGGTGCCTTCGGATTCACGAAACTTACAGCACTAGAAACTGCCACCAATTTTGGCTGCATTTGATGAATATACTTAGAAACGCTTGAAATGACATTCTTAAAAGTTGAAACCACACAGATACACTGTTAAAGTGAATAGAATTTTAAACTGCAACCACTGAGCTGAAAGAGAGGAAAAAGTAACTTACATTTGATAGCCCTCCTGAGAACAATGCAAATGAAAAATCTTCCCTTTGATTGATCAATAGAAGTTTGAAGGATCCTTTGCCAGTCTTTATATAATCAGCACTGGAATCATTGGCAAACAAGTACTGAAATCAAAGAAACAAATTTCAGTACAACAGTTCTTAGAACAGTTATACTTTCCTCATATTTGAAGATAGATGATAAGAGCAATAACACAACCTTTATTGGAGCTGAGCATATGTATGGAGCTTGTTGTCTGGAGTCGGTCGATGGACAAGTAGATGAGCTGAAATAATAGATTGGATTCATTTTCATGATTGTATTTATCCAAACAATGCACACTCATTGAAAAGGTTAGAACATTACTTGAAATTTGCAGGTGAAAAAACTGCCAACCAATCATCTCCAGAAGGACTAGGACTATCAACTTCCACAGTCACCCACTCAGAATCTTCCCCCTAAACATAAAGTGCCCAAATTCATCAAAAAAGAAAGTTAAACATCATAGCTAGCTTACTGTTCAATAAAACTAACAAGATGCTGGGTAGTTAACATTGGAAATATCAAAAAGTTGAAGTGCTACACGTACCTTCATACCGAGAAGCGCAGGGTATGCTTTGAGGGAAGCATTTTCATGAATCTCATAAACAGCTCTGTGGATTTGAATCTTGGAAAGTGGCTGTACCCCATCACCTCCATGCTTATTTTGACTATGAGCTATTGTGTAATGCAGCAAGAAAACCAGTATCAGACCAACTTTCAGAGACAAGAAGCTTGAGGCCTCCATTTGTGCTTGTGGAAAACAATGAGCAAACCCCAATGGAAACTATAGCATCGTTGTCTCAGCCAGTTGTATAGCAGGCCAACCAAATCTTCTTCGTTGAAAACTTTGGTTCCATACCTTGTATAATTACTAATGTCCATTGCTTCTTCTTTCCTTGCCAAACTAAACAGAATATTCCTTCTTTCAATTTGGATTTACATTGGCACTAGTATAGGCATTGCTTTTTCAACTTGATGTTTCTGTACAAGTTGTTTTATCAAAAGTGAGCAGAAGAATGTTGTAACGTTGACTTTCTTGTTGAGCATGTACCAAGTGAGATAATCAAATACACTAGTGCCAATACTCCCAGTATTGTATTTTGTGGCTATCTTCCAAGAAGTTGCATCCCAAGGTTTCTTCTTTTATTTTCTTTTTTCCGATCTAAAGGTTTCCATAGCCAAAACCTTGCCCTTTTGGGTTATTGTCACGTAATGATAAATTAGACTTCTTCTTAGTCTTATTATATATAACCTTGAGGAGTAAGGTAGCAATGAGCTGCCAAATGGTGGTTTTGGGTACCCATAGTATAAGATAACTTCATGTGAACAAGGTACCCAATAGAGATCTGTCCCCCAGCATACTTGGCCACTTGGGCATATGTTAGTCCAAACATGTGAATCTAAATTCTGAAAGGAGACTGACTGAATCAATCATACTCTGCATCAAACCAGGTTTTGTAAGTTGCAGAATTTAGGGGACCAAATTCTACAATATAGTCTTTGAATTGGGACCAACTTCTTCGATTAGTTAAAGCCCTTACTAGATTACAGAATGGAAAGAAAAAAAATGAAAAAAAAAGTGCAGGGGTAGGGCGACAGACACTAGTTTGGTGCTTCAGAATTCTGTCACTTAATTCCATCTCCACGCTTTAAGAACGTAGGGGCAAGCAGCTTCTCCAGCTCCACTAAGCTGAAACCACCAAAATACAGTCAGTAACTGAACAGAAACATGAGGCCTGGTGTTTGAAATGAGGTACATAAAATCTGAAAATCAATCGTCCACTTACATCTGGAACTTTTCACTATCTTGAGGTTGTTGGCGTTGGTGTGGTTGCTTGTTCCCTAAGTTTTCGTTCAAACGGTTTCGATAATAAGCCCTGTTCTTCTGGGTTTTACAGATAGGGCATTTGAATTTTTCTTTTGATTAGTTACCACAATGTAGGCCTAAATTTGTGGCTCTTGTTGCTGATTTGTTCTCCTTGTAAGGCTATAAAGCCAGCAACTCATTTTGATTTCAATAACAGAAATCTTCAGCATTTCAAATCGTTGTGGTTTATAACTCTGTTCTAACAATTGGTATCAGAGCCCCATCACAGGGGCCTGATTTCTGTGTGTGTGAGAGAGAGAAACAGTGAGAGAGTGAAGAAGAATGTCAGAGAATAGTAGCAGCGGCTTTGTGCAGCCGGCCATTCCCAGATTTGACGGTCACTATGACCACTGGGCAATGTTGATGGAGAATTTTCTCCGTTCCAAAGAATACTGGGGTCTCATTGAGAATGGGATCTTATCTGTGGCAACAAGCACAGAACCAACAGAAGCACAACGAAAATTGATTGAGGAGCAGAGGCTAAAGGATTTAAAGGTAAAGAATTACCTTTTCCAAGCAATTGAGAGAGATATCTTGGAAACAATCCTCAACAGGGATACAGCTAAACACATCTGGGATTCAATGAAGCAAAAATTCCAGGGATCAACTAGGGTTAAAAGGGCACAGCTGCAGGCGTTGCGTAGAGATTTTGAGACTCTCCACATGAAGGATGGAGAGACAGTGAATGCCTATTTCTCGCGTACTTTAACCATAGCAAATAAAATGAAGGCTCATGGTGAAAATATGCAAGAAAATGTCATCACTGAGAAGATCTTGAGGTCAATGATCTCAAAATTCGATTATGTTGTATGTTCAATTGAGGAATCCAATAATTTGGAGATGATGACCATTGACGAGCTTCAGAGTAGTCTCCTTGTTCATGAACAGAGGATGAAAGGACATGGAGAGGAATAGCAAGCTCTGAAGATCACCTATGAAGATAGAACAGGCAGAGGAAGAGGTAGGGGTGCATACAGAGGAGGCCGAGGTAGAGGAAGGGGAAGACAACCTTTCAACAAGAATGTTATCGAGTGTTTCAAGTGTCATAAATTAGGACACTATCAGTATGAGTGTCCTGATTGGGAGAAGAAGGTCAATTATACTGAAATAGAGGGAGAAGAAGAACTACTATTGATGTCTCATGTTGAGCTCCAACAGGCTAAAAGGGAAGAAGTGTGGTTTCTTGACTCTGGTTGCAGCAATCATATGAGTGGAAATAGGGAGTGGTTTTCAGAGTTGGATGAAGGTTTCCAGCAGACTGTAAAGCTTGGCAATGACACCAGAATGGCTGTTGTGGGAAGAGGCAGTGTTCGTCTGCAAATAAATGGTTTTACTCAGGTAATTTCAGATGTCTACTACATTCCTGAGCTTAAGAACAATTTGCTGAGCATAGGACAGCTTCAAGAAAAGGGTGTAGCTATTTCAATTCAACATGGAACATGCAAAGTATTTCATCCCAGGAAAGGTTTAATTATGCAGACAGACATGAGTGGAAATAGAATGTTTTTCTTGTTGGCTTCCATGGTACCAAAAGTCTCTACATGTTTTCAAACGATGTCAGAGAATGAGTCTCATCTTTGGCACTGTCGTTTTGGCCATGTGAGCTATAAGGGACTGAGGATGTTTTCATATAGGAAGATGGTAAATGGCCTGCCCTCACTCAAGACTCCAAAGAAGCTATGCACAGAATGCTTAATTGGCAAGCAGCACCGAAATTCCATGCCTAAGGAAAGTTTGTGGAGGGCAGTACATAAGCTTCAACTCGTGCATGCAGATATATGTGGCCCTATCACACCAGCATCAAATAGTAATAAGAGGTACATTCTAAGTTTTATCGATGATTTCACTCGTAAAACTTGGATTTATTTCTTGCATGAGAAGTCTGAAGCCTTTGCTATGTTTAAGAATTTTAAAGCTTATGCTGAAAAGGAAGTTGGAACATATATTACCTGTTTGAGGACAGATAGGGGAGGTGAATTCACCTCAAATGAGTTTGGAGATTTTTGCAAGGCTAATGGAATAAGAAGACAGTTAACTGCAGCATACACACCTCAGCAAAACGGAGTTGCTGAGAGAAAGAACAGATCTATAATGAATATGGTACGCTCTATGTTGACAGAGAAGCAAGTTCCTAAGATGTTTTGGCCAGAAGCTGTGAAATGGAGCGTGCATATCCTCAATAGATGTCCAACTGTGGCTGTGAAAAACAAAACCCCAGAAGAAGCTTGGAGTGGTGTGAAACCAACAGTAGAATATTTTCGAGTGTTCGGATGTGTGGCTCACGCACATGTTCCAGATCAAAAAAGAAGCAAGCTGGATGATAAGAGCAAGAAATGTGTCTTGTTGGGAGTAAGTGATGAGTCAAAAGCCTACAGGTTGTATGATCCAGTTTCTAAAAAGATATTGATCAGCAAGGATGTGTTTTTTGAAGAACAAGAAAGTTGGGATTGGGGCAAAAGTAAAGAAGAAAGCAGCCTGGATATTCTAGAATGGGGAGATGAAGAATATGAGAGTGACACAGAAGAGGAAGTAGAAAATGATGAAGAAGAAAATAGTGGTACAGGGAGCTCAAGTATTAATTCAAGTGGAACCGGATCACCTCCTAATGAGCCACAGGAGAATCCTCCAGTAACTCCAGTTGAAGGGAGGGTTAGAAGAACTCCAGTTTGGATGGCAGATTATGAGTCTGGAGAAGGTTTGTCAGGAGAAGTTGAACGCAATGATGATGATAACTGAGAATGATCCACTTACATTTGAGGAGGTTGTCAAAAGCAAGAAATGGAGGGATGCAATGATGGCTGAAATTGAATCTATAGAGAAGAACAAGACATGGGAGTTGACTGATTTACCAGATGGAGTAAAGCCAATTGGGGTTAAGTGGATTTTCAAGACCAAATTCAATGAGAATGAAGAGATAGACAAGTTCAAAGCAAGATTAGTGGCAAAAGGATATGTACAACAATATGAAGTCGATTACACTGAAGTATTTGCTCCAGTGGCAAGACTTGATACAATTCGGTTGATATTGGCTGTGGCAGGTCAGTTTGGCTAGAATGTTTTTCAGTTAGACGTGAAGAGTGCATTTCTTCACGGTGAACTAAATGAGGAAGTATTCGTACAACAACCTTTTGGCTTTGTAAAGAAAGGAGAAGAGGGCAGAGTTTACAAGTTAAGAAAGGCTTTGTATGGCCTTAAGCAAGCACCGAGAGCATGGTTCAGCAAAATAGAAGGTTACTTTGTTCGAGAAGGTTTTGAAAGGTGTTCTTGTGAGCACACTTTGTTTACAAAGTCGAGGGAAGAAGGTAAAATTTTAATAGTGAGCCTTTATGTTGATGATTTGATATATACTGGGAATGACAGGAGCATGTGTGATGAGTTCAAGAAATCGATGATGCTGGAATTTGATATGTCTGATTTGGGAAGAATGGGATACTTCCTTGGGGGATTGAAGTTGTGCAGAACTCAAATGGAATTTTCATATGTCAAAGGAGGTATGCTGGAGAAGTTCTAGCAAGATTTGGCATGGAAAACAGTAATGCAGTGAAAAATCCCATTGTTCCAGGCACAAAACTAAACAAAGATGAGGCAGGAGACAAAATTGATTCAACCATGTTCAAACAAGTAGTTGGCAGCCTCATGTATCTAACTGCAACTCGACCTGACCTGATGTATGGAGTAAGTCTGATTAGTAGGTTTATGTCATGTCCAACAATGTCTCACTGGCTTGCAGCAAAGCGAATATTGAGATATGTGAAAGGAACAACCGAGCTAGGTATTTTCTACAAGAAGGGAGAAAGAACAGATCTTGTGGCATATACAGATAGTGACTTTGCTGGCGACTTGGACGACCGGAGAAGCACTTCTGGTTTTGTGTTCTCATTTGGTTCTGGGGCAGTTTCGTGGTCCTCTAAGAAACAACCTGTAGTGACATTATCCACTACTGAGGCTGAATATATCGCAGCTGCGTTTTGTGCTTGTCAGTGTGTTTGGCTCAGAACAGTGTTAGAAAGGATTGGTCTTAAGGAAGAGAAGAGTACTGTGATTCAATGTGACAACAGTTCCACCATTCAATTATCCAAAAATCCGGTTTTTCATGGCAGATGCAAACATATTGATGTAAGATTTCATTTCTTGAGAGACTTGGTGAAAGATGGAACTGTTAAGTTAAGCTACTGTAGTTCGCAGATTCAAGTTGCAGACATAATGACAAAACCACTGTAATTGGAGCAATTCTTAAGGCTTCGGAGCATGTTGGGAATGATTGAAGCTTCAGAAATAAACTAAATGTTGATACATCTAGTTTAAGGGAGGGATTGTTGGCGTTGGTGTGGTTGCTTGTTCCCTAAGTTTTCGTTCAAACGGTTTCGATAATAAGCCCTGTTCTTCTGGGTTTTACAGATGGGGCATTTGAATTTTTCTTTTGCTTAGTTACCACAATGTAGGCCTAAATTTGTGGCTCTTGTTGCTGATTTGTTCTCCTTGTAAGGCTATAAAGCCAGCAACTCATTTTGATTTCAATAACAGAAATCTTCAGCATTTCAAATCGCTGTGGTTTATAACTCTGTTCTAACAGAGGTACATTGATTAAATTAGTGGCTGCAGAAGGTTGAAACAACAAAACTGAGTCAAAAAGACAGAAGTTAAGTGAGCAAAAGCAACATGCATGAGGCACAGCATTTGAATCAGTCCCGGAGCATCTTATAGCCTCTAAATTGAGTTTCCTTTGTTGCTTTAATCTTAAGACTTCCTGGACCTTCCATTTGCTGTCTATTTAAGGTCATGGCTCCATTCTTTATAGTGCAGCCAACTAAAGTATAGTGTCGTGCCTTCAAACCCACATAAGAATGAAACCATTCCGTTTGCAGTAGGCATTAAAATATATCCCCTAATGTGTAGAATAGCACTATAAATAAAAATGGTCCTTACAGGGTGGTGAAGCTTCTTGTTTCATTTCCACATCTTTGTGAACCTTCAGAGACACTGGTGTGTCAGACTGCTGGACACCCTGTTCAACAAGAGCAAGTAGTTTATTATATTGCAGCAATTCATAAATTCACCAATCAAGTGATACTTATAATCCCCTAATTATTCACCTAGTAATATAAAAAAATAATAATTAACGATTGACGCCACAACAACCACCAAAAACTAGCCTCTGAGATTAAGAAAAACTGACTAGTACAACTGAAGCATCTAAATCTTGAGATAGACACTTGAAATTCTAGGCTAACACGAAGAATTCAATACCTTCTTCCTCTCCCGCCTCTTGAGGATCTTCATATGGCATTTCTTGATGTAGTGCATCAAATGATACCGAGTATGCCTAGAGCACAAGTGCTCTTGGATTTCCGGGTTAGAATTTAACCACTCACTTATATCTTTGGAATTCACAACGTTGTCCCTAATCAAAGACTCTAACCAAACATAAACCGGTCTCCACTGATCGGTGCGCTGGAATCGAGCATGTGGTATATCACCTTGTTCTTCCTCTTTCTCCTAGTGTGTGTCAATAGTATTATAGAAATATCATCAACCTTGGCAGACGTCAGACGCCGTCCAGTATGAAATCGAAATTGGAGTCGATCCAGGCCTCGACCTCCTCCATGGACACAGCTTTGGCCTCGGGGAAAGAGGACTCCCAAGCTCGAGCCATCGTCTCCCATTCTTCCGATTGCTCGCTGCTTTCTTCTGCAGATGCTGCTGGTTCTGGTTCGGCTAGGGTTTGCTCTGGAGGAGTTTTTTGGTGCTAAAATTGCTTTGGCTTTAAGCTTCGAGTGCCGGACGAAATGAAACGACGTCGTGAGGCTTGTTATTTTCTTTTTCTTTTTTTTTACTTTTTTAATGCCGAAAATAAATAGAATATTGTTCGAATTCACATCTCTATGTAGTACAAAAATTTCAAAATCTTAACTATAAAAATTGTATTATGCCTAACCATTTCAGCTACCTAGTCTTGTGAGCTTTGGCTATCTTTTTCTTTCTCTTCTTATCAGCCTTTGGTACTTTGGTTTTCCGAGCTTCCCTCTTCTCTTCTTTCACTTTCTTCTTGTTCTCTTTTCTAGCAGCTTTCTTATCAAGAGGATCCTGAGACTTGAATTTATCAGAATTTCCTGAATCACTTGAGCCTTCATCTGTATCGGAGTCGGACTCGGTCTCAGGGGCTTCAGGACCACCAACCGGATCGACTAAGGACTCTTCGGGGGCATTAGCGTTAAGTTGCTCAACTTTCTCAGGTGGAGCTGGTTGGCCCTTCGGAAGAGCCTCTTTTAATCCTGTAATAGTTTTATAGTACATGTCTCTAGTGTCCTCACCACTGGTTAATCTTATTACATCGGCCTCAGCATTCTTCACGTCATCTAGTGTCTTTGGAATGTATGACTGGAAATAAGAAAAAAAAACACAAGTGAGATTCCCTAAACACAATCACACCAAAATGCAATCACGTTTAAAAGATACAAGGAACTGCTTCAATGATGCAGTTATAACATCATCACCTGCACAAATACAGCATCTGCAATTTCCTCCTCTGCTGTCATGTCACCTCGTGCCATGATTTTTTGTTGTACCTGAAGTCAAACACGCACTTATGATATACTAACTAATAGGAGCCCAAGAACTCATATTTGAGAGCAAAAAGATGGAACCGAACCTTCTCCAGATAACTGTCTATACCATCATCAGCAATACATGGATCCACTATAAAGTCAAAGAGCTCCCGAATTGTCATGACAGCTACACCATGTTTTTTAAAGAAATCCTGTGTACCACCAAATGGTTGATAAACTCATAGATCTCAATGAAAACGTGCTACTACCCAAGATAATGAAAAACTACAGCCAGGGAATTAGGTGAGAAGAACTTACAGATACATGGACACAATCTTCACGTAGGAAATCAAGGGCATGAGGGTGGTCCAGATCAACTGATTGAGAAACATCAATGATATACAAGTGGCCCTGTGAACAAGGGAAGATATAAATAAAAGTTATATATGAATTTGATCTTTAGGGTGGTTGATTGCAATACTCACCTCAAAATAAAGAATGTTGTATTCACTGAGATCTCCATGCACCAGTTTGCACTTCTGATATAATGTTCGCATAGCAATAACCATCTGGGATCAAACATATCACTAAATTTATTCCAGAAACAAAAATAAATATAAATTGTAAAGCCTAATAGCAAACACAAATTGTCATTGTAGGTTGCCCAATGATAATGTATATAGCAGTGGGCCGCAAGTATGAGAGTTTTCAGGGCATGTGTACAAAGATATGAGCACACCTCCATATAACCCTCTCGTAACTTGTCAAGTGATAATGCAGCATCCTTTAGGCGTGGTGCTGCCCAACCATCCTTACCTGCAACAGAAAGCAATAGTCAACAGTACTCCAATCAGAAAATATTAAAGTATCTCTTGTGAAGCCTAGACTCGTACTCGGACTAGCCAATATACATACAACAGTATGACATTTAAAGTAGGCAAAACAGAATACCTATGAATTCCATCACCAGGACATGAAGTCTCAAAGGACCTACTTCTGGGCACCTAATTCCTTCAGCCTTTAGCCTGCATATCAACAAACCATCACAAATCAATTGGCTTGAAAAAAAACAGCTTAAAAATATATTAGAGGGGCTGGATGAGGAATTTATTAAACTCGTGCTAAAGCCAATGTGCATATGTCCTAGGCAGAGGTGCAAGCTTTTGAAGGTTAAATTAGCACTGCCTGTCAGCAGCAGAACTAAATGTTTGTATAGAAATATAGTTAGTATAACCTGATCAGATTCCTCTTTTCTTTCTCGGCCCATGTCTTCACCATTTTCCTAGGATTGTGCTTGCAGTATCCATGTCTGAACCGGTAGTCCCCTTGTACATATCTATCCCTGTCCCTGAAGTGGTTCAGACAACAAAACAAGTAAGACAAAGTGAAAGGTACTGATAAACACATACCCAAAACAACCCACATACTAACTGCTCAAAGACCTTAAAATCTAATCTCCCATGTACCATAGTCTATGGTTGCTTGGTCAAATTCTTTATCAAACTTAGTACCATAAAGGACAAAACATACGAAAACAGAAAATAAAAAGAAGCTAGAAACACATACTTCTTTCCCAGTCGAAATGCAGCCATTGATATCCTCAAAAACACCGCGATTCAGCATTTTGAACAACACCATTCGAGTTCTAGGATCAATAGCCTGGTGAAATCACACAACCAACCAAAACCAGTTAAACAAAAACGCATTGCTTGAAATAACCAAAATGAACAAAAAGCTTGTCCTGTTTCACCTGCTCAACGGTGGCGCGATCCGCCCTCTCAGTAGTCCTTGTCCTTCCAGTGGCCATGTCCCTAACACTCTCCCTAATCGCAGTCGTCACAGAATTACACATCCCAGCATGCCTTCCTTCCCACTCCTACACTCAAAATTCACCTCCAAATTCACCAACACGTACTCAAATTAACTTTCACTGCAGTAAATCGAACAATTTTACCTCTAGAGGCGAAGCTCGGATATGAGTGGTGAATCTCTGGTTGCGATTAGAGAGGGGCTGAAGAGTCGATGAGTTAGGGCGAGAGTGAAGGCCTCCGTGGGCATTGGGACGCCGCGAATTGATAGTGAAAGCGCCGTCAACGGCGTCGTCGTCTTTGGAATCCAAATAGTCCAAAGCATCTCCGATGTCGGAATCGGACGACCAGTCATCCTCTTCTTCTTCGGCTTCAGAAGCAATCATCTCAGTCTCTTTCTCTGGTTTTTTTCTTCGACGGCAGCCATTTCTCTGGAGACGAAGCGGCTAGTGTGAGCTTTGAAAGTTTTTGTTTTGAATTAGGGTTTAGCTTTCTAATGCGAAAGTCAATATTACCCCTACTATCTAATTTATGAATGGATAGGTTTCCGGCCGTATCGGACCGTATACGATAGCATATTCTTAAACTAAAAGGCACGGGTGACGCTATGGTATGGTCGGATTAAATTAGAAGGCTTATTTGATAAAGTCAATGGTTAAATTTTTAAATTTCATATAATGTTTTTAATTGATTAAAATTTTAAAATATACTGTATTTTCTAATAGATGAACGAAAATCAGTAATTGAAATATATATAAAAAAGAAGCTGAAAATGTTGGAGGTGGAAGAGAAAAGTGGGAGAAAATTAAATTTTGAGTAAAAAGAAATCTAAAATTCACACACGCACAACGTGTGGTAAAGCGCTAGTATATTATTAAACTAAAACGCACGGGTAACGCTATCGTATGGTCAGAAATTGTCAGATACCGTTATATACGGTCCGATTCGGTCGGATACATATCCGTCAACAAATTAGACCTCGGGAGTTGACAAAAAAACAAATTAGACCTTGGGGGTAATATTGCAATTTACTAATGTTTAATCAGAATTACATGGTTCATTGGCGCGCGCCACGTAGGAAAGTCACGAAACAAATTCATCCTTCCGTTTTCCTTTCAAAAAACGCTGAAAAGTTTTGTCATAAAATAACACAGAGAATGACGAAATAAAACAAGAAATTCCATGTCAATGATGAAACGATGTCTATAACTCTAATAGTTGTATAGATTTGGAAATCACAAACACCCCAGATAATGTAACAGTCAGGAAAACAGCCTCTGCAACTTTGGAAATTGGGTATCGTCTAACTCATTTGCACCCTCTTCAGGGTATGACTACAAACAATGAAAGCTACAATTCGACTTGTGTAGCAAAAGGCCAAAAGCAACAGGTTACATCAACAAAAATAGGGTAATGATCTATTTAAGAGTTTAGGGCATCGAGTTGTTTCCGGAGTTCTTCTAGGTCATCAACAGTTGTATCTGCCGCTGGTTGTTGGAAGTCATCTGCAGTGGGAAGCTCCCGAACTAGACCTTCTGGAAGAGCATCTGAAGGAAATAGAAATATGTTATATGAGAAAAGAAGAGGCAAAATGACATAACTGATTGGTGTTCCCCAAAGAGTAGATCAAATGTAGTTGTATATTTTCTTTTCCAAGACAGATTCACTTCCGAAGGAAAACTTCCTTCCAAAGCAGTTATACGAGTATACGACTAACACTAACAAATCAGTTGCTCCAGGAGATACATTTATCATTCAAAGAAATCTTTCCGATCGGAAGAAGTTGAAAAGTGGAAGGATGAATTACCTAAACTTTTGGCTGCTATGCCGTCTGGCTCAGTATCATCAACAAGGCTGAAAAATAAAAAATAAAAACACAAAATGCGCTTAATATAATTGTAATACAAAATTTATGACACAGCATGATATCCGAGGATTGCTTCCATTTCCACAAAGCTCTTCCTCTGAAATGCATGCAATTGTGTTGTCTTTAGTGTAAGAAAATACCCCCATGTGTTTTTGAACAATAGTGAGATTGTAAAGTGACAAATTCCATTATTAGTAAAAGCACCTTATTTCCCATTTGTTATCAGGATGAAGTGGAGCTTCAATTACAGATGATGATGCTTCGGCTTCCATCTTTGCTTTACTTGCAGCATCCCTAGCCGGCTTTGCAAGCAAGTATTCTTTCTGCACAGTTAATATAATATCCTTCATCAGTAATGAAATTACATAATGTAACAAGTAATCACAAGTTCCACAATTTTGGGTGCCAAGGCTGGATCTGAGTTACTTACCTGACGTTCCATACAAGCAAAATTTGAACAGTGAGGATTTGGCCTCATTTCCAGGGTGGGGAAGAAGTCTTTAAGTGAATTATATCCCTGCATTAAACATGGAAGAATTAGAATTAAAATCCTGGCTGTGGCTGCTTTCAATTTGCAGGATAGATAGAGAGAGAACTGTAACATATGACTTACCAAGTATGGGGAGACATTTCCGAAATTAAGCATGTATTTGAGTGTATTCTGAACTAGCAGCCCAGCAACAACTCCCTATAAAATAAAATGAAATCGTTTGTAACAAGAATTATAGCGTAGTATTGCACGTCCTGCTTCATTTATTGACATTTCCCTGCGACCTCTTCTAGATTGTCCCAATTTTCTAATTAGAGAATAACTAAGCCAGGATCCATCCTCAGCCAAATTTGAAATTAGTGTCAAGATTTTCATTAATAAAAACCAACAGCAAGATGCCAGCGGTGACTCTACATGGGATCTGTAGCAAGTTTGAATAATAAAAGATCCGATTACAGCCACTAAGAGATGGAGGAGATATTTATTTACCATAGTGGTAGGTAGAGATGCAGCACAAACCCCTTCGCGCTTGAGTGTCCGTTCATCTATTCCGGATGCTACAACCTGAGAACGAGATATATAAGAAACAAATAATAGACTGTTCTTCCATTTTTCATCTTTCTTATTTCTATATTCAGAACCCTTCCAACATCATTAAAATTCAAGTAAGCTGACAACCCAAATAAAAGAACATAACCCTTCCAACATCATTTTTCATCTCAGCTGCTACACTTCCTACACCACCTACTCCCTGAAAATTTTTACCTATCAAATGAGTTAAACATGCTGCATTGATAAATCAACATATATTGCCTGGTAAAATGAAATGTTGCTTAAATTAGAAAACGAACATAGATACATACCACTATGGCTACTGAGAACTCCCGAATTCTTTCATAGTTTTTCACAATGCCCATCCTCTGAAGTGCCATAAGCCTACTGTAAGGATTGCTATCTACCACCTCAGCGCTCATATCCTGCCGCATAACATGTAACGCATGAATGAACAATACAAACATATACCAAAACAAATAGACAACACAAGACATGAATAAATTACTACCTGAACTTTGGAGCGCCGAACAGGTCCGGTTTTTGCAAGACTCGTAAGGCGTTCAACGCGCATTTGTAGCTACAAATCAATTTTTCATTGAACAAAAAAAAAGTTGTCAGCTATTAACTTTAATTCATCATAAAGAAAGAATCAGAACAAACACATAATTGATCATCCTAGTGACATTTCCTTCAATTTCAGTAGCAAAAAACACATGCACAAACAACAATCAAATCCGAAAAGCTAAATAAACTAAGATTGACATTCGAGTCTACATTGATAATTGCACTAGCACAATAAGATCTGCAGAATATTAAAATGTGAATTCATGGACCGAGAATCGATTCAAAATTAGGATGAGGACTAATCAAGCAGTCCGATCAAGTCCAAATTGAACCAGAATTGAGAAATACCTTATCGATTGGAGCAGTGTGAGAAGGATCGGTGAGCGATCTCTTCAACGATTCAAGGTCGCTGAGCATCTCCTTCAGCTCCGCCTCCATCTCTCTTCTTTATCCGGAGCCGAATTGAGATTGTGATTTTGACTATGTAATCAAAATTGAAACCACTCTTAAATTCATGGCCTCGGTTGGAAGGAAGCGTTTAAATTGCCAGAGCTACTCTGACCAACCTAAACCACTTTCTGGGTTTGTTGGGCTGCGTGGAGGCCCAACTATGAATTCTAGGTGATTGCTTCCTCTTGGGCTCAGTGTCATAAACAACCTTGAAAAGTCGGTCCTCGCACACGAAACTGGTGCTCTAGTTCAAACATGTAATGAGCAGGCTAGGGACATATCCATGGAATTTTATGTGGGGGTGGACTACATTTTTATAATTTGGGTGACGGCCAAACTATTATTTTTAGATGTCTCCAACCTTCATAGTTTAACGATAAATAAAAGAAATTATTTTCTGATGTCTTCATATAGCTTAACAATAAATAAATTGAAAATTGAAATTAGTGGGAAGAAAAAAAGAGAGAAAAACAAAAAACATAAGAAAAGGAAGTAATTTTGGTAAAAGGTGAAAGAAAGTTTATAGAAGGAAAAGGTAAGCCTTAACCAACTACATTACAAACAACCAAACATAGGGGTGGGCATAAATCCCGTAAATCCTGATCTCGTCCTGGTCCCGTCCATATCCCGTTCAGATTCCGATGGGATTTGAAATTAAAAACACTCGTCCCGTTAGCAAAACAACGAGACGCGGGACTGAAATTTTGAGTCTTGTTAGGCCCGTCCCGTCTAACTTTAAAAATTCATAACTAATTATAGAAATCTTATTTTCGAGAGATTTCAACTCTCAACTGATCTTTAAGATGTCCTCTATACCTTTTATGAAGACACTAAACCCATATAACAAATCAATTTGCATGATTTTTGAAAATAAGTCAACTAGTCCAAAATCTTATAATTGATATGCATAATTTACTAATACATACCCTAACATTTAAAAAATCATAACTTAATCTAAAAAATTCATTTTCAAGTGATTCAAATTCTGAAATGAACCTTAAAATGTCTACTATAAATCATAACTAATTGTAGAAACCTTATTTTGAGGGATTCCAACTCTCAATTAATCTTTAGGATATCCTCTGTAACTTTCATGAAGACACTAATCTTAAATAAACAACCAATTTATACAGTATTTTAAAAGAAAGTCAACTGGTTCGGAATTTCATAATTTACTGATGCAGACCCGAAACTTTAAAAAATCATAACTTAATCTATAAAAATCATTTTCAAGTGATTCAAATTCTAGAATGAATCTTAAGATGTCTACTACAAATCTTATGAAGACATCTAGATAAAATTTTAAATGAAACTGTATGATTTGCAGAAGAAAAGAAATTGATGCATGATGACCGGGATTGGGTCCATCTCGATCTCGTCCTGTCCCGTCCCATTCGAGATTAGACCTGACGGGATCAAATCTAAAAGATATAAGGTCTGTCCCGATCTCATCCCATGTATAACAACCAGGACAGGACCTATAATAATCTCAATCCCGTCTCATGTCCACCTCTAGCCAAACATGATATGCGTGTAAGTACATTTGATAGTATATAACCAAATTTTCAGTTGGGCTACAACCCATTACCTAAGCAGTCCACTATACGTCCCTGGTAACGAGGGTCACTAAAACATAAACGGAAGCCTTGAATATCTACGACACGTATAAGTTCAAACATTTCGTTAATATAATTATCATATATTCATACATAATTTTAAACACCACTCACAAGTATTTTAGTATTGATTGGCTTGGTCTTATGTCATATGATGTATGATCTCACTTCCATCAATAATATTAACGTGTCACCAACAGTTTACTTCTGGCATTTCTTTAATCGATTCCATTTGTCCATGAGAAAAAAAATCAATTACTAAAGACATGCACTAAGTGGAAGTGTGGATCATCCTCAATAAGTTGGCCTCAAGGATACAAAGAAAGAACACCTACTCGATCTTATTCCCATGCATTGTCGACATCACGATGCCTATGTTTGACAAATAAAACATTATTAAGGAAGAAAAGTGGAGCCTAGCCTTAAAAGAAAGAATTGCGACTTCCATGATCGTCGTGTTTTTGTGTGTATATATCCATCCCCAAACGTACTGCTTCATTTGGTCCCCTGCAGCTACCGAAATTCCATAGCAAAAATACAGAGAGAGTTTGATACGCCACCCACCACGCAGCCGGCCACCTCCCTCGTATTTTTGTCAACCATGTGTTTTCATGATGGTCGTTCTAACGTCTTGTTTGTGCAATTTCACACACCTTTCAGTTTCCATGGAATTTGTTTTTAATTTCAAACATAGCTAGACGTATGTTATAAGCCGATGAAATAATTATTCCTATGTTGATGTCAAACGAGATTACACGATTTTCTCAAAAAAGGTATAAGTTCATATGAGTCGGGAGATCTTATTATCAGAATACTTTTTTAAACCACTAAATATAAATTAAAATTTAACTTCAATCAAGCAGTATTTGCAGAATCCGAACATAAATACGAAGTTTCACGTATATTTAGACTTTTATTAACTTGACCACGACCACGTCCGTGGTTTCCGAATAATTTGAATATAGTATATGATCAAATTGTCAATTTAAGTCTATATCATAGTCGTACACAATGCATAATATTTAGCAAGCAGTGACACAAAAACCACTTAATCAACTCATAAACTGATAACAGTTGGTTGTTTAACTATGTTTCTGTGGGATGAGTCATCCGGATGTACAAGGGAATCAATGCAAGTAGTTGATTGCTTTCTGGGCTAGAACTCAATATCTAGGAAAAGTTCTTCGAATTTCATTACATTTCAGATCTTGGTGTCCCATCATGCATGCTTTGCGAAGCACTTGTGGAATTTTTATACATTTTCTAGTTAGAATCCAAATGCAAAATATGATGAATGCGATTTGAAACCCAAAATGAACTGGTCGATGCGAAGTAGCTAGCATATATAATACGTATAAAAACTAACTACGTACCATGCATGATTGCTGAACTGCTACATAAAATACTCTCATGATCGGACAATGCATGAGTACTTGAAACTTTTTGTATTTCATTGCTTGTAAAATATAATTTGTTTTATAAAATACTCTCACGATCGGACAATGCATGAGTACTCGAAACTTTTTGTATTTCATTGCTTGTAAAATATAATTCGTTAACCGGAGAAATTTTTATATGTTAGGGTAGAACTACATGATATTATCTAATGGTGCTATATTTTATTTAAAATTAAACATGTGAATTTTTTACAACTAAAATAGAAACTAATATTTTCAATGTTTTGTGAAATGACATTAATTCATGGATATTTAGTGAATTCAAACTAGGGTTTAAAGTTTAGAGTTTTAAAGTTAGGGTTTAAAGTTTTAAAGTTAGGGTTTATAGTTTATAGTATATATAGGGTTTAGGGTAGAGTGATAGGGTTTAGGATTTTTAAAATAAAAAAACCTAAAATGATATTTAACAAAATAGGTAAAAATATATTTTTATGTCGAAAATCCACATGTTTAAATTTAAGTAAAATGTAACACCACTAAACAAAAGTAAAGTGTAGTTCTACCATATAACTGAAAAAATTCTCTTGACACGTTAGACATTTGATGTATTGATATATCACGTATACTAACGTATAAACATCAATGCATCCAAAAAAGAAGTATAAACATCAAAACAACTAATTGAATGAATATGTAGCCGAAATATATTCAAAACATTCTCCTAATTTTCGCAAAATTTTATCGCACATTCTCGTAATATATTCAAAACATTCTCGTAATATCAGTATCCCGATCAAATCCAGTACTTTGAAAATGAAAAAAAATATGAAAATTTTATTTAAAATTTCCAAGTAAAAAATACTAATTAATCCAATAATGTATGCATGATTCATATTTCCTCACACAAGCCCCACAAAACTTGTAGATTAAATCTCATGTTCATGATAGCTATACATTTTAGGGTGTTCATTGTGTTCCTTTTAGCTTTGACCGAAAAATAGACAGGCAAACCCTCATCATTTCTCAAGTCTGCAACCTCTAGAGTTGCAATTCAAAAAAACGTATAAAGCTCAGTAGAAATCTGATAGCGTCCCACCCATATATATGAGTCGACTATTGTATTATTGGCATCCTAGTTTGTGAACTTAACTTGCCAAAAAAGACATATCCCTTCGTGCCCCCAAATCGGCTGACTTCCAATCGATTCGAGCTACCCATTGTTCTGATGGCCCTAAAAAACCTGGGCATGCAGCACTATATATCGAATAATCATCAATAATAAATATTCCCATATATACCACATGAACTTTGTCAGGTTATATTGTAGCAGCCAAGCTTTTAGCTCGCATGTCACAGCAAGTGAAGCAAAGCACACACCATGCAAAGAATCATAACCATGCTAATCATGTAATGAAAGCCTATATATATGCCTCTTATATGGGGGTACTCTAGCTCGCTACATTCTATATACATATAATATACATGTTATGAGGAAGTGGCAAAATAATTAAAGAGAGAAACCCTAGCCTAGCTATAAATAGCAATAATAGGAGATCCTCAAAATTAAAGGTATTGGTAGCCTCCTCAAGGATGCTAATTGTCCAGTGCAGCTTGTGTTAAGGAAAATGATCCAGGTTCTTTACTTGGATTCATATTGCTTTGTATTGTAAGGATAACAATATAACACAGTCACGTCATTCTTACTCAATTCCAATAACTATAGCTCCAAAACAATATTGTTATCATTCTAACAATTGTTGGATTGAATAAGAATGATATGCAATAATTTTTATCAATCAAATCTGAACCGTATGAATCCAAATAAAGAAGGCAAATTTTAAAGAAATAACCTCTTAACCAAGTAGTGGGTGATGAGATTAGCTTATCCAAAAATAATTACTTCAAAACAACATAAGAGCTACCAATATATACCTTTAACTGCAAGCTTTAAGCTTGTTTCTACTCATTTCTGGAGCTTCTTCGATGCCTTCAAGTAAATGTTATACTTGTTTAAAATGGGCAATATTGTTACATGCATGAAAAGTGACCACAAAACAGCAGGTTTCCAAAACAATGCACACATGTATACACTTTTAATGAACTCTGAGGCCTCGTTTGTTTCGTGAAAAATATGCATCAGGAAAGAAAAGTTGTTCATTTCATGCGTTTGGAAAAGCAAGAGCACAGAAAATGTTTTCCTGCATGATGGAAAAAAGTGGGGGAGATTGGTTCCTTTCAAAACCTAAGGAAAAACACTTTCCTTCCATCTTTTTCAGCATTTATTATTCATTTCATAATATTTTATTATTTTTTTAACAACATTCCTAATAATACATCGGAATGAAAATTTCTTAAGAAATTTCATTCCCGTGCATTTTCCGTTCCTATAAGAGAGATAAATGAATTTTTTTTTGTGAACCAAACGAGGCGTGTTTTTACCGATCTTCAACACTGAGCATAGTTTTCATAATAACGGGCTAAAAATAAATATCATCATACGAGTCTTTTTCCCGTTTGCTTCTTTTCAAGTTTTCTGATTCAAGCATGCATGTTTGAGCACTTGCTGTGATTATGCCACTCAATAAGTCACAGCTGCAAGCATACACTGCAGAAAAAGTTACAGATATGCAGAAGCACTTTGTGTAATATATATCATCAGTCATTTTCGTTCTGTACTAAGTTGCGAGGTCCATAAGCGAAACCCTATGACTACCCATTTCCTCATCATTTGCCTGCTGATATTTATCCCCATAAAAACTAATCTGATTTAAGAAGATTTTACTTTCATGGGAAATATAAAACTAGGGCAAGTAACCGACCCATGCTCCAGCTTAACTAGAAGTTAAATCTCTGAAAATAACTCCTTGCTGATGAAGCTTTGCTTGTAATTATGGATTATTAACCTCTCGTAGTCAAAATAATTAGACAAGCATAGAGAAACTAAGTCTGTCTCTCTCTCTCACTCTCATACGTGGACTGTCATTATGTGGTTCTGGGGATTCAGAGGTTGAGTATGATCTTATAAACCCTAGCACGTAGTTTGTTTGTTTTCGTGTCAAGATTTATAATAAGTTGATTTCAGTGTAGCAGCAGCAGTGTGGTTTGAGACTAAAAGTGAGGCGGGTCTTGATTAATTAATTAACTAATTGAAATGGGATTACTTGTTGCAGAAGAAGAAATATAATTAGAGCAAGAAGTTTATGCAGCACGCAACGCAACCCTCGTATAATTGCATCGCATGAATCGATATAGAACACGAGAGTTGTTGTCGTTTTCCATTTTATGCTTAATCTATTGAGAAATTAGATGATGTAAGATATGACACTCCAAATTTTGAATAAACCAAATTAAAACTGCGATTAATTCAGAAAAGCTATTTGTTGTTGTCATAGGTTTACCCATATTGCTGATCAACCTAACACCCACTTCTGTGGTATAAATTATCTTGAAATTCAAGTGCCAAAGAGAAATTAAAAAATCGTAACTTTAAATCTTTGATCGATGCTATAAGTGGTTATTCGTTTATAGGGAGCCATTCTAATGAGGACCTCTAAGTTGAGTACTAGTTGAAGACTTTTCGGTTAATTACTTATTAGACCAACTTTTTGATCAAAATTTGACATCTTAACCGTTGAAGTTGTAGATTTATATAAGTAGATCAATCATACAAAATTTTAGCCAAATTGATGATCGTTAAGTACTAGTTTTAGATCAAATCAATAGACGAACCAAATCTGTTAAACATAAACCGTTCAAGTTCATAATTGGTAAATCACACTTATGAATGTCTTAACGATTTTCAATTTAGTTGAAAATTTGCAGAAATGATCTACTCATAAATATTTATAAAATGAACGGTTAAGATGTGGATATAAGATCGAAAAGCGGGATAAACCGAAAAGTCCTCAACTAGTCCTCAACTTAAAGGTCCTCACTAGAAGGGCTCCATTCGTTTCTAAATAGTGTGAAATATGTATTTAGGTAGAAAGTGTTTAAACACTGGTTTAAATGTAGTTAAGATTTTTCTTTTTAGTGCAGCTACGGATTAAGAATGTGATTGAGAAATTAATCAGACAACACAATGGACAATCATTCAACGATTTTTAAGAGTTTATGTAATAGTTTGTTAATTTTAACTTCAAACTTGATTGTTAACCCGAAATATCATATATTTCGTTTTAGAGTATTCTTTACATTCAAGCCTTTGAAATTTATATCAAATTTTGTCTATTAGTCTTTGGTTATCTCCAAAGATGACAGTGAGATAATTACTAAGACTATTCAAATATATCTAGTGGATGCATGATCGAGATCACATACATAGAGTTTGATCTCTCAAGAAAGATAGGAGGGAGGATCCAATCAAGCTGGACTGAGCTTTTGACTTAATCCATTTTATCCAGATAGAGCCACCTTTCAACAAACAGAAGAAGCAATCAGCCTACTAAACTGGTAGCCGAACTTGACACAGTACTTGAGGGTTACAGTAGCAATGATTCACAAAAATACTCATTGCATGCTTACTTGTGCTACTAATTATTATTATCAAGCCAATGTCTTAAGCTAGAACTACGAATTTGCAATACTTAACAATCCAACATATAAGACATATAACTAGTCAGGTATGAGGATATTAATGACTAAAAGTTGGATTACAGCGTCAACAGAAATGCAAACATACAAGGCATATAGCTAGTCATCCCCAACCTTATAAGTTTGAATTGATAGCTAAACATATAAAAGAGGCAGAGATCAAATCAGTACTAAGCCAAGCCAAGTGTGTGAACAATATCATGCCTCCTTTTCCAAATGAGCCATGCATGTTCTTGGTCCTAATCCCACCACATTACCAATGCTTTACATCATAGAAATTAATATATCTTAAACTTGATTGAGATGTTTTAACTTCTTGGGTTTGGTTTATGATTGAGATTAAGACCCAAGATTACTTTAAATTTTTGTTAATGCCAAACATAAGAAAGTGAAAATAGGGTTTTGTTTTTGTTTTGAAAGGTGCATGCTCTTTTGGCATATGGCAGCAAATTAAGCAAAGCAATATATGTTGCAAATGCAGCACTCATTTTCTACCAAACTGTGTAGGAGAATTGACAAAAAACAACATTGGATTTGTGTTCCACCAACTCCTCCACATCTTCAAAACCTTATCCAAATCCACCTTGCCAACTCCAAAGTTTATAATAGAAGTGTGGATCCAAGTTCATTTTATAATTTTGGTTATTATATTTCCAAGTGTATTCTTTATGGTTCATATATACGTAAATATCTAGCATAACTTGGTTTGCAAAACTCGATCCATCTCTTTCTCTCAAGTTGGATCTCAACTTGGACACTATACCATGCGCAAGGGTTTGTAATGAGGAATTGAAGATGATGAGAGAGATGGATGGGATAAGGGGTAACGAGTCTTTGACGTGCATAAATCACAATCACCAACCCACTTTGAAACCACAAGCAAATGAGCCATTCACCGTTGAAGCCCCTAGGTTTATTACTAGCATGCTTATATTAATGCTAGAAAATGACGTACTGTTGGCGAGGAATAGGGATTTAATTCGTCAATCCTCGCCTTACCATTGTTATGTGTGACACATATATGCGTTTATGTTCCCTTAAGTTACACATATTTCAAACTTAAATAAAGATATATAAATTGTCATAAATGACAGTGTAACATTAATATTATGAAGTTTATCAAGTAAAAATCGTAGCTCAGATAATAATTTATCGTTTCAACATCAATATAAACTCATATTTCAGATAATAATTTATCGTTTCAAACAGTAACAGCCATTGCATCACGTCGAACAGCCTAGATCAAGGCTCTTTACAGCTATTTTTACATACATAATCAAATGGAAAGTTGATAATCAAATGGAAAGTTGATGATAACTAATCATCAAATGTGTTTTAGAACTTATACATCAAAAACACACAAATACTTTCATGAAACTTACACGTTGGTTTACGTATGTACCTACTTCCACGTTTCTACAAACCAAAGATAGACATGTAAAATAATTTTCATTTTTCGATGATGAAGGAATTTAGATTGATCAAAGATAATGTCTCATCCAATTCTACTATTTAGTGGATCATATCAGATCAGATTACATGTGAAAATGAATCATGCATCCACGAGTGTAGAAATGTTTGGCTTTTCCGCCACTCATGGATGGAGCCAAACGATTAATAAGACCAGTCAATAACCATGTTTTTCATGCTTAATGGAGGCTTTGCCGACTTAATCTTGCTTACTCTTTAATCGACCTCAGTTTCTTTTTGCTCATATGATTGGCCCAAGCTAAAAGAAGATAAACATTTGCATTTAACTGGTCATTCTGTTTGCAGTTTCTTTCATTTTTCACGTCTTGACTGTCTAACATTATATATTAGTAAATTATTTTTGTAAATTTTTATTCAGGGTAAAAACTGTTAATACATTCATAAATGTGATAAACTGACTATAGACTTAAACAATTAATATTTGACATATTTAAATCGTCCATTTATTTGATTTAGTTCGATTTCTTAACAGTCACAAATTTAAATGAAAATTTGTATAAATCATCTTCATATATCAGGTCTTGTAGTACATAGACGAGAAAATGTAATTAAGAAATTAGTGTAATAAATTATTGATGAGAAAGTTATCAACTAATTCTTAACCAAATGATCTTTATTAGAACCATTCCCGCAAAACCAATACACAACAAGCATACAAACTTTAGGACATTATAACATTTATTGTATGTAAATTATGACATCAAATATGGTCTCCGTACTAAAATACCCGATATAAAATTTGTAATATAGTGATATACGTACGGTTGTTTATGTATTTTCTCAACACACAATGTCATACTACTCTCATCATTCTCGTGCCGTACGGGAACTTCTACTCATACAGATTTACATAAATCACATAGAGATCATAATTCATACAATGTATTGTACCAATATTTGAATATGATTCATACACATAAGTATGAATCTATATCTATCTATATTAATAAAGCCATAAGAGATTTGAGAATTGTTAAATTTTTGAACTTTCGATTATGTCTTTAATTTATTAAAGTTCAAATCTAATAATTTATGAAAGTATGGATAAAATAGACAATTCATGTTCTTGTGAATGAGATTCTCTTTCCTATATAAGAGAAAAAAGTATAGATGAAATATGAATAAGTAAATTCACAAAAATATAAAAACAAGTTAACACGCATCAAAATACTATAATATACTCACACGTATTAACACGCATCAAAATACTATAATATACTCACACGTATACGGTGAACGGGAGCATGCAATATTTTAATTGTCTTTTCTGTATTATATGGAATGTATACCAAAAGTCAAATACCTATATACTGAGTATAATTAGCAAAATGCATTATCATATTATCTAAAGCATCGAGTTGTATAAGGTAGGTTTGTACGAGATAATACGATGAAGGAAAAATAAGATACATAATTAACATACGATGACGCATTTTTCACACTTTCATAATGTTCTTTATCAACAATAACTTAAGTACAAGTGTACAACACGTTATTTTTGTCTATAACTAAAAAATTTGTATTCCACTTGACACACAAATTTCAAAAACACAACCACGCAAATAACACAGCTCTTCTTTTCTTTTCTTTTCTTTTGAAAGAAATAACACTGATTTTAACTAAATTATATTCATCATATAGTAACACTTTCCGTACACATAATTAAAAACTTCTGATACAGATTGCTTAGATTTTCCATACATTCTGCTAAAAACAAAACACACACGTTATAAGCTCTCAAAAGAGGTTGAAACATGATTGAAGCTTATATTTCCGGTCCAAATGCAGCACATTTCCACGAAAAGGAAAACTAAATGCAGAGAAAATAGGCATACCATCTTATAATGTATCACCATACAAGTACATGCATGTATACTTCAATACAGACACCAGTGGAAATTGCCTTAACTCCAAGTCTCAAACCCTACCGGGCTCTTATCAGAGTTTTGCTTTTTTACTTTCACGTAAATAACAGTCTACGACAAGTGTTTTACCGTAGTATCTTTAATATATTATTATGTATGTACACGACACATGTAAACGGTTGAAATTTGATTATATAATATTGATATAAAGATGATCAAACATATAAATTATTATAAATAACTAATATTATGTCATATACATACACAGTCATAAAATACAAAAATATTTTACCTACTAAAACAATTCGCAATTTCGCCAAAAAAAACGATTCGCAATAAATAGAGAGAGCGTCACCGATTTAATTCCCCCACCAAATAAAACACAAAAGTAATTAAATACCCTCCATTCTTTTCCAGATTTCATTTCCTTCCCTTTTTAAATTATATTTTCTTAATATGTGGGGTCCACGTGCTGGTCTACTCCTACTTGGATATAAGCCCGACCCAACTCCTCTCCTCTCGTCTTTTACCTCCTCTTTCTGCACGCAAAGACGTGAAACAGAGCCGAAGCTGCTCTCTCTCTCTAATCTCTACAACGCTCAACCCGACCCGAGAAAACAAACCCTTACGCCCGCACTGACTGGTCGGAAAGCATGTCAAGACGGTGAGGAAGCCATGACGAACTGGAAAAGGCTCAGAACCTCTCGACGAACCGCGGCCGCTGCCAAGTCGGATTTCTTCGACGACTTGCCTGACGATCTCGTCGTCTTCATCCTCTGCAAGCACAGCTCCTCCGCGACTTCTCCCTCCGATCTCATTAACGTCTTTATCACGTAAGCAAACGCTTCTTCGAATTCTCTGGATTCTATCTCAGTGAACAGTTTTCTGATTTTTTATTTTAATTTTTATAATTAGATGCAAGAGATTGAACCGGTTCGGGCTGCACTCGCTGGTACTATCCAAAGCCGGACCGGGAGCTTTTGCTATCAAGGCCAAGAACTGGTCCGACTCGGCTCACCGGTTTCTCAAGCTCTGCGTTAGCGCCGGTAACATCGAAGCCTGCTACACTCTAGGAATGGTCAGTCATTTTTTTCTTTTAAGTAAATTTGTTAGCAAAATTGTTTATTTGTGCCGGAAAATGATCGACTTTACGGTTATGCCGTTACAGATCCGATTTTACTGCTTACAAAACCGAGGCGGTGGCGCGTCGCTCATGGCCAAGGCCGCCATGCGTTGCCACACGCGTGCGCTCTACTCGCTCGCCGTGATTCAGTTCAACGGCAGCGGCGGCTCCAAGAAAGAGAAGGACCTACGTGCCGGCGTGGCTCTCTGCGCACGCGCCGCCGGGCTCGGCCACATCGACGCGCTCCGCGAGCTCGGGCATTGCCTCCAGGACGGTTACGGCGTCCGCCAGAACGTCCGGGAGGGACGACGCTTCATAGTCCAGGCCAACGCGCGGGAGCTCGCGTTGGTTATAACCTCCGCCACGTGGAGGGCCCACCAGTACCAGCACTTCTACGCGTGCCTGACGGGGTTGGTTAGTTGCCCGCTGCTGAGCGACTTCGGGTGCAACGTTCCCGGGCCGGAGGTCCACCCGGCGAACCGGTTCATGAGGGAGTGGTTCGGGTCGGGTCGGAAATTGGAGGGCGTCGGGCTGAGGATGTGCTCGCAAGTGGCGTGCGGGAGGCCCGAGACGAGGCCGCACGAGTTTCGGAGGTGCTCGGTGTGTGGTACGGTCAATTATTGCTCGCGTGGGTGTCAAGCGCTGGATTGGAAGCTGAGGCACAAGGTTCAGTGTAAGCCGATGGAAAGGTGGTTAGGGGTTGATGGAGGCGGCGTTGAAGGCGGAGCGGGTGAGAATGTGGTGGTGGAATAATAATATGGGATGCCTATATTAGAAGAAAAAAGTTTTCTTTTATTAATTCGAGTGTTATTATTATCATTTATTAGCATCTTTTTTTTCTTCTGTTTCATAGTTGTTCATGACCACAGTACACACCGAGTAGTCGAGTACAGATTCAGAGTTTAAGACCCAAAAAGAAATATTGACCACAGTACAGATGGGGATTTGGTTATTTAAGATACGATTGTGTCAAGTAACTCAAGTTTGTTAGGGTAGGCCGTTAGGGCAATATAATAATAGGAGAGTTCTAATGGCACCTCTAAATCTAGTTAGCATATTTTCTTTATTTAATGGGAGGTCAATGGAATTCAGGTGGGAGTTGCAAGGAAGCTACTAAACCACTTGAGACTTTAAGTGCTTCTCCTAGTGAGAAAAATGTGATTGCAGAGGTCATAAAGAAGATGAGAACTCCTATCACATTGAAAAGAACTAAACGCACTGACATACCTCCGACAATCCTCCATAATTCTACATGTTATAGAGCGGTTATCATCGGTGTTCTGCAGTGCTCGAACAAGGTTCACACAATCACTTTCAATCTCAATATTGTGCCACTGTTGCTGCATGCTGATCAACATGCCTGCTCTTAGAGACTCAGCCTCCATGTAAAAAGTCGATAGAGCATACTGGTATGGTTTAGCATAGGCGGCGACACACTCCCCATTAGTCTCTGATTACTACTCCAACACCACCAACACCATTGTCCTGCATGAAACTCCCATCTATAGTTACTTTAAGTCTACCACTATATGGGCATGTCCAACTCATTCGATCCCTCTTTTTCTTGGTACTAAATGACTAATGGCACTCTTTGTATTCCTTGAGCACATTATGGGACCATGCAAACATATTAGCAGAGTTATAGAAAGTACCTCTCCACAGAATATTATTTCTCTCCACCTAAATCACCCACAAAGCCATCAAGAAGGCCTCTAAGTTCTCCCCTCCCAGCATATCTATCATGTCCCATAGCCACACTTCAACACTCTTCGAAGGGTATGCGATAGGCTGGATGTCAAATCGATAAAGCCCTATACGAAGAGGAAATTATAATTTGAAGGAGGATATGATGAATGTTTTGGTGAGCACTTTGATCTTTGATTACATGGGTTGTTTCTGATTGTTAATGATCTAAATAGGTGGGAGAAGACTACCACAAAGCTAGTGGAGGAGTATTGTGACTCTGTGAGAGAGCAATTTTCGCTAATCCGAGTGAATGGTGTTTTCTTTTTTTCTTTTTCTTTTTCTTTTTTGCAAGTGTGATACTGATGTATCAACATAAATATGCTGATCTGATATGGAACACACACAAAGATTTCGACGATATAAGAATTATTTTCTCAACTAGCTAGCTGTTAAAACTTTCCCAAATGATAGGTGCGGAAATGGAATGAATTCCTGTTTGATCAAATTTTCAATTCTTTGTTTTTTTTTGAAATCAAGGATGACCCCTAACTACTATTATTAAAGCAAATCACCAACATAGGGTGTCGGAGGGGACGAAGAGCCTAAACTCCGGGCTACATTAATTACAGAACATGAATTTTGATTTGGTTGTAATATATGGTCATGTTGCTTGGATCAAATTATGAATTGCATTTGCACATTGATGAAACAATGATTTGATAGTTTGATAAAGGACTCTGCAAAATGAAACAAAATTGACCGACTGTAAAAGAAAAAAACCCATTATAGCAGTTTTAGTTCATAATTAGAATGTGTTTGAGGTTTCAAACTTGAATCTGTTTGTTTTTAATTTTTTTTTTCATGAGTTGATAAAGTCAAGTAAAAACAAAATAAATTATAGAGGTGTACTCAGCATATTTAGAGGTGCAACTAGAACCTCTGATAATAATTTCAACACAAATATATATTACCGACAAACTTATGAATATTCTTACGGAATTAATTGGTTGGTTTTATGTCATCAATCAACCTAATTCACTTGTCAGTGAAAATTATCTACCGTAATGTTAAGTAAATAAATGACGATGACAATGTTAACGAATTTAACCTTGCAAGGAATTATTGCTATAAACTATTGGAGCATGGTGGATCCACAGTGGGTAGTCTTAGTCTAGTCAAATATTTGAAGGTGGTTTAGACATCGACACAGGATGCAAATTCTTCAAAGCGTTTGAATTGAATCAATTGATTCTCTACCTATTTACTTGTTTAGAATGGCATAGAGGCAAGCTATAAAAGTCATAAACACGAATCCTCTATCAGTGATGGGGAGGTAGTTCAGATGGTAGAGGGCTCGCTTAGCATGCGAGAAGTAGGGGGATTGATACCCCGAATCTCCATTTCCTGCTTTCTATTAACGTACTCATTCATTTCGTATTTTTCTTGGGGATTTCTTCTTGCCATTTGACAGTTTGACTGTGCCAGTCCGAGAGCTGAGTCTGCAGACTGCAGTTCTGTACCAAATCATTGACTGCTGGTAATTTTGATATTTGCTTAGAATTTTTAACTCATCTATGAATTACCCTTCTTTTACCGTCAACCTAACTAGTTCGGACCTTCTATTTAACTGACTCATTTGCATCTTCTTTAGACCTCCATAGACCTTCAATAGCTCTCTTCTCCTTCAGACTTTCATATCCACCACTTGATCTGTCCTGGCTCATGTGTCGATCTCCATTCTCACTGCTAACCTACCACAATAGTTGTTTCACTATGCATGGCACCACAACATGCATCTTACTTGTCCAACCTCTTCCGTCTATACTATCTTTATATTTCTTCAAGCTTATATTTCAGGATCTCATTGTCTTGGATCATGACTTATTGTTATAGATCGTCTACTAAGCTAGGATATCAAGTTAACAATTTCATATCATCCGCATTCTAATGATTGTCAGTCGGAATGTCCCCGTGTCCATTACTCCTCACGGAACATTCCCCGTCATCAGTTTCCTTGCTCCGTGTCAACACCTCCGATTCCTTGTCACTCACGCCGCCGTCACCACCTTCGTTGTTTCCGTCATCCTGTCCTCCCGCGAGCACCGACGCCGCCGTCTCATGTAAAAGAAGCAAGTAATTTCTTTTTTTAGTTTCGGGTGTTATCATGATGATCGTTAATTAAGCAAAGGATAGCAAGTTAACAATTTCTTATCATCTGTTAATGATTATTCTTATGATTTTCAGTATCCGGTCATTGAAATTCCTCAAGTTATTTCCAAATTGGTCAAAAATGAGAACGATTACACTGGTTAATCTTGCATTGTATTTGTATAGCACTGCGGGTCTTAGGAGTTAGGAGTCGCTAGCACTAGATACCTAGAAAGAGCATCACAACCGTTAGTAAGCTACATATTGTGTCTACTGTTCTGTGGTTATGAAAGATACATGATCAAGCTTCATCCAAGATAAAAATCAAACTCTTAGAGTCTTAGGGCTCCTCAAACTTGATTACAATTTGGTTCATTTGTGGTTGGTGTTTCCTGACCTGCAATTAAGAAGGAAACTGCAGATTAGCTAGAGTATATAGGTTCTCTCATGGAGAAATTTTCACATATGCACGTCTGCCACCATACATGTAATTCAGAGTTCAACTTTAATCACTAGTACGGCCCAAAGTTAGCAAGTTTACTATGGACTGCGTATCAAAACGATGCTATTGCATATTTTCTCCAAGAGAGATTGAGCAAAATCAAATGGATAGAGTCAGTTCAAGAAATGAAGGAGGCATACTTTAACACCAGCCATTGATAGTAGTTTGTGAGAAGCAATATATGTGATATCTGGATTGTTTAACCTCTTCTCCACAAAATATACAACTTCAGAAACTCCTGACTGCAAGAAAGCAATATATTGATCATAAGGAAAGGAAAGAATACCAGGTTACAATATGGACAATTATCTACAAGAAAGTAAAACAATGATAAGTTTAGTTTTTATGAGTCCTGTACTATTTTGAAGCAAAATTCATTCAAAGTTTTCCCTGGCTCTTGAAATTTAAAAAACAATGAATATAGATTACATGGAGTCCTTCTAGTGAGGACCTCTAAGTTGAGGACTTTTCGGTTTATCCCGCTTTTTGATCTCATATCCACATCTTAACTGTTCATTTTATAAATATTTATGAGTAGATCATTTCTGCAAATTTTCAACTAAATTGAAAATCGTTAAGGCATTCATAAGTGTGATTTACCAATTATGAACTTTAACAGTTCATGTTTAACAAATTTGGTTCGTCTATTTTGATCTAAAACTAGTACTTAACGATCACCAATTTGGCTGAAATTTTGTATGATTGATCTACTTATACAAATCTACAACTTCAACGGTTAAGATGTCAAATTTTGATCAAAAAGTTTGTCTAATAAGTAACTAATTCAAAAGTCCTCAACTTAGAGGTCCTCATTAGAAAGGCTCCCATAGATTACAATCCCTGTGGCCACTATGACAATCCTATTACTAAGTTTTGGTGGATTGTGGGTTGTAGCAAGGGGAAATGGAACAAATAAGGGCATCCATGTTGCATATACTATAATTCTATAAAAGATAACCAAGAGAGAATATTGTGATGAACCTGAATGATGATCTTGGCACACTCATTGCAGGGGAACATGGTCACATAAAGCGTCTGCAGAACAAAGATTGTGAATAAGCACTCCATCAATACTTTCAGTTAAATATTTAACCAGTAACCAGAACATGTAAAGAAGGGAACATTGCCAACAATCATTCAAGAGGATTCCATCATTTCAATTTGAATTTATATATAGTTCAAAATTTCTCCATGCCAAGATCCACTGGAGCAGTTTTACAAAAATAATCTGCCTAACAGATGAACAAACTGTATACTATAGTGAATGGGGGAGGGAAGTGTAACTAGAACTAACCTGTCCAGCAGCAGAAGCATGATTGGTGTTTAGGATTGCATTAACTTCAGCATGACAAACATAACTGCAAAAACTCAATTAGAGAAACAGCAACAACCAAAGTTTATAGTAGGATAAAGGATAGCTGGTATAGAAAGAAATGCCGAAAGTGGAGATGACTTTAACATTGTGAATCATATAATGTGATGGTATTGCAAAGTAGACAGACAGTGAATTTTAACTTCAAATACGATCTCAGGCTCACAGAAAGCACACAACTTACGGACATTTCGTCTCTAATGGATCCCCAGTTCTGGACATCTGAAAAACGATGGAAACATTTACTAACTTCTAATGACTAAATCTGCATAAATCAGTTTTCCTCTTGTAAAATGTTACATAGACAAACCTTTGCCCAAGGAAGCTTATCGTCTGAACAACCCCTCGGGAACCCATTATAACCGATCCCTGATAGAAAAATCACACTAAAGTCAAGGAAATATCACAGACAATCGACAACCATAGATTAAAGAAACAATGTGACATTCTAAAAAGTACAACATGAAGAAATCAATTGTTCCATGCCATTCAAAATTCATGCCGAACATTCTCATTCTCACCTAGAATGATACCATTTGGACTCACCAAGCATGCTCCAACCTACACACCACCAATTAATCTCATTTCTAAATTCTAATTTCTTGTTCAATCAAAAATTGAGGCAAATATATTTTTCTCATAATTAAAAAAAGAGCAAAGAATATGACCTGCCTGTTGGGGTCCTTGGATCTTTCAGCAGATAAAAACGCAATTGCCATAAAATAATCATCCCATGTCAAATACCTGCAATCACAACCAAACCATCCAAGAAGAATTGCACAATTAACTAAAGAAAAAAACAAGTACTTTTAATTATAGACCCAAATTGGGTGGTACAAAAATCAAAGAATTGACATTTGTGGCACTAACCCCTTGCGTTTTGAGGGGTCAAAAGGGCTCTGAGAGGAGCATTTTCTGAAAACGACGCCGTTTTGTGAGGAAATGAGTTTTGGAGATTGCTTCTTAGGGTTTGTGAAGAAGAAGCGGATAGCGACACCAGAGGCCAAGGCACCCAGGACGGTGGCGGTGGAGACCATAGTGAGCTCGCGAGAGTTCATTTGAGCTTCACAAGGGCAACAATTTCTGTGGGTTTCACTGTAGCTTTTTCCCGCGAAAATTTCCAGGTCCAAGCTGAGATTATAGAACTAGTAGCGGGAAAGAAAACTAGCGGGAATATGGGCCACGTGGGACGGTTGTTCTTTTGGACTTTTAAGGTCCAATTGTGCTGTTGGCCAATCGATAGGTCCGTAACATTACATATTTCATGAGGTTTGTGGGAAAATTTGTCCTTCTCTTTGGTCTAGAACAAAATTGTATCCCCTATTTCATCGAAAAATTGTATCCCCTATTGGTTTCTTCAACGATAATGTTTCAGTAACAATTTTTCGCGTGAATATTAATCATCGACGTTTGTGAAATGATGGCCGTTAATGAGATAGTTAAATTGTTGAGAGAGTAACTTAGTCTCGTAATTTTTGAAAGCCTATGGTATCCAAATAACTCTTAAAAGGTATTTGGAGCTATATGTAGTTATAACAATGTTGTTTGCTCACATGTTTAGAAAATTTTCTGAGTCTCTACATTGGTTTTATTGTTCTCTGAGATTGTTTGATCATTTTACATTGTCATTCATTGATGTTTTACTGAATTTTGAATCGAGTCGACATTTGACATGGATACAATTTCATGTATATCGTAATATCGACATGTACAAGCCATTTTATGGACCTAAAGAGAGAGAACAAAAATGATGAATGCCTTAGTTGGAGGGCATGATAAACAGAGCATTGTCTAAGGTGACCTCCATCACTACATAAGATGGGGTGGATTATATGGTTTGAATTCCAAAAAGCCAATAGATTAGGGAGGGGCACACATCCTAGAGCTTTTCTCCCAATTCTCAAACTTCCACATGCCCTTTGGCCCTTGCTTACTCCAAAACCTGAAACTTTAATCCTTTCCACGTTTTCTATGGCACCATCTAAGAGACAAATAGATACCATGATCTAGTTTCTGGGTCCTTGATGTGACTGCAATGCAAATCGAGTTACTCGAGTATAGTTATATTTGTTATATATAGGAACTTTTCAATCTTAACAACATTCGAGTTGAAATGGCCGAGTTGATCTAAGGCGCCAGATTAAGGTTTTGAACACTGGACATGTTTTCGATAAATCAAAAGACCGAGTAAACACGAGAGAGTTAGACTATTGTATGCCTAATCATGTTATGTAAATGTCTTATTATATAAAGTTTTGGGTTTAAGGACAAAACACTATAGTTTTGGGTTTAAGGACAAAACACTATGCTTATATTTTGTTCAAAACACTATAGTTTTGGGTTTGAGGACAAAACACTATAGTTTTGGGTTTGAGGACAAAACACTAAAGTTTTGGGTTTAAGGACAAAACACTATAGTTTTGGGTTTAAGGACAAAACACTATGCTTATATTTTGTTCCTGAGACCTGGATGTTTGTTTCGCAGTATTAGCTAGAATTGTATTAAATAAGAAAGTCAAGTTAGTTAATCCCGCGTTTGTTGTTAATAGATACTAAAATAAAGAGGCTTGAGTTGGACCTGTTTTTGAGTTTGTCCTCCCTACACCGTGCTAGCATGGGTACTCCATTTTAACGCCCCTAGCTAACACCATCTCACTCCTCCCTCTCTTCATCTCTCACTTTCTCTCTCGATCTGGTTTTTCTACCACCGATCTTCCTCCTTCTCCGATCACGAGATTTCGATGATTCCCAACACCACCTTCTCTTCACTCTTCGCCATCTTCGACACAGACGTCGAAAGAGGCTCCTTTCTCGACCTGCTCGGCAACTCGAAGTACGAATCTCTGTTCGATTTCGGGACCCAAACGACGACCTCGTCTGACTCGATAATGATGATGCCACCTTAGCAGCAGCAACAATAGAGAGTAGTAAAACAGTCGCCGATGTCATCTACAATTCTGACAACACCCAAAAACAGTAAGCTTCATTTCCATGCCCTTTCTTGCATGAATCCAACCAAATCTATCCAAGATATGGGAAAATCTGGGTTTCTACATTTTGTTGGATTCACAGGAATCAAAAAGGAAGACCTGAATCAGATTTACAGGATTTTGTTGGATTTTTTTGATTTGAATCTTGGTATCTAGGAGTGGATTTTGTTGGATTTGATTGCTGAACAAGCAAGAATTTACTGAATTTGATTGATCTAGGAGGATTTTTTCTCTTGTCCTACTAATCAGTCCCATCTCACCTAACATAGTATAATTTTGCACTTATTTAGCCTACTCAAACGAGGCAGGACAAGTATTAATATTAAGAAGTTTCACAATTACAATGAGTACCAAACGTCTAACAATAAGTGACTTTACTATTTGAGTGAATCAATATGATGTATCTAGAACTCATCGTTCCAATTGACACAAGTTATTGTTCGTCTCTCACATGTCTATTTAACGTTTATAAAGTTTCATTCTATCTTGGGTAGTAGATCATACATACCTTAAGTTGGTGCGAGAAGAATAGATAAAATTTCGCCATAACTAGTACATTATGTTATTTTTATGCTTATTTAGTCAGCTAAGAGTCTTATGCTCAAACCCTAGGTGTATGATTAAACCTATATTGAACATGTTCATAAGTCGTACGTTGTGAAGCCAACATTCTTTGTACCGAAACATCGGGTTCTTTATCAGATCTATCGTAGAAACACGGGTAAAAAGGGTTTTTACCAGACTGGTAAAAAGAACTACTGCTCAAAAGACTTACCTCCGTTATGAACCTCACAGTCCGCACAGACGAAGAAAGGTAGTTTCGGGTGGGACCAGGTGATCAACGGTCCCGAGTGGGAGAGTCAGTGAGCCAATCATGGTCAACGTCACTTTGTGTTCTTGTTAGCCCTTTCCCACGTGCCGATCTGCGCGAGCGTGCCGGCTGATATACAAAGCGGGTCGCTTTTTGTAACAAGAGGGCCGACAACCATAAAGCTAAGATCCAAGTCCAAAATTAAATTTACAAAGCTACAAAAAAGCCCATATACAGTCCATATTGCACGTGCGACTGAATTATTACTCCACCACATCCCCTAAAAACCTTTTCAATCCTCATCCCAAAAACGAAAAAGTCTAATAATTAAATTATTTCAAAGTATCTTGTTAGCATGGAACAAGATCATCAGATTTGTATGTTCGCCAAAAAGACAATAATGATCACATTCATATTTGTTAAGAATTTTTCATGAATAACTACACAAATGATTATTAATTAGATGGGTAGTAAATCATCTCTAATGTGATGCACTCAACTAATAGATGAAGAGATATCAAGTAAATTTCGTTCCAAATTTGGCATCATTCCTTACGAATACGAGAAATAAACATCTTTAAATTTGTTGCGCACCTTCATTGTGAAGGATTTGTTTGTGGTACATACATATATGATATATACATACATATAACTATTGGCGGGAGCAACATGTGCGGTAGGAGATGGCATGGGTTTTGGAAAATTTGTTTGGAAAGACAGATATGCATAGCATAGCAGAGAATTTTGTGGTTTCTTGATCAGTAGTAGAGCAGCAAAATGATTATATGTATTAGAGCAATGAAATTGGTTTCAATACGAGAGATCAAAACTTTTTAATTGAGCATCACACTCATCAGTGAACGCACGCGCGATCTTTGATAGTTAGACGTACAATGTTTTCTTCAAAACTAAGTTTATGCAATTTGGTTGTGTCCTATAGAAGTAATAAGGTGCACCAATCAACAAATTTGACAAAGTCTATGATTAATAATTGAAAACAAAGATGAAAAGGAAATCATTCCATTAGTCAAGAGAACACAAAAGAGATATACTTGTAGAAAATTTTTTGTATGCAATACTTGTATATACATAGTATAATCTTAGTTATTCATAACAAATTTTATGTTTAACCATCTATATATCAATATTATATTTTCTAATCTCATCCTCTCACATATATCATTTTACATGTATTAAATATACTCAGATACTCAAGGTGTTCCGTTATTTCCCCCTTTCTCACCAAAACACCCTCCTACACCCTATGCATAAGCAAGTTCAAGACTACAGGGGTAGTAAGGATAATTTACACATGGTTGATCCGTCTATATATAGGCACAAAGTTTCATCAATCATATCATTTACTCTGCACACTTATTTTGTTTCTTTTTTTCATCCGATGGAACATGATGATCAAAAGGAGTTGCAGCTTCTTCCTGGTCCTCCCTCCTCACAGTGGACACCCCCTCGGCCGTCTGATCCTTCTTCGCTACGATTCCGATCGAAGCCAGCAGTTGAAGCCCTACAAGCGCCCAACTCTCTCGACCTCCAACTCTCCATAAGTGTGAGACCACTGAGGTCAGCTAACAACGTTTCAGAGTACGAACATCATACGACGACGGGGTTGAGTTGCGTGGAGGCGCTGAAGTGGCAGGCGGCGGAGCAGATACGAATGGCGGCAATGGAGAAGGAGTACGTGGAGAGAGTGAGGGAGCTGACGAGGAGGGAGATGGAGCTAGCGCAGTCGGAGTTCACACGTGCGAGGCAGATGTGGGAGAGGGCGAGGGAGGAGGTGGAGAGGGCGGAGAGTATGAAGGAGAAGGCAATGCGGCAGATGGATTCGACGTGCATGGAGATCACTTGCCAGTCTTGCAGGCAAAGGTTTAGGCCATAATATATTTGCATATGATGAACTAGGTTCTGATCGATCGAGTTGAGCTCTGGCCGGAGTTGATATTACTGTTATGATGGTTTAACGTACCAGTAAGATTTTGAAAAACTTATTGGATTCCAGTTTGCGAGATTTCTTTTAACAAATTAAGGAGGAGAAGGGGAAATGATATCAGTAGTGATCGAACGAAAAGATGAGAGAGAGTGGCATGAGATGGGTTTTCTGTGTTTCTCTTTCTTCTTTCTTTCTTTCACGTTGTGATCTGTAAGATGAATAATTGAGCTGCTTATTGGTTTCATTTTTAGTCCAGTCTTTCTATTGTACCTCTAAATAATTAAGATTGTGATGAGCTTAGTTTTGGTCATGAAGCAAGGTTCAGAATTTCTGATGCGAGTTTCATGATATATATTTTTCTGAGTTGTGTATAATCCGCTCCCACAAAGTGCAATACTGCAATGCCATTTCTGAACGTATAAGCACAAAGCTGGAGCATGAAAGTCAGTAAACTGGAAACACGAAGATCAAGTGTGTCTCATGATTTTGAAGCCACATGCATGGTGGCCAATGACTTTTTAGGTTTACATGTCTGGTTTATATATATGTTGACCTGGTGCTCCACACTGCAAATGAACTGACTAGCTAGCTCACTGAACATCACAGACAAACATGCTAAAGACTAAACACAATCAACGTAATCGCTTGCACTAGAATTTAGAATCCGAATCGCTTAACCAAATCAATCACTGATCGATATTTAGCTTATCGCGATCAACGCTAGTTTATGAGCAGAGAGTATAAACATTTTTTTGTTTGTTTTGATAATCTGAGCCCGTATATACAATTTAGAATTTGGTACTTGAATTAAATTAAGAATAGTTGTATCACAGATTCTGTAAAATAACAAATGAATTATTAATTCTTGCAAGCAGAAACCAAGTGCAAGGTATATATAGCCAAATTCCTCTCTCTTTTTTTGGGTACGTATCATATTAATAAGATTTAGGCAGTCTGCAAGTTCATGATGATCAATAATTTTCTCAACTGGAGAAAGCCATGAGAGGGCCAAGGAATAGTCAAATGTGACACAAATAGAGAGTCAAATGATCGCAGAACCTTGATGCTGATATAGAAAGGCAAATGAATCAGAACAAAAAGGTAAGTAAAATTCAGCAGCAACAAGACACTAGTATCTACACAGCTAGGCTGTATACACTTGGATTCAACTTGGTGAACTTTTGCTCATGAAACCAAACACCCACTACCCATGTCTCCAATCCAGACGACCCAAAAGAAACATTTTTCGGATAGGATCAGATCACTTTGATCACGACTTTACTTGCCCAAGTTTTAAGCATAACGATCAAAGAAACATTTTTCGGATAGGATCAGATCACTTTGATCACGACTTTACTTGCCTAAGTTTTAAGCATAACGATCAATCACAGTAATGAAACAGTCACCAGCTCTATGATAGCTTTACCTTCATTTTTCAGCAACCTCTCTTCAACACTACATCTTATATTTCTCGATCGATTCAGTTAATCATCCGAGAGTGGCCAGCTGCCTTCAATAATACAATGGTTTGATTCATTGATGGGGTAAGAGTAAGAGAGAAAGGAAGCTAGACACATTCTAGTGGATGCAAATTTGAACCACAAAGTCGATCTCAAAATTAGGTGCTTCTGAAAAGTGCTAGTGCAAATGGCAAGGGCATGAGGAGGAAGTTTTTTTTTATAATTTTTTTAAAGTTAATCCTAAATAATAAGCTTGATTCTTTGATTGGTTGCCAGAATCTTCCGTAATGATGAACTTCATTATAGACATGTACCGGATAGTAGACAATCATGAACTTCAAAAATTTGAGCTGTCATTATATGAGCCAACAAAATATATATCAATCTCTCACCACTTACAAAACCCTAGCTCCTCTTATGGAATCAGAGATAGACAAACATAAAACAGTAGACAAATTCGGACTCGAGGATTCGAATCAAAAACTTATGTGAATGAGCGATTAAAAGATGAAGGTTGTTAATTAGTATCGGGATGTATATGGTACACTCATTTACAACTAGGAGAACATAAATTAGACCTTAATTAACTTATATCGTAACATATATGTACCCTCTGGCCGGCCACTATTACCCTTAACTTTGTTTACTGTCTATCCTAACAAAATAATGATTCCATATGGGATATCTTTCTGATTCACTATATGCAATTGAGATTCCCAGAACAGTCTTTTCTTGTGCAAGCATAATGAGCATGCACTGGAAAAGAAGATGCATGTCATGATCTAGTGGTTTCATTATCATCCTTTTATGAAGAAAGATTGGTTTTGGTACTGCACAGAGAGAGCACAAGCTATTGCACACAACCATCAAGCTAATCATCATCATCATCATCATCATCATCATTTCCTCCCCTATTTTCTATATTTACTATCTTCTCCACTATATCTTTGTAAAGAACCATAAAATCTTTACCAGGATGCAAAAGAAAGATTCCAATAATCAAGAACTCGAATAAACTTGTCCTATAGGAAAGAGGGTGAACCCAACAGTTGTTTTCATAAGATGCTCCACAGAAAAAGTTCATGGCTCTGAATTCATGGTGACCTAAAATTGATTTAAAACATGTAATAGTTATTTTCTGTTGATCGATGGTGATGATAATAACCAGTACTACCCTCGATCTGACATATGATCACCCACGTTATGGAGAGGCCTTTGTCTTGAATATATAGCATCAGCTGGGAAATACCAAATTTCCGGGCCATAATAATCCACTCGTTCAGAAAGTTCAATAACGAGCAGGATAAAAGGAAGTAGGGCAGGTTGTGTCTCCTATCAAACTGCTCATAATTTTGACATAACCTTAACATTTGTCTTTTCATATTGTCCTCATATGATCACCAGATGATGCTTTCTTCTTTTTCTTCTATCTTGTTTAGTGTCACTAAATCTTACAAATTTATGGTCTCTAAACTCATAAGGTGTTTAAGGATCTTGTATGAGCTACTGATCTCTTACAATGAGTGTCTTTGCATATATATCAAGTCTTTCTCAATAAGTCAGATGCTGTTGTATTCAGGACAAGGAAATCTTCTGCTGATCTCCCCACGGATGAGCAAAATTAAGAACGCCACACATTGTATACTTATCAAAACAAAAAGGACATACACACTCCAAAATTCGTACATCTGATAATTTCATTTTGTACTGAGTTTACATACATATCATACAGTTTTAATATCTGGTGCGCATATAATTTGCTCTTTTAATTTAGTGACGTGTACAAATTAACATTTACAAAATCATAACCATATATATTAACCATGAATTTCATAGCATATAGAACCATGAAATTGCCAATCCGGACCAATGAGGGTTAATCCCCAGTATGGTAGTCAAGTACTGTATTATTAGATCGAGTTTGTCATATGTCCATGACTACAGTAGATCAGTTTCCCGGGTTGTTTCCCAGGCCAGCACCTTTGAGAATATAAACAACATCATGTACTTTACGAGTTCTCATGAATACAAGTGATAAAGAATTGGGGGAAAATCAACTGTCAAAACGAAATTAGTAACGTATACATGTTTCGAAAGCATCACATATATGAGTAGTGCCTACATACCTTACCTGTTCGAACTGGTAATTGTGGGTGGGAATGGGATATCAGATTATCAGTGATAGCCAGGCAACACTAGAAACGAAGTTACTACTTCTGATCAAATTGATGAGTAAGCTTTTAGAGCATTTCTAACAACTCATGTAAACGTCAAATTATTTCTATTTTAGAGGAAAAAAACATAAGTTTTCAGCTCCAACAGCTCATGTAAAGTATCCTCTAGAAAAACTGGGAAGAGAGAGAAAAATATACTCTATATTTATAGAATTCTCAAAATTTTATATTTCATGGTCAAATCTCTAAAATTTATTGTTTACCTTTTAAAATCCACTCTATGTCCACTCACTCTCCTAAAAATAAAATAAAAATGTCATTATATCTCTCTAGTGAAAGATTGATCGAGAATATTAAACATGTAACATGTGATTTTTATTTAAATAAATATTTAATAATTATATATAATCATTAAATTATACAGAAAAATATTTAATTTAGTAGAGTAAAATAGAAAAGCTGTTGGAGTTGACCCCTTTTATTTATAGAGATTTTTTTGTTTTCCTCTCTTATAATAAAGAAATTATACAAGAACTGTTGGATATACTCTTAGAGTTGATGCTAGAAAATTAGGACAAGATATTAGAGCAAACTAATAAACTGAAAGGTCAAATATATCAACGACGATTGCTGCAGCCGTTACAAACACTTGGTCAATTGTAAAATGTTATCTTAGATACCGTGACAAAAAATCTTGCCAAAATAAGAGCAAAACTAAAATTATCTCTATTATAAAGGAAAAATATCATTTTTTGCTCCAATAATTCATGTAAATCATCCTCTATAATACATAAAGTGTAAAGAGAGAGAATGAGATCCTTTATATTTATAGAATCTTCTAAATTTGTATATTTAAGATGAAATCTCTCAAATTTATTGTTTTGTCTTATATATATAATTCATTATGTCTCCTTAAAAGAGAAAAAAGCTTCATAAAATTAAAATATTTAATATGAGAATTGAGATTTGATTGTAATAAATATATAAAATTAATGCAGATTCATTAAATTATACATAAACACATCTAATTTACATAATAGTATAGAAGAATTGTTGGAGTTTAGCTCTAATTTTTATAGAGATTATGTGATTTCCTCCTTTATAATAAAAAATTAATAAAAGTGCTGTTAGAGATACTCTAACAAAAAAAACGCAAGCCAAAGTAAAATAAATTGGAAATAAAAATATTATTCTTTCTCACAAATAAACTCTAGCAAACCTATCCCAACTGTGATTGCATGCAGTGGCGTAGCTTTTATAGGTGGGTCAGAAGCGAATTATTATTATTATTTTTAAAATAAACTTCATCAAAATACATAACTTGCTTAGATTGATTGATCAAAATAAATTTGCATATTTTGGGTCATACATGATTTGATAAAATTATAGATTTTTTTGTAGTAAAATTGTCTCATCATCTCTAATTATTAGTTAACTAACTAAATACAATAAAAACTTATAAGAAAGAAAGGAATTACGGATCGAGCCACGTTTGAAGTGTCAAGTGGTGGTTTGGTAAATGAGTTAGGTAAATATCTTCATTTTGTTTTCACTCTTCAAGTCTTCATGATAGAGGGGTCAATTACACATTAAACAATAATTATATATTTATAAAAGTTTGATAAATTTGAACCAATAATATTTGTTTCAAAAAAAATTAGAAGAGTCATTTGACTGTTCTGGCTTTAGGCTGGCAACCCCATGATTGCATGAGTACCTGAATGGTTCTTATTTGGATTATCCTTGTACTTGGATTATCATAGTTATGTATCCATACAGCTTTCTGGTATTTGATTAGTTATACTCATTCATAAGTGCTCAAATTGGCATGGGTTGAGTTGGCAGAATACAATACTTTACTTGAATTGATTACATTCACTAATGACGTCTTTCACTTCTGGAAAATGACTGCATAATTGCACTCTTTGCTTTCTTCTATCCTTCTCAAATCATTGAAAGTTCATGTGATTCTCATGGATTGTTTCCTTGCATCTTAGATGTATTACTTTAGGCACACATGTTAGGAAAATATTTGTGTCAATACCGGTATTAACACGTGCGTCTAAACTCTCTCTTATTTACATACTTTTATCAATGTACATCATAATCTTAGCCATTTAAAAGTTTAATTACCCAATTTAGATCACCGCTGCAAAAAAAATCAATTTGAAAAAGATAGTTCGTTCTGCTAAATGCATCAATCAAATGAACAGTTATGGTGAAATTTAGAAGCCTCATAAATGAGAATTTTTAGAAGCTACAGTAGAACCATATGACATTGCCTAGTGGTGCTACACTCCATTCAAAATTAGACACGTGGATTTTTTACGACTAAAAATAGACACTAATATTTTCAATGTTTTATGAAATGACATTCATGAGTATTTAGTGAATTCAAACTAGGATTTAGGGTTTTAATGTTAGGGTTTAGGGTAGAGTGATAGGGTTTATGGTATAGGGTTTAGGGTAGACACTAGTAGAATAAACGGCTCATGCGATGAATTTATTTATTTTCGTCACATAAGATTGGACTGATGCGACAAAAATAATTAACATGCTTGTTAACTGATGCGACGAACACGTTTTGTCGCATAGTGCTGACAGATGTGACGAAATAAATAATTTTAGTCGCATGAGTTCACACTTATGCGGCGAAAATTGTTTATTTCGTCCCATCAGTTTTTTTTGATTCCGTCAACATTTCCTCCATAGTGCTGACTCATGCAACAAAAGATTCAAATTTTCGTCGCATCAGTTTACTCTTATGCGACGAAATTTGTTTATTTCGTCACATCAATTCAAATTTTGAATTTTGAATTCTTCCGCCAAAATTCAAAAATTTTTCTTCTTCCCCCCTTTTTTCTTCTTTCTCCATTTTCTTCTACTTATTCACCACCACCTCCTCCGCCACCACCATCGTACCACTACCACCCCACCACCTCTTCTTCTTCTTCTTCTTCTTCTTCTTATTCTTCCTCTTCCTCTTCCTATTCTTCTTCTTCCTCCTCCACCACTACTGTACCACCACCTCCTCTGCTACCACCACCGTACCACCACCCCCACCCCCACCATCTCTTCCTCCGCTTCTTCTTCTTCTTCCTTCTCCTCCGCCAACACCACCGTCAAAACAAAAAAACAAAAAAAATCCAAATGCAAATTAAATTAAATTAATTCATTTTTAAATTTAAATTATAACAAAAATACAAATTAAATTAAATTAATTCATTTTTTATTTATTGAAAAATCTGAACCGACGACATATTTTTCGTCGCATAAGTTGATGCGATGAAATGAAATCGTCACATCACCCTTTTCCTCTACTATAGTGAGAGTGATAGGGTTTATGATTTAGGGTTTATAATTTTAAAAACAAAAAAATCTAAAATAGTATTTGACAAAATAGGACAAATGCATTTTTATGCTGAAAATCCACATTTCTAAATTTGAGTGGAATGTAGCACCACTAAGCAATATCAAGTGGTTCTACCGTAACACTGAAAAATTTCTCCTCATGAACTCCAAACCCCAAACTCTATACTCCAAAATAACTTCAACCAAACCAGAGGCATGACCTCTAGAAGAACGCACTCGGGCTCGTAGGAGAAGCAATTAAAGAGTCACTCGCTCTGATACCATGTCAAAGCGCGAGCGACAAGCGTGACATGTGGATCATCCTTATACCGATACTGTCCTAACTTAACAACTTTTAAGGTGTTGGGTTTTATCTACAAAATGTCTCAGTACAATTATAAATGATTCACCCACATATATGTTATATTTTATTTGTCATTTTTCTGATGTGTGATCTCTCATCTCTAAAATTATGTGGTGGAGACCATCTTGAGGCCTTAGACAAGGGGATTCCATTTCACCTTACTTGTTTCTGTTGTGTGCGAAAGCTCTCTCCAGGTTGATTATAGAAGCTGAGACAAAAGGTAGATTACATGGTCTTAGGGTTTGTTTGGAGGCTCCAATGATTGGTCACTTGCTATTTGCTAATGATTCTTTTATCTTCTTCCGGGCAGATGGGGAGGAGTGTGGGGTGGTGTGAGTCATTCCTTGTGATTGCAAAAGAGTCTCAGGGCAACAAGTGAATTTTCAGAAGAGTAGTGTATTGTTCAGCCGCAACATATCCTTGGAAGCTCATATGCAGTGAGCTGATCAGTTAGGCGTTACTAGAGTGCCCAAACATGAGAAATATCATGGTCTGCCTATCGAGGTAAGTTATTCCAAAGAAGAAGCTTTTCAGTTTATGAGAGAGAAGATATAGAAGAGATCAAAAGGCTGGCGAGATAAGACGTTAAGTTTGGCAGGAAAGGAAGTTCTAATTAAAGCGGTACTACAATCGATTCCAACATATGTGATAAGCTGTTTTGAGCTGCCAAAGCACCTATGCACAGCTATGTACTCTCTTTTAGCTAGATTTGGGTGGGGTGATCAGGAGGGAAACGAGAAAATACATTAGAGATACTTTAGGGCGGTGGCCTTCTATTTTATATCTAGCGGTACCCGACCCGCATTCAAACAAAAAAAAGAAACCCGTATAAGAAAAGTAAATTTGTTTTACATATTCGCCTCCGGTAAAATACGGAGGAGAAACACCAAGCTGAATTCCAGTGCCACAATGAAGAAGACGAAGAAGCACGACTTCGAGTATTGCCCGGTTTGCAAGCTGAATCATGACCAAGGTCCAAGCCACAAGTACATCCCCAGCCACACCAAGTCCCTCTCTACTTTCCTCTCCCGCTTCCAGTCCAAGCTCTCCGACGTCGTTTTCTTCCTCAACAACCCTACCTTCCTCCGCCTCGAATACGCCGCTCGCAACCGCCTCTGGTGCGTCTTCTGCGATTTCGACATTGACGAGCGGGACAGCTCCTTCGCCTGGTAAGATCCGTTCTCGATCGCCGTTTTTGAATTAGTTGTGATATTTGTGTTTGATTGATGAGAAAACAGAGTCAAATTGTGGATGATTGATGTGCAAATTGGTTGAGATTTGAGACTGTGATCGTGAAATCGGTGTTTGATACTGTGTTGTTGTTTATGATTATCAGTGCCAATGCCATTCATCACCTTGCGAGTGCCGAACATCTGAAGAATTTGAAGCATTTTTTGTGGAAATACGGTGGAGGAATGGATTCTGTGGATAAATTTCGGATATTGGAACCTGACATTTCTAAGGTAAATGAGGACTCGCTTCTATTCTATGGCATTGTACTCGAATAGCATTCTTTTCTTTTCGAGATAAGTTATTGATCATTAGTTGTGGCTGCAGTGGGAGAAGAAGTGCAAGGCATTGAGGACTGAAGCTGTACCCGGAGGAGGACTGATGTCAGGACCTTCGAATGATATCCATACTAAACTTCAATATGGAATTTTAGATACTTTTGACAATAGTAGTAGTTCAAGTCTTTCAAATGGTGTTATGCCTTTACTATATCATACAAATGAGAATCAGGTATCCAATTCAGGACTCTTCCAAATTGCAAACGGTGGCTGCTTTGTGCAAGAGGTTACTGCCTCCTCTACTATACTTTCCCAAGGTTTAACAGGTACGCATGTTTGTTTACAGGATTTGGATCTTTTGTTTATGAATATATTCAGCTTGTCTAAGAGGTTCCTCCCGTATTTTGAAATATGCTTATGTTAAGTTTCGTGATATGCCGTGTGCTTATTTTTGTGACCTCAGTTAGTAGCCAGGGTTATCTTATTTCTAATGGTAGAAAAGGCTCAGCTGATGGCAGTTCTAATAATGAAGGGGTAAGTTTGGTCATGCAATTCTTTAGGAAGACCAAAGAGCTTTCTATCATATGATTCAATTTAAAAGGGCCATAATTTTGGCTAAAAGTAATCTGCTTCTGATGTAGATGAACAAGGTTTACCATCAAGGAAGAATGGCACCGGGACAGAGTAGTTCCCAAGGTAGTTCTCTGTGTTTATCTGAAATCCTATTAAGCTGAGGCCAGATGTGTGCATATTTGAACATTCAGATAACTCTAATGAAGTATTGCAAAGTTTATAGACCTGTCTGATATAGGTAGAGTTGTATTTTATCTGATATAGGTCAAGCATGCTCATTTATGATACTTTTTACTTTACCAGGTGTTCACAGTCTCACTCAAATTCCTTACAAGGGTCCTAAAGATGCTAGTGGAAATGTGCATACTGGAGCATTTCCTCCTTGGTTTGCAGCTGAGGAAGAAAGTCAGCTTAGTAATCCACTACAACGAGTTTCTGCTACCCCTATTCCTCTGTCAAATCAGGCAGGGAAGTCCAAGAAATTGAACCCAAAACGAGTGGGAGCAGCTTGGGCAGAAAGGAGAAAGAGAGAGATGGAGATGGAGCAAAGAGGTGAGATTGTCAAGAACGATTATGATGCTAATTGGCTCCCCAATTTTGGTGGAGTTTGGCAATCTGGTACCCGGAAAGAGGCTAGAAAAGAATTTGAGTTGGAGAAACATAATTTAGTTAAGGTTGAAAGTCAATCTGAGATGCCAATCAAGATAGAGCCTTACGTCAGCAAAAGGATGGTGAGTTCCATATTTCCACTTACTCTGTCTCTTTGTTGATCACTGAAAGTTTAAGATTTCTAAAGCTAGTTTTTGTCTTTGATTAGTAGTGTTTCTTTGCTTATTGTTGTGGTATAACATAGGTTGCATGATATCTCATATATTATATTCATGTTAGGACTTGTTATATTATTTCCATAAGCCTCCCAGTAACTGGTAAGTGCCAAATTACAGGGAGGTGTTTAATTGTCTCTACTTTTTTTGCCCATGAAGATAATCAATGAAGGCTTGTACTCATATTAAAACTGTTTCTTGACATGTATAAGCCTTATTTGTTTAACTTTTGTATGAAATGCGACACATCACAACAGACAAAGTTTTAAGGCTTGTGTGTTTCCTTTCACGCAGCGAACAGGTGCAAGTGAATAATTCTGTGATTGTGAGTTGATAGTTGTCTGAAGTCGGACGTTTGGGAGAACCACATACATATGTTCTGCCTTTTTTCTCATGAGTGGAAATATGAAGGGAAGGCTGCAGCGCTGGTGTAATCAGTTTGTAGGCCGGCTATTGTACAGCATAGAACTGTGAGATCAACTGCTCATTGTAATTGAATCAGATATAGGCAATGTGAAGTTTTCCCTATGAAATATTTTCAGCCTTATTTTTGTTCTTCCATGTCTCTTGCATGTTGAACATGAGAAAGATATCAGGTTTTGGATCAACCAATGCTGACATATGACTGCAGAACTTTGCACCTACGACATGTCTCCGCTAATAGAAATGTATTAGGAACTGCAAATTACAGCCTGCACTTGGACTGCAAATTCTAACATGTACATTTTCACATCCCAGACATCCACAGGCACAAAAATTGTTTGGGACAAAAAAACATTGTTCAAAATCATGATCTCTTTGTGACAAAAAAAAAACGCATCCTCTTACATTTTCCAGTCTCGTACGCTTAAACCCATGATTTTTATCCGATAAAAAAACCATGATTTTTAAGAAATTGTGAAAGTGATATGTTGAGCTCAAAGTGCAGTTTTGGAGCAACAGAAATTACTCAAATAAATTAGATTACTGATTGAACTTCTCGTTTACTTGTGGGCCAAGTAGGAATACAGTGAATCTTTATCAACCTTCAAGCTAGGAATGTAGGCAAGATAAGTATGCTCTTCTTTAGGATAGTATTCCACGCATCAGTAAAAGACAAAAATTGAAGCATATATTTGACGGTGATAAGATGAACGGAATGTGTGGATTGAATAGGTCACCGTCGGTGATGTTGTACCGAATAATTTTCGGTATTCTTTGGTCGATAATCAAGACCTGGTGATAGAAGTCCTCTCAAGATTACCTATCGAGTCTTTCGTTAGGTTTATGAGTGTGTGGCAAGAGTGGTCTGCTCTCATAAAAAAGCTCTCGCTTCATTGCAATTCACCAAAAACACCTTCTACGCTTGAATCCCAATCTCTGTGGTTGGAGCTATAAACTTACATGTGATAAACCCCATAAGATTTCAATGCTTGGCAAAGAAGATACAAGTTTGGTGGCATTAATTAGACCTGCCTGAAGGTGTCCAGCAACACTCTTATGATAAGTTGATATATATTGCGGGATCAAGCAATGGTCTAGTCTACCTTCATCTTCTGTAAACTTCGAAGAATAATCCTCTGTACATATGTAAGGATGAAATCGTCGTATGGAACGCAGCAACAAAGAAGCATAGGTATTGTTGATGCGAAATTTCCGCCGCATACAAGTCAAAGAGAAATCCGTTGAAATCCGAGGTGGATCATCGTAGGGCTTGTTGAGATATATATCCCACATTGGGAATATGGGACCTTGCCTGTGGGTTTATAAGAGTTTGGGCTACTCTCTCTATTGCCAATTGGTTTTAGAGTTGAACCCCAGACTACTTTATCATGGTATCAGAGCGGGTTACCCAAGTCCACGTGTGAAGCCCAAAGGCCACACGAACTCCACGACCACCCAAGTTGTTGTCCACGTGTTAGGCTTAAAGATTCGCCACACGTGCGGGGGCGTGTTGAGATATATATCCCACATCGGGAATATGAGACCTTGCGTGTGAGTTTATAAGGGTTTGAGCTACTCTCTTTATTGTCAATTGGTTTTAGACCTTGTAGGAATGCTTGTTATGTGCACGACTTTGACCTTTGAGGTCTTTTGTCCATACGTGAGAGTTTTACTTGGTGTTGGGTTCTTTGTAGGGTTAAAAGTCGTAGTCTCTCGTGGAGTTTTTGAATTTTTAACACACATTACGTATAAAAGGTTGAATTGTCAAAACATAATATTTCATTCAAATTATGGCAAGAACATGTATCTCCCTCTCTACCCTTGTCTTTAATGGGTCAGAGAGTAATAATCTTGATCGATCACTATTGGGTTTCGGATTCATTTACGGTAATGCTGCAGAGAATCTTGATCGATCACTATTGGGTTTCGGATTCATTTACGGTAATGCTGCAGAGTACAAAGTGGTGAGGATTTACCAAAGCATATGGATTCTGATGCTGATGGAAAGTTTATAACCTAAGTCTTCACCCGCAGTGAAAACTCATGGAGAGAAGTTAAAAGATGTGTTCCGCCAGATGATTATGAATGGCGTGTTGTATTGCTTGGCAGGGACCAACTCTGTTAGGTCTGTTTTCTCGTTTGATCTGCATGATGAGGTAGTCCACAACATGCCAATGCCGCCTCGTTATAGCATTTCCCCTCTCATGTGTCTCATGGCCAACAGCTCTACATGGAAAAATTCGGTTGCATTTTTAACCTACGATGAAAGCCAGTATGATCTTTTGGGTGATTAAGATGGATTCCAGTACACAAATGCCTACATGGAACTGGACTGCACAGTTTACAATCAAAAATATCATGCAAATGGGTATGATCGATTTTCCATTCTGGGAAGAGGATTTATATCTGTTTGTCAAGAGGCGATTACATGCAGAGCTTGGTTTCAGTATTCTAAATGCGCCACAACTTAACTATTTACAGGCTAAGACTCAGATGAATGGTATCAATATATTTTTAGATCTGCAGTAACATGTATGTTTTTATAGTCAGATTGAGCAGCAAGGTGTCATGGAAATCAATTGAAAGAAATAACTCGGAACAATTTCGTAATGGAAACATATAACCATATATCTACTTTTTCCCAATTTCTCTTTTTTCTGATTTTTCTACAAGTTCTTACTGAGATCGCGAATAAGTCACAACTTCACAAGATGAAGATAAGAGACTTTGGAGAATTTTAAGTTAAAAGCTACAAGATACTATATTATACTATTGTAACTGCTTCGCCAAGGCAAAATTTTGAAGAATTTGTGTGACCCCTGATCCTAAAATTCCATAATTTCCCCTTAGAAGAAACTAAGTTCTCATCACACAGAAACTCCCAGGAAAACCACTTCTCAATTGTTCGATCCACATCATGCACTAGTACATCAGTAACATTCCCATTTCTTGCTAACATACTTGCAGTGTAAATGGCTGCCATCCTGCCTGGTGCCTCTGGCTTATTCCCGCTTGGTCCGTCCACCACCACCACATCCCATTTAAGCTCGTAAACTTCTTGTGGCAAACTTTTCAACGCAAGCTGACATTCTGATACTTGAAGCTGTTTTGAGCTTGGTGCACACAATGGGGTTTCCCTTGCATGCCTCAGCAGGTTGTAGGCCTCTTTTGCAGGTGCCTCATAGTCCACCTTGTAGATTCTGGTGGTGTTGGAATCTGATGTCATAGCGGTTATCTTGGTAGAGTCGTCCTCCAGAACGATGGTAGTGCCGCCTGCATTGATAGATGAGAGAGATAGATACTGAGGCTCCAGACCAAAAATGAGGAGGTTACAAGGAGCTCTCTGGGAAATGAGGTTTGACAGAAATTGGTATTCCTTTTTCTTCAGGGCCGTGGCGTTAATGGAGGCACTTTTCTCTGGTTGAAATTTAGTGCATGAAGAAGGATTGGAACATGAGTCTCCAAGAGGTGCTAAAGCAGTTAATGGATGTGAAGTAGAAGAAGAATATGTAGTTATCGATATTCTAACAAGTCTGAGTACAGAAATGATCGAAAGGAGCAAAACAAGAAGAGGGATGAGCTTCTTTCCGGCAAAGTTCATGTTAGTCTCTCCTCTCCAGTACTTGTGTCTATACAGTTGGTTTAGTTGTGCTTCAGGTGAGACAGGAGAGAACCGTACTAGAGGAATTACAGAAGATCGATAATGAGGCACTTCAGGGGGCATTGTTTCTGTTTCTTTGCTTTCACAACTCCGCAGACTGCTTTCACATCCTTCTTGTAAGAGGTGGGGTTTTTGATAATTTAAGTGAGGAAGAAGGAATGCTTTGCTTTTGTTTCAAGCGTTTCTTTTCCCTTCTTTTATTTAGGTGTTTGTAAAGGAATATTGCATTTTAAGATCGCTTTTGCTATTTGCTGATGACAACAACACAAAGGGTTGGTGTTTCAATATTTCTTCTTGAATCCTTGTGAGCTTGTTTGGTACTTATGAGTGAGGTTGAAGAAGGCTGGCTAGAGTAGTTGGCTGGGTCGTGTCAAGCTTAAATCATGACTTTGTCGACCCTGGTCAGTTATAATAATATGAATGATGATAACTGATTCTGATGGCCTATATGCATCCATATAAAGGGATTAGAGTTTTATTAAGGTGAATGCCATCCTTGCTGACACTTTGCGTTGGAACGCTTTTTAAAGCGGGGAGCATCACCATTGCAACCGATCCGTTTTTAGCCGCTGCAATTCCCTACAACAAAGGTTATTAGCCAAATCAGAAAGCGATGAAGCACAACCAAACAAAAAGAAAAAAAACCAAATTTGCCCGGTGTTGCAGTCCATAGCAGAATTTTTATTTAAAGAGATTTAGGAACTACATTATGCGTCCTATTCAGTATTGTCTGAGTTTGTTTCTGGCAAAAATGAGTTTAGGAACAAACCCCACAAATTTGATGAAAATGATGCGTTTGAAAGTTTTCTAGAATCTTTATCTCAGAGCTGATCAGGATCTATATTAGTGGGCGCCCGATGTTTTCAGCAACCAAGTGAGACATGGGATCAGAGATGGCAAACAACTTCTGCCACTGATCATCAGGGAAGGAGGGTTTAGTTAGTTTATTTCTTGAGGGGGCTATATTGGATCCCTCTTAGGGTCTTGGATGAGATTCAAAAATGTTTCATATTTATTCTGTGGAGCAAGATGAAATCAGGAACAAAAAGGCGAATTTTGAAGAAAATAGCACATTCAGATTTTATGAGAGCAAGACATGGAGAAACATGTACTACCTCAAAGGGAGATATTCTTAAAGGCTTCAGTGTTTAAGTAAAACATATGAAACATGGAAAAGATGTTGTAAACTTGTAATTACGAAAATTGTAGTTCTCAAGTGTTATAGAAGATGCTAAAAAAGCCAAACAAGAACGGCATATCTATTGCTTTAACTTTGAGGTACATGTTGATGTTGTTTCCTGCATCATCTAGCCTCTAGCAAACTTAAAACTTGAGGAATGACCTGAAATCATAGAGGAAAACACATCAGTCGCACATTATCACTAGAATAAAAAAACAATAACCTAATTTGCATAACTCCCGGTTCTAAGTTTCTAACTAACTGGTGAGTTCCTAAAATCAAAAACAAATGACATTGATCAAACATGCAACAATTTGTTAGATTTTGGAGAAGTTTGGCTATAATGTTTTATGTTTCATTTAACTGCCTGGCCTTTATGTCTAACTTCCACATCAAGAGAATAGACCAACAGACTAAAACCAGCACTTGGAATCACATTAAAAGCAGCTACACCAATTATCCTTTATATCACATCATCTACTGCTCAATATTGATTACATACAACATTAACAGCTGCTGCCTACTTCAACAGTCATAAGAAAAGAAAAACAAATCAAAAGGAAGGGAAATGTCCGAAGCGGAGTTGTAAAAGTTGGTCACCCCTTAGATTGCTTCGAATCACTGGGCGCCCATGTCTGAACCAAGCGGTATGGTTTCACAGATTGGTTATTCGTGGGCAGAAAACAAATAGAAAGAGGAAGAGACGGGGAGAGTGTAGAGGTTGAAGTGTATGAGGATGCTTGGAGGACAACTGAAGAGAAAGAGCAGAGTCCCCTCAAAACCCCTCGCTCAATCCAACACTGAAGATTGGATTGAAATTAATGTCCGCCTCCTAACTAAGCCCACGAATACTGAAATCAAGTCATAAGGCTACTCAAAAGAGGCACTCACTACTACTACAACAAACAAACATACACAAACAAAAATCAAGACATCAGAAACCTCCCACAGAGCTGCAGCCTGTGATCGGGCATTTGGCAAAAATGCTCAACAAAAAACTAAACCAAATATGAATCACATTAGAACACACTGGCATTCAACATCCAAAAACATATTGTGATATTACATTTTGGTAAAACAACAATAAATCTACTAAATTGAGATGGAAAAGCGCAGATTGAGAAGTAATGGAATACCTAAACAGATCCGACGATGATGTTGTTGATGGGAATGAAGATGAGCTTCACGAAAAACCCAACGAATCCCATCACAACAAACCCGACGGCTGTACGCAACGCCACCTTGGAGAATTCTACAACACACAATCAACCATACATTAAATCACCGAATTTCAATAACCAGAAGAAAAAAAACACAGATCGGCGCTCACCTTTGCGATCGGGCTTGTGGCACCTCTTGACGAGGCGAGCGCTGTCCTTAGCGAACTCTCTCAGAGGATCCACAACTGCGTCAATGGCGTCCATTTTTCTCTTCCTTCTACACCGAGAACGAGCAGACGGGGTCGTTGGAAATTTGGTTGTGCGTGATTCGAGATTACTCTTATATACCAAGGTCCAAGGTTTATTTACGAAATTCCAATATTACCCTTTCTTCCTGAGCAAAACAAGTTGAGCCGGCCGACCGTTGAGCTCACAAGTCATTGATGCTATTACATCATTATCTTTCTCCTCCTACCGCTTACCGGATCACAGTCACCAGAATTGACAGCTTATTGCCGGCAAAGGGGTGTTCAAGACTTCAAACCATAACCATAGAGATTTGGATGAAAAGAAACTGAGAATCACGAAACATTACTAAAAGTCTACCGGGTTTTTGATTCAGTTAGCGACATGAGAAACCTAAACTATAGAAACTGCGCATAAATACTGAACATGGCAGTAATAAACTTTCAACTGCTCTGGATCAAAGGGTCTTTAGACAAGTCTCTTGTCATCTCTCATTAAATAAAATAATAATAATAATAATAATAATAATAATAATAATAATAGTACTTGACGCAATCAATAAACTGCTGCAGTGCTCAATTCCTTTCCTTTGCACCACCTCGCCGCCAGCAAATTGTCGACAAATTAGTCTCTTTAACTGCACAGTAAAATTGGAAAACGAAAGTCAGTCTCCATTGTTTTGGACAGTTCATGCTTGGAATGGTAGTAAAGTTCAAGGATCCCATACATCAAATCAGGAAACTGATGCAACCACACCAGTGTGCAGCATTCAACTATTAAATGCAGCTAAGAACACTGACAGTAAAATTTTTGTTAAACTTTTTGTACATTCTTACTCTTACACATCACTTTAAGAGCTGAAACACCAGCACTTGTTTTGTTCCGGTTTGTATGCTTAGGCAGAGTGATGAATAGATAAAAGACATTGTAACTCAAAATCACGGAAGTACAAAATTGATCAGTTTCATGTTTTTCTAGGACTGGCAAGAGAAACAAAAAAAAGAAAACGTAGGCAATTCTACAATTAAAAAAGAAGAAATCAGAGTGCTACAAACTAGAGCAGAAAAGTTTAAAAGAGGGTCATTTTCAGGTGTCTGACTAGTAAAGAAATACACATCATGCAAGATGCTTCAGTTCTTATATCTCAAAGAATGGGAGAGTAAGATACAGAACACAAAAGATAACATCCAAAAAAGGTTTCCATGGATATTAATTTCTATCAACAAATGCCCTACCAGCAGCTGGTCGTGCTAACCACATGCAGTTGCCTGTCAAAATCATTATATGATTGGGCCAAGAATACTAATATCCCAACTAAAACTCTAATCACTGTCCATAAAACCAGTAAAGTTTCACATTGTGTTTATACCAACGGAAATGACCCTGATCATTAGTAACGGAAACTACTTCACTTAAATTTTCCTTATTTTCTACTCTTCTCATATTCCACACATAGCAACCGCGATCCATGGTCATAAAACTTGGAAGATGTAGATAATTAACCGAATCAAGTTTTAGTTGGATCACTATCAATACCCTATTCAACAAAAGACTTGTTTTCGGCCAGAAAGCACCAAATTATAACACAGGTAATTGCAACAGTAAGAAAATTGAAACTCAAACATGTTCACAATCCCCAGTAACAATAACATTATCAATCAAGTCATTTGGAAGCAGAATCAACAAGCATAACAATATTTAAGAAAATGCAACACACACAAATCAAGCCTTGAGATTCAAGCATCACACAAAATGTAGTGCATTCTGTTTTTACCTAAACCATGACTATAAAGATAAAAATTAAGAGACATTATTTATTTACCTGTGGCCATCAAGATTGCCCTGGCCACTGCTCCCTCCACTGACATCATCCGCCGCCGTCTGCCACACCGACTGCCACGCCTGCGACGGAGGCTGCCCATAAACTCCGGTAGGATCCATCGCCGGCCTCCCGATCATCATCCCTCCCGGCGCACCGGCCGGCTGGCCAATCGGCGGGTAATAGTAAGGCACCCCGCTTGCGGTGGCCCCCACCATGGCGACACCGCCGAGGCCGGCCTCGTCCTTGATCTCATCCCTAGGGACAATATCGACCAAAAAGTCGAAAATATCGGTGCGGGTGATAGCCGCGGCAATGTCGTTTTTCTGGAGAGTGCGTCGTTTGTTCTCCTCGGCGTGGAGCCATGACCTGATGGTGAGCTCGAGGATGAAGAGCTCGCAGGCCTTGGCGAAAAGGACGGGCGCCTCGGCTGAGATCATCCTGACGTCCTCGTCGGCCTTCATGATCTTCTTGATGCGCGCCAGGGGGAGCTGGTGGTTCTTGAAGTCGTTGACCTGCTCGATCTCGTGGCGCTGGTAGTTCCAGAACATCTGGAGCTGCTGCTGCTGCGCCTGGAGGAGGTGGTGGAAAGGCGGCGGCGCGACGGAGGACGGCGGAGGATGGGGCTGGGTGGGAGGGTAGGTGGCGGCGGCGGCGACGGCGTTGGAGTTGGAGTTGTTTTCCATTGATGCGGCGAACCGGGGAAGGGGAAATGATCGGAGGGTGGCGGTGATTATGTTTTGCAGGGATTTAATTTTGTGTGGTGGGATTTCAAAGAGGGAGGAGGAGATGGATATACGGGGGACACTGACAGAGATGAGGAAAGATGCTGTTTTATTGGGTCCTCCAATTGGATCGTGCCACCTTCGTCTTTATTTTTTAACTTTTTCTTATCTGATTTACTTTCTTTTTTGATTGAGTTGTTTGATTACATTCTCATTACAAGAGAAAGATAAAAAGGTAGAAATGAGAGAAGAGAACAGAGTTCGAATGAAACGTTCATTTTTTTAATAGGGTTTGGAACTGCTAAGTCACATGTCTCGTTTTATTTATTATATTAAAATTTTATATAAGAAAAAGAAGCTGTGTTTAAAATCCAAACATTTTTATTTATTTTTATACAATACATAATGTAACGTTTGTTGGTGCATGTGATACGGATATCGGTTGATTTTGATAACTAATGTCGTCAAAAATCTATTTAAAGAACAAGAAGTAAAAAATAAACCTGTTCTACTAGGGTTAGCTCCGTAAAAGCAAGAAGAAAAAAGCGAACAGGTCGAAGCTTGGTGCTTGTCCGACGGCGTCCCCCGTCGACGTTGGCTTTCGGCCTCGTCGTTGGCTTGCTGCCGGACAGGCTTGAGGGAGGAGATATTTGACCTGGTATGGAAGTGTTGTTGTTTCGGTTAGGTAGGAAAAATATCCCTCATGGTTGTAATATGTATTCACGTTAATAAAACTCTTGATATTATTTCTTAAAAAAAACAAGTGATCGGTTATCAAACATAGTTTCTCATTACGATAGGGATCTCATGTTCTTCCAAATAAGAGTCTGAGACATGTTGCGTCAATTCTCCAAAAGAACCACGTTCGTGGAATAAAGATCATTTAAAACACTTTCAATGAGAGTCCGAGAGTTACATTCGTGGAATAAAGATCATCTGAAAACATTTCATTATGAGCGGCACAATATGTTATTTTCATCAAGTCCATTCCGCTTCACATAATTTCCACATTTTCCTTCTTGGATTCGTAATCCTACTTCCATATTTCAAAATTCACATTAGATTCCCCTCTATTAGCAAAGCCTTGACGCAATCAGGCATCCGACTCATGCACATTTTTTAGATGACTGTCGTCTAAAGAAGTAGCTTGCAAGTCTTACAAGCAAAAGCAGACACTTGTTTTATTTGATGGCATACACTAAACTATACCATGTTGTCAGCTGCTGTCTCTGTTCTCCCTTATTTATATACACTCATCATAAGCCAGCAAAGCTATAAACAATGCTGCGGATTACGATAGTAACAGAGAGAATGTCCCTCTCATGCTCTCCTTGTGCCATCACAGGAGCACCCTATATTGTTTATTCTGCTTCGTTTACCAAGCACATATCATTTTACACATCTGAATCCAGTTTTTACCATTGGTTAACTACTTGGAAGTTACCGGCATTAAGTACTTGCTGAAACTGCGTGACTGAAGCACTTAAATTTCAAAATTTACTGAAATGTACAAATGTACAATTAAGCATTAGTGAAAATGAAGAGCATGATGAGAAGATTGGTCTTAAAATGCCAAAAACAACAGCTGAAGAAACAGACGAAACTCTGATCCAGTTGCTTTTCTTCTATTAGCATAGTAAGGTAGCCAAGTTTCACATAAACAGATAATAAAGCCTGTGCTCAAAAAGGTAAGCAGCAGTCTGCAAATTGGAACGGCTGCAAAAACAAGTCCTTTTTGAGGTATGAAGTTTTGAGAACAAAAGAAACCCTCAACTTTTTTTGAACTAGCGATACAGCTCAAATTAGTCTTAAGGACAGTTCTGCCTTGGAACAAAACTCTGGATCCATCAGAGCTAAGCAAAGCAAAACTGCTGTACCTCAGTCCTATTTACGTCAAGTACACTACAGCCGCAACCGCTTAGCACCCTCCACAGCTTCTCCTTCCCTTGGGTGTTTCCGACTATACACCTGCCACTTTGTTTCCTGGGGATCCTTCTTCATCAAGTCTGCCGAATCTTTTTCCTCAGCATCCTCTACCAGACCAGTTTTTATAGCTACTTTACTATCCTCTTCTCCATTACATTTCCACGCCGCCTCCTCCATTTTGTCTTGTGCTTCTGTCTTTACCTGAAGAAGTTCCAGAGGAGTAGATGCAGGATCAAGCTCCAAGCAACCCTTGGGTGCATTCTCACCTTCATGACCAGAGAGCAAGTAATGAGGGACCTGGTGAGAGAAACGAAACATTTCTTCTCTGGGAATTGTCCTGATCAAACTTCTGTCTGAATGTTGGCAGAACACAGTCTTGAAACCAGCCACTTTAACAAGTGGGACAATGCTCACACCTCGCTCCTCATCATAATCTTCAAGCACTTGCACCATGTCATATTTGTGTATCACTTCATCTGGGGTAAGTTGATCCCAATCAGGGGACCAGTTCCTATACAAAGCCCAAACATCTCCCTTTCCAGGATATATACTAACTGCTCCTCTTCTTCCTTTTGTCCACTTAACCTTGTGGGAGAAAGAATGAAGATACTTATAAACTCCATGCTTCCCTATCCGAAGGTCCCCGCTAGTCTTAGGAAAACCACAAGCAACCCAATCTAGTGGAGCCAGTTCGTGATTGGTTTTGGAATTAAGCCAACTGATGCGAATTTTGAATGGCTTTAAAGATATGATACTGTGAACTATAGCATAATAACGAGGCATGCCATCATCATCATCATAGACAGCCCAAACCTGGTTGCTAGCGAATGACTTTTCTGTGCGATCATTGTCAAAATCATGGAAGTCAGGGTCTGGAACACTCATTGAATTTGTATTATTGTCATCTACATCAGAGTCAACATGAGAATTGGCGGGGGGTGACATTTGGCTGGACAATTTCTCGGCATCCACAAATACCCTACTCCCTGTCATATCGGCTTTAGCATCAGGCTCAAAAGCTTCTTTCAGTCCCTTCTCCTTTACATCAGCATCTGCAGTCTTTGGCACAGAAGGATTGCTCGACTTGTCAAGCTTCTTGAGAAGTTCCTTCGTAGCCTTTTTCAGCAACACATTTTGCAGTTCTACTAGTGGCAAATCCCTTGTGCAATTAAATCTATGCTTTAAAGCTGCATCTGGCCTTTCTTTACCAGAACTAAACTCGGGAGATCCAAGTCCATTGTTCATAGCAACTCCCCCATTTCCCATTCCCACTTTTGTTGGCATCTCTTGCCGTTGATGCCTTTTCCTTCTAGGCTTAGCTCCATAAGCATGAGCACTACCTCCAGCTTGACTAGAAGGGGAGGCTCTTGCTTGCTCACTTTGAACATCTGCTGAATTGAAGAATAGACTAGAAATTCCTTTTGATCTCATCTCTGTAGCGGCAGCATGTGTCCTTCCTGAATCAGAAGGGTTATTAGGTATGGAAGGCTGACTAAATTTCTGTTGCTGAGGGTCGAAAGGCTTCGACTTGGATGCATTCTTCGGGGGTGGTATCTTGTAAGCTATAAAGTGCTTCTGGCAGTTGTGACATTGAAGCTTGTGGTTGAGAAACTCTCTAAGATACTCAAAATACATCATGCAACAACTGCATATCGTCCAAAACGTAGATTTCTGACCTTTCTGTGCATGGGAGATTGTATAAGGCTTGGTGGGACCCTCACAAGGCTTACCAGTAGCACAGGGCTTGGTAGCACTAGCACGAGGCACGGTAGGAGCACGAGGCACCCTAGGAGCATGAGGCACCCTAGGAGCACGAGGCATGGTAGAAGTCACAAATGGCTTGGCAGGAGTTGAACAAGGCTTGGCAGGAGTAGCAGAAGGCATGGAAGGAGTAGCACTCCTCTCTTTCCCTTTGAAGAAATCATGGAAACCGCTAGTAGGCATCCATGATTTCACATCTGGAACTCCGACCTGCTTCTCGCTAAGAACTCTTCTTGCTTCATGAAGAAGCTGAAAAGCCCCTTCAGCACCTATTGATTTGTTCTTATCCGGATGCTGAAGGAGAGCCAGCTTCCGGAACTGTCTTTGGATTGTCTCTTGATCAGCCAAAGGTTGCACACCAAGGACCTTGTACCAATTGACTTCCCCATTTATTCCCTTCTCGGCAGAGGTGTAGACATCAAGAGTGTCCAGAAATTGTTGAAGACCATCAAGCTCAGGATACATGCCTTGAGCTTTTAATGCAAATCGTTTTGCCCCAGCATAGTCTCGCTGTTCGACCTTCAACTCCGCGATCTGTTTGGCCTTAAGGGCCTCCTCTTTGTTCGCCTCCATTTTCAGAATGTTGGTGTGTATGCCACTTCAATATGAACCACAATCAAACAAATTTTTAATTCTATCAAATCCCCGAAATTTTGGCGTGGATCATCAATAAGTTACTTCTGATTGTGGAAGCTGCTGCATCCGAAAACAGAAAACTCATGATTAGGAAACTAATTGAATTCAGAGATTCGATAACGATACGAGGATTATACCGCCCATCACGGACATAGTAAATCAAAGGCAACAAATTCAAACATAGAAAAAAGGAACTAATGAATGCTTCCTCTGATGTTTCAGTTACAAAATCTTTAACATCTCCTTACATAGATTTTTCAATTCCATTGTCAAATGAAATTACGCGGGAAACCAACAATCCATGAAATTCAGTAAGTTAAAGCGCTGAAATCCCCAAGTAAGCACATTATAGATTTACAAAAGCACATTGACAATAACAAGACTGCAATGCCAGCCATCACATTCATATCCAATCATATGATCACAAACAACATTTTTATAAAAACCCATCATGTTCCTGAGAAATGCAGGTAAAACTAATGACTGCAGGGTAAATGGCTCTTGTCGAATCCCAAGTTCACTACAATAACAGTTCTCAGAAACCATGTAAACTACATTCTCAGTTATCATACACTTCCAAATAAACAAAACCAATCCAAAACAGTAAACCATAATAAAAATCTGGAGAACCATGAACACAAAAACAGATACCCAGTTCACAAATTCACTAAACTTCAACAACCAAATCAAACCCAGATAGCCAAACAAAACATTTGAATTCTCTTCCATTATTACTTTAAATTACACATTAAACATGCCCAATTCAGTAGAAAACCCTAGAAGTCTAACAGCATTAGTGATAATCAAACAGAGAAGCAATGACAGCTAAAGTAAAATTCCAAACACGGCACAGAGTGAAAATTAAATTGAATGAATGAAACTGAAAAATTAAAAACAGGGTATGAATGAAATTTACCCCTTTGAGATATTTGAATCGGAGAGACGCCAGTGATGAATTCAGAGACCAAATTGTGATTGCCCTCAATCGCCACCCTGATCAAAATTTTTAACCAAAATGCAATTTCAGGGGGTTTTAATTTTTTTTGGGTGAAATTCTTTCAACCCCTGAAAAGAGTGAATGATAAAATATATAACCTCTATATATCAAACCTCAAAACTCAAAAGCACTCGGTGGATTTATATATTAATTTTTTCACCCCTATGCATTCTTTGGCCTATGGTTAAAATTTAACCATGGTTAATTTCTAACTCTGGTTTATAGGATTTGTGGTTGCCTACATTTACCTAAATTAGGGGGTATGTGATTTAATTTAATTTAATTAATTTATTTATTTTATATTTTATATTTTGTCATATGGTTTTACCTCATTCTTTGTTATGCATTATGATTTTGTACGCTTATTTTCGTTTCTTGTCACAGGGGCTACTTACTACTAATCACAAGTTTAGTGGTATTCTTGTAAAGGAGAAGTTCGAAACATCAACGGATAAGTAGTGATCATGCATGAAGTTCTAAGTTTGAATGTTGGCTTGTTAAAATATGAGTTTATCGTAGATTTTGTGTGATTTAAGTTTAAATGTGCATGATTGCTTAGTAAAATATGAGTTTACCGTAGATTTCGTGTAATTTACATAAACACAACTGATTTGAAAACATGGAGGATTCATTGAACTCACCGTGATTAATTTTGATTTTTGACAGCAACAGTAGCACTAAACTCTGAGGGATACCTTTCCAATCATAATCATATTCATATCCATGTATTTAGATTTTTACTATTTCACTGACTATTCTGAGATGTTGGTTAAACATGGGCATTCCAATGCATGCACCATCATAATTCTACCAAATATGGCTATATGTAATTTATATTCACCCAAATGAGTGATTCACAGTATGAGATATTGATTCAATGTGTTTCTAGTTTTGGCAGATTTGGATGCTAATTATTTCAATAAACCAAAAATGAGCATTGACAGATTGAGTCTGAGGAAAACATTCTCAGTACATCAGTAGAACCAATACAATATGCAAAAGGATCTATAGACATCAGATTTATTCGAATCCTGTAACTGGGTTGCTTACATATCAAGAAACCAAAAAGGAAAGAATTGATTTGGAAACATTATTCATTTCTCATTGAATTGTAATGTAATGCTTGTACTGGCATTTTGAAATGAATGTTCTGATATATAATAAACTGACACATAGTAATTTAGATGTGCTCCGGGGCTGGTACAAACTTCTTCGGCAATCGGTGACGCAAAAGTGTCTGCTCAGACTTCAGCTAACAGTGCTCCTCCATAACACAAGGATGAGAAGCTTTTCAAAAATAATTTTGCTAGCTGATTGTAGAAATATCCACCTGCTCTTGTTGCATCTCAATTGTTCGGATTACCATAGAGTTGGGTGTAAACCCTCCTCGTTCGATAAACTACAATCAGGCTTAATCCTGCTGCAACAATGCATAGTGCTGATAGGATTCCAAAAGTGATGGAATAACATATTGTACCTTCACAAGAGAGATCATCATCATCCCCAAGGGGTTTAAGAAGCATTGCACTTGGATTTTGGTGTCTGAGTGTAGCTTGTTTTTCTGCATAGTAGTCATATATACCACTAGCAATCACTTCTGAGAATATAAGAGAACCAGCAGGGTTTGCCATTGTAAGAAAATTATATAGGGCCCCGAAACTCTTCAAGCCAAACAGCTCTGAAGCTGCAGCTGGCAAAATTGCCCAGTGAGCACCATACCCTAGTCCTATCAACACAATGGTCACATATATTTGCCCTGGCAATCCCACAGCATAGTAGAAAAGCCCAACTGCCATGATGACCTGAACTACAGCCATTACCACTGGTCTTGGGTAGGCATAGTCTCTGGTGAGAAAAACAAACAATGCTTATTAGAATTTTAGTGAATCATGAGTCCACATGTCAAAGGAATATACTGAAATCAGGTTTCACCTTACGATAATCTCAGAGAAGTAGCCACCACCAACACGTCCGAGGAAGTTCCAAATGCTGATCATGGAGACATAAATACTTGTATCAGAGTACCCAAGTGACAAAACTATCTGACCCAAATTATCGATAACTGTCAAGCCAGATCCAGCAGCAAGCAATAGAGACACAAATATGAGCCAGAAATCGGCCTTTATCAATGCCTGCATCAAGGTGAAATTCTCTCCTCTACGGGGGCCCTTTCTCCTCTTGACCCTCACTGCTCCATCTGCAGCTGCTTGGAACAGTTTAGCTTGAAGCTGAGAAATTCGTTTTTGTCTTTCTGATAATGGAAGAGAATCTACATCTGAAGCCTTCTCATCTTCCACCTCACTAAAAATGACCTCATTCTCAGATTTGTTCCCTTCATCTTCTCTCTGTGTATCAATCAGAAGGCTCTCCTGAAGTAAAGGCCTTGGTTCGGAGAAGAAAGTCAATATGATGGGGATGATAATAGGAAGCACCATGAAAACGATTAAAATCGCCGCAAACAATGTGATCAAAGTTTGGCTCAAGTCAAACAAATCTTCAAGTATTAAAATTCCAAACAAATAAGCTGCCAGAACAAGGCAAACACTATATGTAAACGTGAATCCTGCCTTGTCACCTGGCCTAACTTGTCTGTGACCTCCCACAGGCCTAACAATGAACATTAGAGCAATGACAACCATTGACGGTCCAACTGCAATCATAAAAAGCAACGACGCTTCATCTGGGGCATTGAACATTGCATAAATCTGAGTTATTATTGCACCGCTTAAACCGGCGTATCCTTTTAGGATCCCCACAACAGGTCCCCGGCTTTTGGGGAAGTTCTGCACACACGAAATCAAGGCTGCTGTGTTGAAGAAGGTCTCTCCATTCGTTCCCACGTATATAGCAATGCAAAGCTGCAGAGCAAAGCATGCCTGATTAGTTTACTACAGCACAACTTTGAAGAAATTTCTCAACTCTCTTGAATGTAAATGGACAAAATGCACAATTGTTCACATGTTCTAATCACAGGAAAATAAACATTCATTCCCCAGTTAAACCTCATCTGTATAATATGATATGTCACATTCCTATACAAATCATAAAGCAACCATGCTTAACAGTGAACACTATACATCCTCACACAATTCCAATACCAATATAAAAGATGGACAACTCTGATGCTTTCCCAATCTGATAACTACTCACTGGCCAAAAAGGTTTATTCAATTGAAAGCTAATCTTGACAGTTATCAGACAATACAAACTAGAATGAAACATAAAAGCAGCTAAGTATTGGTACCCACAAAAAAGGGAAGCCATACCCAGAAACAACCCAAAATCAGACTTGATGATCAAGATTCAAACTTGATTGAACCACTCACCACCCACAAAGGCAAGGCAGCAATCTTCTGGGAGACTATAAGCCAAAGCAATCCATATCCCAGAAAGTTGAGCACTGCTCCAATGACCAAAAGCCCCCAACTGGGCATAATCTCAGATAAGTACCCTGCAACAAATCCAATAGCATCACCCAGGTCCTTGGCCACTCCCAGAATTGCCAGCTGCCTCTGGGTGTACCCCATGGTGCTCTTTATCACAGGAGATATGCTCCCAAACAAGTACCCGATTCCTGCAAAGGACTGAATCCACATTGCACACACAAACACAAGCCATCTGCTGTTCTTGAAGGCCTTGAACTTCCCATGACACTGTGCCATGTATGAGTCTGGCACAGTTTTGTGGAGCTAGTTTGGGATTCTAATACGTCTTTGTTGTCATTGCCTTGCTATATATAATATGAAGTTAACACAGGGAGGGGGGGAATTGTGTGATAGATATTCTGGATCACAAAACAGTAGAATAGAATCCTGTTAGTCAAACCAAAATGTCACTACAACAATAAGCCCTGCATGTCCAGCTACCTGACTGAAAAAAAAAACATGATTGCAGTAATTGGTTTTTACCCAAAAACAATACTGGTTAAATCATAAGTAGGTGGGGAGTGTCGTGTAGGTAACTAGTTTGTTTCATATTGCTCACTCCTTTGATTAGTCAAAATGTTGAGTTCAATCCTGATAGCTACTAGTTGCTTATAATGAAAATGTTGAGGAGTTTTAGTTCCTTACTTTTCCTGTTTTTTACTCATTTCCCATGCGTTATGGGTGTGTTTATTTGTTTAGTGGAAATAATGAGCCAACACCCTGATTCTGACAAGCATATATGAAAATGAATACTCCATAAAAATAGTTAACTGTTGGGTTCTTTAGTCTAAAGTCCCAAACAAGTAGAGTTAGAAGGATAAGAGGCTTGGATTTTAGCATCCATACTGATGTGGTGACCAATTTGTAAACAATAACAAAAGGAATAAATATCTATGCATATGCTTACAAATAGTAACCTCTATTCTCACACCCCAAAAAATCATCCCAAAAGATGAATCTCTGTAGTTCACAACTTCACAAACTTAAAAAATCATCCCAAAAGATTGGAACAAATCTTGTAAACGAAGAAAATTAAGAAAAATAGTTTCAAAAAAAAAGTTAGGATCATACCACATACACATAGTTACACTTATCTGACTAGCTTTATGATATCCAAATGTGATTGTAAGTCACAATATCCAACATATTACAATGAAATGATCCCATTAGTTGTTGTTTTGTGTTAAATAAGTAAAACATTTTAAACCAAAAGTATTGTATGAATTTTCTAATTGATGTTCTTGTGACAAAATCGTCATGCAGAGATAGTTGAATATAATACAAATGAGAATATGATCCACGAGGACCTTGTCTCATTACTATATGTGCCTCTAGAGTCACATGTATTTTTGTATTAATATGTTCATTGTCTTTACCCACTAACCTACCTGGGGAGGATGACTAGTACTACAGTGTAAGTTTTAGGCATTACGCTTAGCCAAATGCTTTTGGTATTCTCTACAGCTGAATCACAGATTCACAGTTGTGTGAATTCTGCAGGCTACATTTTGATATATGTACACAAAAGTAACAGAACAGGACAGTAAGTAAGAGTTGCAAAACAAGAAGCACGAACACAAATTCTATCAACAATTGAAGATTCATTTCATCCTGTTATCATTTTTTTGAGAGATGAGCTCATGAGCACATGGAGACGATCATAACAAAACCAGTGTGGAATAAAAGAAGTGAGCTAGCTACAGGATACCAATCTCATTGTAATGAAGAATGAAGACTAATTCTGGGACATGTCCATGGCTTCATTCTCGTCGATCGCTTCAGCTTCAAAACTTGGGGCATACCAACCCAACTGGTCAGTAATTTTCTTCATTCTCTCTTCTTGTCCATTTGAATTCCCAAACGCAGTAGAGAAGGGATACAAATAGAATACTTTTGTGGCCATACACCTGTAAGAAACCAAGTCTCCTTTCACCAGAAACTCCATCACATCTCGGCCAAACCCTCCATCAACCTCAGCTTGTAAATATTGGCCTGTTATCAGAAATCTTTCATTAAGCTCAGCTAAGCTTAGAATATGTAAAAACTTTGAATATTAGCGTGCAACATTCCATATTAGTTGAGTACTGCTTGATACTCAAGTTTCATAATTTATTGGCAGAAATCTATCCTTACTTCACTTGAGCAATTGACATATTGAGATAAATTCATGACCAATTTTGTGCCAAGTTTAGTCTACTTACCATCTGGGGTGTCCTTCAAGATGTTAATTTTCGGATTCTTTTGAGTTTCCAAGATTGCTTCTTGCAACTTCTGCACAAGTTCAAAACATGTGAATTTCAGCATCATGTAAAACTTAACACTACTCATACTTACAATGCATAAAGTTATACCAAAGTTATAGTCTTTCATGTTCAAACCATATTAGAGTAGAAATTTAGCTCATTATCTCCAAACCTGAATAGCATTGTCTGTAGATTTTTCAGGAATCGTCAACGGAAATGCAAAGGATGACGATTTCGGATTTGTTGATATGCATCCAGGATTAATTGATGGACAGGGTCTGATTTTTCTGAAAAAAAAAACACTGCACAATGTCATATTGATCAAACAGATCAAATCACATTGAAAACAGACACATGGATGCTAATAAGCAAAACGCGAAAAACCCATTACAGAGAAATGCATGTCCTCAAACCCCATTTACTAATTTTAATTAAAATTTCATGGATAAACAAACACTGAAAACTACTAATCTGACACAATTGGCATTGAAATAGCAAAAATGGCAAAATTCAATATGACTAAAAATCGAGAAAGTATACCCATTTTCGAGGCCAACCTGCAAAGTCTTGGACTGAGAGAATGGAGTCGTGGGAGGGGCGAGATTGGTCTGGGAATTGAGAGAAGGGATAGCCAAAACAGGTAGAGGAGAGGTGAGTGTAACACTGAGAGCCAAGGAAAGTAGAGCTGGTACAATTATGGGTTTAGGGATTGAGATTTGCAGAGTGGGTTGTGGGTTTTGAAGGAAATGAGAGGTTACAGTGAATGAAGGCTTGGAAGTTGGAGGTAGAAGTAGAAGATGACCCATCAAGCTCATGTTTCGGTTTATCCTTTAAGCCTCAACCTTTCACTTCCATGCGCTCTGTTTCTCTGCTGCTTCTGTTTCCCTCTGATTAAAACGCAGTGTTTTGCCTCCAAAATATAACAGCCACATATATGCAAATTTGATTAAACGACGAATGAATATTCTACCATTTTTTTCTTTCTATTTCAGATATCAGTTTTGTTTGAAAAGGGTCTCGACCCAGCTTAGCAGGCAGGCTCGGCCCAATGTTTGGTTTTATTTACTTTATTGATATTTTACTAGCGCGTCGATGTTATTAATATAAAATTTATATTAACTTAATTAATATTGTATAACAAATATTTAAAACTCAGATAAAATAAGACAACCTCTAAACCCTAAAATAATAAGCCTTAAACTTGAACCCCTAAATCGTAAATCTGAACTAAACTCAACTTACATTCGTAACCAAACCTATCCACATAACAACATTCATATGTACCACCAAAATTACTATTTTGAAAAAAATGATAGAAATGAATATAAATCTTGAACAATCGATATTGGTCAATATAATTATTTAGGTTTATAACGATTCAATTTTTTATTATAAATATTATTATTATTGAAAATGTAATTTCCTCTCATGACATTCAATTAAAAAAATAAAATACAAATTCTACCATTAACAACAAATTTAGTGGTAAAACTAAAATAATTTTAAATTGAGAGGTAAAGCGGTAAAATCAAGTCTAACCGGGTTGGATGCGAATAACACAAAACTGAGGGCAAAATCGTTATGACAATGTTCATGTGAGCACTTCCACCCATCCCTTTATATAGATACTAGCCTTCAAACACACGTTTCGCGCGTGTAGAAAGACTTTGCTCGCGCTTACAAAATATTTGTTTTTTTAATCAATGCATGTAGTGTCTGTTTTTATTGTATTATTTGACACATTAATAATGTTTTTTTATTAAAAATATTGAAAGTTGAAAGAGCATTGAAATTATCAATTGATAAAAATTATGAAACATTGTTGAAGATGAAAGGAATACATTTAAAAAAGATATAGCAAATTACACAACGTTTACTACAAATTTTGATGGCTGGAACCAGTATGAGGCTAGGACATCATGCCTTTAAGTCTACATATTCAAGTTTTTAATAACAACAATTTTTAAACTGATTTTGAAAACAAATTTAAAAGAAAGTCTAATAAAATCCACATGCTCTGATTAACTCCATCTCAGCCATTCATTTGACAACCATCGTTGGTTAAACTATAAATTAAGAATAGAAAAAAAACATGTAAGATAATGAATCTCTAAGTTTTCTTGGTTTTAAAAGTAAAATATTGACACAGCAAGCAACTTACCATGAATTCTAATAATTCAGTTACTGCAATAGCCCTGCTTCAATTAACAGAATAGGACTGTGGTAAAAGAAAATGTTAAAGCCTCGGTGAAATTGCTCAGCGCTCAAACCTAATAAATCCAACAAAAAATCAGGATGGATGAAAAACAAATGCCAAAGTAAACAACAAAGAACAATGAACTGATCAGTGTGTAATTGATACGAAAAAAGTTTACATAAAAAATGATTTCAGTTTCAGATTAAAAACTCGTACCTTTTATTCTCGTCTCTCTCAATGTAGAGGCGAAAGCCAGGTATGGGAGGAGGTACGTCTTTACTTGGTGTAAACAACGTGGGAGAGGGAAAACTGCAAATCAGTTTTGGTGTAAACCAAATTAGTTTTTTTGGTTTACCATTTTAACCCACGAACATATTCCTTTCCATCTCTTCTATCTTTAAGAAAGGGTAATTTTTGGGTTTATTGAAAATTTAACATATGGCAGTTCCATAAAGCAAATTGCTTTAATTAATACTGATATATATATATGGTCCTTCTAATGAGAGATCCCTTTTTAACTATTTCTAGAGATTAGTTATTACACCAACTTCCTGATCAAACTTCGGCATCTCCACCGTTCAATTTGTTGGGCTACATGAGTAGATCACCTCTATAAATTTTCATGTGATTTGGTGATCGTTAAGGCATCTAAAGTTTTGATTTATTTTTAATGATCTTGAACGGTGTAGATTTGACATAAGTGTTATTCCACGAAGGGATTCCTTTTTGACATATATGAGGGATCAAGCATTATACCAACTTTTTGATCACATATCAAAATTTTCACCGTTCAACACTTAGATTCATATATGTAGATCATTTCTGCAAAATTTCATCCAATTTAGTGATCGTTAAGGCTTTAAACTTACTGAAATCAATTGACGCATCAAATTTATCAAACATGAACCGTTCATGCTTATAATTTTAAATCGCAGTTTTGAGTACCCTATCGATCACCAAATTGGATGAAATTTTGCATATATGATCATATATATAATTCTATATATTAGACGGTGAAGATGTCATTTGGTAATCAAAAAGTTGGTGAAATCCTTGATCCCTCATATATGTCAAGAAAATGGATCTCTCATAGAAATGAGGCTATATATATAAATATATATATATATATATATATATATAAATTACAATGGGAGACATATATTGATTATGTGTTTAGTTAGAATGACTACAATGATCATTGTAGATAACATTATGAATAATACAGCCTTCGAAAACATAGTGCAGGCTAGATTTGCCAATCAGTGACGAATCTAGGATCTGAAATTCTAGTCTTGTTTTAGGGGTGCATTTTATTGGAATCCATAATTAGCCTTAAAAGTCTTTATCTTTCAATGAACTAAAAACATAATAGGGATACATGTACAATCTGATAATAGGTGGGTAAGAGCATGTCCAACCGTTTCTCTAAAATTTATCTAAAATGGGGAAACAAAAGCCAAAATCTCAAAAAAAAATTGCTTCAACTCCAATAGCTTTCCTATTTTAAAGATTTTGACATTTATTACAACAATAAAATGAGCTACAACATTATTAATTATAACAAAAAAATTATATATTTTTATATTAACAATAACAAACTAAAAAAATATTATATAGTTGGTAATTTTTTGTTGAAACACGTGAATAATTTAATTTTAGAGAAGAAATGTTTTGCCTCAAATTTAAGGAATGAGATGATTAGACCTAAAAACAGCCAAAATTCCCCAAAAATGAGAATACGGATAAAATGGGAAAGATGTTGGGCTATAAGTACATGATTATAACCAAATTCTCTCATCACACCCTTATATTCCCGAATTTCCAATACTTCTCCAAATCCCACTACCATTTAATTGTACATAAATACTAGATTAAAGCCACAATCCCTCCGTTCCTAACTTCCCAATTCGAGAATAACAGAAAAATTGAAAAACTTGATTAGAGAATAGCAGAAAAAACCAATTCAAGATTCAGAAATTAACATGAACTGAGATGAGTGAGAAATGAGAAGAGGAGAGGAGAAGCCAACCTGCTATGTCATGGTGAAGAGTTGCATACTATTTTTTTTCTTTTTTTCTTTCTTTCCTTGGTTGAGTATCTGCCCATATATTTTTCCCTTAAAAATTGTATAGGCTTGAGCGTATATAGCCCTGCGACGTTATGAGTGTATCCACCTCTGGTGTCAAACTGTCAATCTATAAGCAACACCATTTGCCTATCTAATGACCGAAAAGCATGCATGTATTATTTACCCCATTCATCTATGTTTCTCTCATTGTGTAATCTGAAGATTAGAGAGATCATGAGTTTTGTTCTGTGACTTTTATCTCCCATATGTTTGAAAAGAAGAAAGAAAAGAATATATGAATATAATATATAGAAAGAACCCTTTCACTAAGAGGTTCATTTTTTGACATATTTGAGGAATTAAATATTACACTAACTTTTTAATTACATATTAACATATTCACTGTACGTTCAATATTTAGATACATTTATATATATATATAGATTATCTCTGCAAAAATTTCATCTAATTTGGTGATCGTTAAGGCTTCAAACTAAATGAATTCAATTGACAGATCAAATCTGTCAAACCTGAACTGTTCATGCTTTAACTTATAATTTAAAGTTTTGAGCACCTTAACGATTACCAATTTGGATGAAATTTTGCAGAAGTGATCTACTCATATAGAACTACATATTGAACCGTGAAGATGTGATTTTATGATCAAAAAGTTGGTGTAAACCTAGATCCCTCATATATGAAAGGGGATGTATATGTATGTGTGTGTGTACTTTTCGGACTCTTTTGAGTTTCCAAGATTGCTCCTTGCAACTTCTGCACAAGTTCAAAACATGTGAATTTCAGCATCATGTAAAACTTAAGACTACTTTCACTTACGATGCATAAAGTTATACCAAAGTTAGTCTTTCATGTTCAGACCATATTAGTAGAATTTAAGTTCATCGAATTATCTCCAAACCTGAAAAGCATTGTCTGTAGATTTTTCAGAAAAAGCGAAAAGGAAACACAAACGATGATGATCTGGGATCTGTGAGATACATCCTGGATTAATTGGTGGACAGGCTCTGATTTTTTCTGAAGGAAAAAATAGAAATAAATAAACAAACACAATTTCAGACCAAATCACATTGGAGACAGACACATGGATGCTAATCAGCAAAATGTGAAGAACAAGAACCCATTTAGCAATCTCTGAAAGCTACTAACCTGACACAATTATATTATCAAAAGTGGCAAATTTCAGAAACACTAAAATGGAGAGAGTACCCATTTTCGACCCCAGTCTGCAGAGTCTTTGGATTGAGAAAATGGAGTGGTGGGAGGGGCTTCCCCTAACTTTAAGGTCTCAACCTTTTACTTCCATGCGCTCTGTTTCTCTCCTGCTTCTCTTTCCCTCTATTTAAAACGCAGTGGCAGTCTAATAAAATAGTGTGAACCTCTTTTCTTTTCTTTTTTTGAAAAAAAAGTGTGAACCTCTTTAGTAAGTAGTCGATATGTCCGAGTGGTTAAGGAGACAGACTTGAAATCTGTTGGGCTTCGCCCGCGCAGGTTCGATCCCTGCTGTCGACGTTTGTTTTTGCTATGGGTTGTGTTGTTTATAGTTGGAAAGGAGTAACGTTATCTGACAATAGTATGCACAACACTGTAAAAGTCACTTGAGAGTCTTAGCAAAATTCATCTCATAACTCATTTATTCCAAATATATGATTACTAGTTTCCAGTTTCCATTTCATTTCTGGAAACTCTTGCACCGTCACAATTCTCTTGCCCAATTTGGTCAAACTGATAAACAGGAAACTTGTCTTCATGACACTTTTGCCACATACAATGTGATGCTTCAATCCAACTCGGAGAGACCAAGAACTCATTCCCTTGCCCAACGAGATTCCGGTGTTCCATCATGAGCTGCAACCACATGTGTCCACTTGTTCAACACAAGTATCACCCAACTGCCGTGCCATCTTCCACAACTGTAGCTTATCGGCAGGAAGAGGATCCAAAGCAATTCTGCACCCTCCCAAAGCAGAACCTCGTAGAGTTTCTATCACCTTCCTCACATCTCTGTCTTGCGGCTCATCTGTCAATCGGTTATCTACATATGCACATTCTTCCTCGGTGATATATATATCGATATGGGCGACTCATTAAGGTGTGATTGAGATTGAGTACCAGGTGGAGTTTTCTGTGATGAAGTATTTCGTGGGTGGCGACTTTGCGTAAAAGCTCAACTTCATCATCGTTAAATTTAAAACTGAATGTCACATCAAAGTTGGCACAATCATCACACAAACAAGAGGCACTTGTAGTAGAAGCAGGAGCACAAGAATCTTTAATCTCTATCTGATATATGCTTCTTGTTGTTGTTCCTGGATGATGAACATCTCTCTTCTTCTACCTTAAGCCTTTTTGTGGTCCATTCCAATCTCCACATAAGTAAAAAAAAAAAGTAACCGAGGGGTTTTCCCACAAATGGATTGATTTTTCAAACCAGCTCGGATGTCTTTGCTCACATTTCTCAACTAAATTTACCCTCGTGGATGATAAGTCCCCCTCATCATTTTTGTGCTCTTCAGTGTCAAAGAATAGTTTAAATCTGCAAATCAAATGTCTACGAATATTTCAATCCTATAATACAGGGAACAAGCATTCGGGTTGTTTTTGCCACAAAAAACTTGCAGCCTGAATCCACTGTGGATGAACCAGAAACCTCTTCTCTCTCACTGCCCATTGCGAATTTTCCGTTCCCGCATCTGTTTCAATCACATGTGTGACTGAAGGATCCATTACATTTGTTAAGCAAACTGCTCCTAACTTCTCTGCCATGTTCCACAACTCAGCTTGGGCTTCTGATGCCAAAACACAACCAAAGGCAACTTTACACCCCTTCAATACTTGACTCCTAACACTTTTTAACACTTCCCTCACATCTCTATCGACTAGTTTCTTCCCTGCGGCCACTTCATCACTGAAGAACAAGCCATGGATGTGCACAAGGAGCTGAAGAATAGCAGCAAGATAAGCCCCTTGAGTCAGGGCATCGCATTCATCAATCTTCAACTCGGAATGAGACATACAATGCTTATAGCCAAACGAGTCGTAACTGTTCCTGAAGAACAGATACCTCTGCATTAGCAAAACATTTTCCTGATTCTTCTCTGTCCACACGTCCTGCGTATCATCGAGCACCAAAACAACACTCTCATTCGCACAAACAACATCCAAATTCTTCTCACATTTCATGCTGCTATCATCTCTGGACACAACCCTATCACCAAAGTACTCATTCTTCGGATCCAGCAGCTTAACCATCTGCTGCGCATACGGCCGGTCCCCCATTGTGTATACAGACATTTCAAACATCTCACCGGCCTCTTTCAAAAACGTCCAGACAAACGGCCTCAACTTGGTCACCAAATCCACACCCGAATTCCGCCCCACGAAAACATCTCCCAGTTTGTGATCTCCCTCCAACAAGTACCGTTCCCGCTGCGTCAAGTAGCCCACCGCAGTAGTATTGAGCAAGGTGTGATCCAGATCAAGCACCAAATGAAGCTTCTTCTGTTGCAGCAACTCCTTGGTTCTCGAGTTGCGTTTTCCTTCGTCAATTTCACGAACCCTCAACTCCTCCAACTCCGACTTCTCATTCTCAACCTGATCCAACCTTTGCCCACAGATCAAGCACATGTCTTTATAAGACCCACCAACATGTTCACACAAAGTAGCATTCTTTTCTAGTTCCGACACTTCCGAGCTTGAAATTGACGACGACCCATTCACCTTACGCCGTTTTAGGCTCTGGGAACTTTCCTCTGAATCGGAATCGGAGGCGAGCACTTCGTCGAGAAAGTCGGCGAAGTCATCGCCGGGATTCTCGCTGCTGGAGGACTCGGGTACCAGAGAATCGACGGCGAGACTCATAGCAAAGATGAACAGAGATGAAATTTGAGGATTAAGTGACGGAGAAAGGTTGAATCTTGTGGAATTGGAAATCGGCGATTTGGGGGTTAAGGGTTTGCAGAGAGAAACGTGATTTTTTTTTGTTTTCTTTATGCGAACTGTTCGGCGGCAATAATTATAGTAAAATGAATTTAACTAAACTATTTAAATTTTTATTGTTTGAATTTGTTAAATGATTTAAAATTATTGAATTAAGTATAATGTGATCCGGTAATGTCATCATCATGTTATCTTAATTCAATTTAATGGTTTTAAATTATCCAAGTAAATCCAAGCAAAAGAAACTTCTCATTCCAACATTTTTTTTACAAAATTGATTATTTGAACTTTTCAAAAGAGAATTTGTACTCATTAAGTTTAAACTCTTAAAACACTCTTAAGAATTTATATTATTTTAGTATTATTATAACTCTCACCTCTTAAATATGCTTAGAGAGAGAAGGGGCCGATTGACTGAAATCTCATCGACTCTGTCACCGGCCGATAGACTCTGGTCACCGGTCGCTAGACTCCGATCGTCGACTGCGGGACTCCGATGATCGAAATCATGTGGTCGGAATTACTGACCCTAGTAAACATTAAATTGACCTTAAATAATAAATTATTGACCCTAATAAACATGTCCGGTCACCGAAATTTGTTCTCCAGAATTGCTAACCTTAATAAACTTGTCATTAACCTCTAATAATAAATTACTAACCTCAGTAAACATGTTATTGGCCCTGATATTAATTTACTAACCTCTGTAAACATGTTATTGATCCTAAATAATAAACTACTGACCTTAGTAAACATGTCATGTCACCGAAATGAGATCGTCGGAATCTGATGGATGAATTACTGACCTTATAAACTTGTTATTGGCCTATTGTTTATAGGTGGAACCTAATATTTCTCCTTTACCGGGTTACAATTCAAGAAATAACACTAAGTGTGGTCGACTGTTAAATGTGCATCGTTTATTATGCTTGAAGTACTGTTTACAGGGTCAAAGCCCAGTCAGATTTGAGAAGCCACTCTGGGTCCTTTGTCAGGGCCCAGGTCATTGTAAAGTTGAGGTAAAGCAAGAGAGTTCATTCCCACATTGGAAAAAGACAAAGTGCTGCCTTTAATGCTACTATAAATACCGGTGAGGACCTCCCGGTAAGGGGGGAGACAACTTCTTAACTACTCTTGAGTTTTCTGCTTATCTGACAGTGTCTGACTTAAGCATCGGAGTGGCTTCCCTCGGTAAACCCGGGGACGCCCCTTTGACGTGTTTGTTCTTTACACAGGAAAACTCGGAGTACAAGGAAGTTCGCTATTTCTGGAACCGTGCAACCCGCTAAAGGGGCCACGAGTTTCCCCGGAAACAATTGGTGCTCTCGTTGAGAGTCGAACTCAAGACCTCCCGCTTAATATTTTGAAGGACGGTGGAAATGGCAGGAGAACAAGATCCAACTAGGAGGCTTAATTTCTCAGGGGACGATAACCCAGGGACCTCCGGGACCCAGTTTGGTCAAACAGATTTGGCAGCAGCATTCGAGCTCTTGAAAAAGGACTTTCTCGCTCAAAAGGAGCAATCTACTCGAGAACATGCCGAGTTAATGACGGTAAAGGAGCAGTTAGCAACTATCCAGGCCGAGCATGGGCTTCTTCAAGCAACCTTAACTCAAAGGGCGAATGCCATGGTGACGTCAGCCAGACTTGCTGATATCATCACCCCAGAAGGGAATCCTCCGGGTTATGGAAACCCGCGAACTCTTGACAGTGCATACATACCACCCGCTATTCTCCCAACCACTGCCCACCCTAACCCAAACCCACAAATTATCCATCTCTCCAATCCTTTGTTTAATCACAATCTTACAGGACCTCCTCCACCTCCAGAGCCGTTGTTAAATCAACCACTTCCCCCAGCAGATGCCCAGACCCAGCTGCTTTTACAGTTGACACAAACTGTGACCCAACTTGAGCAGCGTCTTAACTCGGGAACGGGACCACAACAATACCAACCCTTTATTACCCGTGCAAGCCTATTCTCCACACGGGTTCAAGCAGGCAAAAAGCCACCGGAAGCAAAGCCATTTAAGATTAAGAGATATGCCGGAACGGGGTGCCCGTATGCACACCTTGAGTTGTTCCAGTCTCAGTTGGATTAAACCCGGTTCACAGATGCCCAAGCATGCCATGCTTTCCAGGAAACACTCAGTGAGGAGGCATTGAGTTGGTTCCTCAAGTTACCGGCTTTGACAATAGAAACCTATGGTCAGCTGACACAGAGGTTCCTGTCCCGGTTTATCCTGCTGTCTAGTGCCAACCGAAGCACCACTTCGTTATTCAAAGTCCAGCAAAGGGATGATGAGAGCTTGAAAATTTTTGTAACCCGTTGGCTGTCCACGACTTCCAAGTGTGGGCACTTGGACGAGTCAGTAGCATCAGAGGCGTTCTTACAAGCGCTCAAACCAACCCGCTTTGTGGTGGAGCTCAGGAAGCAGCGGTTCAGGTGCTACGACGATTTAATTAATGAAGTAACTCGGCAAGCTCAAGCCGAGTACGACACCTTCGGGGAACGCCGGACGAATACCGGATTCACAAGCCAGCGAGCTGATGGATGGAAAAAGGAGGGGCAGAATCAGAGTGGCCAGGGATACTAAAACCGAGAGAGGTTCCATACCCAAGACATCCAGCCCGGGAGGAAAAAAACACTTACATCCCTCGATATGAAGTGTTGACCAACTTGACTGCCTCCTATGAAGAAATTTGGAACCGCCATAGGAATGAAGTTCCCCCGGCTCCAAAAAGAAAGTTTCCCAAAAGGGCAGGGCCGGACAACGGGCAACATTGTGCCTATCACAACGAGTCTGGCCACACAACCGACCGATGCTTTTCCCTTCGAAACACCATTGAGTACATGATCCAGAACGGCAAGTTACAGCAGTATAAGTCACCCGCCACAGGTGTCAACCTGATTGAAGTATATGGGGAGATAATGACGATTCACGGGGGTGGCACCCAAGGGGTGTCCGGTCACCGGGCCAAAAGACTTTGCCCAAGAGGCCCGGAGTTTGAGATAATGCAGCTTCGTCAGGAATGCCGCAAGGAGCTGGTTCCTTGGGATACCGTATCATTTTCTCAGTCTGAAGACACGCTGAAAGTGCATCACAATGATTCTTTCATTATCACTCTTCAGATTGACCATTGGAGAACTCGAAGGGTTCTAATAGACACGGGAGCCGCTGTCAGCGTCATGTTCAGTAGTTGCTATAAGGGGTTTAAAAGAGGAAGAGATAAGCTCTATAGAAACTACGAGCCATTGATCAGTTTTTCAGGTGAGACGACTCAACCGTTGGGGTCTGATCAGCTAACGGTCACAGTTGGAACCGGGCACCAGTCCACAAGAATTGTAGTTCCCTTCATAATTGTGGACTGCCCATCATCCTACAATGCCATACTCGGGAGAGATGCACTCTGGGGCCTACAAAGTTTTATAGCGGGTCACATGCTGCTTATGAAGGTACCTACACCCGGGGGTTGGGTTACAATTCGCGGAGACCAAGAAGCCGCTGTCAGATGCAACGCGATAGCAACTCAGTCCCAGCATGAGATGTTTTCGGCCGGTTTTTCCCTGTCCCCATTTGACAAACCCGATGACCCCAGGGATGACCCGGATTCTTTGCCCATCAGCAAGACGGCACAAAAGAAGAGCCAGAAGTATCCTGCCAAGTTCCCCCGGCCAGCCCCAATTGAAGCAACAGAATGGATTCAGATTTCAGAAGAATACCCGGAGAGGAAGATTTGCATTGGCACAGGCCTTGACCCCGAGGTCAGAACCCGAATGATTGAGCTGCTAACCCGGAAACAGAAGGTGTTTGCATGGTCATATGCAGACATGCCCGGGATTTCTCCAGAAGTTATGACGCATTCCCTCAATATTATCCCGGGTGTTAAACCGGTAAGACAGAAGCGTCGTGCATTTTACGCAGAGAAGTACAAGGCCATTCAAGCAGAAGTTAAACGTCTTAAAGACATCGGGTTCATTGAAGATGCAACATACCCGGATTGGTTGGCCAATGTGGTGATGGTCAAGAAGGCAAACGGAAAGTGGAGGATGTGCGTCGACTACACAGATCTGAACAAGGCTTGCCCGAAGGATAGTTTTCCCCTTCCAAAGATTGATCAACTGGTGGATTCAACCGCGGGCCACCCCCAGTTGAGCTTTATAGATGCGTACTCGGGATTTAACCAAGTTCCGATGAATCCCGCGGATCAACAGCACACATCTTTTACAACAGACAAAGGCATGTATTATTACAGAGTGATGCCTTTTGGACTCCGGAATGCAGGAGCCACGTTCCAGCGCCTCGTAGTGGGCATGTTTGCAAACCAACTTGGGGATACTATGGAGGTTTATATAGATGATATGCTGGTCAAAAGCCGGGAAACAAGCAAACACCCGGATGACTTGGAGACCGTTATCGACATTGCCTTGAGCAAGGGGATGAGGTTAAACCCGGAGAAGTGTGTGTTCGGTGTTTCGGGAGGAAAGTTTCTCGGGTTTATGGTCAGCGCTCGGGGAATTGAGGCAAACCCCGACAAAATTCAAGCCGTCTTGGCCATACAACCGCCAAAAACCAGGAATGAAGTTCAGCAACTTACTGGCAGGCTGGTAGCCTTATCCCTGTTTATATCCAGGTTAACAGATAAATGTGCCCCCTTCTTCAAAATTCTCAAGAGTCAACACCGCGAGCGGATTACATGGCAGGAAGAGCACAATCAAGCTTTTGAAAAGTTGAAGGAATACTTGGCGTCAGTTCCTTCTTTATCCAGACCTAACCCAGGGGAAATACTCTATCTATACCTGGCGGTATCTCAAACGGCTGTCAGTTGTGCCTTGATAAGAAAGCCAGAGTCTGAAGAACTGCCGGTCTACTATACTGGAAAAGGATTCAATGATCCTGAAACTCGTTATCCAGATATTAAAAAACTGGCCCTGGCCTTGGTTGTAGCAGCAAGGAAGTTAAAACCCTATTTTCAAGCACATTCTATCCATGTGCTCACCAACCAACCGCTGCGGCAGGTTCTGCAAAAACCGGCGACTTCAGGAAGACTGGTCAAATGGGCAATTGAGTTGGGGGAGCATGATTTGCACTTTAAACCGCGAACGACAATCAAAGGGCAGGCAGCAGCAGACTTCATTGCCGAGTTAATCCCAGCAGATTCATCAGTTGCTGAAACTCTTCCTACACAAGCTGAACCGGAGAGTTGGCAGATATTTGTAGATGGATCAGTCAATCAGAGGCAATGTGGAGCAGGCATTACATTGGTAGACCCGGAGGGTAATATGTTTGACTATGCTCTACGCTTTAACTTCAAAGCATCAAACAACACGGCTGAGTACGAAGCCTTGATCAAAGGGCTCCAACTCGCTAAAGATATGGGCGCCCGGCATCTCCGCATACTAAGTGATTCACAACTGGTAGTGCAGCAGGTTAACGGCGGATTTCAGGCAAAGGAAGCACATCTTTCGTCCTATCAAAAGTTAGCGGCTTTCTTGCTGGAGAAGTTTGACACCTTTGAGGTTACTCAGATACCGAGGCAGCAGAATGTGAGAGCAGATACTCTGGCTAGGATTGCAACAGGGGACGATTCCAATACCGAGTTTAAAGGCTTACTGGTCGAGACATTGGAGAAACCAAGCATCTCACTATCCTTTTCTGAGATTTTCGCGGTAGAAGCAAACCCGCCACCATCTTGGATGGATGAGTTCATCAACTTCATCCAACATGGAACCCTACCTGAGGACCCGGTAGCGGCCAAACGACTACGGGTTCGAGCGGCGCAGTATAGTATCCGAGATGGGAAACTGTATCGACGAGGACATACTTTTCCTGATTTGAAGTGTATTACACCCGAGGAAGGAGACCGGGTTTTGCAATCGCTTCACAGCGGGGTATGTGGAAATCACTTTGGAGCCCGTAACCTGGCTTTCAAAACCCTAAGAACGGGATATTACTGGCCTTCTTTGGAACACGATGCCAGAGTCGTCGTAGATTCCTGTCTCCAATGTCACCGATTTGCAAGCTTTCCCCGTGCCCCATCGGTCCCACTATCAGTAATCATCTCTCCATATCCATTTTGCATGTGGGGGATTGATTTCATCGGGCCTCTACCCACAGCTCCGGGACAGCTCAAACACGCCATTGTATCAGTGGACTATAATTCCAAGTGGATAGAAGCTCAACCCCTGGCACGGATCACAACCGCAAATGTTAAGAAATTCCTTTGGAACAATGTCTTTTGCCGGTTTGGAATCCCAGAGACGTTTGTCACAGATAACGGGACGCAGTTTGACAATGACGAGTTCCGGGAATTCTTACATTCCAATGGAACAAAAGTGCTATACGCCTCCCCTGCACACCCGCAGACTAATGGACAAACTGAAGCTGTCAACAAGCTCATCAAGCAAGTTCTGAAGAAGAAGCTGGAGGACGCAAAGGGTTTATGGGCTGAGAAACTTCCAGAGGTTTTGTGGGCACTTAGGACAACTCCAACAGAAGCCAATGGGGATAGCCCATTTCTTATGACCTTTGGCTCTGAGGCAGTGATCCCGGTAGAGATGGAAGTCCCGAGTGACCGGGTACAACTGTTTGACAGGGAAACCAACAATGAAGGCATCCGCCTTAACCTGGACCTCCTGGAGGAACGCCGGGAGCGTGCACATCTCCGAAATATCAACAAGAAGCAAAAAGTGGCTAAACACTACAATTCCCGGGTTATCAAGCGCCCACTCAAACTCGGGGATTGGGTAATGAAGGAGGTTATTCCTAAGCCAACGGGGTTCAAAGCTCCATGGGAGGGTCCATATGAAATTGTTGAAGTCGTGGGCCCGGCAACGTTTTACATCAGGGGTACAGATGGAGTTACGCTTCCACGACCATGGAACGCCCAACATCTACATCTCTTCCCCAAATAGGTACCAAGTTATCTATGAATGTCCAAAATTATTGTTTATGATGTTGTATATAAAGCCTTTCAGGCCCACAATGCATGAAACCCCCTACCGGGTTATGTTTTATTAAACAGTTTGTTGAAGTGAATGCAGCCTTTAGCGGCCCTACTTGTATGCCTTAATCGGCATTCTCCGATAATCTCCGATAATCTCCGGTCTACATGACGTGAAATATTGCAAGCCTTAACGGCCTTATTTCACTGTCAAACTCGGCATTCTCCGATAATTTTCGATAATCTCCGGTCTACATGACGTGAAATATTTCAAGCCTTAACGGCCTTATTTCACTGTCAAACTCGGCATTCTCCGATAATCTCCGATAATCTCCAGTCTACATGACGTGAAATATTGCAAGCCTTAACGGCCTTATTTCACTGTCAAACTCGCCAATCTCCGATAATCTGGTAATCTCCTTAACTTGAAATATTGCAAGCCTTTCACGGCCTTATTTCAGTCTTTGAAAGTCCTAACGGACACGTACAGCCCTAGCGGCACTTTTTATTAAACATGCCAAACCGGCAATATGCGTACATTGTCAACACTTGTATATTATGCATCACAAATACCGGGTTATTCGACAGAAAGCCATAATTGACCGGTACGGCCCTACCGGGCCTATTATTATGTTATGAACATAACATACTATATGTAAATTTTATCTACACTTGTGAGATACGCATCAACTCGACTTGTTATTTTACAGGGAACGTCTTATAGAAAGACATTCACCCATATGGCTGTAGCGGCCCGTGGAAGCCCTAACGGCCCCATATATCATAGCGGCCCTATATTTATTCACATGGCAAACCGGCATTATATGTAAATTTTTGTACTGATCATCAGGTTACCGTGTTTTGACACATGAAGAGTTGTGAGAAGGAAAAATTTGATTACTTCAAAAAGATCAATTACAAAAAAGTAGCGAACCGCTACAGGTAAACTAATCTATTACAGCAAAAAACAAAAAACAGCCTAAGGCTCCGGTTCATGGCGTTGCCGACCCCCTACCCCCGCCAGTGCTGGACCCGCCACGTCCTCCCCGGGGCTGTATGATGAACTGACCCCTACGGAGAGGTGGCCGGTTTCGAGGACCACCCACAATCTCACCACGGGAAGTACCTCTCCCGGCTGCTGAAGAACGAACCGGGGGACTCCGAGCCGGGTTCGCAGGAGCCCTAGGGTTTGCAGCCATGGCAGGATTCGACCGGGAGGTGCCTGCAGCCTCGTCGGGTCTGACATGACCTTGATGACCATCATAACCAGTCTTGTCGAGCCAGCCTTGGCGAATCCCAGCGCTCACTATTTCGGCACGAGCCTCGGCCCTTGCCGACCACAGCTTCAGGTCAAACTCGGGGCTCGCCAGAAACTCGGAGATTGCAGAATCCTTGGCCCGGGAAACTGCCTGGATTAAATCTCCTTTTTGTTGCTCCAGGGAAGTAACCTGTTGCTGCAGCGCCTGGTTTTGCTCGGTCAGCTGGGCTATAGCGGCGTCTTGAGCACACCGGTCCTCCCGGTGACCCTCGACGACTTTCTCCAATTCTGAGTTCTTGGCCACCAAGTCTGCTATGTGTTCTTCTGCCTTGGCCAACTTCGCACTCGACGCAATGGCTAATGCGCTTGCAAATTCCCAGACCCGAGCCAGGTTCTCTTCGCTCGCCGTCACCTGGTCCCGGGCGGCCCGGAGATCGTCCCTGAGGACTCTCTCTCGCTCGGGGATGCCTTCGGTTATGAGCCGATCAGTTGCCAAGTACGACAACCTGACAGCCTACACAAATCAAATTACGGGTTAGTACAAGGAACCAAAAACAAAAGAAGAACGAGTTAAAGGAGAAGACTAACTAACCCGCATCAGCTTCTCCTGCGCCCTCCGGGCTACAGTCAACGGGTCCTCATGCTCCAGGACATAGGAGTCGGCGGCGCAGTTCTTTAAATCCGCTACCATTCTCTGGATGGCCACGTCCGCCATTCCCGCGCTCGCCAACTCCTCCATTATTTCTGTGGTGTCCCGGTGCTGCTTTCTCTCCCTCCTCTCTTTCCTCTCCTTCCTTCTCTTCCTCCTCTCGGACCTCCCCGAGCTGGATGCCTCACGGGTGCGTTTGCGAGAGGGAACGGGCTCCACTTCTTGAACTTCGTCACTCCCGTCACTCCCCTCCGGGTTCTCACGCCCTATCCCCCTTTCCAACCCTCCAACCTCTTCACCTCCGTTGTCATCCTCTTCAGTAAACTCCTCACCGGGGAGCACAGACGATGGAACCGCGCTCATCACCGGTTCTTCAGTCTCTTCGTCGGCCATGGAAGATTCCCTTCCCGGTTCTTCAAATAGCGGGTTGTAATCCGCCTCCGAGGGATTCCCTTCAACTTCCTCTCCCTCCTGGAAAACCTCTGGCCCGAGAACCTCAGCCAAGTACTCGGGGATCTCGCTGTAGTGCAGCGTGTCGACATGGAACTGCTAAACATCCCCTTGCTCGGCGTCTGGGCGCAGGAAAGCCGCTTTTGACGTCAGGTCGATGTCATATGCTAGACCCTCCGTCCCTTGCGCCCGGATCCCGGCCCATACAGCTTTGTCCTCGAAGCCGTCGTATATTCCCGGGTTCTTTCGTTTCGTGAACTCCATCGGGAGAAGAGCTGCAACAAAAGACATTACCCGTTAGACCGGAGCATGTAACAACAAAAATTGTGAAGGACACGAGACAAACCTGGAAGCTCCATCAACCGGCACCGGCTGTACACATACAGCCTACAAAGCCGGTACGAGCTCCGGTCATCTTGACCCCTGAAGGCCCATAGCATCCTCCGGATCCTTTTCTCCATCACCGGCTCCAAAGGAATGTCAGGTACGTCTGCAACACAACGTATGTAAGTACAACTCGGGACGGAGAAAAGAAAAACCCTAAGGCAGAGGGCTTACTCATCAGTGGCTGGAAGTCACCCGGTACTTGAAGCGCGTGTCCCGGGTCTTGAAAGTTTCTTATCAAGAAACTTTTTTCCCTCCAGGTCCGGCTCACGGAGGTTGGCAGGTCCTCGATGATCTTCTTGAAGACCGCTTTGGACTTCAGTTGGATGGTCCTACTGAAACCCGCCTTCCGGGAATACTCGGCCCGGTACATGGCGTGTAACTCGTGGTAGGTCGGCATCTGCTGCTTCAACACCTTGTACATCACGCACAACCCTAGTAGCTGCCTCCACATATTCGGGCCAACTTGCCCGATGGCGAAGTTGCTCGCAGCCAGGAGGTATTGCACCTCCACCTTTAGCGGGAGTGACAGACCGCACCGTAGCTGGTACTCGTGGCATAGCGTCCACCCATCCCCGGGAGCGAAGAACTGATCCTCGGGTTCTAAAGTCCGAATTTCCACGGACTCGGGAATCTTCCAGTTACTCCTAAGCTCCACAATCTCCTCCGCGGTCAGTGAGTACCCGGGAGGGTCGAGAGCGGTCCCATCAGTGAAGGTCACTGAGGCAAACTCGGGGACGTGAGCGTCCATTGCAGGGTTTGTCATCTGCAAAACAATAAACACGGGAACGTCGTCAGAAACCCAGACAACCCGGCGAACACAAGGATAAACTCACACACTAACGCAGAAACCCAGATTGGAACCCAGAAACAGTACACATAATCGATCCAAAACACACAGAAACAACGGAAGAGGAAACAGTACCTTACTTGTGAGGGTTTGAAGGGCTTTTGAGATCGATTTGAGTTTGGGAATCCAACAAGCACAACGACAACAGAGAATGAAAGCAAAAGCACGAAAAAGTTATCGGTTTCGAAGGTGAGACAAAACTGTCACCCTCAACCCCTATTTATACAGTTAGAGACGTACACTGAAGGGACGTTTCGGTTTTTCGAGAAAATCGACACGTGTCGTGCATGCCGCGTCCCAAAACTGAAAACTTTTCAGTTTCCCCCACTTCAAACTGAAAACTTTTCAGTTTCCCCCACTACAACCCGGAGACGTCGTTTTCAATTCTCAAAGCGAACGTGTCTGCGGGGTACCCTTGCGTACGGACTTGGGGGACTGGGTACACCGGGTCTGGATGATACCTTTGTAACCCGGTAAAGAAATGATTTCAAGTCCCCACCCAAGCGTACCCCTTGACTGAGGACTTGGGGGACTTGTTTATAGGTGGAACCTAATATTTCTCCTTTACCGGGTTACAATTCAAGAAATAACACTAAGTGTGGTCGACTGTTAAATGTGCATCGTTTATTATGCTTGAAGTACTGTTTACAGGGTCAAAGCCCAGTCAGATTTGAGAAATTTCTGGAACCATGCAACCCGCTAAAGGGGCCACGAGTTTCCCCGGAAACACCTATAATAATAAATTACTAACCTCAATAAACATGTTATTGACCCTGATATTAATTTACTAACTCTAGAAAACATGTTTTTAACCTCAATAATAAATTACTGTCATCAATATAACATCAATGAACTAGTAAAACATCAATTTTAACCAACAAAATTTATATAATACCCAACATAATTGATTTGGACATCTACAGCTGACTGACCATACCTCTACTGTTGGAGCAGGTGAATGCCGGACTAGCTCATGGAGAAGACTCTGATTCAGATTTGGTGAGAGAGAGAAAGAGAAAGTGTTTTAGACCTAGTAGGTTCTTTTTTTCATATTTTTTTTGTAATGAATGATCATTTGCCCATAATTATATAGGAGGGAGAATTTCATATGTGGCAGATATCGAAATTACCCTTCTAGAACAACATGGTTAGGGAGAGGTCCACGACACAACATATAGCAAAGCCTAAGTTAAATCCAATTACTTTAAAATATCATGATAAATTCTTGTATACACGACATGCAACACGTTGAATGAAGAATGTTGCAGACCTGTGGTGTGTTGTAGATCAAGTACTCGAGTGAAATTTTCTCGTGTACTTTTGGGTGTCTTTAGTACCTTATTACTAATGCTCTCATGTATGTTAACAAATTGAAATTAATTACATAACACTATCTGATCTATGATGTTATTTTCATTTTCATACCAAACTATCAAAAACTTGCATTTTCATACCTAAAGTTTTATTCTTTTAACATTTTGATACCCTACCAACTAACACCATTCAAAATTGATAATACTAGAGAGCGTTTATGTCACTTCACGATATCCTTTGTAATTGAAATAAAAAAATTATACATTAAAATTTTTAATTAAATATTTTTCATTACTATTGTTCAAACTCGAGAACAATATTTCTTCACCCAAATAGTTATTGTGAATTTTTGATTAGTTATTATTATTGGCTTGTAATTTATCTAATTATAATGAATTCAGTTTATTGGCTTGTAATTTAGCTAATTATAATTAATTCAGTTGTAGTATTTTAATTTATTTTATTTTTCTTAACATGAAAACTTTTATCACTTGTAAAAACAAATATTTAATTTTGGATTTTTTTGTTTTGAATATTTTTCTACAGTAAATTGTTTTTGTATTTGATAAAAAATCAATTATTTTGTTAAAATAAATGTAAAAAAATAATACATTTACTGAGATGATGAAAATGCCCTCAAAATTTAACGGTATTAGAGATGAGAGTATTAAATTGCTAACGGAAAAATTGCTAACAGAATGAAATTTGAGGTATCAAAATGCAAGTTTTTGATCATTGGGTATGTTAATGAAAATAACATCATAGTTTAGATGGTGTTTTGTAATTAGTTCTAATAAATTTCACATTAGTAAAGCTTCTTTGAGGAGTTTTTCTCTATTCTGAAACAGGTATAAGATCTATATGGAGCAAAAAAAAAAAGAAATCCTGAAAGACATGTGCAGAAATAGCTGCTTCTCATTGATTTCTACCGTCACAAATTTGAACCAGAACAGAACTCCTAAGACCATAAGCTCACAATTTCACTGATGTATTCTATACATAGCTAGACCACAGGAGGATTTTTTAATTTTTAGTTTTGGACCTTGTTGTGAGAGAAGATCTCATATCTACAATTGCTGATTTGTCTGCTCCTAACTTGATGGCCTCTTTGCTTGCTCTAATGAACCTCGAAACTGCACCCCTTGTGTACTCATGAGCTTCCTTCACACTCATCTTCTTGCTCATTCCATCAGGGAAGCTGCTCAAGAAGTGATCTCCATTAAGCACTGCAGCTAACTGAACTACCTCACCCTGAAACTCAGATAAACCGCCGTCTTCCTTTGCCTCTGTAGTCCTCAAAGGCGTCACATCCGGCAATGTCACTGCAAGAATTCCATTTTATATACACAAGTTTCTTCAACTTTTAATGTCTTAAACATAATAATGTCAATCTAGCTAGCATTCTAGCACCACGCGTTCAACCAACAATTTGTCTGATCAAATGTCTAGATTGACAGTCTAGCAATATAACATGTCAAACTATCTAGCAAGAGCTCTAGTACAGTCACTGTTCAATAATTGAGAGTACAGATACGAACCTGGGCAGTCTGTCCTGGGAGAAGTTAGTTGCCCAACAACTTGTTCAAATGTCCCAGCCCATGCATCTCTGTATGTCAAGAAATTCGAGGAGAGATTGAACATCTTCTTTATTGTGGCAGGGATTGAAGAATGTTCAAACTCAGAATTTGGAGTAGGTCCTTGTGGACCACTTATTACTGCAAAAAACAATCAAAAACATAGACATCACTGCATTGAAGAATGAAAATGACACAGAAAATCATAATTGCTTCTTCAACATGCAGCCAGATCATTTATATTCAATGCCAGATGCAAAATTGACAACCAAAAATTCACAGGATGATGAACACATGCAACTACACAAGTTAAAGAAGAGCAAATAACTTCTAATGAAAATGATCAAGTGTATCTAGTGTTTACCAGTGCCTTTCTTGATCCATGGAGACACCATAATCGTCGGCACGCGAACCCCAAGCCGATCAAACTTGAAGAAGTAAGGAGCAGGGCCGCTATTCCCATCTGGATTAGGGACATTGACATAAGGAGTCTGAACATGATCATAAAACCCACCATGCTCATCGTAAGTAATGACCAAAAGGGTCTCATTCCACTGAGGACTAGCCCTCAGCGTCTCGTACACCTCCTTCACCAGCTTCTGCCCATTGGCAACATCATGAGAAGGGTGATCATCGTTCGCCGGCAGTCCCTTCAGATCGAAATACCGCGGCTCGATCACTGTCAAACTCGGTAGCTTACCATCTCTAGCATCTTTCTTGAACTTCAAATCGTACTGATGAAACTTAAAAATGTACTTCAACTTCCTCATGTTCCTGTAAAACAAGGTAGTGGGAATGTTCTGAAAGTAGACCCCAAAATCCAAACCATTCTCATGAACAGAGTCGAATATAGTTTTCTGCGGGTAGCCCTGCGCCAATTGCTTCTTCACATGGCTGGTGGAACCGTGTGAAGTAGCAGAGTACACAAACAGCCTGTTGGGCTGTGTTGGGCCCGGAATGGAAGAGAACCACCTGTCGAAAACGGCAAATTCACCGACTAAAGAAGCGTACACCGGCACAGATTCCGGCCTAAAACCTTTCATGACAGTCTCGGATAGATTGGGAGACATAGACAGTGCCTGCTCTACAAAACCTGACATGGAAGGCTTATTAGTATTGATAGACCCGAACACCTGCTGCGTCACAGCCTCGAATGAATGACCCGGATCCGGATCCACAAACTCGGCATCGTCCGAGAAGCAGATGTGTTTCGGGTCCGGGTTTTTGGTCGACACAGGGTTGCATTCTTGGCCTGTGACGCCATTGATGGATGGATTTATAGCTTTCTTCATCCAACCAAGCAAGTGATCAAAGGACCTGTTCTCCATGACCAAAACCACAATGGTCTTGATGGGTTGCTGCTGAGCCAGAGCCAAATGGGAAAGTGGGGAAGTCCATGAGAGAATGAGAAACAACAAGAGAAATGAAGATGGCTGGAGTAAAGATCTGGTCTTGGAGGCTGACATTACTGGGGGAGGGGAGGGGAGGTGAAGATTTAGGGAATTAAAGTCTAGTTTGTGGGAGCTCAAGTACAGAGAGAATAGGGAAGCGTCTGGTTTTGTACTGGTGCACTGTTAAGGGACAGATACACACATACAGTTGGGTTTCTCTGTTTAAGGAAAGCAATCAAGAAAAAAGAGAAGGGAATAATTATGATTTGGTGGCAGGATAATCAGTCAGGTTGAGAATTTGATTATCTGTCAGATTTGATTTTTGGGGTTGTAGATGGTAAATAATAAGGGGTTCGTGGTGCATTTGTTTAGCGGATTCTGTTAGTTCGTGAATGAAGGTCTGAGAGAGACGTGTGGTGTAGTTGAAGAAGATGGAGCAGAAGTAAAATCTCGAAGGGGTTTGACTGACAAATGTCGTTAGAGTTCACAAATGTCGTAACTGTCAAAGATTTCAGATTTATAGTTGCCAAAAAAGATTTCATATTTATGAGGAGTTTACACGTCATTATTTTGATCTATTTTACAGACGTTTGAGCCAAAGTAATAGAGTAATTGTGTTACCATGTTGAATTATATATTTTGGTTGTTAATTTGTTTTGTTTTTGAAGATTCTTAAATGAGATTATATTTGTTTTTGTTGAATTATGATCATATTAGGAAATTTTAATTTGGAGGATCAACACAGTATTTTAAAAGAGAATTACATTTAAGTTACTGATATATATATATATATATATCTTGTCGTTCAGCATTCAAAACATGTAATTGATTATTATGATGGTGATTGAATATTCTAGTTTTAATCAGGGTCGGCCCTTAGGTTTTAGAGCCGCGAGCTATAAAATGAGGCTCGTGACGCTCATCAAACTTATCTATATTTGTAAAAATCATTTAGTTTCTTAGGATTCATTAGAAAGAACAATTCAAAATTACATTACGTTATAACGTAATTTAGTCAAAAAAAATATATAAAACCGTAAATTAATTTCTCATCAAACATCATTCTAAAGACAATAATGAGAAAAAAAATCTCATATTTGTCGACCTCAAGATATTAACAATGAATCAAACCAAAAATTATATATATGTACTAAAGTAAACATTATTGAGTTATTGTACATGTTTGACCGGTTTATGATTCAAGACTACGATAAGCTTTTATAAACTAGCTTGAGAAAAGCTTTCTTTTAAATATAGAATTAAGTTTAATTATATCATAAGTATAATTACTATTTAATTACCTCATACGATGCAATCACAATTGAGGCCCTTGGGATGGGAGCTCTAGGCGGTTGCCTGATGAGTCTACCCCTAAGGCCGGCTCTGGTTTTAATTATATGAACGATAAAGTTACGTTTTAATATTACTCAGTTCAATGTGTTTATTTTAAAATCGTCATACCTCATCACAGAAAATTAGTTCGATTGACAAAATTATCATGAGTTGAGCTTCAGAGACATTAATGGGCTGAATTTTGCTCAATATAAGAACCTTGATTTATCTGTTGCATAAGTTGTGAATTTGGTTAGTGTGAACGATGTTTATAATCTTTCTTTCTTGTTGCGTAGAATTTGGTTAGTGTGAACCATTGAAACATGTTGATAGATCATCGAAAAAAGCAACACATCACACTAAAAACCTATAATTGAACTGAATTGAGTAGATTCTCACTCATGTTTTAAGGTAATGATGAATGTTATATTAAAAACAAATAATATCAATTTACTTTTTTTAAAGCACCACACTTTATTTTCTTTTGTACACACTCACTATGGCACTTTAGATTTTCCTCCTCCTCTTTTGTCAAAGAAACACTTCAACACTAGAGGTGAAACACATTGATTACATACTTAGATAATTGGTTTAGAAAAAAGAAAAAAGATAAAAGAAAAAAAAGAAAAGAAAAAAGGAACTTGGGACAGGAATGGTGGAATTGGGGACACTGGGGCTAGTCATTCCACTATAACATGTCTAAATCTCTAATGCCAATCATGTGAAGCACACAGCATGCTTGGAACTTGTAACAATTTTCAACCTCATGAGGGATTCGGTGTCAAAAGCCACAAGAGGTCTCATTTTTGTTCTTGCTCCATTTTCTCACACACACTAAAAAATGTAGGGGATGCACTACATGTGAATGTGTGATCTTGTGCAAATTGGTTCTGACTCAAATCACGGGCATCCTTGTTTAAAAATCGGCCATGTTTGGAGGCATTGGGAAGTACTTTATACAACAGAGTCAGAGATTTCAATGGGAAATTTCCTCTTTGCTAGTAGTACTACAAGTACTCCCAACTCCCAAGTCTCAAATAGAATAGAACATTTGGGGACTGGGTGAAAAAAAAACAATAAAAAGAAAATTAAGAACATATTGTTTAATGTTTGAATCAAGAACATTGATCAAATAACAGTTCGGATCAGACATCATACTGTTAAATGTGTATAATCAAACATTCAAATTCCCTGAATCCGAGTACTTTTTACATTTCAGGTAGCACCATATAGTTCTTACACGGTTACACCCAGTTCATGCGGCTGCGTAAATTGGTACGCATCAAGAGAAAACAGTCACGCAAAGTATCTGTGCCGGCACAAAAATTGATTTTTTTTCACTTGTTGTGTAAGGATTGTATAAAAAACACATAGAAAGCCCTAGTAGTTCTGCTGCTCTACGACGTTCAGTCTTAGGCTGCAATAAAAATACAAATGGTATCAGTTATTGCTGGATCTCTTCAAGTATGCCAAAACGCCAAAGCCTGCTACAAGTGCAGCCCCAGCTGCCACGGCACTGTATGCTGATGCCCCAGCAGAATCTGCAATAGCATAATCCACGCTTCCTCCAGGAGCTGTAGCCCTTCGACGACGACCAGCTGTTACCGAGAAATCTAAATGCAATCTCAAGCCCTACAGGAAGCGACCATTCTTGCTGTAAAAACTTCACTGAGCTCCGCATGAAGTACAGGGAAACCGTAACAGAAACTAATGTCTCAAACAAAAGAATTATAACATTTGATCCCTTTATCATTATGAGCCAAGAATTATACCACGTTCGGAACAGCATGACACTACGTTTTCTATTTAAGCATTGCATGACAGTAGGCACGATAATCTTACCTTCCAACCAACTTGCCTTGCATGGTCTACGGCTGCAGCGAGATCACTATCCGATGCCAATAGTACTTTATCATGGTCTTCATCTTCATACTAAGGAATGTGCCACCCATTAAAAAAAGATTAGGATGAGAAAGTTTACTGCAATATGACTCCTAGGTAGATAAAACATGTACACTACTGATCAGAGAAATACCAAAATTTGAGGAAGGTTCTGCCGGTCAATGTCATCTCCCATTCTATGAATAATGGAAGTTATAAGATCAGTCAAACTCTGAATATCTGAAGAGGAAGAAAAGACAGAAAACCAGTCAAGAGCGGTTCCCGCTTTATGATTGTAGCTTGTAAATATAAACCTGAATTAGATGTTTCAAAATTAATACAAGCCAATCTATAATATGCACACAGAGATAACAATCATTTCATAGGTTGCTAGGAACAGGGAACGTACTGCAAGTAAATCTGTGCATTCGGCCTTTCTTATCCTGAAGCTTGAAGGCAAAAGTATTTGGATAAATTGATGATGGAAATGAATTTGACACCCTAGTCTCTGCTCCCTCTGAAGCCAGTCTTAAAGAATTTTCACTGCAATAACAATGAAAAAGCTTAAGCACATAGAAAAGGGAAAACCAATTTAAAACTTCACAGCAACATTACTGCGCATCCAGGTAAACAAATATATACCTCCGACAATCCTCATCCTCATCAGTTGGAGTCAAGGCCATGGCAGAATCCCAAAACTTCTGCATCATAGTATTTGCGTTCTCATTACTCACCCCAGCACTATTTCCAACCTGTTTAGATAGAAAATCATGTCAAATTTTCTATTTCACCGATACTGATTTGTAAATATCAATGCCAGGTAAGGACTTGACTTACAGTGGCCACAGCAGCATGAGTGATCTGAATTACATCAACAACAGCAACTATAGCTCCCTCTGTATTCATTGATCCATAATCAGCAGAAATTTAAGTCATCTGTTACCTTTAAAAACGCAAGATAACAAAAGGGGAAGATACTCTTAGTGAGTCATCATCTTACCTCTGTCTACTACAGGCAGGTGCAAAAATTTTCCATCATGCATAGTGTGCAGTGCATCAACAATTGGTGTATCAACCGAGGCACATTCTGGATTTGGAGTCATGACCTATTAAGCAAATCAAAAGTATGACAATCTGGTTTGGATTATTTTCCTCCACTTAAACAAGCAATAGGTGAAGTGCTCCATGGCATCAGTAGAGATCATAACTTCCAAGTTCTAAACGGTAAAATAACTGAGTGATTAGTTCAAAGCTTTTATCACAACACCCCATATAAGGCAATTTAAAATTGCTAGGCACTACCTTCTCTACAAGGGTGGTCTTTGGAGAAAGATTTTGTGATATGACCCGCATCAAAATATCCTTAGAGCTGACAAGAGTCAAAACAACATATTCATTTCTTGGGTTGACATGATTACAATGATGAAAATGGATAGAATCAAGCATAATGTATATTTTTTTTCTTCAGCATCCCTTAAAATAAAAATAACACACACACAGACTCACGTAAGGATTCCTCGTGGCTTGTGATCAACTGTCACAACTGCAGAACTAACTCGCATCTCTTGCATCTTCTTTGCTGCTACCAAAACTGTATCTGTGGGCGAAACTGTCAAGACCCTGGAAGACATTTATCCATTTATGAAAACCTGTAAAACTTAATGACAGTGTGACTACATATTGATAAAGTAGGCTAGGGTTCAACTCCAAAACCAATTGGCAATGGAGAGAGTAGTCCAAACCCTTATAAACCACAGACACGGTCACATTTTCCAGATATGAGATTATATCTCAACACGCACCCGCATGTGTGACGAATCTTCAAGCCTAACACGTGGACAACATTAGGGATGACGTGGAGTGTGTGTGACCGGTAACGCTAACACACGTGGACGTGGGTAACCCGCTCTGATACTATGATAAAGTAGTATGAGGTTCAACTCCAAAACCAATTGGCAATGAAAAAAGTAGCCCAAACCCGCAAGGTCTCATTTTCCCAATGTGGGATTATATCTCAACACATATAACACTCGTAATAATATTACCTACTTTGTATTCTCCGGAATGATTGTACACAAAGATGGCCTAAATAACTTTTCACGAAGTGTTTCAACAAATGTATTGGAACCTGCATCTCAAATAAAATAAAACAAACACAAACTTTAAATTTCAGGAATCTCAAACATAAAAGAAATTGCATAATATTAAAGAACACAATTTACAATAAACATGATAATTCTCTATTCTCTACCAACCAGAACTGGATGTGCCCCAATGTTTTTCAACACCTTCCACAGCAGCAGCAATAGCCTTTCCCTTTTCAGCGGCCCTTTCCATTCGAGCAATAGCATCATACAAACACTTTGCTATATCAAGTAAAGCAATGACCTCTCCATTCTCCACCACAGGCAAATGTCTGAATTTTCCTGTAAATGCACAAATCGGCATCATATACAAGCAGCAAACACAAACGGATGGTAGTATGCCAATAAATAATATTCCTCCCCTCATTACCAACCTTGAACCATCTTGTGAAGGGCTTCGACTGCAAGGGTGTCAGAGAGTACAAATATTGGGTTCCTCGTCATAACTTTAGAAACAAGTGTGTCCTCAAGACTAAGCTCTCGTGCAATAACTCTTGTTGCTATATCCTTCAACCACAGAGCGTAGATACATAGAAAACATTACGGCCAATAAAATCCATGAAAGCAAATCCTCAAAAAACTACAAATGTCACAGTGAATTCAGAGTCATACCTTGTCGGTTAGTATTCCACAAAGCAATGCATTAGAGTCGGTTAACAACAGCGCATCAACTCTCCGAGCAGCCATCCTCCGACAAGCCTCTTGAACGCTAGTACTTTCAGGTACTGTTAGAGCCTTCGATAGCCGCAGCCGTTTTACTGTACGCTCTCCTGCTAACCCCCTGCCACAAATTCCAAGCAGACAAAGCCTATGTTAGTTACTTACACTCCAAGACACATTCTCTAAATCAAAGTTTCCCTAATAATTATGTGCCGAATACAACAGTGTTGAAGAATCTCAACTAACTACTCTAATAAACACTCAAATATCAGCGCCCCGAAATTATAACCAATTCACCTCAATCCCTATCAATACTGAATTTCAAGGCTCATGTCACATCCAAACCAAAATGTGAACGAATAATTGGTTTCGGAAATACATAAATAAATATGATGATAAAGTGAAGGCATACAATGGAGGACGAGCAGACGAAGTCGATTTTCTGGAAGGTTCATGATGATGGTGATGTTCAGAGGATGATTTCTTCTTTTCCTGCAACGATGCGTTTGTCAAAGATAGGCTTCTCCTCGAAGAACCGCCTTGACTAGCCATCGTCGCCCCCTCAATCCACACAAACACTCCACGCTACAAAACTGCACCGAAATTCCAATCACCCCGGATTCATCAAAAGCATAATACAATCACAATTCAATTCAAAAAAAAACAAATCACCGATAAATTTCATCTCCAAACTCTCAATCCCAATCGGAAACCTTACCGGACGAAACGAAAACCTCGTCGGAGGAGCTCGGTCATTCGCCTTGCAGGATGGATGGGGTGGTATGAAAATTTGAAAAATGAAGGACTCGCCGTCGGGGGCACACCTGGATTCTCCGACCGGCGAGAGAGAGGAGGAAGAGGGGAGGGAAGGATATGAGAAAGGTGGACCAATCAAATCCCCGCACGTCCTAACTGAAATACCTCCCCAGTTTTCAGTGGGCGCTTTTTTGAGGTCTAATTTTTTCAGGTTATTAATTATGGAGTTACGGTTTTAGCCTTACGGTCTGAGTGCGTGCTGTCCGGTCATTTCCGGTCAATGATTTTATATATCATATTTCTGGGTTTTACCTGCCTTTCTTTCATCGATCATGGATATCATTTTTCTATGTGTTATTTACCAATTTCTTACATATAAATTAAAGATTTTATGTATTAGCATGTGAACTAAAACTTGTATATGAATTAGACGTTTGTGAAGTTTTTATCTCTATTTTTGGTTTGCTTGTGTAACGGTGTTAATAAATTCGATCTTGATATGATTTTTTTTCAACGTAAAGAGCTTGAACGCTTTTGTAACATAAAAGGTAGCATGTTGGATTCTTGTAGTAGAGTTTATGAAAGGCATCTGAAAGATGCATTTCTTTAGAGAAGAGGAAAGGGCCTTTGCGTGAGAATCTCTGGCCTAAAATGCAACAAAATGTGCTAATCCCCTCAAATAAGTGGTACTGTTTGAAGTTTGATCATGAAGCAATTGCAGCCTCAAGTAAATCAAGAGATGCCTTGGTCACATACTCACATTAGACGCTTTTGAGTTTGGATGCTTATGCTTTCAACTTTGCCATGGGACCTGAAACCAAATCACAACGATCACATATAAAAGCTATTGCATACAAAATAAACTTAAAAGCTAGCTGGGAATTAATCGATTTTTTTCTTTTTCATTCTTTCTTTCTTTCTAGAATCTGCTTTGCTTCTTAAGCATATGTTTTATAAATAGCAAAATCCTGTGCCCTGTGGTTTGTGTTCAGTTAAGATATATGCTATCAGATATTATAGCAAGCAAAACGTAGAAGATGTTGGATTGGGCACCGGTTTTTCTAGGGTTCTTGTTGTTCATACTGCTCTCTCCTGGACTCCTGTTCCAGCTACCTGGAAACTCCAAGAATGTTGAGTTTGGGGGCTTCACCACAAATGGCAAGGCCATCATCGTCCACACACTCATCTTCTTTGTCATCTTTACCATCCTTGTTTTGGCAGTAGGCATCCAAATCCACACAGGCCGATGATACTATCATAAGTAGTGGAATGTACTATGATTGATCTGTTTCTTCCCTCATTTTTTCATTTCATTATTCCGACTTGGAGTTCAAGTGTATTCTTTCAAAATGTAAGTTTTGCATAACTTTATATCTTTGAAATCTACCCTTTTTTCTTTTTCTTTTTTTGTTTTGCTTACAAAGGATCATATATGGAACCAAATTTAGAGAGTGAGTACGTATATGTTTTTTTTGGATGAGCAGTTGAGTATATATGGTAGTTTTGTTCATTTCATTCGATCGAGTTCCCTATCATGATTATCAGAAATCTCATAGTTTACAAAAGACTCTTGAGGCTTATATCAATTTCCTTCAATAAACTTTAAATGATGTAATTTCTCATCTCGTTTCTAAACTAAAGCTTCATCTAGCTAAATTCAAAGTCATTACATAATCCTCTCGCTTGAAAGGGAAAAAAATTTCTGTCCCTAATTTGTGTGTGCCTTTTCCCGTCTCTCATTCAATTCATGTCATGTGTCATTAAACTTCATGTCATTAGGAAAAGAAAATAATTTTTATTTAACTTTATTAAATAGATGTTAGGGTTGATGATGTGAAAAACATGTGTCAACAATTGAATGAGAGACAGAGAATGAGACACACAAATGGAGATGGAAGATTTCTAGGCCCGAGACAAGTACAAATTTTCGATGATCGAAAGCAATCACCCTAAAATCAAAAGACGAAAAATTAATCAATTACTAGACCATGATGACAGTAGATGTTTCTAGGAGGGTGATGGAGATAATATTGAAGCTAACCCCTGATTCTCCCTGAGCGACCCGACCGGACATGGTGACCCAACTAGATTATTACATCAAACGCCGGCGAACCCAATTGACGACTCCAGCTAGAATGTTTTCCTCTCTTTGAAATGATCCTCCCTCTGTCAATGAATCATGCCAATCCAAGCCAGATAGTGAGTTTGGAGCTTCTGCAATAGACGATTTCGTTGTTCGCCTTGGAGTCTTCCTTTTTCCTTGATCTCATTGGCCAAACCTGCTTATCTACCTGCTACTAGAACAAATCGCTACCTCTGAATCCATCTTCCAATGCGGCCATGGTAGAGATCAATGAGTTTTTCTTGTGTCGAGCTCCAAAATATAGAAGATAAATGAAAATTAAGGATTTGTATTAGATCAAAGATGGTTAAAAAGCGTGATATGGTGACATGCGTGAAATTTGGTCATGAATGTTGGATATTTTAGTCTTTTCATTGTCAAAACTCAGACCTGATACACTAAGTTTTGGGTCAAGACTGATGTTCTGATTTGTTTTTAAAAATTATGAAAATAGGTTTTTGTGTTTCTAAATTTGATCCGATGTTACTATGTCATTTTTCTAACTTGTAAAGGGTATCTGTTCGATCAACTATACTTCAAAGCACAAAGCATTTCAATCCATCACAATTTCTCTAGACAGAAAAAAAATTCTTCATATCTATTGTCACACTTTTTCTAGATCGGAAGCAATGTCACAGTGCTTAGTCAATCCAAAATTTCGCACCCAATCATTGGTAGTGTACTTTGGTTGCATGAACTTGGGTCGCCGACGAACAGATACTATGGGTTTGAAGTGTTCGGGGTTAAATGTCGTCCGCAAAGAAACATACTTCGGCTTGCGGTTCGGCATGGAAACAAACCGGACTTTTCTACCAGAAAGAGGCTCCAGATTTCCGCTATCCTTAGGTTTCGGACCAAACATAGTTTGCATGACCTTCCCTAGTTGCCCCAAGCCTCCTTTAGCGACTCCCCCTATCTGAGCCAAACCCACCACAAACATGGTAACAGAAACAAGTCTCACCGCAACTGAAAAAGAAGTTGAATCGAGCAAGAAATATGATTAGAAGATTGAACAGAGTAATGTGTGAACAAAATACACCGGAGTTGCTCCTATATATAGAGGAAGCTCTCTGCCGAATTTGGAAAGCTACCGCTATTCTTTCTTCAAGTAAGATCATGTTCTTACCCAACATAATTGGGAATCACACACCACTATCCTATTCCATTGAGGACACCTTTCACAAACTTACCTAAAACCTATACCTCTTTAGGATCATATTCTTCACACACCAGAGTTCCTATTCAATTTAGGACACCCTTCACAAACACCTAAAAAGTAAAACCTCTTCCTCTTGGGCTGAACCCAACAGCCCAAAACTAATTTAGCCCAATGCAAAGAAAGATCCCCTAGATCACAGGCGTTGAAAGCCTCACCTCAACTCCCACTCGTATTTTGTCACGACAAAAACTATCAAATCAACGCACTTGTCTCCCTCAAATCCCTCCAAACTCCATCCCACTTTCCCCTTCTCAGATCTTCCACACCGTTCTAAAGGATCCTCTCCCATTCACTCTCTGAACAAGGAAGGGACACAATGGCGGATTGGGGTCCGGTGATCGTAGCGGTGGTGCTGTTTGTGCTGTTGACTCCAGGGCTTCTGTTTCAGATACCCGGAAAGGGGAGAGTGGTGGAGTTTGGGAACATGCAGACCAGTGGCGCTTGCATTGTTGTACATGCCATCATCTACTTTGGGCTTCTCACCATCTTCCTCATCGCCATCGGTGTTCATATCTATGCCGGATGAAAGTGCGTCATCAGTTTGCTGTGGCAGTTAAGAAACCTGGTGCTCTATCTCGATCGATCTCATATCTTATTTTCTTGTTTGATTTGTGTATGTTTAGTCTGTTTAAATGCATGTGTTGCTGTTGCTACTAAATCATGAAGGCTTGAAAGACTGATTATTCTGGGTGCAATTTAAACTTAGAAGAAATTGGGGTTGGATTTGAATGGTATTGGTTTATTAATTAGACGGATAGGATGGGCTATGAACTTGATTATCATATTTTTCTTGTTTCGATTACAATTATGATCGATTTGGTATAGAGGAATCCATCACATTTTCCACCTATTAGGCTATTATCACATGTTATCAACGTGAGGATGGACAGCAAGAAGACCATCAATTGTGATAATCAATGGGAAAGATTTAGACTTGGTTTGTAATATTGTTTTTGTTCGCATATTATCTCTATGGAATATTGTCATTGATAGGATACTAATACTGAGTTAACTCATAGGAATGAGAATGATAGATGCAAGCGAGGTGTTGGAATGAACCGATAATTTAGTTAACAAAAGCCAATTGGTAAATGGCTAGAGATACAATTCACCAAGTGATCAGTAATGAGATAAAGTTCTTCACTGACCGATATGATGTCAAATTTCATTAAACAAAATGAAAACGAAATGTGGAAGTTGACATTGGTCCTGCACTTAACGTTAGAATGTTTTTTTAGCTCAATCTTGTTGTCTTAGACTTTCAAAATTTAGTCGATCTGTGAAGACGTAGAGGGACTAATGGATCTTGATCACATTGTAAAAAAAACTATCACTTTTACCATTTATTTATACATTGTAAAAAAAACCTATCACTTTTACCATTTATAAGCTCGAAATTGAACGCAAATGTAATCATGCAAATTAATTAGCTTTGCATCAACTCGAATGACAGTGTGAAAGCTGTGAATCTTTCACTTGGAATTGTCTCTGGATCCATGACATGACTCCTGGTGCGATCACATATTTACTATGTTTTTTTTCTCAAATGAACCGACGTGTAAATGAAAATGTGTATTCCCTAAAAAAAAGTAAATGAAAATGTGTGTAGACTTCATTATAGTATATGCGTCCTGCATCTTTCTAAATGTTCAATTAACTACATGCATTTGGTTGACATGATCGCCTACCAATGTTTTAAATAGTGAAAGCGTGAGACGAAGCGTTTTGTCGAAATCTTGCCTTATAAAAGCTTTTAGACGAAAAAGACGAAGCTTTTTATGTATTTAATATTAAATAAAAATGATTAAATTATAGAAATAAAATCATCAAAAATATTTAAAATTAAACTTTTAGTAGCAAAATCACAAAGATAATGTTTAAAATTCTGAATGACAAACACACAATAACATGAAAAATCATTCACTCATGAACTGAAAGAGAAGATAAGAAAAGTTGCTCAATAATGAAATGAAAAAAAATCAAACAAGGATATTTTTTTTCTTTAGATTTTATTTAAAACGACGTAATTTTAGGGTATAGATTAAAAATCAACATATAAATAGTGACGTCTCACGATGTCTTTGACCGTCTTAAGACGCATTTTTTGCCTCAAGGCAAAAAAGACGAGCTAAAGACGAGCCTTTTGTGACAAAAGCCTTTTAAATGAAGCCTTAAGATGAAATGAAGAAGCCATACTACGCCTTAAGTTATAGAATGGCTCAAAGCTCGCTATTTAAAACAGAGTGGCCTACCAATTGATGATAAGGGTACACTAACGGCTCTTGCTGTTTTACTGTTAGTACATTACAGAGAATAAAAGTATATTCCAAAGCGTTGCTGTAAGAAGGGTTAAAAACATCCAAGAAGATGCAGCAAACATTTCCATTCAACTCCCTCCCACTCGTCTATTTGCCATACAAAAATATGTTTCAAAAGTCACCAGAAATGTTCACGTACTCCCACCACAGTGATTTAATCCATAACCTTATTCGTTCATAGCTTCAATTCGCAGTCTGGTTTTTCTCAAATGAATCATACTAAACTAGAGCAGACATTTCAAATTCAACCTCAAACTGCAAACCATATAATTGAGTTCTAATAAGTAGGACATCTATAACCTCGTTGTTTTCATCTAAATGATCTAAGGGAGCTTCTCCTCTATCACTCATGAATCATGTTCCTGGAAAACACAATTATTTATTTCAGAAGATAAGGAGAAGAAGGAGGATCTCTCCGTTTGAGCCAAGTAGAAGAACCCCTAGCCTGGTGCAGATCATTTGCTACAGGAGTGCAGGTGCAGCTGAATCTATTGCAATGTAATTCTTAAAGAATGACCTCATTTTACTCAAAAACAGAATCAATTAACAAGTTTCATCAACTCAGAAAATGTAATCGATTGTAATGTAACATCAACTAGCTAGTTCATAGTAGGCTCTATATATATGTCCAAACAATATGTGCCGGCAAACAATTTTTGTGAAGGATGAAAAAATATACTTAGACTAGATATGTGATACGTATTTAACATTTACTAGCTAATTAACAAGAAACTGGATCTATTGGCACCCGACCCTTTCAGAGCAAAGGAGCTTTTGGGTTTTCGGCAATGTCACCTTTACCCTGGTTTGGGTGGGAGTGTCTGATCACAGTTGCACCGTGGGTGGATCATTGTGTATTTTTCAAGGTGAGGACTTCTGTTTGAGAGTTGTATATGTTTATAAATTATTTTATTTGTTTTTTAGTTGATTAATGTTCATCTTTTTAGACAGTATTTTATGGTTGTTTTTCACTTCTTAGTTGATAGCTGCGCTACATGGTTTTTAGACCATATATGTTTATTGTTATGGTCGTTTTGATCTTTAATTGATTAATGAAATTTTTCTACCTTAAAAAATAAAAAACTGGATCCAGAATGTACTGTATTTAAGGATATCATCATTGATGTTCTGAAAAACAAGATTCGAGTGGTTGTTTTGTTTCGAAAGTCATTGGGTGGAGTCGGACAGTAGCCATGCAGCATGCTTGTCGATCTTAGACTTAGAGTTTAGGGTTTCGAAACTAATTAACCCTGAAATTCAGATATATGAGAAAAAGAAATCGATCCTGTGGGACAAAGCTGTCATGAAGATGTCGTAGGTTTGGAGTTTTTAATCCATCGATGAACTATGTAAATTGCGGTAGACCATTGATGGAGGCACATAAGCTTTTATATATACTTCTGACTCAAGTCACTCAACATGTCTCCACGAAGAGCTCCAAGATAAGACCCATTTGACGTTTGCTACGTCATTTCATGGTAAAGCTCAGCAAACTACTTCAACATTTCAATTTACCTTTCCTTTTTAATTCAAAAAGAGAATGATGGTGGATTGCACTTACTTTCGATATCGCAAACGTAAGTACAATCCAAAGTGACTAAAGATTCCTTAATTACCTTTTTTGGTCAAAGATATATTATTACCTAGTAACAATCTCCAATCCACAACCGAAACGTGTAATTTTCTCTGTAGAATTTGTCTCATATTGTATGAGTTTTAAGTTTTACGTGTCAAATGTTAATTAACCGATATTATGGCTTTCCTCTTTTTTCGATTTCGATATTATGACTGTATGGGAAGTTGAGAACCATAATGTATGACACTCCTAAGACTGTAAAATTTAAAGAGTAAAGTTGTGTTTAATGGTTAGTTATCATTAAATTTAAATTTAAAAATATATAATATTATTTTAAAATTAAGTTGTTTTTTTTTTAAATTTAGATCCAACTTGATCATTAATTTCTTAGTTAGTAACTGATCAGGTGAACACTGTACATTACAAAGGGTGAGTTTATTGTAAATGTATAGAAATTAGGTGTATAATGAAATACCCGTTGATGTATTTATATCGATGAATCGATGTACCGTAAATGGAGTGTCATGAGTTGTATGAGTCAAATGTTGAATAATGGGGTTCTTAGTAAAGTTTCCAAAGGGGAATTGGGTAGTGGCGTCGTGTCAAATTTTAATCAAATCAGATTAACCATGGTTGGGTTACAGTTCAGCTCCCTCTTCTGAGTTAATTACTACATTATATAGCAACCTAGCTCTCTAATTACTCAGACTTGCAGTAGTCACTGAAGAAGTAGAAGCGGTAGAGTAGATAAATGGGGAGGGGGAAAGTGGAGCTGAAGAGAATAGAGAATCCGATCAGCAGGCAGGTGACCTTCTCGAAACGCCGTACCGGCATCCTAAAGAAAGCGTTTGAGCTTTCCGTGCTCTGCGATGCTGAAGTTGCCCTCATCGTGTTCTCTCCCTCCGGCAAGCCCTACCAATTTGCAAGCCATGAGTAAGTTTACGTACTCTCTTCAGTATTGTAGTTAAATTTAGAATTCAACACGACTCAAGTTATTTCAGGTAATTAACCAGTAATTTCATATATCACTTTGTCGGGTGTGCAGCATAAATAGAACGATTGCGATGTATAGAAGCGAAGTAGGACTGCATCAATCAAGGATTACAATCATGGAGCAGGTATATATACCCCCTCTCTATACATTACTAGCTACTTTATAAAGTTTAGTAAATTCATACTGAAACTGCAGCAGGATATATGCCATTAATTTTCTCTCTATTAGTTGCTATGTATGTAATACTATGTTGATATCTACGTTTCGATTCATCTCATCAGTCGTCACTGTACGTTAATTGATCTGTTTCTGCTATTGGGTTGCATTTGCAGTTATGGAGGTATGAAACTGAAGAGTTAAGAAGGTCAATACAGAACTTGGAAATGAGGCTCAAGTACGTTAGTTCAGTAGTTACTTCACACGTCGTACAATATGATGCTTAATTTAGTTCATCAATTCAATCACTATATATGGCTGTGGGATTTCATATTAATGCAGCGGAAAATAAAGGGATAGGAGATTGAAATCCACCAATCTGTTTTTGATCTCGAATCCACGAGAGGTTCTGGAATCCACCAGGAATTGAGATAAACTCAAAAGGTTTTTTTTTTTATAAATTCAAAGTTATCAAATACAACTGATAGAGTTTTCTTATATAGGAGTAAAGAAACCCTAGGGCCACTAACATCAAAGGCTAAAGGCCCAATGATTAATTAAACAAAATTTAAATCCAAAACAAACTATTAAAATAAAACAAAACAAAACAAAATAATAAAAATAAAACTCAAAAATAATTAAAACAGTCTTCTAGAAGCCCAACGAACTTAGATGTCCGGAAATAATTTGTCACGATCAAACGGTTCTCCAATCTTTATTTTCCGTCGGAAAGCGACTCCTCTTCATTCTGCATCAGTCTCCTCCATTTCAAAAGAACTCAACCTCGAGTTCTTCTTGAATAGAGAATAATAATTTGTAGAAAACAAACTCAATAATAAATCCAATAATTGAACTTGTGGTTTAGAAGTCGAAGACTCTGTAAACTTTGAAGGAACAATCATGAATCCAACACCATAGATGAGTTTGTCAAATGTAACTTGAAAGAAGTCTTCATGATTCCCAAAATTGTCTTCTTGAATGATCTTTGGTTCGGCTCTGAAAGATTCACTTGAAGTCATGAGGCTTCTTCAATACTGACAACCGAGTCAACATGAGAAAATTCTTCTTTAATCTGCAAAGTGATTTCTTCAACATTCGTTTCACACATTTCAGGCTTTACAGGCTTGATTGTAATCTTGTTCGACTCCTTCTTGACTAAATATGTCTCATCTTTGCAATAACAACCGTTGACGCTTTCATGCCATGGTTTTCTAAAAAACACATCACTATCATCCATATCAATCACATGACAAGTAACCTCATCGTTATAAAATTCTCCTATAGAGATGGGAACTTTAAATCCTCAGTCACAAGTGCACGATCATCAATCCAAAATGGATTGTTCAACTTCACTGTCGGCAATTGAAGGAAATGAACAACCTTGCTGGCAACAAAATTCTCATGCAAATCACTATCAATTATTGTTGACCATACCTTGTTTGATGAAACACGTTGTTCTGAAGTCGTCGTAAACATGTAAGGTAAATATCCAACGTTCCATGCTAGCTTTTCTTTCCTTTTTTTCTCTTTTTTTGGGCTTTTGAATCAAATCGATAGATCACTCACTAGGAATCCACCAAGCTCTGATTACCAATTGATGCATCGAAAAATAAAGGGATAGGAGATTGGAATCCACAAATTTGTTTTTGATCTCGAATCCACGAGAGGTTCTGGAATCCACCAGGAATTGAAATAAACTCAAAGGGTTTTTTTTTATAAAATCAAAGTTATCAAATACAACTGATAGAGGCTCCTTATATAAGAGTAAAGAAACCCTAGGGCGACTAACATCAAAGCTTATAAAGGCCTAAGGATTAAACAAAATCCAAATCCAAAACAAACTATTAAAATAAAATAAAACAAAATAAAATAATAAAAATAAAACTCAAAAATAATTAAAACAGTCTTCTAGAAGCCCAATGAACTTGGATGTCCGGAAATAATTTATCACGATCAAACGGTTCTTCAATCTTTATTTTCCGTCAGAAAACGACCCCCTTCGTTCTACATTACATATATACAAATCATGATTCATATATATATATATACACACATACAGGAACTTAGCTGGAGCAGAGCTATCAACGTTGGGCATGCAAGAGTTAAAACAGCTAGAGAAACAGTTAAAGACTGGGCTCGAACGCATCCGCTCTAAAATGGTATATCTATCTATGTATCTATCTAATACAACACTTGCATACCAAAAAGGGAAACTGTACCGAGTAAAATCAAACCTAATATATATAGATTGTGCCTGTATAATTAGAAGTTCTACGACTTAGCTAACGAAATTTTTTACTGATACGTGATGTTCTAACAGAGACGGATCAACACAGAGAATATCAGCTTGCTGAAAATAAAGGTATATATAGTTCCCATCTTTCATCTGTAATTTGTTTCAAGTTAATTAAATGAACTATTCTGGAGCTAGGGAACTCCCACGAAACAATTTCTCATTTCTTGATTAAATGCGTACAGTATAAAGCACTGCAAGAGGAAAACACGCGTCTGCAGAAAAGAGTGAGAGTTTCTTTACCAGCGTTTTGCTTTTTTTGCTCTATATATGAACCATCTATATAGTTTAATTTGGAGAATCCAGACTATATAAGACTAACTTTACGTGTTTGTATGCTTAATTTGAGGTTCAGTTGCAGGAGCTTGAGTATGGTGATGCAAGCAGCTCGATAAAATTGGGAGCAAGTGAACTCAATGTTAGTGCATTTCAAACCTAGCTAGCTAGGTAACTAACTAAGCCGATCCTTTCTACGATTTGAATAACTAATGAAACCATACATGGTGCATAAATTTGGATATATGATCAGTAACCTTGGAATGGTAAATTACAGGGCTTAAATTTGAAAATCAGGGTTCTTCTCTTCAATAATCGTCACGATCGATATGTGCAGCTGTAATATGTCATGGCCTGTAAACAAGCATCAAAACGATCAGTTCCATGTTCCAACCCTGGAGCTTGAGCTATCTAGCTAGTGCTTAATATAAAGAAGCAAAGATCAAAGATGTTTATTTCAGTTTGTTTTTTGTTTTGTTATAACAAGATTCTCTTGGGTGTACCTCTGTTTTTTTTCATTGCTGTGTATGGAGTGGTTAATTAGCTAGAATGTATTGTTATGAATTATGATGCATGTCAGTAAACAGTTGCAAAAAGTGTATAAACTCTATCAAAATGTAGTTAATGCAGTTTTGTTTCTTAATTTTCATATCAAATATATCAGGGCCCTTTCATTAAAGGATTCCTATTTTTGATTTATATATATATATATATATATATATATATATATGATTCCATATTCTGTTTTGATTTTCATCTTCATAGATGCACAGTTTTTTTCTCAGCACACCCACAAATGAAAATGAAATCTCGAATTTAAGAAACTGAATCGTTACATAAAAATACAGTTGTGCTATAGCAAAGACACCTCCAAAGGATTATGCAACACTTGTCTCTTCATCCTTTAGGCTCCCTTCTTCATGGTTGCAACACTATCATGTCTATAATGAAATATGCAAAGTTGAGTCACATCTTCACAGAATCAAATATAACTGCTGACATTTTGGCAAAATGTAGTATTTCTCATGATTTCGGCCTCGTCAACTTTAAAGACCCTCCTGCATATGCAGCTCGAACGTTTTTGGATGACCATTGTTTTTGTTTGAGGTTGTTTGGGCTCTGTTTGTAACAAAAAAAACACCTCAAAAGGAAGCGTCATAGATTTTTTTTGTTTGTTTGTTAATTTCTTTGATATTGAAGAGGATAATGTTAGAGGGCCTTAATAAGGCTTAAAATTTGTCTTAATTCTATGTGTCATACCATGTAAGTAAATCAAAATATCTATTTCAATTCCACATAATATATCTAGCCAAATCTTAAGATTATATTTCTAATTTTACCATTTCTATTTTCATTTAGATATCAAAGGGTGAATCAATGCTATTAATGAACTTTCTCTAAAAAAATAGAAACAAATATTACATATTAATAGTAACCACTAATTATGTATAACATAAGGAATCGAATGTAACATTTTGATGAATTAGACCGAAGATTAATTATTTTTCAAATATGAATTAATTTTTTCAAAGAAACTCTAAACTCTAACCCTAGTCGTTTAGAAAATAATTATAATATGTAAAAAAACACTAATATAATATAATTTGGATTATAATTCGTCGAAGAAATAAGTTATATACAAATTAAATTTTCTCTAAATGAGTTACAAATATATTATTTTTTGAAATATAACTATAGGTTTTTATTAATAGACAAAAGCTAGAATGACGTCATACAAGAGTCCTAAAAAAGAGGACAATCAAACATCATTACATTGAAACATTATCCTCATTCACAATCGAAGGACCGCAAAATCTCGTTGTTGCCAAGCACGATCTGGACTGTCCACTTCTAGCCAAAATGAAACCGTCGTCGTCGCCTGCTCGATCACCCTTCTCTTAGTCAAACCCTAGGAGAGAGAGGGGTCGACAATTTATTCTCCATGGAACCTGGGCCCAAACCCAGACCCAAACATCACCAGGCCCAAGCAAAAGTCCAAAGCTGTTGAAGGCATGACGCTTCCATCTCACCGGCGCCCCCGCCTTTCGGCCCGCGACAATACCTCTTACAGCTTCTCGCTCAGAGATCTTAGTCCAACCCAGACCCCTAAGAAACCAAAGTGGAATAGCCGTGAGTCCCAAAACCGATCACAAACTGACGAAACCAAATCATATCCAAGAGATCCGATCATCGTCACCCCTCCGTGATCTGCGATCTCGCTACAACATCTCGAAACAGCCCAGCTTCTCCCGTCTTTGTTCCGCTCTCGAGTACACCGGCCATGCATCGTACTGCCGTAATCCCTTTCCTTCAGACCCTTCACCATGTCGAGACAGAAAACACCGACCCCCGCCGCTTTAACTCCGTCTAGACCACTCTCCTTAAACGCACGTCCGGCAGAAAGACCAACCATACCAAACGAGGACGGAAGCCAACGCTGGCGGGTGGAGGCGCCGCCGGACAAGCCTCAAAAAATCCTAACTCTTTCTCTCCCGTTTTTTTGGAGTAGAGGGCTATTCCACCCTAAATACATATAAATTATTTCTAATTATGTAATATACATGTCTTGTAAATATATAATGTTATTTTGTTTTTTTAAGATAACATATACATATAATTTTCTTTGCTTGGACCAATATATACATATATTTTTGTGTTTAAATCCATATATCTATATTAAGAGTTGTGAAAACAAAAAACTAAAAAAATAATAAAAGAAAGATAAAGTAATTTAGAATTAGAGTAAATGTTCATTTACTACAAATTTTAGCTATTTACGTCCTATTCCAACATTTTTTTTAAAAAAAAAACATTGACCATTTGAACTTTCAAAAGAGAATTTGTGTCCATTAGGTCTAAACTCTTAAAACACTCTTAAAAGCCTATATTATTTTAGTATCATTATATCCTGATCCCTGAAAATATAGTTAGAGAGAAAATGAAATAGAAAGAAGGTTTGACAGGAACCTCATCGACTCTGATCACCGGTCGCCGGATTCCGGTCACCTGCCGCCGGTCACTAGATTCCGGTCACATGCCGTCGGTGGACGGTCTTTGAATTCCGGTCACCGATCGCTGGATTCCGGCCACCACTAGCCGGACTCCCGTCACAAGAATTCAATCGCCGGAGTCCGGTAATAGGAATTACTAACCCCCAATAAACATGTTATTGTTTGCAATAACAAGTTTGATATCTAAACTGTCAAGTTAATTGCCCATAGTAAACTTTAAATGAGGTTAATAAATTACAATATAATATTTATACTTTCATTTTCGCGACATTTATTCATAAAATAAACGCATACATAACTTGTATGCATATTCATATCCAAACAGTAAGTTTACTGTCTAGTAATCTTTTATTAAGGTCGGTAAACAACTGACAATATCTCTATTTTTATTTTTGTGGCTCTTATGAACAGAAACTTGACTGTATATGAAAACTTTACTAAGGACAATAAACTTAAGTAACTTTGCTATAGGCTGTAAACATTATAAAGAAAGTTTACTAAAAGCAGTAAAGTTGAAAAATGACTGTAAACTCACCCAAATTAATTCACAGTAAGTGTACTGCCTTTATCCCCATACCTTTCATCCAACAACGACAACGTCGAACCTCTCCATTTTCTTCCTCCTCTAAATCTCCTACCCCAACAAACCCTTCAAGTCCTCTCCTTCCTCATCTTCATCCTCCACAATTTCCAGCACCGAAAGCTCACCCTTTGGATTCCTCCTCCTCCCTTCATCGAAAGTCCTCTTTGTCGAGTTAGGTGCGGCACGACAGCAGACAGATCCGAGATTGGAGGCATGGAAAACTCCGATGACGCCGAGGGTTTGACGGAGCAAAGCGACGGTGAAAAAGATGGTTTCAGAGAGAGAGAGAGATAGAGAAAGAGAGAGAGAGAGAGAGAGAGCAGATCGTTGTGGAACCAGCTGGCTTAGACATGGTGGACGAGGGTGAAGGTCTGCCGATGATGGGGGCGGTAAAGGGGCACCGATGAGGTGGCAGAGTCGATGGCTGTAGAACGACAGGAATAGAACTTTACTGGATAAGGTGAATGGAGCGACGCCGATGTGGGGTCAGGAACAATCTGATAAGGGTTGGAGATGAACGACGACAGTGGATTTGGTGGCACCGGATGATGAGACGACGAGTTGAGATCGGGAGAAGAAAAATTTAAAATTGGGATCGATTACAGCAGAAGGATGAAGTCATGACGTCAGGGAAGAAGGGGAGAGAAAGTAGGTCTGAGAAGAAAAAAGAAGATAGGGACACTTTGGTTTTTTGCTCGCTAACGGTTAGAATGGTCAGTAAAAACTCTTTTTGTATCTAATTGACATTTTTTTTCTCACAAATGTACCTAATGGTCACTATCAATTTGAATCATTGAATTAAAAAAGATAAGACTGTTTTTTTATTTCATAATGACGTGGTTTAATATTTTCAATCGATAATATATTTTAATAACTTAACATGTCACATAGGATTACGGTTATAAATTATAAGCTTTAATAAGACCCTAGATCATTTTTCTATTAACGATGAGGTGCCAAAGAGTCAAATTTCCATTACTACTTGCAGAAGTCACACCCTCACCGATCGCCGATAATGATCTGATTCATGCTTTGCGGCGAAACACTTCGTGACATCAATCCAATTACGTCGTTTAACCATCAGAATATATCTTCATGTCTGCCACATAACCTCAACACCAGACGACTAAAAATGAGTGTTTCTCAGCTACTGTTTTAGATAAGATTCTCAAGTTTCTTGATCTTTCCAAAAGTTTATGGAAGTGAAGAATATTGAATTTTTTTCTTTTTCCTTCTTTTCAAATATTTTTAAGAGTAATGCTACACATCAAAATATTTTACAAAATATTAATTCCAAATGATGTGACGGAAGCCAACTCACATCTTTTATTTATTAATATTAGTGACATCGATTTGATTAATTTGAAAGAGTAATTTATTAAATTATTTTACTAGAAAAAAAAAAAGAAAGAAAAATATATATAGAAATTGAATTAAAAATCATAATTATATGATTTATATCCAAAAAAACATTGATTCTTATTTGAAGCCAAGATCTACTCCAGTCTCTAGGGTTGCTCTATGTGCCAACATATCACCACCGATTTGATCGATAAATATTTGGTGTTTTTTTAAGGTAATCTGCATACCATGGGTTGCTTACAGTGATCAACAAGATCTCTCAACTGATCCTATAATACCAGCCCCATGAATCCTTGCTTATCTTACAAACTATAGGTATCAAATTCAATTGGAATTGCCACCACCTAATTCATGTATGAATATTTGATGTTCATTAACAAAGTCCCCGAGTATGAAGAAGTGAATAACTCCAACTCAATAATCTCCAATTGATCATGAAACGGGACTTAATCACAACAATTTATACTGTAATTGTTCTTTATAATAATTCAAATCCTAAAACATGAGTAACACCAAATGAATTTGTTGTCAAATTGCAACTTTGCCGAAGAGAAGTAAACACTATTTGGAAACTTGTAATGACATAATTGAAAAATAATAATATATGATATAATGAATTTTGTGAATTTTATTTTTAATTTGATAAAAAACAGTTTAATAATAATACATGGTTTAAATTGATGATGTGGCACATTCCACATCATTTTTTTTGGTATATGATTTTTGTATAACTTTTTGGTGTCTTTAGCATTTTTCATATTTTAAGCATGTTTTTTTTTCAGTGTACAAAGCAAAAAGGCATTATAAATTTTGAAAATAAAATAAAATTTTGTAGTCACAAACTCACAATTCACATAGTACTGAACCATACAGTAAGAAAATGGGAGGGGGAAAAATACCCACAGGTAAAAAGTAATAGTTAAAAACACAGATGATAATTAGAAGAGTAATTCGAAAAGTTTTCGGAATTCGAAAAGTTTTGTTTAGTTTGATTTTCTGGTGATGTAGAAATGCAGGAGAAATTTAGAGAAATAACCATTTTTGAGCCATGAAGATGATTTATAACCTTGTTTTCTAATTTAGTTGAAAAATGACCTTTTATCAGGATAAAAAGTCATTAACACCCTTAATAATGTTTTTTTATTAAACTGCTGTTGGAAAAATTTTGATAAATAACCACATTTAGGTGTGTGAAATGTTTTTTAACCATGTTATTACAAATAGTTGAAAACTAACCAAATAAATGAACCAAAAGTCTTAACTACTCTGTAATTTTCTTCAACTCAGTTCTTTCTCTTATCATTCTCAAATTTCACAATCGGGCAATCTGCTCTACCCCAGTGTCATAACCCCACTTTCACAGTGTTGTTTTTGTCCGATGTCCTAATATCTACAAATCTTTCAATTTTTCCAGAAAAGAACACAAATATAAACTTATTCCTCCTCCTAGTCTCTCACTATCTAACCCCCAATGTTTCTTGTTTTGCTCTGAGCCGAGAAATGGATGCATTTGATTAGATCAGGGTGACCAACCCAATTGTCAAAATGGACGGTATATGATCTTATTTCTTGTGGGCTGTTGCATGTATTTGCTCTGCTTCTTTAACTGCGGTTTACGATCTTGAAAATATACAATTGGTAAAAATGATGTTAATGATCAGAGAAACATACTTCTGAGTTCTGAGCCAACATCCTTTATCTTGTATAAAACAAATGCTAATTAAACTTGTTAAGAATGTCCATATGGAGTTATATATAGTATCCATATATTCCTTAAACAATCATTTGTTGAGGTAAGAGTATGTAAATTTGAGTTCAGTTCATTAAGTAAACACATTTCTGATCACTAGCTATTACAAATTTAGGCTAATTTGCGGACATCTTTTCGGTTTTCTCATCACTGCTATGGTATTCTGAGCTTTTATGATCATTTGGTGACACAACACTCGGCACCAGCTTGGATACACAGCTCTACAATTGTTGAAAACTTGAAATCATATCATACTGAGTCTAGATGCATGCCTAATGCTCCGACCAGAAGGGTCCTAGCTAGTATTGAGGATGAGACACTTCAATGATTACAATGTCATTAACTAACGAGATCCTGAATCTCTTTCAAGAAATCATAGATGATACACTGCATATGCATGACGAAGCAGGTTGAGAAAAATTAGAAAACTAAATAAGGGTATTATAGACTATTGATCCTTTTATATGGTTATTTTTCAAATTTTTATAAAACATGGTCAAAAATCAACTTTAAACTCTAAAATTGGTCAATTATCAAAATTTCTCGAAATGCAGTTTTGGATTGTTAAATTTCTCACCTGATAGACTAATAGAGTGAAATGAAAGTTAGCTCAAGTTTGGATCTTTCACTAGGTTTTAGTCTAGTAATGTATTTTCTTTCGGTGGAGTGATTTGGAGGACGGAAGAATAGGTATTAACTGAAAGATAGGAATGACTTGCATTGGGGTTTTCAGGTGTTGTTTGTTATGACAGCTTTATTTTGAAGACCGAGGGAGGTGGCTGAAAGGGTGGAGGAAGTGGGAGGGCTCATTTGGTGAGATGGGTGATTGCGCCTTTTGAAGTAATGTGGCTCTTTAAGGGAAGTAGTGGTGGGTTACATTTGGAAATGAATTTCCTTTGAACATCATTAGAAGCAAATACATGTCAATGGATGAGAGTCCAATACAGCTAGAGGATTGAGTCGAAATGCTTTGAATGACATTGCAAGCAGCACTATTTCCTTTGCTTTCCTAATCTTAGTTCTGGAGACAGCTCTCATTGGACAATATCTCGTCACAGTCTACTAGACCAGACAGAAGACCTTGGGAAATTGAATTGGGTTTTACTTTCTAATTTCATGCACTCCTCCAGCCTGCCATAATCTTGTTAGATGTAGCACCTCGAGGTAGGATAAATATAACCAAGTACTTATGTCACTCCATTATGTGCATAATGTGCAAAAGGATGCCCTGATTTGTGGCAAGTTCTTCCTTTCTGTTGCTTTAAATCTGGGGCACAAGTTGTTCATGGAAGTAAAGTTATTTGGTTATCCTGGCTTCCTGCCTTTGATCTTTGAGAAGTGCTTTTAGGGGATGAAAGCAACAGCTTTATTTGGAGGTGTAGTTTGAAGGTGCCATGTGGATTTCGACCTCAGTTGCTTAACTCCATCGAGTCCCATGCTGCTATATGTAATTTTGTTTTCTGAAGTTAATGGCACTGTATTGTTGATCATTTGATTTACTCACTTGATCTAGTATTGACAAACCCTGAGTGTTCCATGTGTTAATTCGTTATCCATTTGGAGCTTCCATTCAAATTTTGGTCTATTAGGTTATCCTGCTCAGTCCTGTCATCCTGCCTGAATTCTACCAATAGATATGCTAAGCACATCTGTCAAGCACTCTAAGATATAGATGGTTTCTTCTTTGCGACGACCTACAACTTTGAATAATTATGAAGGTTTCATTGTTGGTGACTTGGTGTCTGGAATATTTTATATCTTCTAGAATCTGGTCGATTTTTAACCCATTATCCATATAGCTTCTCTTGTTAGAAGTTTATATATATGGGCTGCAAATTCACCGCATTGTTTAGTTTACTAGTCCTTCAATTTCTAGTAATCAATAACTTACCCTCAACTTCATTTTTCTCTTTTCTCTTGGATTTTGGATTTCGGAATGAGTTTCCACATAACTTCAACTTTCTTCTTCATTGCTTCACATATTAGGAGTTGTAATATAACCTACACAGTCCATGGCTTGTCAGTGGCGTATGGAATCGTTGTAGGTGCTAACGACTCCACCAAATGCAATTATTAGATCTTTTGTCTCAACACATTATTTGAAATTTAACCAAGTGAGCAAATGCATTTTGTGGTTCTGCTGGGATATCCGGGTATATAATATGCAACCTGTTTCACTGAGAGGTTTGTCACTATCGGTGCTTACAGTCTGTTGCGGTCCTGCACAATTGAGCCAGAATGCATTATTGGGCAGCATTCCATTCTTATGGAAGGTTCATTGGTGGAGACCCATTCTATCCTAGAAGCCGGTTCTGTGGTTCCCCCAGGGACGAGAATACCAACCGGTGAACTTTGGGCTGGAAATCCAGCAAAGTTTGTCCGAACTCTGACACATGAAGAGACCTTGGAGATCCCCAAACTTGCTGTTGCTATAAATGATCTAAGCAAAGCATACTTCCAGGAATACCTCCCCTACTCCACAGTATATTTGGAGGTTGAAAAGTTCAACAAGTCTTTGGGGATTGAAATCTGATAAGTTTCATTGCATCTTTCTATGTATTTGACGTCGTTTAGTTGGAGGCTTTCCTTGTAAGGAAATAAGCAGCTCCGAGACAGCTAAAATCATTTTGAGTGTCTATCTTGTAGTTCGATTGAATTGTTTTGAAATATCAATCGACAATGTAATGTGTTCATAGCACTAATAGCAGTTGCACGGCGACCCTGTGTATCAAATAATCCTGAAAGTTTGCCTTTGCCAATTATTGAAGCTCATAGTCTGTTGCTAGCTTGATCTCATATATATATTAGTAAATTAGTAATCATACACCAATGTTCTTTGATTGCATAGTTGCATGAATTGGGCGTGGCTAGGGTTTGGAGGTCGTGGCTTGTCCAGCGGCGACTCCACTCTGACGTTGGCTTCGGTCTCACCGGACGGGCGCTGTAGGAGGTCGGGTGGTTTTCTCATCCGGCTAGTGTTGGCGGTGGATCAAGAGGGTGGAGCATCCATAGGAGCGGTTTGGGAACCTGGGTGCTGCTCTGTGTTGTGATGTAAGGCTGGCTTGACGACGAAGCTATGTCGACGCTGACGAGTGGCGGTTTGGAGCTCGACGATGGTGGGGTAACTGGTGCGGTGGGGCGATGAGACGGGGAGTCACATAAGGTTGTTTGGCTTTGTGTATCGATCTGGGATGTTTGAATGATGGGTGGTATGTTGCTCTTCCATAGCAAGTCTTTGAACGAGGCTGCTCTTCGGACGACGGCCGACGAAGCGGTGAAACGGCGGCTCTGCATGCAGATCACAGCAGCTTCTCGGCCCAATTTTTTGGGGTTTCCTCTTGAGGCCCACTCTGGTATGGGTTGGGCCTAGGATTTTATGGCCCAGATCCTATGTTTTTGTTTGCAGTTTTTGGTTGGTTGTTATCTCATCTCTATGGACAAGGGTTTAGGTAGGTTTGGATCATTTGATCGTGTCGTGGGGTGAGTCATAATTATAGTGTCGTTCCTCTAGACTATTTTAACGTCAGTTAGTTCTTGTTGTCAATGTAATGAGGAGGTTACCTGTGCATATATGCTTGTAAGTTTGACATGTAGCGTTTGAAATAGTTATTTCTTCTCGAGGTTGACCATAAAGATGTATCGAGACTTCTAGATTAGATTAGATTACAGTTAAACCCTTGTTGATTTTGGTTCTTGTCCACTGTAATCACTGTTATTTCAGACAGATATGGAGGATATTACTGATGATTGTAATTTGTATTCCCGTTATTTTATCTAAATAAATTTTCATTCTCAACAAAAAAAAGTTGCATGAACTGGGAGAGTGGGATTATAGATTTTTTTGGTTTGGTGAAAGTTATTCAATACTCGTGGCCATTTCCTCTAACTTTCCTTTTTGGTTGGTAAAGGACACCAAGAACACCGACCAAAGCTTAAGCTATGGAAATCAGTTTTTTTTGAAGAGAAAAAAAATTACAACGAAGAGCCTCTTAGGTGACCGATACAAGATGAATCCATAAGAAACATCATTTGAGCTTGGGGAGGGATCCCACCAGGCCAACACATCGGAGAGGATAGGGAGTGGCCAACTGAAGCAAGGGCATCCGCAAGAAAATTCGTCTCTCTGAAAGAATGAGAGAAGGTAATGCAATTGAAAGAGTTTGCTAGAGCTTTAACATCTCGAATCAAGGACTTGAGCTTCCAAGGAATAGCACACGAGCCTTTGACACAGTTGATGATAAGGGAAGAGCCTCCTTCAACTTCGATTTGATTACAGTTGCATCTTTTGGCAGCAAGGAGCCCTTCTTTTAAAGCAATGCATTCAACTATCGAAACAGAAGAGTTGTGAAGTTTACGCGCACCAGATACAATGGGAAATCCAATAGAGTCTCTAATAATGTACCCAGCCGCAGATGAAGTAGAAGTTACTGAGCCGTCAAAGTTAAGCTTGATCCAATTAGGAGCAGGAGGAATCCATCTTATAGTTCCATATTTCTTGGAGAGATGAATATGATCTTTTTGTTGATGAGACGATAGGTAGAGCCTATAGCAGCAGCAGCAGCATGCATAATAGCTGGAGGAGTGGCTTGAGCAGACCGAAAAATAACATTGTTTCTTGCCTTCCAAATCTGCCAACACACGAGCATGCTATCTTCAATGGTGAGAGATTGACCATTCTGACAAATAGAGACCAGCCAATCCTCAAATCTGGGGAAGGAGGAAGGCTTGGGCAAGTGGTTGACAGTATCCCACACAGCAGAGGCCACTGTGCAGGAAGAAAACAAATGAATGAAATGATTGAGGTCCTCAACTCCTAAACCACACATAGCACAAGAGATATCAAGAGTTCATGAATCGAGCTAAAAAAGCTCTTGTTTTTAATCTTCCCCTAACAAGCAACCAAGAAAAGATCTTAGCTTTAGGTGGAATATTCAACTTTCAGATCTTTTTCAATTAATCAGCCTTAGAATGAGCAGGCAGGTTATATTGCATATGAGTAGCAGACTTAATAGAAAAAGTTCTATTTGGAGCAGGGCCCCAAACAAATTCATCTTCATAGTCATTCAAGGGGATATTAATAGCAAAAATTTCATCAATAATGTCTTTGTCAAGAACAGAAGTAAGTTTATCTATATTTCAGGAGTCATCCTGAATAAAATATGTCACTGTGTCATTAATATCAATAAGATTTCTAGAAGAAGGAAGAACAACATCCAGAAGAGGGAAATCAAAGACCCAATTAAAGGTCCAGAATTTAATATTTTTACCATTCCCTAGAATCCATCTAATTCCAAATGTAAGTAAATCTCTAGCATCTAAAATTCCTTTCCAAGCAAGGGAATGAGAAGCAAGCTTTTTCTGTTCAAAGAAATTCTTCTTTCTCAAATATTTCCGAGTAACTATTTCCACCCACCAATTACTTTTATTGGTGAGAGTTTTCCATCCTAGCTTAGCTGGGGCAGCATTATTAAAGTAAGAAGTAGGCCTTAGACCTAACCCACATGTTCCCACGCAACAGGGGGAAGACGAGCTTTTACCCCAGAAAAAATTCCTCATACTCTTATCTATAACCTTTGCAGTTCTATTAGGACATTTAAAACAAGAGAAAACATGATTAGGAATTGCAGAAGCATTAGCTTTCAACAAAGTTAATTTTCCTGCTCTAGAAAGAGAGGCACGCACTTTTTCAATTTCCAAGTCTCTTACACACTTTGATAAGTTCTTTAGAATTTTGGGGGTCTTTCCAGAAAATTATGTTATGGATCCCCAAATACTTACCAATAGAAGACCTATGGCTAATTTCTAACATATTAGAGATGGAAACTTTTATAATAGCCTCTACCTTACTCGAAAAGTAAATAGAGGACTTATCTCGATTTATTTGTTGACCAAAAGCTAACGAAAAGCTCTTGAGAATGACATTGATATTTCTAGCAACCGTAGTAGAGGCCCTGCCAAAGACAAGACAATCATCAGCAAATAAGAGATTAGAGATTCTAAACCCTTTTGGAGAGAATAAAAGACCAATATGATTCTTGGTCATCAAAGAAGTATTATTAAGATGTCGAATAAGAGGTTCCATGTAAAGAATAAAAATGTGAGAGATGGGATCTCCTTGTCTTAAACCTCTAGAAGGCTTGAAGTGACCTTCAGGTTTTCCATTAATTAAAATGAAAAAAGAAACCGAAGAGATACATTGCAAAATTAAATTGATCCAATCACTATTGAAGCCAAATTTTTCTAAAGTACACTTCACATAGGTCCAATCAAGATAGTCATAAGCTTTTTCTAAATCTAGCTTAATGGCCAGAGCACCATTGTTGGCTTTCATTCTATTGAAGTTATTAAATAACTCATGAGCAACAAGTATATTGTCAATAATTGATCTTCTAGGAGCAAAAGCTCATTGATTCTTAGAAATGCATTTGTCAAGCAGAGGTTTTAGCCGAAAAAACTAAAACTTTAGAGATAATTTTATAAATAATATTACATAAGCAGATTGGTCTATAGTGGCTCACAAAATCAGGTTTATCTTTCTTTGGGATAAAGGACAATATTAGTGTGGTTAATAAGATATAGGCGACCCGTCTTTTTATTGAAAAAAATCTGAAACAAGAGAGTAGACACTCCCTTTAATTATGTTCCAATGTCTTTGGAAGAACAAAACATTAAGACCATTTGGGCCTGGGGCTTTCAAGCTACCAATGGAATTGATAGCTCTATCAACTTCTTCAGTGGACATTGGAGCCACGAGCATTTCATTATCCTCAGCTGAGATAACCCTGTCAATTACATTACAAAAAGACAAGTTATTAGTACTTGGTGGAGTTCCAGAAGTAGAAAAACGCTTTTTATAGCTTCTCACAAAAACATTAACAATTTCGTCAGGGTCAGTAATCTAGCACTCTAGATCATTTTTGATACCAGCAATTTTATTTCTCTGCTTTCTAATAGTGGCTTGGGTATGAAAAAACTTTATATTCTTATCACCAAGCGCAAGCCAATTCTCTTTAGCTCTTTGAGCCCAGTAAAGCTCTTCCTTTTGGAAAAAGTCGGCTAAAGAACATGAAGAGAAATTTACTTTCTCTCTAAGGTAAGAAGAATTAGGGTAATTCATCAACTGTTGTTGATACAGAGCAAGTTCATTCTGTAACTTGGTACCTGTGTTCAAGAAATTACCAAACACTTTGTTACTCCAATCAGAAATTACATGGGAGAAAGCAGAGCTCACTGCAACAAAATTCTTAACAGGATCATTGTCAAGAATATGTTTCCAAAATCTATCAACTATTATGGGAAACTTAAGATGAGTTAACCAAATAGCTTTGATTCTAAACTTCTTCGAGTGAACTCTCGAAGGGAGGGTAGTAAGAACAATGGGGCAATGTTTAGAACCCACAATAGACAAATTCTCAAGGAAAGCATTGGGAAACAAATTTATCCAAACGGAATTAGCAACATCCTATCTAAACGTTCAAAAATAAGAGTATGGTCTTTATGTTTATTAGACCAAGTAAAAGGCAAGCCTTCAGCAGGGAGACTAGACACATTCAGACTGTTAAGAAACTGGATAATGTTCTGCATATAAATTGACGTTGGGTTACAACCCCCAACTTTTTCTTCAGAACCGGTGACATTGTTAAAGTCACCCATAACGATCCAAGCATTGTTACTCACAGGTTTAAATCTTTCTAATTCACTCCAAAGATCCAATTGAAATCTTTTCTGAGAGTGGCATAGACAAAAGTGGTCAACCAACTTATGTTTGTACAAACATCAGTCACATTGCAATGGATAAATCTGTTATGCTTAAAAATAACATTTACATCTGCATTACAACTATTCCAGCATAAGAGCATACCACCAGATTGACCAACTGAGTTAACAAAATCAAACTTATTAAAGTAATACGACATTTTAGAGACAATGCCATTAGTAGCAGGATCAAGATCATGGATCCTAGTATCAAGGATACACAAAATGTCTAGCCTAAGCGCAACAACTAAGTGTTGCACTTGGGCAAGAAAACCATGCCAGGAACTTCCCTGACTATTCCAACTGACTATTCTCATTAAAAATTGACATTATTGGGTCATTTTCGCACTAGCATTATCACCGGTTTTCATTCCTTCCACCATTGAATAAGAATGAACCTTAAAAACAATGGTAGAAATCATTCTAATCAAAGTCCTAGTTCTGTTCACGCATAAGCCTTTCCTAAGCAAATCATATAAATTCCCCGACTTTGGAACACCAAAGGCACCCAAAGATAAATATTCCTTATGGGACGATTTGAAGTAATCTAAAGAAAAAAATACTTATCCGAATGGCAATCCGATTGAGGGAGAACTCATTCCAGTGGTGTAGGGGAAGGTTAAGAGGTCTAGCATAGAATATGATTCTATTAATACTAGCAGAGGCAGCATCAAACCCATGGTACCATCCGACAAGGCTAGAAAGTTTCAACAAAGAAAGATATATGGCCTAAAAAACCTAATTTTAAATCTAAACCCAAACAGGCAATCCGCATGCAAGCAGAACAACAAGCAATCAATCGGAAAATTTAGGGCATAATCATTAGCATAGCAAATAGGTGAAAAACTTATCTGAATCGCTTGTCCTCGTGAAGTAAAAAAGAAGATCGAAAACCAAACGTCAGGTTTCATCCTCCCATAGAGATAGATCCAACGGTAGCATAGTAGTCTCGGAATATAAGTTGCATCGTAATCCCGCATCGAAACAGTTAAATAATGCTTCCGGACACAATGAATTAGTTCGCCGACTAAGTTCTGTAATACTCCGTCCATCTTGGTTCCAGCAAAAGCAAAGCTCATCAGGGATAAGCTCATCGGAATGAGAAAACGAGATTTCTTCGAGATTCCAGGCCAATTTGATCTCCAAGTGGAAACCCATGATGCCCAGGTGGTAGGCGAAGAGAACAAGTGCAGCAGATCACCCGAATTGAGATTGCAAAATCCCCAGAATCCCAAATTCGCCCGTGCGTGAGGCGCGTACCAAAGAGACGCTCCATCATCACTCCACCAGCTATGGAAATCAGGGACTCGAATCCTCAGACTCGGATCCTCGGCTCATATTTCCCTGCTTATATTGTCTCATAAACAAATCATAGCCGTCCAAAACTAACCAACGGCTAAGATGTCCTTTTATTATACTTTTTCTTCTCATTCCAATTTCTCTTGAGTAATTATATTCGATCTCACATCGCAGTCTCTTCCTCTCTCACGCAACTTCAGCGCTACTCCCCTTGATTGTAACCCCAACCGCGATCGATTAGACAAGACCTAGTACCGCTCTTGCACCTCCGCATCCTTGCCCAGGCCTATGCAAGGCTAGCACAGAACTCCGACCCTACAACAAGCGCCGAGAGGATCCGGCATGATCCCTACCCAGTACTGCTGACGTCGCTGTCTTTCTCTCTTCAGCTTCTCTCATTTGGATATGTCTTGTTATTTCAATTGGAATTGTCAGGACTGAGGATCACTAACCAACTGTTCTTCTCTATGTTTCTTTCTTTTTCAAACGATATGCAATCTAACAGTCTTGATGAGTTTAGTTTACATAACGTTTCAATGAAATTTTGATTCTTCCATTTATGTTTCTGATAGCATGTGAGAACTAGAATGATGTGTGAACACATCAATTTTGAGTTTCAAATGAGAACTGTTATGTAGCAGCATAACAAAATGTAGAACTGGGCAAGTAATAATGTACTTGAATTGTGCTTGAGCTTCTTGGTCTTGTCCCAATTTGGTCATGTCTTAGAAAAGTATGATCTTAGAAAAGCATGAGTACTTTGATAATTATCTGATGCTTTAACATTTTGAAGCCTTTTGAGTACTTTGTGTAGATGTTAGTAAACATTTTGCCAAGTATCCTGTGTTTTTTGTTCTACTTTTAACATGATATGTTCCCTTATAGTTGCATAACCATTTTTAGTATTTTGGTAATGATCTAAATTATGTGTGGAATATGAATATATGGGGTCTCTGGATGGTGAAAACTTGATTATGAAATTTGGTTGGATGGTATTTGCAGGTGATGAACAAGTTGTTGACAGAACATTTTGATTGGTAATTGGGGAAACTTGGTTGGATGGTATTAGCAGGTGATGAACAAGTTGGTGACAGAACATTTTGATTGGTAATTGGGGAAACTTGGGTGTTTTGAGGCACATGAATTGCCCGAGTTTTCAAGACAGTCGGCTTGATCCAACAGCAGGGTTTATTGATATAGATTTCTCTCGATTCCAAAATGTATTGAATAGTGTCATTTTTAGTTTATGGTATTGAATAGTGTCATTTTTAGTTTATGTGATATCAATTTAAGATTGATATATTATGGTACTTTTGAAGTAAAGTTCATATCAATGAGATTGACTGAGGTTGAATTTCAAGTATGAAAGAAACAAAATTGAGAGAATTTTGGGATGTGGAGGTATTATTTGTTTTTCATGATCCTGGGGTATATTTTACACAAACACAAACTCATAACTCTTATTTAATTCACACACACTGTAACTCTGTGTGCACACACAAGTCGCAAGACTGTAAATGATGGCTGCTAATTGCTAGAACTCTTTAAAAGATACGGAACCACAAACCCAGAATTATCTCAAATAAACATTCCTTCTCTTAAATGAATCAGAGAAATTAAACACAAAACATTAGGATGAGTAAATACACTTCCATTTGCATGCATCACTTTTCCTCAAAATGACTCTGCACTAGTTTTCCCCGTGATCTGGTATTCTTGAGTCTTGCAATGCAAATGGAAATCCCATGATATTTGACTGACCAAATGGTTGTGCATTTGGCCTAGATGATTCTTGATAAGTCATCCAAGACATTTGGTTTGAGATATTCAATTCATGCATCTATAGTAATAGCAGTAACATAATCAGTTAGGGGAGAAAACAAATATTTGAATGATAGAGCAAAAGAAAACCATATATAACAAACACTCACATTATAAGGATGATATAACATTAGCATATATCTACCATCACCAATCATCATAGGAGAGTGAAAAGGTACTTGCTAGTATTGAATCATATAATTCCTTAAATTTTTAAAACTCATTGCACACAATATAATAAATACCTGAGATGAATGTGAAAGAGGCAATAATGATTGACTACCTAACTGTATGCCAGTATTATTGTTCCCAATGACCTATCACAATATCAATAATTAGAAATGCTATATATGTACTCTGCTGATAACAAAACTTTCAAGTTTCTTTTCCTGAAGTTAGCTACGGCCAAACCTAAGAAAGCATTTATATCACCATATGTCATTGTCAGTACCTAATCAAGATCAGGCTTTTAATTACAAGAATGCGAGAATTAAATGAAGGTACATACCAGATGGTGGCTTGTGTATAAAAAGGTACCTGATGTGGTACCTGCTGTGAGGAAGGCACAGGAGATTGGTTTGTTGCCGCAATTGGATTTGGAGCTCTGGTTACTATCATTGTATCAGACTATTAATTATTAAAATTCACTATATTCAGTCAAAAGTACATAATAGCTTCAACCATAGTTAAAAACACATTACCTGTGCAACCTTCTTTTTGCTTTTGCTTAATGCAGCTTCAAAGTTTCCCTTAGCTCTGCGTTTTTAATGATGGGTATATTCTCTCTTTTTGAATCCCTCTGCAGTTAGATTAATAAGATTATTAGAGTAATCAGACAATACATTTTGGTCTTGTTCTTCCACATCTTTATCACCGTTTATTTCTAAATGCAACATGTCTTCAACCATAACTGCTAAATTATCAGCTACCATAACTGCTAACTCATATGCCTTTTCACTCTCAGATGCTCTTGCTGCTACTCGAACGAGTTTAGAACACAAGATTCTGTTTCTAGACATTTGTTTCAATCTAGGATTCTCTACAATCTCCTGCCATGCATGTCTTCCACAACATAATTAACTCTTGATTTTTTGGTCCACCTCTCCAAGATATATTGCTCAGGTATTTTTTTGATGAGTGTAGTTTCTCTACCTTCATTCATGACTTTGATAGCATGTCTACACAAGACACCGTCTGTCTCAAACATTCTACAGTTGCAAGATACAGTAAATTCTCCTTCTCTTTTTACTACTCGCTCCTTGGTGAATCCATCCCTAACCACTGTGAAGATAAATGTTTCACCATTGGACACAGACTTTGTTATGGAAGATTTTAAAGACGCTTCAAATTCAGCTTGGAATTCTTTAAATATCGCTTTGGTATAAACTTCTTGTGCATGTTTCAAGATTTCTACGTCCATTTTGCAGTGAACAATCTGGAATTGCAAATCATACTCTGCTTCCAATTCCTTATACCGCTTATCATAGACCATTCTTTCAAAGTGAGTGAAAAACTTAGGCAGCTGAAGGTCAGATTTCAAATACCCCTTCAAACTAGCATTAAAGCTTTCACTAAGTTGGGTACTTTGCATTCCTGCTGACCATGTCCACTTAACATATGCATGCACCCATTTTTCTTATTGCAAATATCGCAACCAACTAAGGATCATCATGTGCATTGTATTGATCAAGCATGGACTGCCAAGCACTTAAGAACTCATCTTCTTCCTCAATCTGATAAAGAAACCTATTGAAGACATTGCTCTTATCATCGACATTAGAATTCTTGAATAAGAAACCTACGTTCTTCACTACATTTTGCATTAAATGTCATACACAAAGTCGGTGGTAAGTATCTGACATCACATGTAATACAGCCTTGGTTATCGCTGCATCTTGATCAGTAAAATATGTTTGAGGAGGCTTACCACACATTGCTTTCAAGAAGGTTTCAAATAACCATATAAATGATTCCGCAGTCTCATCATACATCAAAGCAGCTCCAAAGATAACTGTCTCCATGTGGTGATTTAGTCTAACAAATACCATAAATGGACGATTTGCTTAATTAATTTTGTAAGTTGTATCAAAACTTACAACAACTCTGAATATAGCATAATCCATTATCATTTTAGCATCTGCCCAGTAAAGGTTGGTGATTTTTTCCTCACTATCCAACTGCATCTAATAGAAAAAAGATGGATTGTCTAACATTTTCTTTGAGAAATATTCTAACAGATAACCAGCTTCTCCAAATTTCATTTTTTTGTTGGACAGTTCGAAGATAGTTCTTTTGGTCTTGCTTTGTAAATCTCAATGATTCTCTTCCACCAGCTTGCTTACCCATCAGTTCAAATGCAGACTTTGACGGAACTCCTGAATTTGAAGTCAAGTCTATAAATGCACCATCTGAAGATGTGATTTTTCGATGAGTTGGCAACATATGCACAAGATCTATCTTAACAAGAGGGTGATTATGCTCTTCCAAGAAACGGTAGACCCAATACTTCCCTGTACGCCTAACGAACTTAATGCCAATATGCACTCCATTTCCGGTTCTTGTCTCACCTCTTGGATTTTTAGTCAAATCATCCCTCTTATCATTCCTTCGCACACCCTCCTTACAACAAACAAAAGTTCTTGAAGTGATTACCCCAAAGTTATTTTTGGCACAACTATTTTTTCTAATGCTAAAGCCTTGTCTGCGTGCATACTCATTATAGAAATCATATACAACTTCATCAGAATCAAACTCCATACCATATGTAGGCTTCCATATCAATTCTTCTTTTGATTGCTCCATGCTACTTTCTTCGACAAATTCTTCCATGCTCATACCCTACAATCAACATTGCGAGAACAATAAAATACAAAACGAAACGAAAACAAAAACAAATACAGTAATTTGATTCCATCAACCTACTAAACCCTAAGTATCCATTTTAATGTGGGAAACAATAACGAACTAAACTGGTTGATATATATATATATATATATATATATATAATGAACAACAAGTACCTTTTAGCGTGGCCAATGGAAAGATTCAAGAGAGAGAGGAGAGAAACAGAGAAGAGGGGGAAGAGAGAAGGAGACAGAGAGACTGATCAGAGTCACATCGGCGACGCTGGATAGGGATCATACCGGATCCTCTCGGCGTTTGCTGTAGGGACGGAGTTCTGTGCTAGTCGATCGCAACCACGGTTGGGGGGTTACGATTAATGAGAGTAGCGCTGAAGTTGCGTAAGAGAGAGGAAGAGACTATGATGTGAGATCGAATATAATTACTCAGGAGAAATTGGAATGAGAAGAAAAATTATAATAAAATGACATCTTAGCCGTTGGTTAGTTTTGGATGGCTAAGATTTGTTTATGAGACAATATAAACAGGGAAATATGTGCCGAGGATCCGAGTCCGGAAATCAGTTGCACTTGTATTTAAATAAAGTTTTGACTCACTTACAAGTAAACATTGGTTTATAGTAGCTTGACCACTCCATATATTCCTATAATAAGTTTTGTGCACCAAAACAATTATCTCAATTTTCTCTTGCCCTTACAGACCATTCTACTTAGATCCCACTATAGATAGATAATGTTTGCTCACCTACTTTTGATGTTGAATCTTGCTCCTCAAAACCCTTTCTCATCTCTTGAGCAATACACAGTTCATATAGAACGATATGCTGTAAGCCTATAATAATGATACTGCTCCAGCAGTCCAGCTTCCTGTAGGGGATGGCTCCAACTCTTGGGGTTAAATCTTTGTTTCTTTTTGAATGGATAGTTGCTCTGTATATTCATTCTATCTTGTAAGACATGCACTAAATCATGAATAAAAAGAGACAAAGAATTAGGTTAAACCATGCATGGCTTGGCCCTTATGGGTTGGCGAATAATAACGAATATGCAGACGTAGGTTTTCTGTCCTTTAAGTGGAGCTATGAGAATATCATTAGGTCCATTACCATGCACATTATGAAGGCGGCTTTTGCATTTAGACAACTTAAACCTTATTTTAATTTAGTGATTGCCAGAAGAATTTTAAGGGCAACACCAAGACTTCTCTGTTTTTCTGATTTGGATTACTTTTCAAAGTGAAACATGCATCTTGTTTAATTATCTGTTAAGGTTTTGCAGTTGGAGATTGTTTGAATTCAATTTTAAACCCAATGACGTCTTGTAAGATTCTAGGAACTGTGCAACAACCCATTACAGCAACTAGAAACAATGACTTTCGACATATACTTCACTTAAACACAAATAATATTATCATGTTCATCAACCTCTTCTGTACGCATCCATTTGGCAAACTTTGGACGGCAAATGATTTACATAGAATATTTGCCAGTTCAATCTCACTGTAAGATGTGATCATGTGGTCCATACATAAGCTTGGCCAAAAATTAGTTTAGTTTGGAAATTTTGACAATGTCATAGTAAGATTTACATGATCTTTGACCTCTATATATATGCAATCCCACCTCAACAAATTTCCACTCTTCTTTTGTTTCTTTACCTATCGGCAACCCCATTTGCACCTCCTATGTCTTCTTCCCTACATATCAGGCATGTTTACTGCCTTTTTTCTCTGCTTCCAGCCAACTCACCGGTCATGGATATGCAGAAGCAGACGATTGAAGAAGGTGATGACTGATGATTCAATCCTATTATACCTAATTATCTATACATATATTGTTGGTCTTGTTGTTTTTGGTGAGAAATGTATGATGTTGGAATGGCTCAATCAAATCAAATCTCCCAAGAATCGGGTCCTTTGATTTGATTGAGCCGTGCCAATATCACAGTTACATTATTCACTTCATCACAATATTTCTGGCGTGATCATATCATTAGTTGTACGCATATATGAGAACATATTAATATTATAAATCACACATGCATTATGCATATGAATGATTCTTCTTATAGATACTGCATTTTTGTCAAAAATCCGGGAATCAAAACCAAGTATGCTCGTATATCTTTCATATAAACAAACCAAAATAGTTTTATACATTACATAAACTATGCAATTACATAATAAGGAAGAAATCGAAGCAATTACATAATGATTCTTCTTAGGAGTTTCTACCGTTGTGTTGTTAGCCAGAGTCTTCCGTTGTATATTTCGAAGTCGCTTTCGTTGTCCTTTAGAGAGTCCAATAAACTCATCATTGTGACCTCGAAGAGAAGTGTCATGAGTCTCTAGATCATTTCCAGGAGTAACCTTCACCAAAGAACTGACACTTGGTTCCTCAGCCTGCTCCACGGAGCTATTATCATCTTCATCACTATTCTCCATGTTCATATTCTTCACAATCACCAGTTCCGGCTCCTCCGTCACACTGTGCAGTAACACCATTACTCTCCATCCACTTCCACTTAATGTCCAACGCATCTTGAGTTACTCGATTCATCGCAACGTCCTTCCGAAGACTATACGTACCTCTTCCAACAACCCGACCGTCAATGACACACTCAACAATTTGATCCTTCTCCCATGAGTCCACATACTTGAAACTCATTCGGTTCTTTTGACACATCTCAATAAGCTGTGTGTTCGGATGTACATGTATCGACTCCGGAGTTAAGATCGGCTCTAGCAAGCCCTTGAACACACGCCACACAAGCTCTATGGAGTTGCAGTCCATGAAAACCGCCCCGATTAAGGACTCCACAACATCTGCAAGGTCTTTCGGTGCGTCGAGAAGACCATTCGAGTGCAATGGATACTCAATAACCTCACGTGAGAATTGTTGAATTTGGTCTGCAAGGTAAGCTTCTTGTGGCGGAGGTAGAGGTGAAAGCCTTGCCGGAGCGCCACACGTGCAAACTTCTCGGTGTCGACGTTAGCATCCCTCAGGCGGGTGAGCTTTCCCGGAGCTAAATTCGGGTAGAGAGAATAATGCTGACGGCAAAACAATAAACCGAGAACCGCATCGCCGACGTACTCCAAACGCTCATAGGAGAAGCCGCACATGGAAGAAGAATAAGTGAAGGCTTCTTCTAGTAACTTCTTGTTCTTGAATTTGTAGCGTATGATATCTTCCACTTCCTCCACACTCGGTTTGCTTAGCTGCGATGATGTGGACAGTAGGGATTTCTTGGGGTTGCGCTTCCATGGTAGGACTGATTTCTCCTTCTTCCAGATCAGTTTGATCATCACTGTAATGCTCGGCCAAGAAGTCATTTTCTTAATTGTGTTTCATCCTGGATTTAGGTGGCTCGAGAGAGCTGGGCAACGATTCTGAGTACCCACGTTTCATATGCCTTAATTACTAGAATGCAAAGAATCTAAAACTCGATTAATCTTCACCACGAAGCAAAGAAATGTTACCCATGTGGGTTTGGTCTAGTAGTCGGGGCTAGGTCCATCATGTTGGACGAATGTTACAGTGATACTCCTAGTAGTAAGGAGGTCACTGGTTCGATTATCCGCATGGTAAATAATCTCATGGGGAGAGCTCTAACCTTAACCCCTCCAGCGGCTTGGAGTGGTAGCTCACTCGACTACCATTTTTAGGGTAACGAAGCAAAGAAACGTTACTATGCGTGAGCCTTGCTACCACACTGCGATGTTTTTTTGGCGAACTACCACACTGCGATGTTGAAGTGTGTATATGCTTTATGTTTCCACAAACCTTCTATATATTCCCCCATCAGGTACTGAACCGAGTTTTATAGTTTCACCTTTCCTTTTCCTGTTGTGAAAAGGACTTGAGCTTTTCCATATCCCTCTCCCTCTCGGATTAAGAAAATATTATCATTTGAAAAATAAAAAAATCGTCCTATATATAGAAAAGATAATACAAGCCATATATATAGAGTTCTAGCGTCATTCTCATCAAATTCAAATACGCCTTGAGGTTAGATGAACAAAAATCACTAAGAACCTCTAGGTACCAGCACCACCATACATACAAATGAATGCTTGTGTACAACGAAGACCTTACATGCTGAAATGAAAAATACAATTGGGAATTTGGAGCCATACAGGCTAAACTGTACAAACAGAATCAGTTCTAAACGGAAAAGACACAGAATCAGTTCTAAACGGAAACCTGTTCTCTTACATGGGAAAGAACTGGAGCATAAGCCAACAATTAAGCAAGCCAATTGCAGCTGAGGCCGAGCACATCCCATTTATATTGAAAGGAGCTATACAGCAGGCAACATTGATCTAATGATCTAATACAGCTGGAGTACATGACAACACAAGATAAATAGTACTGTACACATGCAGATTGCATTTGCAATCCTTCTGAGCTTCCTTGGTAAGCATTGAAGAGCCACGTCCAATTTCGCCCCCACAAAATATTCCTCCCAACGGAACCCCAGGGAAGTTCTCAACAAAAGGAGAGCTATCCACATTCACACGTCCAAAGAATGACTCACCACGGCCACAACAAGCGAAGATGAAACTCCCAAATACTTCCCCTAGGTTCAAGTTTTTCAGGCTTAAGGAGAGATTTGTAGATGATGATAAGGCAGTTTGGGGATCTGGGCGATAGAAATGGAAGTAATCACCAGTTTTGATACCAACATCATTGACATAAAGGTACTCTTTGTCTCCACTGTGGAAAATGCCACACGTAAATAGATTTTATTTTAAGTATACAGGCATCGTCAATGAGGCAACAAAAGTGAATTAAAGAGAAAAATAAGTTCTGTATGTTACCCTGCAACTCCATGGAAATCCAGGGAAGTAAGCAGTCTACGCTTCTTTGACCCTGTGGAGATACTTCTTCGTTTTTTAACCCCAATGTAAAGATCAGACAAATCTGTGTGATCTTGTAACTGTAACATAAGTAGTTGTAGTACATATCAGAATTTACGAATTCTTAAATTAATTTTACCGTTTACATCTATTATTTCTGCTTCACTAGTCAAACAGAAAGTGAGAAAACAAGACTTCAAAAATCAACTGTGATTTTCTGTAGAGAATTAAAATGCAAAGAATGTTAAATGTAGTTTTTTACCTCATCGTTAATATCATCAAGGATTCGTTGACCATCAAGAATCTCCCGATTTCCCTCTCTTCGAGCAGTGAGCCAAGTAGTATCAGAGGCGGTAGCTCTAACTGAGACAGCCTTGTGTTTGGGACCTACTGTTGACAAACCTTCGGACAATGCAATATGAAACTGAATATCCCCTATACCATGGCATTTATAACAAATCAATAAGTGATAACAAATACCCGGGGGCTGTATGACAGATCATCTCTGAAACCATGCAAGCACATACTGGAGCATTGTAGATGCAATCTAAAAAATTAATAGAGAAATAAGAAAAAAAAAGCAGTGCAAAAAAGGGGATCTTCATAAAGTAGAGACTAGCAGTAGCATGCATCTCAAGTTCAGGAACTCTTAAAATTAATTGTGAAGTTATATAAATGTGACCCAAGTTCAGGAATCAAGGTCTGATTGAAACTTAAGCAAATTTTGTTCAATATTGGACATAAAATGCATTAGTCACATCCTTCACAAATATCTTCATACCTTGATTCTCCTAGAGGGTATTAACAAAATAAAAGTTACAATGCAAAGTGAAGTCAGATTTAGCAAAAGCTAGAGTAACAATCTGAAAGAAATCACATGTGTGTTTCCCTAACTAATTTACATGGCTGTGAAGATATGCACATTAGTTATTTAAACAACAACTTAACTAAACAAACATTAAATAATTACCACATGAGTTTTCTTTGTCCCTGGCGAATACAAGAGCAACAGCAACTGATATGAATTTTGCACTCCCATAGATATTTCTAGACTCATTCTCACTTTTATACAGAAACCGGCCCTTCTCATCACCCACGATAATAGTTTCCTTGGGCATAGCGTAATCTGCCAAGATCAGACATTGACACATAAACAACAGAAACTTGGCAAGCAAAAGTTTACATGTTGTAACACAAACATATGAAAGCAGGTTTGAGGTGTACACCGTGTACCAAAATGAAACAATTTTTTCTACTCCAAACCTTTATAAAAAATTCACCCAAATTACACTCTAGTAAACCAGAATATAATTGAGTAGATAGCAATACTCACCCAGGGCATCAACTACTGGTCTCATATTATTACACCCATCCTGTACCATCAATCACATCAGATGTAAGTAATGCAAACCCTAAACCTGACCATTTAATTTCAGAAAGAGAACATGAAAATAGATATGGATACAGCAACTTACTCCAAACATTATAATCCCTACTGGGGCTCTGCATTCCGACACAGAGGCTGTGTAATCCTTAATATCCGTGAGGAACGCATCCATAAAGACATTTTGATGTTCCTGACCTCATTGGAAACTTGTTATGAGTCAAATCGTTATAGCTCAAAGATTCTAACGACTTTTTGAAAGAAATCAGCAATGCAGTTTCAAGACACGAGATTCTCACATATGTGGATAACAGCGGGATAGCTTCAACTTTCAAACCCGGCACAAAGCCCACAGTCAAAAGGATGCCGTAACTCCCATCCTCTTCAGGTACGACATCCTCTTCCTGGCTTACATCACCCGAAACACAGTCCCATTGCACCTAAACCAATCCGATCCATACAACATTAGTAAGCTATTCACTCTCCTACATTAGTAACCAACAAAAAATAAGCTCATCAAACCTCTTTGATTTCGCAGCTAACAACATCTCTTCCAAGAACCCCACTCGCAACAGAAACGACAAACGGAACTCCGGAACCGAATTTCTCCAATACCTGCAATTCCAATCAGTAAAACATAATAAGAAAAATCATGACTTAGAAATCAAAATTGTGAGAACAAATAAATACATACAAGATTGTTAACAGCGACCAAGCGAACGCCGCTGCCGACGTTGGCGATGACGAAATGCGGCCGGATCGGCTCGCCCAGCACTTGCTGCGTGACCTCTTCCCAAGCGACCTAAGATTCAATCAAATCATATCAATCAGTAAGATTCAATTCCAAGTAGAAATGATTGCGAGTCTTGTAGAGACCTGGAGGTTGGGATTGAGAGAGAGGGCGGAGGCGAGTCTGGGGCGGGAGAGGATGAGCGTGCAGACGTGGCTCCAGGATTTGCTGACGCAAGCGGCGGCGGCGAAGGAGGGAGCAGGGAGGCGGGCGAGGATATTATGGAGGAGGTCGTCGTTTAAGAGGGAGAACATCTCTCCTCCGGACTTCGGCGTCAACGATGAGGCCTCGTCGTCCATATTTCCCCGACGTAAAAAACCAAGGCTCCACCTCACATGTACAATGTGACGTCATAAATAAGTTTACATGCTTAACATGATTAGACACTAGCCTCTTCTCGTCCATCTGCAATGAACAAAAAAGTTATTGAGTCTATCAAAACCTATATGATCTTAAAATTCCTTCATATGTTTCTCCTTATTTGTTTTCAATTTAAGGACTACTCTTATCCTAACTCACGTCTTCTCATCTTTTTTTTATTTTTTTGTGTGGATGCGGCACACAAAGATATATATCAAATCCAAAATGATAGAGATAGACTTACAAAGAGACTTGTCACTGGCAAGCTAAACTCCATGCCAATGTAAAAAATGGCAAAGTCGGGACGAATCGGCCTAGAGAAAACTTCCTCAAACACCACATTCACAGCCTCCTTCAAGAACAAATGGAACAAAAAATCCACGATTAATTAACAGACCTATATATATTCGTTTCAATTTACACCGAAGAAAAAATATTGACTTTACTCACGCAGGGGTCCGGGTTGAGAGACATGGCTGAAACGTACATGGGGTGGCAGAGAATGCTGCTGCAGTTTCTGTTCCATGTTTTGCTAACACAAGCCGCGCATGCAAACGCCACCGCCGGCAGTCTCTCTAGAATGTTCTGCAAAATGTCGTCGTTTACCTTAGAGACGACTGAGACACCTCTTCTGCGACCATTTCATGATGTAAAACGACGATCGTTTTCGATGAACACTAAGGCCTAACAAGTTGAGTAGTTATTGTTGCCTAGCAAGTTCACCGGTGATCCTTATATAGGATTTTTGGTGCAGGCAGCTCTAGTTGGGCCTCTGATTTGCATGTAACCGTTATTTTTCACATATATCATTGAAATCTGGTAAGAAAGAATCCACCATATGCTTGTTCCATGCAATACCATATCTGAGCTGAAAGGAATCCAGGGACAATAAATTGATTTTTGACCTGTTTCACATGTTAGTTCTATGAGCTATGTTACAATCTACGCGTTTCGTGGTTAGTTTTAGCCGTAGATTGGTATGAAACTTGAACCACATAACGGTTTAGATTTAGGTCTAGATTCACGCATTTGTGATCAACTCTAACATCTTTTTTATCTAAGGACGTTGGTAGTATTTTATTGATCACAACTTGAGAGTAAGTACAACAACATGAACCTGATCCGCCCAAAGGGGCAATCCTGCGAAACTACCTAACAGACACCAAGCAATCTCTATGTTGAAGACCATATGTTGAAACACTATGATCAATCTTACATGGTAGCAAAAGAGAAAAGTAACCAACCACCGAGACACCAAAAGGAATAGACAAGTCCTAACCTATCATTATTGACCACTTTTTGGACCATCCTACATAAAAAGGGCTACCCCAGAACATCAAAAACAGACCAAAGCCTATAACTAAGAAAATGCTCTAGATCAGCAAGCAGTACTAGACTAGAACAGTAAATAAAACAAAATAACAAAAATCAAGCAAAGGCCTAAAACAAACCCTAGCCCAACTTTTGCCTAACAAGAGCCCAGACCCAAAGAAATTGAACAGATGTGCTGAGCCCAACTCCCCAGCCCAAAGCTCTGCCTCACCCTTGCACCACTGCCACCCTCCGAAGCCAGACCAATAGCATACCGTCGGCGTCGTCAATCAACGACACATACTAGCCGGCCTCCACCGATCATCGCCTCTCATCTAGGCTACGGGAATCCGAACATAGATCAATCTCACTCTTCAAACCTGCAAACATGTCCTATCAAAAGAACTGAAACTAGCCCACCGGAATCCATGATCAACTCATCGCCATCGGCCATGTGCAGCTCTAACCGAAGCTCTGTAATGCACCACACCTCAGCTCGATAAAACTTCCACCAAAGGAGGAAAGAAAGTCATTTGATCGTCATCTCTGAACCTAGGACTCTTCCTATAACCCATCCGGTCAAGCCTGGCGTACGCCAACAAGGCCAGAGGCCGTCACCGACGACGAGGCCGAGCAGGACATGCAGATCTAGTTCTGTGGTGTCTCTCTCCCTAGGGTTTGGAGAGCGGCGCGAGAGACTCTTAACTATAACCTCTCATGTTTTGTTTAATATTGCAAAACAAACATAATTAATATCATATTTTTATTCTTTGACTCGTAATTTTTAAATTGTGTTCTATATTTATAGTCACTTTATATTCTTGAGGTGACTTTTATTGGCTCTAACGACTCTCTTTTGATGATTATGAGCAAATTTATTCTTAAACTTAACAAACGTGATCCTTCAATATCCTTCAACAATCAAAAGCACAAAAATTGCTTAAACGTACCTATGCGTAGTGAGTCGTTTTATGTTTGTTAGTATAACTAGTGATTAGTGCGCTTATCTTGGACAGTTTGAAGAGAAATAACACATTTTTTATGGGTGGACTCTTTTTTTCGGGATTGTGGACATGACATGTTCTCTTAATCGTATAATCTCTTATTTAATGATAAAAAAATAAAAAGAAACACGAATATTTTTGATATAGATAATTTTGTGAATTGTAATTGATGGAATATTGATGTGCTCCGAATTTTTTACTTTTTAGGAGATGGTAAAGTAACAATCCAAGGTAACCTCGATCGGGAATATGTGGCTCATGGTTTCTCATCAATGACGCACGAGGAGCCAAAGATATCTATAGCAGTAAGAACTAAGAAGTACGAAGTATCTGAAATTCTGAATGCGAGTTTATATGAATTTTTTTCCAGGAAGTCAGGAACTAATGATATTAAGAAAGACCTCCAAAATCATACAGGAGGTTCCAAATACATTATGCAACATAATCTACAAGAAACAAAAGAATCTTCGTTGCCACTACTGCCAATGAAAAGGAAGTGTTTGAGAGCCTTGATGATGATGATTTCCCTGCTGTGACCCATCAGATCCCATGTGGAACATTCCTGAGGACTGATGAACATTATGTGCATTGCCACTTGATCCATGGGAGATCCGAACTGAATCCATTGGCTCTATATTGTTGCTGTTGTTGTTTCCATGAAGGCCGAGGCGGTGGTGGTGCATGAGAGATATCGTATTAGGCCGCTGCATCATGTGTCTCAAACCCAACTCAGATGTCTGCTGCTGTGTCTGCGGTGATGACAGAAGAGAGAGAGCACAATCCGAATCGGGGAGGATTCGAGTTGTTGTTAACCTGTCATGACACATTTTGCTCTTTACAGACACAGCAGCCCCTGAAGAAGTATCTGACATTGAAATGGTATTCAGAAGGGGCTGGCATACAGAAGCTCCATGAGTTTGGTTGTTGTTGCTACTTTGGAAAAGTGTGAATTGCTGCTCGTTCGCCCCTCCCTTATTGTAGCTGCTGCTGCTGCTGGTCGAGGACCCGAGAAACATGCTCTGATGTTGCAGATGATGGTTATGATGCCCGGTATCGGCTTCAGCTTTTACAACAGAAGCCCATGTTGGGTTCACAACAGTGGTGGAGGGATATACAAGTGAGCTAGAGAATGGCGACAATTGAGTACCTGCAAAAAGAAAAAATATAACAAATGCAAATGCAAGCGAGCAATATGTGATTATAGAAAACAAGGTTTTTGTTTAACAAATACCAGGTTAGTTATACAGATATACAGAGCTAAGAATAGCACATCCGAAAGCATTTCAGTGGCGACTAGATTATCAACTGTGAGAATGGACCACACATCACACAATACACATATATATTGATGGAGCTAGCACTCTCAGCAAAGTTTCTGCAGCTAGATAGAAGATATGATATGATTTTATACTTGTAAAAAGTGTTTGTCTCGGTGCAAGAATGAGTCATCTGCTTCTTTTGTGCATGCACTTTGCCGGCTTCTAAACTTTATATAGGTTAACTGTAGCACAAACAATGTTGCAGCTAGCTAACCTTGATAGTTGGAAAAGAAGCTTCCTGAACGCGGCAAGGGTTCAGGTTGAGGCTTCCTTCTCCTACGGTTGTGTCCATCAAGACGTTTCCTGCAGCTTTTCTTCACTTCGTCAAATTCCTCCAATGAATGGAACCTACAGAACACAGCAACGCCTAAGAAAATTGACTTTCCAAGGATGGTGGATCAGAAATGAGAGACTGACAAAATATGTAAAAATCAAGTGGAAGAGTATTTTGGTCCTCAGAACATGTAGATCTTTTAGAGCAAGCTAAAGAAGGCTCAGTCCTTATCGATGCACAAGGACAAGTAAGAAAGGCTTGAATTTGTAGGACACAGTCTCTACTAAAATAAGGATGACAGGAAAAAAGAAGTTGCTATTAATTCTATACTCGAGCAATTTAATTAGCACCAGCAAAGTTTCTCATCTCACAGTAGTAAACCATTCTTTCTTAAACAACTTAGCCGGCTAAGACTTTATCACATAAGTAATAGAGGGCAGCACCCTAAATTTCCAAATCCTAAAATCATAAAAAATCTGAATCAATGTAGCAATGAAAAACAAAAGTACAAGATGCTGCATAATCAAAGAGCATTGCAAAAAACCAACAACAACCAATGTCTACTCTAACACATGGAACCTGGTTATAAAATCTTATACCTGCTGCATTGTTGGCAAAATCGTTGCTTCTGACCATTAATTGTGACCATTGGAGTCTTAGAATGTAGTTCACAGACCTTATGGCGCCTGTGGTAATCCCTACAAGTACTAAGGTCTGATCTACACCCGTCAACGAGGCAAGAAACTGTCTGGGATCCATTATAAGCTGCCCTTGACCTCTTTGATGCCCCGGAAGATGATGACGAGGAAGGTCTAGGACCTCCATGCTGCTTCAACATGTCCAGCAACTGATTATTATTACCAGAATCACCCAACTGACCAAGCTTCAAATCTACAGAAAAGTCTCCTTCGATGGCCCTATGTTGATCTCCAAAGCTACTAGACTCATTAACTGTGTCTAAGTTGGAAAAGGTTTCTTGCTCAAGTTCACTCAAATCCCACGAAGATGGTGCTTTCATGTTCCAGTCCATAAAAACCTCTCTCTTTGACTTCTAACCACAGCTTGTGTTCCCCCAAAACCCCTAACTAAGCTTCTCTCTTGCTCTTTGTAATTGTATCACCTTCAAAGAGGAATGTATTCAACAAGTTCATCAAAACAAACAGAAGGACATAACAACATTTGCAGACATAACAGATGCAAATTCAGAAATCCAAGCAACTATATAAGTAATTAATGAAAAACCCAACTCACACAAATTCAAGAGTAATGTCCTCTGTCATACAAAACATGCATAAGAAACCAACAGCAGCAGTACGCAAATGTAACTGCTGTAACACTGGAAACCCAGAAATCCAATCCAAACCAATTGATGAGGGAGATCATCCAGTGAAAAATGAAATCATAAAGTAAGAAAAAATTTCAGTGGCAAAGCAAGAACGAAACTATTGGCTAATGAAAGCACGTTGCAATTTACTAAATCTTCAAAAATGAATGACATGCCCAAACAAACTAAAACTAGACTTTTCCAGTAGTTTGGAAACAGGAATAAATTAATGGATCTTAAGAAGGTATTGTTCCAAGAAATTTGGAAGCTTAAGATGGAAACCATTACTATTTTTGAACATGAAATAAAAAAATGAGAGAGAGCTTACAGAAAAGTGGTGCGGAAGAAGAATGGTTTCCCATCTATCTATTCACTGATATGTATTCCAATATAAAGGGGGTAGTCAAGAAAATAAAATAAAAAGTTAAAAACCAAAGCAAGAAAAAAACTTAATTAGTTGGGTGTGCAGGTTGACAAGTGAAGAATCACTTCTTCTACCTGTCAACAAAATGCCATCGGAGGTTTCTGCTGCACATAGAAAGAAAGAGAGGCTGAAAGGGGTGGATAATGTAATGAAATACTACACCTCTGTAAGAAATATCAGCGAGAAAAAAAAGGAGCGAGGTGAGCTAAAGAGAAAATAGAAGAAAATGAAGGGGCCAAGATCACTTCCTTCTCCAACTCTATCAAACTTTCTTTTTGTCCATTCTCGGTAAAATAGTACAGCAGAGAGAGATGGGAAAGTAGTGACAGCTAGCTTAGGTTGTAGCTTTCAGACTTTTTTGATGCAAACTAAGAAAATGAAGTACAAAGAGGAAAGGGGAAGACGAGATGGAGGGGAAGGAGAGGAAGAAGACGATGCTTAGGACAAACCATGTGGCATTGTGTTTCACATTTTATGGCATGTCTTTCTTTTGGGCTCCTTTTTTAATTGAAACCTGTCGTGTACCGCACGCTCCTCTTTAAGTGAGTGGGAAACGAACATCTACCATTCAAAAAGGAGCTAATTCCTATTTTTGAATTTCTTTTGGTAAAGGGAAAATAGATTTTGTGGTCACAGCCTACCGATCTAGAAACATTATGAACCGTCTCTGGTCCTCTGCAGAAACTACACTGTGAATTAACATCCGGATCTAAGTCAATTACCAAGTGAGCAATCAGACTCCGAAGTCGGGCCTCAAATGACGTAGACTCCTTAAAAAAAATATGACGTACTCTTTTAGAAGCTAACAATTTTTACCAGTGTCATATGAGCCCTGCAAGTCTCCACTGTTCAATTACTTATCAATTTGAAAATTCCATGATTTAAAGTCCAAAAAATTAATGTAGGGTGTGTGTGAGTCCCTACTCTTATAATGAAGGGACCCCTTTAATACAGTGAGTTGATAATTGTAGGCCATTGTGAAATAGTTGTTTGATAGTTGCAAGCTTCGCCTTTGCTAGTTGGGCTCCAATGGGGATTTCCATGATAAATGAGTAGGGGCTTGAGCAGAACATGGAATTTGATTTGCATGTGGTACGTGTTGCACATGGATTTGATGATATCTACATTAGTTCTTTATCTCACATATTAGTCTATTAGGCAAGATATAGTGATCAGATTCTTTTGTTTGTGGCATAAGGCCGTATCAATGATATCCCATGGCACAAATTATTTAACTTGATGAATTAAAGCTTTGAGCGTTAATTTCAAACTGTTTGATGAAATGGGCTTTTATCTTTATGTATTAAATATTATAAATGACAATTTCATATTAATTATAGAAGTCCATTACTCATTTAAATAAAAACAAATTTTTTAAGCTCATTTCAATTATTCTTAACAAGATTACTATTTTACCCTAACTCTAACTTGTCTTTTTTCTCTAATTCTCACTCTCAACCTCTCATTCTCATTCCCCCATTTTTTCTCTCTCCTCTTGATCCGAACCCTCTCTCTCTCTCTACCGCTTATCTTTGCATGTTGGATCTGGTTCGGCCCTGATCATTTTTGCTTCACCGGCGTTGATTTACTTCTCTGACGATGAAGCCTTGACCTCGGCGTCGCTGACACCGTTTTGTTCTCTTGACGACGATGCCTCGACAACACTGCCACCAGTAAGACAACGTCGGAGCAATATCCACCTCCTCAATCCGTACTTGGATTTGGAGTATATTGGGGTCTGTATACTTGGGTTTAGAGTATACTAGGGTAAGTATACTTGAATTTTATGTACACTGGGGTTAGATAGATTTGGATTTGGAGTATACTAGGGTTAGCAGACTTGAATTTGATGAAATACTAGAGTTACTAGACTTGGTTTTAGAGTATATTGGAGTTAGTGGACTTGGATTTGATAAAATACATGGGTCAGTAGACTTGGTTTTGGAGTAAACTAGGGTTAGTAAACTTGGTTTTGATGTATACTAGGTTTAGTAAACTTGGTATTAATGTATATTGGGGCTTGATTTTGGAGTATACTAGGGTTAGTAGACTTGAATTTAGAGTATACTGGGGTTAGTAGACTTAGATTTAGAGTATACTACGGTTAGTAGACTTGGATTTGATGTATATGTAGCCCTTGGTAAACTTTCTGTAAATGTTTATTAACCCTAGTAGAGAAAAAATCAGACGAAATTTCGGCTACCAGTAATTTTCTGGCGTCCGGTGACCGGAGTCCGACAGTGGTGACCGGAATCCGGCGATCAGTGACCGGAGTCCAGCGAGAGGCGAGGCTCCGGTAAAATATTATCTCTCATTTTCTTTCTCCAAGTGTGTATAAAGAACAAGGGTAAAATTGTCTCAAAAATTTTATTTTATTATGAATTTAATAGATTTGTGCATTTGGGCATTAATAAGTACATCTTATATTGAAATCAACGTTTAACTTTTCAATTCATTGGTTTGATGTCTGACTTTTATTTTTTATGCAAATGGTTATTATCCCTAGTAAATATGGGGTAGTATATATTAGACATCTTCACAATTTAACCAAATGGGTACTAGAACTCGAAATGCAGATCCAGGTCCTCTTGGGCCTAGTTTTAGGTTGGTTGTTTTAGGTGTCTGTAGCGTCCCGGGAGGGAAAACTACAGTGACCACGAATTTAAAGCAAATAAGAAGTCAACGTCCAAAGGACGTGCCAATAACTTATTAACCTAAAGTCGTAGGCTTTTTAGTAAGTAAAATAAAATTAAACTTTAAACTTTGAGTGGCACCACATGAAGTTCATAAAACATTCATCAGAGGTTTTCCAATTTCGCGGAAGGTGGTCAAATTAAAGGGTCAATTAAAAACTTTAGCGACAACAATAAAAATATAAAACATGGCTAACAATTCAGGGTGACACTTTTACTATTTATACCAAATACTCTGGTAAATGACTCGAAGGGTAAAACCAGAAAAGTGAGTACAACTTGGACAAAACATCGAGGAATGAATAAGGCTCCACACACAGCTTTGTCTGTCTATCCCGTCACAGTACACAGTACTTGCAAACAATCTGTTATAGGAGTGAGCATCATCCTCGCGTGCTCACATAAAGGCCCACCAATGATATGTTTGAAAACCATAAAACCATATATGTATACGTATAGATTTGAGCTCTTAATAAAACCATTAAGAAAATTCTTGGCACACAAAATCATCATTTTATATCTTTCGGGAAAACTGTGTAGTATGCTAAAACAGGGGCCAGAGCGCTCAATGAACAATACAGCATGCAGGCCTTCGCAGATCTATGCGGCCGAATCACGGGTTTGTCTGTACAGCAAACTGGGGCCAACTACCAATGCGTCCGAAGACGAATAGTAGCGAGAGTGTATATTTACAACTAATGCCCAACACATCACTCGTAGTACACATCACACTTACGGCTCGCTTAACTCTTTACGAGACAAACGTAAGCGGGAAAATAAAATAAACAGGGCATTGCTCCTTCGGAGGTTCACGGTCATTGACACCGTGGGAATACTATATACTAGGTCCCGCCACTCTCAGGCCAAGCACCGGAAATCAGGACAACGGTACTACTTTCGATCCGAGTCATCACATAAAAATCATTTACGTCTAGCCTCGGGTTTTCTTGGCTCACTCATAAATCATTTATCACATAATGTAAAGAAAACTTTCCCGAAGCATCGACCATGAGCATACAAAATCATGCACTTTCATATATCAGGCAAAACCACTAATAAAGGGGGTTTAGCTTCCCTATTTGGAATAGTTGTTCCTTGCGTAAGCTCCAAGCTTTAAGGAACCGCCTCGGTAAACCGAGGTCACCGCGTAAGCTACCTCGTTCAATGAATCACTGCAGAATTAAAGTAGCTTAGCAACGAAGAAACAATAATAGTCAATTTGACCTCAGCATTCATAATTTGACCAGGAATGATTACGTTGACTAAGTTGACCAACTAATTCATTTTTATGGCACTTTAATCTTTTTGACTTGCTTTCCGATTAACGACTCTTTACTTATTTACTGGAAGTCCGACTTAACTTCCGAACTTTCCTTTATCATTTTAATTTGATGTTAGGGTGTCACATAATAATTCGTTGAATTACTATGGACACCCAATGCATCACATTAACCAATTTATTTTACTTGAGTCGATTTATCTAGAATGTGAATCACCAATTTTACTTAAAACGATCAACTTGACATTTCCATAATTTCAGTTATCATTTTCTGATAACAATTTAACACTTTAATCAAATTGTGCTAAACTTCAAATCTTCTCTAAACCATTTTTCCGAAAATGGAAATTTCCCAAAATGACACTTTCAATAGTAGTTTGACATGTTGACTGCGAGGATGTATCGTGGCTTCTAGTATAGGTTATGTTATAATTTGAACCCATTTTGATTCTTGTCCTCTGTAATCGTTGATGACTTGGGTATGGAGAAGTGTGAGAACTATATGTTGTCCGCTTATGGCTCTCTTGGTTGTAATTTAATGATTTTATTTATAAAGCTTACTTTTCAAAAAATAAAACTCGAAATGCAGATTTCACGTTAGTAAATATGGGGTATGATATATTAGACATCTTCGTAATTTAACCAAATGTGTACTATAATATTTTGTGTTATTTTTCTTTCTTTTTTGTTCTTAAAAAAATAACTTTTGTACTAGAGAAGACGCATCCAATTTGAATTCTCCTCAACAAATAATCTAATGTGATTTGTGCTATTGGCAGAAATGCACTTGATTTGAGCAACATCATAGGAGTCATGGATGTAGTTTTTATCATGTAGAGTTATAGACGGAATTTGAATCGTGTGCTTTGCAATAACCAAATTCCTCATAAACTTGCAGAAAAGGCTGTGAAGATATCGATGGTGCATACTATATTTGTTTATGAATAGGTCGACTGGGTTATATGAAATTATTGATGCGAGATATCTCTATGCGTTATCAACATAATATTGTAAATCAAAATTACATCAGAAAATAAATGAATAAGAACAAACTCTCAATTTATCAAGGTTTTAATTACTTATCTATGTATTACATTACGACATATTTCTATATATTAAATAGAGTGGGATGGTTTACTATTTACATAAATAGTAAGAGGTGAATATGCTCTCATTTTTCTCCTTTTTACAATCAAACCATCCATATATGAATTGACAGATTTACACTCAGTTTTAATATTTTTAAAACTTTGCCACTCATTTTAAAAAATAACAATATTCATAATAATAATAATAAGTTGATACTTGTGTTAAAAATAAATACCGGGTGTTGTTAATAACATCTTCATAATAATAATATTCATAATAATAATAATATAAAAGAAATTGAATCAGCTCTAAAACTAAATAATTATGTTGAATGTATTTTAACCGATTAATAATTATATCGATTGTTCATAGTTTATATTCATATGAATAGTAACAGGTGAATAGTCAAATGACTAATTTGCCCCCTTTTCCCCTTCTTACAATCAAACCATCCTTATATGAATTGACAGATTTGTTCTCAGTTTTAATATTTTTACAATTTTATCACTCATGTTAAAAAATAACAATAAAAATAATAATAGGTTGATAGGTGTGTTGATAACAAATACCGGGTGTTGTTAATATATAACATCTCGATAATAATATTCATAATAATAATAATATAAAGGAAATTAAATCAGCTCTAAAACTAAATAATTATGTTGAGTGTATTTTAACCGATTAATAATTGTATCGATTGTTCAGATTTTATATTTATTTATATCACTTTTTCAAAATATTAATTTTGACGATGCATCTTAATGTTGGCATGAGAGTTTAGGGTTCGATTTTTCAGGGTTTATATTCATTTATATCAATTATTTAAAATATTAATTTTGACTATATATATTAAACGAAGTTAGGTGGTCTACTATCAATGGGTGAATATATAGTGAAAAGACGAATCTGCCACATTTTTTCTCTTTTTACAATCAAACCATCCATACATGAATTGTTAGATTTGCCATCAGTTTTAATATTTTTACAATTTTGTCACTCTTTTAAAAAAAATCAATATTAATTATAATAATAATAAATTGATAGGTGTGTTGATAACAAATACCGAGTGTTGTTAATAACATCTTCATATTAAAAATATTCGTATTAATAATAATATAAAGGAAATTGAATCAGCTCTAAAACTAAATAATTATGTTGAGTTTATTTTAACCGATTAATAATTGTATCGATTGTTCAGAGTTTATATTTATTTATATCACTTTTTCAAAATATTAATTTTGGCGATGCATCTTAATGTTGACATGCGAGTTTAGGGTGCGATTTTTCAAGGTTTATATTCATTTATAACAATTATTTACAATATTAATTTTGACGATGCATATGAATGTTGATATGTGAGTTTAGTGTTTAGGACAACAATTAATTTTTCTATTGATTAAGTTTATCAATTCAGCTTATGACATGAATTGATGAGTGTTCCTTACTTGCAATTCTAGATATATAATTTGGTCGTTAATATAAATTCGGTGTTAACGATCTCAATCAATTGTGTAATTTTTATTAGAGTTTCAGATAATTATTACATAATATTGATCGAACTATAAAATTCACGTCTATAGTGTATCGATTTGTTATTCAAATTATACGCATCTCAATATAAATATATAATTAATATGATTAGTAAGTTTTAAGGTTGAGATGCATTATCTACTGAAGGTTATAGACAGTAACATATAAACCAAATATTTTACAGACACGAACAAAATTCTTCTACACTCATGAAACGCGTTTCTAAAAGGTAATTAATATAGTCTACACTAATTTATTTTACTTTGTCACGTTTTCCTCTACAATAATCACTTGCATTCTTATTGGTGTGAGAAATAGAAGTCTGATTATTCATAGGTTACTAGGTTAGTTAGTATGTCATTATGATACACAATTCGACTATGCATGAGAACTGTCGGGTACAATTTACAAACTAATAATCCTGATGATGTGGGGAGTTGAAATAATTACTAGAGATAAATAATGTAAATAATGTTTTTTTGTCGTAAGAGATAAATAGTGTTGATAAAACAAAAAACGGACAACCCAAAAAGTCAGTATTAGGCAGCTGTCCGTCGGACCCACGCCGCCCTTTGTCCAGCCGGGAAAACAGGTTATGTTGCTTTTTATAGGCTAGCCACGTGTCCTTCTGGTAACCCAATCTCGCCTCTTCTACCCATCCGACGTCGTATTGATTTCTTTGTCGCAAGCATCATCATGGCGTGTACAGTTTTAGCGGAAATGACGTGTTCGTTAATGGATGTCACTAACGTTATCTTATTTGCGTTGTAATTAAGCGGTGATACATTGATTTATTTGGTCCAAACTAACCGAAGATACCAAACTCAGTGCAGATTATACAGACTTAGCCTCTTAATTAGCATGTGTTTCTCGTTTGCCAATTTATTTATTTTTCCTTTTATAGATTAATTTAAAGAGAACATGTTTATTTACTATAAAATTTGACACATTACTTCATATTTCAACAATATTTTTTTTAAAAAAAATACATTGACTATTTAAATTTTTAAAAGAAAATTTGTGTTCATTAAGTCTAAACTCTTAAAACACTCTCAAGAACCTATATTATTTTAGTACCATTATACACTCACCCCTTAAACATGGTTAAAAAGAGAAAATAAAATAGAAAGAAAGTTTGACCGAAACCTTACCGACTTCGATCACCGGTCGCTAGACTCCAGTCACCGGTCGTCTGCCAAGTTTATTGCCCCAAGTAAACTTTTGAATAGGGTTAATAAATAACAATATAATATATCTACTCTCATTTTCTCAATGTTTATTCACAAAATGAACACATACATAACTTTTGTGCATATTCATATCCAAAGAGTTAAGTTTACTGTCTTTAGTGAACTTTTATTAAGGTCAGTAAACAACTATACAATATCTCTATTTTCATTTTCGTGGCTCTTATGAACAAAATGAACATAAACTTTATATGTTTGAACTAGTTACTAGGGGCAATAAATTTACTACTCCTAGTAAAATTGTAAAACAGTAAACAAAAACTAAACGAACTTTGCATGAAACTCAACCTGAATAGCTAACTTTCTAGTGGGACAAATCACAAATGTTGAGAGCCCGAGGAGCTTTCACATTGGGATCAACATGGTTGGGCATACCGAGCCAGACCGTGTCTCCTCCATGATGTCATTCTCCGTCTTCGATTCAAACTTGCAAACTCGCTCCCTTTCTCTCTTCTCACGAACTCAGAGGGCTAGTGATAATGTGCCGACGCAGAGCGGAAGTCCTTGACGAACATGACCTGGTCTGGTGGTCTTTCGCCGTGGCAACAACAAATCTAGAATGATATGCATCTTCGAACACGGTTTGCATCGTTTACCGACGATGTGGTGTGGTGGTGGTGGTGCACGACGTAAACCAGAAGGCGGATCAGAGGTATAACAGATCAGAGCTTGGTAGCAAATTGATTTGGTGTAAATCAGTGTGGTACTCAGAGGCGAAGACGAGGTTGCCGGAGATGGTGGAAGTGTGGATGATGTCATCGGTGACTATGATATGAGAGAGAGGTAAGAGTTTTTCAGGCAATGGAAATGAGAGAGTTGATCCAAATGAGAGAGGAGAAGAAAGTTTTGTATAAAAATGAGGATAAAATAGTTTTTTTGATATAAAAAGTTAGAATGGACACATAAAATTTTGTTTTTTCTCCTTTTGAACCTAGGGGTTATTAGCCCTTAATTTTATAACAAAAAATTGACCGTTGTAGATTTTTTTGAACTCTGTGTGACAGTTTTATAAATATTAAGGATAACAAACAACTTCCACCTCCACGTTTTCCTCTCAACACCACGTTAATAGGTTTTATTTTATTTTATTTTATTTTCTATTTTCTATTTTTGATGTCAATGACCAATATAACTTTTGTATTGATAGTTTTCTTTCCTGCTATTTTGTATTTATCATGGACAGTTTGGAGACTTAAAAAAACTGATGAAGCTTTTGTAACCAAAAGCACGTTTCGCATTATAGTAGCGGAGATATGGCTATGTAAGTATGTAACTATATGTGGTGTACAATTATGAATCATGTAGCTGACTGATGAGAGATCGATGGATGGAGCCACATTTATAACTTGGGTCATGAGACACATGGTTCATCATTTTTGGCTGTGGCAAAGACCATTGCTTTGTGGATTGTGAGTGATGTCAATATGTCAGACGCTGTGCGACAACTTTGTGTGCGTGTGTGGTGATAGTGTGTGACAATCTAAAACCATATCGCTTGCCACCGCATTTAGACGGACTCCGGAAGAAGAGAAAATCGTTTATAAGCACTTGAATCCTAACATTTTATGACTACACTAAAGAATTAAATCCCGCTTTCTTTAGAGTATCCAAAGTTTTAAACTCAAAGCTTCATCCACCCACCAAACTGTCACACAAATGTGAATTATGTATCGATTATTTCAAGTGACTGCAGCTTCTTCATCAGTCCGCCCTACCATTTTGACATATAACTTGGCTTAGAGAGATGAAGAAATTGCGGAGACCGGAGAGAATGGAAAGAACGACGAGAGCATGCATATTATCTCCAGTTGGTGAGCTAGCTGTGATTCCCATGCTCTATATGGATGCCCATTGTCACTGCCCACCACTCTTTCCATCAGTTCATCCTGCTCTTCTTGACGTATAAATTACTTGATTTGGGAGGAGCAAGAGCTCAATATCAGCACATGCTTTCTGGATTCGAGTCTCTTAAAGCATCCATGAATGGATGTGACTACACCTTGGTGGTAATCTTCGATGCTTGCTACTAATTTTAGGTCCTCTCCGACTCTCCCAGCCAGTGTCCATTTTTTGTTTTGTCAAATGAGATGAGAGAAAACTGAACGGTTTTGATCACAGGTCCCTTAGAAATGTGGATAGTACGTTTTGAAAGCTTCGTCTCGGATGACCGACATTTCAACATCTTTTTTTTATGGAAACCGACATTTCAACATCGATGGTTTTCTTCTAAGTGATTTGAAAGGGGAAAATGAAGGGAAAATGAGAGGTAGATTTGATAAATCATACGAGTAACAAAGACAAAAATGCTAACGATACAGTTGAGAGATTCTTCAACTTGTATTCTTAGAATTCTATTTGAAACAAAAATATATTTAATATGAGCAGTGACGTAGTCAGAAGTTGTAATTAACAGAGACAAAATCAAAATAGCTAATTTTGTATTGCTACGTTGATACTTTTATCTTGATTCAAAGTTTTATCGACAAAGACGTAGCTAGAAAAGGGGCAAGTGGGTCAATTGTCCCCTCTCAATTTTAAGAAAAAGTAATTACTCTTAATTTATATCGAATATTAAAGGATATGAAACATAAATTGATCATTCTGTTTTAAGAAATATTTGATCAATCTTTAATATTCTTTAATAATAATGAAATGAAATAAAAATTTATACTATTTTAAATACTTAATCTAATTAATCAAACCGTGTCAAGGGTTTATTACCTTATTGATCCCTACTAATATGTAATTTAATGCTTTTAAATTCAATTTATGATTTTTTTTTATAAATAATCTAAATGGAAACAATACATTGATATTTACCATACATTGACGTACATTATGTCTCAAAAATAACGTATTGAAATTTTGATAATCTGAAGTTTATTGGAGATGAATTAATGGTTTGTTCGAGAGCGCGTTTTCATTTTGAATTTATATAAAGAACATTGTTGAAATTAAGTTTGTGTCACTTTTTAAGCAAAATCGTGTTGTTGCTAAAGAGTAACAAAAAATCATTTAATTTTTTCGTTAATTAAATTTGACCATTCTAAGTGAGATTTCTGGCTACACCACTGTTTGTCGACATATAAGATTTATCTGAATATAATTTTCATGAAAACACTTAATTTATATCTCTTCCCGCGGTGCAGAGTTTTTATACCTTTCATATTGGCTTGTGCATTATCATCAAATATCAAATTATCAAGTCTCTTTTACCATAGTAAAAAAGAAGTCATTGTTTTCTTACCAGGCCCAAACTTAAAGCCCAACGCAGGAACTTAAAGCCCAACGCAGGTTTGGTCAAATAATAAACAAGTTTTCTGAATTTTAGCCTCGAAACTCAGAATCAAAATCCCTCAAATTTCAATTCTGGACTAGCAGTGCTTAAACCCTCGTCTCCAGCTTTTAGGGTTCGTCTCGCTCCTCCCTTCGTTCAATTTCTTAAGCAATTCAATCTAGGGTTTCTTCGCTACAGTATAACTGCCTCCAAAAAGTGATTTTGTTTTTCGTTTCAAAAATTGCAGGTTTGCTGTTGAAAATGAACGGCGAAGAGTTGACTGAACAGGAGACCGCTCTTTATGATCGCCAAATTAGGGTTTGGGGCGCTGATGCTCAGAGAAGGTAAAGCTTCTAGCTTTTCCTTTTTTCTTTTTTCTTTTTTATAATTCTGTGTAAAGCTTTGATTTCGATTTTGGTTTAGGCTGAGCAAAGCTCATATACTGGTCTGTGGAATTAGTGGGACTACTGCCGAGGTAATTCAGCTAATTTGAACTGTCATATCTACTCCTTTGGTTTGTGGTAGAATGTAAATGTTGGTGTGCAATTTTGTTGAACTTTGTTGGTTTTTCTTTTGCTTGTTTTGTGTAGTTTTGCAAGAACATTGTGCTAGCCGGTGTTGGTAGTTTGACACTGGTGGATGATCGGGTAGCGACAGAAGAGGCCCTTTCTGCTAACTTTTTGATACCTTGTGATGAGAGTGTGTATGGTGGGAAAACTCTAACCGAGCTTTGTCGCGATTCTCTGAAAGATTTCAATCCTATGGTTCGCGTTTCTGTGGAAAAAGGTCTGCTTCCTAGTGCTACATTTTCCAATTTTATTTGGGTTCAATATTATTAAGTAACTGAAACAATTTTTTCTGAGTAAAATGGTTGTTCGTATTAAACAAGTGGTGGTTATTGGGAAATTTATGGCACTTAGTTGGTTGGTTATTTGTAATTTCGGGTAGAAGAAGACTTAAGAGTATCCCATTCTTTGATCTCACAGGTGACTTGTCAAGCTTTGGTGGTGAGTTTTACAGCAACTTTGATGTTGTGGTCATCAGTTGTTGCTCTCTCTCTACGAAAGTATGATGCCCCTTATCTTTATATTTGATTATTGCTTTCTGATTTACATTGATCATGAATTTAAATCCATATAATCTATTGTCTTTTGTCAATTCTTCTTTTGTAGAAACTGATCAATGAAAAATGCCGAAAGGTATCAAAGCGGGTTGCATTTTACACAGTTGATTGCAGAGACTCTTGTGGTGAAATTTTTGTTGATCTGCAACTCCATAAATACTCAAAGGTGACCATCTGATATGATTTCTTATTTTATAGTTTCACTGAAGTGGTTGCCAATTTCTTTTCTTGATTTATGGCTACAGCTATTGTTGCTAGAACTGTAAATCTAATAAGTTTCAAATGAATCACTATTTGTTTGAGCACATATTGACTGTTATGATGTAGATTATATTCATTATAATGACAAAATACTCTCAAGCATCTTCAGCATAGAGATTCTAATGACAGAAAAAGATTAACTTTCTTCTTTATTTCTTTAACAGCAAAAACTGGAGGAAACAATTGAATGTGAACGCAATTATCCATGTTTTGAGGTATGACTGGGTCTTTCATTGCTCTAGGTGTTGAGTATAGTTGCATAATCTGCATGCATATGTTGAGTATTGTGGCACAATCTGCATGCATATCACGCATTCTTTCCTCCCACTCGTAGACATTTATTTGCAGTTATTGAAGCTGCATTTAGGCCAAATTCTGCATGTTTTATTGATTCGGGACCTTCATTCATCTAATTAAGGCCACAAAATGAATATTTTTTTATGGAAATAAGCTATTATTCATAACACATGCATTTAGTCCCATACAGTGATAATGGTCACATTTTGGGTAATAATGCGTGTCACCTATAGCTTGAACTTTCTAATGTCTAGCGTACATGTACATCTGTGAATTCCAGGAATCACTTTCAGTACCTTGGAACACACTTCCCAGAAAAATGTCAAAGCTGTACTTTGCTATGCGAGGTTCGGTAAATTAACTTTTTGCCCTTTTTTCTTCTGTTTTGTGAAAAAATGTTAGGATTACCCATAGGATAAAGATGAGTGAGGAAGATGAATTATTTACTTTTGCTGACGGATCATTGGAGAGCAATCCTCAGGGAAGTAAGAAATCCATAAATAATCCAAAAATAGCCACACAAAAAAAGACAGAAGAATAACATTGACCTTTAACAAATGAGATAAGGGATGCATATATCAATTTCTTTATTGTCTTGCTGTCCAAAATCTTTTGCCATCAATATTGGGACTTACAGAATGAAGATGTTCTCTTAAGGAAGTTAACCCTCATATTTACTACAAGTCTCTTGTCATGTGTCGACCACAGGGTTTCACTTGTTTACTGCTTTAACTTTAGTCTTGCTGCTATGTTGTGGTCCTGCTACACTTTTTGTGCCATCAGTCCACCTACTTATAGGATGAAAATGATCTCCTAAAGAGGAATTTGCCCGTAATTTATCTTCAGTCTTGTATGAATTGGTTTCCATTTATTGAAGTTCAAGGTAGGTGTATTAAGATTGTTGTCACTTATCTGCAGTGATAGAAAGGTTTGAAGAAGCTGAGCAACGTAAACCCGGTGAAGTATCAATTGCTGATCTTCCTGGTGTTCTGAAATTGAAGAAGGAATTCTGTGAATCACAGGTGTGGTACTTAAAAGTTGTTGTCTTTTTGCCTACTGCATTGACTTACACTTGCTAATGTAACAACCATGCAGTCGTTGAAGGAATCTCATATTCCTGATGCCCTCCTTGAAAGATTGGTGACAGATCCAAGAGAATTTCCTCCGGTTTGTCCCATCATTGGGGGGATTCTTGGGCAGGTGTGCCAACTATCCATCATATTATATCAAGTAAAAGCATTTACTTCCCATCTAGATATATAATGAAATGTTGATTCCCTGACGTTGATAGTTTTGTACTGAACTTCTCAGGAGGTTATCAAAGCAATATCAGGAAAAGGAGAACCACTCAAGAATTTCTTCTTCTTTGATGTTATGGATGGAAAGGGCATAGTAGAGGACATATCAAACTCTAACATCGGAAGCTGAGCAGCCTTGTAGAGAGGGAATCTGTGATAGTTCAAGGGGTTGAAAGTAGGACAGTCCTAACTGCCATATAATCAGATTTTTCACGAGGCTTGATCTATTTTCAGATAGCTTATAAATATCCGACCTTTCTGGTTGGGATTGTGTGATTACTCATATGTTGCCCGCCTGTATTTGCTAGTGAACTTTACAACATTCAATGATTGACGATGTATGTTCAGTCATAGTAATGAGTCTGAGTGCATTGTTCGTCGGGGTTTTTTAACTGTTGAGCAACATCTTCTCTTCGAAATATATTGATGGCTAGACTTGATGTTTTTATTCATTTGTATTTGAATCGCCATATGAATGGAGTATCTGGTCGCCACCAAATCTTAATGGGCGTATATTACTGTATTGATGTCAGGAGTGGAGCATTTCACCAAAATCTCAAGGTCCACCTAGTGACATGATTCATTTCTTGAGGTAAAAAATTCAAGAAAGCAAAGGCCAAACGGATGAAAGGGTTAATTTTCATCTTTGGTCAAGTCCATTGATGTTTATGGTGGTTTGCTGATGAGATTCTGGAATCATGGATCGTTAAGATTGGTAAGGACGGTTTTTCTTAGCAAAACAAAAAATAGTAACTGAACACCAGTCATTAGTCACTACTGGCCTAGTCAAATATCTCACAGTTTATTTCCCCTCATGTGAATTTGAAATCTGTTGGCCGTTACAAGAGGATTAACGGAAGGAAATACTCGACTTTGAAACAGTAGATCAAAATCATTGACTGAAATGCTAAACTTCAGACTTTTTAAGGTAAAAGACTACCCAAGAGGAAGTGCTTTTAACCTGAAAAAATTATTTACTACAAGTGAATTAATCTTTTCTTTTTTGATGCTTCACAAAAAGGTTTCCTTTCACTATATGCAGAATTCCCAAACTGGATAAAAGAAAGAAAATGGTAACAACTAGAAGGAAAAAGCAAAATAACATGGAAAGCACCTAGTAGGGTATATAATAGAGGCTTTAATGATTTACTTTGCCACTATAAATCATGATTATTGATTCAGTGATACTGATTAATTCTTCCCACAATACAAGGAATCACCAAAGAGTCAGCTACATAATCCCATTTGACTCCAAAAATCACAATTTCAAAAGTGAAAATGATATTCAGAGCGTGGTTTGTTCTTATCCTTCTTGACTGTGTTTGAAAATCAAACTTTAATCACCAAACTCATCATTCAGATAACCCTTTTTTCCATTCACAAGCACCTACAAATTACATTGGTCACAAAACCCTACCATGGAAAGCCAAAAGGCAAATGATGACCCTAGTGTTAAAAGTCCTCAAGTAGAGAAGCTACAAGAGCAGTTCATGAATTTGCAACAAGAGTGGGAGTCATACAAACAGTTCAACCCCAAAACCAAGAGGAGATCATGTTCTTCATCCTCAAGCACCTTGGCCAAAACTGTTGATCAACTCCTTGACAACTCTCCAAGGCACCTCATGTCTTCACTTCAGCACAATTGGAATGTCAGGACTAATGATCTGGCAGTGGAAGATATTAGAAGAGACCGAAGGGCTGTGATTGAGAGTGGTAAGTTCAAGGGAAGAAGGCTTTTTGAAGATCAGCAGGAAGAAACTGAGATTGGTTATGGAGGAGAAGAGAGTGAATGGGGTAGCTGGGATGATTGGGATCAAGAAAGTGAGATGAGATCACTTCCATTTTGTGGTTCTGGTTGTGAAGAAGTTGAATCAGGAGAGAGCAAAGAGATTAAAGTATGTTTTCAGGATTCCATTTCATCTTTACCCTCTTCCTTATGTGGTGAGAAAATGAAGGAAGAAGAGAAGCTGGTGACTGTGGAAAAGGAGGTTCTTAAGATTAAAGGGCGTAATGGGGTTAAATGCATTGTTATGATCATGCCTGTGCTTGCCATTGCAGTGCTTATATTTGGGATTTGCAGTACCAGAGGTCTTTATGGATATGGGAATGAACATTATGAGCAAATTCTAGTCCCAACGTGACATTCTTTTTCTCTGATTACTTAAAAGAGTTGATTATTTCTAATTATTCCAGTCTCATCAACACTATGCTCTTTTTTTCTCAAGTACTCTACGATTTGCATTTGCAGATCAGATAAACATTATATTCACAGACAGAACTGAGGCATATACATAAGATGCTTCCGTTTTTACAGAGGCAAGTATGGATTATCAAATAGAGAGTCCAATCGGCATTATATATAAGCTTAGGAATATGATTATAATCTTTCACGTTGCAAAATGGATACATATATATATATATATATATATATATATATCATTTCTTGTTTTGGTGTTTTATGTCCTATGGTTTAAGTCAGCTGCTCCCAAGGTTTCATCAGAATTGTCAGTAGGATGAACATGTATTCCTTCATATGTGGTGAGCACGATTTCCTCATCTTTAGAAAGGCGTTGGACTTGCTTTTTCACATTGCACCCTTGATGTGTACACTTGTAGTAACTTCTGCATAAGTATGAAAACGGGGGATGATTTCAGGTGTCAAAGTGCATCGCAATCTAATTGTGTATTGATATGAGAGTTTTCCAACATTATAGAAATGCAAATTTTCAATTTAATTGCCAGGACATATCAAAGTTTTGAACTCTGAAAGACTACTGAATTTTCAAGTTAGTAGTGCATTACTTCATTAGAAGAATCAAACCCTCCATCACCACTACTAGGCTTAAAATAACAAAGTTACAAATCTATTTACTGTGTCAAACTATAATGATTTACATTCTTCATTTTATTCTTCTATGTTTAGTGTCTGATACCATATATCGGTTGTGATAAGAGAAGCATATAAATGATATAATGGTGTAGTACTCTTGAGTTTGTTAGGTAGTTGTTCAAACTACCAGATTTCGTTTTAAAATAAGACAAACAAAATACATAAATTAAGTATGCATGTCCCAGTAAAAGTTAATATTCTAAGATGGTGTGATGTACCAATATACATTACTGTAATTTCCTTAAAAAAATATATATACATGAATGTAAATTAGATTTAAAAATAAAGAAAAGTTACGATGTCGATGGCAACCCACGTATGTGCCCAAAGTTCTGAATGTTGTTATCGTTGTTGAATTGGCTCCAACGAGAAGCTGTCAACAATCCAGCAGCTTCCTCATCCCTTCAAATGAAATAATTCATAGATCTTTCGTTGTTGTTTAATGTCATCTTCATGTTTATTCAGTGAAAAACGAAATGTTGATAATATTTGTATGCAATATTACACATTTACTGATAAGAATTTTTTTCACAAGGATGGTGTGATGATTTCACTCGCATGTCAAACCAATATACGTATACGATGATCGGATGGTTCATTCATCTATAGTTTGATGATAACTAGAAGAGACTGACCTGGGGAAGTTACTGTTCTTGACCGTTTTCTGTCCATATTTTCGCCACCCATATCCATCATCAAGTACATCAACTTGGCTCCTTGTTTGAAATGCAATTTTGTGCTTCTTGGTCTCCTCGTCACCGTAGTCTTTCCTTCCGGATTTCATTCTGTTCAATGAACTATAGGAGTTTCCGCATTTGTCCATAGAAACTGCATTGATACTATGAATATGAGGAAACTGAGGAATACTTGAAGCAGTGCTGGATGAGAAATTAGGAGAAGCTAACGATGGTGATAAACCAAAGATACGTATTTGGCTGTGCTCCATTTGATGAGAACGAGATGAATTGTGATAAGAGTTTACCGTATTTAAGGAATAATGCATCTAGCTTGTAGAAGTGGACTTCGTAGAAAATTGTGGGCGGCTTTCAGTGGCCACCTAACTACAGAAATAGACTGACTGTACACGAAGAAGTCACACTACAAAAGGAAGGCTGGCTATGTCGGCACGGATCATAGCCTTTTTATTTGAGTAGGAAATCTACTTTGGTACAACGATCATTTAGGCAATGACTTTCTTGGTCAGTTGGTCTTACCATTATTATGAAATTGAACGTATTCTTTTCACCAAAACCCTGCTTACATCACACTTTCATAGTCATATTGTTAGACCAATTGAGTAGAAATTCATGTGTGCGATGAAAGGGATGACATGAAAAGTCGAAACTCCGTGGTATATGACAATTCTGGGCAAATCAAAAGTGAATGGCATTGCTCCGAGTTAAAATGTAAGGTAAAGATTTCTTCTTTGATGATCATATGATCATATTTCAAGTTACTTAATGACACTCCCTTCTTGTTCTGTATGTGTCAAGCAGCAGTTTCTAAGATTCGGGTAGAAAACCGAGTGCACTCTTTTCAATTTAATCTTCAATGAAGTTCACCAAAGAGTTCAGTACCGTAGCTATGAATTTCATATGAGTGGGGCACATAAATAATAATAAAATAAAAATAATATTAATAATAATTATATTTTTATCTATTACAACGGTAATTGTCGTCGCCGATTTTTCATATTTTGAAATCGTTGCGTAATAGTTTCATCTTTTATACTAGTAAAAATGTTCATATTGATATATGAAATCAAACAATCATTCGTGAACTTGAGCATATTGTAAAAGGAAAAGTTGACAAAGAATACGATTCTCCCAGTTGATGGTATTTTTAGATCTTTTTCTTGAAGTTTTGGTATTAGACTTGGAATTCTGTTGTGAAGAAGAATCGTAAAATTGTAAAAGTATGGATAAAACTTAAATTCAATAAATATAAGAGTTCTATTATTAAAATGAATGAGAAAGAATATTATAATGTATTGATTAACTAAAAAATTGAAAGAAACGACCAAAAACCGCACAAAAAAAGATACAAGAGTATAGTACAATATCCTTAGTTTTGCAAGAAAACTGTCTATATATAATAATAATAATAATAATTATATATAAGTATTACTATATTTTATTCTATGATGCATTGGTCTATAACAGATTTGATCTAAAAAAATCAATGAGCCACTGCCCCCACGGCCCCGTGTGGCTCCGGCCCTGAAAGAGTTCACTTACAAGGGAATATGGAAATTCAGAAAAATTCATATTTAGGCTTGAACATCTTTGTTGGAAGCAGTAGGGTAAAAGTTCATAATAAAGTACTAGTAGTCTAGTACCAAGTTTTTCTTATTAGCAGCATTTGGGTGAGTCGGAGCAGCTGTATTTGGTGGTGGGTTAAGCTCATACCAGGCTTCAATCCAAGTGACCCTGGCATCCCCAAGTTTCTGAAAGTAAGGATCAATCGGGCCAAGTTTTTCCTTGACGCTTTTGGCAAGCACAATGTAGCATTGTTGAACAGTTTTGCACTCCTTTGGGAGAACAATGGACTGGAAAATTGGGATAATATCTTCCTGCCAGTAAATGCCTATGTACTCTTTCTTCAGGTTCACAAATGGGTTGCTTGCCTTGCTATGCCATATGTATGGCAGTCCTGTCTTAACCCCTAGCCCCAAATGGTCACATATCACCTGAATAGAACACATATATAGCAAAAGTTGTCATGTTGATGGATTATAGATATAGAGGGAAAAAAGGAACGGAGGATCATCATTGTATTTGTCGATTATATAATTTTTCTCGTAACATACATATGAAACATGATGAGATCAACTCATTAATATTCTTGATAATGATGTTAAAATCAATCTCTGTAGGTATTCAATTTGAAAGTATTTCATGTATGAAAATGCAAATAATTAAGAGGAATGATTTTCTGTTGCCATTTTGTTAGAGAAATGAAGACCAAAAGGATATGTCATTGTTGAGGTAATTACCTTTGCACACCAACCAGCCCACATATCATCATATCTTCCAATGGGCTGGCCCTATCAGCTCCCTATCAAAAGCCAGATTCATCCCACACATTGGGAAAAGGGTGCCTTTGGGGATTGTCATCACCGTTGCGCTCACGAGGCTTGACAAGCTGAGTCGGGGCATCGTAGTCAGGAATGTCGAGCCAAAGACCATGAGAAATAGCAGTAGGCACGCCTTCTCGCAAGCTAAATGGGTAGCCACGAACAAAGTCAGCTCCTTCAGCAAATGGATCATAGAGTGTGTTGAAGAAGAATGGAGTTGATGGTTTCAGCAAGTTCCGAATGTGCTGTGCCAGAGCATTGATCTCTTTCCCACTAGGATCCTTTGCCACCTTCAACAAAATTCATAAGCAATATCGATGAAATTCTTCACCGAAAGAGTGTTATACGTATATGCATGCTTAATTATTAGACAATTAAGACTTACAAAGCAATCGTCATCAATGGTGAAGATGTACTTTTTCTTGTGCACCAAGAAACCGAAGCAGCGACAAGCAGAGTCTTTAAAAGAAATGCAGCTAGCCTTAGGTCCTAAGACCTTGTTGACATGGTCACGGTTATAGAGCTCATAGTCGAAGCCGTTGGGGACTTGAATAGCATTGGAGGGATCGCCGTCTTGTACGATGATGAGGTGGTAGGGCTGGAAGAAAGGCCTCCATTGCTCCAGGAAATCAAGGTTCCTGATAGTCGGGATCAAGATGTCGAGCTCGTCTTTCAGATCAGCTATGATCTATATATAGTTAGAAGATAGAGGAGCGTAGGGTTTGTTTAATTTATTTTAGTAACGAGGAAAATGTGAATGCAGAAGAGAAAGTAAGAGTGATGAATGCATAAAGAACGAGGTTGCACAGAATTTATAGCATTGCCCACATGACTTGGCGTAAGTTATAAACGTTTCTGGGTTTTCATGGATTAGCCTAATCTGGTGATTCAATGAAAACGTGAAGCCCTCTAAACTAAGTATGACGTCCGTTTTAATCAGATTGATATCGATGACGTTTTGGGACTTCAATTTTGAAACATGCATGAATTTTCTCGTGATGACAATTCCAGAACATCGATGTGGAGTTCTAATGTTCTATTGTGTCAAGTTCGGCATGTATGAGACCAAGCCTAAGATTTGGTTAGGTTAAATTTCATGACGAACTAAAACAATGGAAAAAATTAGAGGACATAATCAGATAAAATCTATACATTTGCTCATTTGTGGGGAAAGTATGGATCGGAGTAGCTTCATTTCCAAGCAAGCGCGCATTTGGGCAGGTTCCAATTTGTAAGGATCTAGGAGTCAGACTGTCATCCTAGAGAAGTAAAGTGCACCTCTTCCATGGTTCCTCTGAGAAGTGAGAACTGTGGAGCTTCCACGTCTCAGAGTCAATTTCTAAATTATGTGGAAGATAAGGTTCTCTAATATTCCGTGAAATTTTATAATATATTAACGTGTGACAAGTTTACTCAATAACAACCAAATTTACATGAATATGGCCATGTATGAGAAATTTTAGCATACCCTAATATTCCAATACTCAAGGATCTTTGATAAGTCTGTCTCTTTGCCCGCGCACCCTTGTTCATGTGAGACACAAATAACTCGTTCAAAAAAAAACAAAGAAACTAAGTCCGTACGTATTGTATATGTATTGTATATATACGTTTAAATGCATTTTATGCATACCCTTACCTAATTACATCAGTATATCACATCTGGTAAGATTCTATCATATCAATCTATCATCATAGTATATGATATTTGTGATTTTGGATTCTCTTTATGTTCTTGTAAGTTGTAACATTGTCCCACGCATGTAGCTAGCTTACCCTTTACATCTAAACATTTGTAAGGATTTGTAGACAATAGACACCGTTAGGTATGGGTGGCATCGGTGATGGGTCACATCTGATCTCCATTGCTCCATTGCTAGCCTTCTAATCGATGAAGTGCTCTGAGTACTAAGAAGGTACCATGCATGTGTTTGCGGGACTCCAAAAAGCTATGATCATCAAAAACGGATTGGTGCAGCATATGCATGTATCATGTTACAAAGTCTTTCATTTCATTCGAAGGGGACCCTCCTCAATGCTTGCCTTATCACTTGGCATCATGGCATATCCAACTCCTACTACCATAATGTTAGGCTTTCCTCGGACATAGTTGCCTTCACTATCTTAAGGAATCACAATGTGCTAGCTGTATTATCCAATGTCCAACATATTGTGTATATATATGAAAATAATGGAATTTTCCCACATCACTAGCTTTGTTCGATTCCGATCATTCAATCAGTTCTCCAAATATTTGCAAACTGAAGTTTTGTGGGAGAAAACCTCTTAAACAATGGTTTATGGGAATAATTTTGATTGTTCTCTCTAATTAAGAAACATAGGGAATGTTTTAAAACTCATTAGACGCCCTCAGGACGGAGGGTAAACTTGAAACACTTACAGGTCTTATTTCGAAACACTGCATATGTATATAGGCTATAGATAAGGTTTGAAAACTCAATATTAGGACGAATAATTGGCTTCGAGCCCTAAACAAATTGCGCGGTTTTGTTTTAGAGCACTGAACCTAAAACATATAGGCCATGAAGATGCCACCCATACCTAACAGTGTCTAGGGTAAAATTTTAGAATTTAAGGTGAGACAAGGAGGCGGCAAAGCTTGTAGTGACACCTTCTAGGGTGGTTGACATGATAAGAGAGAGGTGGTGATGGAGTGTTGGTGGAGGTGGGATTGGATCGGTGAGGTTTGGAGAGAGAAAATTTTATGGCATGACCAAGAGAAAAAAAATGTATTATTAAATCTTTATTACATGAATCATGGTTTAGATTCTTTTTTTTTCTGAATAAGGAGGCTAGCCTTAGAGAACATTGAATTCAGAAACCAGAGATCAATGTATATATCATGTCATGGCTCACCTTAAGTTCAATAAGCTTTCCATTACACATTTGAGACAAAAACGTATGGTCTTGTCAGTTTCACCAACGTACAACAAAGAACAGGGTTTTGAATTTGGAATGTTAAGCCATCTTTATGGACTTAATAAGGTTTAATATTTATGGCTTTAATCTTATATGACATGTCATGTCGTATAGACACATCAATAATTTTAAAAATCATGTTATGTCATCTATGTGTAAAAATACAATCGTATCATTTTTAAATCCAAATTAGACAATAATTATATCAAATTATTGTTTTATCTACATGATTTAGTTACCTTTTTCACCTTGTTTAATTTAGTTACCTTACATAAATTATATCAAATTTATTTCTTAAATGAGTCTAACACTATAATAATTCAAAATTATGAAATTAATAAATTTTGTGAATCAAAACTCAATTTCAAATTTTTTAATTTTACACACATATATATATATATATATATCCTTGATCGAATTTCAATATAAAAATATAGAATAGAAAAAACCACTATCAAATCCTCTTTTGGATGAATTATTTATATACAAAAAAATTGGTTGAATATAAATATACATATACGTAATTTTTTTCCTTTGTAAAAATTAACTATATATATAGACACAGACACATTCAAATGAATTCATATTTTTCAACAAGTATATTTTTAAATATATGTATATATATATATATATCACATTATATTTGGTGTATGAATATAAACATGAATATGAAAGAAATGACTTTGAAAATAATTTTATAAAAAATAAAAAAAATAATGTAGAGCATTGAATTTACAATGGATAAGATTGTACATTTACTTAAAAATGATATAACATGAGTTTTTAAATTAATGATGTGTCTATGTGACATGTGATGCCACCTAAGATTAAGGCCACAAATTTTAAGCCTTAATAAGGTCTAAAATCATTTTCCTTTTCTCCAACATTTCAGCATCTTCTAATATACAAAACAAGAATTAGCTAGGTATACAGTGTGAATGTGAAGGCACTAACGTATGCAACATCAAATCAAAGTCACTTCGAATTGGCATTATTGCAACCAAATGCAAACACATCGATCCCGACTTTATCCAGTAAATCTGAGCCAAATGTATCTTCGAAGTTCAATTCCTCCATCTGCAATCCCATGGCACAGCCATTTTGTGGAATCCGAGTCCACATTATTGAACCCCAAAATCCCATACATAATGTCATATTGTCATGTACGTAATTTTTCTTCTACATGTATGATTATATGAATCACGGGTCAATTTCTAAATATTTTTACTTTCTAATTCTGATCTCTCTTTCTATTCCTTAGTTTGGATCGATTATAAGCATAAACTCAAATCTCCATTGTCGATAAGCGTATTGGACCTTTTTTTTGAGAAGAGTCGGATCTTCCCGTATTACGTATTAGGAATTATTAAGTGGATACGTGGTAAACTCATCAGCTTTTTGCTGATTAAGCACATTATTCTTCTTCTTTTTTTGGTCAAATGATTAAGCACATCCTGATAGCTTGGTTTTGGTTTGAGGCCTCAAGCTTGGCATGATCTAGAGCATTGCCGTGTGTCTCAATAACTACGCATTCGTCTGATTCAAGCTATAATTTTGCCACATGGCTGAATAAGGGTCATTTCCTTGTTAACGTAGGACACATATTTCGATCATTGCTTGGTGTCTCATATCTCACTCGTCATACGATGTAGAGAATGATCAAGTGCGGCGAAATCTGGTGTATTTAGTGTCGGAGGCTTTTCAAATTTTATGTCCTCATTCTCCCACTTTGAATGGGAGAAAATTAATTTGGTATAAGTTTATTACTCTCAGAATTTTATTGCTAGTGTGGAAGGTGTTACGGGGTTTAATAATTTTAGAAAACTTCTTACAAAAACGTGGAATTTCTCTTGCATCTAGATGTTTTATGTGTGGCTTGCATGGAGAAACCCTGTTTCATATTTTCTTCACATATTCTTTCGCAAATTTCATATGGCAGAAGTGGTTCTACCCCTTTAAATTGGCTACACAATCAAACTCTTTACTGGATATGTTGCATGCAGTAAGAGGTAATGATCGAAGTCCTTAACTGGAAGAGCTTTGGTTAAGTTGTTTCTGTACAACTTTGTGGTTTCTTTGGAGAACACGTAATAAAGTCAAGTACAATGGTTATACTTGTTTGCTATCAGATGTTTGTCGCCTAATTGTGGGGCATATGTGAGCTGCCAGTTTTCTCGCTTATGGATGCATGAATAATTCAATCTTGGAGCTTTGTGTTTTACAGTGTTTTGGTGTCTCTTGTAAGCCTAGACGAGCTCCTCGAATTATAGAGGTGAATTGGTTTTCTTCTAATTTTGATTGTATCAAGATTAATATTGATGGGGCTTTCAATCATGAATCAGACAATGCGGGCTTTAGGGGAGTTTACCGAAATTTTGAAGGGGAATTTATCGGTGCTTTTGCTTGTAATTTGGACATCACTTGTTCAGATGATGCATATGTTATGGATATTATTAAGGCTATTGAATTAGCTTAGGTTCGGGAATGGAATCATGTTTGGCTGGAGGTTGATTACACCCTTGTTCTTAACTTCTTCCATTCCCCTCAGCTTGTTCCATGAAGACTTCGTGTTGTTTGGGATAATTGCGTGTATTATGTCTCGCAAATGCAATTTTGGTGTTCTCATATATTCAGAGAAGGGAATCACGTAGTAGATGCACTGACAAACTTTGGTTTAACTTCTTCAGGCTTGGTTTATTAGCACTCAATCCCCTAATTTTCTAAGAATCTATGCATTCGTGATCAACTCAGTTTATCTCATTTTCGCTTTCTTCACTGATGTGTTACTTTCAATGTTGGTTTATTTCGTAGGTTATGTTGCTCAGCTCTTTATTTGAATAAGATTTGTCAAGCCCTCATCCCTTATGTACTTGATTTTTTATTCTTTTAATAAATGGTGTTCAACTCATTTTAATCAAAAAAAGCGCGTCGGTCATATACGATCGACATGTTAAAAAAACATGGATGCTATGAGATATAGAGCGATTCGTTTGTTGAAATCTGACATAAAGATAAACATGCTGTGTGATTAAACAATCTCAACCATCTTTCGCATCATTGGGTAAAAATTTTAAAGCAATTTAAGCTTAAAGGGAAATTAAGTGTCTGGTGTTGGTAACAACCTAGTTAATCGTCACCAAATAACCGAAAGTTCATAGGCCTGCAACACTTTAATATATATCTCAGAAAATGGATTAATTTTCTTATCTTCTAGCTAGAGATGGTCTGATTGATCAGCTCGCTCGATCCGTCGACACTGTGCAGAGAACTAATCTTCAAAACTACAAGCAAGCATATGGATGAATGACAAAGAATATTCGTTCATATAAACCATGCCAGTAACCAGTGAAACTGATATAATGCCATCCAAAAACCAGTGACTATGAAAGATGAAACGCTAATGTTTTGATCGATTTATATAACAGCCTCAACTAAGTACTTAGTACTTCTGATCCACCATTAGGATATCATTTAGTCTAGGGGCCGGGACATAGATTTCTTGGTTTGACATTTTACAGAAGATTCGTTTTCTGTTCTTTTTTTCTTAATAATTTTATGTATACTTTATTTAAGTTTAGGCTTCTTGCAGTGCTCAAATATCTAAAGTTGTTATTAACTAGAGCATTATATATATATATATATATAGTGATGCTATTAACAACCCTGTTTTTGCTATTAACACATCATAATTCTTTCTCAACCAATCATAAAATAAAATTAAGTAACAAACTTGTAAATACAAATAAAATGTGTGGATAAAAAATGAGATGCAGTAAGTTTCCATTTGAAAATCCTTTCAAAAATGGACGAAGCCCATTTCCACTTACATTTTAGTTTAAACTCAGTATTATCGTAACTTGAAAAATGTAACAAGTTAATCACCGCAAGTGGTTAAGAGGCCAGATGCATTGGTTCTTCACAAAATGTGAAACTCGTGTCATTTGTTTGAAATGAGAAGTTTGGTTAGTGTAATCGTTAAAATATAACATGCCCAAAGAGTAGCACAATATCAACTTAAATGAAACGATGTAATTGTAATTCATAAAAATGTAGTTACACATGACAGAGAAATTGAGGAGCTTTGTTATTTACCACCATCATGCACGATAATCGTTCTTCCCCATTCATTTTGCTCATCCACATCCTCTTCTTTCTTCATTTCTTCATTTCCATTTGTTTTTGAAAATTTATTCCAAAAGTCAATATATAACACTGAGACCAGAAATACGCATTTTCATGAATTAAATCAGATATATATGAAATATCATGTGATTGGATCGATCATTCGTCTTATGAACACAGTTGTAATAGCCTAGAGAAACCAGAAAGCGCATGTTAACCCTATTATAGCCGATCCTTTGGTATGATTTTTCTGATGGAAATGCTAGAAATCATGTATTATTGTATTGAAAGAACAAAACTGAAAGGAAAAATGCAGCAAGGGTTTTGGACTACATTGTCAACTCCCTGAGGGATTGAACAGTATACAAAACAATGTTTTTATAGGAATGTTAAAGAAAGACCTAAATACCCTTATATTCTTAACATCCCCTCAACCATATGCTTGGCTAAGCATAATGGTTCCAAACAACCAAGAAATACGGATGTAGATCGAGTCCATTACAACCTACAATCCCAAATCAAAATCCCAACTACTAGATATTGTTGGCATCCATCTTGACTTCCTGCTGATAGAGGAGAGAACTTGCTGGAGGATTTCATAGTGCACAATGGAGATAGCAAAGGCAGAGGACCAATAGCATGAAAATAATCCTATCTAGTCAACATAGCAACAAAAATGAAAATTTCAAATCTGAAAAACTGCATATCTCTCTTCAATTTTATTTCTTCAATTATAAACTGAAAATTGGAAAATTGCTTATGCTGCCATAGGCATTTTGAAAATCACTTGCACTCTTCCATCATCCATGTAAATTCTTCTCACTGCATATTTAGAATTTGGCCTTAATTCAACGGCATATGCACTCTGTATATAACCAGCAACACCAAAGCAACTCATCTCTGCCTCATCTTTACTTTGCATAACTTTATCTCTATTTGGCATTATGGGGATACAATAACATCATCATCCAACCCCCGTAGCAGCAACCGACAAAGGCAGTAAACATGGAAAATTACTCATCAATTATAGAAACATCCTCCAAACTTTTTTTGTTTTGTTTTTTTGGGTAAGCGGGAATATGACTATCGCATCATCCTATCACGAAAATCTATTAGATGATCAAAACAACACACAAGATCCGAGGGAACAAACCAAACCGGACGTAAAGAAAAAACTTAACACAAGAAGAGGACTAGATGAGGAGGCGGAATCCACTGCATCGGGATAAACTTTAGAGCAGATGGTCTAAGCTGTGACAACCTTAGGAAATCAAAAATAGTAATAGAAGAAGGGCAGTGACAGGGCAAAACGCCAATGCTGCAGATTACTTAAGAGTCACAAAAAAATGCTTGAAATTTGCCAGCAGGAAATTACCTCCCTCATGTACCCTTAGATTTCGCTCATACCATAAACACCATAGGAGATTACAAGCTACAATCCTCCAAAGAAGCCTCAAGAAGGGGTTAAAACTGGACAGAAAAAGGCTAGAAAAGAGATGATGCAGAGATACCTGCTGGCCTGGAAAAACTTTGAACATAACTAAGCATCAATGCCAAATGTCAAAAACAACAGGACAGTCCCAAAAAAATGAAGTCATGTTTCTCTTCCCACTCCACAAAGACATTTAGAACATAACGACACACCTCTTCGCTGAAGCAACTCATATGTTAAGACCTACTAGTGAAGAATCTTCCTACAACAAAGGCTCTTACGGGCTGGATGGCAGGATGCCATATGACTCGTCCCCAATCCACCAGAGGAGGAAGTTGCAATAAAGAAGTATAGGCAGTTTTAGCAGTCAGATCACCTGATCGAGATCAATTCCAAATAACACAGTCATCAACGGGTTCCAAAGTCAATGTCTGGGCTAGGATAGATTTGCAATACCTGGAAAAGCTTGCATAAAAATTTCAGGCAACTCTCACTTGCCTTCAGCTATAAAGTCACTTATCTTTTGGTCAAAGTTCTCCAGATCTTGCTGGACAATATTAAAGGCTTCCATCAAAATTACATCCATCCAATTATCTTTCCAAAGTCTGATCCTCTTTCTATCACCAATTACCCACTGAAGCTTTGAAAGTAACGCATTCCATATTTTTTTTAAACCAGGCCACATAGAGGACTTTTTTTTATAGTAAGTACATAGCTGCAAACCCGTTATGAGAAATCGATCATGAAGAAAAATAGTAGAAGGAAAACATTTGGTGACTACCTCCCAACCTCTCTTGAGCAGCAAAGCTTGGTTTAAAAGAAAAATATTCTTCAAATTCAACCCTCCATTTGCTTGGGTAAGGCATACCTTGTCCCATGCAATTAAGACTGTTCTTTTTAAAGGATCACCACTCTAAAAGTAATTTCTTATCCATTGTTGCACTTGTTTCAAAAGGGACCAAGGCCAAGAATAAACCTGAAAGCTATAGATCAACAAGCTATGGATAATAGAGTCAATCAACTGGAGTCTAGCTGCTTGCGAAAGAAGTTTGCCCTTCTAATCACTCAACTTGTACCTTATCTTATCTGCAATAGGGCGAAAATACTCGCTTTTTGGACATCCCTGAAAAATAGGGACCCCCAAATACGTGAAGGGCAACATACCGACATTGATCCCTAAAGCCTCTTGAATAGAACCTGACCTAGATACAACATGCTTACCCAGACACAAAAGAGACTTATTTTTGTTAACCAACTGCCCAGAAGAGATAACATACTCATTCAAAAAATCATTGATGGCCTGCAACCCACACTCTGTTGCTTGCATAAATATCATAACAACATCTACAAAAAGAACATGAGAATGTGGAGAGCAGCACCTCGAGGCAGCAATGCACTCATTTTTACCTTCTTCCACCAGCATTAAAATATCCCTACTCAATACTTCCTCAGCCAAACAAAATAAGATTGGATAGAGAGGATCTCCTTGTCGTACACCCCTTGAACACTTGAAAAAACCACATGTTTGCTCATTGATAAGAATAGAAAGATTGCCTGATTCAAGAATGCATCTTACCCAAGTAACAAATGTCTCACTAAAACCAAAAGCATGCAGCACCTTAAGAAGAAAACACCAATCCACTGTGTCAAATGCTTTAGCAATATCTAACTTTAGAGCAATATTACTTGGCCTACACCAGTGATCTAGAAGATTCATGCACTCAGAGGTAAGGGTGATGGCTTCTGCTATCGATCTGCCCTTAACAAAGGCGCATTGATTAAGAGAAATAATTTTTGGAGCAATCTAAGCAAGTCTCTCAGCCAAAATCTTTGTAATAACCTTGAATGCAAAGTTAGCCAAAGCAATTAGCCTGTATTCTGATATACTATCGGCTTCATGCTTTTGAGGAAACAAAATGAGTAAATTAGAATTGAAGTGCGGAGGAATAACTCATCTCAAAGAAGCTTCTTACAGTTAAAATTACATCAGTAAAAATAAATTTCCAACATACCTTGAAGAAGACCCCTCTGAAACCATCAGGACCAGAAGCACTATCATCATCCATCGACTGAACTGTATTAAAAATCTCTTCATCCCCAGGAATGGAAGTTAACATTAAATTGTCTGTTGCAGTAAGTAAGCATGGAATAGTTTTCTCCACAAGCCCCGAATCACATATTCCATGATCTCTGGAGAAAGCATCAAAAAAGTGATGAACAATATAATCTGCAATAGCATTGTGATCCTGAAGAACAACTTGGCTAGCAGTGAGAGTATTGATTGACTGATTTAACTTTCTTATCAGCACCATGTTGTGAAGAAAAGAGGTATTACGATCCCCTTTCTTTAACCATCTAACTCTGGCTTTATCTCTTAGTAACATGTGTTGCAGAGAAAGCTCAAACTGGTATTTAGCAAGGGCAGCATCCTCAAGCATAAACCTCTCTTTTGAAGGTCCCAACAAAGAGAGCTCTGCTTGTATTTCATCTAGCTCCTGTCTAGCTCTATCAACCCTTGCATGCACATTTCAAAACTGTATCTTGTTCCAATCTTTAAGCATGACCTTCAATGCTTTTAGCTTCGCACACAAAATGAAAAGAGGGCAGCCATGAAAATATAATCTCCTCCAGAAATCTTCAACGAAATCCAAAAAATTAGGATGTCAAAGCCAAACACGCTGAAACTTGAAAGGGGCTCTGAAGGACATAGCAAACCTCGAAAATGAAACCAAAATTGTATAGTGATCAGAAGTTGATTTAGTCAATGTAGAACAACATAATTCTGGCGAAGAATTTAGCCATTCCGAATTGGCCAGAGCTCTGTCTAGATGGGTATCAGTTCTACGGTTAGACCAAGTGTAGCGTATTCCATTTGTCGGCATTATCAATTAAACCACAATCTGAACACATCTCTTGAAAATCTGTACATTAAGTTGAGCTAGGAGGCAACCCCCACGCTTCTCATGTGCCCCAAAGATACAGTTGAAATCACAAACTAACCAAGGACCAAGTACAACCGAATTTTTAATGTGGTTCAGTTCCTGCCATAACAACCTTCTTGCTAAAATAGTAGCCCTGGCATACACTACTGTGCAAACACAGACAACACCATCAAAAGAACATGAAAATGTAATTTAATTAGCAGTAGAAGAGATAAGAGTAGGTTGTAATGCCTCATGACATAGAGCCCACAAGTTTGGTTCTCGTCCCCTGTTAAAAGTCTTCTAATATATTTAGGAAAGTAGATTGTAATTGGATTTGTATTTAGTTAGTTACCTTTGTTGTAATCCCCTACTTTCTAGGTTACCTTGTTTCACAAGAATACTTTTGTATATATATCCCGTTGTACCAATGAAAAATTATTCCAGTGAATCATAATTTTCTACATGGCCTCAGAGCAGGTTTTACCCTAATCCTATTTTCATCTTTTTCTCTTCACCGCAACCTCAAAATATGGGCCGTGAAGAACCATCCAACAAGTCTGCGGGCGGAGATACATCCTCTGACCCTTACTACCTTCATCAATTGGATCATCCTGGCCTTCAACTTGTGTCCATTCGTCTGAATGCACAAAATTATCATTCATGGAGCCGTGCATTCAAAGTTTCTCTCAGTGCCAAGAACAAGCTTGACTTTATTGATGGAACGCTTAAAGCTCCGAGTGTTTCCAAGAAACCCGAATCCCTAGCATCATGGCAGCGTTGCAGTGTTTCCAGGAATGAATTCACCTTCCTCACAACCAGAATCAACATCAGCCACAACTTTAAGAATTGGTGTGGAACTTGTACTGTTTGAAAGTGCAACACCATTTAACCGAGCCTCTGCCTCAATAGGCTATCAAAGTTAAATCCTTGGAAACCTGGTGGTACACTATCAAATGAGTCATGTTCAGAAGGATAAGGAGCCCTTAGATGTGAGTCAGGAGGCGAAACTCTCCTTTGTAACACCACCTTAACCTTATTAACACTAGTTTCAAGTTCTAGGACAGGACTTTGGCTACCAGCAATATCCTAACCAATTGTCTGCTCACAGACCTCTAAGACTTTCTTAACAAGTTTTTGATTCTCCTCCCTGCATTCAACAACCTTCCTTCCTATATTGTTTTCCTTCCAAGAGAGAGAACGCCCTCGAGAATGCCTCGAGTGAGGTCTAGAACTTTGGTCTACTCCAGGTGAACTATTGCTAACTCGACATGCCTCTTGCCCATGTCCAACAATATTACATTTGGCGCAGACTCTAGGTAAGGCTTCTACAAAAAATTGTTTCCCCATTCTCCCGAGTCACCCTGATATGCTGCAACAATGGTTTTGACATATCCACATCCACTAGTCTCCTTGCATAAAGACCCACACTCGTATCCAAAGTTCTTGGATCAATTTGCAGTGGAATTCCAATCCCATTAGCTATCTCAAACAATGTTTGGGGCTCCCAAAAGGCAAATCCCAAATTTTCACCCAGACTTGGACAAAAGTATTTTTGTAAGTTACCGGAGAGAAACTGGGCGACCATTTGATTAGTCGCATCGATCCCAATTCCAGACGAAAGGAACCAAAAGACCATACAGATTGCATATCATCCATGTTCTGAAATTGCAGCATGAAAACGCCCCTCCCCAAAGGAGACACAATCCATCCATTTAAATTGGCTCACCGATACATTTTACATCTCTCCAGGCCACAGAGGAAAGGCTCCTCTGAAATTCAAATTGACGCCACACCATTCTCTACAGTTAGGGTGGGGAGATCATCAATGGTGGATTTACTGGTTGATTTTCTCTATTATGTTCAAGAAAGATCTTCGATCTGCGTCTCCGATCCGGCAGTCCAGCCTGCCTCCGACGAATCTCAATGTTTTGTTATATTTGCCGACGACCTGGACCTCGTCCGATCTGACGAACCTAGATCTTCTCGACCCGGCAGCGCTACTAACTCAACAGTCTCAATCACAGAAACCGACCCCATGCGCCAAGCCATTGAGCGCCGCCGCTGCCCAGCTCCGACCTGGACTTGCTCGACCCGAAGTCAACCCGGATCCGACCCAGAAAAGAAAGGGATTTTAACCTTTCTGGTAAAAAAAGTAATTTATGAAGGTAATTTCATCAATTTACCATTCAGTAATAAATAGTTACATTTTCCTGATAATTATTTATATTTTACAGAGTCTAAATAGTAAATGTGAAATTTATTTAGTATTTGCTGTTGAGATATTATCCTTAGTGCACTCATAATTATATCCATAATTTATGACACACGTATTTAAAAATTATGCATTTATAATGCATATTATGATCGACTATTATGATAAAATGGTATTACCATATATTATTTTTTAAAAATTAATTATATATGATTAAATGTGACTAATCATATAAATTTTATTATTGTTTTTACATGTAATATAACCGTTGATGTTGACGTTTGACGATTAACATGCCAACTAAAATAGTAAAACTGAAAAATAATTAATGTTTCAGTTATTTACTATTTATTGCTTATTATTTATGATGAATTAGAATAAGTATATGTGGTTTAATGTGACTAATCATATGAATCATTTTGTTTTTGCATATGATATACGCATTGTCGTGTGAGGATCAACATGTCACTTATGGTGAAAATCCGATCAAAATTTTTAATTGTGAGAACAACGACAATTAATCATTGCAAGCAAGAATACATCAATATGCGATTTATTTGACAAACCAACAAATATGTTTTTAAATTAAAGTTGCTACTTTCGTTAAATTTTACTCACGATATTATGCATATTACATGAGGAAATTAATTTTGCAAACATCGTGACATATTATATGTTATGCATGTTAAATTTTATTAAATGTTTTTCATTATCTTATCATATAAATCGTGTTGCTATGATAAAGTAAATTTATAGCATCAAAATGACAAAGTTGTGAAAAAACATTTTCACAAAGCATCGAAAAAGTATGTGACTCCTATGAATCTTGGTTATCATATCTAATTCATATCTTTTGGAAATTGATTAACGTGAATGTTTTTACAACTGTGTAGAAAGAAATGATAATGGAAATTCATGAGTATAATTCAAAGAAAATGATTAAACCGAAAAATTTCTTGTGATAATGAAAACTCATAATAAAAAAACTGATTCTGCATCTTGGTTACAATTATCGTATGATTTTGTGAAAAGCATATCACAAATAATTTCATGATATGAAAGACCCTATTAATCTTACTTACTTCAACATTTATGCTTCAAATTAGTATATACTGAAATATGATTAATAAATCAGCAATATGTAAATTGTTGAGTAGCATAATTTATAGATTATACAATGACAATGTAAAGACAAAGAATTGTTCCAATAACAACTTATGCAAAATAACTAATGGTGAAAACAAACCCAAAGCAATGGGTAACTGTCATGTGTAAGAGGGTCTAGGGACATGACATAAACAGCAACGTACACTGCTATAAATAAACTAATTTTTATATATTATCAGCCAGCAAATGAATTAGTTGCAACTTGTAAGAAGTGCAAAAAATCGTAGAAGCATGAGCTATTGAAAAAGTATCTTCAACATCAGGATTGAAAAAGGATTATCAATCCCCATAAGCTTACCAATGTGAGAAATAGAAATGATGCGACAAAGTTTTCTAATATATTCTTGTATAATTAGACTGTTGTTCGGTCTTAAAGTTCATATGTATAATACTTACTGAATTAGATGATTTTGATTGAATTATCGTTGGCTTGTTAAATTTTGAATTATATTATGAAACATTAATTTTATTCAATTTTATCTATGGTTCGAAATAGCACTATAAAAATGCAAAGCAATGCATATAACCAATAAAAGAAAGGTTATAAAATGACAAGTATATCATTACCTGAATCGATATATTCTAAAGGATAAGAGTTATATTTTTTAAATACTTCCATATACTTTAAGGAACGTATGGAGGAGAACCTAGTGCTTAATTTATAACACCATTGTGACTACGATGATGATACAATCACATTAAATAAAACAACGATGGATCTACCCGATCATTTTTACTAAAATTACATCATAGTCAAAGTCACATAAACTCTATATGCACTAAGAGATAATCGAATCTTGTCAAAGTTTAAGAGACATAGTGCCAACGCTTTTCATATGCAAACTTACTGTACAACAAGATTATTGTGGACTTATCACTCTAGAAATGCGGATCACTAAAGTAATTATGGTTCTAGGGGACGTTTTTGACACTGATCACATGTCGAATAAATATCCACAAGAAATGCTACGAAACTCTTAGCAACATTATAAGTTTCAGGGCTCACCACCCTGATGATAAAGTCTAGAAATTGACAACGCTAAAAGTTAATATCACAAGGACTTGATGATTATTGCATAAGAATCAATGAATAGCATCTTGAACCCTATAAACATATACAAAATGGCTTCGTATATATCATCATGTATAGGTATTGGTTATGCACACCAATCTTTATACATTTATTTGGGGTTATGCAATATTTTACGCAGCCTTACTTATTCGCTCTGAGACCCATTGCTAGCCAACCATTCACTACGTACTAGTTGGTAACTAGACATAGGCCTGAAATTTATACATAATTGGTTGTGCAGTATATGTGCATATTGCGCCCCCACAACGCAGCAAAATGGGTCATCAAAAACGATTAGGTATCTATGTTGGTTATGAATCTCCAACAATTATCCGCTACTTGGAACCTTTGACAAACGATCTTTTTACCGCTAGATTTGCGGATTGTCACTTTGATGAGAGGGGGAGATAAGAAAAAGGATTTTCTAAGGGAACGACAGGAATTGTCGTGGTGTATCCCCACTCTGTCTCACTTCGATCCCCGCACGTCACAATGTGAAAGTGAAGTGAAACGAATAATCAATCTTCAGAACATAGCAGATTCGATGCCTGATGCGTTTACTGATATCGCTAAAGAGACACCAGCTGCAAATGTATCTGCAAGGTTTGAAATCCCCAATAAGGGGCACAATGCCGCAGTAAGAGGCACCGCGACCACACTTAGTGGAGGTGTGGTCGAGGCCGTGGCTCCCCAAAGGAAGAGGGGAAGGCCACTTGGTTCGATCGATACTCGCCCAAGGAAGAGTAGGATGAGTAAGGCACAACCCGATTCATTAATCATCAATGTGGAGAATCTCTCTTATGAGATTATCTCTGACTACAGTTATATCCATGAATCACTACTGGAGGACGCTTCGATGTTCGAAATGATTCCAGAGAACAAAGAAATCTCAATGGATTATGAGAGTGCATATGAGTTAATAGAAAGATCTTCCACATACATTGATGATATATTTGCTTATACTGTTGCTCAAGAAATTATAGAGCACGATGATATCCAACCTCGCTCAGTTGCAGAATGTCAACAAAGAGCAGATTGGCCTAAATGGAAAGACGCGATCCAGACAGAACTAGATTCTCTGACAAAGAGAGGTATTTGGTCCGGTAGTGCTAACCCCACTAAGTGTAAAGCTTGTAGGACATAAATGGGTTTTTGTCAGAAAACGAAATGAGAAGAATGAAGTCTTGAGGTATAAGGCTCGCCTTGTGGTGCAAGGTTTCTCACAACGCCCTGGAATAGATTACGAGGAGACATACTCTCCCGTAATGGACGTCATAACATTTCGCTACTTAGTTAGCTTGGTAGTTTCTGAAGGACTAGAAATGCAGCTCATGGATGTGGTTACTGCGTATTTATATGGGGATCTAGAATCGAAGATATATATGAAAGTGTCTGATGGTCTTCCATTACCCAAGTCAAGTGACTCTAAACCAAGGAGTGTGTTTGCAATTAGATTGAAACACTCACTTTACGGATTGAAACAGTCTGGATGGATGTGGTATACCCGTCTAAGTGACTACTTGATTGAGAAGGGATACAAGAATGATGAACTATGCCTCTCCGTATTTATTAAGAAAACGAGCTCTGGATTTGCAATCGTAGCTGTATATGTAGATGATATGAACATAATAGGTACTCTTGATGAAATATGAGAAACAATGAGCTACTTGAAATCCTAATTTGAGATGAAAGATCTTGGAAAAACTCGGTTTTGTTTAGGCCTTGAGCTAAAACACGGAACTTGTGGATTATTAATCCACCAGTATGCATATGTCCAAAAGATGCTCATGCGATTTAACATGGACAAGGTGCATCCTGCTAACACTCCCATGATCGGTCTAAGTCTGGATGTAAAGAAAGATCTATTTCGTCCAAAGGAAGATGAAAAGGAAATATTAGGACCTGAAATTCCCTATCTAAGTGCAATAGGCGCATTATTGTACTTACCTCAATGTACTCGGCCAGATATTGCATTCTCAGTGAACTTATTAGCTAGATTTAGCTCAGCGCCAACGTAGCTTCATTAGAATCGTTTCAAAAACATATTTCGATACCTAAAAGGAACCATTGGCTTAGGACTATTCTATCCCTATAAAAACATAGATGTGACAACAGATGGAACTGCACATCCCGAAGGACAAACTGAAACTCCAAACAATACTTTGGTTGGTTTTGCTGATGCTGAGTACCTCTCTGACCCACATAAAGGAAGTTCTCAAACTGGTTATGTATTCACCATTGAGAACACGGCGATCTTTTGGAGATCAACCAAGCAAACCCTTGTGGCTACCTCATCAAACCACTCTGAGATCATTGCTCTACATGAGGCGGTTCGTGAGTGTATATGGTTAAGATCCATCATACCACTGAAGAGCCCACATGTATCTATGAAGATAATGCAGCCTGCATCGAACAGATGAAGCTAGGCTATATCAAGGGTGACAATACGAAGCACATATCACTGAAGTTCTTCTACAGTCAGCAACAACAGACCCTCCTCAAGATCCAGGTAAATCAAATAAAATCTGAGGAGAATGTGACAGATTTGTTTACCAAATCATTGCCTAAAGCCTCACTCGAAAAGCACGTGAAAAGTATCAGAATGAGAAAGTTTTCCGAGCTCCCTTGATTTGATGCAAGGATCAAGGGGAGTGTGTAGAATTCAGGAGGAGTTTAACGTTATCACATCACCCTCAAAATGTAATAGGTGTGTTGTTCTCTTTTTCCCTTCGACTAAGGTTTTATTTTATCCCACCGGATTTTATTACTTGGCAAGGTTTTTAATGAGGCAACACTCCATACACCCCATACACCGTTTTATCTTTGACTTGGCACAAGGGGAAGTGTTAAAGGAAATACGTATTATGTGCCTTCGTAAAAGTAACTAACGAAGAGTTGATTATGCAATTAGCGATTAACAGATATAATTACTCAATCAGTTATCAATTAGTCATTATGTTTATTGTAATTACCATTTTAATCACACCTCTATATAAAGAAGATACGTAATGAGATGAGTAGACCAATTCCGATTGTCATTTTACTTTAACATACATTTATTTTATATATTTACATATAATTGTACAAAGTTACTACAATGACAACAAGTTGTATATAAACTTGTAAATTGTTTTAAGTTGAGTAATTACATTTAATAGAACAAATATTAGCTAAATTATATCGATAAATGTAGGTATCACAAACAGCTCGGTACTATAAAATATTCTTCTATAGGTAGGGATGTTAAAAGAGAAAGATGTAAACACCCTTACACTCTTAACAGGAAACCCTTCGGTATGATTGATATGACAAAACCCCATATGCATTGTCTCCACAGGTTTTCTGCAACTTCTGGCGGCTTCTGTAATATTTATGATTCCTCATCAACACAAACGTCTGAAATTTGTTGAATCCATAATAAATATTGCATATCTCAGCAGGGCCTCACCTCTCAGAGCAAATTTAATACATGCATCCAATTTTACAGAAACTGCGATCACGCTTTATGCAATTTTTACAGCAACTTTTCACGTACATTTAGAATCATCGAATCCCACCTCAGGAAATAAGCCAACAGATGAAAAATAGAAGAGCAAAATTTAAGAGGCTCTGACTTACCATGCACCCTACCATTTTCCCTGCATGGCCAGGAAATGACTCACGTGTTCTTGCTTCTGGGCTCCTGTGTTGTTCATATCATTTGCCATTTGTGGCCTACCTGGTCGACCTGCAGGTTTAATCATCGTAGTGCTGTAATTTTGTTGTTACCTTTCAAATTAGCTAGGTTCTCTTTTTGTAGTTGGACTATCTCCATCTGATCTGATGACTAATTCAACTAACAAATGTAGCTTGATTAGCATAGTTGCATATACATCCAAAATTCTAATACTAGCGTTAAGGATAATCCAACTCTTGAACTGTGGTTTTACAGCCAACTGTTTGAGTCCAAGTAGCTTTAATCAATGAGAGATGAAAATTTTTTCAATATTGATGCCGAGAAAAATAAAAGGGATAGGAGATTGGAATTCACCAATCTGTTTTTGATCTCGAATCCACGAGAGGTTCTGGAATCCATCAGGAATTGAGATAAACTCAAAGGGTTTTTTGTTTTTATAAAATCAAGGTTAACGAATACAATTGATAGAGACTCCTTATATAGGAGCAAACAAACCCTATGACAACTAACAATGAAACCTAAAAGCCGATGGATTAAAATAAAATAAAGTCTAAAACAAATTAATTAAAATCAAACAAAACAAATTAATAAAAATAAAAATCGAAAAATAATTAAAACAGTCTTCTAGAAGCCCAACGAACTTGGATGTCCGGAAATAATTTGCCACGATCAAACGGTTCTCCAATCTTTATTTTTCGTCTGAAAGCGACCTCCATCGTTCTACATCAGTCTCCTTCACTTCAAAAGAACTCGACCTCGAGTTCATCTTGAATAAAGAAGAATAATTTGTAGAAAACAAACTCAATAATAAATCCAATAATTGAACATGTGGTTTAGAAGCCGGAGACTCTGTAAACTCTGAAGGCAAAATCATGAATCCAACACCATAGATGAGTTTGTCAAATGCAACTTGAGAGAAGTCTTCTTGATTCCCAAAATTGTCTTCTTGAATGGTCATTGGTTCTTGTTCTGGTTCTGAAAAAGTCATATGAGGCGAGGTTTCTTCAATACTGACAACCGAGTCAACATGAGCAAATTCTTCTTTAATCTGCAAAGTGATTTCTACTACATTCTTTTCACACACTTCAAGCTTTGCAGGCTTGATTGCAATCTTGTTCAACTCCTCTTCAACATTCTTTTCATACACTTCAGGCTTTACATGCTTGATTGTAATCTTGTTCAACTCCTTCATGAATAAATATGTTTCATCTTTACAATAACTACCTTTGACGCTTTCATGCCATGATTTTCTAAAAAATACATCACTATCATCCATATCAATTATATGACAAGTAACCTCATCGTTATAAAATTCTCCTATAGAGATGGAAACTTTACAAACCTCTGTCACGTGTGCACGATCATCAATCCAAAATGGATTGCTCAACTTCACTGTCGGTAATTGAAGGGAATGAACAACCTTGCTGGCAACAAAATTCTCATGTAGATCACTATCAATTATTGTTAACCATACCTTGTTTTTGATGTAACACGTTGTTTTGAAATCATCGTAATCCGGTAAGGTAAATATCCAACGTTGCATGCTAGTTTTTCTTCTCTCTCTCTTCCACTTTCTTCTTCTTCTTCTTCTCTTTCTTCTTCTTCTTCTTCTCTTTCTTCTTCTTCTTCTTCTTCTTCTTCTTCTTCTTTTTCCTGTTTTTTTTTTAAATTTCTGTCGGGTCGGGTCGTATTCTGGGTCGGGACGATGGTTACCGGGTCGATGGCTACCGGTTCGGGTCGGCTAATGGGTCGGGCTGGATCTCATTCCCGGTCAGGTCAGTTTTTCAAGCCGGGTTGCGATACGGGGTCAGGATTTTTTTTACAGAAAAACCCAGTTTTTTTGTGGGTTTTCGTCGGAGGGGCTTGAAGCTGTGGCCGGAGGTGGAGCCTAGGCGGGGCAACCTTAGGCTGGGGAGGCGCCGAGTTGGGTGGTGACGCAGATGCAGGGGCTCGATGGCACAGATGCAGGTCGAGCTGAATTTCGCCAGAGGTGGAGCCCAGACGGGGAATCTTGGGCTGGGGAGGCGTCGGGTTAGGGTGGCGCTGTCGCCAGATTAGAGAAGAGCAACAGAAAGGGCAAAGCACGCCTTCGTCTCCACCTTCGTCCGTCGGGTCGGGTCAGCGATGCCTGTTTTTGATACAGTTTTTTTCGATATTGTTTTTTTGCTTCTGAATCGATCGATAGATCACTCACCAGGAATCCACCAAGCTCTAATACCAATTGATGCAGCGGAAATTAAAAAGGGATAGGAGATTGGAATCCACCAATCTGTTTTTGATCTCGAATCCACGAGAGGTTTTGGAATCCACCTGGAATTGAGATAAAGTCAAAGGTTTTTTTTAGAAAATCAAGGTTAATGAATACAACTGAGAGAGGCTCCTTATATAGGAGCAAACAAACCCTAGAGCAACTAACAATGAAACCTAAAAACTCATGGATTAAAATAAAATAAAGTCCAAACAAATTAATTAAAATAAAAAACAAAATAATAAAAATAAAACTAAAAAAATAATTAAAACAGTCTTCTGGAAGCCCAATGAACTTAGATGTACGAAAATAATTTGTCACGATCAAACGGTTCTCCAATTTTTATTTTTCTTCGAAAAACGACTCCAAACTTAATACTACCGTTTCTAAATCTTTATTTTTAAACTACCCACAACATCATCGTATCAAAACAGCAATTGCTTTGAACAAAACAAAAACAAAATTTTAAATAGGAAATTGTTTTGATTGATCTAAAAGCCGAACAATATAAGTTTATATTGATTTGTGCGTGTTTATTACGAATATGAGATAAGTTGTAAATCTAGACGTTTTGTCAACACAAATAAGTCGATCATGAAAATTTACCGAGTTGTAAAATCGAACGTTTTGCGAATACAAACGAGTAAACCACAAACCCAAAATGAGCTGCAACACTTGGGAATTCATCACGGTAAACATCCTCATATAGTAGCTTGGTAAGTCCAACACATGAACAGCACAACAAGTTGAAGAAAATTCCAAAAATGCCCCACTGGAAAAGAGCCAAGCAACTTCGGGGCGCACCCATTCTTACTGCTCCGAAGCCGACCCGTCCTCCGTTGCACGTGGCCCGTTATATAATGCAACGTCAGAATAGAAGAACCGAGTGAGTTCAAGATCTGAAACATGGTCCTGCTTCAGAGATAGAGATGCCAAGTTTCATATAGCAGTAGAGGAAGTCCCCCAGTTCTCTACACCAAAAAAGATACAGAGGTCTCTTTATTTGCTCTCTCTCTCTCCGGTCTCTACCAGCACACATTTCAGCACAGTTAAAGAGAAAGAAAAAAAAGGCTGATCTCCACCACTAAAGAAAGAGAGAGGGCCTTAAAAATTGAATCTTTACTTGAGCTGACCTAAAACCAATGGGGGAGGTACTACAATCTTTTTCTAGTATTAGTTTTCCCGTTTTCAGAACTTATAAGCTTGTTTAGTTTACATCTTTGTTTATTGGGAGAGTTGGGTTTGTGTTTGTTCAGGAGGAGAAAAAGGCCGAGGAGAAGAAGATGGAGGGGAAGAAGCCTGAGGAGGTGAAAAAGCCTGACGAGGAAAAGAAGGCCGCAGAGGAGAAGAAGGAAGAGAAACCAGCTGAGGAGAAGAAGGAAGAGAAGAAAGCTGAGGAGGGTAAGGATGACAAAGAGGCCAAAGAGGGTGATGCTCCACCACCTCCGCCACCACCTCAAGAAATTGTGCTCAGAGTCTATATGCATTGTGAAGGTTGTGCTAGAAAGGTCAAGAGGTGCCTCAAAGGCTTTCAAGGTTTGTACTTTGTAATTTATTTTCCCTCAAATCTCTTTCAGATTTGCCATGTTTGTGTCTGTATCAATGAGAATTAATTGATGGTGTTTTGGTTTTACAGGGGTGGAAGATGTGAGCACAGATTGCAAGAGTCACAAGGTGGTTGTCAAAGGAGAGAAGGCTGATCCAATCAAGGTTCTGGAGAGAGTTCAGAGGAAGAGTCACAGAAAAGTTGAGCTTCTCTCCCCAATCCCAAAAGCACCGGCTGAGGAGGAGAAGAAGCCGGAAGAGAAACCCAAGCCGGAGGAGAAGAAAGAAGAGGTCTGTAAATTTTTTCTTTACTTTCACAGTTTTACTTACCAAGTTCAAAATCTTGTTCATATTTTCTTGGTTTTAATCGATTGATTTTGGGATTCAATTGTCCTTGTTATACTGCAGCCTCCTCAGGTCATCACTGTGGTGCTCAAGGTTTACATGCATTGCGAGGCTTGTGCACAAGAAATCAAGAAACGCATTCAGAGGATGAAAGGTGTGTGTGTGTATAAACAAGTAAACAACCTTCTTCTTTTCTCTTTTCCTAGGAAAAAAATCCAAAACCAAAAAGAAGTCATCTCTTTGATTCCTTTTGTCATTTCTGCTCATGCATTTTCTGTCTTCCTTAAAAACAAAAACAAAAAAATGAGCTTTGATAATATGTGTTGGCAATTAACGGTCCTGCACTTTTATTGGTTGTGCTATACTGCAATCCATCTGTAACCCCAAAAGAGAGAAATCAAAATTAAAACCCCTTTTATTTTCTGAATCTCAATCTTTTAAAAGAGTTTATTCTCTCACCAAAGTATCAATCTTTCTATGTCCATACATTCTTCCTCTTAAATAAAATATTAAATTTCACTAAATCAAAGTCCATTTCAAGTCAATTCAAGTCCTTTCATGACTAAATCCCCACCTATCCAGCTTTAATTAAGATCCTCATGGTTTTCTGGGTCCATCCAAATCTGATTTCCTTCTTCTTCTAGGAGTGGAATCAGCAGAACCAGATCTAAAGGGATCACAAGTGACAGTAAAGGGTGTGTTTGATCCGGCCAAGCTAGTTGAGTACGTGTACAAAAGAACCGGCAAGCACGCAGAGATAGTGAAGCTAGAGCCGGAAAAGAAGGCTGACAAAGAAGAAGCCAAAGAGGGAAGTAAAGACGAGAAGAAAGGTAGTGAAGAAGGTGACAAGGACAAGAAGAGTGGTGGTGATGGGGGAGGTGAGGCTGCACCACCAGCAGAAGATAACAAAGAAAAGAAAGGTGACAGCAATGAAGGTGGTGCTGTTGCACCAGAAGGCGGGGCAGTGGTTACAGAAGAGACCAAGATTGTTGAGCTCATGAAGAACGAGTACAACTACTATCCAGCAAGGGAACTGTACGCTTACCCTCCACAGATCTTCAGTGATGAGAACCCAAATGCATGTTCTGTTATGTAAAAATGAATAATGTCAAGGGTGGAGTGGGAATTAGGGGAGAAACTGTTGAATATTTGGGTGCTGGATTTGCTACCCTACTGACCCTGTCCTATTCTACTACATGTTCCCTGCTGTTACTGTGTAGTAGTTTTTCTTACTTTTTTATCAACTAATGCTCAAATGCTCTGCTTACAGAGATGCGCTGTAGAATTTTGTGAGTCTGCTGCTCTGTATGTTCTGTTTTAGTTAACTTGTTATATATAAGTATAACAAACCATTATATATAGTATAATGACATGTACTCCAAAAACATGTGCCTTCTACTCCAAGTCAGATAATTCAAAATCAGTACCGAGTACAATATCTCTTTTGCTCAAACAAGTTTAACTTCATAGCTAGCTCGGATGGGTCTAATGAGGATTTCAAAGAGGTTATCCCTTCTAGCTAGAAATATTACGTACTGTTCTCAAACAAGTTTAAGTTCGTGATTCTGATGGTATCTGGTGCATTAGTGTCCACATTTCTTAAAAGATTTTCGATATTGCATGATTAGGTTATACAACTATTCAATTTCCAAAGTAAAAGTTAGTTAAATGTTGGAATCTTGGGTAAGTTGATTATATAGGTAGGGTTGTCAATTTCGACATGGCCAGACAACTTGACTCAAAAATAAAGTGGGTTGAACTCTCACAATTAAAAAACAGGTCAGCGACGAGTCAACCCGTCATGATTCATTTAATAAACATGTCAACCGCAAGTTAACCCGTCAATACAAAATGAACACACGTAACACGTTTATTAGATGAGTCGGGTCACATTTAAAGTTAAACTTTAAATTTAATTATGGATTATGTCTTTCAATTTCAGATTAAGTGTTTGACTTTATATTGAAAATTTGGATTTTTTTTCAATTGCTTGGAAATTTGGATTTGATTATTCATGAGTTATAAAATTATGTTTTTGTAGAGTTCCCAAAGAATATAATCAAGTGATATTTTTTATTTTATTAAATAGATCACAGTTGTCATGAATCATTTTATCGAATAAGACATTACCTATTTATTAAATGGATTAAACTGGTTGAAAATGGGTATAATCCATTTAAAAAACAAGTTGGGTTTGAGTTTAGATTTTTTGACACAAATATTAAATGAGTTGGATTTGAGTTTGTATCTTGTGACACGTGAAATTCTTTGACCCGACCCGACAGCCCTATATAGAGGTGATGACTTGTAGAGCAGCTAGAGCTTGTAGGGGTGTTCAAAAGTGGTGGAAAAGAATTATAGGAAATAAATCATGGAGTTTCAGTTTTACCACTTACAGTGGTTGTGAAATGTGCATATCAGCATTGACCATATTGAAATTTAGCCAGATCAGATGAGATTGGAGGCAATGCCAATAGTTGAGACAAATAGTCATTATTTGACCCTAGGAGCAAATAGCATACACAATGAGTAGCTTACTAATAGCTCAAGGACATGGATTGGTTTGCAATGATGAAGCTGGTAGTGGTCCAATTAAATCGGAAATTTGTTATTTTGTAGTTAATCACTTAAACTATACGTAGGTATATATAGCATTCATAATCCCTACAGAAGAGAAAATCCAAGGTCCAAGATCCACAGCATAAGCATAAAACTGCCAACCAAAGTGACAAAATGGCTGCAAAAGCAAGTTTAAAAATGGAACCCCAAGTGAGGTTCCAGTTCGTTAAGTGATCTAAGTAGTCCTAGATTATATGACAATGACTTCTGTATTTCTGTGCCATTTGTTTCTAATTGCAAAATTTTGTGACACACTGAAGCCGTGGTTTTTACTTATTATAATACTCCTGTTTCCAATAATGATTTTTCTTTTGCTACTTTCTGTGTTGCATTATTCTATATGGAGGGGTTGTTAATTACCCATTTTTTACCTTCCATGACTTGATCTAGGTTTCCTAAACTTCATCTAAATCTTGAGAATGACACTAAATTCTGAATCACCACATTTCCCTAAATTTTTTCATCCCAGACTAAACTAATAGCTAGGTAAAAAAACCATCTTCCAATGAGCGGTTTCTTGTGAGTAACTTGTTTCTATTATTTTGTAGTCCCCTTGGTCGACAAAAAAAATTTGTTGTTGAAGTCTATCATCATTTAAGGAGGAGATCTATTGAGAATTTTTTTTGTTAAGGATTAGTTGAAAACTTTCTTTTTAATGATTTAATACACCCACTTTTAAATCATATTTTTTCATATCACTTCTATAAATTTTCACCTAAATTAATGATTGTTTATTAATAAACGGGTTTGAATAAAAAATTTGATTCGTTAAGGACCCGGATCCGTTAACCCGTTTACTAAACGGATCCGGATCTTGGTTGATCCGATCTGTTTAAAAATAATTAAATAATATTTATATAAATATAATATTTTTAATAAATATTAAATAATATGATAATTATCTAGATAATCTAAAAATTCATTTTTAAATTGTCTCTAAAGTATGATTTGATGAAGTTGAAGGTTGTTAATGCCTATATATTTGTGCAAAAAAATATTGGAGGTCAAATATTTTAATTATATTAGTGTATCGTTAAGGAATATTTTAGGCATACAGTGGATTATTAGACTTGGTTTGGAGTATACTGGGGTTAGTAGATTTGGTTTTGTAGTATACTAGGGTTATTACTTAAATTTGGAGTATACTGAGATTAGTAGACTTGGATTTAATATAGATGTTGTCTCGATAAACTTTTTGTAAAAGCTTATTGCCTCTAAGTAGAAAAAAAATCTTGTAAAACTCCGGCTTTCAGTAATTTTTCGGTGACCGGAGATGCTCCGGCTTAATATTCTCTCTCTCTTTTTTCTCCAATTGTGTATACGAAATAAGAGTAAAATTGTCTTAAAATATTGTTTTATTATGAATTTAATAAATATTTATGTATTTAAACTACCTCTTGTATTAAAATATACATTTGATTTTTTTTTTATTAATTTAGAGTTTAACTTTTTTTATTTTATATAAATAATCATTCTTTTCCATTATGATACTATTCGGTGTATAATTATATACAAGAATTGACGCTCAGGCAGTATTGATAATAACCTACCAACCACTAGTGCCCCACTCGCGCATAGCCCTAGCATGCAATCATTCTATCATTTTCACCTTACTCATCCAGAATTCCAGATCACTTGTAGATTTTTTACCAGATCTCGTCAGTGATACTGAGATCGAAAAGGTAAATTGGTGTCAGAGAATTTGTGGGGGCTGAGCTACAGGCAATGATCAGTGAGCTGAGTTAGTGATGGTGGTGGTGGGTCTGGGTACTGGGTACTACGACCGAGCTCCAGCTAGTGAATACTGATCGCTGTTAAGCTCGAATTTTCATGTTACATGCATCTGAGCGCCCAACATCTTTTTATTTACAGTGGCCGATGAATGGAGTACTGTTACTGCTGATGATTGACACGTACGTACTGTGCTGCATGACTAGTATGATGATCACGATGAACACCAGAAAAATCCGCGGTCTGAGTTTCTTCTTCTTATCGCTAGCATTTGCTACGTCAGTCGTCTTTAGATGACGCGCCGAACATTGCGAATGGGAGTGGCGGACGGCCGCCGTATACAGCTGACTGGTTAAGTACGTGTCGAACAAAAAAGAAAATTGCGATCAATCTTCAACATGATTTAGAATATTCCACTTTCAGCCCACTCCTAATACCAGCGCGTGGCTTCAGTTGAAAGTCGTCTTGTCTTATTTGGGTGGCCGGATTGGGAACTCGGCACATTATATGAGTTGGTTACGGGGTCCACGTGATGGGTCCACATATTTTACTGCCCAGCCCACGTGACACCCAAACTGTTTCGCCCTTTAAATACTCACTTTTGTCTTTTTCTTTTCCTGCTTACCTAGTACTTTTTTTATCAGTTTATATCTTTTTTGAAAAATTAAACATAAAAATATCGAAATTTTTTTTTATAGGAAGAAGATGTATATAATCTTAGTTATTCATAACAGTTATATATTTGATCATTTATATATTATTATTGTATGTTCTAATCTTATCTATTTGTATGTATCGTGTACATATATAATTGTATATTAAAAATACTCTTAAAATATCTTAATATACACGAAAGAAAATACGACGTTGTATAGTGTACACAAACATGCATGCATACACGTAAGAGCTTAAGGTGGCGGAAAAAGCTATAGGGGTTGCGTTTCGTAAAGAAACTCGATAGGTTCCCGCCGGAGACGGTGGCGGCCTAATCAATTGTTTACACGTAAAACTTATTACTCAGTGTGGAACAGCATGTAAGAAACGCAATGAAATTGTTGGTGGATCACAACTAAGGTGATATTTGAGAGTCACTGCATACATGTTTTAGACAAACCAAGCACTAGACGCTAAAGGGATCGATGCGGTTTCCTTTGTTTAATTTCTTCGATCTGTATTCGCAAGTACGTGTAGTCTGTTCAAGATTTGTATATTAAATCGAGGGTGTATAGTTTTCTAAATTATTGGAACTTTAACAGATCGATGCATATGCGTGATTAATATATAGCTAGCTAGTCTTTCAGTATGTCCGTTGTATATTCTTGAAGATTAGTTATTGTCTCTACCTCGAACCGGAGAATCGAAACAGAGTACTGTTTGGAAGAGCCATGGTAGGTGAAATATATTTTAAAATACTATATTAAAATTATTGTACCGCTGATGTGGTACGGTCATGTTATTAGATATTGTTTATTAATTTATTTTGCATATTTTAATTAATACTAAAATCATTTTTAATTACTTTTTTCAATTTTATCTTTCAAAACCCAATATTATTTTCCTTACTGATCTATTCTTCTTCAATTTAATGTCTTCAACAATCGTCCTCCTTCTCTCATGCCTCATTCAAGCTTCAACCTTCGCACGGCTTCGTTAATTGATTAAGGGTTACAAGAGCTTTTGTAGTAACTCGAATTTTTATTCCTATTTGTTTGTAATATTGTTTGAAGATAATGAAGGGTTTTTGTGAAATTAATTGTTCTGGCCCATGACGTGGAATATCTGAAAATAAATTACCAAGTCCTCTGGTCTCGAAGGCACAAAGTTGACATTTTGATCCGTTAAGTATCCCCAAAAACTTCTTTTATGAAAGTAATAGGACTTGGCGATACGGGTCCGTAGACACAATACATGTGTAAAACGGACATTGTATGAGGAAGTTACGTTTAGTTTAAGTTTAGTCATCGATTTTTAAAATAGGTATAAATAGAAAAGCTCTAGGGTTCCACTTCATTAATTGCCCATTTCTAAACTTTCTTCTCTCTCTTTCCTCTCACACCTGTCATTTCAATAACTGAGTTTTTCTTCTAACCTGACCCGAACCTAGCCGACTCGACTTGATTTTTATGGTCAACTCCGGACTACCCAGCCAGTGGGGCCGATCAGGTTTGCTTTGTCTCGGCGGTGTGAGCCTCACTGTGATGGTGGAAGGGGTCGATTCATCTTGGTTTGGGAGAATCAAAACCCACACAGAAGCTATTCTAGTCTGGCGAAGATCGTACCGGTTCTTCAGCGTGCGACGGTGACGAGGCCTGAAACCGGTCAGGTTAGCTTCGTGTAGGTATCCTGGTTCGATCCTAGGAGGTCTTAAAGCTCGATTCGAGGTGTTGAGTGGCTGAGTTGGAATCTTCCCTTATGACGGTGTTTTAGGGTGGTTCCGGGCTGAATTGGATTTAAATCCCAAGTATAAAAATTGTTTCTCTTAACTTAATCTTCAAGATTGGTGTTGGTTGTATGTCAAAATTTACAAGTTTGGGTGGCGTGTCAGGCATTGTTTGGGCCAGTAGTTTGTCTCATGATCACGTACTCGTCGATACGAGCGCGCTGATATGTGGTTTGTAGATTTTGTTTATTAATGAGGCATGTTAGGGTTTAGTCCGGATTATGTTTACGTTCGTTTTAAATTTAGAGGGAATCTAAACCTAGGGACAGTGTTGATGAGTTGATAGGTGTTTTATGGCCTTGTGAGGTCTCGCAAAAAGATTTCTCTCGAGGGACAAGACCTTGGGTTAAGGTTAGAGTTTCGGTTCAAGGGTGAAGGGTTTTGGTCTTATTAATTACTAAATTTAATAATTGTGCTAAATAGGTGACTTATGGAGTTGGTGTTGAGCTTGGCTCTTGTGTTTTTTTGAAGACGTATCAGGAGTTTTAAAGGTGAGTAAATCTCACAAAGGTACACTTTAGGGATCAATTTTATTTATGGTACATGTTGATGATTCAAAAGAAAATGTTTTTTGTTTGTTTTTAAAATATATGAGTTTGATTGACGACGGCTCATTTGTAAGTAAAAACACATTTTGTATTTTAAACTAATATTTTAAAGTTATTGTGACCATAACATTGTTGGTACTTGGTGGACTATGCTCGTGTGTATACCTATGTTTGTGCATATATGTTCAAGTGATGCTATATTGTGTTTGGGTTGTTGATGATGATGTTATATATATCTTATTATGGAATGTTGTTTTAGACAGTTACACTGGGAACCAAATCTTTGGTCGGATGATTGGTTACGGTTAGAATTAGAGGTATAGTCTAGTCTGTTTACACTTTTTGTTGTGGGAGGTACATTTTCAGGTATCTGAGACTCACGTATATGTGTCGTTGCTGTTTGTCGAGGGAGGTACATTTTCAGGTATATGGGACTCACAGAGACATGCATTGTTGTTGCATGCCGTGAGAGGTACCTTGAGATGTACTTGGGACTCACGGGTGCATGTTTGTTATTGAAATGTGTTGGTGATTTGATGAATAATTATTTTTTGCTCTTTTATTACATTATCTAAATGAGTTGATTTATGTGTATATGATTTACTCATATGAGTTTTTTAGCTTACTGAGTTTGTTGTTTACAATTCTGGTACACCAAATAATGGTGTAGGGGTTAGACCTACAAGTTATGATCAACAAACTTGAGTTGGAGACTCTTGAGTTGTTTTATTTAGTTGTCGGACATCATTATTATGATGTAGTTGGGTTGTACTATAAGCTTCTAGTGAACGTTTTCTTTTGCAAAAAAAAACAGGGGTTAGTGAGCGTTTTATTATGATATAGGGTATATGGTTTGGGATATCAAGTATAGGATTTAGGGCTTAGGGTTTAGTATTTTAAAAAACAAAACAAAAAACTTAAAATGATATTTAACAAAATAGTTAAAATTCACATGTCTAAATTTAATTGTAATAAATCAACATGTCTATATCTGATTTGAATGTAACATCATTAAACATTGTCACGTGGTACCACTGAAAAAATTACTTAGTGTTGAGATCGAGGAGATTAGATCAGAAAGGAAAAGAATATAATGTTTGACCGATGAAAAAAAGAAGGTAAAAAAAAAGAAAACGAATTTTAGTATTAATTAAGATAAAGTAAAATAAATAAACGATAAGTTATGCTCGGGTGACATGACCATGTCACGTCAATCGTCACATAACGTGGTCTCTTAGATGGTATTGCTAAATGTGATTCACCTAACATTAGTGTGTTTGGATTTAAACTAGCTAGGAGGAAAGAAGTTTTGGGTGGATAAACTGTGGAAGTTCTTTTAGTGACCTTGAATAAATTTCAACAACTTTATTGATTTCACAGTAGAATGATCGAGCTTATGAGCATGAGTAACAGTAAAAAAATTCTTTACGTGATTTGATTTGTCTGATCTGATCTGATCGATTTGGATGGAGACGTACATGATCTCGATCAACATAATGTGGTTGTTTGGCTTTTCTTTACGACCCTTGTCACGATAATACATATTAAGATCAGATCATTGTCCATAACGATTCCTTCAACTAGTTCTCAGAATTATTAGTTGGTAAAACTTTTCTCCCAGGTAACTGGTAAAAACCTATCAGTTAATCTATAATTCTGTTCTCATTATGGGTGAATCTAGCTAGCTAGTTGTACAGTATCTTTTACTAAACTGTCTGCCATTGCCAGAAAACGGCCTGGTTTAACAAGTAGTTTAAGAACACCGAGTATGATGGAATCAGATAAAGAATGGAGGGAAACAGAATATCAGGTAGGATACGATCATTGTTTATGTCATTGGTATTTGCATTATGTAGTGGCTCTAATTATAAAGATGAAGATGGGGAACATAATTGGGATGTAATTCTCTAATCATTCCTGCTCACATGTGTTCTCGAATCTCAAACGCTCAAAGCAGCTTAGCGTAGCGTGGAGTGGGTATACGAAAATGGCAACATATCTACTCAGAGGTTTCTGTTTCTTTTCACTCACTGATTGTAAGCTTCGAGTGAATATTCTTGTCAACAGAGACTCCAGTTCTTCTTTTGAGGAATCATGAAAGGTGTGGTGGAGTTTTGAGGGTTCGGTTGCCCTACAAATTGGATCTATGGCTTTGCTAGCTGTGGAGGAACTTATTGTCGATCAATTCTTCTTTCCCCTTTCCAAGTTTGGAGTTTGCGTGATGACATCTGTTACTGCCATGTTTCACAAAATAACAATGATTGAAAAGAGTCATGTACCAAATACTGACCTAAAATATTTACTAATATCTGAGTCGGGTTTTCCGGGTACTGTGGTTGAACACAACCCGTAGTATTTCTAGAGGACATGTATATTGTCGTAATTATAGCAGCTTGACGTACAACTTTGTTCACCTGATCAATATTAACGAAGAGATCCATGTTCAATTATCATTGATATAAATTTAACATTGGTTAAATACAGATGTTTTGTTTGTAAAACTTGAGTGTAAATTTAAGAATGGTTGAGCTTGAATTATTTTGCGTATTAGTGACAGGTTAAATACTAGCGCAACGAATACCAAAACTGGCGGGCTGTTTTGTGCTTATCGGGTAAGCTTATAAGTTATAATAATTAATCAAGTTAATGGACCATGATTCATACTTAGCCCAATAGGGCCCCTTATAAGCCCAAAACAAGTAAAGATGAATGTGAATTATGGTCACATTCTTTGATCATCAGAACACTGAAATCGTAATTTGGAAGATCGAAAGGTACTGATGGAAATGGTGAGTGAATATGTCATTCACATAAATTGAAGAGGCAAATTCGCCTAAGCAATGCACTATCAAACATAGAGTGCACTTGCAAAATGTAACACAGCCTGATGAATAAATACAACAAGAAGCACAAGAAAAAACAGTGATGAAATCGAACCCATGCCAGATGGGTTTAGCAATTCAAAACGCTTGAAAATCATGAAAGAAGTTGAGGTGGTGAAAATCAATCTGCAAATTCTGGAGTTCAAGTACATATATCAGTGCAATTTATGTTTTTGTTTGCCATGCCATTCTGTTCTTGCTCGCACTATCTCTGCCTTATCGGCTTGCATCCGAAGCAAGTGTGTGTACTGGAGGTATGGTCTGCGATTGATCGAGTTGTTGTTGTTGCAATAATGTTCATGAGCCAAACTTGCTGTGGTGCTCGTCAATGATTCAAGCAAATTTGACTGCCTACATTCTCGTCGAAACTCCAGAGTCATGCTTGTCATGTCATATTCTTCTAATACTTTGAGTGGCACGCTCTGCACATTAGTATAACAAATTGTAACTAAATACTTATGTTAGCAAATGAATGAATGCAACATCCTCCACTTTCATTTATGTTTATGGTAATATAGAGTTTTACATGTTTATGTGTTTTTTCTTCTTAAAAAGTATGTAAAGACGAACTATTCCATAAATTGTTTCAAAGAGACTAAAATGAAACCTCTACTAACATACCATTCTCTAGTTTGTTAGATTTTTACCGAAGTTAAGCCACTAAATTGCAACAGAAGGGGAAAAAAGAAATTACCTCAAGAATCCATCCAATGTATTTCACATTGTTTACATGCTGGTTGGCATCCATGTCACTCCATCTAGGCTGAGGAAAATGGAAGGAATGACGATTCAGTTAATTATGAACTGGTGAACACACAAAACAGATTAGTATAGGATGTGACTTACTGCTAAGCCTGATCGGATTCTCCCGGCAGTTCCATCAGAAAGCTTGTCAATTTTATCCTTATCGATATTCTCAGTGGCAATTGCTGCTCTATTTAGGTAGAAAGGCTCTACCTCTTGTCTCACTTGGTCAGGGATCTTTGACAACCTTCTTGTTTCTCTATTCATTATCACCCAAGTGCTGCATAAGATCAAACAACATAGCAGGTTAATTTGTAGTTGTTTAGATTAGTCCATGAGGTTCGGGGAGTTTACAAAAGGATATGCAAAAGCCCCTGAGATTTTCACCTTGTTGCTTTGGTAATAATTTCTTGAGTATGATAGTCTCGGATAATCCAGTCCCTGCGCATTCCATTTTTGCCTGCTGCATCCACCCAAGTATCTATTTCCACAACATCTCCCCTGTAACATGTTGATCTTTGCTGCATTAGTCCCTAAACCTTACTACATGCCCCATATTTACAGTTGAACAATGAAACATAGATATGGATGCAGCGGAGAACTAGTTCCCTAATATTAGTTCATAAATATAAATGCATTTGTCACATATCATATGCATACCAGCAACTGTATCTCTCAACTTGAATATGGACGCGTGTGACAACCCAAATAAGTTTCCGGAGGCTCATCTCACGAGTAGCGCCGAAGCCATTTCCGGCAAGGCCAGAACCTGTTACGTGATTCAGAGCTGTCTCCTGCAATTAGCACGTCGGTTTACACAGTTTTAATGAAAACATAATTCATGGCATAATGTAATTTGCTACAGATGTAGGGAAAAAAGAATGATCGAAGAGCTGAAAATTTACCTGAAGAAGATTCATCAGTGTCTCCATGGTGGCAGTTTTGTCAGGACCAATCTCATAAGACCTTATAACGAATGTCTGCCTATATACAAACTTATCCTCCACAAATTTCCCATGTAAACATGAATGAAGAGATGCATCACTACCTCTATCTTTAACTAGCTCAGTATCACTACTCTTGTTTCTTAACAATGAATCAGCCTCTTCCACATGAATCCCATTAATCTTCTTTCCATTGATCGTTTCGACGTGACTTCTCGGATTAACAGAACTACTAGCCATGACCGGAAATCTGCGATGTTTGCCTGTCATCATCGCCCTATTCCTCGAAGGATAAAATTCCATTTGAGTGACCACATCAACACCATCATTCTTCTCCGGCTTGAAAATGTGCCTTGAAAGGTATTGTGGCGCATTAATTCTCGCTGCCATTGATGCCATTTTCTCTAGGTGTTCATTTGGTATGTGAAAGATGAAACAGATGATAAAACCCAACAAAGTTCAAGTTTGATAAAAAAGGGAGGTGTTGTAGCTTCTTCTAACAGTTGATGATTGTTGCCTTGTTGAAGAATTAAAGGAAATTTTCAAATACCAGTAGTTGTAACCACTTTTAGAAGGAACAAGATATTTCCTATAATATAACACCAAGAATGAAGGAAAGATAAGGATAGTGTCAAAATTAACGTGTGGGGTGAAAAGGGTTTAATGGAAGAGAGTGAACGTGGGGTTTTTGCAGCTCAACCACTTCAGCGGGTGGAGGAGAAAATTGTTAGTGTGGAGGGTCTCTCTGCATCAATGGCTTACACGCAATAAGAAGACAGGCTTAAATTTGGTGTTCTTATTTGGCATTGTTTACAAGGTAACTCTGCCACTAATATGCTCTGCTACGAATTAGGGATGCCTCTAATAACAATAGCTTTGGTTCTTATTAGACAGAAAAGAAGCTTTGTTAAACTGTGGTTTGTATTATGCAGATAAAAGTGAAGGTATTTCTTGGTCCTACTCAAAATAACAGTTTACTACTAATAAAACCCAGAGTCTCAGAGGTCGGCAGGTTGGCAACTGCAGAACAATGAAACAAGGAAGTGAAAAATGAGGATAGAGGTTACGGATTTTAGGTTTTCACGTAATCAAAGTTTAATGCCATCTTAAACAAGTGCTTGAATGATAATGTTTGTGCATCATTGAACATTGAACTATTAAGTTGTGTTATGTCATTGCTCTTTCTTTAAGAGGGTCATTGTTTTTCTTTTTAAAACACTGAAATAGTTGTCCACATGCTAGTAAGAATGCGATGAAAAAGAAATATCCGAACATTTAAAAGTTAAACTATAACGGCATATCTAACCATTTTTTGCATAATTTTTTTATGAAATAAGAGAAAATCATAAAATCTCTATAAAAAAGAGTTTAACTCCAACAGTTCTTCTATCGTACTCTACAAAATTAAATGTTTTTCTTGTATAATTTAATAAATTTATATAAGTATTCTATATTTATTCATATCAAAATCACATGGTTAATTGCTTTAATTTCTCTATTTTCTATTGAAGAGAGATAATGTCTTTTTCTTTTTTTAGAAGAGATATTGAATTATAAAAGGCAAACAATAAATTTTAGAGTTTATCTCCTGAAATATACAAATTTTGAGAAGTGTATAGATATGGAGGATTATGTTCATTATATTTCCACTTTTTGTATTTTAGATGTTGCTTTACATGAACTGTTGGAGCAAAAAAAACGATGTTTTTCCTCTAAAATAGAGAATCATAATTTTACAAGATTCCTAAATACTAGTTCATATGTTACTTTGAAAAATTCTGCTAACATGATAACAATCATTATCTGAAACTTTCAAAACTCAAATAAAACTCGCACAAATCATGATGGAAGATTTGTGATTTTGTGTAATGGACTAATGTCCAAGAAATCCCGAAGGAATTAGTGAGGCTTAATGAAGATTGTAGCTTGTAGCCCATGATAGGATATCAAACCTTAGTGAAACATTAAGAATCCCTAACTATGAAGCTTAAGATTAATCATTACACACTTAGAATAATTCGTCCCGGCCGATCTCATACAAAGAAAAACGTGTGTCCCCTTATGTCCTAGCAGGACTTGGACCCTCATCGTCCGGCACCTGTCACCGACTTCTGACATCACACATGAACACGTGGCTTGTGTCTATGGCAAAGCACAAAGCCATTTGCGTCATTTGAGGAAATGGCAAACCCCAAACCGGAGCACCGCCCCGGTGCTTAATCCACCTCGACACGTCTATGCCAGAATCCGGCACCCTAGCTCATCTCTCGCCACGTGTCCCTCTCTCTCCCATGTATAAATTGGTACGCTTAAACCTTGTCCACAACACCCTTCCAAAAATTTCCGTTTGTCTCCATATTCATTAGCGCTCTCAATCCCCAAATCCTTTTCTCACTGACGGTCTAGTTTCCACAACCAGTCTTCAGTCTATCTTCAAGTGTTTGCTTCTTTTGGTGTTTTACTTGCTTCAAGTTTGAACCTTCGAAGTTACAAGAACAATGGGAAAGGGCTGGACTTTCCTTACCCAACTTCACTCTCTTGCTGGGTATAACTCTCAATTAAAACTCAACATGTTGATTGTTTTTTCTGTGTAATTTCTTGATGTTCTTTTCTGGGTTTATCTTCTAATTCCGTATTTTGTTTTCAATTCTTGCAGGCCTGTGTTGCAGCTGCTTTACCCCTTGTAAGCAATCCCACTCTATCAGTCTTGAGACTGAGTTTATTTGTTTTCTTATTTTGTCCTATAAAGCTTCAATCTTTAATGATTTAAGGGAAACGCAGTTGGGAAGTGAGCTTAGAATTTCTTTTTTTATTGTTTTTTATTATAGATATGCATCAGTGATGGCCATAGAGAGCACATCAAAGCTAGATGATGAGCAGTGGCTTGCTTATTGGATTATTTACTCTTTCCTCACTCTCTTGGAGATGGTTATCCGACCTGCTTTAGAATGGTAAGAACTAATCATGAAACAATCATAAAGTCCCAAACTTGGTTAGTTTTGTGGGTTTTGATCTGTTGGTGGTAAAATTGTAGGTTACCAATTTGGTATGAAGTGAAGCTTGTGTTTGTGGCATGGTTGGTTCTACCACAGTTCAAAGGAGCTGCTTTCTTGTATGACAAATATGTGAGGGAGCAAATCCTTAGGTATAAAGCCAAAGATCATCATGATTCATCCAGCAAGTCCCCAACTGGCAAAGGCAAGAACAAGTTTGTGCAGTTCATGACCCCCAAGAATGTAAGTTCACTTCAGTCGTGTCTACTAACAGTTCATTATCAAGGAACAGTTGCAATTTTATGTTTGATTGGATTCACGATCTTATCCATTAATTTGATTTATTTGGTGATCTTGGATTATTGAGAGACAATACAGTTTACAAGGAGTTTGTATTAGGATATAGTTGTTTCTGTATTGAAATCTCAACTATGTCTGCTGTGTGTGGTGTGTACTCCTTTTCAGATTGATGTTTACTATTTTGTTGTTGCTTTAAACTATTTTATTGAAAAGCATTGGAATTTTTGTGGTTATTTGTGCAGGAAGAGCAGGAAGCTTACTAAAAGAAAACAGAGAAGGACATCCACTTCTTCAATCTTCTACTTTCGGCCTTTCCTTTAACCTGTTTCTACTGAACTTTTAACCCATCTTGTATAATTTCCAGGTCTTTGAGGCTTTTGTGACCTACTTTCGTAATACTGTTAGTTGAGCCACATCTATCAGTAGACGCTTGCTAGTTTGTAATGCGCACTTTATTGATGATAATTCACTACCTAATCCCCTGTAGTTGTCTTGATCTAATATCAAAGCAATGAAAGAGGGTTTATTTAAGTCTCCCTCATCAGCAATCCACTACCTAACCCGCCTAATTGCCTTGATCTAATACCGAAGCAATGGAAGAGGCTTTTATGCAAGTCTCAAGTCATACCGGTTCCACTACAAATATGGAGGTAGAATAGTCCCCAACTAATTAAATTTGAATGGTTGAATTCTAGTGTGTCGTGGAAGTTCTTGCACGATATATACAACTAATTATATGTAATGAGTCTCCGATTGGACGCTTGAGACTGAAGCAAGTGATGAAGCTTCTCTACATAGTGAAGTAGAAGCTGAAAACCAACTCTGTTCATCGGAATACTTGACTAATGTAGATTCATAAACAATAGAATCCTGGGAAAAAAGTAGATTTGCAGGATAATGATTTGTTAACTACAAAATTTTCACTACCGACGCATGGTGCGTGTCACAAATCCAAAACACCGAATCAAATGACAAAACCTTGTAAGATACACACTTGAAGGTATCGAATGGAATTATGGAAACATCCATTTGGTCCAGTAAGCAGTTGCTGCGCTTCTTTATTGGGAAATTTATCTGTTACAAATTTCATAATGTCTATGTTCTTCTCTGAATTTGGGGGAATACATGCAGGCCCAGAATCTGTTCATCAAGGAATCATCTTTCATGTAGAACAAAGGGTCGTTTTCTGACGGAAAATAAAGATTGAAGAACCGTTTGATCGTGACAAATTATTTACGGATATCTAAATTCGTTAGGCTTCCAGAAGACTGTTTTAATTATTTTTCGATTTTTATTTTTATTATTTTGTTTTGTTTTATTTTAATTAATTTTTTTTGGACTTTATTTTATTTTAATCCAAGAGCTTTTAGGTTTCATTGTTAGTTGTCCTAGGGTTTGTTTGCTCCTATATAAAGAGCCTCTATCGGTTGTATTTGATAACCTTGATTTTATAAAAAAAACCTTTGAGTTTATCTCAATTCCTGGTGGATTCCAGAACCTCTCGTGGATTCGAGATCAAAAATAAATTGGTGGATTCTAATCTCCTATCCCTTTATTTTCAGCTGCATCAATTGGTAATCAGAGCTTGGTGGATTTCTGGTGAGTGATCTATCGATCGATTTAGAAACAGAAAAAACAAAAAAAGTGCAGTTCGATTTGCACAAAGAAAAAAAAATCGAACAGAGGGCTGCCGAACTGCCCGTCGATCCAACCTCCACTACAAGCCGGCGTCTCTCCAACCCAGTCTACTCCTAAGCCGTGTCACAACCTTGCCATCGCCACCCAGGGTCGTCGCCGCCGCGCCACAGCCCGGGCAGCTCCGATCCGGTGAACAGACTCCGCGCCCCAGCCTGGTGTAGCCTCCGTTGCGTCGCACCCCAACCAAATCCTCTGCGCCACTCCAGCCTACGTCCTCCACCTCCGACGCCACAGCTCCGCGCCCCTCCGACGAAAACCCAGAAAAACTAGGTTTTTCTGCATAAAAACCCGACCGAAAGTCGACCCGGTTATCGAACCCAACCCAGTAACAACCCGACCCAGAAGCTCGAACCGACCCGACCCGACCCGTTAACTATTGACCTGACCCGGTAAACATTGACCTGACCTGACCCAAAATACGACCCGACCCGATCCGGCCCGACATAAAATTTAAAAAAAAAACAGGAGAAGAAGAAGAAGAAGAAGAAGAAAGAGAAGAAGAACAAAAAGAAAGAGAATAAAGAGAAAAAAAGGAAGCTAGTATGAAACATTGGATATTTAGTTTACCAGATTACAATGATTTCAGAACGTGTTTCATCAAAAATAATTGATAGTGATTTGCATGAGAATTTGGTTGCCAGCAAGGTTGTTCATTCCCTTCAATTACCGACAATGAAGTTGAGCAATCCATTTTGGATTGATGATCGTGACAGAGGTTTGTAAAGTTCCCATCTCTATAGGAGAATTTTATAACTATGAGGTTACTTGTCATGTGATTGATATAGATAATAGTGATGTGTTTTTTGGGAAACCACGGCATGAAAGCGTCAACGATTGTTATTGCAAAGATGAGACATATTTACTCAACAAGGAGTCGAACAAGATTATAATCAAGTCTGCAAAGCCTGAAGTGTGAAAATAATGTTGTAGAAATCACTTTGCAGATTAAAGAAGAATTTGCTCATGTTGACTCGGTTGTCAGTATTGAAGAAACTTCGTCTCATATGACTTTTTCAGAACCAGAACCAATGGTCATTCAAGAAGACAGTTTTGGAAATCATGAAGACTTCTCTCAAGTTTCTTTTGACAAACTTATCTATGGTGTTGGATTTATGATTGTGTCTTCAAAGTTTATAGAGTCTCCGGCTTCTAAACCACATGTTCAATTGTTGGATTTATTATTGAGTTTGTTTTCTACAAATTATTCTTCTTTATTCAAGATGAACTTGAGGTCGAGTTCTTTTGAAGTTGAAGAGACTGATGTAGAACGAAGGGGGGTCGTTTTCCGACGAAAAATAAAGATTGGAAAACCGTTTGATCGTGGCAAATTATTTCCCGACATCTAAGTTCGTTGGGCTTCCAGAAAACTGTTTTAATTATTTTTTGATTTTTATTTTAATTAATTTGTTTTAGACTTTTTTATTTTAATCCATGGGCTTTTAGGTTTCATTGTTAGTTGCCCTAGGGTTTGTTAGTTGTATTTGATAACCTTGATTTTATAAAAAAAAACCTTTTGACTTTATCTAAATTTCTAGTGGATTTCATAATCCCTCGTGGATTCGAGATCAAAAACAGGTTGGTGGATTCCAATCTCCTATCCTTTTATTTTCCACTGCATCATTTCCTCTCCACGTTGTGTGGTGCAATCCTATGCAGCTAACACAGATCATAACCAGAAAAAAAAACGAGAAAGCATCGTCAAATCCAAAACCAAAAATTAGGAATGGCCAAGCAATTTGTTATGCCTCCATGTGCTGAAAAGCACTAACCTATGCTTCAATACATCCATAAGCTACTTCATGCGTGTGAAAGGAATTGGAATATGATCTCTTTATATCTGTGATAACAGCTTTTGAAACTGTATCAAATCTTTCGGTTACCAGTTGTGCTGATTTAATGGAACTTTGGTCTCTCTGTACTGTGTACTGTGTACATCTACAAAGAATCACCAAGGGGTTAGGCAAACCTTCATGCACACGTAGCCGGTAGACCTTTTAGAAAAGAGTTATTCGTTTCCTTAAGAACAAGGATTAAGATACTACTAATGCTCTCTCTCTCCCTCTCTCTCTCTCTCTCTCATATAGAAGATATTAAAGTGAATCAACTAGTTAATCACTACTAATATCTGGCATTAGCGAGCAAATCAGGCACCAAGTTCGGTTAATATTTCTAAACAAACTATATCTTATACTTTATAAAAGTTCTGTGTTGGATTACAGCACTGATTCATATTATTTTAGGAGCCATATGTGTATGTCTTCTATATATTAGATTATCATTTGTTCATTATATCCTTTGCACTACTCACGGGGGACTCATCCACCAATATAGTGATAGCACCAAGAACATATATATGCCTTGGTTTTTACTCGATGTCTCAATCTCCAGATTTCAATATCTCAGAAATATAAGATCTTACACAGTTACACGTCAATATACAGTTTAAGTTGGAGCTTTCATTAGCTATAGAGGCTATGTTTGATAGTTGAATACTGAAGAAACGTCGAAACAAGATTAAAACTATGTATGGTAATCAAAGCGCGACATACCCTCTGCTATAGGTGTAATCGAAGCAAGATTACACATAGGTTCCTCTCTTTTTTATTCCACTCAACAATGTCGAAGAATTATGAGAGCAAAAGCTAACAACAAGCTCTTTAATCAATCAAACAGTTCTCATCCGCAAAACAATAAGGAGATACAATCATACACATGCATGCTTGTTACGTGGAGCTCTTTCTTTAATAAAGAGAATATATCCTAAACTATACACACATAGTTTTAGCTTAGCAATATTCCTAATTACGTACCCAGATTCATTAGCACAATCAATCTAGAGCCAACTGATCAAAGAAGCTAGTCATACATGTTAAGCATGCACCTGTAATCAAACAAACAGATTCATAGCTCATTCATGCTAGCGAGCACAAACCTTGGCAAATCATTTCGCTTCTAGCTAGTTTGATCTGTGTAAGATGAAGGCATGAACCCAGAATTGTTATGTCCATCGAAAACAGTCAACTGCATGTATAAAAAGTTTCTACACAACAATTAACACTAATCTTAAGTTTTAGTTAATTTGGAAGCAGGGGAAAAGTAGAGGTACCTGACAAACAAAAGTAACCAATATGCACCAATCAAACTTCACAAAACTTTTGAAAAGTCACCCTCCCAAATAAAGTTAAGCACAAAGTAGAGTATGTGAGGAATCCTAATTACCAAAGTAACCCCATTTCACCCACTATATAAGCCAGTAATTTGCAATTGTTAATGGTCAGGCAAATGAAATTAAATCTCCATGTTTTCAAACATTGACCTCTGAACCTACCCCTCATCAGAAATAATTACCTCTAGTCCCTTTGGGAAATATATACTGGTCTAATTAACCCCAGTATCATGGATCCCATTCCCATCAAGATTCTGAAGTTTCAAGCAATCCACAAGCACAAGAATCATCAAGATCAACCTTTGATCAATCTCTTCTTTTATTGCATGGCAGCCTTGACTTGTTGTCTTTTTTGTTCCAGCCCTGTGTGGTTTCCATCATTTGTTTCTTCCATGAAGGGGTTTTTCCTTAGTTCTGTGCAAATGATGGGCTCAGTCTTCCTGAGCTCCAAGTTTGTGTTCATCTTAGGCAACCTCATTGTTGTTGCCCTTGTAGGAGAGTCCAAAATCTTTTCCATAGTATCTTCTGCACTTAATATTCATGTTGAATATGAGGAAAATATCAAAAGGTGCCAAAGGTTTCAGCCCACTTCAACCTACAAAGAGAAGGAACCCGAAAAGGTGAACTGTGTTGTTGAAGAAAGGGAAGTACTGCAAAACTCTCTTGTGGATGAAAGGGTACTACTGAAGATGAGCTCTTGCGGAGATGGAGATGATCAATCTATAGAAGTAAAGGGATGCAAGGAATTAGTAGTGGATGAGGTGAAAGAGGATATAGATGACGAAGACGAAGATCTCTATTTGCCTGAGGAAGAGCAGTTCAATAGAAGAGCTGATGATTTCATTGCAAGGGTCAATGAAAGAAGGAGATATGAACTGCTACTTTGTAATGGTGAATAAAGGAAATTGACTGGTTTAGATTTAGGAGCATGCATGGCCATTGAGCTTCACACTACAAGTATTGCATGCTCTTTAACTGTAATGTTAAAGTGAAAGCATCCGACCCAAAGTTCATCGATAATGGGTGGAGATGATCCTATATTCCTATATATGATCTGTTTTAATGTAAAACGAATAGTTCCACGCGCGTGTGGGACTTTTATCTTCAGAAGAACTCCTGCTGTCATGTGTTTAACTGTTTATGACAATGATCGAATGGCCACTTAATAACAAGCTAGGAGAGACTGGTTTTCCAAACAAAATCCATTGCTTCTTCTTCTTCTTCTTCTTCTTCAGTTCTAAGTTGAATTCTCATATATTCTGATTTTTGGAAGCTGAAGATCGAAGTGGTAGAGACTAGAGGGCTAAGAGGAGTAGGAACTAGGAACATAACAATTTGAATTATCAATACTATAAGTTTTGGACAAAAATAATCAACTTTAAAAGCATTTACATCACAAAGAGAAATTGGGAAGTACGTGGAAGACAATGGTATCAGGATTGGCAGTAGCAACTAGAGAGTAGTACGTCAAGCTGGCAAGGGCATATGAACATGCATGGTTAGAAAGGCATTAATCCTCACAATATTCCAGCAATCACACAAACCCTAATTCCTAAACCCCATTCACACAAACCAATATCTATAGATAGATTAACACAACATCAGTATCAACATTGTCTGGTATCATTCAAAATCGTCGGATTTAATGACTCTTGGCTCTCTGTAGAATCTAGCTAATTAAGTTAAAAACAACATTCTCTTAACATTCCAACTATGAAAGATTAATATGTTTACTAAACACATAATGAAGTCAGCTTTGAGTAAGGATATCTGAATCAAGAAAATATATTAGTGTAGTCACTATATTATGTTAATTTGGTGAGGACTAGGACAACATCAGTATTGACATTGTCTAGCCTTTTTCCTATAATTAAACCTCAACATCTTCTGGGTGAGAGCTGTATGAGAACATAACACTTTGTAGTCATTGTGTAGTGGTGATTAGTGGTACCATAGGTAGTTTTCTAAAGTAGGACTTGAAGTAAATTGTCAATTATTACCTCACCTGGTATACAGTAAGGGATTATGAAAGTCATGTTGCCCTTATTGTCAACTAAGACAATGATTTGTCATGCTCCTCTCTTTCATCCTCTACTGTGTTTCACAAAATCATTTCATAAATTACCACTCATGTCATAAGTGTATCCGCCATGACATCCGCCAGTAATAAGGCGTATAAGTAATTGTAATGTTATTACATTGCATGACAAATTTGGGCTCATCATATATTCTAAATTTCTAAAATGTTGAACATGTATCTTTTAATCCGTTAGGATAAATTTATACCCAAAACAAAAAAAAGTGACAACTTGTTTGGGCTCATCACTGCAAAGAAATAAATAAAACTTGTTTAGGGTGATATAGATAGTGAGGAGAGCCCAAGGGCTAATGTAGGGAGTGAAAAGGAGAGCACAAGCCACAAGGCACTGGAAAAAAAACAAGGAAAAGAAAGCGGCAAAACTAGGAGTGTCTATCTGTACAATAACGTCACCCTATCTCCTCTACGTGTCCCAAGTTTACACTGCAACACTGCCACCACCTTCTTCCTTCTAGCACTTGCTATAAAATCCCCGAGTCCCCAGCTCTATCTTCAACATTTCAGTTTTCAAACTCCGTGTTTATCATCTACAGAAGCTCAGCTTTGTCCAAAACCATGTTGGGTCTTATCCACACCTTCCTGAACCTCTCAGCTCCCCCCTTCACCTTCTTCTCCCTCTTGCTTCTCCTACCGCCGCTTTATCTCTACAGGTTCTTCACCTCTCTTTTGAGCACAATCTTCAGCGAAAATGTCTCCGGCAAGGTCGTCCTCATCACTGGTGCCTCCTCCGGAATCGGCGAGGTAAACACTTTAGCTGGTAGGTTTTGTGAGGTTTATTATGATCCATTGATGATGTTAAGTTGTTTTTTTGGGCTGTAATTTGGTGTATGCAGCACTTGGCTTATGAGTATGCAAGGAGAGGGGCACGATTGGCCCTTGCTGGCAGAAGAGAAAACGCACTGAGGGAAGTCGTTGATCAAGCAGTTAACTGTGGTTGTCCGAATGCTATTATGGTTGTGGCTGATGTCTCAAAGGCTGAGGACTGCAAGAGACTTGTTGATGATACTATCAACCACTTCGGAAGGTGTAAGTACATATGCGGCTCATAAGTTTGCTTCCTTTTGTTTTCTTTCCAAATTGTAACAGCTAGGATATATTAGCTTCCTCGAAGTAAGAAAGAAAAACTTGTTAAGTTAGATGAGTATTTATGGGTTTTATCTTTTTGGGCATCTTTATAAATGGTGTGTGTGTGTGTTTGATGCAGTGGATCATCTGGTGAATAATGCTGGGATAACTGCTTGTAGCATGTTGGAAGAGGCCACCGATATCACACATTTCAGATCCGTAATGGTAAGCGTCTATATAAAACGCCATATATGTATGTCTCACCAATAGTTCTTCCTCAGTTTTTTATTAGTGGGTAGTAGCTAGATAATCGATGAATGATCACATGAGTCTGATGCAAGTGAGTTTACAAATAGTACAGAAGTTATGATGTCTTGTCTAGTGTACGTGTGAGTCTAGTAAGAGGAAGTAGTACTATGTAATATATTAACAGTAATCAAAACAGTTGGAAGATATAATCATATAGCAGCCAATTTAATAAGTTGATCCAAACCTGGTTTCTGCAACTTGACACTTGCAGGATACAAACTTCTGGGGATCCGTCTATACTACTCATTTTGCAGCTCCACACCTCAGAAACAACAAAGGTAGAATAGTGGCGATTTCTTCCGTTAATTCATGGTTGCCTGTGCCAAGAATGAGCATATATAATGTAAGTGCTTTTATTGCCATAATGTTCTTTTGCTGTACCACTAATTCTGTCTTGTATGTAAGTGTATAACAAATATGGTTATACTGACCAGGCAAGTAAAGCAGCTATATCGAGCATGTTTGAGACGCTGAGGGTTGAACTGGGGCCAGAAGTTCATATTACAATCGTGACTCCCGGCTACATTGAGTCTGAGATGAACGAAGGCAAATACTTGTCAACCGAAGGCAGGATGACCGTAGATCAAGAAATGAGGGATGTAAGCTACCTTCCCTTTCGCTTCCCTAAAATTTCATGAATAAATAGTGTTCCTCTTGCTAAAAGTTCAAACTGTTTTTTCTTTCTGTTTGGATGACTAGGTTCAAGTCAGCGCTATGCCAGTTGAAAGAGTGCAAGACTGCGCGTATGCAATTGTGAACGGTGTGTGTCGTGGGCAGAGGTGCTTGACAGAGCCAAGATGGTGGAATGTCTTGTATATGTGGAAGGTGTTCTGCCCTGAGCTATTTGAATGGGGTTTCAAATTTTCACACATGGTTAGGCCAGGTGCTCCAGCTAGAGAATCAGCTCCCAGCAAAAAGATTTTGGACTACACTGGCGTGAAGAATGTCATGTACCCTGATTCCCTCCACAATCCTGAGATCAAGACAGATTGAAGCATCTGTGTTATGGTTTTCAGTTATCTATAAACGTGTCCTTTCTGTTTTTGTTTTTCTAGCTCAGTTTTGTATATAGGCAAGCTCTTTGGGTTCTATCTGTAGATTTATCTTCAATAAAGAGGATTGGATGTGCATGTGGGTCTAGTGGTTGCGTCTTGTATGTGATGTTTCATGTATAAATTAATAAAAGTACATTAAGCAGTGTATTTGAATAGATGAAGCTACTAGTCACTACTGCTGCAATTAGGCAAGTTAAGCCAACAAAATAATTGAGATTTGAGAAACATGCCCGGAAGCACCTCATCTTTCCTAATCGTAATAGGACTATCCAAAACACTGCAAGAACTAGAGCATCAGTCCACTCGTGTATTTCATTAGCGAATTTTTTGTGTGGCAAGGCTTGCATTTTATGGCATGTGCTTGTTCTACAATAATCGGTATTAGAAATAGGGGCGCGCACTATCTGTTAACATGTTTCTCACTTAACCTCGTCTCCCTATTATCAACGATACTTGCACACAAACAAAGGTGGAATTTTACAGTAACCTTACTAGGATTTCTTCAAGTGTTTTTCATCATAAATTACTGACAAGTTCAGAGATGATAAGTTCAAAGGAGAGCTTAGAAAGTCCCAAGGGCCACATAAACATAGCGAAGGAAGACATGAACAATAGAGCATGTTTATGAGGGAGGAGCAGACACAAAACAACTATTATGGATTAGTTCGTTAAACCTAGCGGGGTTCTCTTGATTGGGCTTCACTTAATGAAGGCCCAGTTGAGCAATCTTTCCAAATTTTCATCTTGGCCCAGTTCATGATCTAATTAAAAGAAAACGTTAAACAAAAAATCATTTCAGCGAGATAGGCGGTCCTACGTGGCATGGGCCATAACAGGTCTGGTGGTCCACACCGTTTACAAAGAATTACGAAAAACAAAATGAATAAAAAAAAATTTCAGCGGGCTGCCGGAAAAAACGTGTGGCTTGCCGGTCTACGTGCCGCGGGCAATAGCGGGTCGGTAGTCCACGTTTAAAAACAAGCCCAGAAAATCGAACTCGAAAATCCACGCTTCAATTATCTCACTGGGTACAAAAATGGGATTGTCCGCTGCTACGTATGCAAGCACGGACCATAGTATAAGTTTCTGGGCCTATGTTAATTTTTAAACATAATTAGGTCATCCAAGCTATATTATTTGATTATAGCCTATCTATATTTTTAGATGAAATGAAATTCTAATGAATTAAATTGCTATATTTTTGGTGTTTTCTTGGCAAAAAAATAGAAAGATTTTGGTACACTAATAAAAACTAGGCAATAATCAGCTTTAAAATGGTTAACATTGCTAGCATCATTTTCTTCTTCAATTCTTTCATACCATGTAAATGTTAGATTATAGCTCTATGAGTTTGAATGAGAATACTCTGATAAATTTGGTATCTAACATGATAAAAATTTCAGAATTGATATATAAATATGTTTCAAATTTCAACATAAATATGTGTAGTCCCTAGTCCAACCAAATTTATAATTCTGGCTCCGTCCCTGTATATAACAGAACCAAATCATAGAAATCTCAAAAGAGAGGCCATGAACTAAATAACAAAGAGAACCAACGACAAGAGTATGAACTTATAAACACAGCAGCAGCCAGCAAGAATGTATGGACATGGCACTGATGGCAGACACCACCATTGTGCATAAAGTCCGGCCAAGATATATACGAGAGAGAGGGCAGGGGCGGATCCAAGGTATAACAACATGGGACTCAAGTCCCACCCAAATATCTTGAAGAAAAAATTATTTGATTATAAGTGTTTTGCTTTCTCTTAATGATATCTTGATTGCAAAGTTTTTATCCGATCTAAGGGAGAATAGGCCTGATAAAAACTTTGCAAAGTTTAGACCTTTCCACTTGCCCAACTAATATTTCATTTGTTGCAAAGTTTAGACCTCTCGAGTTGCAAAGTTTTTATCTTGCAAAGTTCTTAAGTCCACTTTAGACCTCTCCAGTTGCCCAACTAATATTTCATTTGTTTTTAATATATAAAGGGATAAATCAACCACATCTCTAGACGATTGAGTGATTGAATTAACACTAGATTTCATTGTTTTCTCGACCCCTTCCCTGAAAGAAGTTCCGTGCTCGATGATTAGTCTTCATCTCATTTGTAAATATTTAGTAAGATGCATATACATCTATATGTTTTGGATTGCATTGACATGTTATTTAGCTTATTTTATTTTACATATACACAGTTTATAGATGTTTTGTATAAGCATGCAAGGGACAATGCTCGCTACGGCTCTCTGTCTGTGTGTACTTTTTTTCACTCGTATAGTCAATTTTTTTAATGAAAAATTCAAGTCTCACTATGTTTAAATTCCCGAATCCACCCGTGAGTGAGGCTATGAATATGAATCACAAGCTGCTGAATGTAGTAGTGCCTCTACTAACACTCGCTGGATTGGTTTTCTTTCTCCCATCCTTTTTTTATTTACAAGTTTATTCGTTTCGTATATCGCTCTAAATCCATTGCAAACATCTCTGAAAAAGTTATCCTCATCACCGGTTCGGAGCATATTCAAGAATCGACGAGGTAACTGATTCATAGCCTATATGTAAACGAACACTTCATTATATATATGTCAGTCGATCAGATACTTTTCTTAATATCTTTGTCCACTTGATCTCTTTCCATGGACGATATATATATGTTGTGGTTCTACAATCACAGACTCATCCTTGTTAATGTGTGCGAGCGACAAGCGTGGTCCGTGGATCATTCATGTACCGATATTGTCCTAACTTAACCACATTTAAGGTGTTGGGTTTTAATCACAAAAGTTCTCTGTACAATTAGAAATGATTCACCCACATATATGTTATATTTTATTTTTCACTTTTCTGATATGGGATCTCTCCTCTTCAACACTCTCCCTCACGTGCAACCTAATTTTTAGATCTGCATGTGAAACTGATTAAGAAACTGAACTCGGCCCTCATGTTAATCGAAAGAACTCCAAACTCTGAAAGAACTCTAAACCAAACTCTGAAACTTAACCAAACCATAGCCATGACCTCTGAAAGAACGCACCCGGGCTCATGAGAGAAGCAATTGGAAAGGGACCTGCTCTGATACCTTGTCAAAGTGCGAGCGATAAGTGTGGCTCGTGGATCATCCATGTACCGATATTGTCCCAATTTAACTATTTTTAAGGTGTTGGGTTTTAATCACAAAATGTCTCGGTATAATTAGGAATGATTCACCCATATATATGTTATATTTTATTTATCACTTTTCTGATGTGGGATCTCTTCTCTCCAACCATCCTTCTATTTCTAGCATGTAAACAATGATAGAAAAACGTTTCATTGATTAGATCTCGTGTCATGAAAATGAGCAAGTACGCCAAATAAAAAATGGGCATTGCTATAGGGCCTTAATAAGGCCTAAAATTTATGGCCTTAATTCTATGTGACATGTCATGTTATATAGACACTTCATTAATTTTAAAAATCATGTCATATCATCCATATGTAAAAATACAATCGTATCCTTTTCAAATATGAATTAGGCAATAATTATATCAAAGTATTGTTTCATCTACATGATTTAGTTACCTTTTCATCGTGTTTGATTTAGTTACCTTACATGAATTATATTAAATTTATTTCTTAAAGGAGTCTAACACTATAATAATTTAAAATTATGAAATTAATAAATTTTGTGAATCAAAATTTTTAATTCTTTATTATTTTTTCTATTACTAGGACAAGCGTGTCACGTGGATCACCATTGTACCGATATTGTCCCAACTTAACCACCTTTAAGGTGTTGGGTTTCAATCACAAAAGATCTCAGTACAATTGGATATAGTTCATCCACTTATAAGTTATATTTTATTTTTCCATTTTCTGGTGTGTTATCTTTCCTCTCTAACACATCCCCTCAAATGCAACCTAACTTTTAGGTATGCACGTGTAATTTGATTTGGTCCAATTCCCACATCGGAAATCGGTAATTTGATTCGGAATATGATTTGGTCCAATTTCTATTTCAGAAATTGGGATATGCGGTGCAAGGCCCACTGCAGACACTTGGTATGATATGAAGCCAAATGTTTTTTTATGAACCCAATTTGGGCCCATTATGTTGAAAGATTTTCCTCCGTTACGTTGTGAGAAGTAATTAAAGAGGGACTCGCTCTGATACCAACTTGAACTGGGACAAGCGTGGCTCGTAGATCACCATTGTACCGATACTGTCCAACTTAACCACCTTTAAGGTGTTGGGTTTTAATCACAAAAGATTTCGGTACAATTGAATACAATTCATCAACTTATAAGTTATATTTTATTTATCTCTTTTCTGATGTGAGGTCTTTCCTCTCTAACAAATAAGGCCTAGCATCATTTTCCATAAAAAATTATCCAAAATGATACAAGTGATCAGTTAACACTAAATAATTTGCAATACGTACAACTACTCCAAAGCATTTAGCTTATGAGTATGATAGGAGAGGAGCTCGTTTGACATTGGCAGCAGAAGAGAGGACCGTCTTCGAGCAGTGCCGAATAAAGCTCGAAGGTTAGGATCTCCAGATGTCATTTTGATCCTAGGTGATGTTTCCAAGCTTGAAGACTGCAGTACGTAGAACTACTCCAAAGCATTTAGCTTATAAGTAATATCTGCTATCGAACTAGGGTCTAGGAATATATATATATATATATATATATATATATACATGTTTTGTCCTATTTTAATTAATTTATAGATGAATTGGTTTCATCCATATATATAACAGTGGACCATTTGGTTAACAATGCGGGGGGTTACACAAGCTGGATTGTTTGAAGATGGTAATGAGTTCTCTACTCCGAAATCAATTATGGTATGGTAATATTTTGCATGCACGTACCGGATCGATATACGTACATCTTTGCACTCACATCATATTTACTTTACTACTACAATTGATTTGCAGGACATTAATTTCTGGGGGTCAGTGTATTGCACCAAATTTGCAGTTCCATTCTTGAGAAAAAGCAAAGGCAAGATTGTTGTGATCTCTTCATCTGCAACATGGTTTTCTACACCAAGGTTGAGTTTCTACAACGTAAGAAATGTCCGGTCTCAATATAGAACATGTATTTATGTTATTAATTTCTAGCTGATTGCTTTAGTTTGATAAATTAATTAACAAGAAGCTGATGTGATTATTGGCAAGCAAGGCAGCCCAGACGTGCTTCTTTGAGACATTAAAGGTATAGACTTAGGTTCTGATTTGGGGATTACGATTGTGAGTCCCGGAGTGGTTCAGTCTGAAATGACAGAAACCCCGGAATTTCAATCTCATCATCACATGTAAGTAAATAGTTAATTGTTCTGGTATATATCTTAGTAGAACATATATGTATATCATCAGTGTCAGTGTTGCATATGTTTTATATGTAATATAAATTACATTATTGTTGGTTAGGTTAATTCAGACATGATACCGAGTCAGTCAACAGAAGTGTGTGCGAAGGCAATAGTGGACAGTGCTTGCCGTGGAGACATGGACTTCACGGAGCCGTCGTGGATTCGGTTCTCATTTTGGCTTAGGGTTTTCTATCCTCAGCTACTCGAGACCATTACTCATTCCGACTCGATCAAAAGGCCAAGGACTACTCCCGTAAGCAAAGGAAATTAGTAGAAACGTTTTATTTCTTATCAATGTAAAAGAACTAAGTAAAACTCTCTATTCGATCGAATCGTATTAATTAGATCGAATATGGAAGTTCTAGAACTGTTTATCTTGTCAGTTCAAGAAATGAAAAAGACTCACAAATGAAGGAAATTAATTCTGAAGCAGATATATTTTTTTAGAAATTTAGCTTTTATTGTCCATATATAGAGATATATATAGAGATCTTTCAAGCGGTGCTGATAGATGAGCTCACCCGAAATTTATAATACGTGTTGCTCCTTCTCCATGCAACGTTGCTACGTTGCGGAACTCTGTCTAGATCTTATATATTAATTCATTTTGGATACCAATAAAAAGCAAAACGTAGTAAACCTCCTGCTCTAGCTAGCGCTCTATTTCTTTGGAAATCAAATAAACAATAGCTATGGATATCATTAACACACTACTGAACATTGTGCTTCCTCCCATCGGTCTCACCTCGCTGCTCTTCTTTCTGCCACCATATCTGTTTTTCAAGTTCCTCCTCTCAATCATAAAGCCGCTGTTTCGCGAAAACGTGGCCGGAAAAGTCATACTCATCACCGGAGCATCCTCTGGCATAGGCGAGGTATACATATATACATAAGTATCATAACTCTATATAATCATCCATTTACCTATTGTTGGTTTTGATTATTCTTGAAGCATCTGGCGTACGAGTATGCTAGAAGAGGTGCTTGTGTAGCTCTTGTTGCCAGAAGAGAACACCGACTCCAACACGTTGCCAACAGAGCCGTGTTGATTGGCTCCCCAGATGTTCTCATCATTCCTGCAGATGTTTCCAAGGTAGAAGATTGTAAACGCTTTGTTGATGTGACAGTAAATCACTTTGGACGCTGTAAGTCCTATAGACTATTCTAGACTATATCATCAATAGTTCTATCCCTTTCAATTGTTATCTTCTCAGTTTACACATATATATCATATTTTAGTACTTATGCTTAATCACAGTGGATCACGTAGTGAATAATGCTGGGATTGCTCCCATCTGCATGTTTGAAGAAACCGCTGATGTTACTAACCTAGCGCCAGCCATGGTAATTACCCTACCCACTCATTTTCACACACCAACATTTTGTTAAGTGACTGCAAATCAAGGGAAGTATGAGGAGACAAATCCAGATGCTTGTTAGTTGTAACTGTGAAAAGTGAGTGATCAACTTTCTTTGACAGGACGTCAACTTTTGGGGTTCAGTATACAGCTCTTATTTCGCTATTCCTCACCTTAAACAGAGCCAAGGGAGGATTGTAGGGATTGCCTCCGCTGCTGGATGGTTGCGCACACCACGACTAAGCATGTATAGTGTAAGTTTTAACAGTAAACTTCAACACCAAGCTTGGTACTCTAATCTCTCACTGATAGTTCTAAACTTGTAATACTAACTTGGTTCAGGCCAGCAAAACAGCAGTGATAAGCTTTTATGAGACTTTGAGAGTGGAAAATGGAGACGAAGTTGGAATAACAATTGTGACTCCAGGACTAACCGAGTCAGAAATGACTCAAGGCAAATTCTTAAACAAGGAAGGCCGGTTGGTATTAGATCAAGAACTGAGAGATGTAAGCGCCTTTTTTGGTTAATGGGATAGTTGTGGTAATTCAATTTCTCACTACTATACTCATTGACTTCTGGTTTTGATTACTGTTTAGGCTGAAATGAGCATAATGCCGGTATTGCCTGTCAAAGAAGCCGCAGAAGCTATTGTGGACGGTGCTTGCGAAGGAGTTAACTACTTGACAGTACCAGCTTGGGTTAAGCAGTCAATTTACTGGAAGGTGTTTTCACCTGAGGTACTGGAGTGGTGTAATCGGATTCTACTAATGAGCCGTTCAGGAGATGAGACAGATACATTGGCCAAGAAGATCCTGGACCTTTCTGGCTTAAAGGATTTGGTGTATCCAGACACAATTCAATCTCCTCAGATCAGAGAGCACTGATGAAGGGCTACATATTCTGAATAAGCACATCTTTCTGGTCCAAATAATGTAAGCACATATTGCAGTTACTAAGGAATCACACTAGAGATTTCCTACTTTACAATCTTAATGTACAGCCTACAGTCTTGAGCTCTACTACTGTAGTTAAGCTATTATATAAGAAGCTAGGAATCCTAAGATAGTGCCAACCAAATTTTAGATGAGGAAATGGCTAAGACAAGATTTCAGAACCGGAAACCTTTCCTATTATACAAACAAGAACAGCAATAATACTGCCTAAACTTAGCTGTATTCGGCAATCAGGGAAGGACAGCCCTGATTCATCTCAAGGGCAACTGGAAGACCAGAGCCTTTACTCATCTATATGAGCGTTATCCCCTGAAACATTCATGTCCCAAGATAATGTAGAAGACTGAACTGACAACAAAGAATGTAAAACTCAACTAGCAAATTGGGTATTACCTCGAAGAGGAATCGAAATGTGATAAGAAAACTTGAGAGTGCTTCATATTCTGCTTCATATTTAGACACTATCTATGGAAGAAAGACCGGCGTTAGACATCCACGGGGAGTTCGGATTCCATCTTAAATTACATATGTAATTATATCAATTTGACTCATTTCATTGAAACTTACAAGATAAATTTAATCAAGGTGTTCATATTCATAAACCAAATAATTTCATAAGAATTCCTCAAACATAACCTATATCTGCGGCAACAACCTATCAAGATACAATTCCACTAAAATTATCAATCATCTGTTAAATACTTAATATCGAAAGCATGAATATTTTTACCAAACAATAAGAAAAGCAGAACTTATGAAATAGATTATCAAATACCCATCAATCGAAATATAAAAAGAAAATAAAATTAAACAACCAAAATTAAATTTACATTGAAGTTCATTGTTGAATCGAATTAATAAAAATCACGTAGACAATCCAATATTTCTCCCCTAGTCTTAATTAGCTAGAAGATTAGTTCTCCATAATAAAAATTTACCAACAAAATAAAAATTGGAACAGAGTACAGATGATGTTGGGAAGCGAAGATGAAGCAACGACCGAGAGGAAGAGAGAGAAGATGAATGAGAAGATGAAAGAGAGAGCTCCTTTTATATCCCCCTAATCTTTTTTAGAATTAAAAAATATAAGAGTTTTAAGAAGATGAATGAGTGGCGCATGTGAGGGCTGCCTCTCACTATCTCCCTTAATTATATAAATCACTAGTTTGACCAAAGTCAAACTAATCACCATCAGTTAGTACACATTCGGCAACCCTTTTAGATTTTTAATTGGTTTGATCCATCACTTAGATATCAGACCTATAAATTCAAGCATATAAAATAATTAAATCAATTTAAGTCAATAAAAATCAAATAATTAAGTAATGACAGAGATATAATATACGATTTAGACCACTTATCAATCTCACACATATAACTTAGATATCCACAAAATTTCATACAAACTCATTGTGTCTCAAACTTCAATAAAAGATTCATTGAAACACTCTCACATTATGAGAAAAACTGAAAAACTAAATAATATTATGCCAAACAAAAGGACGGTTGTTCATGAGGCTGCTAACTTTCACCAGAAATGTCCATTTGCTTGATGTTTTTGGGTAAACAAATGATCTTTTTTTCAAATTGATTTTTTGTATAGATGATCTTAATTGGTTAATTAAACTTTTGAACAGCTAAAATTATGATATACAATGGTAAAAACATGTAAATAAGGAAGAATTTAGACTCACACGTTAATACTAGTATTAACGTAAGTATTTTCCTATATCACGCTCTCTTTCAAGCGGTGCTGATTGATGAGGTCACCCAAACATTTATAATATGTGTTTCTTCTTCTTCATGCAAAGTTGCTACGCGAAATTCTAAAATCTAAACCTTGTTGTAGGAAATATGACATGTGCGTGTGTGCACTTGGTCTTATGCCAAGGTTAATAGATCCATATAGATTCTTATTTTATTGGACCTAGAGTTAGCCCACGGGCCTTGTGAGTTGCCCTAGTTGTAGTAGGATCCAAATGGGCTTAGCCCATGATGTAATATTGTACTACATGTACTACATTCTATATATGGCTCATGTAACCCTTATATAAGTGGCCTCTTGATGAAATATACAACTTGAGTTCTCTCTCATTTCTCATAGAACATGTTATCAGCACTTGTCTCTAACCTTACAGCAGAAAGCCGACGCCCCCCACCGCTGCGCACCCCTGGGCACCATCGTTGGGCACTGCCGCGCACTGACTGCACACATGCTTGTGCACCTGCCTGCGCACCCCTGTGCACCCTCTGCGCACCTGCTGCACTCTAAAAACGGGTTGTAATTCTTGGGTTTAATCTTTGAAAGATTTATGTTTTCTATATCATGTAAATATGACTAACCATATGTGTTTGTTTGTTTCATGAAACAATGACACCATGAATTACAATGGAATTCCATGAGCATTTGCGACTGCACATAAGGTGTTCGAAAAAATTTTCCAAGAGCACCAGGTACCGGTCGCCGCATGGATTCGAGCATAAAAATTTGGAGCAGCTGTCACATCCCGGACCATCTCCGCCGTAGCACGATATTGTCCGCTTTGGGCCCACCGGCCCTCAAGGTTTTGTTTTCAGGAGCTCTCAGAGCAACTTTCCAGGGGTCACCCATCATGGGATTGCTCTAAGCTTAGCAAGCTTAACTTCGGAGTTCTCATCCCCTCCAAAGCCACTGAGCTCCCAAAAGGCCTCGTGCTAGATGGGTGTCACCGATGTACATATATTGTACATCACCCTCTCCGTTGGTCGATGTGGGATGTTACATCCACTCCCTTAGGGGCCCGACGTCCTCGTCAGCACACTCGCACCCCTCGGCAGAGTGGCTCTGATACCAATCTGTCACATCCCGGACCATCTCCGCCGTAGCACGATATTGTCCGCTTTGGGCCCGCCGGCCCTCACGGTTTTGTTTTCAGGAGCTCTCAGAGCAACTTATCAGGGGTCACCCATCATGGGATTGCTCTAAGCTTAGCAAGCTTAACTTCAGAGTTCTCATCCCCTCCAAAGCCACTGAGCTCCCAAAAGGCCTCGTGCTAGATGGGTGTCACCGATGTACATATATGGTACATCACCCTCTCCGTTGGTCGATGTGGGATGTTACAGCAGCTTATATATATGCAGTCTATTTGGCAGACTAGCAAGTAAGCCTTAAGTTTTATGTTTTTTCAAAGTTGCTAAACTCGGGGAGGTTCATCCTTCCTTTCCCCCATCCCCTTTCATGTTTGAAATTTGGTGTGTGCAGGTCAAATCTCAATTATGTTATTGGGTCCGCGTTGTTTGGTATCCAACACTGAGATGATTAGATTAAAGGGGTAGCATTGAGCACCCGCATTTTGGACAACGTTCTACATTTTTCGATTAAAATGGTAGCTTAGAGCACCCGCGTTGTTGGACAACGTTCAATATTTCGATGAAAGTGGTCGCTTAGAGCACCCGTGTTGTTGGACAACGTTCAAAGACAAACTAATAAAGCATTGTTTTGTGAATTTTATCGAGTCTCATAACAGCTTTGTATGCAAAGAGTAAGGTAACATTCTTCTCATATTTGCGCTATACGCGCACCTGCCTGGCATTGTGCACATTTGATGTGCACCAGTTGTCGAAGGCTACTGAATGACACCAGGGGTTGTGCATGTTTGATGTGCACCAGTTGCAGGTTGCAAATGAATGAAACCAAGCACCATTAGGCGCCATGCACATCACTGTGCAATGGATGCCGAGTACTGCCAAGGGCCACCAAGCATACAAAGAATGTACAAAGAATGTATGGGAAAATCAAATTAAACATGACATCCTTATGATCGTGACTTCACAGTTTTCAGATCTAACTTTAGATGTCTCTGACATTGATGTCATTGAGGAACTACATTTGATTTTCTTTCTAAGACATATGCAAATAGATATCGTATCGATGTCTTTAGCATTTTCAAATTGAGATTTCAATAAAATCGTTGGCGCAATGTTGAGGAATTTTTTATGTTGGATTGAAAGTATTATTTCATTGTCTGCTATAGTTCTATAAGTGTATTCTCAGAATCCTTAGTCTATGACATGATAATGCCGCTCTATGTATCTTAAAAAAAGGGATTAGACCGCAGGCATAGTGGCCTAGGATCCCCCTATGGCATCACTTGAGGTTTTAAAACTCTCTCATGTACAAATTCTGCAAAACAATACCTACAGTAATTTTGCACATATTGGGCAGTAACTTCGTCTGAGCACTGTGATCAGCTCCGGATGAACTAGAACCCAAACCTTATCACTGGAAAGCTCTCTGAGTCTATTTTCCAACGGTTTTCACGGTTCGTTCATAGCCTTTCTAACGAGAGAGTTATGCCAATTTTAGTGAGCAGACGTTAAACTGTCCGAGAAGATTGTTTTTACTCAAGATTGCATTGTATGATTTGCATCCTTGAAGCATAGTCCCTGTGTGACTTTTTGCTTCTGTCTCTACCTTATGTAATAGGTATGGAGATTGAGTGTCTTACAGAAAGAAGGATTACTGATGAGATAAAGGACCGCCAACGGTTACTATCATTGTGAGAATGAACTTTTGTGTATACGTCTCATAAGTGCTAATGAAAGAGCATCGTGGAGAGAAACATGAGTCAATCTACTGGACTATATGTCACTATGATGCAATGTCCAAATCCTATGTTGGTAATAGATGGATTTTGAAACATTGACTCAGACAAGCTATGACATTTAGGTCATTATGGAAGTGATGAGTCATAATGTTGGACATCCATTCTTCCTCTTAAAAATGAAAAAAAATGGATGTAAATGGCAACCCGGGTGACATTTGAGGTCTCTTTGTGCGGTTCTACCGGTCCTCCTCCAATGCGTTATTGGCTTCGGCCGACAATAACTGTTTCGTTTTGTAAAACTTATACACTATGACACAAAAGACATTCTTACAATAAATCCAAAGATGGATTGTGTAGACAGATACAACTAACGTACGGACACTGTTTATGCTTTTATGGTGTTAGTTGAAGTGTTAAACACACGGTCACGTGTTACACAATTGTCTACCAAATGCTGCTTATACTTCTTTGGGCTCAATACCCATTACAAAAAGGGGTTCTCCTCATAGAGTTGAGGACGTACCATTGAGAAGTTTTTATAACCTATTTGGCCTCCCGAAACTCGACTATAGTATAGTCTTGAGATCAGTCGATGTGTACCAATACTCTACTAAGGTTATAATGCATGCAGCATTACTAATTCGTCCACAACTTATCATTATTGAGTTATTGCATGACAACTTGTGCAAGGATTGACATGAAGTTGTAATCCTTGAGCTCTGCAGGATTGAAACGGATCTCCAAGCTTTGAGCTCCGCAATATGCTAAATTGCACTGCCACAGTGCTTAATGATGAGTCATGTGGAATGAATAAGTTCTTAGGTTGGATATGAGTCTCCACCTAAAGTCCGGTTATGTTTACTCATTGACAGACGATCTCTTTAACCGTTATATTGTGAATTGTCACTTTGAAACTTTATTCCCGCCGTTAAGGGGAGATACGAACACCAATGTTCAAGTTGAACGACGTGAATGTCGTGTTTTGTCACCACTAAGTCTCAATATGATCCTAAAAGAACTATAGTGACGAGATCAATGCTGCTTATGTTTGTAAGGAATAATGTCCTATCAAGAGGACCTCCGCATTATAACCGGTCTGTATATATATATATACATATATATATATATATATATATACATACATGGTCCTTCTAATGAGGGATCCCTTTTTTGTTCATTTCTAGGGATAGGCCCACACCATTAGATCTGTTTTTAATGAGTTTGGATGGTTGAGATTAAAACAAAAAACTTAACAGTTACGTCAAACCTACACCACTCAAGATCATTAAAAATAAATCGAAACTTTGGATGTCTTAACGATCACCAAATCACATGAAATTTTAGAGAGGTGATCTACTCATGTAGCCCAACAAACTGAACGGTGGAGATGCTGAAATTTGATCGAGAAGTTAGTGTAATAACTTATCCTTAGAAATAATTAAAAAAATAATCTCTACTATATATATGTATATAGTTGGTTGTAGTTATTCTTGAAGCATATGGCCACACATTAAGGGATGCAGTGGGCCACGTGACCCACTGAATATATTGAAAGGGGCACGGTGAGTTAACATAGAGGTTTTATGCTATTTATTAGGTCCTGTGTTCCAGTTTTGCACAACTTTTTTAGATAGATTTTTTCAATTTTTTTTCTTATTTAAACATGCAAGTACTCTCTCAATTTTGTTTTTCATTTTTTCTTTGTCTTTTCCTTTTGTTTTCTTTTCTTTTAGTCTCAGTACTTGTGTTTATACTCTTTTAATAGATTTTTTCAATTTTTTTTATTTGAACATGCAAATGTTTCTCTCAATTTTGTTTTTCATTTTTTCTTTTTGTGGGCTTTCCTTTTATTTTATTTTCTTTTAGTCCGAGTACCTATGTTTATATAGAGTATAACTATCATCTTTTAGACAATTACACCGTTATTCTATTTATTATTAACTTTTTTTACATATAGTTTTAAGGTATCATCAATTTTAGGTGTTTTTGTTTGTGTGAATGTAATATAACTATATATGGGTGCTCAGTTAAACTCAAATCCTGATTTCGCCACTACATATTGGCATACAAATACGTTAAAAGAGGTGTTTGTGTAGCACTTGTTGCGAGAAGAGAACACCGACTCCAACACGTTGCCACACAGCCGTGTCGATTGGCTCCCCAGATGTTCTCATCATTCCTGCAGATGTATCCAAAAAGGTTGAAGATTGTAAGCGCTTTGTTGATGTGACGGTGAATCACTTTGGACGCTGTAAGTCCTATAGACAGCTCGTATGCTCCCCTTCATTTAATGGTTATCTTCTCAGTTTATACATACGTGTTGTGTTTATTTGTGCTTAATCACAGTGGGTCACCTAGTAAATAATGCTGGGATTGCTCCCATCTGCATGTTTGAAGGAACCCCTGATGTTACTAATATAGCACCAGCCATGGTAATTAATTACAATACCCACTTATTTTCACACATCTTCAACTTTATAGGGATCGCATCCGCTGCTGGATGGTTGCGCACACCACGACTAAGCATGTATATCGTATGTTTTAACAGTATTAAGATTGAGCATGTATATATAGTGTTACCAATTAGCTTGGTACTCAAATCCCTTATTGATAGTTCTAATTCTAAATCCTCTTCAGGCTAGCAAAACAGCGATGATAAGGGGAAAAATTACAGTAAAAAACAAACAATCAAAGTCAAACAAACATCCAAAATTAAGAAATGAAACTACACCCCAATAGTGATGTCGTTGCCATGACCCCAACGAATCCCGGAGTTAAATGCTCCAATGGCGGTACACACCAACCAGATCATGGCACTGCAATCCACAATGTAATTGAAGCCAAAAACCTTTCAGAGAGGGGTCATTCGCAGCAGCAGCCTGCTTTCCGTCGAGAATTATCTGATCCAGCTTAGCCTTATCATGTGTTCGTGGGCTTCGACCCAATATTAGCATCTTCAGTCTTCAGCCTAGTCTTCGTCACACACTTGCTTTTGGAGACCGCCACATCCACGTCACCCTTGCCATTGGAGGCGTCACTCATACTCTTGGTGGACGCGGCCACGATAGCATCTTCAAGGCTTTAATTTACTCGAATATCTTAAATAGACTATACTACACACATTCAATCGTAAATATATAGACTACTCTAAATGATACTAGTTAATATATGCACATATAATCACACAATTGTTACTGATAAACAACTATGTTATTGTGACTTTTATATACATCAATCACACAATTGTTACGGCTAGATAAATATGTTATTGTGATTTTTATGTTGATTTAAAATACAAGACTTACACGTATTTATATGTTTTTGTAACCAAATTCATTTTTCGCTAGGCGGAGACGGGCCAGCAGCTTGGAGGAGCCTAGTCCAATTGACACTTGGTTGTCCCATCTTTAAAAAAGGACTATTGACCAAATACATAATAAAACAAGAATTTAAGACCCACATGAATGGAAAAAAATAGACAGCCCAATTCAATGATTCTTTGCGAAAAAACAATACTACAACCGGTCAGCGCTTCATCATCAGAGCTAGCAGATCGACAATTGCTCTCTCTCTCTCTCTCCTTCTACTTCTCCGACCAGATCTCCGCCTCCACCAGATTGAGGCCAAAGTCTCGTCTTCAATCTCTGTCGGGAAAATGATCGACGCGCCTCTATGTAGCCTCTAGAACCTCCTCTAAGAGCACGACTCTATACTAGTAGAAGACGTTTCCATTGCTGCTAAGCCGCTCACTCAGCCTCCATCTCAGCCGTCAATGTTCACTGCCGGATTGAACGATCTGATTCGGCTTGAGATGCTGCTGGAGGAGGGCGCCGCTCTCTAGGAATGAAGGAGGTACGGTTTCAGAGTCTTTTTAGTTTTGCAAGTGAACGATTATATTTGTAGAGCTACATGTTTAATTTGGATTTTTGTGCAATTCAATTAAAATTATTAGATTTTGAATCGGTTTGATATGTAATTTGGTTGTGCCTTGCTCGTGGAGTCGGACTGAGTGAGCGGTGACGTCTGACTGCTTTGTGGTGGCGTCGGCTTGTGGCTGTGGATTATCAGTTTCATGGGCAATATTGCATTGTTTTATGTTATTACCAGAGGATTTGAGTTGTTGAACATCAATACTGCATTGTTGTATGTTATTACCAGATGATAGTAACCTGGTTATTAGGGTAAATAATTGTTTATTAGTTGTAGTCATTCATTACTAGGGTTTTGTGAATTTTGACTAATTTTTGGGTGGTTACTTAGGGACAGTAACAAAGTTATTGGTGATTATTGGGGTCAGTAAACGAGTTATCGGTGGTTATTGGGGTAAGTAAACGAGTTATTGATGGATAGTAATCGAGGTATCGAGTTACTAGGGGTCAGTAATCGGATTATCCGAGTTACTGGGTGTCAGTAACCGATTTATTGGTTGTTATTAAAGGTTAGAAACTGAGTTACTGAGGGTCAGTAATTGGAATATTCGAGTTACTAGGTGTCAGTAACCGATTTAATGATTATTGGAGGTCTGGAACTCAATTACTGGGGGTTAGTAACTAGAATATCCGAGTTACTGGGTGTCAGTAACCTATTTACTGGTGACCGGAGAAATCTGGTCATCGGAATTCGGCACCGACAATCGATGACCGGAGTCTGACGGTGTTCAGACAAAGTCTTATCTCTTTAGTAAGAGATAAGGGTAAAAATGTCTTGAAAATTATTATTTTAATAAAAATTTGTGTGTTTAGACACAAATAAATGTATCTTTCATTTAATTAGATTTTACAGTCTTATTTTTATTAAAATAAAGTTTGACTTTTATTTTTTTTGTGCAAATGGACATTAATCCAAAAAAATTGCCAAACGCTGATCCAGGCGGGTCTTGTACAACACTTGCTAGTTTCTACTCTCCAACTTCATTGAAAGAGAAAATGAGAAACAAATAAAAAAGTTTTACTCTACTCTACGACCAAAAAATGTTTTACTCTACTCTCTAGTAGTCTAATCCAACGGCTAGAACTAGAAATCCGGGAAAGGTGTACAAAAGCTTTTAGTAAGATGCCCTGTGCAACATAGCAACACATAGTTACTCTATTCTAGTCTATGTTTCTTTCTCTCTAATTGACATGTAGAAATACTCTTGGATACATTTTTAAGATTTGGGAGAAGGATGATCCCTCCATCTAGGGACGCCAGAGTTAAGCGTCTTTTGTAAGACGTCAATCCGCTCTTCTAGAAGAGAATCTTCTTCTTCTTTGATTTCGGCATATTCCTTCTCCATAAGCAGCTCCAGTTCTTCAACATTCTTCATTTTGCAGTGCAACTTCTTCATCTACGGTCATGCCAAAGAAACCAGCAGGATTAGATTGTTATTCATCAGAGATGGCTAGAATTGCAACAGATAGCACGAGAAAAGAGATGGCTAGCAACCACTTGAACGCAAAGAGCATCAATAGGACAGTCAACCGGGATCAGAAGTAAGACAAAAGTTAAACACCTGTGTATCTATTATGGTTGCCGAAAGATGCTCAATCTCTCTATCCTCCTGATCAGCCAGTAATTTTGCACGAGCAGCAGCTGCTCCAAGACCTGTTGCGATGGCAGCTCTAATTTGCAAAGTTGGAGGTATGCCATCTTTTTTCTTCAATGCATCCTGACTCGCTGTAACATAAATTCAAATATGGAGGATTAGGACTGAGATTATGGTGAACAATATTTTAGCAATGAATAGCCATGTATAGTTGGCATTATGGCTTATACCTGATTCAGTTGACCTCTCCTTCATCTCTGAATCTTCTAGTTGAAGGACACTGAAAACAGAAAAGAAATAAGACAAAATTCGGACTTTGATGCCAACATAATACAATAACTAGCAGACTCATGTCTAGAGCATCAACTGGAAAAGCATACAAGTAGATAGATAACCTCTCTGTCTCACAATTTATTGCGGGAGACTGCAAGCCATTAGTAACAAAATCGTCTTCAGCATTAAATATCTCCTTTGAACATGAGGTTTCCTCACAAATTGCAGTAACAGCAGCCTCAGCTGCAGCAGCTGTAATATATGGACCAACCAAGGTTGATAAAGCTGATACCTAATAAAAACAAGCAGCAACAGATTACCATGATCATTCAAAGGCAAAGTTATCAACTTTATTCAGTCAGGTATGACAATATACAGCAATACAAAAACATACAACTTGACAGAAGGAACATATAAAAAAATAAAATTAAAATTAAAAACTTCATTCTTGATATTGCTAGATCATTTTGTGTGGTATTTTCCATCCAAAACATGTCAAACCATTTCAGCCTTAATTTTATTAGTACTGTAGCTAGTATTGAACCAGCATGTGTCTCAAACATTGTTTGTCAACAAACTCTACGAGACTATCTATTGAATCAGAATGGTATTTACCTGTGTAATCAGTGAACTACTAGCATCTGGAAGGGAAGCAACACATTGTCTTTTCAAAGGGGGGCCTTGGTTTGAAGTATCTCCATTCGGCTTACTGTCATTTGCCTGCTGGTAGCTCGGACTCTTCGTCTTGATAGTCTCTTGAACCTCTAATGAAGATAACTGACCTTGTTTTGAATTGCTCAAGTTGCCACTGTGCTTACCTTTTCTGTGACCAGAACCCAACAGAACCTCCCCAAAAGGCAGATCAATAAGCTTCGCAATGCAATCAACCTTGGTCTTGGTCTGAACATTTTGAGCAACACGGTCCCAATCATCTCCATACTTCACAACAGATTCTAAAAGAAGTAAAGTTTCAGCTTCAGTCCACTCAACTCCAGTATTACTACTCTTTTCAACTAGCTCGTTGTACTTGAAATCTTCCTTCAATTTGTTCTCCCCGTAGTTTCCACTTTCAAAGCACTTTGTGCAAAGTAGAAAATCATCCTGCCAACACATTAATCATAGCAGATGCCTAACTTAATAAGCTTAAGGACATAAAACTATGAGACATCTATTCTGGATGAATTCAAAAGGCCATGAAAATACCTTGTTATACTTGTAGTGTCCAGAATCACAATGCCCCCGACAATTACTACAAACCAGCCTCTCTTTCTTCAAATCACCAAACACATTCGAGTACGATGCCAATGGCGGCAAGGCAATCCTACTCGCACTTCCACCCCCACCCTCCTTTTCCAAAGGTGTTGCCGAAAGGGGCTTAGAATCATTAGGATTTGCACCTACTCGGACCGCACTTGGGACTCCTTCCTCAACCTTAACCATAACCCTGGCCTCACCAAAACCCTCATTACCCCCCGAGGTTGCACCAAAGTTAATCAACCCCCGTTTCTCCAAGAAATTAAACACCTTGTGCAGCAAAGTAACATCACCCACAAGTGACTTCCGAACCGCGGTGAATGTGAGCTTCCTAACAGGGTCTTCTCTATACTTGTTGATAAGAAAGTCCCTATACTCTTTGTACACCTTTGGTGTTCTTGATATCGACCTCCCATCAAAAAACTCCTTCAGACCAATTCTCTCAGTTTCATGAATCTCATCCCACAAAAACCAACCTGACCAAATTAAAAAAAAGTTTCAAAATTCAAAATGCAGACTTTATTGTATTAAGGTCTAGGGTTAGCTAATTAGAACTGCGAATTCGTTACCCATAAGATTTGGGGGGTAAGGTTTAGCGTATGGAGTAATTAGGGTTTAGGGAGGACTTACTAGAGTGGCTTGGGATGGTGTAGAGGTCTAACTCTGGTTCGTCGGGTCGGAGCTGCTTTGAACCCGGGTCGTGTTCCATCTCGGATCAGGCAAGTGAGTTGGGTCTCTTTGCTCTAGAGCTTCGGCTAATGACCTTGGTGCAGCGACTCGGCAAAGGCTTTTGATTCAATCACAGACCAATAAGATTCTGCCGCGGTGGTCGGTGATGGGACTGTGGGTTATTTAGCCAGATAGAAATATAAATCTATTTTTAAAAATAAATTTAATTTTTTTTGACAAAATAGTAGTAGTGGACGCGGTTTGGTTCGGATCGGTTTGAGACTCAAACTAGAACGAACCAGTTTTTCGGTTTTACAATATTTCAAACCTTTTTTTTCGGTTTTTGAATAATTCGGTAACATAATTTTTTGGTGCGGTTCAGTTCAGTTTAGGTGTGAACCAATTTATTTATTTTAACAAACAAGGGATGTCCAAATCTTTGTCCAACAATTCCTATAAGACATGAACAAATTTTGAATGCATTTAGGGCCATACAATTCTACAATTGTCATCATAATATGAATTAACTATCAAAAACATCATATTTCATAACTTAATAAATCAATATATGTTAACTATCATAAAACCACAACAACTTGCAAACTACAAACTTGAACATAAATCATTTTTTATATATATTACAAATCAAATTCTATCAATGAAAAATTAAAAAAAAAATGTAATTCAGTGCGGTTCGATTTAAATCGGTTGAATTATAACCTCAAACCGCAACCGAACCACTTTTATATGGTTCGATGCAATGTGACCATAAAACGACACTGTTTTACCTTGGTGTGGTTACCGAATAGTGTTTTTTGGTGCGGTTCGAGTCGATGACCGTATTTTTATGCAAAACGCCCACCTCTACAAAATACTACAAATCTACGACGTTCATATTTTTCTCTCAAGCGAGTTCATATGCACATGAGATATTTTGAGTAACACAAGAGCATTGGTATATTATATATGCAATGTGAAGCCTCACATTCTTGATATACGTTGAAGACTTTTGGTCTCTTATTTGATGTTGCGACTAGCTTGTTAGATCAAGGGGGATATGAGGAGTAGAGGTAGCACACGAGTTTATCGCAACCACATTGATGTATGGTTGTGACTTATCACTTCGTCACTATGACATATGTTTTAGGAAAATTTTCAAGAATAATACATGAAGTTTGATCGACTCATAATTCTAGTACATTATATATATATATATATATATATATATATATATTTTAAATAGTACATAATGTTTGTAATATGATACATTATTCATACATGTTGTTAGGTTCGTTAAATATAGTGGATTTCATCAAATTTTAAAGGGCAATCTCACTGGTGGCTGGCCTTCTGGCTACTCCAACGCCTGTTTTAGCATGGTCGGACGGGGTTTCGTGTGGTTGTGGCGACAGAAGATAGGGGTTAAGTTGTTGAAGAGGGCGAATCGGGACCTGGTCCCATGATTGGGTGTAGGGTGAACTGCTCATGTACGGTGTTTGTGTGTCCAGAGAAGCAACGGTGTGGGGCTAGAGGTGTGTTGGAGTGACGGAAGACGCGAAGGTGCAGGTCTAGCCGGATCGATCTGATATGGGTTTGGCCTCGCTTTTGGGTTTGGTTAGATCTAGTTGGAGGATGTGAGTTGTTGCGCTGCTCTGTCATGGTGGCGAAGATGGTGGAGTTCTGCCGACATGGTTCTAGGAAATGTTTATGGGCATCTTGGCTTTGGGTTTGGGCCTTGTTGGGGTCAAGCCTAGGGTTGGTTTGGGATTAGGCCCTTGGTTCTTTGTTTTTAGGTTTTCTTAGTTAGTTTTTGTTGTCCCTTCTCTTTGAGTGAATGTTTGGTAGGTTGGTGTCGTGTCGTGGGGTGAGTAATGGTTTGGTTTCGTTTTCCTAGACTATTTTAATATCGGTTAGTTCTTGTTGTCAATGTAATGAGGAGGTTACATGTGCATATATTTTGGTAGTTTTGACATGTAATGTTTGAAAGAGTTGTTTTTTCTTGAGGTTGACTGTAATGATATATCAATACGTCTGAATTATGTTAGGTTAAGGTTGAACCCATTTCGGTTATTGTCCACTGTAATAGTTAGAGTTTCGGGTAGGTAGAGAAAAGTTGAGAATCTATTTCCACCACTGTTGTTTCTAATAATTGTAATTTATATTAGTGTTAATGAAACTTGTTATTGCTCTAAAAAAATCTAAATACTAACATTCAAGAAAAAATAGTAGACCTACGTCAAGAAAACACGTGGCAACATCATAGAGCTGGTGGAATAGCTTGTGGCTTGCATGCCGTCGGAAATATTTGCCGTGAGATTTGTAGATTCAGAGAGAGGTAGTAATAGGGGAGTAGTAAAAGACAGACATAAGAAAGAAATCAGACACACAGAAGCGCGCTCTCAAAAATTTCATAGCTCCCAAAATTTTGAAACCCCCACACCAAACCCTCCCTCCCTTTTATATTCACACCCCGCCCCAAAAATCAAAACCGTCAATTCCCCCCCCCAAATCCCAATTCCCCAATTCCTTTTTCTTTCCCATCTCGATTGCCTCCCAGATCTCCCACTTGTCTTCCTTCTCTAGCTCTAAAGCTCTGTGATTTCTAGGGTTTCCGCAATTCTCTGTCAAAGTCTCGATCTTGACTCGATTGGTTGGCACCCATGGCCTCCGAAGCCCTAGAGGAGAAGAAGCCGGAGGAAGAAGCTCCGGTCGAGGACAAACAGGAGGCCGGAGAAGAAGAAGCGAAGGAGGATCTGCCGGAAAATGAAGAGAAGGCGGCGGAGAACGAGGGAGAGGAGGTAGGTGAGGGAGGGAAGGAGACTACTCCGAAGAAAGGTAAGAGGGCGAGGAGAGATAGCAGGAGTCCAGGTGGGAAGAAGGCGAAGAAGGAAGGTGAGGTGGAGAAGAAGGAGAAGGAGCCGGTCACTCCGGTGAGTGAGAGACCGACGAGGGAGAGGAAAGTAGTTGAGAGGTACTCGGCTCCCGAGACTGGGAGGTCTTCGGCAACGAAGCCAGTGAACATTGAGAAGGTATTGTGGGTGTTTTAGATTGTTTTTGTTGATGTTGTTGTTAGTTGCATTTGTGATTTACATTGTGATTGGTTTGTGTGGTTTCAGGGTTCAGGAACTCAGCTTAAGGATATTCCGAACGGTATGTTCTCTAAAGCTTTGTTACTGTTGGTATTATGTGATTGTTCTCAATGTTTGATGTACTGGATCTGAGTGATGGTTGATGCTCTTTTCTGTCATTTGAATCTATATGTTTGCCTTAATTGCTTAGTGTGCTTATGTTTTTGGTTCTGATTTGTTTTTGGTAGTGTTAGTGGGATAGCGGTTCTCTTAGAGGAACTGAAAGTTAGATATTGGTCACTGGGGGCATGTGAAAATAAGATGATGGTCATGTTTTTGTAGTAATGTTGCTTTGAACTTCCCACTCCATTGAAGACATGGGAGACTTCTTAACGTTGTCATTTATCAGTCTTAAATCTCAATGGACTGATGAAATACATGTTTTTTTCCAGTTATAAATCCACTGACAAGAAGATTTCCTTTCTACCAGTCTTTTCATTCTGCTATTCTTTTTTTGGTATTTCACTGGATGATTGTGGACAAGCTCAGCGGTGTGAAGGAACAGTTGTTCTTTTTCATTTTGATTTGTTTGGAATGACAAGGATATATTTAGCTGGTACTGGCATCAGAGTAGAAGCCTGAGTTTTTGATTTTCGTTGGCAGAGTGTTGTTGCTTGAATTAAACAACCATGAAATGGAATATAGGATTTGATTGAAGATAGTCCATTCATTTTTATTTAGCTCCCGTGTGTTCTGAACAAGAAATATAAGTTGGAAGACTATCAATAACATGTCAATGATATGAATCTGCATCGTTTCTCCTTGACTCAGTTTAATTAGAGCTGTCATCTAATATTGCTCATTATCCATTTTGGAACATTGCACTTGATTTTATATTTTTATAGCCTAGATCAGTGTAGTTTATAATTTATGTGATTTAGCATTTAATAGCAGTTGTGTTGTATCAAGGATTGTATGTTAGTTGCATATCTGCCTGGTTCAGTTGAATGCATGTAAACTTCCATTGTTTAGTTGCAGATTATCTCATTACTTTAAGTTAGCATGGCTTTCATTGGCTATACTTATTAGTTTCATTTCATACAATTTTGAATTTTCCATATGATTCAAGTATGATGGCATTTTGTGAGATGGAAGTTTTTAGCTTTTATTATGTGCTTATTACCACGTTTATAACAGCATCTCTGTTTATTGTCTTACAATCTGAACTGCTTCAGTGGCTTTCAAGTTATCAAAGAGAAAACTAGATGACAATCTGCAAATACTGCACACGATTCTTTTTGGGAAGAAAGCAAAGGTGAGTTTGTGTTTTGGTGTTGTGATTCAAAGGCATTTGCTTTGCATATCGATGTCTATCTGTTTTAATTGTTGTTGTTCTTGTGCAGTCTTACATTTTAAAGAGAAACATCCTCCAGTTTTCAGGTTATGTGTGGGCTGAGAACGAGGTAAAATATATGTTCTGTACTTGTGCCTTCTATTTCCCTCTTTTACAATACTATTCTCACTGCTACCTTTCTTTGGTCACTTTTGCTTTTTTATACATTGTGTATTCCTTGTTACACATATATTAGTACAGGACAATATGGATTCATTCTTACTTTTCTGTTTGCAGCAAGAAAAACAGAGAACAAGGGTAAAGGAGAAGCTTGATAAGTGTGTTAAAGAAAAGTTAATGGATTTTTGTGATCTGCTCAACATTCAAATCAATAAAGCTGGCACAAAGAAGGTAGTAGTCAAGGGAATACATATTTTATGTTTGTTTCGAATCACTTATGGGCTCCTTGTCTTATGAGTCACACTTTATAGGAAGAACTTTCTGCAAAATTATTGGAGTTTTTGGAATCGCCACATGCTACAACAGATGTTCTGCTTGCTGAAAAGGAACAGGTTCTTTCTTTTCTAGTCTTCATATATTTATTTGCTTCATTTTACATTGTCCTGAGTGACTTTTGTTAACCCATCTTTCTTATCTGAATTTTAGAAAGGGCAAAAGCGTAAGAAGAAGGTTACACTGAGTAAGAATGCAGGTTCTGGAGAGGGATCACCGGAAACACCAGCCAAGGTGTGTAAGTGTTGATAAACATTTATATATAAAAGTTAATTTGAGGTTTCTACTTAAAGTAGGAAAATGATAATATCTTACTTAGAGTGCATTATCTGATATTTTGTGACTTGGTTAATTCTATGCTGTTATACACATAACTTGCTGCTTTGAATGCTACTTATCATGCCTTTGCATGTGTTTGTTTCCAAATTTGTTTCTCAGTTAGAGGCCTTGATTGATTTATTAATCATGTGTTCTTTTGTTTTCCATTGTAGTTAATCCTTTTATTTGAGAGGGAATGAATGTTACAGGCCCTCTTTACATTCTACATTCTCACATTAGTTTTCTAATACCTTGTTTCAGTAATTTGCCAAAGTTTTCTGGATAAACTAATATAAACTGTTTAATATTGTGTAGAATATAAAAATAGATGTTCACTCCCTTTCTTGGATGATTGATCTTACATGTTAATTCTTCTCCAAAATCTTTTTTTTGTTAACTAATTATGGCATTGGCAGTGTATTCCTGGACAATGCACTTATCTTTTGATAGTATAATGCTTCTGGGTGTGAGAATAATTCATGCGTTCATTCTTGTGATTAAGAATTTTAATTTTCCTTCTGCCTTTATTTCCTCAGAAACAAAAGGATACACCCAGTGCCGAAAAGAATGAAGAGTCGACCAAAGAAGAAGAAGACGAACTTGATGATAACAGGTTGACTGAAGAAACTGATCTTGGGGAGAAATCTGATGAAGAGGAAGATGAACCAAAGGATCAGGTGGCAAGTCCAAAACGTTCATCAAAAGATGTGGAGGGCTCAAAGGGTAAAACTGGGAAGTCAACACCAGCTAAGAAGAAAACTCCTGTGAAAATTCCTACAGATTCGGAAAAGAAATCTCGTTCTTCAAAAAGAGGTGCAAGTGATGCTGATGGAGCTTCTGGTTCTAAAGCAAAGGGATCTGTGAAAAAACAGAATACTGAAAAGGAAGGCCCAAAAGATAGCAAGGGTAAAAGCACCAGCAAGAAACAGTCAAGCAAGTCCCCAGCCAAGGTCCCGGAAAAGGATCAAGGTGATTTGCTTTGTCTTTGTACAGTTTAGTTTCTAAGATTTTGCTCTTTATGCAATTATAGTTTTCACTGAACTTTTTAGCTCTCTTTCTAATTATCTCTAATTCTTTTTATGAACCTAGTGAAAGGCAAAACTAGCAGGAAAGCAAAGCCAGAGCCCACAAAAGAAGATGTGCATGCTGTAATTGTTGACATCCTTAAGGAAGTGGACTTCAACACTGTAAGTAATTATGTCGACAATACATTGGATGATTGAAGTTGTTTCAATAATGTGATTTAATCTTCTGAATTTACTTGCTGCAGGCAACCTTATCTGATATTCTCAAGCAACTTGGTAGGGCTCATGTTGCCTTTTTTTTTTCTCTCTTTCTGTTTATGGGTTTAACTTCATTGAGCTTGCAATTCTATTAGGTACCCACTTTCAAGTTGATTTAATGCATAGAAAAGCAGAAGTGAAGGAGATAATTACGGATGTAATTAATAACATGACTGATGAGGAAGAAGAGGATGAAGAACAGGAAGCAGCTGGTGATGATTCAGAGAAAGAAGACCATGATGATGCTTAGTTTTCAGTTGATAGTGGGTCAGTACTCATACATGACCTTAGCAGAATATGAACCCTGCTGTGCATTCATCAGGTAGTTCATAACTTAAGAATCAGGTAAAATGGTGTTGGATGCTTGGGTCCATGTATTTTGTACCATATTTTTTAGCCTCTTAAGTAGTGTTGAACTGACCTCAAATTCATATGTTAGTTCTGTAAGTTTGGATGTCAAGTTTAAACCCCTCCTGTAAGAGTTGTTCAGTTGTAATTGTCAACTTGCTTTCATTTCCATTAGAAATGAATAGTAAGTGGGTTTATTATCTCATATTTCTCTTACACTGAACCTGCAATAATATCAATGAATTATTGTCCTAATGAATTCTTTGTTAAGTAAAATAATAAACCCCTTACACCATTGCATGGTATTGCTGAATAAATCGTACTGGGTTTGATTCCTATTAATCATATACATACATACATCAGTTGTTATCATCTCCATTTCAAGTGACTCAAGTTGTGTTATGAGTTCTTATCAGACAATAACTCTCTTCTACTTTTTGTGAATGAATAATAACAAGTCTTGGTTCATATCAACTAAAACTATGCATCAATACTTATCATGTAGTTAGAAGTCATGAGTTTACCTGGGTCCGTGTCCATCCTTATATCGTCCCATTTCCTGTCGAGCCACATTGCCAGAGTAGTTTGATAACTTTATTGATTGATAGTCCTTTACAATTATTCTTCAAGTTTGAAGTGTTTTCCTGAAGATTACATGTTCTTACATATTGAAGATTACATGTTCCTATGTATCACTTAAAATAAGGTGGAGTGTATCATTACGACTTTACTCAAGCCTTTTCATACAAATTGTTAACCCTCTGCTATACTTAAAGTTGATTGCAATGTTTTAGCAAACCCGGTAGAAGTTTTATATAATACTCGTTGGGCATATTTTTATGTTATAATTCTCTGATTCTAGACCATGACCAGTTATGATCATGTTCATAGAACTGGTTGATAATGGTGTTACACTTTCATGTATCATATTCGTTTGTTTAAGAGAACATTCAACTAAGCTAAGATCTCTGAGTGAAAAAATAATAATCCTAACCAAGATGTAATTGCTAGGTGATCTTTTGTTTCACAATGATTTGAAGTATCAGATCCAAACCTTGATGAGTCATTCACGGGGTATAATTCATCTACTCGAACCTTCTAACTTCTAGGTACTAAATGATTGATTATGCAAAACCACAATGACAAAGAAGTGCTCTGGAGGCTGGCAATGAAAATGAAACATAATCAGATTCATATTTTGTACACAAGGTGACCATCAGAAGACAGTAATTCATTTTTTTATAATCAAGAGCATGTAGACCAAGCAACCTATAGCATGAGTTGAGGATGACTGTCGCTCCAACTAACCCTAATACATCTCTGGGTACTTTTTTTGGTTCATTGCTGGCCAGTACCCTACACAGGCACACAGCTCATATGATCACATTGACTAGCCAATTCGGCAGAGAAAGACCAAATATGAAGAGACTTCTCTTCTCCATTAAAATAAATCTTTGAGAGAGTATTCGGTGCACCGAATAAAGACAAAAAAAAAACGTGAACAATGCATGAGTCTAACGATAAAAACACAATCAGATAGTTTGAGATAAGCAGGTTAAATCATGTGCGATTAAGTTTTTTGAAGATGTTTGTGTAATTGGACAATTGAAGTCCCTTTCATAATGCAAAGAATTGTCAAACAAAACAACTAAATGTAGAAGAGTACCCCCAGCTACTCCCCTATATAATTGTACCACCATGTGAAGAGGCATTTGCACACCGACTTCTGTTGTCATTAATCCTACCATTCCTGCGAACGAGGTATGCCATTTCAATTAGTTTGCCCGTCATTAAATTCAAGTTCGTTGCCTAGATTTATAACGCTCATAGCATTTGTTTCTAGATATTTGACATGGTACCATATAGTATCAAGATTCAAGAACTCACTTGATCGATGATCCAGATTGATAGTCATGAGTAAATAATATATATGAATTTCCGTAACCATTATAGTACGTGATGAAGTCTAATTTGCATGCATATATATATATATATACAAAAATGGTATGGCAATGGCTCACCTACATATCTCTTACTTTCTCTGAACATCAATTACGTGCTGCTTGGCTGTTCAAGGGAGCCGATAGTGTGATGGGGGATAACAGTTACAAAACCTTTGATCTTACTGTGAAGAAAGAAGAACCAACTCTTGTACCTCCTGCAGCAGAAACCGAGAAAGGCCTCTACTTCCTCTCAAATCTAGATCAGAACATTGCGGTCATAGTTCGTACTGTTTACTATTACAAATCGGATTCTAAAGGAAATGAAGATGTTGTGGAAGTCATGAAGAAGGCCTTGTCAGAGGTTCTTGTTCATTACTATCCAATGGCAGGAAGGTTAAGTATAAGCACAGAGGGGAAGCTGATAGTGGATTGCACAGGAGATGGAGCTGTGTTTGTGGAAGCTCAAGCTAACTGTGATATGGAGGAGGTAGGAGACATTACAAAGCCGGATCCTGTGACTCTTGGGAAGCTGATTTATGATGTTCCTGGTGCCAATAACATACTTGAGATTCCTCTTTTGGTTGCTCAGGTTTGAGTTTTCATCAGTTTTTGATATCTAATTACCCTTAAATTTTAAAAAAGGTACATGACAAATAGTCCATTACCAACTTTAATGTTTCAAGTTTCAATATAATCAAAATGGTACATGAACTTGCAGTTTCAACCGAAAATATATACATATATATACTGTTAAATCTTCCGTTATCTAAGTGTTTTCTATTAAACATTGAGGGGCAAATCCGTTACTCTTTAATTTAGTAATAATAAATTATTAAAATTAATAATTAATAAGGAGAGTAAAATAAGAAAAAATAAATAAAAAAGTATTATTGTCTTTTTTTCATCCCCGTTAAAATCTAGCATATACAAAAATGATGATCGAGGTATAGAACTGTAGAAAAAATACAAATCTAGTAACCTACAAAAACAACGAATAATAACATGAGAAGTACTGCGAGGATCTGTGTACATGTATATATACACCAAAGTTGATTGTTTTGAAACTTGAAACATCAAAGTTGTTAGTGAACCATTTGTCATGTACCTTTCTTAAAATTAACCAAAATCCTTATGTGCTTTTGTTTTGTATCTAGATTAAAGAAAGAAATGGGAGACAAAATGAGAAGAACTCTGAGGATCTGTGTATATGTATATGTATATGTATATGTATATGTATATGTATATGTATATGTATATGTATATATATATATGTATATGTATATGTATATGTATATGTATATGTATATGTATATGTATATGTATATGTATATGTATATGTATCACAATTAACTAGTTGTTCTGTTTTCCACTCGTTAACATCTAGCACAAGTCATCTAAGATGTGAGCTTTTTAATTCCAGGTGACTAGGTTCAGATGTGGAGGATTTGTCGTTGGGTTAAGCATGAACCATTGTATGAATGATGGGATTTCTGCAATGCAACTTGTGAACTCATGGGGTGAGACTGCTAGAGGCTTGCCTCTTAAGGTTCTTCCATTTATAGACAGAAGCATACTCAAAGCGCGAAACCCTCCAAAGATAGAATTCCCTCACCATGAGTTTGCTCAGATAGAAGATACATCTGATACCATAAAACTTTATGAAGAAGAAATGGTTTATAGGTCCTTCTGTTTTGAACCAGAGAAGCTCGAAAAGCTCAAGAAAATGGCCATGGAAGATGGGGTTCTTGCCAAATGTACTTCATTTGTAGCACTCTCTGCCTTAGTCTGGAGAGCAAGGACTAAGGCCTTAAGGATGGTACCAGATCAGAAAACAAAGCTGCTTTTTGCTGTCGATGGGCGGTCAAGATTTGAGCCACCGATACCAGAAGGCTACTTTGGAAATGCAATTGTGCTGACAAATGCATTATGCAGTACAGGGGAGCTGTTAGAGAATCCCTTGTCATTTTCTGTAGGGCTAGTTGATGAGGCAATTCACATGGTTAGTGATAGTTATATGAGATCAGCCATAGACTACTTTGAAGTCACAAGAGCTAGGCCTTCTTTGGCAGCAACTCTTTTGATAACAACATGGGCTAGGCTTGATTTCCACTCCACTGATTTCGGTTGGGGAGAGCCTGTGTTTTCGGGACCAGTCGGTTTGCCTGAGAAGGAAGTAATCTTGTTCCTTTCTCATGGGGAAGACAGGAAAGGCATTAATGTGTTTTTAGGAATGCCAGCTTCTGCTATGAAGGTGTTTGAAGAGTTGATGCAGATTTGAGATCTCAAGTGGTTAAAAAGTAGAACTAATACTTTGAACCCAATTCATTTCAAACAGTGGAGAGGGAAATAATGGAAATAAAAGTGTACTAGAGCTTGCAAGTACTAATACTTTCTGTTCTCTTTCATTTTGATTTTTGGATGTGTATGGTTTTTATGCTGATGAGAGTACTAATACTTCATCAGCAATTCATGAAGATAATTTGTCAACTTATGAATCGGGGATGTGTTGTTGTATGCTACACATGTAATCTGTATTGAAATTCAATAAACAAGTGCTTGTAACTGAGGAGGGTGTGAGGTATTAGTTAGAATGTTAGTTACCCTCTTTCACATTTATGGTTTGAATTACCAAACCAAAAATTATGGACTCATCAAGGCCACAAGGCTAGACTAAATAAAAACAATGGACCAACATGATCACACCAAAAATGACATTGAAATTAAAAAAAATTAGGAAGACACGACACCTGTTAGAACATACACCCGAATCTTAACCACTGACGTCAATGTCGTGCCCCCTAATGCATAATTCATAGATTTCATACGAGACTAGAACAGCAGGCTGAGCAAGAATTACATCGAACCCACCCCTCACATACAAGACCCGATAGACTTTTAGGTTTGCAATCTCCTACCCTATTTAATTTCCTCTAATATCTCTCTATTTAAAGTTGGAAAATGTGCATATAATTAACTAGTTTTAGAACATAGACGACAACTAAGTATATAACTGGTGATTTTTCAGTAATAACAGTGAAGTCAAGTGTACAAACAAACCAAAAAAGATCAAGCACTTGCATTGTGTAGTGTAAAAAAACCGAAACCCTAGGTACCCTAGGCTTCGAGAGCAGGGTTACGGCGTTCCATCTTGGAACTCCGTCAGTTATAAGACACCGTTTGGCGTTGATTCTGGTTGTTGAACAAAGATGAGGTGTTTGTGTCTCCATCGGAGTTCGGGTTCGGAGATTTGATCTCTCTTCTGGTGTGATTTTGGTGGAACGACGGGTCGAGGGCAAAACTTTTGAGGTCTACATTTGAGGCATCAATCTGAGACTTGAAGGGGCAGTTTAGGGCTTGAAGATCGTTGTAGTTGAAGGCGAAGGCGGCGGTGGTAACGCAGTGAAAGCTATGGGTTGAATAGGTGGAAACGGTAGACAAACGTCAAACCAAAATATAGGATAATAATGAGAATAATCTCTGGGTTTTGAAATATTATTGAATTGTTCAATGCCTAATACAACATAGAGGGTGCCTATTTATAGGATCTAACTCAAGACTCAATCCTATTTAGAATAAGACTAGGAAATAACAAAACCTATTGAAACTAGAAATTCCTATTGAATCATAAATTATAATTCTAAGAATAATAGAAAACTTGTACTTGCTTACGACGTTGACTTTCCAGCTGCTCCTCGAACTCCTCTGCGAGTCGTTCTACATCAGTCTCCCCCACTTGAGAAAAACTCGTCCTCGAGTTGATATCAGGATACGAAGCATGGTCATCTGCACGAAATTCATGAATATCACTTACATTGAAAGTCTTCGAGATTCCCATTGATTCAGGCAAGTCAATGACGTAGGCATTATCATTGATTTTTTCTAGCACTTTGTATGGACCATATTTGCGCGGTTGAAGCTTGTTGTAAGTGCTAACGGGAACCTTTCTTTGCGCAAGTAGATCATAACATAATCTCCTTCATTGAACACATTCTCCCGCCTATGAGAATCTGCATGTGCTTTATATTTTGCAATGCTAGTCTCTAGTTTTTTCTTGACTTCTTCTTGAACCCCATGCATATTCTTAGCCATAGATTCTGCTGCCACACTAAAGCCGTTTTCTTTTGATTTTCTTGTTAGATCAACAACATGCTTAGGTGGAGAAACACACACACCACAGAAAACGGAGTCCTCCCAATTGATCGATGAACGGAATTGTTGTACGTGAACTCAACTTGTGGTAAAACATAATCCCATTACTTTGGTTTTTCTCCACAAGTACTCCGAATCATATTCCCCAATGTACGATTTGTAACCTCGGTTTGACCATCAGTTTAGGGATGAGCAGTGCTACTACGATTCAAAGAAGTTCCGAACATCTTTGCACGACGTAATCCAAAAGTGACTTAGGAACTTAGTATCACGATCGGAAGTGATGCTACGAGGCACTTCATGCAGACGAACAACTTCTCGAAAGAACAGCAGGGCAATGTGATATGCATCGGAGGTCTTTCGGCAAGGAATGAAATGAGCCATTTTAGAAAACCTATCAACCATCACAAAGACGGAGTCGACTCCACGTTGTGTTCGAGGTAACCCAAAGATGAAATACATGCTAAGATCTTCCCAAATGCCGTCAGGAATTAGTAAAGACATATAAAGACCGGTGCTTTGTGATTGTCCTTTCGATGTTTGACATATGTAACACTTCTGAATAATGTTGCCCACATCTTTCTTTAACTGAGGACAGTGGTACATTTCCTCTAAACTCGCAATTGTTTTGTCTCTACCAAGATGACCACTTAACCCACCACCATGCAAATCACGTACCAACATCTCTCTTAATAAAGATTGTGGTATGCAAAGCTTTTTGCCACAGAAGAGATATCCATCTTTTAGAAAGTAGTCATTGCATGGCTCATATCTCATGCACTTACTCCAAATTTCTTTAAAGTCGTCATTCTCCTCATATAGTTCCTTTAAAAATTCAAACCCTATAACTTCTTGGGACTTAACGCATCGGCCAATCGATTTAGGGTCCCGGACTTGTGCTTAATTACGAAAGAAAACTTTTGAATGAAACCCAACGTACATGCATGTTGCTCACACTTTTCTGGCTGTTAAGGTACTTCAAGGCTTGATGATCTGTGTAGAGAACAAATTCACGTTGTACCAAATAATGCTCCCACTGTTTTAATGCTCGCACCACGGCATAACATTTTTGATCATAGGTACTCCACTTTTGTCGAGCATCGCTAAGCTTTTCACTAAAATATGCGACCGCTCTCCTTTCTTGAGATAAAACTGCACCAACTCCTACGCCGCAAGCATCACACTCTATCTCAAAAACTTTATTGAAATCTAGTACGGCTAATACTGGAGCTGTGCACAATTTATGCTTGATCAAAGCAAAACTTTTCTCTTGCTCTTCTCTCCATTGAAATTTCCCCTTCTTTAGACACTCGGTAAGAGGTGCGGTAATGGCACTGAAGTTCGGAAACCATGGAAACTTCGCACATCATTAACGGTTTTCAGAGTAGGCCAATCCTTAATTGCCCTCACTTTGTCTTCGTCCACATGTATTCCTTCTGAGTTCACTACATACCCCAAGAATAACAGTTTGTCAGTGAGGAAAGAACACTTCTTCAAATTGATATATAATTTATTTTCTTGAAGAATCTTAAGAACTTGTCTAATATGATCCAGGCGCTCTTCTTCAGATATGCTATAGATGAGAATGTCGCCGAAGTAGACGACCAAGCATTTGCCAATCAAACGACGCAGGGTCATGAGATGCATAAAAGTGCTCGAGGCATCGGAAGAGCCAAACGGCATCACTAACCACTCGTATAAACCATCCTTGCTCTTAAAGGCGGTTTTCCACTCGTCGTCAGGCCTAATTCGAATTTGGTGGTACCCGCTCCGCAAATCAATTTTAGTGAAAAACTTTGATCCTCCAAGGACATCGAGCCTATCTTTTAAGCGTGGAATTGGAAACCTGTACCGAACGGTGATCTTATTAATGGCACGACAATCAACACACATACGCCATCTACCATCTTTCTTTGCCGAAAATATATACATATATATACTGTTAAATCCTCCGTTATCTAAGTGCTTTCTGTTAAACATTGAGGGGCAAATCCGTCACTCTTTAATTTAGTAATAATAAATTATTAAAATTAATAATTAATAATTAATAAGGAGAGTAAAATAAGAAAAAATAAATAAAAAAATATTATTGTCTTTTTTTTCATCCCCGTTCAAACCTAGCATATACAAAAATGAGAAGTACTGTGAGGATATGTGTACATGTATATATACACCAAAGTTGATTGTTTTGAAACTTGAAACATCAAAGTTGTTAGTGGACCATTTGTCATGTACCTTTCTTAAAATTAACCAAAATCCTTATGTGCTTTTGTTTTGTATCTAGATTAAAGAAAGAAATGGGAGACAAAATGAGAAGAACTCTGAGGATCTGTGTATATGTATATGTATCACAATTAACTAGTTGTTCTGTTTTCCACTCGTTAACATCTAGCACAAGTCATCTAAGATGTGAGCTTTTTAATTCCAGGTGACTAGGTTCAGATGTGGAGGATTTGTCGTTGGGTTAAGCATGAACCATTGTATGAATGATGGGATTTCTGCAATGCAACTTGTGAACTCATGGGGTGAGACTGCTAGAGGCTTGCCTCTTAAGGTTCTTCCATTTATAGACAGAAGCATACTCAAAGCGCGAAACCCTCCAAAGATAGAATTCCCTCACCATGAGTTTGCTCAGATAGAAGATACATCTGATACCATAAAACTTTATGAAGAAGAAATGGTTTATAGGTCCTTCTGTTTTGAACCAGAGAAGCTCGAAAAGCTCAAGAAAATGGCCATGGAAGATGGGGTTCTTGACAAATGTACTTCATTTGTAGCACTCTCTGCCTTAGTCTGGAGAGCAAGGACTAAGGCCTTAAGGATGGTACCAGATCAGAAAACAAAGCTGCTTTTTGCTGTCGATGGGCGGTCAAGATTTGAGCCACCGATACCAGAAGGCTACTTTGGAAATGCAATTGTGCTGACAAATGCATTATGCAGTACAGGGGAGCTGTTAGAGAATCCCTTGTCATTTTCTGTAGGGCTAGTTGATGAGGCAATTCACATGGTTAGTGATAGTTATATGAGATCAGCCATAGACTACTTTGAAGTCACAAGAGCTAGGCCTTCTTTGGCAGCAACTCTTTTGATAACAACATGGGCTAGGCTTGATTTCCACTCCACTGATTTCGGTTGGGGAGAGCCTGTGTTTTCGGGACCAGTCGGTTTGCCTGAGAAGGAAGTAATCTTGTTCCTTTCTCATGGGGAAGACAGGAAAGGCATTAATGTGTTTTTGGGAATGCCAGCTTCTGCTATGAAGGTGTTTGAAGAGTTGATGCAGATTTGAGATCTCAAGTGGTTAAAAAGTAGAACTAATACTTTGAACCCAATTCATTTCAAACAGTGGAGAGGGAAATAATGGAAATAAAAGTGTACTAGAGCTTGCAAGTACTAATACTTTCTGTTCTCTTTCATTTTGATTTTTGGATGTGTATGGTTTTTATGCTGATGAGAGTACTAATACTTCATCAGCAATTCATGAAGATAATTTGTCAACTTATGAATCGGGGATGTGTTGTTGTATGCTACACATGTAATCTGTATTGAAATTCAATAAACAAGTGCTTGTAACTGAGGAGGGTGTGAGGTATTAGTTAGAATGTTAGTTACCCTCTTTCACATTTATGGTTTGAATTACCAAACCAAAAATTATGGACTCATCAAGGCCACAAGGCTATAGACTAAATAAAAACAATGGACCAACATGATCACACCAAAAATGACATTGAAATTAAAAAAAATTAGGAAGACACGACACCTGTTAGAACATACACCCGAATCTTAACCACTGACGTCAATGTCGTGCCCCCTAATGCATAATTCATAGATTTCATACGAGACTAGAACAGCAGGCTGAGCAAGAATTACATCGAACCCACCCCTCACATACAAGACCCGATAGACTTTTAGGTTTGCAATCTCCTACCCTATTTAATTTCCTCTAATATCTCTCTATTTAAAGTTGGAAAATGTGCATATAATTAACTAGTTTTAGAACATAGACGACAACTAAGTATATAACTGGTGATTTTTCAGTAATAACAGTGAAGTCAAGTGTACAAACAAACCAAAAAAGATCAAGCACTTGCATTGTGTAGTGTAAAAAAACCGAAACCCTAGGTACCCTAGGCTTCGAGAGCAGGGTTACGGCGTTCCATCTTGGAACTCCGTCAGTTATAAGACACCGTTTGGCGTTGATTCTGGTTGTTGAACAAAGATGAGGTGTTTGTGTCTCCATCGGAGTTCGGGTTCGGAGATTTGATCTCTCTTCTGGTGTGATTTTGGTGGAACGACGGGTCGAGGGCAAAACTTTTGAGGTCTACATTTGAGGCATCAATCTGAGACTTGAAGGGGCAGTTTAGGGCTTGAAGATCGTTGTAGTTGAAGGCGAAGGCGGCGGTGGTAACGCAGTGAAAGCTATGGGTTGAATAGGTGGAAACGGTAGACAAACGTCAAACCAAAATATAGGATAATAATGAGAATAATCTCTGGGTTTTGAAATATTATTGAATTGTTCAATGCCTAATACAACATAGAGGGTGCCTATTTATAGGATCTAACTCAAGACTCAATCCTATTTAGAATAAGACTAGGAAATAACAAAACCTATTGAAACTAGAAATTCCTATTGAATCATAAATTATAATTCTAAGAATAATAGAAAACTTGTACTTGCTTACGACGTTGACTTTCCAGCTGCTCCTCGAACTCCTCTGCGAGTCGTTCTACATCAGTCTCCCCCACTTGAGAAAAACTCGTCCTCGAGTTGATATCAGGATACGAAGCATGGTCATCTGCACGAAATTCATGAATATCACTTACATTGAAAGTCTTCGAGATTCCCATTGATTCAGGCAAGTCAATGACGTAGGCATTATCATTGATTTTTTCTAGCATTTTGTATGGACCATATTTGCGCGGTTGAAGCTTGTTGTAAGTGGTAACAGGAACCTTTCTTTGCGCAAGTAGATCATAACATAATCTCCTTCATTGAACACATTCTCCCGCCTATGAGAATCTGCATGTGCTTTATATTTTGCAATGCTAGTCTCTAGTTTTTTCTTGACTTCTTCTTGAACCCCATGCATATTCTTAGCCATAGATTCTGCTGCCACACTAAAGCCGTTTTCTTTTGATTTTCTTGTTAGATCAACAACATGCTTAGGTGGAGAGACACACACCACAGAAAACGGAGTCCTCCCAATTGATCGATGAACGGAATTGTTGTACGTGAACTCAACTTGTGGTAAAACATAATCCCATTACTTTAGTTTTTCTCCACAAGTACTCCGAATCATATTGTTGTACGTGAACTCAACTGCGAGTCGTTTTACAACAGGTGGCTTTGAGATTTGACGCGTGTAGTGTTTTAAGGCTTGAAGGAGGAGGCGATTGAAAGCCGATTTATGTAGTTGACAAGGCCGACCACCTGGTTCAGAAGGAGTAAGCACGAGATCATGATGTGGAGGTCAGTGAGATCACTAGACTGATCGGTGGTGGCGTGTTCGGGGTACCTAGGTTAGGCTGGTACAGTAGGCTAGTTTAGACCATAACACTACTGCGGTAGATATGATAAAAATCCAGAAAATCCAAACAATTGAAAAATGAAAATCACAAACTTAACTAACCAATTACGACATTACCGTTGAGGAGAGAACCCATGCTGCTGAGATAGAGAGAGCCTGTGCGATCGTGCCGAAGAAAGAGGTAGAGAGATTATTTCTTTTTTCTATGAACGTTTCCTTTTTATAGTAGGGGACTTGTTTAACTCAATTTTAAGATATCGTAAGCCTATTTATAATATTGTTGATCACAATCTTCTAGAGGAATAAAATCTACTTTTTATTTATGGGAATTGAAATCCACTCATCATAAATTATAATCCACACTCACACTTTTCATTTTTATTAACTTAAATTTTGTTCTTAATAACTTAAATTTTGTCTTCATATAACAGTGTTTACTAAAAATGAAAAGTTCCTTTGTAAACTATAATTTGGGGTGTGTGAAAAGTTCGCCCTTGCTCTTCTTCCTCTTGTTGCTGCTCTGGTTTGTTATATTGCACTTCCTCCATGCCTTGATTATCACATTCTTCGCCGACTTTCCCTTCACAATATCCATAGCTTTAGCACCAAAAGCCGAGGGTAAGCATGAAAAGTGAAGTTTTGGATGAGATGATGAGATCCTACCTAGATGAGAGTGTATATATATACACACTCTCATCTGTATATATATACACACTCTCATCTGGGTAGGATCTCATCATCACTCCCATGTGGGTCTATGATGCACTAGTACGGGTACGGGACACGGATACAGGTTCGATACGATACGTAGATACATTTTTTATTGAAAAAATAGGATACGGGTAAGTTTTGATATTATATATATTTAATATAATTTAAAAATATATAGATAATTTTAATGGGAAATAACACGAAAGTAGCCTAATTTTACTAGATCTATCACACAAAAAATTATAATAATAAATAAATTCCAAATAAATCTAATCTAAATCATCTAATTAAGGAAAATACAGAAGAATATTCAATTATAATTATGAAAGAGTTAAAACAGAACAGAGATTGTTACAAATTAGATAAGATATTACTACAAAAAGTCAATAACCTAGTATTAATTTGGTCAAAACCTCCCTAAATGATCTAAGATACGTTTGAATATCTTTAGGTACGTATCCATGACGTATCTCGTGCGTACCCGTATCAGATACGGATACGATACAACATACTAAAATTTTTGCCGTATCGTGCATCATAGATGTGGGTAGGATCTCATCATCATCTCATCCAAAACTTCACCTTTCATGCTTATGTGTGTGTGTTTGATGAGACTATGAGAGATTGAGAAGTGATGCCTATCTATGTATGTCTCGAGTTGTTTAAAACACAGTCCTAATAATATATATATATATATATATATATATATATATATATATATATATATATATATATTAGGACTGTGTTTGATGAGACTATGAGAGATTGAGAAGTGAGGCCTATCTATGTATGTATGTCCCGAGTTGTCCAAAACACAGTCCTAATAATATGGGAGATCCGTCAACTTTCCTGCGCCGGTGATTTTGAATAATAGACTACTTGATAAGTTTATATTGGGGACATGTGATAACCGGACCATTTCATTTTGTCTTCAAAAACACCTGCGCTTAGTGGCACAAGGCAAGCTTATAATTATACAAATGAATAATAAACATTGTGTAATACTACAAAACTCAATGTCTTTCATCGTATGAATGATTAAGGGTGTTGTTTCTGGAAATACTAGAAAATGAGCTTAAAACTCTAGGGGAATACTTATCAAGATGCTGAAATAAGAATATGACGGAGGTTCAATCGAGTAAACAAATGAACAACAAGCACATTGATGTAAATTATTCCAATAAAACTTTCTATTATATGGAGTAGAACTATCCAAGGAGCTAGACCATTACGCCAAATGTGAGTGGGGGTACGTAGTGGGTTGTTTAAGTGATCTTCTATTATTGCAACACCTAGCAATATGGGGAACCCAGAAAACATTATCTCCATCACGCATGGTTTTTGTGTGTGATCACTTTTCCAAATGATCGTCCTTCTAGTATTCGGCAAGGTTTACGATAATCTTGCTTAATCATAACACCTTATGTAAGCACACGAGACACATTAATATATATGATGCGGGAAGCATAATATTGTAGAGGTGTTATCAAAACATAGAGTACGTTGATATGAATTGGTCATACTCATTCAAAGGAAATTAGGCAAAAACCATACTGTGACATGCTATTGCTTTTGTCATTGACACCTTATGTGAACATACATATAAAGTTGTCAATAATGTACCAATTAATTAATTAAATTTGCAAGATGCACGAATAATTGAAGATGGCTAAAAGCATATATGTTCAACATTTTGATCAATTAGCTAACTAATCGTGCTTGATTGAGTGATTTACATGCAATATATATTGTAATCAAAGGTTGAAATCTTCGTTTACTTCTCCTAAGGACCCATGTATGTACAGACATGCTCGACATACATGCATGTAATGCTAAGATAGCTAGATTAGTGGAAAAACACAAATGGTTTCTAATTACATCGTTTATTATTATACAAGCAACTGGGAAAACGACCACATATGCCATTCTCTTGCTATATAAGCGATCGATCAATATTTGGGAAAATTCTAGAGTGAGTTGATGCATAGTATGCATCAACTTTGTTGTTAAATTGTAAAATGAGTTGTTAAAGTAGTAATATTTGTTCTTAAAGTGGTAAAATGAGTCCTTAAAGTTGTAAATTTATAGTTACAACATTAGTGCTTATATGTCCTTAAAGTAGTAATTTAGTTGTTAAAGTTGTAAAATTGAGTGTTTATCCCATTGATGACTCATTTTATAACTTTAACAACTCATTTATCACTTTAAGAACATATAACCATAAATGTTGTAATTACATCTTTAAGAACTCATATTACAACTTTAACAACTAACATTACTACTTTAACGACTCATTTTACAACTTTACGACAAAGTTGATGCATTGTATGCTTCAACACATCATAGCCTTATCCCAATATTTGACTACTGCAGTCTGCAGCTTACTTTATATGTGGAGCCTCCCGATCGATCCCATTCTTTCTTGTTTCTACCTTCGATCTGGTCTATAGCACCAATTGGCCTTCTCGATATACTAGAACTAATAGCTCCATTTTGCGGCTACCTTCTTTATTATTTCATTGACATTCTGCTATTATCGATCTCCTTGAATTGGTTTTATATATGGTTTACCTCTCGTGCAAGCGACTATTTGTGAAGCATGATCGATGCAGGAAGAGATCAATATGGTGTAAATTAAGATTGTAAAAAGTTTTGAGCATCAATCCACCGAAACTAACTAATCTGAATTTGAATGAAAACTTTCCGTTTTCTCTACTTAATCGAGATAGGAAGGAAAGAAGTGTTCTTCACTATTTTACACCAAATTCATGTGCCATTAATTTTTCTGATATAAAATTATATAATCATCTGCATGCAGCTATCAAGGGCAAGAGTGCAAGACTATTGGGAGGATATATAACTTTAAATTAAGGAAGAAAAATCGTTTCTATCATTCTATGAACCATCAAATTAAGCTTAAGACCGCACATAATTAACAAATAACAACGTTAGATATAAATTTTTGAAAATGAAGGTAGAAGCGAAGGGGATAAAAGTCACTAATTAACAAACAAAACCAAGTCATCAACACTTCAACAAAATGCTCGCTAGCTCCATTTGATAATTTGTAAAGAAATTCGACATTTTGTGAACTAATAGTTTATTAACAACGTTAGATCTATACTCAATGTAATACATACATATCAACCAAAAAATGAATGAATAAATGATATATGATGACAATATTTACGTAAGGGCTAACTAATCAAAGAGCCTATAAGCACCACCGTCGCCTTTGTTCATTCTAAAGTCTAAATGACGAGGACGAGCTGAACCGAAGAAACCTCGCATCAAACACCAACTACTGGAGCAGATCATATCCTCGACGATACTGCCCTCTATTTCTGTCAAAAAAATGCAGAACAAATCCACATCACAAGGAAGCAAAAGAGGACCGTCATTTCTGTACCCATACGTCATTGCTGCAACCTCTAACAGCACCTTGAACAATGGATGGTTAGCAAACTCCGTCTTTACAACAAACCGTTGCTTTTCGGGACCGACGTAGACTGAGAAACACCCAGCCAGAGCTACTCTGCCGGCCTTGTTCTTCTTCCGGCTGCAAGTGCTAGTCGTACTACTGCAACTCCAAGAATTTGTCTTCGTCAATGAACTCAGTGCTGCACACACTTTGCTGGCTTGTTTCAATAAATTACTGCATGGCCTCGACGACTTTTTAGTCTGATTCTTTATTGACTTTGTCTTCACCATATCCATGTCTGCCTTGCAACTAGAAGCAGGATGAAGATTGTAAGGTTCTGGTAAGTGTTCTGGGACCTTTATATATATTTCTGGGATTAAGCGAGGAAGGTTAAGAGAGATGATTGAAGCAGACGAGTAGCTCCAGGATTATATACGAGTGCTTCTGTTGAGAAAGCAATAAAAGGATGAGGAAGACTACCTGACAAAGTCGTAGATAATCTGGGAGACTTATTTTTCAACTCTCGTGCGTCAATACATCAGCTTGCATTCGGGCGCCGGCGAATTAATTTTTTTATTATTATGTTGGCTTTCTAAAAGTCCCACATGCTTGTGAACTCAGTAATGCCAATTCGCAAGGGTCGACTAATCGATATTATCATAGGCATTAGGCAACACTTTTCACCGGAGGGTGAATAATTGGCACCCCTCTATTGTATATTTCCTTTTTTTTCATTGCATTTTCCGCAAACAAGAATAAGAGTAGAACGTAAAAAAGACATGCGGACGCTTAATGAAGTAATAACACTAAAAGCACGACAAATAAACTCAAGTTTTCGAGGTTGCTAATAATGTTGTTAATATTGTTAATTGTGGAGTATCTGCAATACACGATTGTGTATATACACGACACATGTAAACGGTTAATATTATAGAATATGATATTGATACATGGGTGATCAAACATGAAAAGATTCAATCAAGAAATTCACCACTGAATATGCTACAAAACAATGTATCATAACCATGCAAGAATTTTGTTGTTAATTGGTTTTCCTCAATTATTGAATCCTTTGAAGGTTGCCGGTAAAAATTTGTATGTCTAAGATTGTGATCAAATTTGGAAATGTCGTAATTTTTCGTTGAATATATGTATATATCAAATGAAGATGCATGGTAGGCTGGACTCTTATGATCAATCAAAGTACTAATTGACATGCACAAGGAAATGACCATACGCGCGCAATTGTGTCATGCAATCTAACCTTGCAATTTTCCTTTTATATGTAAGATTTTGACTACTAAGTTTATACGCATATATAGCAGCTCATCAACTGTCTGATCTTGGTTCCAGTTTCCCTTATAATATATTTTCTTACATACGTGTGTGTATGTGTTTCAGTTTTTATCTTATCGCTCGTGCAGGCGACCTAATTTCATAAACGTGATTCATGAATATCAATGTACCCATTACCCAAGCTTGTCTTTCGATTCACTTGCTTCCCAGGAAAGTGAATACGTGATCTCCTTCACTTCAAATGACCACGTATAATAGTACTCAAATGGCGTCGTTATTATGAAATTTAAATTAAAATGAAATACAGGTGTGTGAACAGAGGTTCAATACAAAAGGGAAACTGGTTTTCTGGCCAAATACAGATATGTCAATCTGTCAATCCCCTTATTTTCCAAAAGAAAAAAAACCCTTAGTGTCAAGACTTCGAATAAAAATGAGGCATTGCCGTACGTATGGGAAATACTTACGTCCCCGTACGTATGGGAAATACTTACGTCAATACCGGTATTGACATGTGTGTGCATACTCTTATTTATTTACATACTTCTAACAATGTAAATTATAATCTTAACCGTTCCAAAAGTTTAATTAACCAATCAAGATCATCTCTGTAAAAAATCAATTTGAAAAAATATCGTTTGCTCAACCAGATACATCAATTAAATGGATGGCAGTTCATGAGGCTGCTAACTTTCACCATAACTGTCCATTTGATTGAAACATTTGGTTGAGTAAACGATCATTTTCCACATTGATTTTTTGCATATGTGATCTTGATTGGATAATTAAACTTTTGAACGGCTAAGATTATGATTTACATTGGTAAAAATATGTAAATAAATGAGAGTATGCACGCACGCGTCAATACCGGTATTGATGCAAGTATTTTTCCGTACGTATTGGTGAAGTCTTGCAATATCCCAGTATTGTGACTAGCCGTTTAATTCTCTCTGGTAATGTGATTTTTGACAGTCATGGCCGAGTGGCGGATCTACCTTATAGCAGCAAGGGACTGAGTCTCACCCAAATTTTATAAAAAAAATTACTACATATAATTATGAATAATTTTATGGTGTCATTGTAAGATTATTGAGTCTCACTCAAATTCTTTAAAATTATTATATATATATTTTTAAACTGAGTCTCACTTAAATACTAGCTTCTGTTGTCTTCATTCCTTCCTTGAATTGCCAAACCCTAGCCGCACAGCATCAAGGTTGTCATTCTTGTGTTTTTAGTTGTTTGAGCTAAATTTTATATCTATATATCTTTTGTATCACATTAATATTTAATTTTTTTCATGTGTAACATTTAAAGAGTTTGATGAATTAATTAAGCATGTATTCAAGTATGCGGTATGCTCATTATGCCTCTGTCTATCTTTCTTTTTAATCTACAAATTTCACTAACACGATTAAAATATTTTCCCAATAAAAAAGTCTCACTCACAATTGTGAATCCTAGATCGTTGAATGATCAAGGCTAAGGAAACTAAATAATCATATATATATATACACACACCACCCTCTGGTAGAAGTTGTCATCATCTTCGACATGTCGCACTGCATCATGAATTGGTGCGGTGGGAACCCGCTGTTGTATGTAATTGATGTGCAAGACCTAGCTAGTTGATCTATCATCTATGCTTACAGTACGTAATGAACATATATAATGAATTGGTGCGGTGGGAACCCGCTGTTGTATGTAATTGATGTGCAAGACCTAGCTAGTTGATCTATCATCTATGCTTACAGTACGTAATGAACATATATAATTACACGATCTTTGACAAATACGTGGGCAGTTGAAGGCTTAAGCAACCCGTCACCTCTAATTATTTTTGCAATCAACCTCTCGATCATTTAGACTTTTAAATGGGTTAAGTACGTAAAGGCAATTAGCACATAGTAATTAAATCATTGCATCTAGTTGTGATCTAAACCTAAATCTACGAGTTCTTGATGCCTCAAAGCTAGGTTAATCATTACTGATAGTATGCAAAATGCCTTGACATCCAATTCAATATTAGTTTTGTATCTTAGCTAGGTTCAAGTTCACCTCCCCACAGTTGGCTCATGCATGCGGTAAATTTGCTATCTGATATTCGTAAATGAATGAGCTATACAAGAAAAAGAGCTTTAACTGATTGAAAAAATAGGTTGACGAATTAATTTTTAGTCGGTTAAATTAAAAAATAGGTCGACAAATTAACTGACGAAATATATAATTTCGTCGGTTAAAATTTCTTACATTTGCATATCTAGACAGCATCCTTATACATGTACAAACTTCTCACTGCGAGAAAACAACTTCTACTGTTGAGGTCTAGGAAAGAAAGGCAAGGGGTTCCTGAAGACCACTACATGATTTCAAAGAAATGCAGCCTCGACAAGCTGCAAGACGACTCAGCTATAATCAGAAGTTCAGAGGTCGTGGGTACAGTAAGTCACCCAAACAGCCTATACTGTCACGGTATACGTCGCCCAGCCTATTCTTGGGGTTCTCTTTTGAGAATTATTACCCCTTGGTTTTTTGAAGGGATTATAATCATTTATAATTGTCATTATTGATAGAATTTTTGTTTGATAAAATCTTAAAAATTGCTTATTTAAATATTTTTAGTTTAAATATCTATAATTTTATAAAACAGGTTGGGATTGTTTATTTAAAATTAAATTTTTAAAAAAATTAAAATTTTAAATCATAATACCAAACCTAAGTCTGAATATGCTAGCATGCCCGCGGTTAACCAAGTCTAAGAAACCGAAATCTCAAAAACCAGCGTCGACGATTATGATTGAGGTCAGAAAACATATATATATATATATATATATATATATATATTGAGGAGTCAATTTCTCTCATAAAAACTTCAATTATACATATATAAGGTCAACTACAATCCTTGTTACCTAGCTCTAAGTTTCACAATTCCAATCTGAGTACAGTATCGATCTGACCTAAGCTTTCACTTTCTGGATGTATCATGATGAGGAAAACTGAAGTAAATATTCAACCTCATATTCTTGGGCTGAAGTTGGTTTTTAACCTCATAAACTGATGTATGATATTCAACCTCATAAACTGATGTATCATCATAACAGAGAGTTTTTGGTGATGGTATATATCACCATGAAGGGTTTTGGATTTCTGGGTTTCTGGATGTATCATATTCAACCTCATAAACTGATGTATCATGATGAGGAAAACTGTAGTTGGTTTTTAATTTTTAGATATATTTTTATTTTTAAAACATATAATTAAATATAATTTTTAAAAAATAATATAATGTCTAAGATAATAAAAATAGTCAATAAAACATTACAATATTCAACAACAATGAGATAATAATGTCTAAAAAGTAAAAACAATCATTACATGAGTTCTAAGTAATAAAAGAAAATACCATTTTTTCCGATCTGGATCGATTTTTTCCGACTAGTCGGCCGATTTTCTCTGCCGATTTGATTGAAATCGACTCGGTCGTTGGCCGACTACCGACTAGTCAGCCGACTAGGGCGATTTTTAGAACCATTTCATGGGTAAACGTAAGTTGTCATCACTATCAATGGAGAAGAATCTGGGATGTAGTTGCTGAAATTAAAATTTGGAGCGGGAAAGAGCTTTAGTTTACTGTAATAGATCTTAGGATTTCATGAGTTGGTCTCCGACGTCCATAACGACACTGAATAAGAAGATAAAAGAGATGTTCTATTGTTGATCTATCTAAAAAGTAAGTTAGCAACCACTAGTGTTTGTTAAAATACATATTTTTACTCAAATATGTTGCTATTGTTGTGCTAAATATGCTAATAAAGGTTACGAAAATTGAAACGTAAGGCTGCACTAGCAAGGATATCTATTCAAAGTTCACAAGTGGGGTAAAATATATAATTCTATGGGGGCACATTTGCATCCTTTAGACAAATGTCAAGATCTCATTGGGGACACAGGCCTTCACTAGTCCTTAACTGGCTCCGCCAGTGTGTACATCAATGGCTAATGCTTCTTAATCGTGTTCAAATTCGATTTGTTTTATTTTGGACAAATTTTGTGTCATGTTATTAGAGTTGTTTCAATTCAAAATTAACATGCAAAAGCTGTCTAACTACAGCTGAATTGAAGAGAAAACGAAAAAGAATTTTGTTTTACAAAAAAGAGGCAAAACGGAGGCGGCGACGTGATTTCGCCAAAAACAAAACAAAAAAAGACCAGTCGTGATCAATTTGACGCACGAGAGTTTGACAATACTCTTTTCATATATTATCAAGACTTCGTCATGTACTGATTCCAACCTCTATATTCAAAGGTCCCCCCACCACCCAAATGTACATATAAATCTCCGGGCTAATTAAGTCCTCTTCAATTCTCAACTCTCATCGATCTTCTCCAGTTTCATTTCCCTGCGCGCAGAAAAATTCTACGCCCCCCTCCAATTAAAACTCTTACCAGAACTTCCCAGGAGCTTAGTTGATCACCGCTTACTCGATCACTGAACGTACACATGGATATGGTGAAGGCAAAGAAGTCGACAAAGAAGCTGAGCAGCAAGGCGTGGAGGCTATGCACTACTTCACCAAAACAAACCAGCAGCGAAGGTTGCACAACACCCAGCTCAAGGAGTTGCAGTACTGGCAATGGCAAGCGGAAGAAGAAGAACAAGGCCGGAAAGGTAACTCCGGTGGGGTATTTCTCAGTCTACGTCGGACCGGAAAAACAACGGTTTGCTTTGAAGACGGAGTTTGTTAATCATCCGTTGTTCAAGGTGCTGTTAGAGGATGCAGCATTGGAGTACGGGTACAAAAACGATGGTCCGCTTTTGCTTCCTTGTGATGTCGATTTGTTCTACAATGTTTTGGCAGAGATGGAGAGGATGGATGACATCGATGAGGAAATGATCATCACTTCCAATAGGTCTTTGATACAAATTTTGTTTAGTCCAACTCGTAGTTATCATTCAAATTCAAGAATGAACAAGAGTTATGGTGGTGGCTATAGGATTCTTAACTCATCACCAAAGCTTAAGAAGAACAAGTTTTAGTTAACCAAGTAAATAGCTACATCATTTGTTCATTCAAAAGTTCATATTAAAGACAATATGATATTCAAGAAAGGTCGTATGCACAGATGTTTGTGTCATTGAGAACATGTTAAATTGATCAATCCATTCATTAAATTGACTAAATTCTTGAGCTTTGTTTTAGTTCAACTATCGGTAACTTAATATGATAACTGCATGAGATTATATATATCAAAATTTCTTGTATGCATTTCTTTGACATCAGCCATATAAGCAATTTTTTGATTTGGTTTGGTTTCGTTACGACCAACCTGATCTTGCATTCTCTTTTCAAAACTTGCAACCTTATTAAAGACGCGGTTGATGACCTGGTGCATACCAGACACTCTTATTTATACTTGTTCAATTTCACTAGTCTTAGTTATCATACAAACTCCATAAAGATGAAGATTGATAATCATGAACATACAAACTGAAATGTTTTTTTTTCACCCCTCTACGTAAATTTATTAAAAATAATTAAAGCTACATAACAAGAGAGGCAAAGCCAAAACCTTACCAAGAAACTGACATGTATGTGTGTGTATAGCATTTCCCTATTTGATGAATTGATCATCAAATAGGTACATACTTCAACAACAAGAAAAAGATCGGAAAATGCTTTACCTCATCCTCATGACGGCAGTGAGATCTAAACCGGTGGTCTATCAATTAAGCTAGCTAATCAATATGTCACAGCTTAGAGACACAAAATTTAAGAGAAAATTTTATGAACAATACCCGAACCGGGATTATTTTGTTCCTCTTTTTTGTTTTTTCGCCGGTGGTGGAGGAGAAGAAGGAAGAGAAGAGGAGGAGTAGGAGAAGGAGGAGAGAGGAGAAGGCCTGAGGAGGCCAAGAAAGAGAGGATGTGGAGAAGAAGGCTAAGAGAGGGAGAGGGGGAAAGAGAGGAGAAGGAGAAGCAGAGGAGGAGAAGGAAGAGAGATGAAGAGGAGCAGGAGGAGAAGAAAAATGAAAGATATAAAAAAAAAAAATTCAAAATTTTCAGGGGGGAGGGGAGATTTTGAAAATTTGAGGGTACTTTAGCCGACGTCGGCTAAAGTTTAAAATTTTTAAAATCCTGACCGAAAATTTTGAATTAACTTTAGCCGAGGAATTTTAATAAATTTTGTCGGTTATAGTTATTTATTTAACTTTAGCCGACGAATTACCCTAATTTCGTCGGCTAAAACCCTAAATCCTAAACCCTATACGTAGAAACTTCAAATGAAAAAAAAAGTCATGAAATAAGATATGACTGGAATGATGAAATACGTCTACGGTTGAAGAATCACGTAATTCCGGTAAAGTCTCGGTGCCAATAGTTGCGGTCAATGAAATTTTTCAATCTTTCTCCCCAGAAGTAGCCCTATCTGTAAGACCATGTCTTAAAAATTTACCCGTTTACCGGGACCAGACAGGTTACAGAGGGTTATAACTGCGCTGTTAGTTTTTCTAAATTAATAACGAGTGAAATAACATGAAAATTTAAATATTTAATTTCTGGTATTACTTGAAAATTAATTAGTGACAATTGGTGCATATTAGTACCTTTGAGAAGAGTGCCGAAGTGTTCAGAGTCAAGGGACGCTCAGAAACGTTTTACTTAAAGGGTCAAATGTTGACTTTTTGTTAGGTCGAGGTTCCTGAAAAACTTCATTTGTGAAAGTTGTAGTGCTTGTCGGATAAAGTATGAAGAAGTGATAGTCAACTGAAGTTGGGTTTCTATTTTAAGAAGTATATAAATAGAAGAAAGTGAGTTTCCATTTTTGGAAACCGTCACTTTTTCCTTCCTTCTCCTCTTTTCTCTCTCATGCGCTCTCCTTCAGTATCAAAGTTTTCCAGCCGACCCGAACCCGGTTGACCCGACCCGAACCTCCCAGCCTACCCCGACGACCTCAGGCGGCAAAACCTGTCGGGTTGGCTTCATCTCAGCGGCACCATCTTCCCTGTGGTGGCGGAGGAGTTCGAGTCGTCCTAGGTGGTGAGATTTGAAGCAGCATAGTAATGAACTCGGGTCAGACGTCGACCCGACTGGTTCTCCGGCATGCCACGGTAGAGGGATCTGAAACCAACCCATAAATAATGCTCTAGGTGTTCTAGTTCAATCTATGGTGGTCTTGAAGTTCAACTTGTGGTGTAGAGTTGCTGGATCGGAGGAAAAGCTTCGCGACGGTGTTCACGGTGGTTCCTGGCTGAGTTGATCAAAACTCCAGGTATTAAAGATTTTCCTCTTGCTTTGATTTTCAACTTTCATGTTTGGAGTTTGTTGAAAATTCTGCATTTTTGGTAGAGGCGCGTGATGCCCACACGCCGTCGGCTGTGGCTGCGCGTGTAGGCGAGTCTCGCAGTTCTGGGAGTTTTGGTTGCTCCTATAGACCTTCTAGGATTGTTGTGGTTGCATGTAGGGTGGTGACGCGTGGGGCCTACGTGCAGCCGCCTTTGGCTGCGCGTCTGACATCCTCAAGGGCAGTGAGTTGACCTAGGTCCATGTACTCGTCGATACGAGCACGTGGATATGTAATTTGCCAGGTTCGGTTATCGTTTAATGTGACGTTTAGTCGAATCGAGTCATTATTACATTCGTGTAGTAACTAAGGTCGATTATATAATTATAGGTGTATATTGATCGACCAAGTGTTGAGAACTTAACGTGTGGCAGTAGATGACGCAGCGGGATTTCGAGGTGAGTAATTTCCACTGAGGCTGAAATCTCAGAAATACCCCTGACGGTTTTGTTTATTTACAAGGCTGCAAACTAAAGTTAAAATTCCTTAAATGCCCATAACAGTTCAAGTTAACTACAAGGGTGCCCATTGAGTGGTTTTACTTATATGGCATTGGGGGATTTATATATTTACGTGGTTGTCTTTTTATTAAATTTATGTGTTTGGATGTTATAGGTAAGTATGGTTGAATGTTTGTGATAATCTCTATAGATAGATAGTTAGTGGATACCTCAGTGAAAAGGTTGAACTCCGAATTGTCATAAGTGTAAGCTATCCATAATATTAGATCGACTGATAATTAGAAAAGCGGGAGTTTGCCCGGTTATGACGTTATTTAAATAAGAGCTACGTGTGGCTTGATCCCTGAGTACAGGGTACGTATGCAGCTTGACCGGGATTTGGGTGCAATCACAAATAATATTAGAACCCTAGGTCCTCTAAAGTGATTGGTTTGAGATCTAAATACGGAAATCGGGATAACCTTCAGCTGTGAGGTCTATTCCGGTAGCGTTTGGACTGTTTGAAAATGATTTGGGAAAAATGGTTATCCTTTCTCAAGGGGATTACGAGTAAATCTCTCTTGGGATGAGTCCTTCACGTCTTAACCCGGGATTAGGGAGGTAAACTCAGGTCGGGGCGTGACACTATCTCCGTTGGTTATTTTTCATAAATTTTTTATACCACTGGTTGTGTCTTGTCGATTTGAAACTATTTTCAGTTGAAGGTCCGGGCAAAATATGTAATTTAGATGGTCAAATGACCGTTTATGTGCATTAAAGGGTTTGACTTACGAGATTGACCGTAAGGATCGAGCCCTTAAAGTTGTCGGATCAAGTTGAATTTTTTCCTATGTACATATTTCGACATAATGATCATATCAGACGATCGGATTATTGTTTCTCAAGTTTGATCATCGAAATCACAGCATGCCTACTAATGTTGTATAACTTGTTTACTAAGTTTTAAATAAATGTTCCGTTTCAAAAACAAACTCTACGTAGAAACTTCAAACACAAAAAAGTCGTGAAATAAGATATGACCGGAATAGTGAAATACGTCTACGGTTGAAAATCACGTAATTCCGGTAAAGTCTCAATGCCGATAGTTGTGGTCAATATAATTTATGGGTTTGACTTACAGGATTGATCGTCCGGATCAAGCCCTTAAATTTATCAGATCAAGTTAATTTTTTTACTATAGACATATTTCGACATAATGATCATATCAAATGGTCATATTTTTGGTCATCAGAATCACAACATGCCTACTACTTACCATTATTTATCCCTATGGGGAACCCTATCATCAAGGGATAAATGTCTCAAAATTTGTAGATGGGCAGTTGCGTCTCATTATGGTAAGAGTTTGTTGTGTTGAAGGATCGACCAAAATACCTCATATAGATGCAGATATAGACGTTTTCGTGTGTTAAGTGTTTATAAAAACTGCATTTTAAAGCCTTAAGCGAACTTGGATGGTCAAAAAAGACCATATGTCATGGCATAGCGATGAGTTTTACTCGTATGACCGTTCCGTTTTCAGATTGGTAACACAATAGTCAATCAGACACCAAAATATCTGTAGTGCAATTTTGTAATTAAAGGTATTTTAGCCGATGAAATACCCTAATTTCGTTGGCTAAACTTTTAAAATTTTATCGGCTAAAGTTCACAGACTATAGCCGACAACAAAATTAGTTTAACTGACGAATTTTTTTCGTTGGCTAAAGTTGACTTTAGCTGACGAAAATATAACTTAACCGACGAAAAAATTTCGTCGGGCTGTATTTGGTCATTTTATCGTCTAAAGTTTTTTTTGGTAGTGTGGTTTTTCCTTGTAATTTTTATTTTATCCATCAAAAAAAACTATCTAGAATATAACAACGTAAAGGACCCAAAAAAAAGAAAAAAAATCTTATGCAGTCAAACGTTGTCGTTTGGCCAAATTAATATACCTAATTACTTCATGCTTCAAAAAGGAAAACTAGAAAGTTTCGGATCACATCTTTACTCTTTTGTCTCTAACAACTTTTAATTTCGATTTCCATATTATCAATTATGGTGTTTTTTCTTTGTAATTTTTATTTTATTCATTGAAAATAAAACTAGAATATAACAATGTAAATGATCAAAAAATAAAATAAAAACCATATGCAATCAAACGCTGTCGTTTCACCTGTCCCCCACCCTTAACTCATCTTCCCTCTCTGAGACTAACTTCGATTCTCTCTCTCACCCGATGGACTCCTACACTCCCTTACTGGAGAAAACCCGGGTCCCCCAACCCTCCCTCCAAAAGTACGCCGTGATTTCAATCTTCTCGAAGCTCCGATCCGCCCCGAAGCACCTAGACTCCGACTCCGGACGTGACGCCATTTCCCAGTGCCTCCACTCCGCTTCCCCCGCCGTCGTCGATCAATCGGTTCGCGAGCTCTGCGGCCTCGTCGCTGACGGAAAATCCGGATTCGATGTCCGCCGCGGCTTGCTGGAGCTCCAGTCCGCTCTGGATGGATCCGATTCCAAGTTCATCAGCCTCTTCGTGAAAGGTTTGGGGTTTTTGGTCCGGTTAGGGTTTCAGAAGAGCAATGGAAGCTGGTCTTTCACCAACACAGAGTCTCATCCCTTCATTAAGGTAACTCAGAAGCTTTAGTTTAGGTTAGGAATTGAATTTGGTGAATTTTTGATATCAATGCTGGTAGATTAAGGAGAGGTTTTGAACTGTGTGTGATTTTGATTTTTCAGGTTCTTTCATGCCGAAGCGAAGTGGAGGATGAACTTGTGCAGTAAGTGTTGCTGTTTACTGCACAGAACAGGAAGTTGGGAATGGTTGAAGTATGCAAGTTCTTGAGACCATTTTCTGAACTATACGTATTTGAGGATACCGTTTTCGGAGAAATCATCTATGTTTGCGAGGTGTTTAGTATCTTAGATGGCGTCTCTTTGTTGCTCGATTCTTGTGGATGCATTGCCTGTGCTTAAATTGTTGACAGAATGTCTTCAGTACGTTCCACACAAGAGTTCAGAAGTGAGTATACTTGTGACTTGTGTTGCATTTACTGGCCTTTTCCACCTTCATTGGATTGATGCTAATTAGTTTCATTTTGTATATTATCAGGATTTCAGGAATTTCACATATTTAGCAGAATGTATGGTGGATGCATATGCAGTGGTTTTGAAACATTTAGCCGGAACTAGATCAGTATGTTCTTAGCCTTTCTATTTAATTTGAAGTCATGCTATCGTTGTAGAGATGGAAGAAAGATTGTTTAATTGATATTTTTCTCTCTTTTTTCTTTTCTGTTTTATATTGAATTAAATTAAATTAAATTAATTTTGTCTTTGTCTTTGTAGCTTCTGATAGCTGAGGTTCAACTCTGTGGTTTGGAACTATTTGAGAACCTTATATTTGATTTGCACAACTGGTCATAAGCACACCGGTTCAATTGAGCCTCTAATTGAACTTTCCAAGAACTTATTGTTGTCCCAGAAAGATAATGGCTTCCCTTATGCACCTAAGTTATCATCAGCTATGCTTTTGGTATTTATTATCCTTGTCCAATCAGAGCTCGAGCACGAACAACTTTCAACAGTGAAACTTCTTCACTTTCTCTTGAAGTGGAAGTATGGAAACAGTATGCTTGATAATATTCGTCCAGACAATTTACATGATAGTCATATTCATTGATTTTATTGCTGCATGGATGTTCTGTTGCTTTGGTTATAAGCATTTTTTTCTGTAGTAAACGGTGTAGACAGAAGTGGAGGTGCTATGTGCAACGAGCTCTTGTTCATATTTCCCATCGTTGGTCTACTGTCATAAGCATGTCAAAGGAGTAGCAACAGATCTACTTGTCATACTAGAAAGACTTTTAGTAAGAGTTTTGGTAGCACCAAAGGATAAACCAGCAAAAGAAGTAGGGTATCCTTCTATAAGCACACCTGGATCTATTGTGTTTAGAATCTTACAGCATCTATGGTTTCAGGTATTCTCTTATCTGTTATTCTTTTGTTTGTAGTATTGTTGCAATATCCAAGTATTATGTGACTATAGATCTTATTGTTGTGTGTGTGTTCTATCGTTCACGTTATTGTTCTTGTATACGTTCAAGTTTGTATCCCTTTTGAAAAAAAGATAGAATATAATACTGGACATATAATTGTCGATGATCTGAGCTGTGATTGTTAGTGCTTTTACTACAGGATTTTGTAGCTCCTGACGATTGAGTTTTATATTTTCTTATGCGTTGCAGGATTCCTATTCATTGTCCACTTTGTTTTTAAGTTTTTCTTGTATTGGTAATGCTATTGGCAAGGAGATTCATGATGTACCAAGATCCTGGGCTTCTCATTTACATGAGTATACCCTATCAATTGTTGACAAACGAAAGTCCTCCCTACCTGTCCCGCAGACTCAAGAAATATACATGACTGGTAAAACATGTAGAAAACAACCTCATTCCTTAAGTTTCTTGATTTGTTTTGATGCATTTGTTGTTAGTGTGTGTGTGAGCGTATCAGGAAGTGTTAGTAATATTTTCAATTACAAGATATTTATGTACACTCCCGAATATTGTTTGTTGTAGAGATGCCCTCGTTGCTCTTGGCCATTGTTGGTCTTTTAGTGATGCATGAGGTAGAGGGAGGCACTGCTCTGGATTCTTTGGCTGCTATTTCCACGATGGATCCTAAATTGGGAGCTCAGATGTTGCTGGCTATCCTATTCTACATTAACATTTTCACTAGAAAAGATATAAGTCGCTTTACTATGTTGATAAGTTTTCAATCGCAATCTGGACTCTTTTTTTTGAAGCGGAAGCAATCTGGACTCTTGAACAGGTCAAATTTGGTTTTTCCTGTTTTCTTATCTTAATTTACTTCATTTAACTGTGTCTGCAGCCAAAACTTTTGACAATGCTTCCAACACTTGCCTCCCAGTCTGTGATGATTCCTCTTGTAGTTCAGACTATCTTACTAATGCTTCAGAAGGATGTGAAACCGTAAGTTCTTTGAAAATCTTTTATATCTTTAGATATTATTATGATCATGTAGGGTCTTGCTCTTGTCTATCTGTTCTGGTCATGAGGCGCCTTTTATCAAAGTGTACAAAGATGGAAATTTTACAGTAATGGGTTTTATGAGGATTACATACAGTAAAGTAAATATCCATAAATTTGCATGCTGTTGTGCTTTCTATTGAGTTACTATCTGAAGCGTATTCTATCTAATGCATCGTATTTCAAACATCTCATAGATATCTATTGACTCTTAATGGCATTTGGAATTGGTTCAAAACATTCAAGTGTCCTAGGTCTAAAGTGGACCCTCAAATACTGTTTATTGTTAATAGAAATAGCATCTATGTTAAGCTTTTCAGCAATCTTAACACTATTATTTGTGTTGTACATGTAAAGAGCGACACTTTCAAGACCTAGCTCTTTTCCTCAGCAATATATTCTATTAATTGAACAGAAAAAGTTGATTTTTTTAAAGCAGCTTATCCATTTCCTGTGCAAACTGGCGTAGTTTTAGATTTTGAAACTGGAGGATTTTTTTTTCGTGTAATCAGATTTGTTTCTCTTTCCAAAAAGCCCGTTTTCAATGGTTCATTTTATTTTCAGAACTTTACATGCGGCAGCTATTCGCTTGCTTTGTCAGACCTGGGAGACCAATGATCGTGCCTTTGGGAGTTTGCAGGTAAAATTCTACCTATGTTCATTATATTACTAAATGCATAACTAACTTGAGTGTTTAATGTGGTCATGTCAAATTCCTTAATCTGTCATGAGTCATGACCTTGTAAGTGTCAGTTCCCTAATTAGGTTCTAGCAGTAGCAGACTAGGTAAACAATAGTGCTAGAAGATGGGGGCCTGAATGTGGCCACTCTGTAGTTGCATGCCAGATTTTGCTCTAGTTGCATATGTAAATGATGAGTCAGCCTGGCATTTTTTTAAAATTTTTGGGCTCCTTTGATGCTTCCAGAAGTAATCTTAATCTGTTTCCAAATTGGATATAATTAATAGGTCTTTTATTTGATTATTGACTTTTGTTCCAACTTTAAGTCTTACAAACAGTGTTGGGAAAATTATGGGGGTTAAGATACGAGTATGAAGCTGATGTGGAAGTAAACAGATTTGCTATTGAAAGTTTGTCTTCTACTTCATCATGAATTCATGATGCTTATTAGGTAAGTGATTACTGAATCCTTGACTTGGGTATAATTATCTCCGATGCCAAATGCTACTTATCATGTGCCCCTCATTTTCTCTGTTTCTATTGCTAATTTGTTTATATTTACGTTTCCTGTCAACATTTTAGGGAGTGCTGATTCCAAAAGGATTCACTGACTTAAACCAGGTGCACTAGGTTAGAGGCCAGAATCGATATTATATATCATAAGTTTGCTGGCATGCATGATCGTCGCTTTGAATTGGCTATTAATGTGAACCAAACTATGATATTATATATCATAAGTTTGCTGGCATGCATGATCATCATATCGTATTCATCACAGAAAGTACTGAAGCCAAACAAGAAAGTTCATAAAGCCAAACAAGAGGGCGATGATGCCATTGTTGGAAAAAATATCGATTAGTGATGATGAGTTCTGAAGCATCATGACAAACCGAGACGTGATTTCGCACCCTGTGGCTGAGTGCATTATGTGTAAACACAACATGCATTTTCTAATGCCAATTTTTTTAGGAAACAATGTATATCCATCTGTTGTATCTCGTTTCACCACTTAAGAGAACTCTCAATTCTCTTGGCTTCGCATCAAGGGTTAGCATAATTAAGTTCAAAATTTATAGTCTGGAAAAATAACAACCGACTGTTCATGAAATTGAAAGTCGTACATATGCAATTAGATGTTGCAGAATATATTATAGGTTTAACATATATATAACATATAACTCTATAGTTAGGATAACATACAACTATATATACAAATGGATTAACTTCGATCGAGTGCAAGAAACCAAACCATTTTCAGAGATGTTTATTTTGGTAATTGATATCTGGTATTGATTCCAACAAAAGAAATCAAAACTTCCTTGATCACTCATCTACAGCCTTTCCTTCGCCAACTTCTTCATAAACAAATTGTTCCAAAACCATCATCCTAGATGAAAATCGAGAAGTCTGTGCGTTGCAGCTTTATCTTCCTCTAAATCGTTTAGGGAACATAATATGAGCCCTTAAAGGCCACCCCAATCTCACCATTTTCGTTGTGCCTGGTATTTTTTGTCGGTAGACCTTATTAACTGCAAGAATGATGTTGTGAGCTACAATGTAAGGTTCTGTGGATGATGAATTACCACCTGATGTTGTGAGCTACAATATTGTAACAGTGGAGCCGTGGAGGAGCCTCAAAGATACAAAATGGTTTTTGGAAGGAACATCTCCCTGAACCCTGGTGGTGCAATCCCTAGTTCATGCCCAAAACTTGCATGAATAGTCGGATCGTTTATTGAGAACCTATGTTTAATTCTCTACGAATCAGAGATGAATGAAGAAGTTTCACATGAACTTGGATATCATTTAATCTACCAAGAATACCCAGATTAAATACGTGCACTCCTAACAGGATTCCCATTCTAACGGATGAGAGAGCATGCATGCACTTGCTAGTTGCTATAAAAGAGGACGAAGAGCATACAACAACCAAAATAAACGTAGTTATTTGGATCCCCTGGGCTTTCTAAAAGAGTACGTACTATTTAGCCATTTTGACGACTGGGTTCGACCTAGTTGGAGATGGTGAGGTGCAACGAAATCCGGATGCAGCTGGTGGATCTACCTATGGATATGCTGGTCGACCTCCTTTTGAGGCTGCCGGTAGAATCACTGCCACGCATCCGACGTGTGTCCAAAACCTTGTTAAACACGATTGACAGCCGCTCTTTCCTTGGGCAATGTACACTCTTTCACTCATTGCAGCAGACAACCATGTTGTTCATGGAGTATACCTCAACTTATCTCCCTTCTTCAAACCTCTCCTTCCGAAGGTGAATATCACTATGGTTTTCAGATTTGAATCGAATTTTTAAAAATTAGTTTTTAAATTATAGTATTCATTTAAATTTATTTTCGCTTTTCAAAAAATTCATGAAATAAAGTTATAAACTCAAAATCTAACAACATAAAACATTAGAAATCTTTTTTATACTTACTTACACTACTCATTGTATGATAAAAAAATAGTAACTGATGATTGTAATATAATGCTTGTTTTTTACTAAACTAATGTGATCATACAATGCGAAAATAAAATTTTGGGCCCTTGGTTCAAGGCCCTGAATCCATTAACTCTTGAGACTCTATTCAGGTACTAATTTGGTCTCTGCAGTCACTGAGATATGATGGCGGCACTATCCCAGCAGTGTATATTATAAATTTTATTTTCTACAACTTGTTTTGCATTGTCTGGGAAGATGGAAATTGCTTGTTGATCGATCCTCTTTATAGAGAAGTTCTAACTCTCCCAACCGATAACATCCTTACAAAATATGGTCCATATATAAGTCATATAACCAACACGTACATACAAAATTGTTGGTGTTTCCAAGTTTGTCAGTAAGGAAAATTATCGTGATACCCTGGGCGTGTTAGCGCATATTCTTGTGTTAGTAACCAACTCCTGGAGAGAAATACCATCCCTTCCTCCTTCCGGGGGATTATGCGGGTTTAATGTGTGCCTATGGAGATATGCATTGGTTGATCATTCCTTTAATCTTTTTTGAATGACATATATATATATATATATATATATGTATGAGTCTCTTTTTAAAAGAGATAATGTTAATAAGAAAAGTGCATAAAAATAAGAATAAAATTGATTTAATGTCAATTATAAATTAATAGTAATACGCGTCAAATGCATGATACATGACTAAAAATTAGATATAAACCATCCGATTTGATGAAGGGGTGCAAATCTGTAGTTTTTACCAAGTTGAGGAGACAAATTGGCACAAATGCAAGTTAAGAGTGTAAATTGACAATTAAAACCAAATTTTGGGAGTATATTAGCTATTTCACCAAATGAAAATAATGATGTAACTTGATTGCATGTATCAAGGTAGTTAAAAATCATTTCATCTGTTATTTCTTTTTTATTGTGCCACCATTATGTTGTATATATGCGTATACTACATGAAAATTTTGTGTCACTTACTTTTGTTAAGATATCTATCTCACGTCGAGAATATGAGACTTTGTATGTGAGATTATAACAGTTTGAACTACTCTCTTCATTATCAATTGATTTTAGAGTTGAATCTCAGATTAACTTTTTATAGTATTAGAGTCATGTTACCCATGTCTATATGTGTTAACGTTAGCGGCCACACATATACATACACCATATAACGGACCACCCTTAGTACAAAAATAAACCCTAAGATAGAATGTTGCACTGTATATAATCTCAATATATAGAATGATTGTTAGATACTATTATCTTCGTATCCATTCAGTATTCATGATGAATCATTACGCCAATACCAATTCAACAATTAAATGAAGGCAGATGATCATCGAGATCATTTATGTTGGCACGTACAGAATTATATATACCAATTCAACAATTAAATAAAGGCAGATGATCATCTACTAGTTGGTCACCTTCTTCATCATCAGAAACAAGAACAAGAAAAAAAAGCTGACCCCGGAGCTAACCACCTTGCAGAATTTCAGGAATGGAGGCGTTGGTGAAACAAGAGCTTCTCAGCAACGTGCCGCACTCTTCTTCTTCCCAGAGGCCCAAGGCCGACTTCTCGGCGGTGCCACCGGAATCGGTTATCGCGCTCGACACCAGCAGCAGTAGTGAGTCGGACTCGGAGGCTTCGGGACGCGTGCTGAAGAAGAGGAGGCTGAGCGAGATGGGAGTGATTATGCCGGTTTTGGATACTTTGCCGCCGTCGGAGGAGGATGTGCCGCGGAGGCTGACGGCGGCTCCGGCGACCGGGAAGGGGATGGTGAGTGTGAATTACTGTAAGCAGTTTTGGAAGGCTGGGGAGTTTGAGGCGGTGCCGTGTGGCGATACGGAGTCTTCTGCTGGTAGTTTTCTCTACTGCTGCTGCATTGTTATCTCTTTGTTTTCGAAAAACTGTACCGATTTTCGTCTTAGTTTAGAGATTTTGTGCTTAGAAAACTTGATTGTTAGTAATTAGTAACATGCATGAGTGAATTTGTCTTTGCTATGGTTTGAATTGCTCAATTTTGAGGAGAATTGCGGTTGTGTTGGTTGAAGATTTAGCATGATAAATGGTGCTTATATATGGATCAAGCGTCGCTGCTGTGATGTTCATGTAGTTTTTGTTTGATTTGCAGTTGGGATGGACCATGTGAGGATTCATCCAAAGTTTCTGCATTCCAATGCAACCAGCCATAAGTGGGCACTGGGAGGTAAGTTTGAGTTTGATTGATCTAAGACATAACAATGGATTGTGTATCTCTAATGCTTGGTGATGTTTTGCAGCTTTTGCAGAGCTCTTAGACAATGCATTAGATGAGGTAGTCATTTTTTTGCTCTTGCTAAGTTTTTCTATGCTCGCTGTCCTCTCTGGTTGAACATCTATATTCCTATGCTGTGTTAGGTTAGCACTGGTGCTACATATGTTAATGTAGACATGCTTGAGAATCAGAAAGACGGAAGTAGAATGTTGCTGATTGAAGGTAATGAGCTTTCTTGATTTTGTTGTTGGATGCATTTTGCAAAACGGCCAGAGGTTTCATTCATAAGTTATCATTTCTGATTTCATAAATTCATTTGAAATCCCCTTGCAGATAATGGTGGTGGGATGAATCCAGATAAGATACGAGACTGCATGTCATTGGGGTTTTCAACAAAAAGCAAAATTGCAAACACAATTGGACAATGTATATAACAAGAATTTAACCAAAGCACTTTTTAAATATTTCTCCAAACAATCATGTAAGCATTTTGTGTATGCAGATGGAAATGGGTTTAAAACAAGTACCATGAGGCTTGGGGCAGACGTGATTGTGTTCTCTCGTTGTTGTGGAAAAGATGGAAAAAGGTTCCCCCACCCCATTTCTGTTTCTACTTCATTCTTCTTTCTATCACAAACTGTTTTTTTCTATCGGTTAATGTAGGTAAATGGTTGTTTTCTTCAGCTTATCTGCAAAGGAAGAGAGAGAGAGAGAGAGAGAGAAAGAGAGAGAAACGCTAGTTGTAAGGCTGAGAAACGCTTTGCTTGTAGGGTTTCTGCTTTCATATGTTCTATCCACAAATGAGAATGATCTACAATTGTCAGTCACTTTTGCTCAGTTTTTTGTGTGCATGTGCACAGGCCCTCAGGCCTCTGCATTGTTTATTTTGTTGGATGTTATATTTGGGTTTTTTTATTAAAGGGAATGAGGTACATTTGTCAGTAGGTTTTTTAAGGGGAATGAGGCACATTTGTGTTTTATGAATCATTAAGTTAATTTTTGTTGAATTAGTAGCTTGAAAAAATAAACAAGGTGTCAACTGTTTTTTCTGAAGTTTTGGTGCATTTTTACTACACAAACTCTCTCCCTCTCTCCCTTCCTCCTTTTGTTGTAGTAGAAAGTAAATCAATTTCAATAATTTTCTTCACTTCTGAAATTAATAGAGATATTTTAAAATTGATTACAGTGCTACGCAGAGCATTGGGTTGCTGTCTTACACATTTTTGAGGAGCACAGGAAAGGAAGATACTGTAGTTCCCATGGTAATGTCATTTATATTTATATGTCCATATTCTACAGTTTTCCTATGTTCGTAAGTTATAATATTTAACGAACCCATCCAATCCCACTGAAACAAACAATTCCTTTGTCAGTAGAATAACCGAAATCATGGTGTCCTAACTTGTTTGTATTACCCAATATTTTTTCAACATGAAGATGATGAAATATGATCACTGTTTTCGTAGCATCAGACCTGTACTAAAATGATAACTTTTGGCATGTGGATGAATAGCTTGATTATGAAAAACAAGGAACAGATTGGAACAGGATCAGACGATCCTCTCTAAGTGATTGGAACAACAATGTGGAAACAATACTTCAGTGGTCGCCATTTTCTACAGAAGAAGACTTGGATCACCAGGTAATTCCTTTATTACAAATAGGTTCACAGTATGCAACCATGTTACCAGCTTGTTGTCATGAATTTGTATTTACCTACTGCGCAGTTCTGTATGATGAAAAATCAAGGGACTCGAGTAATCATATACAATCTTTGGGAGGATGATGAAGGACAGTTGGAGCTTGATTTTGATGCTGATCGATATGTATGTTGATTCCTAAGCTGTATAATTTATTCAATCATTTTGTTTCATTTCTTTGATGATTTAGGCTGAATATTTGTCATGTCTGATTTTGCAGGATATTCAAATTAGAGGTGTCAATCGTGATGAGAAGAATATACAAATGGCTAAACAGTATCCTAACTCTCACCATTTTTTGACCTACCGGCACTCATTGAGGGTATAGTCAGATTTTACCTTTTTGCTTGTCTAAATTGTTTTCAAAATCTTCTATATTAAAATAGTGACAAATGAGCTGTTTTTAAAACATATGATTTAACTTGAAGTGAGCAACAGTCTGTCTCATCATCTATTATTTGTTATTAATTTGTCACTTCATTATGACTCCAGAGTTATGCAGCAATCCTATATTTGCGGCTACCTGTCGACTTCCGAATCATTCTGCGTGGGAAGGATATTGAGCACCACAACATAGTGAATGATATGATGATGTCCCAAAAAGTCACATATCGGCCGCAGACTCCTGCTGATGGGATCCCCGTGGATGCAAATGTATTTTTATTTAAATCCTTTTATTTTATTTTAAAAAGTAACAACACAAGAGTAATATTTCATGAAGATGTTTGAAATTCATTTGCATTTCTCCTTTCACTATGGGTTTTCTGATTACTCGCAACTTCTGTAATCAGATGGCTGCTAGTGTCACTATTGGGTTTGTGAAGGATGCAAAATATCATATTGATGTTCAAGGGTTCAATGTGTATCACAAGAATCGACTGATTAAGGTATTTTTAGTTTTATAAGTTGAGACAGAGACATCTGCTGTTTGAGCAACACTAGTTAACATCATTATTTAAGCACAGGTCGCTCACTGAACATCTGAGACATGTTTTACTTGATTTTTTGTTGTCAGCCATTTTGGAGGCTATGGAATGCTGCAGGAAGTGATGGCCGCGGTGTAATAGGTTTTGTTTCTGCAGTCAACTTCCTCAACTTGAATTAAGTAGCTGAAATTGAGTTTGCTTCTGATTCCTTTTATCTCGCAGGTCTGTTAGAAGCCAATTTTGTTGAACCAGCTCATGACAAGCAAGGGTTTGAGCGTACAACAATTCTTTCTAGACTCGAGGCAAAACTAGTGCAGATGCAAAAGACATACTGGTTTGTGGTCTATTGGATTGTTGTTTACCATGTCCTGCATCCTGTGTCAAGACTTGTGTGTTGTTTCCATCGTTAATACTTGCAAATGGATGTTAACTATTGCATGTGTAGGTCTACTAATTGTCATAAAATTGGATATGCTGCACGGCGTAATAAGAAGGTCAATGCTGAAGACAAAGGTATGTTATGGACACTACATTTGTGTAATGTGGCAGGAACTTTTTTTTTCTTTCTTTCTTTCTGCTATTGATGTTGCTGTAATGTATTGGTGTTGGGAACCATGTTGAACTTATCAATCCATAACTTCTTCTCTGTAGAGACTTCCCCTGATTTTCTTTCTGAAAGAGACGGTATCACATCAGGTGGCAAGAGACCATGTTCACTTTCAGACACATTCCGTTCAAAAACAGCTGACAATGGACACGGGGACATACATGTATCCGGTAAAGGCAAAAGTACAGTGCGAACCCAATCAAAGCCGACAACTAGATCTGAGGAAGAATCAAGCTCTTCTGAAGCAACACTACCTTTGCCACCCAATATTAGGGGTGGAAACATGCATAAACAAGTCAATGGTGGTAGGGAATCTAGGGACAAGGACATACATGTTGCTGTATGTGACAAGCAAGTGAATGGCAGTAATCATAAGTCATTTACTGCTATGCATTATTGTGGAAAAGGTAGTCAAGCGATGACTGAATTATCTTCAGATATGGAAGAAACTGAAACTCAACAAGAGAGTACACCATGCAGAGGAACCAGTCTGTCAGCCACAAAATCCAAGTCAAAGGTTACTGATAGTCACTTTAGTTACAATTCTTGCATTGCTACTTTTGCTAGAGATGGGTTTTATTTGTGTTGCATGGCGTAGCTGACAGTTTTTGTTTAATTGGCAGGAAAATGACTTTAAATTGGAGGATTTGAGTATTGTGCATCGATTAAGAAAGGAGAATCTTGAATTGAAAGAAAAGTATACGTTCTTCCCTTTAAGTCTGCTCTTTTCTCCATAGTAAGTCAAAGTATTTGTGTCATTCTTTTATTGTGACCCTCTTACGTGGAAATTAGTGAAAACCCCAAATTACTAGACCTCTTTTAAAATAAACCCATTCATATTTTTCTTTCATTTTACACCCACTCCACATAAATAAACTTCCCATATAGAGCATATGTCTATAATTAGTAGTTTTCTTCATTTTTCGGTTTCTCTGATTTGCCCTTCAGACTATAGAAAGCTAAATTTAGTATCTTTCACAATTATAGGGTTTAGGGTATAGGGTTTAGGGTTTAGAATTTCTTCATTTTACTTTAATAATCAGATATCTTATTTATATTATATTCTACCTTATGTATAGTCGTATAGATCACAGAATGAAGAAATTCATCCTTTCACCTAGACAATATTTTTCCTAAAAATAAAGAAAATTGCATAATTCTTACAAATTGATTAAAAAATGTTAGTGTTAGAAAAAAATGCATAATCAACTTATTTAAAACAGTATCAATCGAGTGTTTATATGTTATAATTGAATAGTGTCAATTGTGTAAAATTTAGAAAAAAAATAAGACATAATATGTATATTAATTAATACATTTTAGATGTCTATCCAAAAGGAATGTTAGGTTGGGTTTTATTTAAAATCACTCTTCAAATTGGGTGTATATGAAAATATCTTTACTCTTGCCTTGGAGTCATTCTCATCTATTGTATTCTATGTAGATTGAATAAACAGGACACAAGGACTGCAGCTGGATTGCTTAAGGATTTGCTGCTAGAAAGGGAGAAGAACATGACACTTGAAACTAAGGTATTTATCACTTAATTTATTGAAATCTCAGGACAACTGGGGAACAGAGCCGGATCCGTTAGACTTATCTCCTATAATATATATTTAAGCTAATATTTCCTACCTGTCTTTGATCAGCTGCAAAAAGCAGAAAAACAGATTGAGTTCTTGAACAACGAACAAGATAGTCTAATCAATATATTCGCGGAAGAGAGGCAGCGACGAGATGATGTAGAGAACAAGTTGAGAGGGGAGCTACAGGTAGAATCCATTGTCCGAGTTTGTGTGTTGTTTTTGGTCCTACTCACTTTTTATTTTTTAATATTTTCTGTCGCCCTCATTTGAATTGCTGTTTGTGCAGGATGCATCTGATACTATTCAAGAGTTGGTTGATAAGATGAGGGAGCTGGAAAGGAAGAAGCCTCCTAAGACGGAAAGGTAATGTCATTGGTGTAATTAAGTTCTAGGACAGTCGATTGCAACTTAATCCATGGTTGTTTCTGGTCGAACTGATGACTTAGGTTAAGTGTAATTCGACTCAGAAAGTAGTGTAATGTAGATCGTGAGCATTGTTCACATACTTTGGCGGTAAAAATTTGGCTAGGGAAATGAACGGAATCTGGGTGATATATATTGTCATATACTCATATGAGGGGTAGTAGATGTTTTGGGTCGATTTTGTCGTAATGCTCGTCGACGTATATTAATGGATTGGGCCTCAAAAGGCTATTGGATGTTGGATCAAATCTAAATGACAGTGACGTGGACCAACAAAGAAAAACTATGGAATGGACATGACGTCATAGGATAATTTGGATTTTTTTTGAATAAAATTTTTGGAATGCACCTAAATTCTTGTGACATAGTTAAAGTAATACTTAAATTTACAAAACTACCAATGTGATTCTCGATCTTCATTTTTGCTATCAAAGAAAGGTATGAGACTATTTTCTATCACAATATTGTTTGTTTGATGACGTGTTTCGTATAAGAACCATTAAAAATATTTTGTCAGTAGATAACCATATCAGTAGTCTCTAAACTCTTCTGAAATGATCAATGTGATGCCTAAAATGAAAACCCAAGTTTTTGATGTTCAAACTATAAGGGAAAATTGATCCGCAAGATTTAATTTTAGAATTTACAAAACTACCAATATGATTCTCGATCTTCATTTTTGCTATCAACAAAAGGTATGAAACTATTTTCCGTCACAATGTTGTTTGTTTGATGACATGTTTCGTATAAGAACCATTAAAAATATTTTGTCAGTGGATAACCATATCAGTAGTCTCCAAACTCTTCTGAAATGATCAATGTGATACCTAAAATGAAAACCTAAGTATTTGATGTTCAAACTATAAAGAAAAATTGATCCGCAAGATTTAATTTTAGAGATTTTTGAAGGAAATGAGATCTAGGATAAGTAAAAGGTTTTTTTCGTCGAGGGTTTATGATTTATAAATTTTTCGTCGAGGGTTTAGGGTTTAGATGACTTTTAGATTTTTCCTAGATCTCATTTCCTTCAAGGGTTTACGGTTTATAGATTTTTAGTTTCTATATCATATTTCCTTCCAAAATATTTGAAATTATATCATGCGGAACAAATTTCTTTGATGATTTGAAATTATGTATGCATACTATGTTTTCCTCACTAATTCAATCGGAGAAAATATTGTCACGTCATACGCGGATACATGGTAGAGCTAAGAGACATCGGAAAATTTAACACATTAACCAGCCATGGCAACACTTTCAACGCGGCAAATATCTGATTGAATAGAAACCTTCAAATTTAGAGCTCCATGTTTTGGCACCAAAACATGTCACAATTGCCGATCCCCTCTCATGAATGTCATATTTTTGTAACCTATTTTGAGCTAATATTGATCGGCCCATCCCCTTCATCAATGTGCGCTCGTGTTGGCCAAAATCCAAGACAAACACGCGTCCATGGCTAAATTGGTACATCCACCCCTTTCTGGTCCCGCACCCTCCACACGGTTACCTGAACATTCCCCCATAATTGACCTAATCATTCTCGTCTCTCCACCCCACGTGCACATTAATCCCTCCATTTAATCCCTAATCCTCCTGATTAACCATAACCGATCATAAACCCTAAACCACCACCTTAACGACGTCGTTTTCCTATAAATGCAAGGCACGACTCTCGTACTGGCTTTGTCATTTACCGCTTCCCCTTGTGTCATATTTGTCTCGCCTGCTGCTGCAACAGCAATGTCTGCCTCCTCCTTCTCCTCTGTTGATCTCTGTAGGTCCTTTTTCTCTGCTCCTCCTACTTGTCCATTATGTTAATCCTTATACGCTCTTTTGCTTTTTCCTCAAAACGCCTCCGTTTTACTACTTTTCTGGTGACACTGAGAGCCACACTCAAATCCGCCGTCGTTTTGTCCCTCTCTCTCTCTTTCTCGTGAAGTCAAACCTCTTTTCTCTCCCTTCTCCTATAAATTCCAGCTAACTCCTCTCTCTCTATTTTCCAAAACGCAGAGATTATTTTCCAGCTTTTGTAGCTTCTCGTTTCGGAGCTCCGACTCGGCCTACTTCAAACTACTCAGCAGCTACAACCATGCGAGTCGCGGCGGTCATCGGAACGTCGTCGTTGCTCATCCTCGGAGCTCTGGTGGTGCTGTGCTTTACCTCGCCTGGGTTTCTCAACGGTACGGTTACTATTCTTGTATTCTTTCACTAGATTTCATTTCCATTTTGTTATGTTAGATTCCACATTCCCAGTAGATTTGTTCCTGCTTTTAATTATTAATTAAAATTCCTCAGCGAATTTTTGTTTTTGTTTTTGTTCTTGGTATGGTATAAACACAAGGGGTCCATTATGGACCTACTGGTTTCCCATCTTCTTTATTTATTAACCGATTTCTGCTTCGGCCGCCTTCTTTATTCTCCAATTATCACACCGCAATAATCATGTCGCTTTGTTTTTTTTTCTTTTTTGGAATTTTTTGTTTGCAGGCGGCCATGGTTTCATGGAGAGGCCTGGGAGCACTCTCGGCGCTACTACTCACCGGAAGCTTATCGGTCGCGGTAAGTTTTTTTTCAGCAATGGATGAGTTTTACGGTTAAGGATTTGTTGGTTTCCGGTAGATTCGTTTTGGTCAAAATGAAATGTGGAATTTGGGGACCAATTGGTTTTAAATGAATTGTGGTGAGGATGCTCAGATTGGGTGAGGGCCAGAATTGGGTGTCAGAGCCTCAGAGGTGTCATGTATGCTCTATCTTTGGTGTTTTGTTAACGAGCCAATGCTAACGTGCGCTGTGGGTTTTGATTTGATTTGGCCACCCCCAAGTCTAGATTTTGGTATCATTTCAAGGGATCTTACTATCCCATCAGGTTTTCATGCCCCTCTTTGGTGTTTAGTCCCCATTTTTGAAAAGTCCTAATGCATGGGAATTCACAACTCTTCTTAAGCACTGCTCAGGCTAGGACTTTGCTTGGTGTTTTGAAATCTGTGAGCAAATTTTGCAAAGATATGGGTCATTTTGCTAGCTGTCTTGCAGTTTTGTTGTGTGTGAGATGGTTTCTGTGAAAGGAAAAGGGTTGGTTTGGGGTTATAGCTAGCTAGGCTTTAGTAGGCAATGCTTTTCCTTATGAGTTGTGATTTTCTACCCGTAAAAGTTTGATTTTGGGTTGGGTACTGAAAAGCTAAGAAGAAAGCAGAAGCTGGTGGCCCATCTGGGTAACATTGTGGGGGTGGTTGCTTTGTTTTGTTTGTATTAACTTTTTCATGTATTGTTTCTGTGATTCACACTTTCTAAAAGTATGTTCTGTCTACCCCTAATGTAGTGTGCACTTGGACCCTGTAGAGTATAGAGCTTTCACTATCCCATCCCATTACAAACATAAATACCTCCCTTCTCTTTTGCTCTCCTTTAACATGATTCATGTGTGTGACAGGAGAAAATGTGGAGGAACCAAATCGGATTTGGGGGGAGAAATGTAGCCGGGCGGACATAGTGATCGACCAAGGTCCCACGGCACCTCTGCCTAGCGGCATTCCAACTTACACGGTGGAGATCATGAATGTATGTGTCACCGGCTGTAACATTAGCCACATCCATCTTACCTGCGGTTGGTTCAGCTCCGCCACGCTGGTTAACCCTAGAGTGTTCAAGCGGCTTCGCTACAATGACTGCCTTGTGAATGAAGGCAAGCCTCTGGTCAATGGTGGTTCAATCTCTTTTGAGTATGCCAACACTTTCCTCTTCCCACTCAAGGTTTCCTCTGTAGCTTGCTACTGATCAGTTCTAGTCTCACCTTTGACCCACAGCAATATTCACCTTTAGGAAAATTTAGAATTGGCACCAAAAAAGAAGAATCCCACAACTATATAAAGCACCCAAAGCAGGACTTGGTATTTTCTAGCTGTTTTTTTCACAGCACCCAAATGGTCTTTCGTTTTTGTGGTTCTGCTTTTGCTTTATATCTATTGAGAGTTTCAGCATTTCTGGGTTTGGATTAGTTAGAGTTTTGGAGGGGAGGTTCATGTTTGCTGAAGATCATCGCTTGATATGTTGAACCTGCCTGTATATATAGCTAGTTATATACTATATAGTAGTCTGATGTAGGATTGAAACCCTGAGAGATGTTCCTTTTGTTATGATGATTCTGAAGAAAATGTGGCAAAGAGATTTTAGTAGTGTCCAGTGATTTATCTGCTTGTGTTTTGATGGTTTTGATGTGATATCAGTAAATCATGGGCGTCTAATCGTTAAAGCAATGTTCTGTTGCTTTACTATAACAAGTAAAAATCTTCCATAACGTTACATGATTGGATTTTCTGGAGAGAAAGATTGTGTGTAGGAGTACTGTATTCTTAGTTTCCTCTTTTGTGTGGACTGATATCAACTTCGATCCTTGCTGGACTTCTGGCTGATGCATGAACAGTTTTGATGGGAGGGTGTTTTGTTTCTTAATAATAAGGCATCGACCAGTTCGTCCTAGCTAAAATATCCCCTACCAACCATATGATATTTTGTCTGCCAAATTATCCCATAATATGTCATAAAGATAAACAAAACACATTTGAACAAAAGTCACCAATAAAATTGTAAACCTAGATAAAAATAAGAGTGTAGAGGCACTTTTATTTACCTTTGCTGTTCGCACACTCGATTTTAGCTAGAGAAAGTAGAAAGACAACCATACAAAGCACGTAGATGTAACCTCAAGGGCAACATTAGAACGCTACAATTTTAACCATATGAAATGTCCATGCAATGAAGCTTGAAAGATGTAGCAATGCAGGCACACATAAACTGTTGGGATATAGAAAATCCTTTTGATCTAGCTTACACACACAGACTTGAGAGCTGTAAAGCTTGAGTTTTTATTGATAAACTTCGAAGGCTTTAAATAAGCCAATTACAACTGAAAAACCTAGAGATCAGCTCGTGATCTTTATCTCTACAAACAAGGAATTTTTCTAACTTTGACAGAATCAACTAACAGAAAGATAAACTTGATCCTAAATACTAGGACTTATTGACTGACAACTGCATCGATCTCGCACCAGCTTTGAATCAGCAATTTGGCGCCAAAACCTTAATTCAAAAATTCTTCCAACATATCCTCCCCTGAACTGGACTGCATCTGCATCCAGTTCACTCCTCAATTCCCTTGCTTACTCCCAGAAGTTCTCTCATCTTGACAAAGACTTCAAGCTTTAGAGGCTTAGTCATTACATCTGCAATTTGATCTTGTGTCCTACAAAACTTCAGCTCGATCACACCATCATTAGACAATTCGCGCAGAAAGTGATACCTGATATGTATATGTTTGCTCCTTCCATGTAGGACAGGATTTTTAGTTAGCTTGATTGTAGAGCAATTGTCACACTGTATCACAGTGCAATTGATGTTCCTCCATCCAATGCTCTTCAATATTCTCTGTATCCAAACAGCTTGACAAGCACAAGCTGCTGCAGCAATGTATTCCGCTTCAGTTGTGGAAAGGCTGACCACTGGTTGTTTCTTGGAACTCCAAGACACTGCTCCAGAGCTTAGCATAAAAACGTATCCAGAGGTGCTTTTTCTATCATCACTATCTCCTGCATAGTCACTGTCTGTAAATGCCAGCAACTCTCCAGTTTCTTTTCCTTTCTTGTACCTCACTCCATAGTCAGTAGTTGCCTTTACATATCTCAGAACCCTTTTTACTGCCTGCATATGTAACTCAGTAGGCCTTTCCATATATCTACTTGATAGACTCACAACATACATCAAATCAGGCCTTGTTACTGTCAAATACATCAAACTTCCTATGATTTGCTTGTATTGTGTAGAGTCCACCCCTCTTCCTTCTTCATCTTTTTCCATCTTGAAACCAGGTACTATAGGATTCTTAACTCCATTGCTCTCCTCCATCCCAAATCTTTGCAATAATTCTCCAGCATACTTCTTCTGACTGATAAAAATCTCAGATTCACTTTGCATAACTTCTACTCCCAAAAAGTACCTCATTTTCCCTAGGTCAGACATATCAAACACATGTTTCATGGAGTTCTTAAATTCTTGACACATACCAGAATCATTGCTTGTGAAGATCAGATCATCCACGTAGACACTGACAATCAGCATCTTTCCATATGAGCTGGTCTTGATGAAAAGAGTGTGTTCACTTGGACACTTCTCAAATCCTTCTGTCATAAAATAGGACTCTATTCTGTGATACCAAGCCCGTGGAGCTTGTTTAAGACCATAAAGAGCTTTGTGAAGCCTAAGCACTTTATGTTCTTCACCTGCTTTCACATATCCTTGTGGCTGCTCAATAAAGACTTCTTCATCCAGTTTACCATGCAAGAAAGCACTTTTTACATCTAACTGAAAGACACACCAGTTGTTTTGAGCTGCTACTGCCAGAATTAATCGAATTGTATCCCATCTAGCTACAGGTGCAAACACTTCCTTATAATCCAGACCATGCTTCTGTGAATAGCCTTTTGCCACCAATCTGGCTTTGTACTTCTCAACTTCTCCTTTTTCATTCAACTTAGTCTTGTACAGCCACTTTACACCAATACTCCTAGCTCCTGTTGGGAGAACAGCAAGGCTCCAAGTTTCATTCTTCTCTATGGCTTGAATCTCTACATCCATAGCTTGTCTCCATTTAGTGCTGCCTACAGCCTCCTCAAATGTACTTGGATTACCATTTTCTGTAAAGAGTGCCAAATTGACATCTTCTTCTTCTGATAAGCCTTCTCCTGAAACATAGTCTTCCATCCATAGTGGATTTCTTCTGGTCCTCCCTTGTTGTATACCTTGGATGTTTTCTTCTTGTAAGACTCTTGATGTTCCTTCCAGATCAGATTCTTCATTTGCTTCTGATTCAGTATTTTCTTCCTCACTCTCAGACTCTACTTCACCATGCTTATCTTCTTCATCTCCCCAGACTAATGCTTTACTGTCTTTCTCTTTGTCTCCCCACTTCCAGCATTCTTCTTCTTCAAAAACCACATCTCTACTTATGACAATTCTCTTAGTGACAGGATTGTAGAGTCTGTATGCTTTGGAGTTTTCACACAACCCTAAGAACACACATTCCATACTCTTGTCTTCCAGCTTGGTTCTCTTTTGATCAGGGATGTGTACATGAGCAATGCATCCAAATACTTTGAAATGCTCAACTGATGGCTTGTGACCACTCCAAGCTTCTTCAGGTGTTTGATCATTCACTGCTGCAGAGGGGCTTCGATTCATTACATGCACTGTCCACCTTACAGCTTCAGCCCAAAACTCCCTTGGTACCTCTTTTTCAGACAACATGCTTCTGACAAAATTCATGATACTCCTATTTCTTCTCTCTGCCACACCATTTTGCTGTGGTGTGTAGGCTGCAGTGAGCTGTCTTGCTATCCCTTTTGAGCTACAAAACTCATTAAATTCTTCTGAACAGAATTCTCCACCTCTGTCTGTCCTTAAGCAGCTTATCTCTTCTTTTACTTCCTTCTCCACCAGACTCTTAAAGTTTTTGAACATATTAAGAGCCTCTGACTTCTCAGATAGAAAGTACACCCATATCTTTCTACTGAAATCATCAATAAATGTTGCTAAATACTTCTTTTTGCTGTTTGATTCTGGACTGATGGGACCACATAAGTCAGCATGCACAAGTTGCAGCCTTCGAAATGCTCTCCACTGACTTATCTTTGGAATGGAAACTCTGTGCTGTTTTCCAATCAAACAGTTTTTGCATAGTCTTGATGGAGTTTTTAGTAAAGGGAGACCATCCACCATTTTCTTGTGATGCAAGGTTCTCAAGTTCTTGAAACTTAGATGAGCATATCGACAGTGCCATAGATGAGATTGATCACTTGATACAGCTTTATGACACTGAGCTTCAGGAATGCTTGTACATAGTGAGCTATAAGGATGCATTTCAGCTAAAAGAACAAACATTCTGCTTGCTGTCATACCTGTCTGCATTATCAGACCTTTTGACTGATGATAGACTCTACACATATTGTCTTGCATCAATACTGCTAACCCTTTTTCTTGTAACTAACCTACACTTAACAGACTGTTCCTAAGCTCAGGGACATAATAAACATTCATAATGATCTGAGTAATTCCTCCAACATGTAGTCTTACACTCCCTTTTCCCACTACATTCATTCTAGTGTTGTTTCCAAGTTTAACAGTCGACTTATAATTCTCATCTAGGCTAGAAAACCATAGCTTATTTCCTGTCATGTGATTAGAACAGCCTGAATCAATAAACCATACCTCTTCTCTTTTAGCTTTGTGTTCTTCAATGTGTGCCATAAGGAGCAGTTCTTCTCTCTCATCTATTTCTGCATAGTTGGCTCCCTTCTCCCAATCAGGACATTCATATTGAAAATGTCCCAACTTATGGCACTTGAAGCATTCAACAATGGCTTTGTTAAATGATCCTCTGTTGTTGAATGATCCTCTACTGCGTCCACCTCCTCTACCCCTGAAATTGCCTCTTGATGAACCTCTTCCTCTTCCTCTGAATTCTCCTTCATATGAAACCTTTAGTGCATGCTCCTCATTCGCAGAGTTGCTTCGAAACTTCTGTTCATGCACTAAGAGTGAGCTCTGAAGTTCATCAATTGAAAGACTTTGAATATCTTTTGATTCTTCTATGGAACACACCACATAATTGAACTTCTCTGATAAAGTTCTCAAGACTTTTTCCACAACCTGTACATCCTGCATGTCTTCTCCTAGATTACGCATATTATTTGCTATTATCATGACTCTAGCAAAATAATCTGTTATAGTCTCACCATTCTTCATCTCTATGACTTCAAAATCTCTTCGCAAACGTTGTAGGTGTGCCCTCTGAACTCGTTCATTTCCTTGATACTTGCGTTTCATAGAGTCCCACAGCTCTTTAGATGTGTCCTTCTGGAGAATGGTCTTCAGTATGGATTTCTCGATAGAGGCAAACAGGTAATTCTTGACCTTGAGGTCCTTCAACTTTAGATCAGCTAGAGTTGCCCTTTGTGCTCCAGTCAGTACCTCTCCTCTTCCAGGTTCTGTGTAGCCTGTTTCAATCAGATGCCACCACTCCTTTGATCGTAACAGGTTTTCCATTAGCAGCGCCCAGTGATCATAATCTCCATCGAATTTAGGAATGCTCAGTAAACCTTCCTTTGCACTCGCCATTTGATCACTGTGTGTATACTTCTCACTCCTTGTGGAGTTAGGATACTCCAGTTCCTAACGTTGCACTCTGATCAGGCCCCTATTGGGCTCTGATACCACTTGTTGGGATATAGAAAATCCTTTTGATCTAGCTTACACACACAGACTTGAGAGCTGTAAAGCTTGAGTTTTTATTGATCAACTTCGAAGGCTTTAAATAAGCCAATTACAACTGAAAAACCTAGAGATCAGCTCGTGATCTTTATCTCTACAAACAAGGAATTTTTCTAACTTTGACAGAATCAACTAACAGAAAGATAAACTTGATCCTAAATACTAGGACTTATTGACTGACAACTGCATCGATCTCGCACCAGCTTTGAATCAGCAATTTGGCGCCAAAACCTTAATTCAAAAATTCTTCCAACATAAACAGCAAAGATATAGTTCATGTGCTCTTTTTATCACAAGTAATCTCAGGACTTTTGTATGTTAATACCAAACTACTTACAACAGCCATATATAGATGCTGAAGAAACTGGCCTAAATTGGCTACATTTTGGGACTTTTGGCTTCAGCAACTGCTTACAAAATCTGGAAATGACACCCAACTAGACCCCTGCCATGCCATGTTCTATGTGTCACCATTAAGTTACACTTGGGCACCTTGTCTTAGGACCATGTATAACCTGATTCGTTTGAGCCTCGGAAGCAAGTTTCTGCAACTCTGAATCTCATCTCCAAGTTGCAAACCATCCTCGATCTGCGCGCAGCTGGCGATGCATCAACCAATGCAAAGGGCACACTCACCCCCACATCCATGGCATTCGAATTAGCATTGGTTGCAACACTGACAACTGAACCATTTTGACCATCTGACGACGTCGTTCGGCTCCACAGCTGGGATGTCAATGTCCTCGCCCTCCAAGTTCCAGGATTCGCCGCCACCATTTTTGTTCTCTTTCTGGAGGCCTTAATTTTCTCTTCTTCTTATGGTTCGTGTTCTATGTATTTTCTAAACATATGGTATTGTATATCAAGAGTGGTTGATTGTGGATTGAAGATAGAAAATGGTGATCTGGGTACTGGGTTTGATCGAGCAAGCTTTCTTCGTTTCTGAACAAAGCTAAAAGAATATGATTATTTAAAAAAATGAGAACACGTGGGCTAAAAAAAGGTGCTGTTGAGGTGTTGTTGGTTTATGCGGAGATGGGGTCCTACTTAATAAACAGAAAACGTTAGGGGTGGGCATCCGAAACCGATCCCGAAGGCTCGTCCTGATTCCGTCCCGAAAATTCACGGGACGAGACGAGACTTCATTTCAAAAATTAAAGGCCCGACCCGGCCCGTCCCGTTTTAAAAAAACGGGATCGGGACTTGTTGAATAGAGCCCGTTAAGACCCGACCCGAATTAAAAAAATCATAATTATATGGGTGTCCAAATCAAATCTTGGGTATTTTGATTCAAAGGTTGTTTGTTTTTTCAGATGTTTTAGTGCTCTAGGATTGTTGTTTTTCTGTTTCAAAACTTTAGAACTCCATTTTTGCTCCAAAAAGTCGAATTAAAGCTTCCAATTTCGAGTTTCAAAATTACTGGAAATTTCCAGAAAAAATTACAGAAAACTGATTTTTCTTGCCAACTTTGGGACATCATATCTTTCTGCTCAGACCTTTGTTTTGAAATCCGAAAGTATTTTTGGAAAGCTCATATATCCATCTTTAAGCATACAAAATTTCATAGGATTTGGATAACATTTGGTTTGTCAAATTGCTATGGTTTTATATTATAAGTATTTGTTCAAGGCCCGTTTTGGGCCCGTTTTAATCCCGGTCCCGGCCCGGTCCCGTTCGGGACCGGGCCTTGTCGGGATCACATATAAAAAACGCTAATCCCGTATCGTCCCGTCCCTTTTCAAAATTTCGGGTTCGGGTTCGGGATCAACCTAAACCCGGCCCGTCCCGACCCATGCCCACCCCTAGAAAACGTGCTAGGTCATGGCGGTCGAAGTGTCGTGGGCTTCTACGGGCTAAAGAGCCCACCATTTCGTTTCTAAATGGCCCAACCCAAAAGGTTGCTTCGAGCTGAAAATGTATATGGCCAAGGCGTTGCTCTCTGACACTTATCTTTTTCTTGTTCAAGCACGACCAAGAGAGAGAGAGACAGCGCGAAAATGGCCAACACGATCGTCGGCGTCGCCGTCGGGATTTCCTCCGCCACTCCCCGGCTTTCTCGGTCACCCATTTCACGATCTTCACGCCGTTTCTCCACCGTCAAAATGACCGTCTCCCTCGACGAGAAGAAGAAGAATTTCACTCTTGAGAAATCCGAGGAGGCCTTCAATGCCGCCAAGGTACAATTACTTCTTTATCCCTCTTTTTTCCTGCAGCTTTTTCGGGTTGGTAGTCAGCTGACTTGTAGAGGTGTAGTGAAAGTTTTTGGAGGATGAGAAAGAAAGTTGAGCATAGCAGTTGGAACTTTGGATTTGTTGACTTTTTGAGATACATGGATATTCTGGGTTTTGAAATTACAGAGGAATGTTTGAGTTTGACAACTGAATATTTTAACTTGGTGATGGTTTATAATGTGGATGATGGTTTAGCAAGCCAGGAGTTCAAATCTAGGTTCATCATTTTCAGTTTGTTTGAGGGTTGCATCACTCGAAATCAAATTCAGTTAGCAGTCGCAAATTGTCCAAAGTCAAATGCTGAGTTGCTAGAGATTGTAGGTTTTTTTTGCAAGTTCATATTTGTTCTTGCAATATCTGTTTATTGTCCTTGTTTCTAGTCATTTAAACTATCTGTGATGTTGAATGGGGGTGGTGTTTCAAAGTAGGGGTGACGCATGAACTTTTGTAGGAGTTGATGCCTGGAGGTGTGAATTCCCCTGTGCGTGCGTTTAAATCTGTTGGTGGGCAACCTGTTGTGATCGATTCTGTCAAGGGCTCTCACATGTGGGACATTGATGGCAATGAGTACATTGACTATGTAGGTTCTTGGGGACCTGCAATTATCGGGCACGCCGATGATAAGGTTCTATTATTTTCTCTAATCTAGTCTGGGTTTATGCTGTTAATATACATTCTGTTGAAGATTCATTTTATGACTGGTACATATGGTTATTGTGGAGAATGGATCTTTTGGAGAATCATTGATCTTCAGGTTCCTGAAGATTCACTTACCTTCAGGTACTTGCAGCTCTGGCTGAAACAATGAAGAAAGGAACAAGCTTTGGCGCTCCTTGTCTTCTAGAAAATGTTCTGGCAAAAATGGTGATTGAAGCTGTTCCAAGCATTGAAATGGTTCGATTTGTTAACTCTGGCACAGAAGCATGTATGGGTGTGCTCCGCCTGGCCCGTGCATATACTGGCCGAGGGAAGATAATTAAATTTGAGGGCTGTTACCATGGCCATGCTGATCCATTCCTTGTCAAGGCTGGTAGTGGTGTTGCCACATTGGGACTTCCAGACTCACCAGGTGTACCTAAAGCAGCGACTAGCGATACTCTAACAGCCCCATACAATGACTTGTCCGCCGTGGAAGCTCTCTTTCAAAGTAACAAAGGAGAAGTTGCAGCAATCATCCTTGAACCCGTTGTTGGTAACTCTGGTTTTATTACTCCAACCCCAGATTTCCTTAACGGAGTACGCAAACTCACTAAAGAACATGGTGCTCTCCTCATTTTTGATGAAGTGATGACTGGGTTCCGTTTGTCTTATGGTGGAGCTCAGGAGTATTTTGGCATTACTCCTGATTTAACAACACTCGGAAAGATCATTGGTGGCGGTCTGCCAGTTGGTGCATATGGTGGAAGGAGGGAGATTATGGAAATGGTGGCACCAGCAGGGCCAATGTATCAGGCCGGAACCTTGAGTGGTAACCCGCTAGCAATGACTGCTGGGATTCACACTCTCGAAAGGTTGAAGCAGCCTGGCAGCTACGAACACCTGAACAAGATTACCCTTGACCTTATTCAAGGTATTATAGATGCTGGTAAGAAGGCTGGCCATGCAATTTGTGGTGGGTATATCAGTGGGATGTTTGGATTCTTCTTCACTGAAGGGCCTGTTTACAACTTTGACGATGCAAAAAAGAGTGACACTGCCAAGTTTGGAAGGTTCTATAGGGGAATGCTGGAGGAAGGTGTGTACTTTGCTCCCTCACAATTTGAGGCTGGGTTTACAAGCTTGGCACATACTCCTGAGGACATCCAAAATACGATAGCTGCTGCAGAGAAAGTTTTTAGGCAGATATAGAACAATAAGTTGTAGCTTGTTGGCATCAATCCTTATCTTTTATGTGGGTTTTTGCAGGTTTGCCAAATTTGTATTTGATTTGGAGAGTTGTTTGAGTTTCTTTTTTTTAGAATTCATTATATTTATGTGGCTTTGTGCTGTTGTAATTGCTGAGACCATCTGATCATAAGCTAGTAAATAACATGGGAAAATAGTATCTATCATGCTCTAGAACTATTTGTGAGGCAGATGCTAAGATTCAACTGCACTCTGATCATGCCTCACAAATACGTAGAGAACTGCCTCACCTACGTTGCAGAGTTACGTAGAGAACTTGGATTGATTCATCCAAACACAACAAAAAGAAAGCAAGCGCTTTGTCAAAATTCTTGAATGATAGAAAATCCAACATGACCACATCGTTCTTCCTTCTAGTTTAGAACTGGATCTTTGCATTAATATACAACTTTTACATAACTACACAATCGTTCATACAATCTACAGGGAAAGATAGATGATAAACAACGAGAAAGCACTCTGATGGTGCAAGACATGGCCTTGCAATTGTGTTGATGTCATAATTTGGTTCGACAACGAATCTTGACTTTTCAACTCATTCCACGTAGGACGCGTAAAAATGTCAAAGAGTCACGTAAGACTCTAACCTTTCAACGCACTTATACCTTTAAGGTGTCTAACTTAGCATTCCAAGTCTACAATATTGAATGATCATGATAATCACCAAGTGATGACTATTAACATGTCAAGACTGACCACTGACATGTCAAGAGTATCCAACATTAGAGAAACATAGTCTAAAACAAGTCTAGAGTCTCCATCTTGAAGGTCGATACATCGACCTCTAAGACTAACAGTTCGACCTTCAAAGCTTCAAGCCTCGACCCTCAGTTGTCATGACCACAACCTCCAAGGCTAAGGCCTGGACTCTCAGGACACACGTAGACATGCAATAATCAACTGATCTACTCCCACCAACTCTTCCACATGTCAAGCTCCAACGTCAGTCATGGGCATGTGAACAGTAGTCCAAGAGTCAGCTCTCATTCACTAAGATACGTGTTGCTCACTGACGATCGCTACAGTCTAGATGTATGACAAAAAGGTGACGTTAGTCACCAACTTTGTCAGACCCATACCTTCACGTGTCAGGGGTCAGAATGTAAGGGGTTTGATGAAGAGTCATGTTCTCCATTTCCACGTTACCAAACTCTTCTCCTATAAATACCAAGCTTTCACAAGGATGAAGGACGCATTCTACTTCTCTTCTTCTCTCCCTAAATGATGCCAAAGTGCATAATATCTCTTTCTCATTTTGCTTTAGCATGTCAATGATGCTTCAACACAATGCCAAAACATCATACACTTCTCATATCTTTATTCATTGCTCAAACACTCTACTGATTTGGACGTCAGAGAGTGTTTGGCCGGTCTTAGGCTGGCCCTCCGATGACCTTTCTTCTCTCACTTTTGCAGATCGATCATCACTATAATGTAAGCTCATCAAGTGGAGAAAACTCAACAGTCAGTGAAAGAAGTTCAAGAGGAGAGCATCGACTTTATCCAACAAAGGAGTAAGGACACCACTCTCACGTATAGGAAGTCCATCACCCAATAGAGTAAGCCCAAGCCGAGTGGACGAAGTTCAAGAGAAGAATAGTAGTTCCACCCAACAAAAGAGTGTGAAGGCTTATCATCCAGTAAAAAGCGTCACTCAACAAAGGAGCGTGAAGACTCATCATCTAATAAAGGAAGCCCCCAATGAAGAGGAAAGTCAGTCAGCCAAAGGAGTGCATGAAGCTCACCATCAAGTGTAGAAGCTCACCATCGAGTGTAGAAAGCTCGACATCGAGTGAATGATGTCGAAGGCCACATGATCGAGCATCCCTGCTCAACAAGAGAACTAATGTCCATGATCAAGAGCACAATCTCATTGAAGGAAGTCAAATGCACAAGATCATCAAGGTCATTCCTCTAGCCACATGTGATGGACCACTAAGACCCAATCCAAGACCGTTGAGGAGTACCACCAGTGATCAAAAATGGATGACCAAGACCATGCTTGTGGGCAAACCGACCGTAGCGGGAAATAGATCCACTACATGAAGACAACCCCACCACTTTACACGTTGGACGTCAACCTAAAATTCGGCACCAACAAATTGCAAGTAGCAGCAACTAATGAAACCACTATCAACATGGTTTTCTGTACGCACAACTTTAACATGTACACCTTCGATGCTAAAATAACAATGAACAAATGAATGTCAAGAGATGGTTTATGTCGTCATAGCATTGAAACTGGCGGTCCCCAAATCTCAACTTGAGCAGTTTTTTTTCTTTCACAATATGGAACATGAACAGACAACTTTCCGTGGCAAATCATCAATCTTCTTGTCTGTTGAAAAAAAAATAAAGATTAGTTTTCCAGCACCTCTCATATGGTTCGAAATTGACAGAGGAATACAAAGGACAAAAGAGAAATTATTTATTTCCAACGGATTTATACTAACAAATAACAATATTGGTAAAATCCAACATAAAGACTGAATTCCCAACTAGGTAACCTAAATGAAAATTTAAAAATCGAACATGTTAGTAGGAGTCCCCAACTAGCATGTACACAACATGTATGTTTCCCTTCCCTAATGACATAGTATAGCATTAAGGTCATGAGAAAAAAGGGCTATCTTTTAGGGACTTGGGTCTGCATTAACCTTCCTTAAAACTTTGATATGCTGTAGTACCATGGTTGGATTGGTTGCTGTGATCCTATTTTTATGCTAGTGGGTTGCTCTTATTCTTATCTACACACATACTAAACTGCAGAAGATAAACAAACAGTGAAGATACATCTACTCATGATGTAAAAGATAACACAGCAGCAGCTTTTCATAGCCTCAACAAAACGCTATGAACCAAGTCTGCATGAATATTTTTGTACCTTTTACACAATCCGGTATCCCAATGACCAAAACTAAATTCAAAGCCTATCGAGGGAAGTGCCACCAAAAAACACAAACAAACTCATTGAACTTCATTCACATATATCATTCCGAATCACCAAGACATGAAATACTCATCACAAGCAACAAAAACTTCAGAATTCAGATAATACCTGATTTAGCTTTATCTATAGTTGGCTGTACAACAACATGCATTACCATAACTCCACCGCCAACATCACCAAAAGGTAATTTACACTGACCCACTGTCTTGCTGTTCTCCAAAATCTTTCCAAAACACATTAGCTTCACTTCATTCGCCATCTTAGGTGTCATCGTTTTGCCTATACATAGAATTTCTCAACAAAATCAAAACCAAATAACTAAAACAACACACAGAAAACCACTAATCCACCAATTCCAACCAGTGTACTGAATTGCTGAAGAACTCAACTGATTCTTTCACAAGCAACTAAATTCAGGCACAAGAATAAAAAAATCCCCTAAAATCCACAATTGCAGACACAATCAAAATTTCAAACTTTCAAACACAGAAGCAAAAGACTAATCAGAAAACAAAGAAGCACCAAGTGAGAAGTCAAACCTTTGGGCCAATCAGACACAACCCTCTGCTTAAGCACATCGACTGTAGACGCCGATGAGTAGCTGAACGGCCCAATATCGGACCCATCATACAGCCTGAACTTTATATCCACCAAATCCTCCTCCGGCATCTCAAAGCTTCCAACTTTCTCAACCTCCACTGATCCAATCCCCAAACTGATCACTACCCACTTAACCTCTCCCAATTCCACACCACACCCTCTTCTTCTTCTCCACCTTACAATCACCCCAAGCTAAATTCAGAGAGCTCCTCTGTGGAGTTTGGTGAGCTTTGAAAAAAAAACAGAAAAGGGGTTGACGTTTTAATAAGTGTGGGTTGTAATCAAAGTTCGGTGCTTTGATAACGAAATAAAAACTACCTTTTTTTTTTGGGATGCCAACGACGTCGTTTGGGACTAGGGCTCTGCAGATTTGCAAAAATCTGATCCCAAATAAAACAGGAGCAAAAATGAAGAGGAAGATAGAAGAGACGGACATGGACATCGTCTGGCAGTCGCCGGCGAACCCGCCTGAGCGTAAAGATTACATCTTTCGTAACGGTAAGTTCTAATTACTCCCAAATTGACTCAGAGCAGTAATTTAGTAACGAAAGTTGTTAACTTTTTGGCGGGAATGTTTTGCAGGGAGGCGCCATGTGAGACCTTACTACTTTGAGTTCATTGCTCATGTAAGCTGCTTTGGTACATTTGGCTATTTTGATTGGTTTTTCAGTTCAAGTTTAAAACCCTGATTGGTTTGGTTTCTGGGTTTTAGGTTAAGAATAGGTGGGCGGGGAAGACCATCGTTGACTTGTTCACTGACGAGTTCAAAGGCCGGAATCGTGACTACTATGTAGGAGTTTGTTCTCTTGTTTTGTTTGCTTTACAGTTTAGTTTTGTGTATGTGATTTAGTATGAAGTTTATTTGTCTTGTGGTGTAATGTGAGTTGTTGTGCATTTTAGATTAGTGCAGTGAAATGTGGGAGGATACAAGTTGATGGGCAGCTTGTGCCGGTTTCGTTCATAGTTAAACCGTCGCAAAAGATAAGCCACTTCCTGCACAGGTAGGTTTTGTTGGTTATGGTTTTTCGTAACTGTTCGGTTGATTAGAATATGTGTTTTGGGGTTGTTTGGCTGTGAATTGATGTAGAAGTGTTTTGTAGGCATGAACCGCCAGTGATGACTTGGGATGTGAAAATTCTTCAAACGGAACCTGATGTGGTCACCATTTGTAAACCTGCATCTGTTCCGGTGAGTAGAGCTCATCACGTAATGTACCTTGATGGCAAGGAAACATGGTTGTGAATCTGATTACGTTTCTTACACCTGTTTGTTTATGGTATTGTCTTAGGTGCATCCGTGTGGTCAGTATCGTAAGAACACTGTTGTTGGCATCCTACAAGCAGAGCATGCCTTGGCACCTCTATTTCGTATCCAAAGTTTGAAACATATCTGGAAGCATATTTTTTTAGGTTACTGTTGTTTAAAGTTAATGTTCCTTCATGTAGATTTAGTAGTTGGTTTGCAAGAAAGCTTATTACTTCAATATTATTTCCTTACTTGATCATGATAGCAATTTATCGACTAGATCTTCTTGGACTCCTTTGTGTAATGTTTTTTTCAACTGGAGTTCTGATACTCTTTTGTTCAAAATTTAATATGTGTGTATGTAATCTATTCGCCATTAAGTTTATCACTTCATTATCCTTTCCTTGACATGATCTCACCAGCGGTTCATCGATTAGATCGTCTGGTCTCAGGACTCCTTATCTTGGCTAGAAGCGCAGCACAGGCTGACATTTTCAGGCAACAGGTAGGTCTTATTCTACACTAGAAATCATTGAACTCAAGGAAGCAATATAGTAGTTAAATTTTCTGACATTTTCAGCCTAACATTAGATGATATTCAATCAAACACTACACCAATTTCACTGACCCTTTAAGTCAATGTGAAGTTGATGGTGAGTCTCTATTATAAATAGCTATGGACATGCATTACCAGGATTTCATTCTATCCATGCAGGGTTACTTTTGTATAATAGGCTCTCTGTTGAATGCTAGATATGAAGTATACCTATAATTTTAGTTGGTATTACGTATCAGGACTATAGATGAAATATAATCACTTTTCTGATTACATGAAGTTTAGTATGTTCATGACTTCAAGTTCAGGACTTTCCAATAAATGGTACTTGTGCATTCACAGGTGACAACGTGTGAATTATCTTGTACAACGTGTAATATGTAGATGATACAAGAGTTCTGCTTTACATGTTTTGTGGATAAGAGATGCTTTTGTCCTCGTCCTCAAAGTAAGATGTAATGTTTGCAGATTGAGGGAGGAATGGTTCATAAACAGTATATTGCAAGAGTCCTTGGAGAGTTTCCTGAAGAAGAGGTTCACATTTGTTAAAGCTGGATGATAAATTTGCTGTTCTTCATCTTATGTTGACAGATTGTTCTTTTCCTTTTCTTGTCTCCCAGCAAGTTGTAGATGCTAACATAGATCATAATGCTCGAGAAGGAAGGAGCTCTGCCGAGGTGGGTCATCTATTGCATGATGGAACTAGTTGCTGCTTAAATCATGACTTGTTACTCATCCCCCATAGTTAACTGTGTCCTATTTTGAATTATTTATGAAAAAGTATGATGATCCAGTACTGAATGATAACCTTCTATTCTTTATGTAGGTTGGTGATTCTTGTGGTGATGCTCCGACAAAGGGGAAGACTGCTTGTACAAAGTTTACTAGAATCAGTACAAATGGAATTCAGAGCATTGTCTTGTGTGAACCAGTCACTGGCCGCACTCATCAAGTAATTAAATCAACTAATTAACTAGTTTCCTTTTGGTGAAAATAGTATGCTGACAAGGTTTAATGATTGCTCATTCTGTGATGTAGATACGCGTCCATTTGCAACATGCAGGCCATCCAATAGCGAATGACATGCTTTACTTGTCCAAACATGTTAGTGATCGTTCAGCTGAAGGAATGGGTGCTGATAGAGCCGCTGCTAATTCAGACCACTCTCCACCTTCTGTTGGTGAAACTAAATCCACTTCACATGAAGATTCTAGTGAGGACTTCAGCATTGATCCAATGTGTACAAATTGCCCGAGTTTAGCTCCAAAAGGGTAAAATCTTTTCTTTTCAGGCTTGTCTGCATGAATAATCTTTTATATGTATAATATGTTGATTATATTCTTCAAAATCGACTGATTACAGCTTCCCCTATTACTCTTAATTGCAGATACGATTATCATGAAGAGGCCTTGTGGCTACACTGTTTTAGATATTCTGGACCCGGATGGGTTTATGAATGCCCACATCCCGATTGGGCATCACTTAGCTAGTTAATCTTGAATTCTATATTCAAACAAATTTGTATCTCCATAGAGAAACCTTTTTGGGAAAATCTTTATGGCCACTTATGAAATAGAACTGCAATGCAGCTCAATTTTGTTATCTTGGGCATATGAGTGGTCCATTATATGTGGATTGTTGCTATGCTATTTCGGTATGCTCCGCATTTCCAACCAAGTTCAACAGCAAGAAACTGTGGCAAAAAAGCATAAGAGAGGGTCAGCTTTTACGTTCAATGCCTTGAGCTTGGCATTGGAAGCTAAATTTTTGGGCTTTGTCTCTTATACATATACGTATGACATATATCAAGTCTGTAAACTGTTCGATTAGAATTAAGAAGATGATCCGGACGGTTCACGGCTTGATATATGTTATACATATATTTATACTAGAATTTTTCAAATTTTTGTAGTGAAAACAAAACGTGCAAGCTAATATGCACGCCTCCATTATATTATATGATTGATTACTGCTTGAGAATGATTGGATCAAGAACTCGTGCAATCTGAATCAGAATAAGTTGATGAGAACTGAGTTCCCCTAACTTGTTAAAAAAGGAGATCAATCATGGAATCGTAACTACCAAATTACCAAAGAAACCAGCGGGAATCCACCTTAATTTGTTGAACATAATATGTGTATGGATAATCATCGTCGCAACTTGAGCAATTCTTAGCTAATTCTGATGAGTCTCCTTATGATCAAACTACTATTATACATGATATCAGACATTAGATATGAGATATTATCTATGTTGGTCGACTATCCGGCTTTGTGGTGAATATATTACCGCACTGAGATTTACTAGATTCTGTGATTTTTTATAATCTATTTTTTCTGCAAGCTTTGCTTCTTGCCCCATTACAGAAAGAAAAAAACAAAGTGACATTCCGGTTGATTTCTTACTTGGAAGAATATTCTTATATGGAAATTTCCAAAACTTATGTATCTTTTTAACTTATATTGTTCTTATTTTCTTCAAATGTACTGCCTAAGGTACAATGATATGGGAAGGTGGGTCCATTTAGATTAGTTTTGGTGTGATCTTTCGAGTCATTCAACACTAGCACGATAGCTGTCGAGATTGTCCACTACTTGGATTTAAAAAACAGACTAATAATGCGTACCAAAAAAACAGACAAATAATTGTTTGTTTGAATTTTGTTGTAATATGTAGCATCTCAAAATCAAACCTTCACATGAATTTTCTATCTAGAAAAGAATATATTACTCAGCTTCTATGATACATGATGGTCTGTTAAACCTAGCAAGCTGATACATGACACTTCTCATGGATGGCAGTACTGCATTGGTCTGTTTAACTGGATATTACAGTTTGAATAATTCTTTAGTTAGTTGTCTGATAAGGTATCAGAGCTTCGATTGCAATTTCTACTACAGAAGTCTTGATCAAAACGAATCTAGCCCATTCTCATGATTTTATTTTCAAGGTAAGTGTTTCTAGCTTCAATTCTCTCTATCACATTCTCATGAAGTAGTCTGGAGTTTAACTCCAAAACCAATTGACAATACAGAAAATAGCTCAAACCATTTATAAACTCATAGGCAAAACCCCATTTTCTCGATGTGGGATAGACATCTCAACACGCCCCGCACGTGTGCCGACCTCAAACCTAACATGTGGACAACATTATTAGGGATGGCGTGGAGTGTGTGTGGCCAGTAATGCTAACACACGTGGACGTGGGTAACCTGCTCTGATACCATGATAAAGTAGTATGAGATTTAATTCTAAAATCAATTATTGGCAATGAAGAGAGTAACCAAAACCCTTATAAGCCCATAAATAAGATATTATTTTTCCGATGTGAGATAGATATCTCAACACATTCACTGGTTTCTAAAGAAGTTGGCTTTCTTTCATATTGGCAACAATCAAGTCTTGAATAATGTGGGTAGAAGTCATAGACTTTGAAGATGAAGACTGCCATTTTTAATTTATGTTGCATTTGCATTCAGGTCCTTTTCTTGTTTATTACTATATTTTTCAGATGGTAGCTTCTATTGTCATGTAATAGTGACAGTTATAGATACATATAACAAAGAGAGCTATACTCCACTGTGCTCTCCCCCACTTACTCTTATGTTGTCTCTATTTTGCAACTTGTTTGAGAGATCACCACATGATAACAGATACAAGTAAAATTAACGATCTCCCCCCCCCACTTACTCTTAGGCCTCGTTTGGTATCCGGAATCCAGCCCTTGGGAAAGGAAAGTCAATGTTTTCCAGTGTTTGGAAATGAATGGAAAAAGGCGGGAAAGGAAAGTGGTTCCCGAAAAGAAAGAAAATTTGGCGGAAATCGGTTCCCTCCACTCCCCCTGGGATTTTTACTTTCCCTCCCGAATCCTGCAATTATTGTCAAAATTTAAGACTGAATTACCCCTGTTCAAATCATTCTTTTCCCTTTCTACCCACAGCCTTTGAATAAATTCCTGGCTTTTCCACACTGGAAAGGAAAGTCAATGGGAGTTTCAATTTCCCATACCTAAGGAAAATTCATAGAATTGAATTCCTTTCCTTTCCATTCTGGATACCAAACGAGGCCTTATGTTGTCTCTATTTTGCAACTTGTTTGAGAGATCACCACATGATAACAGATACAAGCAAAATTAACAAAAATTATTTCATGCATCGTCGGTACATATGACATGCCCTGTTTTTTTTAACTCCAGCGGACGTTGCAGTGGTAGCGGAGGTGGCAGAGGTGGCGTATGGAAGGGGCGGATAGGACAGTGGTGACGGATGTGGCAATGGTGACAAGTGACGCTGGCGAGGAACATTTTTCAGCGGCGATGACATATTTACGTCTGTGCCACTCCCTCTTAAAGGGAGATGCACCGAATACACTCCCTAAATTAAGCCATATATATAATTTTTATGATTGAGATTGCCTGCCAACTGCCAAGTTAAGTTTTATCTTGCTGTATAAGTTTTTCAGCTTCTTCTTCTTTTCGTTTTTTGTTGGCATGTCAACTTTAATTTAGATGATCCCCTAAGATAATAAAGAAATTCATAAAAATATAAAATTTGGCATCTAATAAACAAATGTGCTTTCCAGTGAAACTTTATTTATAGCTTAGAACCACAACAAATTAAATATATATACTTCAGATCAGCTCTAAGCTGGAGAAAGATACGCCTTCAAAGGGACAGACATTGAAAGAGACAATGAGATCATTAGAGAGAGATATACTGAAATAGTACAAGACACTTCCCATGACATTAGTACCGTTGATAGACAATTAAACCCTACTTTAACACCCAATTAACCTTTCATAAAGTTAAATATAATAGCTCTAGGAATATGCATGGTGCATGCATATCAATTCCTTCATCAAATTGTTACTCTGAACTAAACTTTAGTGGAGGCATCAATCCCATCATCCATGTCTTCCTTGGTTTCTTCAGCCTTGATTCCCTTGACAATGTTATCTGGGTCAAGGACTACTTCAATGAGGTCAATATTAATGTCATTTGGCTGAAGAACCACTGGAGTCAGGTCGGGACACACCATGGTACTGATCTTCATTACCTCAATAATATGGTCTGATAGCTCCTGAACCTTACTTGGCTCCTCCAGAAGTACTACTTTCTTAGCATTCTTGTACACTATGTACAGAACCATCTGCGCAATTCCGAAGATGAACCCCAGTATGTTTGGAAACTGCATATTATCCACATTATCAAGGATCAACATAAAGAGAAGAAAAGATTATGTTCAAAAAAAAAGATTTATGTATAAGATATCAGTTGATGCCTGAATTATTTACTTACAGCTATGTTGTAGTCCTTGAGCAGAAAACCATAGAAGAACCATGTGACTGCACCCAATGTCAGGAAAAATGAAAGAGGAAATGGCATGAACTCAACACTCTTGGTTCGTATAACTTTTTTCTGAAATTTAATCATAACCGCCAAGTTAATTGCCGAAATATATAAACTATAAAGAAGCTAGAACATGTACTAGTATATAGTTGATGTAACTTTCTAACGCTAGGTATGTATAACTTTGTCTAACTAGGTGCTTACCAAGATGCAGAGAGGTGCAGCAAACACGGTTAGATTGAAGCCAAGACAGATCCATCCCACAACTTTGAGACGTATTTCACCTTTTGCAAGAAAGAGAGTCAGCACAAGCATCGAGCCATATGAGAGTACGTTGAGCAACAGCAGAAACTTCATAGTTGAGATCTGCAAGTTCCAGAATACTTGAATCAGATAACGCGACAAGATTAACAAAATGATGGAGAGCTTTTGGTTAAGATTGTTTTGGTAATCGAATACGTACCCTAGCCTTCTTGGGGGAATAGAAAAGGAAAATGGCAAGGTAAGCAGTCTCAATGACGCAGCCAACCGAGTTGATAGTGATGAGAAATGTGGCGTCTTGTTTAAGCAGTGCATAGTAAATCCATAGCATGCAGCTGAAGAGTGCCACCACATATGGCAGTGCTTGAAACCCTTCTGTTGTTTTCTTCTTGTAGATTGTGTAAAAGGTTGGCCTGCATGCAATAACAACAACGTCAATATGAATTTGTTTGACTGATCAGACATTAGTAATGATATGCAGAAAAAGAAAACCACTTACATTGGAGCAAGGAAAACCATGAAGGAGATGATGTTGCCTGGAGGAAAAGAATTGAGCAAGTACGTGCATTAGTTTCTAGAGAACGAATCAGTAAAAGCATGCATCAATATGCTATACATAGTGTATAAGAACTGCGTGTGTATACACAAAACTAATATGGCGAACCAGCATTGCCTTACGGAAATGCAAAAAGATAAGCTTGCAGAAACAAGGAAATACTCAATGGGTGAAGAAGGGTTTAGTAGAGCTTCTACATACCTAAGAGGCCAAAAGCCAGAGTCAATGGGTGATGAATGGCCATGTCTTAGCTTTGATCACAGCAGAAAGAACCTGAAGTCCTGAACGCTCTTTCTTCTCTCACCGTGATTTCTTGCTCTAGAAAAGTGATATTAGGTGAAGTAGGAGCTACACAGATGCTATACTTCCTTGTATGCTTCGAAGCAAAGGGGGAGAGCCATTATATAAGGTTTTGGGGGAGGAGGGTCACCAATCAACCTGAACCAACTTGCATGCAAGTTAAAAAATGTGTTACATTACTCACTTACTCTTTCTTGGGTTATTCCCTAGCTTTCCAGTTGTTCAGTGAGCTTTTAAGTTTACATAATCCAAATGGCTTTTGCTTGTAGCCCCCTATTTCCCTATATTTTCTCTATTTGGTCTTTTTCACCTCAGCGGAAAGCCCTTCCTTCTCACCAGTTAAGCCTACTAGTTACTATTCCCAGTACATTCTCAACATTCTTCAGGTCCCGAAGTGCTTCCTTTCTGATGTGTCACCCACCAAGTGGTGTAAGGCTTACAACTCATAGTTCTGTTCTAGGGACTTCCTCCCTCTTTCTCAAGGGTTTAGCTCCTCTACTTCATCAAACACCAGAGCCTACTGACTTTGGAAAGTATGAATTACCTGTTAATTAGGTTAAACTGGAACAAAATGCACATAGATGTACGTCATCATTGTCGAAAAATCCACTAAATCCAATCAAATGTGGTATTTGTCCTGCATTTTGTTCATCTGTTGGTACACATGAGCTCCGAGAGATCTGAATTTCATAGAACTAGTAGACAATATCTTGGAGCTATACGATCTCGTTCAGGTCTCACCCCACAAAAGCAAGAAATAAGGAAACCATAGTCGTGATCGAATGTGCTGCAGATTAATGAAGTGTAATTGTGTTGTGACCCAGGTAGGGGTGGGAGTTTGATATCGAAATCCCTATACCGATCCCGACCGTCCTGTACCGAATCCGATCGGGTCGGGACACAAAGTAAAAAAAGTGTTATCTCGAACCGTACTGAATCCCGAATTTAGTAATCAGTTTAAAATCGGTATGAGCCAAATAAATACCGAATGTCCCGAACCGTCCCAAATTTATTATTTTACTAGTTTTAAAGAAAACAAATATGTATTTATAATGAAGAATTAATCATCTTGAAGTGATAAAGTTACCTAATTATGTTAGTTTGTTGATTTATGTTAAGAAAAAGTATTAAATATTGCATAAATATAGTACAAAAGTGATTGTTTAATTTATAGATATAAAATTCTAACTTAAAACCTTATGTACTGATTGGTTCTGAACTTGTCCTGAACTTTTCGGTATCGGAACGATTCGGTACCAAGCCTTAAAATCACACATCCCGTCCCGTACTGATACCGAAAAAAAATCAAAATAGGTATCGGGATAGGTCAAATCTCATATCGTCTCATACTGATCCCATCCTAGATCTAGATACCTAGTAGTCCTGGTATATGATGGTTGGTTCTGATCTATCACCACCATTTTTTCACAGAAAAGAATGTAAGAACGAATCTACTGGAACACACTGGATTGAAGTTACAGTCGAAACAACTTGCTCAGTACTTTTTAGGGTTCCAGAATCCAAAGGTTTTGAAATTATTTCCTTCAGAGAATCCCACTAGGTAAACTTTTTTGATGTGTAATCGCACTTACTGGGCAGGTATATCCGGATCTTGGCTCGCATCTGTCATAGAAAATTCAATCTAACGGAGGAGAATGAAACTCGTAATCAAGATGGATCCTTTGCTGTCTTACCATAACAAGATACAACTTTTCCAGTTGACCCTTACAGAGTTACAGCCACCATACCCAGAACTTTACCAGAACCCTAATCCTGTATTCTATATATTCCTGTGTACCACTCCATCTGGTTTGGCATTACTACCAGGTCATGTGACACTTTTTCACCCATTTCATCTTTGGTAAAAAAGATAAATAAGGTAAGCTAACCTTGCTAAGAAACCTAATCAGCTCATCCAAAACTAAGCATTGATCATTTGTATGGATCATTATCTTTTCATTCTTCTAAGTGGCAGCTTCAAGTGTTAACATCAAGTCCTAAAGTTAGACAAAGGTAACTCACTAGCTGAAATGAAATAGGGAATCAAAGCAACCATGCTGGTGCTTATGACGTAATTGATGACTAAACAGTCGCTTAGCACCTCGAGCACTTAAAATTTCCAGCTATCTATACCTTATTTGAAACACAATAATCACGAGTCAAATTTCGAATCTAATTGAGTTTTAATAGAAATATCAAAAGACGCATCGAATGCTGCAAGACCACTGGCAAAGTAGCAACCAATTTTGGTGTTTAGGTTAGCAAATAATGATCTCCAGAAACTTTGGTTAGCTCCCTTAATTAGATACAGCATTTTGCATCAGGTTGTATCTAGGGGGAAAGAACTACATGAATTTAACTATGAAAAAACCGTGTACTGTAAGCCTGCAGTGGAGAAGTAAATTAAGCATATATACTAATCAGACCATTTTACTTTTCAAATTTAAAGTGTTAATGCGTAATCTTCGATCAATTCAAAAAGTTCATTAAGGTTGTCCTCAGACCAAACGAATAAAAATCATGTAGGGTCCTCGGACGAATCCTAAACACTGGAAGCATTAATAAAACCAAAGAAAAGATCACCAAATCGGACACTTGACTGGAGGAAGTAACCAACAATAGCCAGCATGGTGTATTAAGTTGATTTTGCACAACACTGATTATGTATTTTTGCTGCAAGGTGATCTATGCATGTTTGATGTTCTGTAAATATATGCATAAACTGGAATCAGCGAGAAAGAACATAAAATGATGTTGTAACGAATGTAAGAAAGAACACAGATTTATATGGTTCACTAACGATGTGTTAGCTATGTCCACGGCCATAGGATAACAGTTTTATTATCTTGAGGAAAAACAAACACCGAATACATAATACAATTAGGTTTAAGATGTTTATATACTAAACCCTAAACCCTATATACTAAGCCCAACAGAAAATAATAACCCAGCATAACAGATATCGTGGGCCTCGGAGGCGTTGCCCCCGAACCTCCATCGGGGGTCACATTGCGCCCCCGAACCCCCAAACCAGGGCGCGTTGTCCCTGGACTCCAACTCGCTGATCGGTTAACGAGATCCTCAAATGCTGGTACCCCGGATGACTGGTTCAAAACATATATTAACAAATGATAATGAATTTAGTTAGGGAAAATGAGCAAACTAGCTAGTTATTTTCATTCCTGCATTGTTTAGAGATACTTTGATGATTGCTGTCATGACAGTAACTCTGTTGTTTAGATTTTTCTCTTATGTACTGCAAATTTAGGAGGAATATTATCATTTACAGTAGAGAATATGCACCCGGATTAAGTAAATATACCTCTAGCTAGAAACGGAAACTAGTGCTATACCTCTAAAACAAATACTGCATGCAGCTTTCGGCGTCAATAAACAAAATATGCTAACCCTAGTCATGATGTTTATTCAATTTTGGTTATAACAGATACCCACTATATAGTTTTTATTTCAGAACAAGTAACAAATTAACATATTAAGTAGTGCATGCACTTGTTCATTGTACTTCTGGGCTAAGCAGCTAGTTGGTACCATATATGCTCTGCTCATCAACATATCATGCTCAAACACAAGTGCAGCACCACATGACTACGAATAAAGCAGCTGCAGGCATCACCAGAAGCAGGTCAATTGCACCAGTGCTGCACTAATCAATCCACCTGCACAAATCCCAGACTACTTGTAATGGTGCTTCATCAGGGTATCTTCGATAATATATAGTTGGTTAATCAGTTATTGATTAATTACGATGTTTTATACACTTTTAATTAACTAATGGTTCACATATCTATTTCTAAGTTGGAAAACATCCAAGCCCTGGTGTATATATGTTATCACATTTGAATGTGAGAGTATCATTGTTTTCACGATTGGTAATTGTCACTTCTTTGTACGTTTTTACAGCATTGTTTTCAATCAAGTTCTTTAAATTCAAGACAAGAACACCAAAAAGTACCAAATCAACAAATTAGGACCACTATAAAAGTCCATCTGTTCTTTAACTACAGAATCTAAAGATGAAGAACTCGATCGACCTGGATTGGTCTTTTGCTAATTAAAAAATGAGAGGGCAATTAAGAATAATCAATCAGTTAATTAATTAGGTTAAGCCCACAAGGGGTAAGGGTCGGGTGAATTAATTCATATGAACGATGTGATACATCAACTTTGTAAAATGAGTTGTTTAAGTAGTAATATTAGTCATTAAAGTTGTAATATGAACCCTTAAAGTTGTAAAAAAAATAGTTACAACATTAGTCATCATTTGTCCTTAAATGGTAATTGAGTCCTCAAAGTTGTAATACGAGTCGTTAGAGTTGTAATCATCACTTTAAAGACTCAATTACCACTTTAACACTAGTAGAGGGAAAATCTCATGTGACGAAATCATTTCGTCGCATAAGAGGCAATATTCATTGCATAAGAAATTAAGCGACGAAAAATTCGTCACATAAACTTCGTCGCATTAGGTTTATGCAACAAAAGCTCAAATTTTCGTTGCATAAGTAACCGTTAAGCAACGAAATAAGATTCGTCGCATTAGTTTATATGACCAAAACAAAGTCGTTGCATAAAGTTATGCGACGAAAATTTTCGTCGCTTATGAGTTTTCAATAAATAAATAAAAATTAATTAATTGAATTTTTCATTTTTTATAATTTAAATTTAAAAAATTATGATTTTTTGTTTTACTTGATCGAGGACGAGGTGGTGGTACAGTGGTGGTGGAATGGCGGTGGTGGTGGTGGTGGAGGAAGAAGAAGAAGAGGTGGTGGTGATGAAGAAGAAGTGGAGGGGTGGTGGTGATGAAGAAGTGGTGGGGTGGTGGTGGTGAATAAGTAGAAGGAAGAAGAAGAAAAGGGGGGAGGATTTTGGCGGAATAATTCAAAATTTAAATTTTTTTGCCAGAACTGATGCGATTAAATAAACATTTTCGTCGCATGAGTCAGAACTTATGAGACAATTTTTTTTTCGTCGCATAAGTCAGGGGAAATTTTGGTGAAATGATTCAAAATTTTAGGCTAGAAATGACACTACCAGAACAACTACTTTAGCCGACGAAATTTTTTCGTCAGCTAAGTAAAAAATTTCGTCAGTTAAGAAGTCGTCGGGAAAAAGCCGTCGGTCAAGACTTTAGCAGACGAAATTACTGTGCATCGTCGGCTAAAGTCATTTATTTAGCCGACGAAGAAATTTTTCGTCGCTTAAAGTCTGGACTTTAGCCGACGAATTTTAGACCCTAGCCGACGAAATATTAATAAATTTTGTCGGCTATAGTGATTTATTTAATTTTTATTTATTTATTTAACTTTAGCCAATAAAATTTATTAAAATTCGTTGGCTATAGTTATTTATTTTATTTAATTTATTTAACTTTAGCCGATAAATTTTAATAAATTTCATCGGTTAAAGTTATTTATTTTTATTTCTTTTCTTTTTTATTTCTTGTATTTTTGATTAATTTTTTTTCTTCTTTTTCATTTTTCCGCCTATGGTGGTGGAGGAGAAGAGGAGATCTTTAGAAGGAGGTCGAGAAGGAGAAGGAGAGGAAGAGAAGAAGAGGAGGAGGAGGAGAATGCCAGGAGAGGGAGAAGGAGAGGAGGAGGAGAATGAAGAGGAGGAGAGGAGGATGATGAGTTGTCGCCGGAGGAGAAGAATGAAAGATATAGAAAAAAAATCAAATTCATCCGCAGGAATTTTGAAAATTTTGAACTTTAGCCGACGAAATACCCTAATTTCGTTGAGTAAAATTCAAAATTTTAGTCGGAGATTTTGAAAATTTGAGGGTACTTTAGCCGACGAAATTAGGGTATTTTGTCGGTTAAAGTTCAAAATTTTCAAAATCTCAGCCAAAATTTTAAAATTTTTAATTAACTTTCGCCAACGAATTTTAATAATTTTCGTCGGATATAGTTATTTTATTTATTTATTTAACTTTAGCCGACGAATTACACTAATTTTGTCAGCTAAAACCCTAAACCCTCTACGTAGAAGCTTAAACGAAAAAAATTCGTGAAATAAGATATGACCAGAATGGTGAAATACTTCTACAGTTGAAAAAATCACGTAATTCCGGTAAAGTCTCGGTGCCGATAGTTGCGGTCAATGCAATTTTTCATTCTTTCTCTCTAGAGGTAACTCTATCTCTAGTGGCAATTTTTTATAAATTTTTTATACTACTGGTTGCGTCTCATCGATTTAAAACTAGTTTCAGTTGAAGGTCAGGGCAAAATACGTAATTTAGACGTCAAATGACCTTTTCCCTGCATTAAGGGGATTGACTTACGGGATTGACCAGAAGGATCGAGTCCTTAACGTTGTCAGATCAAGTTTAATTTTTTCCTATAGACATATTTTGACATAATGATCATATCAGACGGTCAGATTTTGTTTCTCAAGTTTGATCATCGGAATCACAACATGTCTACTAATGTTGTATAACTTGTTTACCAAGTTTTAAGTAAATATTTTGTTTCAAAAACAAACTCTACGTAGAAGCTTCAAACGCAAAAAGTCATGAAATAAGATATGACCAGAATTGTGACATACGTCTACGGTTGAAAAATCAAGTAATTCTGGTAAAGTCTCGGTGCCGATAGTTGCTGTCAATACAATTTAGGGGTTTGACTTAAGGGATTGACCGTCCGGATGAAGCCCTTAAATTTATCGGATCAAGTTAAATTTTTTACCATAGACATATTTTAACATATTGATGATATCTGACCGTCGTATTTTTGTTTGTGAATTTTGATGACCAGAATCACAACATGCCTACTATTTACCATTATTTATCGCTATGGGGAGCCCTATCATCGAGGGGTAAATGTCTCAAAAAATTTAGATGGGCAGTTGCGTCTTATCATGGTGAAAGTTTGTTGTGTTGAAGGTTCGACTAAAATACCTCATATAGATGTAGATATAGACATTTTCATGTGTTAAGTGGTTAGAAAAACTACATTTTGAAGCCTTAAACGAACTCGGATGTCTAAAAAAGCCTATATATCATGGTATTAGCCATGAGTTTGACTCATACGTCTGTTCTGCTTCCATATTAGTATCACAATAGTCAATCGGGAACCGAAATATCCGTAATGCAATTTTGTAAGTAAAATGTACTTTAGCCGACAAAATACCCTAAATTCGTCAGCTAAAGTTCACAGACTATAGCCGACGAAAAAATTAGTTTAGCTGACAAAAAAAAATTTCGTCGGACTATTTTTGGTAATTTCGTCAGCTAATTTTTTTTTTCTGGTAGTGTGATGCGACAAAATAAACAAATTTCGTCGCTTGAGTGTGAACTGATGCTAATGCTCAATAAAGGAGTAAGAGATCCTTTTACAGCTAATGCTCAATAAAGGAGTATAAGGGATCCTTTATTGATATATATGAGAGATTAAATATTAGACCAACTTTTCTATCACATATCAACATCTCCACTGTTTAGTATTTAGATGCATATATGTAGATAATTTCTGCAAAATTTCATCTAATTTGGTGATCGTTAAGGCTTCGAACCAATTGAAATCCATTGAAAGATCAAATTCGTCAAACATGTACAGTTCATGCTTATAATTTTAATTCGCATTTTTGAGCACCTTATCGATCATCAAATTAGATGAAATTTTCCAGAAATGATCTATATATTAGACGGTTGAGATGTAATTTGATGATCAAAAAGTTAGTATAATATTTGATCCCTCATATATGTCAAGAAAAGAGATATCTCATTGGAAGAGGAATATATATATATATATATAACAAAGACAGAAATGACAAAAGAGATCAAGAATATAATTTGGAATCGTTCCTATCAATTCCACACTCCTCTTAATTCCTCTCGTTCTGTTTTGTACGTACTTGTTTCTTGACTCCTAAGACCTCAATACAATATGAGGCTCAAATAAAATAATGACAATGAAGAAAGTAGTCTAAATCTTTATAAACCACAGACAATGTCTCATTTTTTTCCGATATGAGATTTATATGTCAACACGTCTCCACATGTGCGACGAATCTTCAAGCATAACATGTTGACAACATTTAGGATGACGTGAAGTTCGTGTGGCCACGTGGACATAGGTAAACCGTTCTGATACCATGTAGAAATTGATTTCATTAAGTTTTGTATTCACAAGTATATATATACACACAATGTTGTTGTATACAATACTAGAATTATGCAATTGTTCAATCTGCAATAATAGCTAGGATATAAACTGATATGTAAAATCAAACACAACCTCTACGTATGATATTAATAAAGGATAATCAGATTGTTTGTGTCAAATAGAGAATTGAGTCCGTGCACTCTCTAACGATTAGACATGAAAAATGCTAAGAACTAGTGCATATAGGATTTCGTTAATTCTATTTAATTACTTAGGTGCAACTATAATTAATTATTTTCTCTTACGTAATGCAAATAAGAATGTCATTAGTGATCCTTGTAGTCAATGGTAACCTGTTGATGAAATATTCCCAAAAGCAGACGCACCACAAATCATAACCATTATAATATGTAGACTCATTTCTCTTAGAGACACATACTCATGTATACCTAAACCATACGTATGGCATACACACACAGTCCTCAAACATACACGGAATTTTATTTCATGATTAATAGAAGGAAGGAGCAGTACAGAATTAATGTTCACAGCAAGCGATGTATCCCCTCCAAATTAAGCTCAAATGCAACCACTACAATAGGGGTAAGAAGCGCAGCAAGTTTATGAACGAACTAGCTATTAGGCTGACAGGAAGATAAAGATGCACAAACTTAAAAGAACATATGTACACATCCTCTATGTTACATATGCACCTTCACGTACAATCAAAGACGCCAAAGAAAAACTTCTAATTGAACAAGTACCGGGACTTAGAGATCAAGACGGCTCCTTGAGCATCGACGTGACATGGCTGTGGAACATGCTCATCACGATGATCGTGTACGTTTTTCTCATCATGATCGTCGCTACTTTCGTCGGAACTGTTAGCACGGGCGAGGCTTACTGCCTCTTCTTTTACTTGTACTTGTACCTGTACCTGTACCTCAGTAGGCAAAACCTTGATGTTGATCGGCTTCACAATATCATCAGCTGTTTTGTGCTCTGGTAGCTGCTTTTCCTCGTCCACAATAACCGTCTTGTTGTTTCTGTAGACTGCATACAGTATCATCTGAACCACACCGAAGCTGAAACCAAGTATGTTTGGGGCCTGCAAATATCAAGCCCGGTTAATTCGGTCAACTTGGCCCAGAAAATTGATCATAGATCAATTTTATTAACTATATAAAGTATCCAGAATTCTTTTTTGTTTGCCACAAGTCCAGAACGCAGATATTGTTAAAGATATGTACATGATAGAACATTATATGATAGTCATATAATCACACATTAGCATATATTATTACTCTGATTCACCATATTTTTGAAAGGCAAAGATACCTGCATATTTATTTCATGATTGATTAAGGACAGCGAGCCGTACGCAGCTCAAAGTAACAAAAAGTTGGGAATAGAATATGATGACTAATCTTACCGCAACATAGAGATCTTTAAGGAGTAAGCCATAGAAGAGCCACATGACCGCACTGAGGGTGAGGAAGAAGGACAGAGAAAACGGCATGAATTCTACGCTCTTGGTTCGAATTACCAATCTCTGCAAAAATCATAATAAAGATATAGACATGATGAGTGAGTCGGTACTCGGTACTATATTTAGAAGGGTCATCGGTTCTTAATTAGTTTATGTTCAAGAATCAAAAGGTTAATTATCCCCATTTGAGAGATATGATTAGCTTAATTAATTACCATGATGCTTAAAGGTGCTGCAAAGACACTGACAGAGAAGGCCACACAAACCCATCCAAGAACTTTAACCCGAGTTGGCCCTTTTGCTAGGAAGTGAGACAGAAGAAGAATCAAGCAAAAACCCCCGAAATTCACAAGCAGCAACAGCCTCAAGGTGTTCACCTGCAAATTGTATTACTGTTCGATTAGTCCATTGATTAGTAGCAGCTTTATTCTAAAACCAAACAACTAGTAGTAGCAGCTTGATTGGAGAGAGAGTGTGTGTGGGTCTGGCATTGTACCCTAGATTTCTTTGGTGCATATGTAATGAACATTGCGATATAAATCGTCTCGATTACACAACCGAAGCCATTGATGGTGATAAGAAGCATCTCATCAGATTTAAGGGACGCATAGTAAATCCAGATTGTTGCACTGAAGAGGGCAAATATATAAGGAATTGATTGAAATCCTTCCGTTGATTTCTTCTTAAACACCCTGTAAAATGTTGGCCTGCATCCCCAAAAACACACCATCGTTATTCTCAGGATACTCACTTCGATTCAAGAAAAATACGGATCTGGGAAATCGAGTAAAACTTACGCTGGAGCTAGAAACACGATGAAGGAGACAATGTTACCTAAACAGCAACGAAGAGCAGAGAAGTAAGTAATTAGAAGAGTGTTTTCTATTGATGTAATTTAATATACTAGAAAAATGTTGATGAAGAACAGCTGGTACCTAGAATGCCAAAGGCAAAAGCCAGAGGGGAGTGTGCATTGTTTGACGTCATGGCAGTTTCTAGTAAATGAAACTGAAACTTAAGGAAGGATTAGTAGAAGAAAGGAATTACAAGGTTATGTATGCTCTGAAAGCCTTAATCCCTGTATATATCCTTCTTCTTCTGAAGCTAGATTAGATTACAAGTTATGGGACGAGAACTTAAGACCGAGAGTCTTCCATATATATAGAGAAAACCAGCTTAAGGTTGCATGAAGGGTGATTAGAGGGGTGATTGTATTTAACTAATTAAGCTTAAGAAAAGGTAGCAGTAGGTGGCATGAGGAAAGTAGTACAGAAAAGCCATGCACCGCAATCAAACATATAAGCAAGGTAGCGCAATGCATGCCAACTCAACCCTGGCCAGATGTGAAATGAGCTAGGTAGTCGGTTCTCCCTTTCTTATTTCTGCAACTCCAACCTGAATAACATCAACATTCTTACGTTACTGGTTTAACAAAGTTTACCTCTTTCACGTGACCAGCCCTCAGCCACTTCCTTTTTTCATTTTACTTTTCGCCGTTTCGCTCCTGGGATTCCGACTCTGGCTAATTTGGCATTACTTTCGTGAACACTGAACACACAGACAAGATGCAACCGCCGAAACCCTAGCTAACATATTACATATGCTTCTTCATTTTATTTGCATCACATTTTTCATGCATATTACTTCGCCCTATATCGTCCGGACGTTTGATACTAACACTGATATGAAAATCAATACATCATGGAAAACACAGTATACATTTTTTAAAATTTTATTAATAACTCACACATCCTATATATGTTTAATAAAATTTGAATTCATGATCTTAAAGTTATTAATTAAATATTTTAATTAACCAAGCCACAACTTACCGAGGAATATAAGTAGATAACATGTACTTGAGTAGGAATTTTAAGAGGGAAATTAAGTTACAAAATGCAGAGACCTTGAGGTCCTATAATCACAAACCATTCTATTCTTGTTGAAGACAACCCCCAAATCACTTCTGATCGCTATCATACTTGGGAGGTGCTTACTATACTCGATCATTAGAGGTTAGGATTTTAGGGTTTAGAAAGTCACAAAGGCATTCATGTCGGAAGGGCAGTAGTGCACAAGTTTAAACTGTTTTACGAGCCACACCAATAATGTGGACTCGATTAGAGTTCAAAAAAAACGAACCCACATGAAAATAGATTGCAACCGAGTGCGGGTCTTATCCACCTGATTTAAACCAAAATCGACCTCATTTTAAAATTTATAAAACTTCTCATATCGTATTGACTATATGTTATCCAATCTCTTTTTTGTTGAGTTCTTTAATTAGTGTCATTACGAAGAACTAAGTAAAAACAAGCATACAGTATCATTTTATTTAGCACTTAGGTGAGGAACATACTTGTAAACTAAGTGAAAACCTAACGTATATGTATCATCACTAGTGGATTATTACTCTTAGTCGATAGAATCAAAATTGTTATGTCGATTAAGATTTTCTTAGCCGACGGAAATAGGTCCGTCGGCAAGGAAAAATAGTTCATCGCCTAAGAACTTCTTAGTCGACAGAACAAGGTCGTCGGGAATTTCTATCGACTAAGAAATTTTTAGTCGACGGATTTTTCTTTGAACTGTACATAGCAAGAAATTTTTTTTAAAAATCTCGTGAAATAAGATGTGCTCATAATGGTGAAATACAACTATAGTTGAAAATCACGTAACTCGCACTACCAGAACAGACTGTTTGGGCGACGAAGCAATTTCGTCACCCTGTTAAAAAATTTCATCACCCAGAATCTTAGAGGACGAAGCGTCGTCGCCTAAGGTGTCGTCGCAAGAAGTTTGTCGCCCAAGATCTTAGGCGACGAAAGAAATCCATGTCGTCGCCTAAGAGTTAAGTTAAGGCGACGACACACATTTTGTTGCATAAACAGCCGTCGTCGCTTAAGAGTCTCGTCTTAGACGACGAAACTGGAGTCGTTGCCTAAGAGCGAGACTCTTAAGCGACGAAAAATTATTCGTCGCTTAAGAGTCTAGATCTTAGGCGACGACGCCAGTTTCGTCGCCTAAGAGTTCTACCTTGGGTGACGAATATACACGTATCGTCGCCTTATATTTTTTTTAAAAAAAAAATAAAAAATTCTCTTAGGCGACGAAAGTGGTATATTTCGTCGCCTAAGTGATCTTAAGACGACGAAATGGTGCAAAAGTCGTCGCCTAAACCTCTCTTAGGCGACGAAAAATACCTTATTTCGTCGCCTGAAGTATTTTCTGTATTTTTTTATTTAGTTTTGTAAATTTTTTATAAAATATAAATAACAACACAAAAAATTTCAAGAACAAAACAACAATTTTTTCATTACAAATTATCTAAATTGTTCATAAACGTAAAGATATATAAATTTAGTCCTAAGTAAATTCAATATCATCTAAATCGATCATGAAATCCTATTCTTGTGGTTTTCGAAGCTGAGGACGTTCCGGCGACGGAAGCAGAATAAGACGCATCGGCATGGGATGAGGAATTTGTCTTGTTGACTGAGCATATAGACAGTCCTGAAACCACTGCACCAACTGTATTTGATGGTTTTCCAGTGCTGCATTATGTGCTTCATTATACTGCTCCCAGACGTCTTCATAGGCACTCTTGGCGTCTTCATAGGCATTTAGGGATGATGTGAAGGCTCTCCTGGTAGCCTCCTGTCGCTCCTGGCGTTGTAATCTCTGTTGCAACCTCTCAACTTCTGACTATAGTTGCACGTTGCTATTTGAGGCTCCCTTCTTTCCTCCTTTGATTTGCTTCAGCTTTTAGTTTCCAACCCTGCCCATACCCCGACAGTAGAAGTTGTTTGTACGGTGTGGAAAAACCGTGTCCATGATCATCGCCCCAATGAGTGGATCTGATCGGTCGATCCGGGACATGGCTTCAGACATATCCTCCTCCTACGTTTCCGGCCATGTCTCCGACACGTAATCACACATCACATCGGACTCCGCCGATCTCATCCTCTCCTAATTGAAAATATTAGAAACAAATTATTAATTAACATTAAATAATACATATAAGTAAAATTAAAAATTAAAAGCGTGAGATAACTTACAAAATGCTCCTCGGATTGAGGATACGCCTTATGGAACGTTTTCACGAACGGGTAAACCTCCGGATTGTCCCTCATCACCTCCTCCATGATGCAAGCAAACGGTTTCGAACCGGCATGATGGTTGGTCGTGTTGCGTTGCCGGTTTCCAGCGTTCTTCTGAGAGAGGGCCTTGAAAGACAAAAAATTAACCATTAGTAAAATATTTATTTAATACGTAATTTTTTTTAATAATTAAGTACGGCCTCGATAACAAATTAAGTAATTTATTTTCTATCTACCTTTTTATGAGGGTTGTTGAATTCGACCGTCAGAAGCCAACGTCACTCGTGCTCTCTATATTGGAACTCAAGAGGGGTACCCAGCCGGCCTTTCCCGTGCGCTTTCCAATGATCCCTCAGTTTATGCTTCCACTCCCTAAACCTACATATAAGACATCAAATATTAGATATATATTTAATATAACATATAATTCACGACAATATTTTTCCCAACGTACGTACCTTTGAGAATGTTTTTCTTCCAGCCATGGCCTCATCAACTCTTTGGACCTCTCGGGAAACTCAAAATATAACTGCATTTAACCGTTTGTTAGTCTATTTTCTCGAAAAGTCAACAACTTCATTACATAATATTATTATTAAGACTTTTTTAAAACTCACTGACATATCGTTATCGAGCTAGGTCTTCATGGAATCCAGGACGTCTTTCCATTCTCCCCACAACATAGGGCATTTAGCCATAATTATGGGTCCCGCGGCACGGACATACATGTTCCCCATGCTTGCTTATTTCGGTTCCCCAGTCGGACCAACCCGGATTAAGACATTCCCTAATTTTTTGACTAGCTTCTCCAAGGCCTTGCTTTCGTCGCCCTGTTTTGACTCTCTTCGTTGCCCAATTGCCTTTTTTGTAGTGTCGGGTAACGTCTTAGTGTCGATAATAACGGTCAACCCGTATTTACCATTATTATTTCCTATTGGAAGCCTTACCGTCGAGGGCTAAATGTCCTAAAAATTTTATATGTGTGGTTGCATCTCATCTACGTCAGAAATTGTTGTGTGGAAAGTTTGACCAAAATAGGTCATGCAGAGGTAGATATAAGCATTTCCGTGTGATAAATGACGTTAGATTAGGGTTGACCATTCTGATTGAGCTCTTAACGTTGTCAAATCCAGTTAAATTTTTTGCCATAGTCATGTTTTACTATAATGATCATATCAGACGGTCAAATTTTTGTTTGTGAATTTTGGTCATCAAAATCACAACGTGTCTACTAATGTTATATAACTTGTTTAGTAGGTTTTAAGAAAATGCACAACTTTGTGAACCAACTGTACATACTACATAGGTAGTAAAATTTAAAAAAATCTCTTGAAATAAGATGTGATCAGAATGGTGAAATACGACTATGGTTGAAAATCATGTAATTCGGGTAACATCTTAGTGCCGATGATAAATGTCAACCGTATTTACCATTATTATTCCATATTAGGAGTCTTATCGTCGAAGGCTAAATGTCCCAAATTTTTTATATGGACGGTTACATCTCATCTACGTGAGATATTTTTGTGTGGAACGTTCGACCAAAATAGGTTATGTAAAGGTAGATATGAGTGTTTTAGCGTGATAAATGACAATGAATTAGGGTTGACCGTTATGATCGAATCCTTAACGTTGTTAGATCCAATTGAATTTTTTACCATAGCTATGTTTTACTATAATGATCATATCAGACGGTCAAATTTTCATTTATAAATTTTGGTCATCGGAATTATAATGTCGCATAAGTTCTAAAAAAATATTTATGACTTAGTCGATGGAACTATTGCATTCCATCGCCTAAGGGCTATAAATTTCAGACCCATTTTCCGCGCAAAATTTCAGAACAAAATGTGAGAAAAATTATTTATTACTTAGACGATGGAATGCAATAATTCCATTGGCTAAGGACTAAAAATTTCATAATAGATTTTCCCGCACAAATTTTCAATAAAAATCAAAAAATTCTTCTTTAAATTATGTTGTCGTGGTGATGGTGTGTGGTGGTGGGTTCGGAATGGTCGACGGTGGATTACCGGAGATCGATGGCCGGCGGTGGATTTTTGAAGATCGATCTCTGTTTTTTTGCAATTAAAAATTATGTTTGCTGACGGTATATTCTGTCAGCTAAGAGGATTTTTATTTTTTATTTTAAAATAATTCTGTCGGCTAAGATTTATTAGGAGACAGAATATTTTGAATTCTATCGGCTAAGAATTACTTAGGAGAAGAAATATATTGAATTCCGTCGAATAAGAGGATTATTAATTTTTTTTATTTTAAAATAATTCTGTCGACTAGAACCTTAGTCGATGAACCTTAGTCTATAATTGTTCTTTCGGCTAAAAGTCATAATCCACTGGTGCATACTTATTACTTTCACTTAGTTTTGTATATATTGGATGTGTCGGGTGTGATTTTATAGATTTTGTAGTACTTGATTCAACATGAAACCACACTTATTTTCGATTCATATTATTGTCTACAACTAAATTTCGAGTGAATCTTAGCCTCTATGACTTTGGTAGGTCACTTATTTCCTCAAATTTACTGTTTATGTCGTCTGACTTCAAATTTTGGTAACTAGTTCTCAAATTGTAATCCGGGAAAATATTTCGCAATGTCAATTTTCTTTAAAGCTAGGAGAGAGCATTATTTACTCAAAATTACGCAATGTCAAGTCTTGAGTTCAAGTAACGACATGTGTAACATATAATGTCAAGAACAAATTTCTTTCCAATATTTTTGGTGGGCGATTAGCAATTTAGCATAGATAAAAAATGGGGTATTGCGCTCTATCTCATGTCTTTTGCCTTTTGACCACCACGCATCCAATGTTTTTGGTGGGCGATTAGCAATTTAGCATAGATAAAAAAATGGGGTATTGCGCTCTATCTTTTGCCTTTTGCCTTTTGCCTTTTGAACAGAAGCATTCATAAGACCTCAACTTCTGAATTCTAATTGTTCCAAATGGCAGCAACCGATCTACTGAAAGTTATATGTATCTACCTTCTTACATATAAAATTGCCACGAAGAGTTTTGTGTATTTGTGTTGCTCCTTTGGTTAATCCTATACAAAGCCAGGGTTCGTGTATGGATGAATAGAAAAGACTAAAGAGGAAAACTGAGAGACTTTTCGATTGCTTTTATTAGTCGTTGGTAGATGTTGGCATGGGGGCTTAGAATATATGGTCTCCACCTGAGAAAGGGATAAGATTTTTCACAGTATATCTTTCATGAACGATCATGGCTGGAATTATTAAGATTAGCCCTAGAAGCTTAGTCTCCTCCTTTCGGACTATTAAACTAGTTTAACGTTCCATTGTCTTATTAGTTTTTCAGAAAAGTAATAATTAGGATATGTTATATGATCACAAGCTCAGGTGATTAACGTTGGTGTGCTAGATATGTGATATGTCATAGTCGTCTAAGAACACGGTTTAATTATCGGCACCTAATTCTACCGATTTACAAAGGTTTACCATCTAATCATACGTTTGAAGAAAAGAGTCGTCTATGGTCAACTTCTTAGTAAATCAAGACATAAAAATATGATCGTAGTTGTAAATATGAACGAAGTCTTCAGACGTCTTTCCTTGACAATCCTTGGATGCACGTACATAGATATCCAATTAATCTTTACTTCCAATAATAAAAGTAAGAAGGGTGTAAATATCATACATTAGCGATAAGTGTAATGACGCTTATTAGTTTTGTTACGGGTGCTAATGTAGAAAGTGGAAGGGTCATTTTTCTGGCAAAAAATAAGGATTGGAGAACCTTGATTTTATAAAAATCCTTTGAGTTTATCTCAACTTTTCTGATGGATTCCAGTTCTTCTCGTGGATTCGAGACCAAAAACCGATTCGTGGATTCTAATCATCTATCTTTTTATATTCCGCTGCAGAAAAACCCTACCCGACAGTCAACCGGTTATCCGACCCGGTAACTTAACCCAACCTGGTAGCCCGACCCGTTAATCATCGACCGGACCCAGAATACGACCCAACTTGAAACACCGACCTGATCCGGCTTGACCCGATGAAAAATAAAAAAACAGAAGAAGAAGAAGAACAAGAAAGAAAGAACGAAAGAGGAAGATGAAGAAAAAAATGAAGCTAGCATGGAACGTTAGATGTTCACCTCACAGATTATGATGACTTCATAACAACATGTTTCATCAAAAACAAGGTATGATTAATAATAATTGATAGTGATCTACACGAGAATTTTGTTGCCAGCAAGGTTTTTCATTCCCTTTAATTACCGACAATGAAGTTGAGCAATCCATTTTGGATTGATGATCATGCACATGTGACAGAGGTTTGTAAAGTTCTCACTTCTATATCAGAGTTTTATAACGATGAGGTTACTTGTCATGTGATTGATATGAATGATAGTGATGTGTTTTTTGGAAAACCATGACATGAAAACGTCAACTGTAGTTATTGCGAAGATGAGACCTATTTACTTAAGAATGAATTAAACAATATTACAATCAAGCTTGCAAAACCTGAAGTGTGTGAAAAAATGTTGAAGAAATCACTTTGCAGATTAAAGAAGAATTTGCTCATGTTGACTCGGTTGTCAGTATTGAAGAAACCTCGCCTCATATAACTCTTCCAGAACCAGAACCAAAGGTCATTCCAGAATGCAATTTTGAAAATCAAGAAGACAACTCTCAAGTTGCATTTGACAAACTCATCTATGATGTTGGATTCATGATTGTACATTCAGAGTTTGTAAAGTCTCTGACTTCTAAATCACATGTTCAATTAATTGTTATAGATTTATTATTGAGTTTGTTCTCTACAAATTATTCTTCTTTATTCAAGATGAACTCGAGGACGAGTTCTTTTAAAGTGGAAGAGACTGATGTAGAACGATGATAGATCACTTTCTGACGAAAAATAAGGATTGGAGAACCGTTGGATCGTGGTAAATTATTATCGGACATCCGAGTTTGTTGGGCTTCCAAAAGACTATTTTAATTATTTTTGAGTTTTATTTTTCATTAGTTTGTTTGGTTTTATTTTAATTAATTTGTTTTGAACTTTATTTTATTTTAATTTATGAGCTTTTAGGTTTCGTTGTTAATTGTCCTAGGGTTTGTTTGCTTCTAGATGAGGATCATATATCAGTTGTATTCGTTAACCTTGATTTTATAAAAACCATTTGAGTTTATCTCAACTTTTCTGATGGATTCCAGTTTTTCACATGGATTCGAGACCAAAAACCTATTGGTAGATTACAATCATCTATCCCTTTATATTCCGCTGCATCATGCCAATAACACTACTTACTATCTTTTGTCCCTTAACAACACAAAGAAGTGATAAGAACAATCAATAGTTGAACTTTTACATATATACATTAATCGATTTCCCATGTTTTTGCATTAACAAAAATCAGATTCATTTGCTTATGTATATATAGGACATCGATCAAGTTGAAATTTCCACTATATTAACTTAAGTGGTGCCATTACCACTCCTCAGTCTGATCACTTCAAGCTTTTGTCACATCTCCACACATTCTAAACATCTATTCGTTGTTTTTTCATCCAAAAAAGAAAATGAATAAGAAGAGGAGGAGGATCGGAGGAACCCTAGCCTGCACTGAAGTAGTTCGATCAATTCCTTGTAGAGTCGATCTTTGGATATAATCCAACAAATAGCTAAACTCTAACTAATATTATTGATCCAGCAAGGTCATGAGATCGATCATATCAGATTGGGATATGTTGCGAGATGTCGATCAATTGCTTTACTTTTGAAACTTTTTTTTATATAATTTGTGAGACTTATTAAAGCATAAAAGTTTTACGTACGTCATAGATAAACCACAATCTAGAGAATTGATGCAATTAAGTTCTTAATTGCCACTTGTTAGGCCATTATCGCAGATCATCATCAGTAATCAACGTCTGGATCCATGCATATAGCTTTACGAGTCTTCTTAATCTTCCGCAAATGCTGCTCATTTACCCCTAGCTAGCTTTGATCTGATTGCATCCATTCGTATCATGATAAGGTGATCGAATGCATGATTAGCGTTAAGAGCAGTAGTGCAAATGTAGCCTTCTCGATCGTCTTAGCTTAAGGATTGATAGTGGTTTATCACCTGCCTTAAAATATATTTGGTATAGTCTTGAATTCTTAAGGGTTCTAATCATGGATGTTTCTTTTCAGTATATATATGATTGATATTCAAGTATACACAGCAATTCCATTCTTCCTGAAATTGAGTTTGATACGCATGAAATGGGCCACCTGGACTTGGATGAAGAAATATCTTAAGTATATATTGGAAAAACTTATTATACCGGTAACGTGATCCATCATCGATTATAATCTCGCTTAATGCAACGAATTAAAGACGAGAAACCCTTAATATCTTATTCGTAGTGCAGCAAACGCCATTATCCTGCAGGTGCAATAATTCAGCCACCGGCTATATACTGCAAGTCTGCAACTAAGGGAATCGATCGATTATTTGAACTTACAAACTGTAGAAACTGTAGAATACACTATGATCCCACGAATTTCATGTTATGAGATTATGTTCATCCTTCAATCGAGTGATTTACGTATTCAAAAACTTGGACGTACTAAGTAAAACGACAATTATCATCGAGAAGTTGAGAAATAAGCTGGACTCAAATCTAGCAAATGTTGCGTGTACACTATAAGGAAATTAGCTGGTACAATTTAACTGGTTAATCTCTTACTTAGCTGTAGGGAAGTAAGCAATTTGAGAAAGGAAATTAGGGTAAAGTTGGCATGGTTATAAAGCTAGCTACTATAGTTTTTTTTCTTGCCTTTCTTTTCTGACTTTGAAACAATATCCATCTATTTGAAGACATCTTTCCGTTTTTTTGAGAATGAAAAGGAAGCCATCTTTTCTTTTTCCTTGTGTGTGGTGAAAAGAGACACCTCCGGCTAATTAGGGTAACCTAACCTTAATTTGGACAACAATTCCCAGCTTCTAGACAACTCCAAGAATCCCACTATCGGGAAATCATAACCTAATCATACAAAGTAGCTGTTATTCATTCGTATAGATCAAAATCGATCATCCATATCCATCTTCTCATTGACATTTTTCTTGTATTTGTTTTGATTATATTTAAGAGAAAATACTTCTAACGTTCTATATTTTTTCTTAAAATAAGTTACATCCATAAGTCTTCAATTTAAACTAGTGTATTTCTATATTTTGAATTCTCAACTGATTTTCCCTTGTCGTTAGTAGACCGTCAAAAAATCGTTAGTTTATTTAAAATGACTAAAATGCCCCATTAACATTTATTTTTATTTTTCCCCACTTTCTTAATTTTCCCTATTTTTTCTATTTCTTTTTCCTAATATTAAAAATCAGTTTGTAATATCAAATTTTATTTTATTATTAAAAATACATTTTTATTTTTTCTATTAAAACCATTTTTATTTATCTATTAAAATTTAATGGTTTCCATTTAAAATTAATTTTCTTCTACTATTAAAAATAAATTTTATTTTATTTTCTATTAAAATCAATTTAATTGTTTTTGTTATAAATTAATATTATTATCTATGTGACTGTCCACATAATTACTCATTAGTCATGTACTATGATATAAACTCTACCTTTATATAAAGAGACTAATGAGAATGAATGAATAAAATTTTTACCTCATTTTAACTATTCTCTTTGAGTCTTCTTTCTATCTTCTTTATTTTACAAAAGTTTTCATTTAAAATCATTTTTCTTTTACTATTAAACATCAATTTTATATTTTCTATTAAATTTCAAATATATATTTTCTATTAAAATCAATTTTATTTCTTTTATTGAAAAATAAATTGTATTTTTCCTATTAAAAATAAATTTTATTCTTTGATTTCTACTTTTTTATTTTCTAATATTTTTTTTAATAAATATAAAAAAAATTAGGAAAGAGAGGAAAAAAAATAAAAATAACTGTTAATTGAGGAATTTTAGTTATTTTAAGTAACTTAACAGCCTTTTTGATGACAACTAACGATAAGGACAATCTAGTCGAGAATACAATGTATAAGAGCAACTCAACAATGCTAGTCATATTTAAGTCAAATTTAAGCTAAAATAACTAGAAAGTTATTTTGGCTAGCCACATTAGAGTATCTCCAACAATTCTTATATAATTTCTCTATTATAAGAGAGAAAATCAAAAAATCTCTATAAATAAAAGGGGTCAACTCCAACAGCCCTTCTATTTTACTCTACTAAATTAAATGTTTTTATGTATAATATAATGATCCTATTTAATTATTATATATTTATTTAAATAAAAATGACATGTTACATGCTTAATATTCTCAATCTTCCACTAGAGAGATATAATGATATTTTTATTGTATTTTTAGAAGAAAGAGTGGACATATAGTGAATTTTAAAAGGTAAACAATAAATTTTAGAGATTTGACCATGAAATATACAAATTTTGAGAATTCTATAGATATAGAGGATGTCTTTCTCTCTCTTCCTAGTTTTTCTATTATAGAGGATGCTTTACATGAGCTGTTCGAGTCGAAAACTGATGTTTTTCCTCTAAAATAAAAATAATTCGACTTTTTCATGAGCTGTTGGAGATGTTTTTAGAAATGTGTTTGCATCAATGCTCTTTACTTTAACTAGCATTACATCAATATTATTTCTTAAACAAATATTAGATATTTTAAATGTATTTATATATCATCTCAAATATCTTAAAAAGAATATATTAAATTATAGCTAGCCTCATATGAGTCATCTTGCTAGCTAAATATAGCTAGCGAGATAGCTCAAAGTTAAAATAGTTTAAGTTTGGCTAGTCTGTTGGAGCTCTAAAAACATCAAAAAATGCTAAACACGCTCTCTAAAATAGTTAAAAGCTAAAATAGAGAGTGATAAACTTGCTCTAAGGGTATGCCAGTTTAAATTGAAAAATATGAGACATAACTGATTTGAGGATCCATTGAGGACATTCTTGTTGAGCACTAGTTGAAGACTTTCTCATTAATGGTTTATTACACCCACTTTTCAATCATATTTTTTCGTCTCAACCGTTCAGTTTATAAGTCTATATAAGTAGATCACTTCTACAAATTTTTAGTCAAATTGATGATAGTTAAGGCATCAAAATATATCAAATCAATAGATGGTCCAAACATGTCAAGCAAGAAGCATTCAAGTTTATAATTGGTGAATCACATTTATGAATGTCTTAACGATTTTTAATTTGTATGAAAATTTGTAGAGATGATCCACTCATATATATTTACAAACTAAACGGTTGAGAAATGAATATGTGATCGAAATATGGTGAAACGAAAAAGTGCTCAACTAGTACGTCATCAACAAGAATGTACTTAATATAACCCCTCCCTTGAGAGTAAAGTACAAGGTATCTCAAATATTTTCTCCTTATATACATGAACAAATACAAATCAAACTCGAAAGAAAAGCTTTGGAATGAAATGGGTATATATGCCAGTTTGTAAATAAGATGAAGGTGCTGTGGGAGATGAGGTGTGTTCCCACAAAGTCTGAGGGTCCATGAATCACTTAACTTATATGATCTACTAGCTAGGACAAGGAGCCGTGAAGACCTCTATATGTATATGGGAATGCCCCAAATCTCCAAATAAATGCATGCATTTATGTTTTCCAGTAGTACTCCCAATTCTGGATAAAAATACATGCTAGCTAGCTAGGGTTAGATGATCATTCATATATTATGCATATTACATTATCTTATATCTAATGGAACTATAGCTGCTTGGTTGCCCAGGAGTTATCAGAGATTGATCGAATGGTTGCTTGTCTCTTAGTCTGCAATATTGCGCCTATGTCATAAGAAATTCCACTCACCTGCTTTATATTTAGGAGAGCCTATGTCATAAGAAATTCCACTCACCTGCTTTATATTTAGGAGAATGTTGCTAATAATTGGATGAGGCATAAATATCCTCCCAATTATATATGATTAGCTGCATGAACCAACCGCTAACCATGACGACCTCTTATCCTCATCAAATCTCTTTCTTTTGCTAGCTATAAGCTCGAGTAGATCATATGATGTCGAGCAATCTAATAATTATTGTAATACTTTTCTAGAATGGCAAACCTTATCTGCCATGAACTTTTTGTTGATGAGATACGAATGGGGTCATCGATCAGTTTAATTTATAGGGTTTTGAACTTTGAAGAAATTTTTTTAAGTGATTAAAATTTGGCTCTTTACCATGCAATAGCTTGTTAAGAGTTTATGTGGTGGAGTTGCTATCTGGAAATCGAGAAGGTTTACTCTAGTTAGTAAATTCACGAATAATGTTGCTAATCGGAAATCGAAAAGGTCCATCAATTAATAAATCAAAAGAAACTATAGTCAAATATACAATTTAGCTTCAGATAGCAAATTGGTTCTATGGTGTAGTGGTTAGCACTCTGGACTTTGAATCCAGCGACCTGGGTTCGACTCCCGGTAGGACCTCTTTTTTGTTTGTTTTGTTTTCGAAATTGGGCCGAGAAATTTTCATTTTCTTCTTGTTCCCTTCTGCTTTTGTTTTATCAAATTTTTAAAGCTAGAAGCAAGCGGTTACCATTTACCAAATGACAATAAAGTAATTCCAGACAGCATGACAGAACCTCTTATTTGATACTTTGGAATCGGTTTTTAACTTTCAACTCCTTTCAGCCTGCATAAGAGAGAAGACCCCAAAGGAACTCGAAGGAGGCTAGCCAGGAGAACATTTGGTCTTTGATTCATATTTTATATGGAACAGTGTTATAATGAAATACTGGGATTTTTAAACCTACGTACACAAGGCATGTTGAATACTTGATAGAATTAACAGGTTTTACTGAGTTAAATGGCATTTTAAAACATCAGAATATAAACTTTGCCCTAGGCACAGGCAACACTCCAGTGTGATATTCATGGGCTGTATAATGAACGTATTACGCTTTTGAAGACCAAATACAATGTGATGGAAGAAGTTCCTTTCGATTTGGTAGTGTTGAATGTGAATTTTGATCCATCCCTCTATCCATCCTCCTCCAATCCCTCTCGGGTTTCAAACTCTAACAAGTTCTACACTTCTATTCTTCTACTAAACTGACTAGAAGATCTTAACTACGGAACAGTGATACCAAAGATGTACAACACCTTTTAAGTTCGCTTCAATACCTGCAGTGCAGCACAGCAGCTCACACCACCAGCAGATCCCAGCTCAAACGTCGGAGGGTTCTGATGGCTCATCCGCCTCCTCCATTGCTGGCATGGGACACAAGTTAGCACGGCAAGAGATGTAACCAAAAACCAAAATAAGCAAAGTTGCAATCATGATCATAAGGTGTGGTGATCAAATTTTTGTTCCCAAACCTTTCCTTGTATGCTTGAAATTGGAAAGTTGGAATCTTGACCATACCAAATGAGACATGAGCCCAAGTTCCACAAATCCACAACTGTGATTTCTAGTAACCCAACAGTTTGGGATTGAGTCATGGAGACACAGTTTGTCAAAAGAAACAGTCCAAGACCCAAGAGGAATATAATGTTAGAAAATAGACCTAACACGTGGCATAATACTAATGATTATTGAGGGCTTGCAACGCCGTAGTTGCACTACTTGACCAGTTCGACAGCCAACGGTGACCGTAAGTGCCGGAATCTGACACCTAATCAGACCCCATTGAGCTTCTTCTAAGACAGACCCATTTTTTCACAGAATCATGCTGAGGAAAAGTCAGCTCCAGCCCACCCCTCAAATACCAACCCTTATTTGACTTTGCCTTTTGCTTTTTTGTTCTTATTTCTTTGACACCCTGAAACCCCCAATGCAATCGGAGCCACGTCAGCGGGGCTCGTCTGCCGGAGATAGGCCGGCGCTGGTTAGAAGTTACAAGGACTGGAAAGGCAGCAATGTAAGCTTCAGTCTTTACTTGGGTTGTTGTGTGTTTTAGTTTGTGTTGAACTTGAACTTGAACCCAGAGTTTGGTTTGGTTTTCTCATTTGACTTTGATGGGTTGTGGTTCTTGGGTCTTACCCAGTTGCTTTGAAGGTTTTAGGTTTTTGAGTTTTCAAGAAAGTGGAATACATAGAATGGAGATTGTGGTTGTGATTGCTTATTCAGTTTGATGATTGAATTGAATTTAATTTGGAATGAAGTAGAACAGTTCTGTGTTCATCTTTGAATTTAGAGCCCTTGAGCTGAATCTGTGAGACTAAACTTACTTTCATTAGTATTGGAAAGCATTTGGCTTGGTTCTTTTGTGATATAAGGGGCAGCTTATGCATCATTTTCGTTTTGCACTTATGTTTTCAATGTTTACTTTAACACATTGCTGCTGGCCTGTTCCATTCTGCAGATATTTCTTCTTGGTGGAAGGCTTATATTCGGACCAGATGCGAGATCTCTTGGGTTAACTGTATGCCTCATTGTTATCCCTATTGCAGTTTTCTGTGGCTTTGTGGGGAGAAAACTCGTTGATCATTTGGGAATTTCAGTAATGATTGCTATTATTGTTCTGACGATATTTGTAAGTCCTCTTTTAATTCTGCAATGGTTTTCATTGCGTATATATCTTACTGGGTAAATTGGGGATTTAGTCGTTTACCAATCCATGGATGATGAGTAAAAGTGTAAAGAAAATGTCTATTGATTAAGGATATAACTCTATTGACAGCTATTAATGTTTAGGTTTCTACTTATGCAACCTCTCTATCAATCTTCATTATGTCCCGTCTTCTTGAATGTTATTTTGACATGGAAACCAGAATTATAATGAATTAATGATGGAGCTTTCTAGTTTCTGAACCTACATCTTTAATGAAAAAATTAGGTGCAACGAAGTAATCTAAGTTAGCTCTAGTTATAACAGAGATCAATTGGAAAAAGTTCACACTTGCTGCTCTACCCTGAAAGAAGAATGTATATTTCATTTCACAGGTTTTGGTTCTCCTTCTAATAACTTCAAGCAGAGATCCTGGTATTGTACCTCGTAACCTTCACCCTCCAGAGCCAAACGACTATGATGGGAGTACAGAGACCGGTGCCAGTGAAACACCACAGTCACGTTTTCCACGCATGAAGGAAGTGCTTATCAATCGTATTATTGTGAAGGTCAAGTATTGTGATACCTGCATGCTTTACAGACCTCCCCGTTGTTCTCACTGTTCCATATGCAATAACTGTGTGCAAAGATTTGATCATCACTGTCCTTGGGTTGGCCAGTGTATTGGATTGGTAGGGGGAATTCTTTCAAAGATTATTAACAGAACCACAAGAACTAGAAACAATTTTACATATTTAAGATGCAATGAGTAATAAATCTTTGGTCCTTGTTGCAGCGAAATTACAGGTTCTTCTTCATGTTTGTCTTCACTGCAACTCTTCTTTGCATATATGTACATGGGTTTTGCTGGGTCTATGTCAAGATGATCATGAACAGTGAGGACATATCAATTTGGAAAGCACTGATTAAGACGCCTGCCTCCATTACGCTCATAATATACAGTTTCCTTGCTTCCTGGTTTGTCGGCGGTCTTACTTGCTTCCACTTATACCTCATCAGTACAAACCAGGTAAGCAGATCTTGTTACGCCAACCCTGGAATCCGAAATCCCAATAATATGTTTTTCTATACACTGTCTCCCACTTCATCAAAAAAATAGACGGCATTGGGTGTGTGTCAGTGAAATCTTTCTATATTTCTAATCTTTTGTTCTTTGGCAGTCTACTTATGAAAACTTTAGATACCGGTATGATGGACGAGCCAACCCATTCAATAAAGGGGTAATTGAGAACTTCATGGAGGTATTCTGCACCAGCATTCCTCCATCTCAAAACAATTTCAGGGAAAAGGTTCCAATCAATCTTGCACAAGTTGGTAACAATTTTGATGGTCCTGTTATGGGGAAAGCCATTAGTGACTTTGAAATGGGGAAAAAGCCGGGGTGGGATGAAACTGCCAGGGAGACAGGTGACTATGGAGGACAATTTAGCAATGACGATAGAGAAGGAAAGGACAATGGATTTAGCGAGGCCGATGCATCTCCGGACTTGAGCAGAACACTTCCAACAGAGAGCACAGAGAGCCATAGTGCAGCCTTGCATCCTAGCAGGCGTTCAAGTTGGGGAAGGAGAAGTGGAAATTTAAATATATCACCTGAAGTTCTTGCTATGGCAGCGGGAGTTGGGGACTCCAGGCGAGTCAGTGATCGAATCAGTGGCAGTTTTACCTCAGAGTCTGGACAACAATCTCATATAAGTTCTTGAATATTGAAATAAACAGGAAGACCTCCAAATATTGAAATTGGAGCATAAACACTACCTTTAACGTTAAGATGTGTTCATATTGTACGTATGATGAGCGTGTAATACTGGCACTTGATTTTTTCCAATGTGTCCCATTCAGCCATTCTATGAGATTATCTTGATCGTCTTTTTCTCATCTGTAACCACCCTCATTTCATTTCAATGGTATAACACCCTCATTTCATTTCAATGGTATAAATGTGGAAGGAGTTCATTGACACCTATTTTGATGGCATAAATGTGGTAGGATTGATCGGGTTTGGGTTAGAAAGTTTTCTTAGCAGTAAGAAACTACGAGACAGAATGATCATCTTCAGTGAATCAAATATTTGAACAGTTCATGGATGTAATCTAGATTATTAAAAATATAGACCTTACTTGTTCATCAGAACATCAAATATTCAAGAAAATTAATTTTAGGCGAGACAGGTGCTGGAACATCCAATACAATAGTTCAAACTAAAAAAGTAAAAGGGGGAGACTGTTTGCAAATTGGTTCACATCTTGCAATTGAGTTGGCGCGTCAAATTTCTGAGTCTTCATTGCATGTTCTGAAAACGCTTCATCATAAGCTCACTCATCTCCAAATAGCGCTGGACACAGTTCGAGAGGCAAGCTGATTCACTGGAACTGAACTTGCTCCCAGGCGTACCGGTGATGCACTTGTCCCAGCATGCGCTTGTAAGCTTTCCCACCATCTCATTGATCATCACTCTTTGCTGCTCTTGCTGCACAGCAAGCACATATTGTTTCATAAGAATAAAACCACATGGAAGGACACATACCAAACTAGCAGCAGCAATACCAATCATATCACAACCGTTTTTGCAAAGACATGAGAAACATATTTGCTCACACAGCCACCAGTTCATATCACCAGAATATCAGAGAATGCAGAAGAAGTTCTGGTTGAGAAAACATCTGATATTAAATCCACAAATTGGACATTGCACCTAGGCAAACTAACCCATGAACAGTTTCACACAAAATAGTTTGTCTAAAGAATTGATTGCCGACAATTGAACAAAGCACTTCAACTTGAAAGATGGAAGTAACGTAATGCATATGCAAACTCCAACACAATAGTTTTCTGATGCTTGAACAAAACTAACTGCTCAAATCCAGCAGCACCATGTATAGTAAACTTGTTCGATTATAACACATGCAAAAACCTCATCTGTTCTCTTCTGACACTCAAATGTGTTCAACAGGGTTAAACTACGATTTTTCAAAACAAAATTGAAAGGCTGCACCTCTCTCATGCCCTTAAGAATTTAAATCTAGCTACCAAAAAAACATTCATATAACTTCGGAAACAAGAACACAAAAAAAATTAAATGCAAAGTTCATAGTTTCATAACTCTCTTTCAATTTACAATTTTGCACACCCTTATTATGACCCACTAAGCTCTACTACCCAGAACTACTGGGATTACTTCAGATAAACACATAATCGATCAAACATATGAAACCCAGAAACTGATAGTATTGAAAGCAGTAAACTTTAGCGAGTAAATTGGAAATCAAATAAGGAACAAGAAACTTACATTGATGATGTTGGCCATCTCAGTGTTTTGCATGATTGAAGGATCCATAGAAGTTGGTGCTTTCTAATTTGATAAAACCCCTCCAAATTCTTGAGCTTTGAGATAGATAGAAGGAGGCACACGCTTTGAAAAACCCTAAAACCTCTGAGAGATGAACATATAGAGGCGACTGAAGCGATGTACAAATTGGGCAGGATTTTGCATTGGCCCAAGTGACGGATGAGGTCTTTTGAGGCCCAAGATTCGAAAGACCGATAACATATAGGTGCTCCAAATTTGCATGATTTTATGCGGAGTATCTTTAATACACGGTCTAACATGTACACGATATATGTGAATGGTTGAGATTAGAAGATATAATATTGATACATGGGTGGTCAAACATATAAATTGTTATAAATGGCTAAGATTACGTGTGTACATACACGACCATGAATACAAGAATTTCCTAATTTTATGATCGAGTTTTCTTATTTTTTGACTTTCAATAATAACTTATGATAGAGATTTCTATATTTTGTCAATTGAACATGCTCTAGATGTTATCATGTCCTATCAATGTTGACATTAAGATTTATGCAAACTTTGAATAAAAGTCTCAAATAATTGACACATTAACAAGTTACATAGATACAGATGTACAGTCGAATGTCAAAACATGCTAAGATTTTGTTTTTAACATTTGTTTTATGTTCTTGAAATTCTTCCATAGGCTCACAATTCAGTATTCATAGAGCATGACTTTTAGAAGTTATCTTCAATGTAAGTCTCAAATAATTTTATGTTCTTTGAATAAAAGTCTCAAATAAAGTTACATGGATACAGATGTACAGTGAATGTCAAAATATGCTAAGATTTTGTTTTTAACATTATGTTTTATGTTCTTGAAATTCTTCCATAGACTCACAATTCATAGAGCATGACTTTTAGAAGTTATCTTCAATATAACCGAACACTGAAACCTCATAATTTTTGTAATGAATTTTTATTAGAGTAAATTACATAACTGGTATCCAAACTTGTGTGACATGGTCAAAATAATATCTAGACTTTAAAAACTACCAATATGGTACATGAACTCCATTTTCGCTACCAACGAAGAGTGCGAGACCAATTTCTGTCATAACGACTCTGCTTGTTGAAGTGGTCGTGATGAGACCTAACTTAAAAAAACAAAATGACAAAAATAACCGTCTCTCATTCTCGATCGAGCTTCCTCTCTTCTTATTCTTCTGCTTTCTCGTTGCCCCGGCTGCAATAAGGTAGGTCATGGCTTTTCCGAATGCCCTGCCATGGAAAATTTATTAAAGATGATGGTTCTCTCTTGCCGTATATGCAATAAGAGAACATATCATGACATTTCCGATTGCCCCAGAGCAACTGAAGATCTGTTGAAGAAACTTCGTTTTTGCAGGATATGCAAGAAGAACACTGATCATGGCACTTTTGATTGCCAATAGAGAAATGGATTTGTAGACTACGAAGGAGTTAGAATACCTAATATTTATGATATTTGTAGCGAGTTTGGTCGTTTGGGTGAAAATTTCATCGATCAAGTTGTAGTCTCTGAATTTTGATTGTTTGTTTTTGATGATTAGGAGGATTTACATCACCGGGAGCAGTTTGATCGGTGCGGCAATCAAGGCTCCTCACATCACTTCCAAGAATCTCATCAGGTGATTCATTTTTTATCGGCTTCTAGTTTCTGTGATTTTTGGATTGTTTTGATGATATTGTGTATCTCTGTGATTGAGTTTGATAGCGGATATGATTAAGTTGGTTGTTTATTTAAATATAGGATGGGGAGTTGTATCGAAAATCCGAAACAATATTCGAGATGATGCCAGTGTTTCGTTCTGTTTTTCGCATGCACTTGTGCTTAGATATTGGCTGTATAGTTAAATTGTGTGTTGGCATTCCGCTTCTATTAGCTCTGTGAAGTGAGGTTGTTAAAGGAATCGTAGTCCTTATGTTCTTAAGGCATTCTATTGTGAATTTCTTTTTCTTTTATGCTAAAGGGCTTAGTAGAGGACCTATGAAACTTCAATACATGAAGCTGAGCAGCTTTGTAGAGAAGGAAGCTGTGGTAGTTAGAAGGCTTTGATAGTAGGACAGTGCTAAGTGGTATTAGGATTTAAAATTAAAGATGTATGGTAATAGATAATGAGGTTTGTATAGTTTAAAACTTGTATGGTTTAGAATATGTTTGCTTGACCTTTGCAGGTAGCTTATATAAATTAAACATTTCTGGTGTGACTTCTAGTTATGCATCTCTTGTATTTGCGAGTGAGGCTTTAGACTACAACATATTCATATTTATGCTTCCAAAAATGTAAGTATGACACTATGACCTTAAGAAGCTGCATTTGGCCACTTGGAAGGGATACTTCAATTGTGTCAGTGTGATCTTTTGTGAAGCTCTTGCTATATTTGGTGTTATTGTTGCAATCATTCTACAAACGAAGTTAGAAAGTGTTCCTGCTTTAAAGATATATGAACCTGAATCTCTTAGAGCTGGATATGCAATCTTTGCTTCTGGGATCATTGTATGGAGTTTTGTCACTTTTTATGGAGTTTTGTCACTTTAACCTTCATTGTCACTTTTTATTGAGTTTTGTTTAGAATTCATCGGATCTTACAGTACGAATGTTTTTCACGGTTTCTCTTTTGGTGACACGTTATGTGTGGGAATCATTGGAAGCAGCTGTGCATTGTCTGATGCCCAAAACTCAACACTTTTTGTGAGATCTTTTGCAGCGCTCTTAGATTATTTGGAGTAATTGTTGGAATCATAATGTCAGCTCAAGCAACATGGCCTACAAAATGAAATTGATGTGTTGCTCTCTAAAACATGGCAAGACATTAAGACAACGTTATGTGCAACATGAGTCTGTATTTCCCTGGTTTCTTCATTAGTGGTAGGACTGTTAAAACTGTTGTGGAAATGTTAATTTTTTCCTTACTGTATCAATCTTAGGTTGTATGTTTTCAGATGGTAATGAATCTTGGAAGAGCTTGTTCAATCTTGTATAAGAATGAGTTATGATTACCTCATTCTTGTTCACAGACAATATTATTTATTGTTTCAATGAATAAGATGATTTTCTTCTTTTGAGACCCCCTTCCTCAACTTTAAGCTGGAGCAGTATTCTTCATTTATGCATCAATGAATGTTCTGTAATCTATATGGAGTTTGAATTTTTATTATCATTTGAAGTGGCATACTAGATGAAACTAATTCCTTTGAAGCAATAGTTGCACAACAATACATAAATCTCTGATGGGCTGCATCAAACCGTTTTGAATGCAGAAGTCCCTTGGCAACGGAATTGGAATGACAATCTGTCTTAACGATTTCCTGAATCATAAGATTCAAATCAGACTAATATAGAAGAAACATCAGAGAAAAAAAGGCATTAGTTTTTGTTGAAGTTCTTGGCATTCCTCTGGATTAGCCGTCTTGGGGTCAAAGGACTGCCGATTAGGAAGAGCTAGACCTTGTATAATACGCCACATTCTCCTTGCATGAAGGACTTGTTTCGACACGACTAGCAACTGAATGGACTGATATTCTTAAAGAGCTGATTGCAAGTTTGCAACATCCCACTTCTTTAGGCACTGGCCTAACACTGCAGCATCTAAGTAGCGTCGTCGTCGTCTGGGTAGCGAATGGGCGGCGACGGCCGGGAATAGGGGCGGTGCGGATGTGGGGGTTTCGGCGATTGGAGGAGGTGTGGTGGGAAGAAGAAGAAGATGATGATGATGATGAAGAAGAAGAAGAGAGAATATGTGTGTGAGAGAAAGAGATTTGACAAAAAAAATGTGTGAGGGAGAAAAGACTTTTACTCTTTATACGTCAGCAAACAAACGACGTCGTGACATAAGTTGGTCTTGGACCCTTCGTTGGTAATGAAAATGGAGTTCAGGTACTACATTGATAGTATTTAAAATATGGGTACCACTTTAACCATGTCGCACAAGTTTAGATACACGTCATGTAATTTACTCTTTTAATTATTGAAAATCTGTATCAACTAAAAGTCAAAATAATGAACACAAGAGACAATTGTGGCTGAATATAGATTGATATTGATTCACCTCACAAAGGAGGAATTATATACAAATTACAACCGAGCCAAAATAGGTAAGTATATCTTCCTAAGGTAAGTGATAATCCTAATAATAACAGTAATTACAAATATATACAAAAGGAAAGTATGATTCACACCAACACTCCCCCTTAAGTTGGCGCATACAAATCACGAATGCCCAACTTATCAAGTGAGTCATAAAAAGCCTTACTCGAAACTGCTTTAGTCAAAACATCAGCTAACTGTTCTTCAGAGCGAACAAAAGGAAAGGAAATAAGCTTAGAATCAAGTTTCTCCTTGATGAAATGTCTGTCAACCTCAACATGCTTGGTTCTATCATGTTGTACTGGATTATGAGCAATATCAACAGCTGCCTTATTATCACAATATAAATCCATGGATTTCTTTGGTTTAAATCCCAAATCACGAAGTACATTTCTCAACCAAAGTAATTCACAAACTCCATGGGCCATACCTCTATACTCTGCTTCAGCACTCGATCGAGCCACAACTTTTTGCTTCTTACTCCTCCAAGTAACAAGATTACCGCCCACAAAAGTGAAATAACCAGAAGTAGACTTTCTATCTGTAATGCAACCTGCCCAATCTGCATCTGTATAACCACTAATATCCAGATGTTTATTCTTTGAAAACATTAAGCCTTTGCCGGGTGCAGACTTCAAATACCTCAGAATGCGAATCACAGCTTCCATATGGGTTTCACTGGGATTATGCATAAATTGACTCACAACACTCACTGCATATGCAATATCTGGCCGAGTATGTGAGAGATAGATTAACCTGCCAACTAACCTCTGATAACGAGCCCTCTCTGTAGGAATTTGGTCAGGGTACTCAGCTAACTTGTGATTTTGCTCAATAGGAGTATCAGCAGGTTTACAATCTAGCATCCCTGTTTCTGTCAACAAATCAAGCACATATTTTCTCTGGCACAAGAAAATTCCTGAACTCCCCCTTGCAACCTCAATTCCCAAAAAATATTTAAGTGAACCAAGGTCTTTCATCTCAAATTCTGATGCAAGTAGTCCCTTTAGTCTCTCAATCTCCTCAGAATCATCACCAGTAATTATCATATCATCAACATAAATAATCAAGGCAGTCACCTTACCTGACCGACGTTTCAGAAACAACGTATGATCAGTGTTGCTTTGTTTGTACCCAAAACGACGCATAGTTTGAGAGAACCTTCCAAACCAAGCTCGTGGTGATTGCTTAAGTCCATACAAGGACTTGTTCAACTTACATACAAATCTTCCTTCTGCGTTTGCTTCATATCCTGGTGGTAGATCCATATAAACTTCTTCAGATAACTCTCCATGTAAAAAGGCATTCTTCACATCAAACTGTTGCAAATGCCAATCTAAATTGGCTGCTAGAGACATCAATACTCGAACTGTATTAATCTTGGCCACTGGAGCAAAGGTTTCCTCATAATCCACGCCATAAGTTTGAGTAAATCCTTTTGCAACAAGTCTTGTTTTATACCTGTTCACCGAACCATCTGCATTATGTTTGACAGTGAACACCCATCTACACCCAACAGCTCTCTTTCCCTGTGGGGGTGGCACCAATTCCCAAGTATTATTCTTCTCCAAAGCTTCCATCTCCTCATTCATTGCTTGAGTCCATTTGGGATCCTTGAGAGCATCCTGCACTTTACTGGGAACACATACAGAGGATATTTGATTCACAAAAGAAGCATGGGATTCAGACAACCGATGGGTGGACACAAAGTTAGCTATAGCATATTTGGACTTGACATTTAAACTTGGTTCATATTGGCGAGGTGGTTTACCACGAGTGGACCTAGGAGGCAAGACGCATATACTATCACTATTACCAAAACTAGAAGAAACATTACTAACCTCAAAATTAGGACTCTCCTCCGGGATTGTCTGGCAAGAGTTATCTATATTTGAGAGGGGTGAAGGGCCTTGATCGATTGCATGTTCTGCCTTGTCGTGATCGCTAGGAAGGACATGATCGCTCGTTGGTGCGCTACTGGATGGTAAGCTACTGGGAGCTTCTATCTCTTCGGGCGATCGATCGCTAGGACCAATGCGATCGATCGTTGGTGCACCACTGGAAGCCTCTGCCTCGTCGTTGTCCTGACGATCGATCGTGGGATCAAAGATTACACGAGTAACAACGATCATAGGTCATATGGTCAGATGCTCCAGAATCAATAATCCATGTATTGCTACCAGTAAAGTTAGAAATTTGTAAAGCCACTCCAATCTTACCATTACCACCATGACTTACTAACATGGTACCATTACCATCAACGTCGGTGTGGTCTGGGTCTGTCATAGCATAGTACTCTTGATCTTGAACAAGATGGACAGCAGCCTTTCCCTTGGATTTGTCCTGAGGTCGAGCTTTATTAAAATAATTAGTTGGAAAGCCAACCAACCTATGACAATTTGCCTTGATGTGACCTGGATTTTTGCAGTAATTACAGATAACATTAGGAGAGAACCCAGGAGGAGGACCTTGAGGAGAAGGACGCAAAGCAGGAGGCCGATTGCCTGATAATGGCCGATTGTTGGACGAATTGAAAGGCTTTGAATGAATGGTAAGACCTGCAACTTCAGAGGTAACTCCTCTAGTACCCGCCCTTTGAGTTTCATCTTTACGGATATAAGAAAAAGCTTGCTACAAACTAGGTGTAGTAGTCCGACGAAGCAATTCACTCCTTGCATTCTCAAATATAGGATCTAGGCCAGCTAAGAAGACATGAACCCGCATAAGGTCTTGCTCTTCCTTATAAATCTTGATATCATCTGGGCACTTCATGCGACATGGACGCATCTGATCAATATCTTGCCAAATCCCCTTCAATTTTGCAAAATACATAGCAACCTGTCTCCCATCTTGAGTCATACGAGCTGCTTGAGTACTTAATTCATAAACCTCGGAAAAATCCGTTCCATTGAAGTAGATTTCTTTGAGACTTTCCCAAATTTCTTCAGCTGTATTACATCCCATAATCATTTGTGAAACATCTTCCGTCATAGATTTGTAAAGAATAGAAGTTACCGAACCATTAGCAGTCTTCCACTTCGAATAGTTGTTGGCTTCAATTGGTGGTTCAGGAATCGAACCATCAACATAGCCCATCTTATCAATCCCCCAAAGGTGTGCTTCCATCATCTTCTTCCAAGTTCGATAATTGGTGCCATTAAGCTTGACACCACCATAGCTGCCAGTTGAATCATCTTTAACAGAGACAGAGATTTTGTTGGAGTCATAAGAGCTCTCACCACTATCAACTTTTGTGAGCACAGGTGAGATTTCGGAATCCTTAGTCATGGTAAATATGCAGCGGAAAGATTCAATAACAAAGATCAAGGGCAACAATGATGCAAGGATCAAAGGACAAGGAACAAAAGGACAAAGGGTGAAGAATCAAAGAACAAAGAGTCAGAGTCCAAGATCGGATCTCTGCTCTGATACCAAGTCAAAATAATGAACACAAGAGACAATTGTGGCTGAATATAGATTGATATTGATTCACCTCATAAAGGAGGAATTATATACAAATTACAACCGAGCCAAAGTAGGTAAGTATATCTTCCTAAGGTAAGTGATAATCCTAATAATAACAGTAATTACAAATATATACAAAAGGAAAGTATGACTCACACCAACACTAAATTGCATGTAAAGATTAAACATAAACAAGAGAGGAGCATGCATAATGTTATTGCTTTTGTTGCTCTGTCGAATACTGAAGCAATAGCCTGAGACCAAAGTCGACCGTGTTCATAACAAATTGCCTGCTTTTTTAGACAGCAGAAGCAAATCTAAATGTTAACTTTGCATGGATGGAAAAGCAGCTAGCAAGCTAAGAACTAAAGCATGTTTTTTCTTCATCTTCGCAATGAAGAAAAGCACCAAATGTGATAGTTGACTAGCTCCTCCATATCTCGATCTGATCTGGGTTTAGCAATTAGCTCATAATCTCATATAGCTTTCCCAGAAAAGCAACGTTGCATGGTCTATAATCCTATATTCAAACCGTTGTAGAAAGAAAAAGGAACAAAAATCTTTGCTCTTTTTAAGTGCGGCTGGGATCCTTTATGTGTCAGCCATCCATATTTCAAAGAAAAGTTGGCAGTAGTTAAGCTAATTGAATCTAAAATTGTTAAAGCTAGGAAAGAAAATGGAAATCTTAATTGGAGGAACAACCAAAAGCATATCATCAATAAGGCATCTGACGAACTTAGGGAACTTAGCTGAGCTATTAACATGTGTGGTGTGATTAGTTACTGCATATATGCTTAATTTTTGTTCCTTAATTTTTATTTGGATTAATAGGAGTACATGGTCCATGGAATTTTGCTTTTGGAGACAAGTACGCAACAAGCATGGTATATTCTAAACTACGTGATTGCATATATATATATGGAGCTGAGGGGACTTATTCTCTTAGCTTCATCATATAGTACCGATTCGGTGCACAAAAGTAGTACTAGTGTTGCAGTGATTTTATCCGGTTGATATATAGAATGTACGTGTTTGATATGACTCGATTTACAGTTTCACACTGCAGTACAGCCAGTACTGGAGATGGATTTGGAAAAACTATATGAAATGAGTTACGATCGAGTCATTTGAAACTCATGTGTTTTTCTCGTATTTCACCCTCGATCGTTTATTATGTCAATCGATAACTCTGTTGATTGTTGTTTTGTGATAAGAGGTTGAAGTTTGGTGTCGCAGTATCTGTACGAATAATATGATTGATTATATACTTGGTTAACAATTTGCAATTCTAATGTGTTATTCTTTTCATATTACTTGAAGTTTCTATATAAAACTAGAAAAGGGTGAGCATGACATTGGACTTCATCTCTATGAGAAAATACTCACCAATGCATTGTAATTATAACTATATAATTATAGTCTTATGAAGAACATTTTAGTACAATGTGGACTAACACCCTTCAACATTTTCACCAGCTGGTATCAGCAGTTTCAATATAATTTTTAGCAAGTACTCCAATTCTCTTTGATTGCTTGTTAATATAAGATAGAATGAATTGCAAGTTTGATTTACTTTTGTATCAGAATTACAGTGATATATACCATATACAAAAAAGGATCTTTAAGTACAGGCTTTTTTAATTGTCCAACATAAAAAATTGTTAACACAATCAATTTTTTTTTCTTCTACAAGACTGCACCCACTGATAGGATCCTTCTTCTGTGTTGGACTATAAATACTACAAGGTTGCTTGACCTTTCCTCATCTCATTCAACAGAGGCCTCTAGGTTTGATCACTAACACTTGAGGCTTTGATTGAACAATGGACAAGTTTAACTTTGTTAGAAATGGGATGACCAGACTGCCTCCTGGTTTTCGATTCCAGCCCACCGAAGAAGAACTTGTCTTTCAGTACCTAAGGTGCAAGGTCTTCTCATGCCCTCTACCTGCATCCATTATTCCTGAGATCAATGTTTCTGTGTATGATCCTTGGGATTTGCCAGGTAAATAGTACTGCAAAATAGGACTTCATGTTCTTCACTACTAGCTAGCTAGCTAGTTTCATGCACTTGCTCAAATGATAAACATGTTAATTGTAGGTGATTTGGAGCAAGAGAGATATTTCTTCTGCAACAAGGAATCAAAATACCCTAATGGGAACAGAACAAACAGAGTGACAAGTTCTGGTTATTGGAAAGCAACCGGTTCAGATAAGATTGTATCTACTAGGAGAAATAACAATGTAGGGAAGAAGAAGAGTCTGGTCTTCTATAGAGGAAAAGCTCCAAATGGTTCTAAGACTGCCTGGGTTATGCATGAATATTCTCTTGTCAATAACCTAGGAACTAGAGCTTTATCAACAGAGGTATGTTTTACATTACTTAAGTTCATGCACACAATTTACTGATATAATGAATCAAGAAACATCATCTGAGATTGCTGGTAATATTTCTGCAGAACTCTATAAACCAGCAAGGAAATTGGGTTCTATGCGGAATATTTTTGAAGAAAAGAAGTTCTCACAAAGATGAGGATATTTTGCTGAATTATGATGGCTTCAAAGTTGACAATGCTGAAAAGGGTCAGCTTCAGATTACTAGGACAAGTCCTGTGTCTTCTTGCTCTTCTTGTTCGAGTTGCAGTGGCATCACAGAAGTCTCCTCGAGTCATGAAGCTGGTGATGAAGAAATCAGTGGCTGCATCAAATTTTGATCTGTTTTTTTTTGTCGTTAAATTTTGACCTGGTTAATGTAGTATTATTATACATATCAAGATATATTGACGTCCAAAATGATTGTTGATTTCTTGTATTATTGTATCCAGTGCTCCTAATATATAGATTAAAGTTCTTCCTTAAACCCTAGTAATTAATTTGAAGTTTAAACATTGGGATGTAAAAATTGGCCAAGGTCAGGCACGGAACTAGAGATGGGTTAGGGTTTACTGCAGTCCACCTCATTTTTTGGTTATGTGTGTGTAAATCTGACCGTTAGATCCTTATTTAATGATTTTGAAGGGTTAAGATTAAAACGGGTTAAAAATAGTTTGATAAACTCATATAATCTTGTCCACACCGAATTCTTTTCCCTTCTTCTTCACTGTGTTCTTTTCCTTTCTTCTTCTTTACCAAATTTAGAGTTCTTTTACCTTCTTTCTTCTTCATTAATCATGTAGAGATCAGATATAATAAGACATTAGAAGAACTGAGATTGGAGAATTGAGTTGTGGAGAACTTAACTTTAGTACGACCAAAATTAAATTTCTATTCCGTCACCAATTTCCGACTGGACACATCAAAGAAAATTAGTTTCTTCTTCTTCCATCACCATTTCTGAATGCGCTCTTCTTCTTTTTCTTCCATCATGTCCAACTGGACACATCAATGAAATTAGTTTGTTTGTCTTCTGCTAGAGTTTCTTGTAAATACCTAATTCACAACTCTCGTCGATCCTGTTGTTTTTGATGAAATTGTAAGACAAAATCATAATATCAATCTCTTTGTATACACAATGTGCCCCAAATTTCATTCTTGGTTTCGCCCCTGCAGTCAGCTATATAAAATGAACTAGTTCTTGTACTTGAATTGATTGAGCATCCTTATTACTTCACACTGCTATATAAAATGAAATCTTGTACTTATTCGATTCAGCATCCTTACTTGACACTGAGATAGTAAAAAGATGAAGGGTGAGACTCTTTGCTACAGGAATCATTGGCTTTTTCATATCAAAAGGCAATTGATTTTTCAAAGATATCAGAAAAGAAGCAAAGCATATTTAAACTTTGGATAAAGAAATTCTTTTCTGAGAGCACCGGGTCCAAAATGAAAGCTATGCCAGTTAGAATATAGGCACTCACAGCCTCACATGATGGGTTTATTTTAGGCTCTTTCCTAGCTAGTTTTAAAAGTAAAATTAAAGAAGAAATGAACAACTGGTGATTTACTTTAATTGTTTGGATTCCTTGCTTCATTTTTACAACTCAATTTCTTTTTGGAATTAATGGACATATAACTAATTAACTATACTATAGAGTGCCTAAATCCTCAGTTTGGTTGTGGATCAAAGGCTTGGAATCAGAAACAGATAGCCTTTTTTGAGTTTTTTTCACTTTTAATTCCTGAAACCAAACAAGTAAATAGGCGAACCGAACAAATTTGGACTTTCATCTTTTTGAGTAAGGCGGAAGTAATCATATTTTTGAACCACATTACATGAAAACACACTAAACTTACCTAACCCTAGGAGAGCCTCCTCTCTCGCGGCTAGCCTCTGACACTTCTTCTATAGTAACGTAGACACATAAAAATTCAACAAAAAATAAAATCGTTGAATTGTCAAACCACATGTGGGCCCAATAATTTATATACGTGGCACGCAAGTCAGCAAAATAAAAATGACTCCGGAAGTACACGTGGCGACATGTGGGTGGTCGATCAACAACAAAATCATCAAATTTCGACCGAAAACAAATATTAAATGTCAATCGATAATCATACATCAATCAAGTTAAATTGATTATCTGACATTTAATCAAGTTGACGTAATACCTTATCGGTCATAATCAAGTCAATCAATAAATACCGATTGATTTAATTATGTAAATAATTGTAATTAGACCAATCAATCAAAATTGATTTATTTAATTACACCGTTAAGAAAATACGATTAAATGGTGTCTACAAAGCATTCCTTACACGGAGAAGCATTGATACTATAAATACCCCCTCTCATATCAAGATGAGGACTTCCGAGAGAGAGAAAATTGCTCCCGAAAGCTTAGAAGTCTCAAAACTCTTCTGAAGAACAACCAAACTCCTAAATAGCATGTTCTTCACCAAATCCAAACACTCGTCACGTGATCAATTCTTGTGACTAATTCTACCTCAAGAACAAGTGTCTTGTCACCCTTGAGTCAAATCTAAATTCGGAGATATAATCAAAGGAGTTCACAAAGAGTTGTAATTCGCAAATTCATCAATAAAATTATATTATTTTGTACACGTGTTGTTTTGTCATTTACGCAGATAAATTCGTGTTTACAAGTAAACCCTATGTCGGTCAGGCGGTGTCTCGACGTAAGGGATGGTCTTTGGCCTCCCTGAAGTCGCAGAGCCTTGGTTTTGGGCTGTTTTGCAGGTAGGCCTTGGATATATCTCTCTTAGGCTTACGTGACTACTAGTTGGGTATTCTACTAATTCTAGTTTTCTAACGCCTTTTTCTGGTGGTCCAGTGGGTTTCAGTCCAAAACGTCAAGGGTGAAGGAATTTCTCTTTACTCTTACCTAGACTTACATGAATAATTGATTTTGTTTAATTCTCGAGTTATATTTAGATGTACATCAATTGAGGTATTAATATTTCTAGTTATAGAGTTAGATATATAGAAGCAATTTGATGTCATTTGTGGCATGTTCATCTAAGCTTAGCTATTGCAATGTGGGCTACCTATCAGATGTAAGAGTTTGTGCCACGAAATTAGATTACAAGATAACATTTGATGTAAGGGTTTGGTGAAAGATAAATTAAGGAAATTATATTTTTCTTTCTTAAAAACACACACTAAACTTACCTTGTTCTTCGACAAATGGTGTGATCTGAGACTTGTTCTGACTTTTTGTTGAAGCTGGCACAAATTGTTGTTAGCGAGAAACAGGAGCTTACATACATTCCTCTCTTGACTAGCTCTCTCAAGTTAATTTCAACAGCCGAAAAACATGTCTGCAACCCCAAAAATAGTTATTTATAGATCGTTCTGATCAGACAGGCAGGACAACTGAAAAAAACAATCATAAATTGACAAATATAGAAATTACGGATACTAAACTATTTGCTAAAATTAACCTCCCAGATGTAAAATACAATTCAGCAAAACCAAATATATGAAATTAGTACACTTGTTGTCTATCTGCCATAGATCATCATGAAGTACATCCTAAAATTAAACAACTGCCTGTGACCCTTCTCTTTCAAATTCACCATCCTAGCTCATAGTTTCTTTACCATTCTTCAGCATTTTCTTCCCTCACCATTGTGGCCTAAACTCCATTGTGCTCCCCTCCTCAAAATGGGGGGCCATAACTCAAAGCTCACCCCAGAAGCCGAAGCCATGCCTCCTAAAATACGTCCACTCCTACAGCGGAAGTATGAGGAGATCAAAGCCCGGATAAGGGCAAGAATACTAAAAAGTTTAAAAACTGATGCTGCACCCTCCAAGAAAAAACTACTTAAGCCTGAGGATGATATAGAGCAGGAGGATACCTATGAGTTTCAATCGTTACAATCTTCACCTGATAGAAATTTAACATCTTTAAAGGTACAAACAGTACTGGAGAAGAAGAGTTCACAGCTTGCACCAGTTTCGGTAGATCATGATGAGATTAGGGACCAAAAAAACGAGGAAGATAAACCAGACACCAGCATTAAAGAACATAAAGAGAAAGAAAGTGGGAAAGCGGCAAAGGTTGTGCCTGTGTACATAGGAGGGGTTTTTGCATTGGAGCAAGCCACAGATGGAGAGGAAGAGAATGAAGATCAAGAATATATGAGGAGTATCAACTACGAAATGTATCCTTCATCTCCAAGTTTCCGAGTTTATTGCCAAGAAGAAACGGCATTTGTCAAGGAATTGGAAAAGGAAACTGACAAGGATGCAAGTAAGCAATGTAGAAATTTGAGAATAAATGTGTAGCTCATCATACGAGTAGTTTGTAGTAATCCATGAACATGTTATGCAGGTAAACATGACAACACTTCCAGCAGAGATGAGGAAAAGAACCACCAAAAAACGCCTAGTGCCAACAGCAGTGTTGATAACATAGCTGATAACAATGTACATACCTAACCTCGTTTTTTTGCTCATACATAAAAAAGGGAAGGTTTGAGGGATTCTGCATAATTTTCTCAATTTCATATATCAGGGCCAGGAAACCCAAACAAAGAAGAAAGCAAGGAGAAGAAGAATGAAAAATCCATTTCATATGGGAGGACCGGCAGACTGTTCTGTAAAGAACCTGTTGAATGTTAGAGGTTGCGCTGGCGCTGGCCATGGCCACGACAGAGCCACCCTTCTTGCTGAGGAATCTGCGTCAATGTGATTATGATGGAACTGTTAGCTTGAGATACATTGTTGACACATTACCTGATAGCTTCAGCTTTTAGGAGTTTAGTGGTTGTCTAACATAGTATCACAGCTCTCATTCCAAGAGCTCCTCAGCTTAAAGAGTACCGCCCACTGGTCAAGTTATCATGTTAACCTGAAGGGTGCATGTTCACTGTGCAGAATCAAGAGGTGCACAAAAAATGGTGTTAGCATGACAGTTCTGTTTAAAATGGATGCACAACAATAGAGATAGCATTCTCAGATTTCTCTTTCCATCACTAGTGTTGTACTTTCTCTGCCATTTGGATTTTCTTTTCATTCAAATACTCAGTCGATTCCTTAATTTTGCAAAGGTAGGAAGTTTATCAGATCAAGAATGTATCATAATGTAATCAGAAAATGCATTATGAATACATTCACAGTTACTGACAAGCTAGCTCTTGGCTATATGCTATGATATGATAAGTTATCTGCAGATAGGGCACTAAAACAATGTAAGACTTCAGGTAGGGCACAACAAGTTCATAATTTAGTAAATCAAAAACAAAAACTTATATACAAGCAATGAGATATTATGAGAGATCATAAAAATGATACTAACAAATAATCCTAGATATATAGAAGTAGCTTCTCTTTGCTGATCATTCCAAAACTAGATAGAACTTGTATTTCCCAAAATGAAAATAGCACTCATGAAATAATAGCAGAAAGCAATGTATAAGGAAACATTCAACGCAATCTACAAATTGATAAACCAAAAATACTAGGGAAATACGATAAGAGCTGAAATATTTGTTTACAGAACAATAGAAAGCATTACTTGAACAGAACAAGAAAAATCAGCAGAAAGATAAGCCAGCATCAAAATCAAAATGGAACCTCAAAGGCACCATCTGACAATCAGGATCCATATTATTGTAAACACATAACTAGCCACAAGGGTAGCTAGACAGTCTTGAGAAACTCCTCATCCTCCATAAAGGTTTCCAGATTCTTAGATTTCATCAAGAAATTAACTGCTTCCTCATTGAAGTCTAGCAAAGCCGCTACCTTGATCAGCTCAGACAGCGAATCTATGCGATCAGTGTTCTCCCATAAGACACTCTCAGATATTGCTTCAGAGAAAAAAGTAGCGAACTCAATGAAACTCTTCTGTCCTCCAGACTTGTCCATTTTCTGAGTGAAGATCTTTGAATTTTTTCTATCAAACCGCATCTTTTGGCTTCCTTCCGCTTTCAAAGCTTCCCTAGACGTTAATGGTAGATTATAGCTTACAGTGATTGGTTCAGTTGTCTCCACCACAGTCACATTCAGAAGGCCTTCAACAGCTTTGCGTCTCTTATCAGCTTCCAGTTCCATGGCAGGAGCAGCAAGAAAACCGAGAATCAGTTTCAAAAGCGGTTTCTTAATCAACTTTTCCCTTGGGAAAGACTCCACTTGAACATCATCTGCAAGAGATAACTCTTGTGTCTGTACAGATTCTGAAATATTACGAACACCGATTTTCCGATACATGTCAAGCAACTTGGTCCTTGAAATGGAAGGCAAACTAGGCTGAGGGTACCAAACAAAAATTGACTTGGAAGAAGACTGATCAAATAGAAACTTCAGTTGAAGGTCATCAGCTATGAAGACATCATACTTGTTGCACAACAGGATTCCATCCGATCCTGAATTGACAGGTACTTTCACCAAGGCATCCACAAGAGTTCGTTCGGTTTTTGAATTCCAGTGCTTTGAAACATAACTCCAGAACTTGCAACATTCAGCATTTGACAAACTACTATCAGACCTTTCCCAAACCTTCCAAACCTTCAAGTAGTCATCAAGTGTGGGATTGGATTTAACTCCAAAAGCATTGGAGAAGAAAGGTAGTAGATTATGCTTATAATGTTTCTCCAATACAGTCAACTGCAAACCAAATAGCTCATCCTTGTCATAAATAACACATTCATCAGGACGAACCCACTCCCCTTTCGGTATCCAGATCCACCGAGCAGCATCAGTGTCAGGCTCCCACTTGAATGCACTCAAGTAACTATACAGTCGAGCAAAAGCTTCCACCTCATTATGATTATCGAGGTGCCCAGCAATCAAGGAACATCCTTCTACAGCTTCAACAACAACCCCCAATGTAGAAAGCTCTTTCTTGTAGGTTGCAATCTTAGTACCATAAAACTCCTCATCAATGAAAGGCCCATCAGTCCGCTTCAAATATAAGCCAAATTTGGAATCAAACAACAAGGACTCCTTGGGTGATTTATAACCAGCATGAGTCTTTATCCATGCTTGAGAAACTTTCTTCATGAAATCAGACTCGGGAGGAAAGGTGTGACCTTTATCCTGTAATACTCTAATGCAATCAAGCAAGGCAAGTGCATTTACAGGAAGAATACGGCTGGAATCCCTACGGAGATAAAGACAAGAGGCCACAAACTTGACTCCTTCCTTGTATTCTACGACAACCCCCAAGCTCTTAAGCTCTTTTCTGTACTCGTGTATGCTCTTTCCATAGCAACTGTCAGAATCATCAATGAAAGGAAGCAGAGTAATTGGGGATATAGATTCCCACTCAGGACTAAAGAGAATGCACTCCCTTGGAGTTCTATAAACACCAAGACGACTACGTAACCACTTGGCCTCACTAAGACAGCTTTTAAGATCAGCAGGAAATTTATATGATGTCCCCTTCAGCGTTCTGTAACACAGGAGCAATGATGCAACATTTTCCTTGGTGATGGAAGCTTTTGATGCATAATACCTGAAATATTGAGCAAATACTTTTGCAGCCTCTTCAAAATCAACCGCCACACCAATCTTTCTCAGTTCATCTCTGTAGAAGAAAATGTTGCTTCCGTAGAATTTATGATCAATCACAGGAAGACCACTGACAACCTGGAGAATGCAACCCCATTCGTGATGAAACAGGAGACATTCCCCTGGACACTTGTAACCGATACTTGTTTTCAGGCACTTGGATCCAATCAGTACATTAACAAGTTTATTAGATGATTTAGAAAGACTCATACACTTGAGCATTAAGAATACAACCGCAGGTGTCCAAGAAAGTATGCAAGATGCTGACTTCAGATTGTCAATTATAAGTTGGTAACTTTTCTCGAAGGAGATTACCACACCGAGCAACTCAAGTTCAGTTCTGAAATTACAGATTTCAGCACCGTAGAAGTCCTGATCAATGAAGGGAATATTGCTAATTTTGGAGGCAACATTCCACTCTTTATCTGATAAAACAGATCCAACGGGAGTCCTGTAGCCAAGCGAAGTCTTCAGCCAGTTCCCTTCTCTAATAGCTGATATAAAATCAGCAGGAGAAAGGAATTTGTCCCTTAAAAACCTGATAAAATGCAGAATGGAGAATACATGTGCTCTTGCTAAAGAGGATGAAGCTGACAAAGACATGAAATGCTTCCCGATGAATTCACATGCTTCGCTATATTCAAACATGACCCCAATTGTCTTTAGCTCCTCCTTGTATTCACTAATGCGCTCACCATAAAAGCTCTTATCAATCAATGGAATGTCAACAGAAACGGATCCATCCTGAAGAGTATTTCCCCATGATGAGGTAAGCAGAAATGACTGGGATGGTGGCTTATAACTAGGATAACCATTCAAAGTAACTTTCAGCCAACTACCTTCCTTCATGCAGGTCAAAAACTTCTGAGGGAAGTAAGCCCCTTTATATTTAAGATGACGAATCCAATCCAAAAGCAAAAAGGCATTCTGCTTAGTAAGTGGTCCAGATACAGATGAGATACCATCATTTGGAGCAGAAATATGAGGGACGTCCAAAGCAGCAGTATATTGTATAAGGAACTCAAGAACCTTCTTCTGCGGTGTAAACTTGCCTGCAAAATAGTCAGAATTGTAATGATCTCCTAATTCAACATAACCTTCATTACTCCACAAGTTGGAATCAGTCAATCCCGCCCATTTGCTTCTATTGGCAGGGACAATAACCCCACTTCTGCTTTTGATGACATTCCCGTAGCTATCCACTAGCGGCATACTTGTACATAAAGAATTAACTTCCGCGCTAGTGAGAAAATCGTTGTTGAATGACTGATATAAGAAGTGAACATATGCAACAACAAGCTTCCTCTCATTAAGAGAATTCTTAAGGATATCAACTGCATAACTGTAGACATCAACAGAACCAACCTTAACCTCATCAGTCAGCCATTTCTTCAACGTTTCCTTCCTAGCGCATGCCCAGATAGCAACTTGTGTGGCTTTTGATATAAAGGAAAGACGAGTCACATATGAAAATTCCCGGTTGCAATCAATTAGCCATGAAACATAAGAAAAATGGCTCGATAAGTGAACTCTGCATTCACCCTTCTGGATTTCGCTTATGCTGCACACAGAGTCTGAACACTTTATCAACGGTATGTTCTTCATGTTGGTGCGGCAGAATTTAGAACCCCAATTGTCAGCAATAAACAGTAGAAGCTCCAAGTACACATCTTCCGACACTCCAGCAACAAGATTGGAAGTACCCTGGATGCATTTAACATACCAGTCATCATGCACTGGTTCAACTCCAAGAAAACTTAGTACAGGATCATATTCCGTGCTGTCGAAAGAATAAGACAGAACAAATCTTTCATGTGATGAAAGCTTGATCAGGCTTACACCTTGATCCCTCGCCTTCCTCAAAATAGTCCAAAACGCAGGCATTAATCTTCCCACTTCACGAGGCTTGTGGAAGAACCTCTGCTCCATTTCAGGCTCAACTGGAATAATGTCTTCGCCAATCATCTTCCCTTTTATTGACTCTCTTACAACATTAAATTCTTTATAGGAAGAAGCCTGAACAGGCAAGAATCTGAACATAGGAGGCAAACTTGATGCCGGTGCACCTTCCACAGTTTTCACAAGAGAGTTAAAGGCATGGGAAAATGCAGTGGGCACACACTCAAGAATCCCTTGATTCCACTTGTTGTCAAGTAGGATTGTCTCTCTTGAAGATGCTAAAAGAAAATCCGCCTGTATTATGAACGGAAAGTTGGTGATCATCTCTGTGGGAAGAAATGCATAAACACCAGGTGATGAGTTCATAGCTCTTTGAAGACGTTCTCCATTTGGAAATGCAAGAGTGATCACCCACTCATCCACCTCCATTCTCCTCTCAACTCTGGATTCCCGCCTGACAGGAAACTTTTGTTTCCACATGTAGTAATTGCATTCTCCGTTACCATTATTTTCTTCAGCTGAAAGACGCAGAGTGTAGGATTGAGCATTAATGTTCTTCCTGCTAACAAAATCTGTCTGGCTTGCTATCTCAATTGCACTCACAGTGTTCAGCCTTGGATCCTCTTTGTCTTCCCTCACAGAGAGCCGTTTAATCTTTGATAGGAACAGGAGAACCTCCGGATGAATGATTGAGAGTTGCTTCTTCACAGCTTCAACCTTGTCAAGTTTTAGAGGTAAGACCAGAGTTGTGGTAGGAAAGGCAGTAGCAGAACCATATATCTTTTGTATATCAGAGAGAGTGGGATTCTGCTCAACCCATTCAGGTACTATGTAGCCAACATTGCATTGTGAACAAGGCTCTTCACTAAACCTGATCTGGTAACCATTACTAAATATGTAAGGCTGAGCAGTGATCAGAAACACACTCTTGAAGCCAATTCCTGTTTATTAACCAGAAAATTTACTGAATTAGTAAAACAATCCAACTGAAACAGAAGGAAGCAGATTATCTCATATAGGTATATTACTCATTCATATACCCACCCTATTCTCCTATAGGAATTCCAACCACCAAGTACTAGCAACAGGCATCCTATAGTATTATGCAAACCAAAAAAAATTTGTAGTTGCAATCCATCAACTCATTTTCCACCACCAAACAGGAGTGATTGAAACGTGAAATTACTAAACTATTCGACTTTGGAGAAACTACATAATCAAAAATGGCCTGCAATAAACATGCATATGAAGTAAAAGCAATAACAATACATGACTTCCATAAAATTCAATGACAAGCATTAGAAAAAAAAACAAGGACACCAGTTAAAGTTAGTATGCAAGTTGAACCAAACAGATTCAACTTTACAATATTATCTGGATCATAGCTTTCTTCTGTTTCTAATATTTTTCTGAAATATGGGGAAGAAGTTTGTATATATGTGACATTTTACAGTGATGTCCAAGTGTCTAATATAATCATATCATCTCATTTTTAGTCTAAACAGGTTTGTATGCATTTCATAACCAATGCTCTTGTGAATTGAGTTCAGAATTGTTAATCTACTTCAGAAACCAAACATAATGTGCATTTCAGGTCATAGGAATATATAGGCTAAATTCTAATATGAATAACTTACCTTTCTCCCCAATATAACCATTCTTCCTGTTGCCTTTCTTGGTGGACCGTCCAACACTGCAGATGGAGTCTATGTTTCTGGGAGAAAACCCCTTCTCATTATTGAAAACCAGCAATGTGGCTGGAGCCCCTGTAGCCGTTATATCGCGGGAAGTAATCACAAACTCAAGGGATGGATCAACCCCCTCCAAGTACTCATTGTCTTCTGCATTCTGCAACGCAAGTAATTGAACCATCATTTGGTATTGGAATCATTCATGCATATAAATGTACTGTGAAAGAATCTAAAAGTATTTCGAAATCAAGTAACTGCATCCACTAGATATATACATGGCTGATCAATTGAGGTTCACAGCCACTATCTTCAAAATTAATCCCTTGCTTTAACCCAATGAACCAAGATACCTAATCGCATCGTTGTAAGGTAGTGACCACAAAATTAGACAAGTAAACAGCAGATGATCAAGCAACTAGATTTGTTTTTTTTGAAATCACAGTTTCTTCAAAAACATTTTAGACCTATAGACTAATCCGTCCTGGATGAACATGTCAGAACTTCAATCAGCATCGGTGGGATTCCTTCTACGCCTCCTTGACTCTTACCAACTCAACCACATGATGTGGGTGGTTATCAAGTAATTAGACATAGATTATCAACATTCACCAGCAGAACTACTCATATGTTCCTCAAATATTCCTTAAATTCATGTTCATCTATAAACGTTGGAAAAGTTACAAACTTTATACCGTTCTTTCAGAATTGATAGTAAAGTAATGGTCGTAAATATTCAGACTAAACAGGAAGGGAAGAAAGAAGCCATGTAAGTGAAAAGTAACCTGAACAAGTTCCATGAAAAAGTGGACGTCTTTAGCGTAAAGCTCGCCGGAGAGGTTCTTGACGGCCTGGTGAAGATCCTCCGTTAAAGGGTTGAGCCTTTCTCCGATGGAGAATTTGGTCCTCCGTATATCTTCTATGTGCTCTCTCGGCGTCATTGCCGTCGTCGCCATATTCGTATTATTGTTGGCAACACACAAATGCTCAGTCTTGGTTTTTGCAGGGAAAAAAAGAGTAGACACAGAGAAGACTTAAGGAGTGAGAGACTCACGATGGGTCATTATAACTACTCTGGGTGTTTCCAATATGGAAGGTTTTTTTTGAGGAAAAAGTGTACAATATTATGGCATGTTATTGTACATAAAATTCTCTCTTTTCTCAAAAAAAAATCTCACTTTATGAAATTAGAATGAAAGATTCATGACCAGTACCGATTGATCTGACGGTAGTATCTTCTTTCATAAAAGAGTACACAGTCGCACAGAGAAGACTTAGGAGTGAGGAGTGAGGAGTGAGGCTCACAATGGGTCACTATAACTAATGTGTTTCCAATACGGTACAGTAACATGCGGATTATCTTTAATAAACCGTTGAAATTAGATAAAATATATAACTCGGTATAAATAACTAAAATTATATACGTCTAAAAATTTTCGCAATAACACGTTATTGTACGTAAAATTCTCTTTCACTTGATATGACATAACATTAGAATGAAAGATCTATAAAGCAAACAAGACTTTTGGTGCAGAGGCATAATTGATAATATGTAGTTTTTTTATAAAGAAACTTGTTAAGCTCCATTCATATTCATAACCACGTCTCTCCGTCATTTAAGGGAATGGTTACCCCATATTACAAATCGTTTCCTCAATTATCGCTAGCGAAACCAAAATCTAGTCTACCAATAATCGTTAAAGATAATCGTATTTTTTATGTCATGAGAACCTCTATAATAAGGATTAGTTGAAGATTTTTCAGTTCACTTTTTAACATCTCATTCGTTTAGTTTTTAGATCTATAAAAATAGATCATCGATGATCGTTAAGGTAACGAACTAGATCAAATTAATTGACGAACCAAATTTGTCAAACATAAACCGTTCAACTTCATAATTGGTAAATTACACTTATGAATACCTTAATAATTTTTAATATGACTGAAATTTACACAAATAATATACTCATAGTAGTCCTCATTATAAAGGTCTTCAATAGAAATGCTTCCTGAAAAGGGGTACGGTTTTACAAATGGGGCTCAGAGCGATGAGGCTCAAAAACCTAGGGTTTCTCAATAGCGGCGACGCACTTCTTCAGATTTGGGCGTCGACCATGAAGGTGTTTTGGCGACTACGAGGAGTTTACTTAGGGTTGATCGTGATTGAATTCACTAAGGGATAGGTAATACCTTGGGAGAATCCAAGTTAGCGAGCGAAGTGGTTCAGCGCATAGAGTTGTACCTTTTGTCTGCTTCCGAGTGGAGCAGGTCGATGCAGGAAGCGACCCTAATGAAGTTGGTGAGAGCGTCCTGACTTGACTGGCCGCGAGGGAGAAACCCGTGCTACAGGATGGTTGGGTGACGGCGGCGCCACACTAGGTCAATGGTGGGCAGTGACTCGAGTTGGTTGAATAAATTTATTCAACCAATACTCAAGGAAATCAATACTCCCCCGTGCTGTGAAGCGTGATTGATAAAGTACGTTCGGCGGACCTGGAACAAGGATTTCAACGGCTTGTCGGGGCATAGTCCCTAGGGGCGTAGGGCCGACCGTGAATCGGTAGACCGGTGATAGCTAATATATCCAGCAGTTTTATGCTCATCTACCATAAGAGAAAGTCGAAGGTATTGGTGGCCGCTAGTGGATTTTCACTCTTAGCCCACAGAATCTATTCTGTTCTGTCGGCTATGATTTTCTTAGCAGACGAAAACAGATCTATTGACTAGGAGAAAAAGTTCATCGATTAATAACCTCTTAGCCGACTGAATACGTTCATCAGAAATTTATGTAGACTAAGCCCTTCTTAGCCGACGGATGTGTGTTCATGACTATTTTTGTCGGCTAACAAAGCTCTTAGTCGACGAAAAATCTCATATTCCGTCGGCTAAGACCTAAATGTCTAGCCGACGAAATCTAAACTATATTCTGTCAACTAAGAGCTTTCATAGCCGAAGGAAAAATTTATATTCTGTCGGCTAAGAAAAATAATAATATTTACTTACAAAATTGCACTACTGATATTTCGGTGTCCGATTGACCATTGTGATACCAATCCAGAAGAGGAATAATCGTACGAGTTTTTCTAAAGACTTAAAACATGAAAACGCCTCTATCTGTATCTATATGAGGTATTTTAGTCGAACCTTCAACACAACAAACTCTCACCATGATGAGACGCAACTGCCCATCTAAAAATTTTGAGACATTTACCCCTCGATGATAGAGCTCCCCATAGGGACAAATAATGGTAAAATAGTAGGCATGTTGTGATTCTAATGACCAAACTCCACAACCAAAAATCCGACCATCTGATATAACCATTATATCGAAATATGTGTATGGTAAAAAATTCATCTTGATCCGATAAATTTAAAGGCTTGATCCGAACGGTCAATCCCGTAAGTCAAACCCCTAAATTGTATTGACCACAACTATCGACACCGAGACTTTATCAGAATTACGTGATTTTTCAAACGTAGACGTATTTCACCATTCTGGTCATATCTTATTTCACGACTTTTTTGCGTTTGAAGTTTCTACGCATAGTTTGTTTTTGAAACGGAACATTTACTTAAAACTTAGTAAACAAATTATACAACATTAGTAGACATGTTGTGATTCCGATGATCAAACTTGAGAAACAAAAATCCGACCGTCAGATATGATCATTATATCGAAATATGTCTATAGGAAAAAATTCAACTTGATCTGACAACGTTAAGGGCTCGATCCTTACTGCCAATCCCGTAAGTCAAACCCCTTTATGCATGAAAACGGCCATTTGACTGTCTAAATTACGTATTTTGCCCGGACCTTCAACTGAAAATAGTTTCAGATCGATGATACAGAACCAGTGGTATAAACATTTTATGAAAAATAACCACCGTAGATAGGGCTACTCTAGGGAGAAAGAATGAAAAACTGCATTGACCGCAACTATCGGTACCGAGACTTTACCAGAATTATGTGATTTTTCAGCCGTAGACGTATTTCACCATTCCGGTCATATCTTATTTTATGACTTTTTCGTTTGAAGCTTCTAAGTATAGTTTGTTTTTGAAACGGGACATTTACTTAACACTTAGTAAACAAGTTGTACAACATTAATATGCATATTGTGATTTTGATCATCAAAATTCAGAAAAAAAAATCTGACCATCAGATATCATTATGTTGAAATATGTGTATGGATAAAAATAATTCCGTTGGAATTAAATATAAAAAACAAAAAAAAACAAAAAATTTAACCCCTTAGCCGACTGAATTAAATAATTTCGTCTCCTAAGGTATCGCTTAGTCGACGGAATTATTTAATTCATTCAGCTAAGAGCAAAAAAATCAGAACAGTTTTCCCGTGTAAAATGTTAGACTAAAATTTCAGAAAAAATATCAAACACTTAGTCGACAGAATTATTGCATTCTGTCGGCTAAGAGCTAAAAATTTTAAAATTTCTAATCCCCGCGCTAAATTTTTAAACAAAAAATTGAAAAAGTCAAAATTTTTTTTCTTTAAATCTTCTCTTATCCTCTCTTTACTTCTCCAAAATCTCACATCTCATCTCCTCTCCTTCTCTGCTCCAAATGGTGGTTGTGGTGTGTGGTGATGGTGTGTGGTGTGTGGTGTGTAGTGTGTGGTGGTGGTGTGGGTGGTGATGGTATGTGGTGTGTGGTTGTGGTTTTTGGTGATGGTGTGTGGTGTGGTCGTGGTTTTTGGTGATGGTGTGTGGTGGTGCGTGTTGATGGTGTATGGTGGTGCGTGTTGATTTTTGGTGGTTGTATGGTGGTGGTTTTGGTTATGATAGTGTGTGGAATCGGAATGGCCGGTTTCATGCCGGAAATCGATCACCGACAGTGGATTTCCAGTGATCGATCTCTATTTTTTTAAAATTTTTAGGTTTACCGACGGAATATTCCATCGGCTAAGATTTTTTATTTTTTGTTTTTGAAATTGATAATTTACTTAAAACTTAGTAAACAAGTTATACAACATTAGTAGGCATGTTGTGATTATGATGATCATAATTCACAAACGAAAATCCGACCGTTGGATATGATCATTATTATAAAATGCATATATAGGAAACAATTCAACTTGATCTGATAACGTTAAAGATCGATCTGGACCGTCAATCCGTAAGTCAAACCCCTAAATGCACTGAAATTGTCATTTGACCGTCTAAATTACGTATTTTGGCCGGACCTTCAACACAAAATAGTTTCAAATCAATGAGACGCAACGAGTGGTATAAAAATTTACTGAAAAATAACCCCCAAAGATAGAGCTACCCACATGGAGAAAGAATGATAAATTGTGTTGACCGCAACTATCGGCACTGAGATATTTACTGGATTTACGTGTTTTTTCAATCGTAGACGTATTTCGTCGTTTTGGTAATATCTTATTTCACGATTTTTTTTGATTTGGAAGGTTCTACATAGAGTTTTTTTTTTAAATTGACAATTTACTTAAAATTTAGTAAACAAGTTATACAATATTAGTAGGCATGTTGTGATTATGATGAACAAAATTCACAAACTAAAATTCGACCGTTGGATATGACCATTATTATAAAATACATATATAGGAAAAAATTCAACTTTATCTGATAACGTTAAAGATCGATCCGGACGGTCAATCCCTAAGTCAAACCCTTAAACGCACAGAAACGGTCATTTGACCGTCTAAATTACGTATTTTGACCGGACCTTCAACATAAAATAGTTTCAAATCGATAAGACGCTGGGATCGATTTGGATATGTTGCGAGCGTTATATAGAGATGTTTGGATATGTTCAGTTGAACTTGGGATCACTTTTTGTATTTGAAATTTGACTTATCATTAAAAAAATTTTGTCGGCTAAGATCTTAGCCGACAGAATTCAAAAATTTCGTCAGCTAAGAATTACTTAGGAGACGGAATATTAACTATTATGTCGGTCAAGATGATTATTAATTTGTTTTAATTTTAAAATATGTCCGTCACCTAGGAACTTAACTGACAGAATTATTCCATCGGCTAAGATTCTAGTAGACGGATCTTAGTCGACGGGATAAAATTTTTCGTCAGCTAGGGTCTTCACCGACGCGTTTTAGCCGACAGATCTTAGTCGAGAGAATTTCCATCGGCTAAGAGCTTAGGAGACGAAAAATACTCTTAGGAGACGAAATTTTTCTATCGGCTAAGAGCCATAATCTATTAGTGGGTGTTGTTCCACAGGCAGGTCGCCGCTGTATAAGGAGTCTGATCTGTTGATGAAGGCAGTGAGAAGCTTAAAACAATTGACTACGCGATGCCAACCGCTTCCCAGATTTGTTGATCGGTGCTACAACTCGACTCGTACCATGCTCGCTCTTCCTCGGTGACACTGGGACACTCGCCGACATAGATATTGTTGTGAGATCAAGGCGAGGCCTAGGAGGAGAAGTCGATGGGGTCTTGCATGTGAGCTAGGATCGGGCGGCACACCGGGTCGACATAGTTGTTGAGGATGACGGGCGACAGAGGCTGAGTTAGGATATATTGGACCGAGGATGGCGTCGCCGTTTTCCAGGAAATTAATATGACCTGGGCGAACTAGGTTAGCGGCGAGGAGACGGTTGAACCTGCTAGACCAATCGATGGTGTTGGTGTGGTTGAGATTGGGATCCCGATCTAAGGTTTTTGGAGCTATGGCAAAAGTTTCTAGGTTGTTGATAAGGTTTCGAGGGACTGAGTCAGACAAAGGAAAGATTGGTGACGATGTGGACAGAATCAAACTCTACTTCCCTTTTTATAAAAGTACATAAACAAGTGTCCTTTCGAACTAAAATGTCATCTCACTAAAGGGTGAGATTATGACGATTGAAAAGTCAGAGGGTTTCGAAATTTGAATTGGCGAAACATACGCGATTAAACATTTTCGCTTGGCCGTTGTGAATTGGGCCGCGCTCAAGGCCTAGGAGCAATGTTTAAGCCTAATTTAACATTAGGTCTGAAACTAATTAATTATTAGTTTTGGGAAGCATAAACCTTTTAGGGTTTCCGCCTCAGGTAATAGGAACAGGTGAGACGATGTCCTACGTGGACAATGTCGTCTCGCATATATGCACATGGCTCTAGCGAATAAGTCTGTGTCGAAAACTAGTGAGTTTTCGATAAGCGAAAGGTCAGTACTTGTAACCTATGCGAGTTCCACTTATAACTGAAACCGCGTCATTTCAGTCGCTTTGTTGCCAAGTAAAACGAATCATTGTGCAACTATAGTGGTTGAAACGTACTTAGATTGGTTAAGTTTGTATTCTTATCAGATTATTATTCGAGCTAGTATATAAGAGGGCTCGGGCACCAAACTTGACACACAATCATTTAACTACAAACACAAATACAACAACTCGACCTCGTCGAAAAGTAAAATTTGACGCTAAAACCTCACGACTTAGCAAGATCTAATCGGTTCCCCGAAACCACCCTAGGTGCGCAACTCAAAGTTCTAAGCTGCGTTCCGCTCCTCTTCCCCATAAAAGCTCTGCTCGTCTAACACGAGTATCGATAAAGTATGAGACGACTCGTAAATTGTTCATTTCGAGATGAAGGCTGAAACCCATCAAGCTTGACGCGAAGTATAGGTGGTGAGCACCCCTTTCCTTCTACTCATTCTCTTCCACACCTGACGGTGACACACTTGCACATTCTTTAATTTTAATGTAATTTACTTTCTGTATTTTAATTTTTATATTTGTACTATCTTTCATCCGATTGGGAAGCGAGACCAAAACAATTTTAATATATCTAATATATATTATTAGTGTGACACATATATTGGGTAAAAATATAAATATATATATATATATATATATATATATATATATATATATTCACGAGATCACAATTTATTCCTTCGATGTGTATGTCCAAAATTATTAACGATATATTCGATGATTGTCCTAAAGTCTATTGAGCTAGTAGCCTACTATTGAAGTCATCATTATGGGGAAGGTTAAGATGAGCCTTCTCCTGCAAGGCTAGGAAAGTGGAGAGAAATTATATATGTCAATTCCTGTAGTCACTTAAACAAAGAGAGCTAGTAGCCTACTATTAAAGTCATCATTATGGGTAAGGTTAAGATGAACCTTCTCCTGCAAGGCTAGGAAAGTGGAGAGAAATTATATGTCAATTCCTGTAGCCACTTAAACAAAGAGATTCGTACGGAAAGCAAAGGCTTGGCATGAGCTTTAGAATTTATAGACTCATTGGATGAGAGTTGTGAGTCTTTGTATCTGAATGACATCTTTCTAGTTTCCTGCCCTTAAAGCAGACAATGAGTGCATTTCCATGTAGCTAAAGTAAGAGATTAAAGATGTAACAGAAAGTAAGAGATTAAAGATGGTGAGTTTTGTTTCTTATGTAGTCAACCCATGTAGTCACCTACTAATGTGCAAGGAGTGATATACTTCCTTTTATTGCGTACTCTACAGGCTTGTATTAGAGTATCGGTAATTGTAGTTGTACCTTTTAATTTATTTAGTATATTTTTATCATGTTTTCAACAATTGATTTATATTTTATCCTTTAATAAAAAAAATAAAAACAAAAATCAGAATTGTTGGTATTCTAATCGAATGAAACCGTTTTTCTACATCTTTTTTCGATTTCATATGAAAGCATTTGACATGCAAATTTCATTTCTCAATATTTATGTAAATGGAAAAAAGATATAAAGTTCTGGAGACGCATAAAAAATTTGACATCGGTTACATGGATGTACTCCTCGCTCATTGTTTGATATCCTCCACATGTAAATTCAATTTAGTAAATGCAAAAGTTGAGTGTCCAACCACAGATAATCTTCTTCGATGAGTACTGTAAGCTAACTGTAGTCCAATATCCTTAGTTCACTTGCGATCAAAATGAATGGAGATGCTACATTATCCCTAGTTCACTTGTTTGGGATGAACGCTATATTAGCGTTTTCATGGAGGTGGTTTTGAAAGCCTTATAATCTGAGCTTTTCACGAAAAATGATTATTACATGCTTGCAAATTCAGAAGGCCATAAACAATTAATTTCAGTTTAGGAATGGTTTCAATTAGATCGAAAAAAAATGCAGAAAAACTTAACCTTCGATTAGAACACCCCCCTAATTTGTTAATTTTTTTATTGGTTTTTTTATGTGATTTTATTTTGTTAAAGGGTCAAACAAGAAATAAGTTGTTAATTAAAAAATATAAGGTGTATTAAGCAAATTGAGAGGTGTAACTAGATATTATGATATTATGTATAACGAAATTTTCATTTGAAAATGTGAGTCTTTTATTTTGTTTGAAGAATGACCTAAATATGTCGTTATTTCTGATTTTCAAACATGAACTAAATAAGAAAATTGGGTAAAGGCAAAATTTTCCAAGCTTAAAGACAGAAATGGCAAACCTTCTAAGGAAGGTAACGAAATGCCTTCACAAGGAAGTAGAATAGTGATGAAGACAAACATGACATGGAGTAACAGTGAGATTCGTACGAAAAGCAAGAGCCCCAGCTTCAGGAGCTGATTAGACTGATGATCAATAAAAAGATCTTTCTTCACATGTACATGCATCTCAAGAACATAAACACCGACAAATATGACAAAGGACTAGCTTTCGGGAAATTCTTCTGCCCACTTAGTGGAATTTCACCTTTATAATCACTCGTTTTAGTGTGGACCCAGGTTCCGTTAAGATTTGTTTGAAACTGAATAATTGGTGAGTGGAAGGTAAAAATGACGAAGTAAATCCTCCTGCCCGATATCTGGTTGATGGAGTTGTCGTGGTCAGCGGAGAGGCCCTCGACGCCGACGATGGGCTGGCCGCTGGAGGCAGAGAGGGGTCGTCGCCGAGGGAGGAGATGGAGTCAGCGAATGAGTCGTAGATGGTTTGGGTTGGGTTTGGTGGTGGAGATCACGGAGGGGATGGGGCGGCAGGGATTTGGGTTTGGAAAAAGGGTAACAGATATGAGATTTGGGTTTTTTGGCTGATATGAGATGAGTTTGAGCACTGTTCGTTGTGGTGGAGACTGGAGATTAAGGAGCCGATGAACAGCGGTGGTGAACGGGAGGAATAGATATGAGTGGGTTTTAATTATGGGTTTGGCCGTTTGGGTAGGGGTTTGGCCGTTTGGGTTGCATAAATGCAATTCATTTTATTTTTTGTTGTCATTTTATTGATATTATTCTTTATATAGAAGTGAGATTATAAAGGTTATAATATTGTACATAATAACAATAATAACTAATTGATAACTGATTGAGTAATTACATCCGTTAATCGTTAATTGTATAATTAACTCTTCGTCAGTTACTTTGACGAAGACACATAATACATATTTCCTTTAACACTCTCCCTTGTGTCAAGTCAAAGTTAAATCGGTGTATGGTGTGTTGCCTCATTAAAACTTTGCTAAGTAACAAAACCCAGCAGTACAAAATAAATCTAGGTCAAAGGGAAAAAAGCACAACGCACCTATTGTATTTTGAGGGTGATGTGATGATATTAGACTTCCCCTGAGGTCTACACTCTCCCCCTGATCCTTACATCAAATCAAGGGAGCTCGGAAAGTTTTCTCATTTCGATACTTTTCACATGCTTTTTAAATGTAGCTATAGGTAATGATTTGGTAAACAAATCTGCCACATTCTCTTCGAAATTTATTTGATTCTTGAGGAGGGTCTGTTGTTGCTGACTGTAGAAGAACTATGGTGATATGTGTTTTATGTTATCACCCTTGATATAACCTAGCTTCATCTGTTTGATGTAGGCCGCATTATCTTCATAAATGTAAGTGGATTCTTCAATGGTAGAACACGAACCACTGGTTCCTCGAATATGTGTAATGATAGATCTTAACCATATTCACTCACTGGTCGCCTCATGGATGACAATGATCTCAGAGTGGATTGATGAGGTATCCACTAGGGTTTGCTTGGTTGATCTCCAAGATATCGTCGTGTTTCCAATGATGAATACATAACCAGTTTGAGAACGTCCTCTATGTGGGTCAGAGAGGTACCCAACATCAGCAAAACCAACCAAAACATTGTTTGGGGTTTCAGTTTGTCCTTTGGGATGTGCAATTCCATCTGTTGTTCCATCTCTGTTTTATAGGGATAGAATAGTCTCATGTCAATGGTTCCTTTTAGGTATCGAAATATTTTCTTGATGTCATTTCAATGACGTTGCGTTGGCGCTGAGCTAAATCTAGCTAACAAGTTCACTGAGAATGCAATATTTGGTCGAGTACATTGAGCTAAGTATAACAATGCGCTTGTTGCATTTAGATAGGGAGTTTCAGGTCCTAATACTTCCTCGTCATCTTCCTTAGGACGAAATGAATCTTCCTTTACATCCAATCATTGGGAGTGCTAACAGTATGCACTTCGTCCATGTTAATCGTCTGAGAATCTTTTGGACACATGCACACCGGTGGATTATTATCCACAAACTCGTTGTTAACCGAGTTTTCCAAGGTCATTCATCTCAATTTAGATTTAATCTAGCTCGCGGTTTCTCTTATTTCATCAAGAGTACCTACTGTGTTCGTATCATCAACATAGATAGCTATAATTGTAATTCTAAAACTCGTTTTCTTTATGATTACGCTGGAGTATAGTTCATCATCTTGTATCCCTTCCTAACTAAGTAGTCACTTCTATAAAGTGAGCGTTTCAATTTCAATTGCGAACGCACTCCGTGGTTTAAAGTTACTTGAGTTAGATCATTTAATGCCATCAGACGCTTTTAGATATATCTCCAAATCAAGATCCCTATGGAGATATGTAACCACATCTATTAGCTGCATTTCTATTACTAGGAACATGTCCCCTTGTAGTCAATCTAGGGCGTTGAGAGAAACTTTGACGCCATAAGGTGAGCCTTGTCCTTTAGGGCTTCATTCTTCTCATTACGCTTGTTAATAAATAGTTGTTTATGTCTTACAGGCTTTACACTTGGTAAGATTAGCATTACCAAACCAAATACATGTCTTTTTGCTAGAGAATCTAGCTTTTTCTAGATTGCATTTATGTAAGCCAATATGCTCTTTTGTTGACATTTTTTAACAGAGCGTAGTTTGATCTCTTCGTGCTCTATGATTCCTTAAGCAACAGTATGCATCATCAATGTTTATGTACTCTCATAATCTGATGAGATTTTGTCTCTTGAATCATTTTAAACATCAGAGCGTCCTCCCGTATTGATTCATGGACATGATGTTATCAGAGGTAATCTCATAAGAGAGATTCTTTACATTGATGAGGTTGTGCCTAACTTGTCAAATTCCTTTAGAAAAGTATTCATCGAACCAAGTGGCATCCCCTTTTTCCCTTAGGGAGCCACGACCTCAACCACACCTCCACTAGGTATGGTTGTGTCGCCTCTATCTGCGACGTGCCCCTTATTGGGTGGGGGCTTTTAACCTTGCAGGCATTTGCAGCTAGTATGTGTGATCCCGTCACTTTGAAATTATCTTTAAATGCATCAGGCATCGAAACTATTACGTTCTAGATATCAAATATGTGGGGATCCGGATGAGACAGAGTGGTAACAAACCACGACAATTTCTGTCGTTCCTTTAGAAAATCCTTTTTCTAATCTCCCCCTAACGACGGGAAGACTGTCTCATCAAAGTGACAATTCGCAAATCATGTTGTGAGATCGCCTGTAAGGCTTTCAAATAGAGGATAATTATTAGAGGTGCGTGTCCAACACAAATACATATTTGTTTATGAGGACCTATTAAAATGCGTCGTGGAGGCGCAATAGGCACATATGCTGCGCAATCTATTATGCGTAAATCTCAGTCTCTTGTCCAGTTACCAACTAGTACGGAGGTAATGGTTGGCTTAACTGTGGGCCTAAAAACGAATAAGAATGATTGCGTGCAATATTGCATAACCCCAGACACATATAGACATGTTGGTGCACATAACCAGTGTCTTAGCCACCATCTATAGTTTTGCTATGGTGGCTTCAGCAAGACCATTTTAACTAAACATATGGGGTACAAGATGCTCTTCATTGATCTTGATAGATATGCAACAATCATCAAATCATTTTGATGTTAACTCCTACCATTGTCAATTCCTATAGACTTTGTAATCAGGGTGGTTAACTCTTATAATATATGATATCGCTAAGAGTTTTGTAAATACACCATTTATTGTGGACAAGTATTCGACATGTGACCAATGTGTCGAAACATTCTTCAAAACCATAAAGTGCTTTTAATAGTCTGTATTTCTTGATGAATAAGTCCACGATAATCACGTTGTATTCTTTACAGAACGAAATATTTTGGTTATCTTTAACAAAAGAAGGTCTCGATCTTGTTTTGTTAAAGACCAAACTTTAAAAAATGAGTGATGTGACTTTGACAATTCGATGATGTCATAATAGGAGGGAAGCTGGGCATCATGTGCTTTAAAATGCAATTGCTACGTTAGAGCAGCACTAGCTATGACCGGTCAATGGTCAAAGTCATTGCCGCCACCTTGTAGTGTGACAGACTTTTGTCTCATTTTATCATTCACTCAAAAGACAGGATGTCAATTTGAGTTCTTTCAAATACGGATCATCATGTCATGACTACGGTGTTTTTGATGATCATGTCAAAGTCTGTGTGAGTCACTATCCCACATTTCATTGTAAGTGACTCGTTAAGTTCTTTAAAATGTGTTTCCTCGCATATTTATTTAAGGTAATTTAATTTCATTCTCACAGTGGCTTTCATTCCACATTTCTTTTTCATATAATAGTTGTTGGCATGAATTTCTTTGAAGCTAACATGTTTCATTGACTCGTGGTTCATACAAAGCTTTAGAGACTTTAAAACGTTGTGCTATTAGGCAATAGAAATCAGGCAATGCCTCGCCTTTTTATTATTTATGATAATCACTGCATCATAGTGACAGAAATTATAAAGCATAATTAACTGTCTATCATATGTCTTAAAGCAGTATGAATAGTCTCACCTAACGCTATGGTTCTCCTCCATACATTCCATAAAGTATATAAGAGTGTTTATAATTTGAGAGGTATAACTCATATCCTTTTGAGTATTTTGATTTAGGTAATGATATGCTTATCATTTTATAACATTTCTTTATTGGGTAGATGCATTACGTTGCATTTTTGTAGTGTTATTTCGAACCATAGATAAAATCGAATAAAATTAATACTTCATAATATAATTCGAAATTTAACAAGCCAACCATAATTAAATCAAGGTTTCATCTAATTCAGTAAACATTATCCATAAGAACTTTAAGACCAAAAACATCAGTCTAATTAAACAAGAATATTTTTAAAAAAATTAGAGCATATTTAACCGAAGTATGTAACTTTCTCGCATCATTTCTGTTTCTCACATTGGTAAACTTATGGGAATTTATAATCCTTTCTCAATCTTGATGTTGAAAATAATTTTTCAATTCATCGTTCTTCAATGATTCTTATACCTCTTGTAAGTTGCAGCTAATTCATTGCTGGCTTGTAATATTTATATAAACGATTTGTTTATTTAAAAAAAAGACAGTTGTACGTCACCACTCATGTCATATCCCTTAGACCCTCTTACACTTGGTAATTGCCCTTTACTTTGGGTTTGTTTTCGCTATTTATTACTTTGCATAATTTGTTTTGGGACATTGCTTTGTCCTCACATTTTCATATTTTAATTATACTATTAACTACTTGCATATTGCTGATTTATTGGTTATATACCAATATATACTAATTTGATAATATAAATGTAAATTAGTGATGAAATTTTGATTAGGGTATTTCATATTATGTGATTATATGTGATGTACTTTTCACAGAATTGTAACATGTCCAATAGACGCATCAAGTTTTTATACGAAATCATTAACTGATTTATAATTTAGCATAATTTCTTTCCACTGAACTGTTAATTTAGAAAGAAATTGCATTGTATGTTTCTAAAATATTCTTAAGAGCATTTCATTGCTTAAGAAAATTCTTTCAATTATAACTAGATCCAGTGAAAGCTAGAATTGATGTCTCATTAACGTTACTGCTTTGAGCTTTGGTTGACTCAATAAATGGGGGGACTAGTACTCTAATTCTTCAGAGTCCAGAGGTTGATGCTTTAGCCATCTATAAAAATAGAGTGATGAGAAAATGTATTAAATTCGCAGTCTAAATAGACATTCATGATAATTGTAATCAATATGCAGAATCGTCTTTTTGATTGTGAATTTTCGTTACCACAATAATTTTCGGTTTAATCATTTTCTTTGAATTATACTCATGAATTTCCATTATCATTTCTTTCTACGCGGTTGTAAAAACATTCACATTAATCAATTTCCAAGAGATATAGTGGTCACATTCTTTTTCGATGCTTTGTGAACATGCTTTTTCATTATAGGAGGTTTGTCATTTTCTATGATATAAGTTTACTTTATCATAACAACACAGTTTATATGATATGCTAATGAAAAACGTTTAATAAAATTTAACATGCATAACATATATATAACATTATAATATGTAACGATATTCGCAAAATTAATTTTCTCATGTAAGATTCATAATATCATGAGCAATAATTTCACAAAAATAACAATTTTAATGTAAAACATACTTGTTGGTTTGCCAAATAAACCGCATATTGATGCATTTGCTTTTTCAACTTTAATGTTTTGATCCTCGTGTGACAATTTCTCGTAATCAACATTTTGATCGTCGTCTCACTATAATTAACATGTTGATCGTCACACGTCAATAGGTATATCACATGCAAAAACAATAAGATATATATGATTAGTCACATTTAACCACATATAATTAATATAATTCATCACAAAAAAATAATAAGTGATAAATGTTGTTATTATAAAATAGTAAATAACTTGAAATAGTAAGTTTTACTATTTTAATTTCCATAAAATAGTAAACAGTAAAGAATAAAACTGTAATAGTAAACAGTAACTCCAAATTCACTACATGGTAATTCCACAAAATTACCTTCGTAAAACCCTTTTTTATATTGGGTCGGGTTAGATCGATGCCAGGTGGGGCTCTGTTGCCGGATTCGGGTCGGATCGGCACGACCATGGCAAAAGAAAGCTGGGCGCTGGCCGGAGGGCATTGGAGGCGCTGACCGGAGTTTGGGTGGGCCGGGTCCGCGTCAGAGCAAACCGGTTCGGTGCAGAGCTGCGCTCGGGACGAGGGCTCGATTCGTTCTGAGTTCGGTTCTTCGAGGGTTGCCGGATCGGGGTTGTGCGCTGGGCCGATCGGTGTGGTGTGGCAGCGTGCTAGGTCGGGGCTCCGGGTCTGTGTTGCCGGAACGGAGCAAAGCTGTTGGGTTTTGGAGGCGCGCTGGGTTACTGTGCCCGGTGCTGGTCTCGGGGGGCGCAGGGGCAGGGCTGATGGAGGCTGCCGGGTGGCTGGGTGCCCAAATCATTTTCGGAGCTGGTGATAAGGGCGTTGCGGGTTTGAGTTCGAGGGTGGCGCTGCAGCGTTGTGCCGGATCGAAGCAAGGAAGAAGATGGATGCTGGGCTGGCGGCATCGGGGTATTGGTGATGCGTGCTCGTGATACCTGGTCGGAGTCCCCTTTCGATTGATCACTTACACAATTACAGAAACCGACCAACAACCAAGAAACAAAACCGACAAGCCGTTCGTTTTTTTGGTTATCAAACTCAGCGTTAGAGTAAAAGTGCTGATAACGTGTTATAATAAAATACACAATAAAATTGGTTTACTCATTTTATTGATATTTTTTTTATATAGAAATGAGATTATAAAGGTAATAATATTGTATATAATGACAATAATGATTAATTGATAACTGATTGAGTAATTATATCTGTTAATCGTTAATTGTATAATCAACTCTTCGTCAGTTATTTTGATGAAGACACGTAATACGTATTTCCTTTAACATTTATTTTATTTTTCTTTTAAATTTACAGTACTGTTTCCCAACAAAATTTTGAAAAATTTTGATTACAAATATGAAATATTGATGTTATATTAAATTTTATGAGAGTGCCCTTCAAAAATTAAGGTTTAATAAATTAAATAAAACGACCATGGGTGCTATCCTGATGTTGGTAAAATGATACATATAATTTAACAAGCGGATCATAATCCAAACATTATCTTATACTAATCACACTGAATTTTGATTTTGTGAATGTTAATCATTTGAGTAAAAATGTGTCTACTATTGTGGAAGAACTTGTTTAATGGGTTATATGCAAGTGTGCATCTTTATAAATCAACTATAAATAAAAAATAAAATTACGAGATTTTTACCGGAATTACATGATTTTTCGACAGTACGTATTTCATAATTCTAGTCATATCTTATTTCACGATTTTTTTGAGTTTAAAGATTCTACGACTCTACGTTGAGTTTATTTTTGAAATAGAACATTTATTTAAGGGAAAATCCTCAAATAGTACTTGAACTATGATCTAATGCAATTTTTGATACCTGAACTTCTAAAACTACCCGGATGGTACCTGAACTAATACTAGCATAGCCATAATGGTATTTCTGTCTAATTTGCCGTTAAAATTGCTAACGAGAAACAAATATGGTAAGTCAGGCATGGGTAAAAGAGACATTGCCACAATCATATAAACATAAAAAAAAAATTAAAAATTGAGATATTAGGACAATCCATAAGATGCAAACGCCTTGCAGATCTTAATCTGCATCTCTCTCTCGTCATTATATGCAAAAGAGATATCAAACTCATAACCCTACTTGTCTCTTCTCATTAGCTAGCTAGATGCCATTTGAGAAGAAATTGATCACCCTGAAGAGCTCCGACATTGAGAGCTTCGAGGTCGACGAGGCGGTGACCTTTAAATTAGTGAGTCAGTGCCATCGAGTACACGATAGAGGACATCGGCCGCTAGGATTCCGACAAGGATAAACCGATTTCAACAAGCCAGGCAACTCTCAAGGCTTGGGACGCCGAGTTCATCACGGTCTGGGGAGTTCTGGATATTAAGGGACTACTGGATTTGACTTGCTCCTCTTGAACTTAGTTCAAAATTTCTAGTTTTAAGATTAAGATCTCGAACAAATGTATTGAAAATTAAGATAATTACTGGTATCGGGTCAATCTTGATGAATTGATGATGGGTCAATGTCAATCTTTATGAATTGATGATGTGCAATTTGATAATGAAGAGAAGAGATGAACAATGATGAGCCGATGATGGTGGCCACATTTTTTTCTGTGTTGGACAACTTTGTCCCTACTTTTAACGACAAATTAGGCGGAAGTACCATTGTGGCTCTTCTGGTATTAGTTCAGGTACCATACGGGTAGTTAGGAAGTTCAGGTATCAAAAATTGCATTAGGTCATAGTTCAGGTACTATTTGAGGATTTTTTTCCTTTATTTAAAACTTAGTAACCAAGTTATACAATATTAGTAGCCACATCATGATTCTAATGATCAAACTTGAGAAACGAAAAATCCGACCGTTTTTTATGACCATCATGATAAAAATACATGTATGGAAAAAATCAACTTGATCCGATAACGCTAAAGGCTCGATCCTGACGGTCAATCATGTAAGTCAAACTCCTAAACGCACGAAAACGGTCATTTGACCGTCTAAATTAAGTATTTTGGCTGGACCTTCAACACAAAATAGTTTCAAATCGAATAAACGCAACGAGTGGTATAAAAATTTACTGAAAACTAACCCCCAAAGATAAGGTTACCCATAAGGAGAATGGTAAATAGGGTTGACTGATACTATCTGCACTGAGACTTTACTGAAATTACTTGATTTTTCAACCGTAGACGTATTTCACCATTCCGGTCATATCTTAGCTCACGACTTTTTTGAGTTTGAAGGTTCTACATAGAGTTTTGTTTTTGAAATGGACTATTTACTTAAAACTTAGTAAACAAGTTATACAACATTATTAGGCATGTTGTGATTCTGATGATCAAAATTCATAAATGAAAAATCTGACCGTCTGATATGACCATCCTGATAAAATACATATATGGAAAAAAAATTTAACTTGATCCGATAACGTTAAGGGCTCGATCCAGACAGTCAATCTCGTAAGTCAAACCCTTAAACGAACAAAAACTGTCATTTGACCGTCTAAATTATGTATTTTGGTCGGACCTTCAACACAAAATGGTTTCAAATCGATGGGACGCAACGTGTGGTATAAAAAATTTACTGAAAACTAGCCCCCGAAGATAGGGCTACCCATAGGGAGAAAAATGGTAAATATGGTTGACCAATACTATCGGCAGTGAGACTTTACCGAAATTACTTGATTTTTCAACCGTAAACGTATTTCACAATTCTGGTCATATCTTATTTCACATTTTTTTTGAGTTTGAAGGTTTTTATGTAGAGTTTGTTTTGAAATTGACCATTTACTTAAAACTTAGTAAACAAGTTATACAACATTAGTAGGCATGTTGTGATTATGATGATCAAAATCCACAAACGAAAATCTCACCGTCGGATATGACCATTATTATAAAATACATGTATAGAAAAAATATTTAACTTGATCGGATAATGTTAAAGGCTTGATCTGGACGGTCAATCCGTAAGTCAAACCTCTAAATGCACAAAAATGTTCATTTGACCGTCTAAATTACTTATTTTGGTCAGACCTTCAACACGAAATAGTTTCAAATCGATGAGACACAACGAGTGGTATAAAAAATTACTGAAAAATTACCCCTGAAGATAGAGCTACACACAGGGAGAAAGAATGATAAATTGTGTTGACCGCAACTATCGGCAGTGAGACTTTACTGGAATTACATGATTTTTCATCCGTAGACGTATTTCGTCATTTCGGTAATATCTTATTTCACGATTTTTTTTGAGTTTGAAGGTTCTACATAGAGTTTGTTTTTGAAATTGATCATTTGCTTAAAACTTAGTAAACAAGTTATACAACATTACTAGGCATGTTGTGATTATGATGATCAAAATTCACAAACGAAAATCCGACCGTTGGATATGACCATTATTATAAAATACATATATAGGAAAAAATTCAACTTATTCTTCTTTTCTGTTTGCATTATTATAAAATACATATATAGAAAAAAATTCACTTATCATGAATTCTTCTTTTCTGTTTGCGTTCAGTTATCATGAATTCTTCTTTTCTGTTTGCATTGGCTAACAGGATGTGAAACCGAAAACAACCCGATTTGAACTAGTCAGCAATCCTCTTTTAAAGGCAACCGAGAGGACTGATCTGTTTACCATTTGACTAGCTTACTTCACGTTTGAATGGTTTGATCTTAACCAAATATCTTCTTCTTCAAAATCGACTGAACTTTGAGCTTCTCCATGGGCGACGAACGCGGTCAACCGTTTGTGGCGGTGAAGGATGAAGGACCAGATCTAGGTGATTCAACTAATTACAGGTCTGGGTATTAAGAAACTATAAAATTGAAGCCCAAAATCTAACATGTTTCCAAAAAAGGTCTTTTTAAAAAAAGAAAAAAACTGATAAAAGTGCAAATGCAACGCTAGCTACTAGACGGTTCTGAGAAACTCCTCATCCTCCATAAAAGTTTGCAAATTCTCGGACTTCATCAAGAAATCAACTGCTTCCTCATTGAAGTTGACCAAGGCAGCCGCCTTGATCAGCGCAGACAGTGAAGCTATATGATCTGTATTATACCATAACACACTTTCAGATATTGCTTTACAGAAAAATGTAGCATACTCAATGATACTCTTCTGGCCCCCAGACTTGTCCATTTTCTGAGTGAAGATCTTTGAATTTTCTCTATCAAAACGTATCTTCCGCCTTCCTCTGACATTCAAAATTTTCCCAGAAGATAATAGTAGATTATAGTTAACAGATATTGGTTCAGCTGTTACCACCACACTAACATTCACAAGGGATTGAACAGCTTCATGCCTCTTCTCAGCTTCCATTTCCATGGGAGGAGCAGCCAGAAAACCAAGAATCAGCCTGATCAGTGCTTTCTTTATCAGCTTTTCCCTTGGCAAAGAGACTACTTCAACATCACCAGCAAGAGACGCCTCTTCCTTTTGAACAGATTCAGATATAGTGCGAACGCCAATTTTCCGATAAATGTCAAGCAACTTGGTTCTTGGGATGGAAGGCGAACTTGGCTGAGGGTACCACACAAAAAGGGGCTCAGGAGAAGCCTGTTCAAATAGAAACTGCAGTTGAAGGTCATCAGCAATGAAAACATCACACATGTTGCACAGCAAGATTCCTTCAGAACCAGAACTGACAGGCACTTTCACTACGGCTTCAGCAAGAGTCTTTTCTGTCTTTGAATTCCAGTGCTTCAAGATATAATTCCAAAACTTGCAACATTCATCATGTGATAATATACTTCCAGAACTTTCCCAAACCTTCCAAACCTTCAAGTAATCATCAACTGAAGAATGAAATTTAACTCTAAACGCACGGGAGAAGAAAGGAAGTAGTTTATGCTCAAAATATTTCTCCAAAACAGTATACTGCGAACCAAATAACCCATCCTGGTCATATAGAACACAATCATGAGGGCGAACCCACTTTCCTTTTGAAATCCAGATCCTTCGAGCAGCAACAGTGTCTGGCTCCCACCCGAAGAAACTCAGGAAACTATATATTCGAACAAAAGCATCAGTATCATCATGATCATCAAGGTGATTGGCGATCAAGGGACATCCTTTGTTAGCATCAACAACGACCCCCAATGCAGAAAGCTGTTTTTTGTATGTTGCAATCTTAGCGCCATAGAATTCTTCATCAATGAAAGGCCCATCAGTCGGCTTCAAATATGAGCCAAAATTGGAATCAAACAACATAGACTCTTTGGGAGACCTGTAACCAGCATGAGTCTTTATCCATGCTTGAGAAACTTTCTTCATGAAATCAAACTGAGGAGAAAATGTGTAACCTTCATCCCTTAAAACTTTTACGCATTCCAGCAAGGCAAGTGCGTTTGCAGGAAAAATACGGCTGGAATCCTTAGGCAGAGAAAGACAAGAGGCCACAAACTTGACTCCTTCCTTGTAATCTACGACCACCCCCAAGCTCTTCAGCTCTTTTCTGTACTCGTGTATGCTCTTTCCATAGCAGCTGTCAGAATCATCAATGAAAGGAAGCAGAGTAATTGGGGATATAGATTCCCACTCAGGACTAAAGAGAATGCTCTCCCTTGGACATTTATAATCACCAAGACGACTACGTAACCACTTGGCCTCACTAAGACAGCTTTTAAGATCAGCAGGAAATTTATATGATGTCTCCTCCTGCGTTCTGTAATACAGAAGCAATGATGCAACATTTTCCTCGGTGATGGAAGCTTTTGATGCGTTCTTCTTGAAATATTGTGCAACAACTTTTGCAGCCTCTGGAAATTGAACTGCCACACCAATCTTTTTCAGTTCATGTCTGTACAGGAAAATGTTACTCCCATAGAATTCATGATCAATGACAGGAAGACCACTGACGACCTGAAGAAAGCAGCCCCATTTCTGATTAAACAAGACACATTGTGTCTCCCCTGGACACTTGTAACCGATATTTGTCTTCAGGCACTTGGATCCTTTCAGTGCAGTAACAAGTTTATCAGATGATTTAGAAAGACTCGTACACTTGAGCATTAATAAAACAACCTCAGGTGTCCAAGTTATTTCAGACGGTGACTTCAGGCTGTCAATGATAAATTGGTAACTACTATCGACGGAGATAGCAACCCCAAGCAACTCAAGTTCAATTCTGAAATCACAGATTTGTTCACCATAGAACTCCTGATCAATGAAGGGAATATTGCTAATTTTGGAGGCAACGCTCCATTCCTTATCTGACAAAACAGATCCTACTGGAGACCTATAGCCAAGGGAAGTCTTCAGCCAGTTCCCTTTCTTAATAGCCGATATAAAATCATTTGGAGAAAGACATTTTCCCCTCAAAAACTTGATAAAACGCAGAATAGAATGCACATTTCCCCTAGTTAAAGAGGATGAAGCTGCCAGAGACATGAAATGCTTCCCTATAAATGCACATGCTTCGCTGAACTCGAACATGACCCCAACAGTCTTTAGCTCATCCTTGTATATACTAATGCACTCATCATAAAAGCTCTCATCAATCAACGGAATGTCAACAAAAACAGATCCACTCTGCAGTGTATTTCCCCATGATGAGGTAAGCAGAAATGACTGGGATGGTGGCCTATAACCAGGAGAATCATTCAGAGTAACTTTCAGCCAACTACCTTCCTTTATGCAAGTCAAAAACTTTTGAGGGATGCCAACTTTTCTGTGATTCAATTGCTGAATCCAATCCAGAAGCAACAAGGCATTCTGCTTAGTTAGTGGTGCAGACACAGTTGAGATACCATCACGTGGAGCACAAATATTAGGGACATCCAAGGCAGCAGCATATTTTATAAGGAACTCAAGAAGCTTCTTCTGTGGTGTAAACTTACCAGCAAAATTGCCAGAAGACATATAATGCTCTGCCAATTCAACATAGCCTTCTCTTTTCCACAAATTGGAATCAGTCAATCCAGCCCATTTGCTTCCATTGGCAGGAACAATAACCCCTTTTCTACTCCTGACGATGCTCCCATAGCTATCCACAAGCGGCATGCTTTCACATAAACTTTCAAGTTCCCCACTAGAGATAAAATCACTGTTGAATGAATGATATAAGAAGTGAGCATATGCAACAACAAGCTTCGGCTCATTTAGAGAACTGCCACCAAGATCAACTGCATATCTGGTGACATCAACAGAGCCAACATTAGCTTGACCAGCAAGCCATTTCTTTAATGTATCCTTCCTAGAGCATGCCCAGATGGCTTCCTGAGTGGCTTTAGGCATAAAGAGAATATGAGACACAGAATTAAATTCCTTGTTGCAATCAATCAGCCATGAAATTTGATAAGAATGGCTTGATAAGTAAACTCTGCATTCACCCTCCTGGATTGAGCTAATGCTGCATAAAGATTTGTTACACTTGATTAATGGTATACTTTTAATGCTGGTGCGACCAAACTTGGATTCCCAATTATCAGCAACAAACAGAAGAAGGTTTAAATAAACATCCTCTGACACTCCGACAACAAGATTGGAAGTCCCCTGGATGCATTTAACATACCACTCATCCGTCACCGGCTCAACTCCAAGGAAAGTCAAAATAGGATCAAACTCCTTACTGTCAAAGGAATAAGACAGAATAAATCTTCCATGTGAGGAGAGATTAATCAAGCTTACACCCTGATCCCTAGCCTTCCTCAGAATATTCCAGAAAGACGGCATCAACCTACCCACTTCACAAGGCTTGTGGAAAAACCTCTGTTCAATTTCAGGCTCCACCGGTACAATATTTTCACCAACAATCTTTGCCTTTATGGACTCCCTTACAGCATTCAATTCTTTATACGATGAACTCTGAACAGGCAAGAATCTGAACATAGGAGGCAAACATGATGCTGGTGCCCCTTCGACGGTTTTCACAAGAGAGATAAAGGCATTAACAAATGCAGTGGGCACACACTCAAGAATCCCCTGATTCCACTTGTTATCAAGTAGTATTGTTTCCCTTGAGGATGCTAAAAGAAAATCTGCCTGGATTATAAAGGGAAAGTTTGTCACCATCTCAGTGGGAAGGAAAGCATAAACACCAGGAGAGGAGTTCATTGCTCTTGCTCTACGAAGACGTTCTCCATTTGGAAAGGCAAGAGTGATCACCCACTCATCCACCTCCATTCTCCTCTCAACTCTGGACTCCTGTCTGACAGGGAATGTCTGTTTCAACATGTAGTAACTACATTCTCCATTACCATCAGTTTCTTCAGCTGAAAGGTGCAGAGTGTAGGATTGAGCATTAATGTTCTTCCTGCTAACAAAATCTGTCTGGCTTGCTATCTCAATTGCAGTCACAGTGTTCTGCCTTGGATCCTCTTTGTCTTCCCTCACAGAGAGCCGTTTAATCTTCGATAGGAACAGGAGAACTTCCGGATGAATGATTGAGAGTTGCTTCTTCACAGCTTCAATCTTGTCAAGCTTTAGAGGTAAGACAAGTGTTGTGGTAGGAAAGGCAGTAGCAGAACCATATACCTTTTGTATATCAGAGAGAGTGGGATTCTGCTCAACCCATTCAGGTACTATGTAGCCAACATTGCACTGTGAACAAGGCTCTTCACTAAACCTGATCTGATAACCATTACTAAATATGTAAGGCTGAGCAGTGATCAGAAATACACTCTTGAAGCCAATTCCTGTTTATTAACCAGAAGTTTTACTGAATTAGCAAAACAAAACCAACAGAAACAGAAGGAAACAGATTATCTCATGTAGGTATATTACTCATTCTTACACCCACAAGGTTCTAAAAGTCGCTAGTCACTTAGTCAGTCGGCCGGAGACTAGCGTGTAGAGGAATAGTCGGGGGAGTAGTCCGAAAGTACTCGGTTTTTAATTTTTAGATTTATTTTTTAAACATATAATTAAATATATTTTTTTAGTAAAATGTAATATAATGTCCAAAATAATAAAAATAGTCAATAAAAAGTTACAATATTAAACTCGAATTAGGTTTTGAGTTTTGACCGAGTTAAAACGAGTTAAACGACGCCGTTTCCTTTTTTCTTCTTATTTTTGGTCTAATCCGAGTTGAGCCGACTATGACGATTTTTCACCGACTAGCCCAATTTTTTCTCAATTTGTCTCCCGGCCGACTACACCAAAATCGTCTATGTGACCGGCCGACTAGGTTAAGTTTTAGAACATTGCCTATACTCCTATAGGAATTCCAACCACCAAGTGTTAGCAACAGGCATCCTATTGAATTATGCAAGCCAATTTTGTTTGTGGTTGCAATCCAACTACTCATTTTTCACCACGTACGAAACATGAGTGATTGAAAACGTGAAATTACTAAACTGGTCTGCAATAAATATGCATATGTTGGAAAAACAATAACATTACGTGACTTACATAAAATTCAATGACAAGCATTAGAAAAAAAGAAGCACACCAGTTAAAGTAAGCATGCAAGTTGAACCAAAACAGATTCAACTTTACGTACAATATTATCTGGATCATTGATTTTTTTTATGTTTCTAATATGTTAGTATTGACATTCCTATACCTACACAGCAAAGTGAATTGTGGTAACATCATGACTTGTGTCATTGATGTAATCTGTCTTATGCAGACATATGTATTCTAAATATCTTTTCCTTGTGTTTGAATGTTTGTGATTAATGTGGAACAAGATATCTGATAGTAAATTGTTGAGTCCTAACTTGGTTAGGATCTCATACATAATTATTTGGTGTCATTAGATGGAAAGTCTATTTCATATAAACCAGCTCATGATTCTGTCTTTGATACAGAGAGTTTGAGTATGGAAAGGAAGCCTACATTATTATGTAGGATATCTATTTGTGCTTGAAAAGATAATTTCTTGTGATTTGATTTGATCTGATTTAATATGATTATGTTATCTTGATTAATTGATACATGAGACGTTCTTACGGAAAGAAGTTCCTCCTGAGGAAAGAAGTTCAAACTTCATTAAGATATTATCTTGTGTTTTAATAAGATAATATTTTGTGGTGTATTTGGTGTTTTCATTCTAACTGAATTCCCTGTATTGAACTCTATTAGGGTTGACGTCAGCTGGAGAATGGACGTACAAAGTAAGAAATATATAAAAGAAGCGTTGGTTCTTATGACAAAGTGTTTTTGCATGCTTAGCGTTTGAAAGTGTGTATTATTCCGCTACTATCTAAGTGTACAAGTTCAACTGTTCCTTGTTAAGTTGAACTTGTTGTTTGTGATTTTGTGATTCTCTCGAATGCTGTGAGAAGTTCATTATATTGAAGAAAGAAGAAGGAGATCGTCTGCCTAGAGTTGTAGGAATTTGTAATAGAACATGGTTTACAAGTTGTATAAGACTCTACACAAATTCATCTAGTTGAGATCATCTTCTGATCTTGTGCTCCGCTGTGATTTTTTCTCAAATTTGAGGTTTTTACATAGCATAAAAAATCTGGTGTTTGTGTTATTTAACTGTTGTCTGTTCTTTAAGGATTGAAAGCTTGTTTCAATCTCCAATGCACGTTTCAATACCTTCAATTGGTACCAAAGAAGGTGCTGGAAGATTCTAGCAGATTCAAGGGAAGATGGAACGTGATTTACACTGCTTAGCAGTCAACACACCCCCTTGGTTTGATGGTGAGGATTACTTAGATTGGAATATCATGATGCAATCATTCAGTACGCTGAAGATGACTACTGTTGGTATGTTATTGAGGAGGGATGAACTCATCCCACCAAAGAAGAAAAATTTAAAGTCATTAAAGTAAAAGGAAACGCCGAAGATGTAGAAGAGGAAGACGAAGTAGTTTCAAAAGAATCAAAGACAGTGTTCTTGAAGAAACCACACCATGAATGGGACAAAGACGAACTTTAAAAATTTGTTGTTGATCAAAAGGATAGAAATAGTCTATTTCGTGCCCTTTCTTTAAAAGAAAGAAGAAGAATCTGCAAAACTTCCAAGGAAAGCATGGGATGTACCACAGATAGCTCATGAAGGCAACAAGAAACTCAAAAGCTTAATGCTTCAGAGAGTAATTCAAGAATTTTGGACAATGCGGATGAAACAATTCATGAATTCTATGCAAGTCTCATGGACATTGTAAGTCAATGTAAAAGGTTGGACGTAAATATTGAAGAAGATATAATTGTGAAAAAATTTCAACGGGCATTGCCGTTGAGATATCAATCAAAGTAGACAGCCATTGAAGAATCTCATGACTTAGACACATATCGACCGGAAGATCTTGTAAGTAATCTCAAAGCTTAGGAATTGAGGATATGTAAACCTAAGAAAAAGAGTAATAATTTGGTTTCTCCTCAATAAAAAAGGAAGAAAAAGAAGTTAATTAGTCATGATGAGAATGAACATGTTGATATCCCTTCAGAGTTCAGAAAATTTTTGGAAAACAAAAATGCATCCTCTAATATTTCTAGAAATCTTTCAAAACAAAGAAAAAAAATTATTTTCCTGGAAATACAAATGTGAGAGGTTTAAATCAAACTAGGTTTTCTCAAAAGAAAAATTTTCAAGAAAATTCCCCTAAATGTCATGAGTGTGGTGATGTTGGTCATATTGATGTTAACTGTGAAAATAAGATGTCTTTTTCTAACAATAATAGGGCCATGAAGTCAACTTGGAGTGACAACGATGAGGAATCACCACCAACTAGGAACCATTTTGCTCTGATATCCTCATTTCGTGACGATGGTTTAGATGTTGGTTTAGAAATTTATGATGATGAAAACAACTTTGATCCCCAAGCGGCCAATGATATGTACACAAAATTGTACAATGCCACAATGAAAGTGCAAAGGAAGAATGACTAGTTGAAATCAAGTTTGGAGAAAACAAAAAAAGATCAGAAGAAGCTTGAGAATGGAGCTTCTTTGCAAGCAACATAAGATGATATTGAAAAGAATGATAAAATCATATCCCTGCACGTAGAGCTAAAATGTCAAATTCTTCTAAATGTGGAAGTAACTTGTGAAAATGAGAAATTGCAGGCTAAAGTAATGAAAACTAATGAGCATTTTGAGAAGTTAGAGGCAAGTTTCAACAAGGTATCAAAAATGAACAGTTTTGGAAAAATTCATAATAACAAAGAGGGGCTAGGCTTTGGTGGAAAATCTAACATGCAAATTACTTTTGTTAAAGAAAGTTGTACGAAGGATTGCAATGAATGTTCAATCTCGAGACAAGAAGCAGACAAAAAACAAACATCTGCAGAGGTAGCCCCTCAGATCTTCACTCCGTCATACTGTCAGGCTACTAAGGTCTGATGATTCCAGTTTGAAACATCAGCCAAGGTATGACTTCAACTCTTCAAGGTTTGTTCCTACTTGTTTTCAATGTGGAAGAGTGAGTCATATTCGATCAAGGTGTAATTTGTATAGAAAAGAAAGTTGCACGAAACCTGAGTCCAACAATGTTAATTCCAATGATTTGTTAAATGCTAAAATGGATCAACAAGTGAAATTGATGAACAGGATTGCAGAGATGTTTTCAATCCATGAAGAACTGGAAAGAAAATCAAAACTCTCTTAGGTTGAAAAAAAACAAAAATAAATGCGTTGCTGAAAATTTTGGTAGTAAACCACTAGAGATTATTGATGAAACTTTGTCTATTTGCATCTTGTAGGATCTTTGAAGAGATTGAAGAGGTTGAAGTCGTGGAGGTCAAATGCCTAGTCACTCAACTAAATGATGGTAAGAATGTGTCAAATTTAGAGTCTGTCCCAAATGAAAATCAATTGACAGGTTTGCTTACAAAACCTTTGGATAATGAGCGATTCTCATCACTCTGAAATGTCATCGGGTGTGCTGCAAGGACTAGAAGTCTCTCCTTTGAAAGTTCTGTACATATTTTGCATTTCATTATGTGTGTGTGTGTGTTTAGCTAGCTTAAGCATTTTCATTTTTATTTTTGTTGTAGTTAGTGCTCTTCCAGGATTGCATGCTGAATTCAATCCCAATGTTTCTGCAATGATAAGTCAATCTGAGATTATCTTAGTAGTGATCATAACTTTCTCACCATAAAGCTGGTAAATTTACAGGCAAGCTCGTCTCTAGGTTAGATGGCTCTGTAAGTGCATGTGTTTATCATGGATTATTTGGTTTACTTTTACACACAATAATGTTTGTAGTGGTACGTTAACTATTTAAGTTTCCTTCATGTCATGTATAAGCAGCCCTAAAGAAGTTGTACATGGAACTTTGTCAGGCTATTCTCAAAGTAAACATGTTTTGGTCGTGGTGAACGATACTGGGTACTGAGATATAAACGGAAATGATCTGCCATTAGACCTATTCCTAAAATAAACATGCCTTAGTTGTGGTGAACGTTATAAGGCACTAGGATATAAATGAGAATGGTCTACCATTAAACCAGACTATTCTTAAAGTAAACATATCTTGGTCGTGGTGAAAGATATGAGATACTGGGATAGAAATGAGAATGGCTTGGTCCCCTGATGACACAAGGACTTTGACTCGAGTATCTACCATTTGGGATGTCCTTGTTATGTCCAGTACCTTAAAACCAATTGGTTTGAGAGCTACTGGTAGATCACTCGCTACATGAGTCACAAAGTCTGATTACATATATGTAAAATTACAAATTTGTGACAAGCTCAAAAAAGGGTATCAAATTTGGAATTCAAGAAGTTAAGGGGTTGCAAGATCCATTATGAAGTTATTTTTTTCTGAATACTTGAGTTATTCACACCCCATAGCACTAGTTGAGCACCATGTACACACCGAATCCATGATAAAATCACACTTGTCACATTTTTGCAGGCTTGTCTAGTCATGTACTCATGCAGGTGAATTTAGTGGTTTTATAGAGAAAAAGTTGTGCAACCTACTCTGGTTGAAATGTTTTGCTTCTTACCTTGCGATAAGCTTTGGTTTGCTATTTAGCTAACTATGTGTGTAATGTGTCATCATTCTTATATATGCTACCTCATGCATCATTTGAGGGGGGGAACGTTTCTTTTCTAAGTACTGTAACTTAAATCATGCATCTCTTGAGGGGGAGAGTTCTCTCTAGTTCTTGTTGGTGCTTCGAATGACATGTTTTACTGTTCATATCCTTGGAAGGTTTGGTAAGTTCATTTCAGTGTGAGGTTCTGTGACTTAGACTATTTCTTCTGTGTTTCATTTCTTTACTCATTAAAAAAATATTTCTTCTTTCTATTGCTTTTCTTATGTGTGTATATATATAAGGGTTTGTTAAGTGTTTCAGCCTAGGTTTCTTAATCTTTGTTCACCGTGGGGCGCATCAAGCACACCAGTGGAGGACGGAGGTGAAGATGGGTGCAGCATTTTGGCTTCCTAAACAAAATGGGGAGTGATCATGATCATTGTCTTGTCTTGTGTATGTTTTAAATTATTGAACAATGATTATGTGTAACCTGGTTATATGTGCTTAGTGAGTTAAAATGTGTTATGAAAAAGTTTTGTTTTGTATAGAAATGTCAAAGAGGGAGATTGTTGGTATTGACATTCCTATACCTAAACAGAAAAGTGAATTGTGGTAACATCATGACTTGTGTCATTGATGTAATCTGACTTATGCAGACATATGTATTTTAAAATATCTTTTCCATGTGTTTGAATATTTGTGATTAATGTGGAACAAGATATCTAGTACGTAGTAAATGGTTCAGTCCTAACTTGGTTAGGATCTCATACATAATTACTTGGTGTCATTAGATGGAAAGTCTATTTCATATAAATCAACTCATGATTGTTTTTGATATAGGGAGTTTGAGTATGAAAAAGAACCCTACATTACGTAGGATATATGTTTGTGCTTGTAAAGATATTTTCTTGTGATTTGATTTGATCAGATATGATTATGTTATCTTGATTAATTGATGCAGGAGACGTTCGTAAGGAAAGAAGTTCAAACTCCATTAAGATACTATCTTTTGTTTTAATAAGATAGTATTTTGTGGTGTATTTGGTGTTTTCATTCTAACTGGATTTCTTGTATTGAACTTTGTTAGGGTTTACGTCAGCTGGAGCATGGACGTACAAAGTAAGGAATATATAAAAGAAGTGTTGTTCTTATGATGTAGTGTTTTTGCATACTTAGCGTTTGAAAGAGTGTATTATTCCGCTGTTATTTAAGTGCACAAGTTCAATTGTTTCTTGTTAAGTTGAACTTGTTGTTTGTGATTCTCTCTTGTGTTGTGAGAAGTTCATTGAAGAAAGAAGAAGGAGATCGTCTGCCTAGAGTTGTCGGAATTTGCAATAGAATAGGGTTTACAAGTGATTTAAGACTCTACACAAAATCATCTAGTTGAGATCATCTTCTGAGTTTGTGCTCCGCTGTGATTTTCCTCAAATTTAAGGTTTTTACACAACGTAAAAAATCTAGTGTTTGTGTTATTGAAACTGTTGTCTGTTCTTCGAGGATTGAAAGCTCGTTTCAATCTCCAGTGCACGTTTCAGAACCTTCATTTTTTTCTGAAATATGGCGAAGAAATTTGTATATATATATGTGTGTGTGAGACATTTTACAGTGATGTCCAAGTCTCTAATATAATTAATCATCTCATTTTTAGTCTAAACAGGTTTGTATGCATTTCATAACCAATGCTCTTGTGAATTGAGTTCAGAATTGTTAATCTACTTCAGAAACCAAACATAATGTGCATTTCAGGTCATAGGAAGATATATTGATGAGTTCATAATTTACTGATATATAGGCTAAATTCTAATATGAATAACTTACCTTTCTCCCCAATATAACCATTCTTCCTGTTGCCTTTCTTGGTGGACCGTCCAACACTGCAGATGGAGTCTATGTTTCTCGGAGAAAACCCCTTCTCATTATTGAAAACCAGCAATGTGGCTGGAGCCCCTGTAGCCGTTATATCGCGGGAAGTAATCACAAACTCAAGGGATGGATCAACCCCCTCCAAGTACTCATTGTCTTCTGCATTCTGCAACGTAATTAATTTAACCATCATTTGGTATTGGAATCATTCATGCATATAAATGTACTGTGAAAGAATCTAAAAGTATTTCGAAATCAAGTAACTGCATCCACTTGATATATACATGGCTGATCAATTAAGGTTCACAGCCACTATCTTCAAAATTAATCCCTTGCTTTAACCCAATGAACCAAGATACCTAATCGCATCGTTGTAAGGTAGTGACCACAAAATTAGACAAGTAAACAGCAGATGATCAAGCAACTAGATTTGTTTTTTTTTGAAATCACAGTTTCTTCAAAAACATTTTAGACCTATAGACTAATCCGTCCTGGATGAACATGTCAGAACTTCAATCAGCATCGGTGGGATTCCTTCTACGCCTCCTTGACTCTTACCAACTCAACCACATGATGTGGGTGGTTATCAAGTAATTAGACATAGATTATCAACATTCACCAGCAGAACTTCTCATATGTTCCTCAAATATTCCTTAAATTCATGTTCATCTATAAACGTTGGAAAAGTTACAAACTTTATACCGTTCTTTCAGAATTGATAGTAAAGTAATGGTCGTAAATATTCAGACTAAACAGGAAGGGAAGAAAGAAGCCATGTAAGTGAAAAGTAACCTGAACAAGTTCCATGAAAAAGTGGACGTCTTTAGCGTAAAGCTCGCCGGAGAGGTTCTTGACGGCCTGGTGAAGATCCTCCGTTAAAGGGTTGAGCCTTTCTCCGATGGAGAATTTGGTCCTCCGTATATCTTCTATGTGCTCTCTCGGCGTCATTGCCGTCGTCGCCATATTCGTATTATTGTTGGCAACACACAAATGCTCAGTCTTGGTTTTTGCAGGGAAAAAAGAGTAGACACAGAGAAGACTTAAGGAGTGAGAGACTCACGATGGGTCATTATAACTATGGGTGTTTCCAATATGGTAGGTTTTTTTTGAGGAAAAAGTGTACAATATTATGGCATGTTATTGTACATAAAATTCTCTCTTTTCTCAAAAAAAATCTCACTTTATGAAATTAGAATGAAAAATTCATGACCAGTACCGATTGATCTGACGGTAGCCTCTTCTTTCATTTTATGATTTTTGGTGGAGTGACATAATTTCATTCCAAGTAAATAAACATATCATCGTATTATTCACAAACAAAAAAACCTAGAAAAATCTTAAAAGAAACAAAACGAAACAAATACTCTCAAATCCAATCCTAATCAATATGAGTCCACTGTAAAGATTATCTAGATACCTAATACCGTAATGATGTATGTTTCCATATGTCTAGTTCATATTATTAGTGTGACACGTACATATCTTGGGTAAAAAATTTCACGAGACCACAATTTATTCGTTTGATGTGTACGTCCAAAATTATTACATTCGATGACCCCTAAAGTCTATTGAGCTACTGTTGAAGTCATCATGTTTGTTGTTATGGGGAAAGTTGAGAAGAGCCTCTCCTGCGGCTACGAAAGTGGAGAGAAATTATATATGTCAATTACTGTAGCCACCACAAAGAGATTCGTACGGAAAGCAAAGGTTTGGCACGAGCTTTAGACTTTAGAGACAAATTGGATGAGAGAGTTGCGAGTCTTTATATCTGAACATCTTTCTTGATCTTTCCGAAAAACAAAAGGAACAAAGCAAACATGAGTGCATTCCCAAGTGTAGCATAGATTTCTTTAGTTAAAGTAAGAGTTTTGTTTCTTATGATGCCACCTACGAATGTGCAAGGAGACGAGTGATATAATTGCTTTTGTTACGTACTCTACCAGCAAAAGTAGGAGTCTTTTATTTTGTTTGAAGAATGATTTTGCGTCTTTTCTATTTCCGATTTTTAAACATGAAATAATAAGCAAGAAAATGAGTATATACCGTATTTGCTGATCGGGGAAAAGCCTAAAAGGTAGAAAACCTTTGTCCTTTGGGTAAAGGCAAATTTACCAGGCTTGAAGGTAACGAAATGCCTTCTCAAGGAAGAAAGGTAACGAAATGCCTTCACAAGGAAGAGTAGAAGAAAGTGAAGATTTGTACGAAAAGCAAGAAGTTTTTTTTGAAGAGAAAAAAAATTACAGCACACAACCTCTTAGGCAACCAAAGTTAAGCGAGTCTAAACGGAAAGCAAAAAACCACATGCTTGGAAGCTTATTCATGTGAGACCCCGACTAATTTTATTAATTTTCCGACACATCTAGGTTTTATTTACGACTTCTTTTCGGTACGTCGAGAATGCACTCTAATATTTTAATGTTAGAGCGAACGTCGCCACTTGCGTATGAGTATTTACAGAATGTTTTTCCGACACTCTACGTATTTGTCCTGTTTTACGGACGTGATTTGACTAATTTATTTCAATGTATGTTTTACAGAAAACGTTTTCGAGTTTTCGTTATTTTAAAAGTCGGAAGAGATCGTAGCCGTTGGATTCGTTCGACGAATCTTGGCCGTTAAAAAGTTTTATAAAAACTTTTCTCTCTCCCTTATCTCTTTCCACTTTTTCTTCTTTTCTTTTTCCTTCTTTCCTCTTTCTCTTTCTTCCCTTCTTTCCTCTTCAGCTCGACCTCTCTTCCTCTCTCTTCGAGTAGCGATAGTCGAACCAGTTGCTCCACCACCAGGCGCGCGTGCTGCCTCATCGCCGCCACCGTCGAGGTCGCACAGCCCCGGCGACCTAGCCCTGACCCTTAGCCGCGCCAGTGCCGCCCAGTCGAGGAAGAACCGAAGCGAATCACTGTTCACTCAGGGTCGAACCAAACCAGACCCTCCGAGGAGCAAAGAAGCTCCCAGGCGCCACCAGGAGCTGCCCAGGAGTGAGGAGGAGGAAGGAGGAGCCGAGCGGAGCTCCGCCGGAGGAGGTCTGTCGGAAAACCCAGGAAAATGCTTCAAGGGAAAATTCTCCACCTTTTCTCTTGATTCTTAGCTTGATGTGTTGTTGGGATAGTCTAGACGTTGTTTTTGCAGGTGTTGGGGACTAGTTTGGCCAAAAAGCTTTGTTTTCCGGCGAACCAGTCGATCGGTAAACAGAGGGGTAAAAACCCTAGTTTTTACAGCTGTAGATTTACATTTTTACTTTTATCGTAAGGTGAATTGACCAAAATGCCCCTGTCAGTTTTCAATATTACATGTCATTTTCACTGTTTTACTGTTTAACTTTTACAGTTTGACCGGTTGACTTTTACTATTTATCAGTTGACTTTTACTATTTTTACAGTTTGACTTTTACTATTTACAGTTTGACCGGTTGACTTTTACTATTCATGGTTGACCATTGACTTTTACTATTCATTGTTGACTTTTGACTTTTGCCGTAGAAAGACCAATTTTTACGTTGTACCGCTACGGTTAAATGGTTTAAAGGTTTTAAAAATTAAACAGGCGACGGAAAGACGCAAGTACCGAATGAGTAATAATCCTGATTCTCGCCCGGTTCGAGAATCGAGACATCAAATAATTAGACTCTAGTGTCGGAGAAAATAAACGGAAAGTTTGTCGAGTTTACCGAGTGTTGGTCAACTTTGACCAACTCAGTGGACTTGGTCAATTCTTTGGTCATTCCTAAGGTCAACCTTTGGCATTTCCTGATCAAACTAGGAAAGTGGGTAGTTGACCATAGAATGACCGTTACGTTTTTACTTTCGTCTTGTTTAGTCGTTGACTTCTCTTGTGACGGATTCAGGATTTCGTCTACACTTAGAGCTTAAGGACTGAGGCTTGGAGCACGAGGATTTCGGCTTCGTCATAACAGGTAGGGTGAGCCGTAACTTCCGGGTTAGTGGCATTTTAATTTGTGTAGTGCTCTATGATATAAAAGTTATATGATATGATGTTTGATTGTGCATAGTCGATGCCTCGCGATATATGTTTTCTTACTTTATCGCTTCATAAAATGTTTAGAAAACCGAGGCTAGACACATGTGATATTTCAGATCAAAAAGTAGTACCGTTGTCCTGATTTCCGGTACTTGGCCTGAGAGTGATGGGACCTAGTGTTTAGCCTATGTTTTCCCACGGTGTCGATGACCGTGAACCTCCGGAGGGGCAATGCCCTGTTTATTTTATTTTTCCCGCTTACGCTCGTCTCGTACAGAGTTATGCGAGTCGTAAGTGCGGTGTTGTTATGAGTGATCTGTTGGGCATTAGCTGTAAATGGACACTCTCGCTACTACGCGTTTTCAAGCGCATAGGTAGTTGGCCCCGGTTTGCTGTGACGACAAACCCGAGATTCGGCAACCCAGATCCGTGAAGCCCTGCAGGCTGATTGTTACTTTGAGCGCTCAGTCTTATTGATGTTAGCATTGGCACATGGGAAAATGAATTTATTTAAATCTGCTTATGGAAACCAAATACAGTTTTTGGTTGTTGCATGTTTTATGAACTGTTTAATCACCGGTGAAAGCTATATGTAGTATCTATTTATGAGAACTACACCTTTATTTTCAAACCCTATCTTGGTTGGGTTCGGCCTCTTTTGGGTTAGCGAGGACGAGTGCTCACCCCTATTTTGCAGGTACCTGGTAGACTTGCTTTAGAAGAGATGGATCGGTGACTAGGGGCTTGGCAGAGCGTGCTGTTCAGCATCTGTATTTTGGGATCACCCTGGAGGAGCTTTTCATCCTTCGTGGTTCTTCAGCCTTTCGATCTCCGTGACTGTTGGTTTGGACGCATTTGGCGCACTCTGACCTTTTGAGCTTTTATCCACGTGTACTTGGCTCGTTGGCCCATGTTGTATATTTACTGACTTGGACTTTTCATGTATCTTGTAGTCTGAGTCTTGTACGCTACCTTCCGCACTTGTATACTACTTTATTTATTTATTTATTCATCTGCTCCTCCCAATTATGTCATTTTATTTATATTAGCCTTGTGGTTTCGGCCTAGTGGGTAGTCAATACGTCAAAAAACGTATTGGTTATTCATTAGTCTGGGATCACGGCGGTTACCGTCGTGTCTCGGGACCAGAAATAGTCCCGGGATGCGACAATTCACCCATAACTTCTGTGAGGGAAGACGATGACCACACAAAGCTACGACAATAGCTAAGAAGTTGGTCTCTGAGAATATGGGCAAAAAAATGCTATGAAATCTCTTCACCACGTGATCGATCTCTCTGATAACTGATCTAATGCACCAAAGAACATCAATTTTCTCATGCACACAATCTATAATAAGCGTAACATCACCTTCTACCAGAAGATCTAGATGATTGAAATGCAAAGCAGCTTGTAACCCATCCTTAAGGGTAGCAGATCGATTCAATAACAGGAACAAAGCATTACCAAGACTTCTAGCACTAGCGATGAGAGGGATGCTATTGTGGCCCCTGATAACAAATCCAGCAGCAACTCCACAATTGGGAACAACAGAACCATCAAAATTAAGCTTAACCACCCTAACAGGAGGATGATGCCACTTGATCAGGTCTGGATAGGTTCTTGGACTCCTATAAGTGGTAAGATTGACAACTTTGTAAGAAGCGCTTATCGTTGTAGAGGCTAATATGTGCATTTTATGCAATGTTCTTAATACATTTCTGACTCTATTTAGCTATGTAATTTCTTTAACAGTATTCATTGTAACTTCGTTTGTATTTTTAAGTCTCAAATAAAGTAGAGGAGCACAAGAGAAGCAAAAAAGAAGAAATCATGAAGAAAAAAGAATCCATATGGTGTAAGAAAAGAAATCAAAAAATCTGTCATAAATCATAGATAGAGGATTGTGATCAGCTCATAATGATCCAGGAGATGAGCCTTATATAAACGGAAAGCTACAAGAGTCTACTTTCCAAAAAAATTTGCGGATCGTCAATATCTATTTGAAGAAGTTATGACCATTTTAGTGGCTAAATGTCAGTCTGCCCGAATTTCTGATTTGGATCAAAACATCAATTTCAAGGCCCAGACCACAAGGGCAAGCCATGGACGAAAATTAGTAGGGGTGGGCATGAGACGAGATTGAGGTTATCCCACGTCCCGTCCCGGTTTTTACACAAGAGACGGGATCGGGACGGGCCTTACATTTTTTAGATTTGATCCTTCCGGGCCTAATCTCGGATGGGACGGGACGGGATCAGGACGGGACGGGCCCAATCCCAACCATCATGCATCAATTTCTTTTCTTCTGAAAATAATACAGTTTCATTTGAAAATTTTATCTAGGTGTCTTCATAATATTTGTAGTAGACATCTTAAGATTTATTCCAGAATTTGAATCATTTGAAAATGATTTTTCTAGATTAAGTTATGATTTTTAAAGTTTCGGGTCTGCATCAATAAATTCTAAGATTCTGAAGCAGTTGGCTTCTTTTAAAATACTGTATAAATTGGTTGGTTATTTAAGATTATTGTCTTCATGAAAGTTATAGAGAATATCCTAAAGATTAATTGAGAGTTGGAATCCCTCAAAAATAGGTTTCTACAATTAGTTATGAATTTTGAAAGTTAGACAAGAGGAGTCTAATCCTAGCCATCTTGCATTAGTTTCGTTTCCTCTTAAAATCGTAAAGTTTAATTTGAAGTTTCATCTAGGTATCTTTATATGATTTATAGCAGACATTTTAAGGTTCATTTTAGAATTTGAATCACTTGAAAATGAATTTTCTACATTAAGTTATGATTTTTTAAACGTTAGGGTCTGCAATAATAAATTATGCATATCAATTATGAGATTTTAGACTAGTTGACTTATTTTCAAAAATTATACAAATGGTTTTGTTATATGTTTATAGGTGGAACCTAATATTTCACCTTTACCGGGTTACAACTCAAGAAAGAACCTCCAAATGTCTGGTCAATTATTAAATATGCATTGTTTGTTGAGCTTAAATTGTTGTTTATAGGATGAAAACCCAGTTAGATTCGAGAAGCCACTCTGGGTCCTTTGACAGGGCCATTTCGCCGTAAAGCTAAACAAAAGCAAGGGAAGCTGTTCCCACATTGGAAAAGGACAAAGCATGCTGCCTTTAATGCTACTATAAATGCCGGCGCGGGCCTCCCGGTAAGGGGCGGAACTTCTTAACTATTCTTGAGTTTTCTGCTTAGCTGACAGTGCCTGACTTAAGCATCGGAGTGGCTTCCCTCGGTAAACCCGGGGACACTTCTTTGACGTGTTTGTTCTTTACACAGGAAAACTAGGAGTACGAAGGAGTTCGCTATTTCTGGAACCGTGCAGCCCGCTAAAGGGACCGCGAGTTTACCCGGAAACAATTGGTGCTCTCGTTGAGAGTCGAACTCAAGACCTCCCGTTTAATATTTTGAAGGACGGTGGAAATGGCAGGAGAACAAGATCCAACTAGGAGGCTTAATTTCTCAGGGGATGATAACCCGGGGACCTCCGAGACCCAGTTTGGCCAAACAGATTTGGCAGCAGCATTTGAGCTCTTGAAAAAGGATTTTCTTGCTCAGAAGGAGCAATCTACTCGAGAACATGCCGAGTTAATGACGGTAAGGGAGCAATTAGCGACTATCCAGGCCGAGCATGGGCTTCTTCAAGCAACCCTAACTCAAAGGGCGAATGCCATTGGGACGTCAGCCAGACTTGCTGATGCCATTACCCCAGAAGGGAATCCTCCGGGTTATGGAAACCCGCAAACTCTTGACAGTGCATACATACCACCCGCTATTCTCCCACCCATTGCCCACCCTAACCCAAATCCACAAATTATCCATCTCTCCAATCCTTTGTTTAATCACAATCTTTCAGGACCTCCTCCACCTCCAGAGCCGATGTTAAATCAACCACTTCCCCCAACCGATGCCCAGACCCGGCTTCTCTTACAGTTGACGCAAACTGTGACTCAACTTGAGCAGCGTCTTAACTCGGGAACAGGACCACTGCAATACCAACCCTTTATTACCCGCGCAAGCCCATTCTCCACCCGGGTTCAAGCAGATAAAAAGCCACCAGAAGCAAAGCCATTCAAGATCAAGAAATATGCCGGAACGGGCTGCCCATATGCACACCTAGAGTTGTTCCAGTCTCAGTTGGATTCAACCCGGTTCACGGATGCCCAAGCATGCCATGCTTTCCAGGAAACACTCAGTGAGGAGGCATTGAGTTGGTTCCTCAAGTTACCGGCTTTGTCAATAGAAACCTATGGTCAGCTGACACAGAAGTTCCTTTCCCGGTTTATCCTGCTGTCTAGTGCCAACCGAAGCACCACTTCATTATTCAAAGTCCAGCAAAGGGATGATGAGAGCTTGAAAGTCTTTGTAACCCGTTGGCTATCCACGACTTCCAAATGTGGGCACTTGGATGAGTCAGTAGCATCAGAGGCGTTCTTGCAGGCGCTCAAGCCAACCCGCTTTGTGGTGGAGCTCAGGAAGCAGCGATTCAGGTGTTACGACGATTTGATTAATGAAGTAACTCGGCAAGCTCAAGCCGAGTATGACACCTTCGGGGAACGCCGGACGAATACCGGGTTCACAAGCCAGCGAGCTGATGGATGGAAAATGAAGGGCAGAATAAGAGTGGCCAGGGATACTACGGCAAAAGTTCAAACAGACCAAGGGAGAAACCGAGAGAGGCTCTATACCCAAGACATCCAGCCCGGGAGGAAAAAACCACTTACATCCCTCGATATGAAGTGTTAACCAACTTGACTGCCTCCTATGAAGAAATTTGGAACCGCCATAGGAATGACATTCCCCCGGCTCCAAAAAGGAAGTTTCCCAAAAGGGCAGGGCCGGACAACGGGCAACATTGTGCCTATCACAACGAGTCCGGCCACATTACCGACCGGTGCTTTACCCTTCGAAACAGTATTGAATATATGATTCAGAACGGCAAGCTACAGCAGTATAAGTCACCTGCTACAGGTGTCAACCTAATTGAAGTATATGGGGAGATAATGACAATTCATGGGGGTGGCACCCAAGGGGTGTCAGGTCACCGGGCCAAAAGACTTTGCCCAAGAGGCCCGGAGTTAGAGATAATGCAGCTTCGTCAGGAATGCCGCAAAGAACTGGTTCCTTGGGATACCGTGTCATTTTCTCAGTCTGAAGACACGCTGAAAATACATCATAATGATCCTTTCATTATTACTCTTCAGATTGACCATTGGCGAACTCGGAGGGTTCTAATAGACACGGGAGCCGCTGTCAGCGTCATGTTCAGCAGTTGCTATAAGGGGTTTAAAAGAGGAAGAGATAAGCTCTATAGGAACCACGAGCCATTGATCAGTTTTTCAGGTGAGACAACTCAACCGTTGGGGTCAGATCAGCTAACGGTTACAGTTGGAACCGGGCACCAGTCCACAAGAATTGTAGTTCCCTTCATAATTATGGACTGCCCATCATCCTACAATGCCATACTTGGGAGAGATGCCCTTTGGGGCCTACAGAGTTTTATAGCGGGTCATATGCTGCTTATGAAGGTACCGACACCCGGGGGCTGGGTTACAGTTCGCGGAGACCAAGAAGCCGCTGTCAGATGCAACGCGATAGCAACAGCTCAGTCCCAGCATGAGATGTTTTCAGCCGGTTTTTCCCTATCCCCATTTGACAAACCCGATGACCCCAGAGATGACCCGGATTCCTTGCCCATCAGTAAGACGGCACAAAAGAAGAGCCAGAAGTATCCTGCCAAGTTCCCCCGGCCAGCCCCAATCGAAACAACAGAATGGATTCCGATTTCAGAGGAATACCCGGAGAGGAAGATTTGCATTGGCACAGGCCTTGACCCGAAGATCAGAACCCGGATGATTGAGCTGCTAACCCGAAAACAGAAAGTGTTTGCATGGTCATATGTAGACATGCCCGGGATCTCTCCAGAGGTTATGACACATTCCCTCAATATTATCCCGGGTATTAAACCTGTAAGACAGAAGCGTCGTGCATTTTGTGCAGAGAAGTACAAGGCCATTCAAGCAGAAGTTAAACGTCTCAAGGACATCGGGTTCATTACAGATGCAACATACCCGGATTGGTTGGCTAATGTTGTGATGGTCAAGAAGGCAAACGGAAAGTGGAGGATGTGCGTCGACTACACAGATCTAAATAAGGCTTGCCCGAAGGATAGTTTTCCCCTTCCCAAGATCGATCAACTGGTGGATTCAACCGCGGGCCACCCCCAGTTGAGTTTTATAGATGCATACTCGGGGTTTAACCAAGTTCCGATGGATCCCGCGGATCAACAGCACACATCTTTCACAACAGACAAGGGGATGTATTACTACAAAGTGATGCCTTTTGGACTCCGGAATGCAGGAGCCACTTTCCAGCGCCTGGTAGTGGGAATGTTTGCAAACCAACTCGGGGATACTATGGAGGTTTATATAGATGATATGTTGGTCAAGAGCCGGGAAACAAGCAAACACCCGGATGACTTGGAAACCGTTATTGACATTGCCTTGAGCAAGGGAATGAGATTAAACCCGGAGAAGTGTGTTTTTGGCGTTTCAGGAGGGAAGTTTCTCGGGTTTATGGTTAGCGCTCGGGGGATTGAGGCAAACCCGGATAAGGTTCAAGCGGTTTTGACCATGGAACCGCCAAAGACCAGGAATAAAGTCCAGAGGCTTACAGGTAGGCTGGTGGCCTTATCCCGGTTTATATCCAGGTAGACAGATAAATGTGCCCCCTTCATCAAAATTCTCAAGAGTCAACACCGCGAGCGGATCACATGGCAGGAAGAGCACAGCCAAGCTTTTGAAAAGTTGAAGGAATACTTGGCATCAGTTCCTTCCTTATCCAGACCTAACCCGGGGGAAATACTCTATCTATACCTGGCGGTATCGCAAACGGCTGTAAGCTGTGCCTTGGTAAGAAGCCAGAGTCTGAAGAACTGCAGGTCTACTATACTGGAAAATGATTCAATGATCCTGAAACTCGTTATCCAGATATTAAGAAACTGGCCCTGGCCTTGGTTGTAGCAGCAAGAAAGTTAAGACCCTACTTTCAGGCACATTCTATTCATGTGCTCACCAACCAACCACTACGGCAGGTTCTGCAAAAGCCGGAGACTTCAGGAAGATTGGTCAAGTGGGCAATTGAGTTGGGGGAACATGACTTGCACTTTAAACCGCGCACGGCAATCAAAGGGCTGGCAGCAGCAGACTTCATTGCCGAGTTAATCCCAGCAGATTACTCAGTTGCTGAAACTCTTCCTACAGAAGCTGAACCGGAAAGTTGGCAAATATTTGTAGATGGATCAGTCAATCAGAGGCAGTGTGGAGCAGGAATTGCATTGGTGGACCCGGAGGGTAACATGTTTGATTATGCTCTACGTTTTAACTTCAAAGCATCAAACAACACGGCTGAGTACGAAGCCTTAATCAAAGGGCTCCAACTCGGTAAAGATATGGGCGCCCGGCATCTCCCCATATTGAGTGATTCACAACTGGTAGTGCAACAGGTTAACGGCGGATTTCAGGCAAAGGAAGCACATCTCTCCTCCTATCAAAAGTTAGCGGCTTTCTTGCTTGAAAAATTTGACACCTTTGAGATTACTCAGATACCGAGGCAGCAGAATGTGAGAGCAGATACTCTGGCTAGGATTGCAACAGGGGAAAATCCCAATGCCGAGTTTAAAGGCTTACTAGTCGAGACGTTGGAGAAACCAAGTATCTCACTCTCCTTTTTTGAGATTTTCGCAGTGGAAGCAAAGCCGTCACCATCTTGGATGGATGAGTTCATTAACTTCATCCAACATGGAACCCTACCTGAGGACCCGGTAGCGGCCAAACGACTACGGGTTCGAGCGGCACAGTACAGTACCCGTGATGGGAAACTGTATCGACGAGGACATACTTTCCCTGATTTGAAGTGTATTACACCCGAGGAGGGAGACCGGGTTTTGCAGTCACTTCATAGCGGGGTATGTGGAAATCACTTTGGAGCCCGTAACCTGGCTTTCAAAACCCTCAGAATGGGATATTACTGGCCTTCTCTGGAACAGGATGCCAGAGTCGTGGTAGATTCCTGTCTTCAATGTCACCGGTTTGCAACCTTTCCCCGGGCCCCATCGGTCCCACTATCAGTAATCATTTCTCCATATCCATTTTGCATGTGGGGGATTGATTTCATTGGACCTCTACCCACAGCTCCGGGACAGCTCAAACACACCATTGTCTCAGTGGACTATAATTCCAAGTGGATAGAAGCTCAACCCCTGGCTCGGATCACAACCGCAAATGTTAAGAAATTCCTCTGGAACAATGTCTTTTGCCGGTTTGGAATCCCGGAGACTTTTATCACAGATAACGGGATGCAGTTTGACAATGACGAGTTCCGGGAATTCTTACATTCCAATGGGACAAAGGTGCTATATGCCTCCCCTGCACACCCGCAGACTAATGGAAAAACTGAAGCCGTTAACAAGCTAATCAAGCAAGTTCTGAAAAAGAAGTTGGAGGACGCAAAGGGTTTATGGGCTGAGAAACTTCCAGAGGTTTTGTGGGCACTTAGAACAACTCCGACAGAAGCCAATGGGGAGAACCCATTTTTTATGACCTTTGGCTCTGAGGCAGTGATCCCGGTAGAGATGGAAGTCCCGAGTGACCGGGTACAACTGTTTGACAGGGAAACCAATAATGAAGGCATTCGCCTTAACTTGGACCTCCTGGAGGAACGCCGGGAGCGTGCACATCTCTGAAATATCAACAAGAAGCAAAAAGTGGCCAAACATTACAATTCCCGGGTTATCAAGCGCCCACTCAAACTCGGGGATTGGGTAATGAAGGAGGTTATCCCTAAGCCAACGGGGTTGAAAGCTCCATGGGATGGTCCATATGAAATTGTTGAAGTCGTGGGTCCGGCAACGTTTTACATCAGGGGTACAGATGGAGTTACGCTTCCACGACCATGGAACGCCCAACATCTACATCTTTTCCCCAAATAGGTACCAAGTTATCTATGAATGTCCAAATTTATTATCTATGATGTTATATATAAAGCCTTTCAGGCCCACAATGCATAAAACCCCTACCGGGTTATGTTTATCAAACAGTTTGTTGAGTGATTGCAGCCTTTAGCGGCCCTACTTGTATGCCTTAATCGGCAATCTCCGATAATCTCCGGTCTACATGACGTGAAATATTGCAAGCCTTAACGGCCTTATTTCACTGTCAAACTCGGCAATCTCCGATAATCTCCGGTCTACATGACGTGAAATATTGCAAGCCTTAACGGCCTTATTTCACTATCAAACTCGGCAATCTCCGATAATCTCCGGTCTACATGACGTGAAATATTGCAAGCCTTAACGGCCTTATTTCACTGTCAAACTCGGCAATCTTCGATAATCTCCGATAATCTCCGGTCTACATGACGTGAAATATTGCAAGCCTTAACGGCCTTATTTCACTGTCAAACTCGGAAAGCTCCGATAATCTCTGGTAATCTACTTAACTTGAAATATTGTAAGCCTTTCACGGCCTTATTTCAGTCTTTGAAAGTCCTAACGGACCCGTACAGCCCTAGCGGCACTATTTTTATTAACATGCCAAACCGGCAATACGCGTACATTTTGTCAACACTTGTATATTATGCATCACATTACCGTGTTATTTGACAGGAACCCCTAACGGACCGGTAAAGCCCTACCGGGCCTATTGTTATTTTATGACGATAACATGCCAGACCGGCAAAATGTGTAAATTTTGTCTACACTTGCGAGATATGCATCAAATTAACGTGTTATTTTACAGGGAAAAAGTGTTATAGAAAGACATTCCCCCGCAAGGCCTTAGCGGCTCATGGAAGTCCTAACGGACCCGTATATCCTAGCGGCACTATCTTTATTTACATGTCAAACCGGCATTATGTGTAAATTTTTATACTATGCATCAGGTTACCGTGTTATTTCACAGGAGGAATTATGCGAAGGAAAAGCTTGATTACTTCAGAAAGATCAATTACAAAAAGTAGCGAACCGCTACAAGTAAAGTCTAATCTATAAAAGCAAAAACAAAAATACTTAGAGGCTCCAGTTCATGGCGCTGCAGACCCGCTACCCCCGCCAGTGCTCGAGCCGCCACGTCCTCCCCGGGGCTGTATGATAAACTGTCCCCTACGGAGCGGTGGCCGGTTTTGAGGACCACCGACAATCCCACCACGGGAAGTACCTCTCCGGGCAGCTGAAGAACGAACCGGGGGACTCCGAGCCGGGTTTGCAGCCATGGCAGGAGTCGACCGGGAGGTGCCTGCAGCCTCGTCGGGTCTGACATGACCTTGGTGACCATCATACCCAGCTTTGTCGAGCCAGCCTTGGCGAATCCCGGCGCTAACAATTTCGGCTCGAGCCTCAGCCCTTGCCGACCGCAGCTTCAGTTCAAACTCGGGACTCGCTAGAAACTCGGAGACAGCAGAGTCCCTGGCCCGGGAAACAGCCTGCACCAACTCTCCTTTCTGCTGCTCCAGAGAAGTCACTTGTTGCTGCAGCGCTTGATTCTGTTGAGTAAGCTGAGCAATGGCGGCATCTTGAGCACACCGGTCCTCCCGGTGACCCTCGATGACTCTCTCAAACTCCGAGTTCTTGGCCACCAAGTCTGCTATTTGTTCTTCTGCCTTGGCCAACTCCGCCCACGACGCGACAGCTGATGCGCTTGCCTCTTCCCGGACCCGAGCCAGGCATTCTTCGCTCGCAGTCACCTGGTCCCGGGCCGCCCGGAGGTCGTCCCTGAGCACTCTCTCGGGGATGCCTTCGTTTATGAGCCGGTCAGTTGCCAAGTACGACATCCTGACAGCCTACATAAAACAAATAACGGGTTAGTACAAAAAAAAAACGGGTTAGGGAAGAAGGAAAACTTACCCGCATCAGTTTCTCCTGTGTCCTCCGGGCTACAATCAGCGGGTCCTCATGCTCCAGGACATACGAGTCGGCGGCACAATTCTTCAAGTCCGCTACCATCCTCTGGATGGCCACGTCCGCCATTCCCCCGCTCGCCAACTCCTCCATTATCTCATTAGTGTCCCGGTGCTGCTTCCTCTCCCTCCTCTCTTTCCTCTCCTTCATTCTCTTCCTCCTCTCGGACCTCGCCGAGCTGGATGCCTCCCGGGTGCGTTTGCGAGAGGGAACGGGCTCCACTTCGTGAACTTCGTCACTCCCGTCACTCCCCTCCGGGTTCTCACTCCCTAACACCCTTTCCAACCCTCCAACCTCTTCACCCCCGTCGTCATCCTCTTCGGTAAACTCCTCCTCACCCGGAAGCACAGATGAGGGAACTGCGCTCATCACCGGTTCTTCGAACTCCACATCTTCCTCTGCCAAGGGGAATTGAGTCATCGGGTGTTCCGCCACCTCCTCTGCGGGGTTCCCCACAATCTCTTCATCCAACTCCTGGTACACCTCCGTGCCGAGTACCTCAGCCAGGTACCCGGGGATCTCATTGAAGTGTAACATATCCACGAGGAATTTCTCAGTATCCCCTTGCTCTGCTTCTGGACGCAGGAAAGCCGCTTTCGTGGTCAGGTTAACGTCGTATAGTTGACCATCCGTTGCTTGTGTCCGGATCCCGGCCCAAACAGCCTTATCTTCAAACCCGTCGTATATTCCCGGGTTCTTCCGCTTGGTAAACTCCATCGGAAGAAGAGCTGCAGAAAAACATATAGCCCGTTACACAAGAACATTTGACAACAAAAGTTGGAGGGACACGAGACAAACCTGGGAGCTCCATCAACCGGCACCTGCTGTACACATACAGCCTACAAATCCGGTATGAACTCCGGTCATCTTGACCCCGGAAGGCCCATAGCATTCTCCGGATCCTCTTCTCCATCACCGGCTCCAGAGGAATGTCAGGGACGTCTGCAACACAAATAACATAATTATAACCCGGGACGGAGAAAAGAAAGAAACCCTGAGGGAGAAGACTTACTCATCAGTTGTTGGAAGTCAACCGGTACTTGGAGCGCGTAGTCCGGGTTTTGAAAGTTCCTTATTAAGAAACTTCTCTCCCTCCAAGTCCTGCTCACCGAAGATGGCAGGTCCTCGACGATCTTCTTGAAAACCGCTTTGGACTTCAGTTGGATGGTCCCGCTGAAACCCGCCTTCCCGGAGTACTCGGCCCGGTACATGGCGTGTAACTCGTGATAGGTTGGCATCTGCTGCTTCAACACCTTATACATAACGCACAACCCGAGTAGCTGCCTCCACATGTTCGGGCCAACTTGCCCGATTGCGAAGTTGCTCGCAACCAAGAGGTACTGCACTTCTACCTTTAGCGGGAGTGACAGGCCGCAGCGTAGCTGATACTCGTGGCACAGCGTCCACCCATCCCCGGGAGCGAAGAACTGGTCCTCGGGTTCTAAAGGCCGTATTTCAACAGACTCGGGGATTTTCCAGTTGCTCCTGAGCTCCACGATCTCCTCCGCTGTCAGTGAGTACCCGGGAGGGTCGAGAGCGGTCCCATCAGTGAAGGTTACAGACGCAAACTCGGGGACGTGAGTGTCCACTGCTTCGTTGGCCATCTGCAAAACATAAAAACACGGGGGCGTCAACAAAACCTAGGTAACCCGGCGCCACAAAGCTAAATTCCCACAGTAACGCAGAAACCCAGAAACCTTCGTGGGAACCCAGAAACCTTCGTGGGAACCCAGAAACAGTACACAAATCGTCCCAAAACACTCAAAAAAGAGGGAAGAAGAAACAATACCTTACTTATGAGGGTTTAAAGAGGTTTTTGAGATCGATTTGAGTTGGGGAATCCAAAGAAACAGCAACAAAAGAGAGCGAAAGCAAAAAGCACGAAAAAGTTATCGGTTTGGAAGGTGAGACAAAACTGTCACCCTCAACCCCTATTTATACAGTTAGGGGCGTGCACTGAAGGGACGTTTCAGTTTCTCGAGGGAAACGACACGTGTCACGCATGCCGCTTCACAAAACCGAAAAACTTTTCAGTTTCCCCCCACTACAACCCGAAGACGTCGTTCTGAATTCTCAACGTAGAGAGTGTCTACGGGTTACGCTTGCGTACGGACTTGGGGGACTGGGTACCCCGGGTTTGGTTGCTAACTTTGTAACCCGGTAAAGAAAAGATTTTAAGTCCCCACCCAAGCGTACCCCTTGACTGAGGACTTGGGGGACTTGTTTATAGGTGGAACCTAATATTTCACCTTTACCGGGTTACAACTCAAGAAAGAACCTTCAAATGTCTGGTCAATTATTAAATATGCATTGTTTGTTGAGCTTAAATTGTTGTTTATAGGGTGAAAGCCCAGTTAGATTCGAGAAGCCACTCTGGGTCCTTTGACAGGGCCATTTCGCCGTAAAGCTAAACAAAAGCAAGGGAAGCTGTTCCCACATTGGAAAAGGACAAAGCATGCTGCCTTTAATGCTACTATAAATGTCGGCGCGGGCCTCCCGGTAAGGGGCGGAACTTCTTAACTATTCTTGAGTTTTCTGCTTAACTGACAGTGTCTGACTTAAGCATCGGAGTGGCTTCCCTCGGTAAACCCGGGGACGCTTCTTTGACGTGTTTGTTCTTTACACAGGAAAACTCGGAGTACGAAGGAGTTCGCTATTTCTGGAACCGTGCAGCCCGCTAAAGGGACCGCGAGTTTACCCGGAAACATTATATGAGTTTAGTTTCTTCATGAAAGTTATAGAGGACATCTTAAAGATCAGTTGAGAGTTGAAATCTCTTGAAAATAAAATTTCTTTAATTAGTTATGAATTTTTAAAATTAGACGGGACGGGCCTAACGGGACTCAAAATTTCAGTCCTGCGTCCCGTCCAGTTGTTTCGCTAACGGGACGGGACAAGTGTTTTTAGTTTCAAATCCTGCTGGGATCAGAACGGGATCGGGACAGGACCGGGATGAGACTGGAGTTTACGAGATTTATGCCTATCCCTAAAAATTAGGGTTTTCTAACTCTTTTAACAGTTGCTTGTATATAAAGAAGGACTTGAAATCATTCTAGACATTCATCTTTGGACACACAACATCAGTCCATTGCCGCCATCCTTTTCTCATTCCCCTTCTAATGTTTTATATTTTATTTGTTTCTATGTATTTCTAGTAGTCTTTGATATTTAGGGCTGCCTAAGCCTTAGACATGTGTAAACCAAGATTTTGACTTTAATTTTATAGTTTTTTTGGATATTGAATATTTGTTGTTTCATTGGTTTCTTATTGACAAATTCTGGGTTTCGTTTATTATGGTTGCAAACGTAGTAAGCATGCTAGAGTTTTATTGCTATGATTTTGTGTTTTGATCATCATATTAAGCATATTATCTAGAGTAGCACATGAGTGACTTGAGCCTCATTCATATGAATTGACATCTAGGTAGATTAGGGTAACATCAGTACCAAAATTGTCTAGCTTTATTCATAATCTTTTCGATCTTATTGACTTCTATGTGAGAGCTGTGCGAGAACATCACTCTAGATTTCATGTTAGAAGCTAAGTTAAGTTGAAAACATCTTTTTTTAACATACCAAGTAAGAAAGGTTGATAGGTTAAGTTCAACACATCATTGGCTTAGCTTGGGTAAAGACATTCAATTGAATATGAGCATATAGGTTGACAAATAACTGATTAGACTGATAATCAGGTTCTAGAAAGTTATTTGTCAGTCTAACCACATAACTAGCCAAGAAGGTAACTGCTAGAAAGTTCTGAGAAACTCCTCATCTTCCATGAAAGTTTGCAAATTATTGGACTTCATCAAGAAATCAACTGCTTCCTCATTGAAGTCGACCAAAGCAGCCACCTTGATCAGCTCGGAGTGTGAATCTATATGATCAGTGCTATCCCATAACACACAGATATTGCTTGACAGAAAAAAGTAGCAAACTCATTGAAGTCGACCAAAGCAGCCACCTTGATCAGCTCGGAGAGTGAATCTATATGATCAGTGCTATCCCATAACACACTTTCAGATATTGCTTGACAGAAAAAAGTAGCAAACTCAATGATACTCTTCTGCCCCCCTGATCAGCTCGGAGAGTGAATCTATATGATCAGTGCTATCCCATAACACACTTTCAGATATTGCTTGACAGAAAAAAGTAGCAAACTCAATGATACTCTTCTGCCCCCCAGACTTGTCCATTCTCTGAGTGAACTTGTCCATTCTCTGAGTGAAGATCTTTGAATTTTCTGTATCAAAACGTATCTTGCGGCTTCCTCTGACATTCAAAATTTTCCCAGAAGATAAAGGTAGATTATAATTAACAGATATTGGTTCAGCTGTTACCACCACACTAACATTACAAGGGATTGAACAGCTTCAAGCCTCTTCTCAGCTTCCATTTCCAAGGGAGCAGCCAGAAAACAAAGAATCAGCCTGATCAGTGCTTTCTTTATGTTGAAAGTAATGCACATTGATCTAGAGAATTCTAGATTGATCAAGAGAATACTAGTACAATCAAGGAAGTGTTAGAGCTGCTAGCTAGTATAATCTAGAAACAAAACCATGTCAGTGGAGTTAATCTAGCATGGTCTAGAGTAATCAAGTGTCTAGCAATGTCTAGAATGGTCTACAAGGTCGGTGGCACTAACACCACCAGTCAACGTCGGTTATTATCATCTATAAAGATGTACCCATGTATTAAACATACTCATGAATGTTCGAATGAATGAAGCAAGCAATTAAGCTAGTCTTCCCTCCTCTGTTTTTAACCTCCAACTCACTTGTCCTAATAACAACCATCCTCCCAACTTCTAGCTCCTTAATACTAGCCCATCACATATCTAATAGCTTCCGCACCATTACCAAAATCTCGTGGTAACAGAGCCACTACTACAAAAATCATCAGTGGTATCAGTCACTACTACTATAAAAACCATCACTTTATCAGCTTTTCCCTTGGCAAAGAGACAACTTCAACATCATCAGCAAGAGACGCCTCTTCCGTTTGAACAGATTCAGATATTGTGCGAACACCAATTTTCTGATAAATGTCAAGCAACTTGGTTCTTGGGATGGAAGGCGAACTTGGCTGAGGGTACCACACAAAAAGGGACTCAGGAGAAGCCTGTTCAAATAGAAACTTCAGTTGAAGGTCATCAGCAATGAAAACATCAGACCTGTTGCACAGCAAGATTCCTTCAGAACCAGAACTGACAGGCACTTTCACCAAGGCATCAGCAACAGTCTTTTCTGTCTTTGAATTCCAGTGCTTCAAGATATAATTCCAAAACTTGCAACAATCAGCATGCCATAATGCACTTCCAGAACTTTCCCAAACCTTCCAAACCTTCAAGTAATCATCAACTGAAGGATGAGATTTAACTCTAAAAGCACTGGAGAAGAAAAGCAGTAGTTTATGCTCATAATATTTCTCCAGAACAGTTAACTGCAAACTAAATAACCCATCCTTGTCATATATAACACAATCATCAGGGCAAACCCACTCCCCTTTTAAAATCCAGATCCTTCGAGCAGCATCAGTGTCTGGCTCCCACTTGAACTCACTCAGGAAACTATACATTCGAACAGAGGCTTCAATCTCATCATGATTATCAAGGTGGCTGGCAATCAAGGGACATCCTTTTTCAGCTTCAACGACAACCCCAATGCAGAGAGCTCTTTTTTGTATGTTGCAATCTTAGCGCCGTAGAATTCTTCATCAATGAAAGGCCCATCAGTCCGCTTCAAATATGAGCCAAACTGGAATCAAACAACATAGACTCTTTGGGAGACCAGTAACGAGTATGAGTCTTAATCCATGCTTGAGAAACTTTCTTCATGAAATCAGACTCAGGAGAAAATGTGTGACCTTTATCCAGTAAAACTTTTACGCAATCCAGCAAGGCAAGTGCGTTTGCAGGAAAAATACGGCTGGAATCCTTAGGCAGATAAAGACAAGAGGCCACAAAGCTGAGTCCTTCCTTGTAATCTACAACAACCCCCAAGCTCTTCAGCTCTTTTCTGTACTCATGTATGATCTTTCCATAGCAGCTGTCAGAATCATCAATGAAAGGAAGCAGAGTTATTGGGGAAATAGATTCCCACTCGGGACTAAATAGAATGCATTCCCTTGGAGTTCTATAATCACCGAGAAGAGTACAAAACCACTTCACCTTACCAATGCAGCTCCTAAGATCAGCAGGAAATTTATATGATGTCCCCTCCAGCGTTCTGTGACAAAGAAGCAATGATACAACATTTTCCTTGGTGATGGAAGCTTGTGATGCATTCCTCGAGAAATATCGCGCAAAAACTTTTTCAGCCTCTTCAAAATCAACTGCCACACCAATCAATTTCAGTTCATTTCTGTACCGGAAAATGTTGCTCCCATAGAATTCATGATCAATGACAGGAAGACCACTGACGACCTGAAGAATGCAGCCCCATTCGTGATGAAACAGGAGACATTCCTCTGGACACTTGTAACCAATACTTGTCTTCAGGCACTTGACTCCTTTCAGTGCATTAACAAGTTTATCAGATGATTTAGAAAGACTCGTACACTTGAGCATTAATAAAACAACCTCAGGTGTCCAAGTTATTTCAGACGGTGACTTCAGGCTGTCAATGATAAATTGGTAACTACTATCGAAGGAGATAGCAACCCCAAGCAACTCAAGTTCAGTTCTGAAACCACAGATTTCTTCACCATAGAACTCCTGATCAATGAAGGGAATGCTGCTGATTTTGGAGGTAACGTTCCACTCCTTGTCAGATAAAACAGACCAAAGGGGAGTCCTGTAGCCAAGCGAAGTCTTCAGCCAATTCCCTTTTCTAATAGCCGATATAAAATCAGATGAAGAAAGACATTTGTCCCTCAAACACTTAATAAAACGCAGAATAGAATGCAAATTTCCCCTTGTTAAAGAGGATGAAGCTGCCAGAGACATGAAATGAGTCCCTATAAATTCACATGCTTCACTGAATTCAAACATGACACCAATTGTCTTTAATTCCTCCTTGTATTTGATAATACCATCTCCATAAAAGCTCCTATCGAACAATGGAATATCAACAAAAACAGATCCACTCTGCAAGGTATTTCCCCATGATGAGGTAAGCAGAAATGACTGGGAAGGTGGCCTAAAACCAAGAGAACCATTCAGAGTAACTTTCAGCCAACTACCTTCCTTCACACAAGTCAAAAACTTTTAAGGGATGCCAACCCTTCTGTAATTCAGTAGCTGAATCCAATCCAGAAGCAACAGATGATATGACATCACTTGGAGCACAAATATTAGGGACATCCAAAGAAGCAGCATATTTTATAAGGTACTCAAGAAGATTCTTCTGTGGTGTAAACTTACCAGCAAAATTGCCAGAAGACATATAATGCTCTGCCAATTCAACATAGCCTTCTCTTCTCCACAAATTGGATTCAGTCAATCCAGCCCATTTGCTTCCATTGGCAGGAACAATAACCCCTTTTCTACTCCTGACGATGCTCCCATAGCTATCCACAAGCGGCAAGGTTCTACACAAACTGTCAAGTTCCCTACAAGAGACAAAATAATTGTAGAATGAATGGTATAAGAAGCGAGCATATGCAACAACAAGCTTCCGCTCATTGAGAGAACTGCCACTAAGACCAACAGCATATCTGGTGACATCAACAGAACCAACATTAGCTTGATCAACAAGCCATTTCTTTAATGTATCCTTCCTAGAGCATGCCCAGATGGCTTCCTGAGTGGCTTTAGGCATAAAGAGAATACAAGACACAGAATTAAGTTCCCTGTTGCAATCAATCAGCCAAGAAATATGAGATGAATGGCTTGATAAGTAAACTATGTATTCACCGTTCTGGATTGAGCAAAGATTTGTTACCAGAGTCTGCAAATTTGAATAATGGTATACTTTTGATACTGGTGCGACCAAATTTAGAACCCCAATTATCAGCAACAAACAGAAGAAGGTTTAAATAAACATCCTCTGAGACTCCAACAACAAGATTTGAAGTACCCTGGATGCATTTAACATACCACTCATCAGTCACTGGCTCAACTCCAAGGAAAGTCAAAATAGGATCAAACTCCTTACTGTCAAAGGAATAAGACAGAATAAATCTTCCATGTGAGGAGAGATTAATCAAGCTTACACCCTGATCCCTAGCCTTCCTCAGAATATTCCAGAAAGACGGCATCAACCTACCCACTTCACAAGGCTTGTGGAAAAATCTCTGTTCAATTTCAGGCTCCACCGGTACAATATTTTCACCAACAATCTTTGCCTTTATGGACTCCCTTACAGCATTCAATTCTTTATACGATGAACTCTGAACAGGCAAGAATCTGAACATAGGAGGCAAACATGATGCTGGTGCCCCTTCGACGGTTTTCACAAGAGAGATAAAGGCATTAACAAATGCACCAACAATCTTTGCCTTTATGGACTCCCTTACAGCATTCAATTCTTTATACGATGAACTCTGAACAGGCAAGAATCTGAACATTGGAGGCAAACATGATGCTGGTGCCCCTTCGACGGTTTTCACAAGAGAGATAAAGGCATTAACAAATGCAGTGGGCACACACTCAAGAATCCCCTGATACCACTTGTTATCAAGTAGTATTGTTTCCCTTGAGGATGCTAAAGGAAAATCTGCCTGGATTATAAAGGGAAAGTTTGTCACCATCTCAGTGGGAAGGAAAGCATAAACACCAGGAGATGAGTTCATTGCTCTACGAAGACGTTCTCCATTTGGAAAGGCAAGAGTGATCACCCATTCACCCACCTCCATTCTCCTCTCAACTCTGGACTCCTGCCTGACAGGAAATTTTTGTTTCCACATGTAGTAACTGCATTCTCCTTTACCATCAGTTTCTTCAGCTGAAAGGTGCAGAGTGTAGGACTGAGCATCAATGTTTTTCCTTGTCACAAAATCAGTCTGGCTTGCGATCTCAATTGCACTCTAAGTGTTCTTCCTTGGATCCTCATTGTCTTCCCTGACAGAAAGTCTCTTAATCTTTGACAGAAATAAGAGAACTTCAGGATGAATGCTTGAGAGCTGCTGCTTCACAGGATTGACCTTATCAGCCTTTAGTGGTAGGATCAGTGTTGTTGTAGAAAGAGCAGCACAAGAACCATAAATCTTTTTGATGTCAGATAAAGTTGGGTTCTGATTGACCCATTCAGGAACTATTTAGCCAACGTTGCAATGCCTACAAGGCTCTTCACTGAATCTAATCTGATATCCATTACTGAAAATGTATGGCTGAGCCGTGATCAGAAACACACTTTTGAACCCAATTCCTGTAAATTTACCAGAAATTTGGCTTAGTGAAATAGATAAAGAACATACATTGAAACATAAACTGATGAAGCCATGAAGGCATTCAAACAAGAGAAAGATATCAATACTGTATTTCATTCAACAAAACTAAAGAGAAAGATATCAATACTGTATTTCATTCAACAAAACTAATCAATACAATTGTGACAAGTTCAAAAGTTCAACTGATGATAATAATTAAAATTTAGTGCCTGACAAACATAACATGCCAATATAAACAAGAATCATGCAGTAGCTCATGACTTCAACACAAGTAACTAAATACTTTATTTTAAAAACAGAAACTAACAGTAAATAAACTACGAAGCATAGGCCAAAGATTTATGTATAATTTGTATTTAGCAAAAGCAGCATGATAAGACAATAAGTATTAGTAGTGTCATAACAAATAGCTAATGCAGGCATCTAGGATATTCACAGTTAGCATATACGAATTATTTCCAAAAAAAACAAAAAAAATAAAGCATCAATGGATATGTACCTTTCTCCCCAATATAACCACGCTTCCTGTTGCCTTTCTTTGTAGACCTTCCAACACTGCAAATGGATTCTATGTTTTTGGAAGAGAAACCCTTCTCATTATTAAAAACCATCAAGGTAGCAGGAGCCCCCGTGCCTGTTATGTCCTGGGAGGTTATGACAAACTCAAGTGATGGATCTACTCCATCCGAATACTCATTGTCCTCAGCATTCTGTTAAGAATATCAATTGACTATTGAATTAGTTATATATAGAGATCATCATCGTCATCACATACTCTCTAAAGTACTAATACAGTAATACGCATGTTTACATACAAATATATTCACTAATAAACTAGCAAACGCAAACATCTTAGTTCGTAGTAGTATTGATACCAAAGAAGATGGTATATGACAAAAGATGAATCATGAATGTAAATACAAACCTGGATTAGTTCCATGAGGAAATGCACATCTTTGGCGTATAGCTCTGCGGAGAGATGCTTAACAGCCTGGTGAAAATCCTCAGTTAGAGGGTTGAGTTACCCTCCTATGGAAAACTTTGTCCTCCTTATCTTTTCTATGTGCTCTTTGGGAGTAGCCATCGTAGTCCCTTCCACTTCACCAACACAAAACACACTGGTTAGTGACAGTGAGAGAGCACTAGACGGAAAGATGATTATAGGACTGATGGTGTTGCTTATATATCTTTGAGAGAAGATGGCAAGTTATTGCTGGACAAGTTTCAATTAAAGCATATGCGTGCATGAGTTTAATTAGACCCTGCTGATACTGAAAAGTCCAGTCTTTCTGTGGTTTTTGAGAAGAGGATCTGCAGATACCAAGAACCCTTTTCACTTTCCCAAAGCAAGACCCACCTCATCTTCTGCGTTACAATTGCATGCTTCATATGACACTTGAATGGAAACAATTACAGTTACGAGTTTCCACCCTTTCAACTCTTTCACTTATATGAAATTAATAGGTTGGATGCACCATTCCTCAGTCTTGCCCTCAGTGTTCCAATTTCATATGTATCCTTCGATCTAGGCCAACTGTTAACTTTACAGTTGATAATTCTGTTAACCAATGAAATTAGATGGCAATCATATGGCTGGAGGTGTTAACTAAATAACTTGTGCTGCTTAGCAACATTGCAGGATTTGCAGCACTTCACCCTGACTACTTATTATCTTCTGCATTCTGCTAGCTTCAGTTGAAATATAACCATGCTGAATCAATTAGAGACACAATTCAACATAAGCTTTTTACTTCCAATCAACCAAAATATATGGAAACTTCATTTGCCAATTTAAGCTTGAACAGTTTAATGATTTCCTTAACACACTTCTCCAATATGCTGAAACATGTTTACATTGTAGAAGAAAAGTAGTGTGGCAGAAAGCTTTCAGTTAGAAGTCTCTGCTCTCTGTGCCATACGTCCGCATTTATGTAGCTTTGCAAAGGCAGGTGAAAGAAAGCAATCGAGCTGTAACAGTGAGACTTGTATGAGAAGCAAATATGTTACGTGTACTTGGGAGCTCTACACCACTGATTTTACCACTGACTTTGATTCGAAGGTCCTGATCACCTCAGTACGAGATAAAAATAAAAATGAACTATGTCCTCACTTAGTTTTTCTGCTGCTCACTTTGTACAATGTCCTCATCGACCAGCTTTTCTTTAATGGAGTGCCTCACAGCATTCAGTTCTTCATAGGATGAACCTTGAACAGGCAAAAACCGGAACATATTGGGAACTTGATACCGTACAGTCTTCACGAGAGAGGTAAATGCATTGACACATGCACTGGCCACACACTTAAGAACACCCTCATTCCACTTGTTGTACAGGAGAATTTAGGGTTTAAGTCGATGATGCAAGTACAAATTCAGCTTGAGTAATGAAGGAAACGTCTGTCACTAGCGTGGGAAAGAATACAAAAACCCCTGGAGACGAGTTCATTCCTCTACGAAGTCGATCTCCATTTGGAAATGCAAATCTCACACTCATCACCCTCCAATCTCCTCACGGTTCCAAATTCCTTCCCAATAAGGAACTTTTGTTTCCACATGTAATAACCGCATTCTCTCTCAGCAGCATTGCCATCATCTTCTTTAACCCACAGCCATTATTAAGCATATATAAGATTAATAAACATACTCTTGAAGCCAATAACTGTTTTTTAACCAGAAGCAGCATGGAATGAGCAGGACATTGAGACAAATAGACTAGGAACGCAAATACCGTACTTGAGATTAGCCATCATCTACCATATACAGTCTAAGTTCTCATTGCTAGTGAGAAATTCCTAGGAAGCACACCACCAAGAATTTCACTCAATATTACAACTACCCGCGCCAATTGAATCTTGGAGACAACTATATAATCCAAAAGGCTGGTCATAAACATGGGCAACAGATCGATAAAAGCAACAAGGCATGGCTTACACCAAAAATCTTTAGAAACACACGAACAATACAAGTCACCAGACAAGCATAGAAACATAAACAAAAGCCAATAACATGTACCTTCCCTTCCAATATACTACGCTTCATGCTGCCTCCTTTGCAAATGGACTCTGTTTTCGGGAGAAACCCCCTTCTCAATGTTGAACACAGGCAGTGTTACATCAACCGGCGACGTAATGACAAACTCAAGGGATGGATCAACCCCCTCTGAGTACTCATTATCTTCTGCATTCTGCAAAATTAAATCAACCATTACTTGCTAATCGAATCCCACATAACTCAAAAAATCTAAACCCACCTTTCCAACACTAGCCAATACAATAAAACCCAATTCAAACCAGGAAAAACACAGAGAAACTGAACAGCAATATCAATCAATATAAGCTCCAACAGTATCCACCACACTAACTGCTACATGTGCATACAACAGTTTCATAAAAACACGCTATGGTATGAAACTTGGTACTAAAAAGAACCCAAATTGGTCAAATGAACAAGGCAAAGAGACTCAAACTTACAACGGCTCCTTACCATCGTCGTTGAAGCCCCTCTCGTTTCACCTTGCAGTGTTTTTCATCAAAAACACTGCGATTTGCGCCGAAGGCAAAAGGTCAGTATTGCCCCGATGAAATGTGAATAGAGGATTAGGAATGGAAGCCTATGATGTTCTTGTGGCTGAATCAATTGCTTAAATGGTGGTGAAGGAAGAGTCTATATATCATTGTATATATGTTGTTCTATATATCACAATGAATATAAATTGAATTGATTAAATTAATCTGAGAATAGTGATATCTATTTGGAACTATCTAGCTATTTTGTGCATGAGCTAAATTCATAAACTCCAGGATGTCTTGCCTGCTCGATCGATCGTGTTGAAAACAAAGGAAGCTGAAACCTGAAACAAACTTCTATGCAAAGTAGGCCTCGCCAAAAAACCCGAAGAAAAAAAATCAGGACCGACTGGCCAGGCCAGGCGGGCTGGACTCATGTTTTGTTATGTGATAAAAGGGTCGGGTTTTGTTATGTCCGGTCGATCCTTGATCTTCATATTCTTAAACAAACAAAAAAAGCTTGAAAATCTGGGACCTTAGATGTCATTATCTAATTGGTTTTCGTAAGTGGTCATAAACTTATAGAATATGTACAATGACCAGTGTTCTAAAACTCGGCCTAGTCGGCCGAGTACTCGCTAGTCGGTGTTCTTCCGAGGTGATTTTAAGAAAATCAGAGTACAAAGTCGGCCGGAAGAAAATCGGCCGAGTAGTCGGCCCAACTCGGAAAAAATCGGCCCAACTCGATAAAAAAATCAGTCCAACTAGAAAAAAATCCATCTAACTCGGAAAAAATCGGCCAAACTCGGCATTTTATTGACTATTTTTATTATTTTTTGGACATTATATTACCTTTTAAAAAATTATATTTAATTATATGTTTTAAAAATAAAAATAAATCTAAAAATTAAAAACCGAGTACTCCCCGACTACTCCTCTACTCGCTAGTCCCCGGCCGGCCGACAGACTAGCGACTAGCGACTTTTAGAACCTTGACAATGACACTGAAATATAACCAGATAACCCTAAATCATCGATCCATTTGATCGACTCCTCAGCCCTCACTCTCAATTTCTCAGTCGACTCACTCTCATCGCCGCACCTCTCTCACGCATTGGCCATTCGCCGCGCCTCCGCAGCCTCATCGTTGCCTCGTATCACCGCGTCATCGCAGTCGCTCCTCGTCCTCGTTGCTCCATCGCATCCGCTCCTTGTTGTCGCCTCACATCGCCACGCCCTCGTCGCCGTTCCGCGCCATCGTATCGTTTTGGGCCCGAAATCCGGGAGGGCTCGGCCCGGTTGGTACCAGTCTAGACTTTATCGGACCCTACAAATAACTCATCCGAATCGAACTTTACCTAGATCCTGATTTTTTAACGATACAACTTGGTTCGTCGTACTACCCCCAGGCCGCGCTCGGGTCTTGAAAAAAAAAACAAATCCGGACTCAGCCCGCACCCAGCCTTAATTGCAAAGCTATGTCAGCGGATGAAAATACATAACAAGGGATACGACCAAAACAACCACGAAGATCATAGACCAAAATTTTATACAACAAATTCTATTCGCTCTTTTTACAGCTATACGGCTTCTTTCTCTATCTATACGGTACCTCTCTCTAGTTATACGGTCTTCATGACTTACTTAGTAAATCACGCAATTCTCGTCGAGTTATGGGGAGAGTTCTATTCATGATGGAGGAAACCAATTCATCATAAGGAGGATGTAGTCCTTGAATGATGTGGGAAACCAACTCACGTTCATTAACAGGAGACCCTGCTTCTTCAAGTTCATCAGCGATTTCTTGAACGTTTTTGAAGTACTCTTTCATTTTCTTGTATCTGCGGGTGTCCAGGTTTTCGAGTTGAGCCTTGAGACCTCGTACATAAGAACTTGCAGATTGAGCCAAAAGGTCTTCCAAGTGTCGCCACAGAGCTTGTCCGCTTGTGCAGTCTTTTGTGTGTCGGAGTAGGTTGGGAGACAAGCTTGCATTGATCCAAGTCAGGAACATTTTGTCCCTCTTGATCCAACTAGTATATGCAGGGTTAACGTTTTCTCTATTGTCTGCTTGTTTATTGTCATCTTCACTAGTCAGGAATTGTGGTGGACACTGCTCTCTTCCTTCGGCGAGATTCAACATGTCATAAGCCTTCAGAACTGGGATGAACAAGGATTTCCACAGTATATAATTAGATTAGGTCAGTTGGATTGGCATGAGTTGAGGCGCCGGAGGTTGAAGAAAGGTTGATGATGATGATGTGCCGGCCGTGACAGGATGAGGAGATATTTGTGACATCTCTATCTCTAGCTGATGATGGGAATCTAAAGCCATGTTGAATTGTTGATCACTGTAGTACCTTGGCATGCAAGTTTAAGGCTAAAAAAATATAAGATCTCTCTCGTATATATGTTGGCTTGGACGATAGGAATCCATATCATATATGTAGTGGACTAGAGGAATTATGTTCAGGAATTTAGCTTCAATATAAACACGAACTTGTGGCAACGAGTCTTTGAGTTCGTCTCCAATATGAAGATTTGCGTATTAAACAACCAAAGCTTTGGTACGTAGTCTTTGACTTAGTCTCCAACTTCTCCAAAAAAACAAAACAAAGAAACAAACTTGGTGCCTCAATATTCAGGTTTGTTGATTTTCCGATCTTTCAATAGCTAATTAATCAGGATGAAGTCTTGCAACCTTCATTTTCTTGCAGAGAGGTTCTAACTTCTAAGATGATTAGAAATTTTCCCGTCAATATATTTTGTCCATGAACAAACACAGTACGTAACGACGAATCAGTTCCAACAAAAAAAAGTAACTACGATTACATTGCATGAAATCATGGACATAATCCCCGAGAGACTGAAAACAAATTGGATCAATTATGTGAGCTGCGTAGTCCCATCGGAGGTGGTGGTGGTGATTGAAAGATACGCTGTGCCGCTAGTATCGACTCCAAGAGCAAAGGACCTCCTTCTCCACCAACACCATGATGCCCCATCTTGCGACCTTGCCTGTTCATTATCTTGTACTCCATCGCTTCCTTACCTGCTAATGATACATACAAGTATAAATTAGCAGTGAACTGTGAGTGTTTAACTCAGAAGATTAAACTTCAGCAAGCTATGCATGAACTGAAAGTTTGATTTTACCTGTGAAAAACATGCAGCTCCATACAAACACAATCAGGAGGGCCAGACAATTGAAGAGGAGGATCATATGCTTCTTATTCTTAACTACTTGGTTAATAATCCTCATCATCGATCTTTGAGTTCTTGATCGACCTGGGGAAAACACATGCACCAATCCCTCCCTTTTACTTATCTTCATACTTCATGGATTAAGTTCTATATATACATATCCATCATCATCTTTCATAGTCAAACTTGGAATTAGCATATGCAACCATGTAGGCTATAGCTTGCAAAACCATTTTTCAAATATTGACGCAAAAGAAATGTCCTGGTGAAGAACGTAAGTTCAACTAGACTAGTATATACACGGCTTTGAATTTGTCCAAATCTGTTTAATTGGACAGTCAAGCAGCATGGGCACATAATCTTTGATTTTCAAAGTATGCAAACTGTCCCTCAGTGCATCACTTATGCATCATTGTTCATTATCATGGCACAATCACACTTCAAAATGGGGGAATGTCACAAAGGAGCCTTTTCTTCCAAATTACTGTACAAGCTAAGTGGAACTCCACCGAGTGTCCAGGGAGGTTCTATTGTACTGTGGATATTACAGCAGAACACTTATACAAAGTGTTTATATTACAACCAATGGGAAAAATGAAGGAAAAAATGCATTCAAAAACCAAGCTGACCTTGACACATGAAAGGGAAAAACCTAATTGGGGGATATGCATTTTCAGCTTTCAAAAACCCTGGGGAATTGATTATTTACTACGGCTAAATAATAGATTCATCGATAGCCCTATCGAGGAAGGCTTAAACGCCTGGATGAATTTCCGGGAAGGAGCCCTCGTAGGGTTTTCTCTGTTGGTTTTCCTCCGCCTTGAACCCTCAGCTGCTCCCATGCTTTTAACAGATGCCGAAGACTTGGTGTTGAAAACTACTGATCCGAATGAAGCATCACTTGTGACAAATGACAGAGGACCTTTATGTGATGCTTCTTGGGGGTATCCAACAGCTCCATCCTGATGTGGGGGCGGGAATTTCTCACTCTTGCTCTTGGTGTTTGTTTGTGTCATTGCTCTCCACCTCTGGAAATCAGCAAAGAAGCTCAGATTTAATTAAAAAGTTCGCTGAAAAACCAAGTCTAATATCAAGACTTGATGATGCAACAACTACCACTGTTATTAAACTGAGTGTCCTTGTGGCTGCTTCTCTTTCCTCAATTAACATATAAGAAGACATCATATGGACAGGAACAGTAGGAGGCTCAATGTAAAATGAATCTGACCATTTTTTGACAGCAACACTTTATTGCCATGGCATGACATAAAAGTATACAAAATCCTATTATTTAGTGCAATGCAACTAGGGACCAATGGGACTCAGACATAATATTCAAAGTATGGAGTTCAGATTTGACAATCAGGATCATCTCAGAACACTATAACTAACTAACTTGACTAGCATAAAGGTTAGATCTTGATGTAACTAAGAATGCTGGCACAGTAAAATAGTTGATGAGAGAGAGAGAGATGTTTCCACATACATCTAAGTTTCCTTGATTCTCTGCATTAGCTTCTGGAACTGGAATTGCTCGGCCAGCTCGATCACGAGCTTTAACTTTCTTTGGAGCATCAGCATTAGGCTTCCCACTTAGACCTCTTTGCCTGCGCACAATAGATATTATCTGTCAATATGCCAAACGAATCCAGAAAATAGTAAACGTAAATAAGATTAAAAGTTAGACCTTTTAGATTCTGCATCTCGTAACTTTACATCCATTTCCTTGCTGGGAGGATATTTTGGTAAACTTGATGGCTCACAAGCAAAAGGCTCAGTAGTAAAGAACTGTACCCAGACCACAAAATATACAATTAGATAAAGTTTAGAAAGAAACATAAGTTTAAAGAAGATATATGGAGCTGAAACTAAGTTCAAAAAAGTTCTTGAATTAACCAACCATCCTGATGATGCCTTTCCTTCTCAAAACATAAATAGATAATAGCAATACTGTTTCCTCGAAAGAAAAATACAGAGCAACTATAGAATGCTTACTTCACTGTTTAAAGCAGCAGTAGCAGTGCCACGTCCATCATAATCTATTGAGAGAAGAGAATCAATTAAAGGTAGGGAAGAAGGTGGGAAGTCCTTGAACATTTCTGCCAAGCGGCGTTTGTACGGCTGCTGTGGTTTAAAAAGTGTTGCATTTGGCAGTTTATATTTTTTCCAGTATTCCTCAGATGGTGACCCACATAACTTGAATATCTTATGCAGTTGTTCAACCTAAAAAGGAAAATAATTGATAGGTGTTGTCAACTTGAAGATTATGTATGAAAACAAAAATGGATAACATCTCACATTAACTGTTGCATTCTAGTTGTATACTAGAGGGCAGATTTTTAGAAGGTATGGATCAGTAGATGAATTATCAAGATACAGAACAACTTATGAATAAGAACAGAAATCTTCAGAACACATAAGCTTAAGAAAAGAGCCAGATTGAAGAAAAGGCAATCATAATACCTCTGTCCGTCCTGGCATAATAGGCTTCCCAGAAAGCAACTCTGCTAAAATGCAGCCAGCACTCCAAAGGTCAACACCAACTCCGTAGTAAGTGGCCCCAAGAAGAAGCTCAGGGGGCCGGTACCAGAGAGTAACTACTCGACTAGTCATGGGTTGCTTTTGATTAGGATCAAAAAATGTAGCCAGTCCAAAATCAGCTATTTTTAGAACTCCTTCGTTGTCAATTAGCAGATTAGAACCCTTGATATCACGATGCAAGACACCATGGCTGTGACAATGCTCAAGTCCGGACAGTAACTGTTTCATATAGCACTTGACCTGCCACAGGGATTATCATGAGAAACAAACCAGCCTCTAAATGTCATATTTCTGTGTATGTGAATAAGAAAGCCACACAAAGCATATTCAAATTGTGTGGGAAGCCACATACAAGCATACCAACAAAGTGCTAGGTTGCATTTCTGTAAGATATAACTTTGAAGACCATTTATCATTTTCAAGTAGGTGGACTTTCAAGCATAACTACATAATAAGCCATCAACAATATATGGATGATTCAGCAGAGAAAGTGGAAGCCTGACAGCTTATTGCTTGTGCTACCAGGATGGAGGAAAATGATAATGACAATGTGTAGTAGTGTGTTGAAAGTCCTTACGCAAAGAGTTGCTAATTTGGTATCTTTAAACTACAAAAACCAATAAAACAGAATAATTTATTAAACATTCTGTTCAGTTCATTGGAATTATAAGGTTGTAGCATTTTCATCCAGTTGATTGTCAGTGAATTGAAAAATAAAAACTGGCATGCATATAAGTCTCCAGTATCCACTATATCGTGTCAGTGTTTGTGCTTGTGATTCAAAAACTGCATATTTGAAACCTTTTTTTTGGGTCGAAAATCTTTGAAACACCATTAGATAGATTTTAATTGGTAGAAGCAGGACTATTAGAAGTTATGGGGAAAAAGGATGGGGAGGAGATTAAAAAAAGGAAAAAAGGGATAAAGGAGACTCAAAGAATTTGCAGCATATATCAACAGCAATGTTAATCTGAGTGGCATTTTAGGTTAACTAAAGCCACAGGTAACGGAATTTTAAATTCATTTTCTTACTACCCAGGTAAATCCAAACAAAAACAAACAAACAAGTTCCTTTCTTCCCCAGAGCTTCTGATGCATCATCTCACCTTTTGATCTACACAGTGATGTGAGCAAGAAAAGTTCCTAAATTTAAATACCCTAAAATGCATAGCCATGGCATCATATGACTTTCCCTATGCATATAAATCATAAAAACCTGGATTTCCAAACCTCCAAGTATGGGACCCAATCCAGCCTAAAAAAGCCTTATCAGAACGCCAGAAAAGCTTAAAGCCTCAAAGCAAGCAAAACAAAAAGGACAACTGCCACATGAGTTCCAAGGCCAAAGTGATCATACAAAGCGAAGCAGACAACACATCCAAACGCATAAATACAAGCTTGAACGGTAGACACCAAAAAATCTAACTCACTTGCACCCAAGACCCACCCACATTTCAATGGAAACTAATTAGCAACATAAAGTGATAAAACCTCATTCAATCAAGAAGCTAATCAACAATGTACCTGAGACTCGGTGAACTTGATCCCCGTTGAGGCGGCTAGCCCAGACAGATCATGCTCCATGTACTCGAAAACTAAGTACAGACTACATGACATCCTTGAAGTGACTAGCCCTTCAAGCTTAACCACATTTGGATGGTCAAGTTTCCGCAGCACATTAATCTCTCTAGCCATGAATTTCACACTCTCTGGTTCCAAATTATCGAATCGAACTTTCTTTAACGCCACGATTTTCCCACTAATCAAGTCTCTAGCTTTATATACATTGCTATAAGTCCCTTGGCCAATCTGAACCACACAAAACAAAGCACATAAAATTTCAGATGAACACAAATTTGAGCCAAGAGAAAATCTGAGATCTTTGAATCTCGGAGCACCTTAGACAGCTTCTCGAAAGTGTTGGCCCGCCGCGGCGTCCATCCCTGGATCGCGTCGCCGGCGACAGCCAACAGCCACGACGGCCATCCCTGCTCGTTCACCTGAAACGGCTGCTTCCGCCGCTCAATCACCGGAAAGTCGCCGGTGTGATTCACTCTCTGCCTCTCCTTCCTGTCCCTAACAGCCACCCCGTCGGTGGTCACGGCGGCGGCGGAAGGCTGTTCAATACTCCGGCTGCGATTCCGCCGGTTACGTCCATCGGAGCGAGCAACCTTGCCGAAAACGCACCCCATCGCTCAGCGACCGGAGCTCCGGCGACGACGCATTCGAGATTCCGGCGTCAGTTTAACCGGTGGAAGAGCTCACAAGCTGGAGTCTTGGGACTGCTGCATAGATTAAAACGCCGTTTTGTGTGAGAGAGAATATAAGAGAGGAGAAGATGGGGGAATCAAATGAATAGCTGGAGCTCAGTCTATGATGAGTGAGGGACAGTATCTGAGCAAGCCTGTAATTAAATGGGTCATGGGATTTCGGGTTAATTACGGGAATGCCACGGCGCTCAGATTCAAAAGACTGAAGATTTATTACGATTTCGGATATTTACCGCGGGCGGGAGAGAGATAGAAGAGAGAAGAAGAGTTGCAGAGAGAAAGGTAGAAGAAGAAGATGGTGCTGGCATAAATGGTTTGGGGACCATGAAAGTCAAAACCAAACCAAGTCTGAAGTTCCATTTTTTTATATATGCCTGTTTTGTAAATTTCTGTTTCTTTTTTGTGTACAACCATGAAAGTGATGAAACATTGACGACTCCCTGTGAATCAATAGTGTTCTGGGTCTTGTACAGGGTCAGCCATTGAAATGTCTGTCTGGTTTTTTATGATTGCTTAGACTTTTGAAGGGATAAATTATAGATGAAAGTGACTTTTATTTGATTGATTTCTTCGTTTTGTGGGTTGTTTTATGACCTCTTCTTCGTCATTGAATGTTTTTCGGTTGAAAATTGAAGCACTTCAAAACGTATAGCTTTAAACTTTGGAAGTGTTTCTTCCATAGCGTACAATTAAATCTATTCGCTTTAAGTTAAATACTTGCATATGAGACTAATTTCAATCAGCATAATATGTTTTCGAACAATCATTTAAAATCACTCGTAAAACAAAAGTTGTGATCATAAAAGGATAGATATCATCACTTTCTTTTTGGAGAACAACATTGGTTTTTATTAATAGAATAAACACAAACATAAATTACAATCATGAGAGATAACAGTGGTGGGCATAAATTCTTCACTCTCTACCTTACCTACCCAAAATAACAGCAAACAAGAACCGATATCAGTAAGGGTTCAACTGTAACCTAAGCTAATCCAGAAATCTCGATCTATTCCTACAATCAACCTCAAGAAGAAACAACCCTTTCAAACACTACATGTCAAACGTACCAGCATACATAGACAACAAGAACTAACTGACATCAAAATAGTCCCTGAAAACGACATCATAATCATGGCTCCCCCAACAACACGACCTACACTACCCTACCAGAACCCCAAATTCTCACTCAATAGAGGAGGGACGACCAACACCAACTACCAAAAACCCTAAATCCTCACTCAAAAGAAAGACACGACCAACACCAACCTACCGAAACTCTAAACCCTCACCCAAAAGAGGAGGGACAACCAACACACTGCAAAAGACGACTAACTAACAAAAAATAAAAATTAAAGTAAAGGCCTAAGGCCCATCTCTAGAGCCCAATCCCAAAGTTTGGAGCATAAGAAGACTCGATCCGACATCCTCCAATCCAACCGTTGCTGCATCGCCGCACTTCGATCCTTAGTATCCACCGGCGACTAAGTTGATTGATCATGTTATCATCGTCGTGCGTAAATGAGCAGCCCACAACCCCAATATCTGAAACAGTGTCGAACCTAGAAAGCGTAGACTCCAACCTCTTTCCTGGTAACCAACGAATCGATCCAAACCCCATCATGCATGACCACCCTCTCTCAGTCGCTAATCCTGCTACACTCCAAACAAAGAGTTGATCTGAATCACAGCCACGTCATGGTTGCCCCACGAATCAAGAAACCAGATGTAGTCGTCAAAATTGAAAGATACAGAGCAAAACTTCTCTCTTCCTGTCCTCTGAGCCCGAACTACATCCATCAATCGATCAACAAATCCCGTCCGACCACACCCGCCAAGCGTCAGCGCGGCCAAAGACCGAAAACGGCGTCGCGATGCAGTCGGACGAGAAAGATAAATTTGTTTTGGCGGAAACCCGAGACTAAGGCTGAAGCAAGATGAGTTTAACCTTATCACAAAAAGAAATTCTCACTTTCACAGTTGAATGAGGGATGATCTTCTAGTTGTTAAAGTAACCCATTACCAAATGTGTTATTTGACATGTATGTCACAACTATGCGTTTGATATTTTTGGATAACAAATTTAAATGGATAGAACAAACGGTTGATAATGAGAAAAGTATCTTTAACTACACTTAAGTTGAAATCTCTAGATGGTTGGTTTAGACTATGATGTTTTGATAGAATAAAGTTGAATCTATCAAGGCATCAACTACCCTAATCTCATGATTGACATTCTAATCCAATTATTACCCTTCAAATTTTAAACTAATAATACACAAGACTTCTTCCTTTTGGCTGAATAATTAGGTTGAGACTTGAGAGTAAACAGTTAAAAGCGTTAGTAACTTTCTGCAAAAGTAAGTGAGAAAAAAGTTATCATGAGTTGGAAATCAATTATCCAACAACCCTACCAAACACATTAACAAGAAGGATATGAGGGTTGGGTATTTGCATTTACTACTATAACCAAGAACAGGGAGAAGAGCTACAAGTTGAAATGGATTTAGTTTGTGGTGAAGAAGCAAACGTCAGCAAGACAATTGTAAGTCCTCACTCCTCACTGCTCATACACAGTTTGAGTTCTCTTTGAAGTCGAAACTAGATGTCAAGCATTAAAAATGTTTACTTTTACTATCTTGCATAAAAATGTTTACTTTTACTATCTTGCATAAAAATGTTTACTTAATATCTTTGAAATTTCAACTAGGTCATAATCCTAGTTAAGTAGTTATATGAAATCATATTCAGAAGATATAAAGTTATATATCAGTTTTACACTTGTGTAAGTCGTATTAAAAGAAGTTAATTTTGTTATTGATGTTTATGCAAAGTTAGAACATAAATACTAAGTCTCTTTAAAGTGCGACTGATTTGGATCTGATCACGCAAGGTGGTGGTCTGATCACGCAAGGTGGTGGTAAGGTGGAATGTTGAAGTATAATGGGAGAATTATAAGGAATAATAGAACCAAAGAATTGAAATTGAAAGTGATTCCAACTTCAAAGTGTCGTGATTGAATGGAAATTGGACTTGTTATTGACGATTAGGGTCTTCCATTCAAAACGGGAACATAAAAAATTGCAAAGCTGATAGAGAGGAAAAACTATTCGTCTATACCATGCTTGTAGTGCTCCTTCTAGAACTCTTGCAATTCATTTTTTATGTCTCTGATTATAAGATCACATTCATGTATGAATCATTTGAGTTTTAGGTAGATCGGCATACCACTGTTTAGATATGTTAGAGTTTCACCAGCACATCCGCTTTTCGACTTTTAGGAGTTAGTATACAAAGTTGTTTCGTAGTCTCTTTTTAATTACATTCATATATTAGTTTAAGCTTCACTCTCATCGATTAACCAAAAAGACATAAAATGATGGGTATTCGATATTACATCTAATTTAACAGACTGATTTTAAATTACACTCATCTTTAAAATTGTTTTAAAATATACTCAAACGTATTAATTAAGTTTGTCTAAACAAAATAAACATATTATTTATGATAAATAATAATAAAAAAATTCTATAATTACATAAGTTGTCATTATCTCTAATCGTTAATTAAATTATATCACATGAATATATGAACCCTAACCCCTAAACTCTATACCCTAAACCTATACCTAGTGGCGTAGCCAAGAATTCTAGATGAGTGGGGCACATAAGTAATAATTAAAAAAAATATTAATAATATTTAAATTTAAATTTATATCTATTACAACGGTAATTGTCCTCGCCGATCTTTCATATTTTAAAATCGTTGCATAATAGTTTCATCTTTTATATTAGTAAAATGGATTTCTTAATATATGAAATCAAATAATCATTCATGAAATGGTTATCCATTCGACTCCGCAGCCGAGTCTTCACATTGTTCATAGCAGAAAATACCCCCCTCTCCACACTTCTTTTAAGGTATTTGTACATATTTGTAAAAAGAAAAATTTGATAAAGAATACAATTCTTCATTACAATCGACAGTATATATAGATATTTTTCTTAATATTTTTGTATTGGATTTGAAATTCTATTGCAAAGAGAAATAGTAAAAGTATGGATAAAACTTAAATTCAATAAATATAGGAATTCTATTATTAAAATGAATGGGGAAAAAGAATATTAAATTGTATTAATTAACTAAAAAAATCAAAGAAAAAACCAAAAACAAAAGATGAAATTGAAGACATTGAAGGATCCCACATTGACGCCACTAATGCACCATTAAAAAATAAAAATTAAATAAATGCAAGACATGAAGTGCAAATACACGTGATAGTAAATTATCTTTAGTTTGCAAGAAAAATCTGTCTATATATATAATAATAATAATAATAAATATATTTTATTTTGTGGGGCACTGGTCTATGTCAGCTTTTGTTCGAAAAAATCAGTGAGGCACAGCCCCCATGATGCTCTATTGTGTCTTCGCCTCTGCATATACCCTAACCCCTAACCTAAAACCATATATATACTCAAAACTCAATTCTTCTATTTGTAACCTAATTTAAAGGTAAAAATAGAATGTATGGTTGATACATACACCATAATCACAAATTAAAATGTATAAAACAAAATGCATGGTTGACTTAAAAATCTACTAAAAAAACAAAATTAAAATTGGAAGGGCAAAACCGTCAGAAGAAAAATAGTGACAAATTTCAGTTTTAAAAATAAAACCTATAAGATATGTTAAATTATTTAAATTTGATGTAAATTAAAATGAAATATGTGAATGAGTTTATCTTAAAAGATGCTTCATTTTTTAGGTTTTTTTTTTGACTTCGGCTAAAATGATTCAAGTTAATAACCTATTGGGCTAAAGTTGTCAAAACACAACGACGCATGTTTGAAGAAATCGTTCACATACAAACATCTTGAAGACAAAGACGCATAAGAATATGTATTTGAAAGTGAAATATATTAGAGTCAATCAGAACAATTCAAACTACTAGAACTACTCTATACTTGCACGACATTTAGTAGTTCATTACATTATTAGTGTTGCTAAATGTACCTAATAAATGTATAAGTAGACCCAACATTATTTTTAAGATGTTTTATCCCTGTTTTAGTATTAAGAAAATAAATTAAAAATAAGTAAATGGCATATTAAAACTGCCAGTTCGTTTCAAAAAAATAAAACTGCAATTCGTAAATGCCTTCACGAGGACTCATCCTCGACGAGCTATATGTTCACAATTGTGGTGTTTGATCAAGATATACTATATGTGATGAACAGAGCACAGTTATAAGAATATTTGATTATAAGGTTGATAGTTGAAAAGCCAAGGACAAATTCCGAGGAGAATTTCAGGTAGAGAGATGGATCGCCAATACCCAAATGTAAAATCCTATTCTTATAATTGTGGTGTAATTACAGAGAAAGAAGAATGATGAGTGGAGCACTGGGAATCTGGGAAGTATAGAATCGGGTCGCATGGTGGATTCACTGGATTGTGTTGGAGGTTTCTTAGATCTCTCTCTGACCTTGTTTCCTCGATCTTGTGAAAAGTCGACTTTCATATATTTTATATTTATACTTTTTTATTTCAGTTGAATGCATCTTATCTTGAAATTAATCACAAATCTGAACCAGAACAATAATGGTGGATAAATTGTTTGGCCTTCATCTTGGTATTCCTATTTAAAGTTCTGGGTTTCCTTGTTTAATTACAGTGATAATAGTTATATTTTTATATTTAATAAAAGGAGTAAAACGGTAAAAATTGTGACAAAAAATTGGGTACGGGGTCTATTTAGATGTTTTTGGCCCTACATTATTAGTCTCTCAAGCTTTCATTTTCATATATATATATATATATATATGCTTCATTATAATACAAGTAGGAATCTTAATTATATATATATATATGCTTCATTATAATACAAGTAGGAATCTTAATTATACAAGCATCATATAATTCATTCTCAAATAATAAACTGGTTGATCTCAACCTATTCAGTAATGAACATCACCAGTTTATAAATTCCTTGCCTAAATATAGAGGTTCTCGTCTTTATTTATTTGGAGGGCGTTTATAAGGAAACTCGATCATCTTTTTATAAATAAATTATGGTACAAAAAAAATCAAGTACAATAGTTATTTAAAAAAACAAAATATTTTATTAATAAATCACACCTCCTACATAAATCGGTGAGATGTAACCTCAAAACTATTAAACAGACATTAACCAACAAAATCACTATTCACCGACGTTACAATAATTAAAAATTCTGGTTGGGTTGAGCGGTAGCCATAGAGAAGCAAAGATAACCATAACCACTCGAATTAAGGCTGGCTGCATAAGCATTCCATAGGTAGGAAGCTCTCGGTATTTTATCCCTTCATCTAAAGGGTATCTGCTTAAGCTCACTCTCAAAGTCACCGGAACGCTTCTTTTCTTCTTGTTGAGATCTTCCTAGCTTGGAAAGAAGTTCGGAGTTTAGCAAGTGAAGTGAAGAATGGGAAGGTTCTTCTGCTGCGTTGAACCGGATGATTCATTGTTGCTGGGGCTGGTGCTGGCTATTGTGTTAGCAATGGCTTTCTTTGTCATATGTCAGCCTCCTCCTCAAAGGAGAGTTGCTGTTTACCATTGTTATTGAAATGTTTCCTTCTTCAGTATATGTTTCAGTTGGCTTACGTATTCTGCTAGTTCTATGTAGGTTTTTCTGGGTAGACAATGCCCTGTGTAGGCAGATACCCCGTTCGCTAGCTCCTTGCACATTTAATAATGCGTTTCATCATAATCAGTATTTTCATTTTGTGTCATATATATTTGCTATTTTAAGTCTCGCAGCTTTTTAGTCTCATTGTATTACGATTTATGAGTACCATTCTCTAGCTTGCTTGATAGAGTGACGCCGTATACTTTCCCTAAAAAAATGTAAGTTCTGTACTTTCGATCAGAGTAGAATGATGCTATGCATCTAAACGAGATTCGCGGCTGTGCTCGGATGATCGACTCTAACGATTTACCAGCAGACTATTGTCATCCATAACAAGCTTTTGCTATTGTACAACTACAATCATTCAATCAATTTTGCATAATCTACACAGAACACAATCTCGACAACTAAACAAAGTAATTACATACGAAAAAAACATGGGTGCGAAACCAATCATGTCAAGTTCTGTGTCTACTTTCGAGTGCGAAATGTGCTCATTATTTCACTCTAGAACAAATCATGATAAGATGAGGCCATCTCTATCTACGTTGCTTCCACATTCAGTAAAACAGCATTGCAGCTATTATACAAGCAGTGAAAATCCTCCACCCTGGTGGTGTTGAAGGCTTAACATCTTGAGCCACCTCTATTGTCGGCATTGCTACTCGGCACAAGGGGCACAAGTGACTGCTCCGACAATTTGACAATGTAATCTCCATGATAAAGATGCCGGCAGGGCAAGCGAGTAATCATCAGCTGCTGTTCAATACCTTCTTCTACACCCTCAAAGTGATCAAGGCGCTCTGTACAAACACAGATTTCTTCTCTAGCAGTATCTTCCAGACTATCAAGTGTCACTTACTCCAGGCATTCGAACTTAACGAAATGTGTTCTTATTACTTTTAGAATAACATCTGAATTCCGAAAGCAGAGGCGGCCCAGCGACGGCCCCCTTGACTGCCAGAAATATTTTATCAATAATAGTTTGATGCCTGACTTGCGGGATGTCCATGCTGGTAAGAATCTTAGCTAACATCTCTGTATGTTTTCGCCTCTTGATCCCCTCTTATACTTTTGAAGGCGAGGATGACCATCATGAGTTACAGCTCCTAAAGAGGAAGAAGATGATGCCTCCGGCTTTGGAGTCACAGTAGCAGACTAGCTGATATACAACAGGAACTGTTAGGTTTGAATGCTTCTTTCTTTTCTCATGTTTTTAGAGTCTAATCAGGTGGCTCATAAGCTAGCTAGGTTAGCTCTCCGTAGTGATGGTTCTGTTAGTTGGTTAGGTAATCCTCCTACAGATCTGCGGGGGCTCTAAACTCCTTGTAACCGTGTTCAGTTGTCACAATAAAATTTCTAACGTCCTTTCAAAAAAAGCTGGTGTCAATATAATTATGGAGCATTAGTACCTTGTAGTAGTTGCAAAGATGTCTACATGAATAGTGGAAAACAATGCTATAGATGTGAAGAACAATGACATACACCACATTTGGTGCACCACATCTAAAAGACATGTTCAAGAAATTGCATTAGTGATGGACCATCATATATATGATCTTCAGCAGAATAAACGGTATAATAGTCCAACACATCTGGAAGAAGCTGATAAGCAAAATAGATAATCAGCTTCTCTCGCTTTTAAAAAGGGAGCAATGAGAGGGAAGAAAGGAAAGAGAATAGAGAGCGAAGAAGAAAAAGCAAAATAGATAAAGAAAAGATATGAAGTGAAGAGATACCAAAGGAATATGCTTTCCACTTTAACCAATCATACCAAGAACTAAGGAGTAAAGAGCTAGCGATTGATAATTCAAACAAGCACATTTGCTTGCCCATGAAAACAATTGGATTCAGCACACCACCCTTGCAACAAAAGCAGCTTGTGGATAAGCAAATATTGCACGAATCAAGAGAACAAGAAAAGATGATACGAACTAAACCAGCAAATCCTTGTATCCAACTAGACCTTTTAGTCAGTATAATTCCCAGCCTCTTAAGGTGGGAAATGTAAATATATACTTCATTAAGATTAAATCTGCTGGTAGCTAGCGGTAATCATCTGTGAAAGCTTTTCCTTTTAGCTAACCGGAGCAAAGATTTTCAAGGGCCAAGTTCTCATCCCCACCAACAGTTTCCAGAGCACTCCTCGCCCGACATTCAGGGAAGCCCATCTCCACAAGCCTTTTTACCTGTAAAGAAAAACTAACTAGCTTACAGATCCCCCAATTTAAGGATAATTTATTTGTCGTGAGTTACTAAATTACTTTTCAAACAAATTTGCCAGACTGTTCCATTGGATGTGGAATGAGTAATATTCAGTTTTTCTATACAAAATCAAGTTGCAAAATATACATGTTCTTACCCAGGACACTAAAATCAAGCGTATCAAAGGGAATGTAAGACTGACCTTTTCATCAATACCAAGAGATGATGACTTAGCAAAGGATTCTGTCCAGTATCGAGCTGTGCCAACAAAGGTCTGATAGTCTCTCAGATACTGCATTATTAGTATGGAGGCAATATCAAAATGAGAATCTTTTGTGTAATTTTAAAAATGAAAGACTAATCAAGAGGCTTCATGTAGGCAAGATAGGAAACAATTTCTGGATCAATATGAAACTCTAAGGAGCAACAACACAGAACAGCACATAACATCAACTGAAGAACTCAATTTATGATACATTATGATAGAAGCAGAATATACCTGTTGTGCCACCACAGCATCTTGAGGATCATCGGGTTGAGGAGCAGAAAGTAATGCTTGTACAGAAAGAAGTGCTGTTTTCAATGTGAGAGCTGGGCTCCATTGGTCCTTCAAGATATCCAGACAAATCGCTCCACTTTGACTGCTGATATTAGGGTGCCTTCAACATGGAAATACACAAACATATAAAAACATTTATAATAACGATTCATATACCCTATAGTTAATGAGTATTCTTTGACAACTTTCCATCAAAAATGGTTTACTATTTCTTAGAAAATTACAATCAAATGTCAACTCAATATTGAACATCAAGCTAAAATCCTAACTATTGAAATCCTAAACCTGGAGTACCGAAGTTCCCAACTTGTAGTTCACATTGATCAAAGAACTACCAACAATCCATGGTACATGCAATAGGTGGTTACTTGACTTCAATGTCTGTGGACTACATACAATTTAGGAGAAAGAATACTAATTCCAATCAGAATGTGAATTTCACTTCCTACTTCATGATATTTTGGGGCAAGTTTCCAATTCTTATATGACAATATGCTAAAAAACATTATGTCTATGAACATCTCATATAATATCTCAGTGTGTGGTCCACAAATCATAATCCCAAAACAAATAAGCAGAACAGACATCAGTATAAGTTCAACCTACCAAACTTTGGTTGTGAACTGCATTTTGGGAGGCTCAAATGGATATGCATCTACAAGAAACAGCCACACAATCATGTTAGAAAAACAGCTAGCTTACTCCTCTTACATAATCAAAAACAATCACTACCCTAATATGGTGCTGCTTCTCCCCACTTCATCCAAACCAAACATCCTGACAGACACCAAATTAACCAACACTACAAAACCTATACAGACAGCAATCACAAAACAGAACTTGAAATCAGCAATTCAACACTTGCAATCTAACAACCTCATGAACTAAAAAGTAACACTCTTTCATGCTGCAAATGGCTTCAATTCAAAACCCCTCAAACCCCAACAACCTCTCACTACAATACAAATGCTCACTCTCACCCATGCCAGTATCAAAGTCTTCACCTTTTCTCAATAAACAAACAAACATGCCAAAACACCTAAATTTCACAGAAACAAACAGAGCACACTGCAAATTGAACAGAACCCAAACCTGGCAATGAGATATCGATCTGAAAAGTGCCACCTTCATAAGGAGTGCTCATTGGGCCGGGTATGGTACCAACTAAATGAGCAAGATTACCATCGCTTTTGGGGACGACTTTGATGCCAGAGCGCTCTATGTCTTTGCTGCATTCCTGAAGCTCCTTCTGAACCCTAGCAAAGTCCACCATCTTCAATTGAATTGCTTACAGAGAAACCCAAGAGTGAGAAAAGATGAAAAACCCAGTTGGGGGAGATGACACTATCGAACAAAGCTCCAACCTTTATGTCTCCCTCAATATTGAGATGCTTTACTTGCCCTTGTAAAGAGAGAGAAAGTGAATAGAGTGAAATAAGGGAAATAGATTTTTCTCTTTTTTGGAAATTTATGGACCTGTTTCAAAAAAAAATATTTGCAACAGAAATAGAAAACCATGCCTTCCACTTACCAAACGATACAAATGGCAATCTGGCAATCAGAGTTGTGCTGAATTTATTTGAGTACTTTGCTTGTATAGGCATTTGATCATTACGATTCATCCAACAAATCGACGTATTAGACAGTTTTTGAGAGAGCATATATGACTATGTATGGGTTTACTTTTATACATAACATACAGTCTTTATTTAGAGCGAATCTTTATTTTAAAATTAAAGTGTGAAAGTTCATTTTTAGCTCATTTTTCGGTTAAATTTTTCAATCATAGCTAGTCAGTATTTAGATATATATGTCATGATCATCTCTGTAAAGTTTCGTCTAATTTGGTGATCTATTAGGTACTGAATTAGATTAAAAAGTCAATAGAACAAAATTTGTTCAAGTAGACCGTTCATGTAAATAACGATTGTGGAAGTTCAAACGATCACCAAATTAGACGAATTTTTGCAGAGATGATCATAACATATATATTTCTAGATATTGACTGGCTATGATCGAAAAATTTGACCGAAAAATGAGCGAAATATGGACCTTCATACTTTAACTTCATATTAAATGTTCGCTCTGGATAAAGACTGTATACACACACACATATATATATATATATATTCTGAACGAGATTTAGTATATGTTAATGATTACATGACACTCTAAATAGAATCATCTTAATAATGAATTAGCTAAACAAAATTATCACAATGTTCTTTTTAAAATGTCACAATGTTCTTGCAACTCATAGATTTAGTGTTTTTTTAGCCGAGAATGTGCCTATAACAAAATTATCAAAATTTTCTTGTTAAGTACTTGCTTGAAGAGACTATCATCTACATCTTTCAGTTGGTTAGTGCACTTCAAAGTCTACGAAGTCTTTAGCTTTATCATCTTTTTTAATATTTGAATACAAAATAAAGGAGTAATGCATATAGCAATTTAAGAGATAAATTGCACTATCGGTACCTGTACTCTTGTGTCACTGTCAAATTAGAACATAAACTCATATAATGATCAAAATAGTGTCTAAACTCCTATTTTACTATCAACTGAGTACTTTTGTTGAAAATTTAAAACTAACTTGTTAAAATGCTAACAAGACAGAGTACTAGGAAGGGTAAAAATGTCTTCTTCTTTTTTGAAACTAAGGTTCATCAAGACAAGAAATGGTCTTCAACATGCTAATTTTTCATCTAACGACCTCCTGTTTATGTTGTTACTTATTCTGATGAAATCACTGCTGTCTTAATATGACAAAACTCTAGCCCAATTAAATGCAAATTCCAAATAAGTAAACCTAAATGAAAATGCAAGAATATTTTTTGTGACAGATTAAGGGGCACAAGATTGAATTTATTTATACCAACATAAATACAAATATAGGAAGCAAACTCCAAACTAAAATTAAACAAAGCTAAGACTAAGTGGATAACAATGGAAACTGATCATGATAACTTTACTTTTTTGTAAAGTAAAGTTGAATGTCATCACGTGTTGGCTGCAAAAAAAAGGAAACGTACAAAATTTTGATAAAAGAAAAGTTTTTTTTTCTAGATGCATCAGCTACCGTTCATTTTTCAGTATGTTTATGAAGTTGTGGTATTCTTCATCACTGGAGTCGTAATCAGCCAAAGAATCTTGGTCCTTGTGATCTTCTCCTTGTGTTGTTTCTTCTTTTTCTTCATTGTCTAAATCTGAATCGTAAGGAAAATGATAAGGGATCTTATACCCTTTATATTTCTTGACTTTTTCTAACCATGTAGTAGTAGCTAGAGTGCAGTCAGTCTCATTCCTCATAATGGTCGAGAAGAAATCACTATTTACTAGAGGAGGAGGAGGATCATAACATGTGACCATTATTTTTTCTTCTCTTGCCAAAAAGACTTAAATCATAATCCATTCAGACCATGTTTTTTATGCACATAATGGTCATAGCTTTCATCCAAGAAATCCTCTGATTTGGACTACAATTTCCTCCAACGCTGCCTAAATTCTTGATTGGACTCTGAATTAATTTAACATAATGATATGAAGAGATATAATTCACCTGCCCGTTTATCTTTATCCATTCTGGTGGAGTTGATATGAATTTTAATCTTATGATGCATCCATCTAGTCGTATATGTTCTTGACAATTTCAATTATTATCTCTAGAAAACCTTTTAAATCTTCATTAGTTTTTGTCCAAATATTATGAACAAAATTATTCTCCATGAGCCATAATTTTTGTTTCTGAGGATGTTATGTCTGACCATTAACCAGATATCGCCCATAATATGGACTTGGAACCACTGATAATGTTGGTGGAAGAACTTTTCATTCTCCAAGGTGATTTGGAAGCTATACCACTCAGTTTCCTTCAAAGCTGAAATAAGAATTTTAACACTTTCATGATTTTCCAGATAAGCCACCTTTACACTAGTTCCTTTTGTAGTTTCTTTCGCATTGACTCCATGCAATTATTCTGTTATGACTATAAGAGACTAAAGCAAATGAGATTCATTCTCTTCATAGAAGGCATACAGAATGTTGTCTATAACGATCTTTTGTCTGAAGGCAATACCCTTTATGTTCTGAAAACTGTTTTTTTAAAAATCTTTAGTGGTTGACCATGGATAGTCTTTCTATCGTCTTGTAGGACACATAGAACTCAACAATCTATATCATCTCTGGCTAAGAGCTTTATTTTCGTACATCTGCATTACAACACATTTATTCTCCAATTTAATTAAGCCTACAAGTGTGCAACATCAACCTTTTCCTCCCAGGCTACCAATAACACAGTAGCATCAAGCTTGTTTACACAAATGTCTGATTGCCGGATTATGGAATTCACAGACTGAGAGAGTGAGAAGATGTAGGAAGAAGGTTGAAACTACTACAATCGAAACTGTTACTATCAGATCCACCGAGGTTAGGAGGGCAACGGTGGGGACGAATAAGCTTGAGACAAAGCTTAAAGCAGCGCCCGACAAGGGCGGCGAGATAGGGGCGCAGGACGTGTCGAGATCGGGGGATGACAACGAGGTTTTATGGTTGAGCAAGAAGTCCTTCCTACAATCTAGATGCGTCATCAAGGCAGTAGCAACGTCCTCAAGTCAGTAGTAACTACGACGGCGTCCTCTAGGAAGTAGCAACTACGGTGGCGTCCTCGAGGCAGTAGCAGTGGCGTCGTCCTCCAACACTCATAAACAAGCTAATCTAACAGAGATGACGTCACCTTCTTTGTAGATCGGTGGAGAGAGAGGAAGTTTTAGATATGGAGTTTTTTTTTTCGATATAAAGAGAAAGAGAGAGAGAGAGAGAGTTTGAGAACCATATCTATGGGTACATGGTGGAGCTGTCAGTGAGTATTTTCGTCATTTTCAATGAAAGTGTGGATCAGATCTGGTATTTATTTGTTTTGGATCTGAGCTAATATCCTTATCTGTTTAAAAATTATTGAAAGTGAGTTTTTGTGTTTTTAAATGTTATCAGGTATCAACCTGTAGTTCTCTCTTTTTTGAGTTAACTAAGTTAACGTCAGTTAGTTGTGAAAATAATATATATAATATAAAAATCTATAAAGATCATATTAGTTGACATATGCCTATTTTTAGTCCATTAGATTATATTAATGAATGAGATTTTATGAAATTTACTTAAGTTTAGAGAGACTAACTTAAGATGAGCCGGATCCTAACAAAAATGTGAGTAACAAAACCACTAGAGCTATTTCTAAACAATATTCGATCGGAATGCCTCAAACTAATAAATGCGATGGACTCACATTATCAATATTAGGATCCATCCTCTATGAAAGCAAATGGAAGAAGTCTTAATTTTGAGAGCAATATATGAAGTCAAGACTTCATGTGCAAGTTTAATGAGGGAGCAAGAAATATTTCACGCTTGTATTTCGTACGGAGTAAGGGCAGATAAGGTAACAGAAAGCGAATGGTCAGGTGCAAGGAGGGGGTTAGGTTGCGACAGCAGTAAGGAACATTGAAGTTATTATAAGAGTAAGTGAGCCATAAATGTCTTCATTGAAGGAATGACGGTTTCAGCGTTAAGCAAGAGTAATGGCTACAACCATAATGCGAGGAGTAAGTACGTACGTTAATGCAACAATAAACATGACTTTTCAGTTGAATATTTTGCTCCTGTAAAAAGAGATAGAGAGGTTGAGGTAAGTTATCTGATTCCATTTAACGATGTTTGTCTCATTTGATAAATTCTAACTTGAGCGTCAGAGTGCTTTTTACAGATACCCTCACCCTGTCCGAGATTTCATGACTAATTCAAAACAACTCATGCTCTTGTTTACATTTGTTGGCAAGTCAATCTTCTAGACAAAACTTTTCTACTCCAACCTTTAATGATAGGTGGTAGGCAGATGGGGTGGGATCAGCACATTAGCACACACTCATATTCAACAACGGAGAGCCATTTTCTGCCCTCCAAAAAAAGAAGCAAAACTGTAAAAGTCCACACGAGGAATTTTGACAGACCAGAGGGAGCCCCTGGTTTTGGGTTTGCTCAGGTTTTACTTTCGTTTGGCAACAATGCAATGCCAACAAAATTATGACCAAAACAAAGAAAGGAAAACCGAAAACCGCAGCCAGCCAGCCAGAGCCAGTCAGAAAATTCAGGATAAACTACAAAGCGTAGAGCTATTCCTTATTAATTCATGACTCACAATTTTTATATATTTTTAAATTCGTTTTCTTTTTGTTTATTGATAACAATTGGGAGGCCATCACCAAATCTTCAATCACCACTATCCTAACCTCCAACGCATCGCAACACATCATCATCATCATCATCATCATCATCATCATCATCATCATCGTCTTCATTCTTTTACACACAAAAGGCAGAGCATGGAAACCATCAGAATTGCAAAGAGAATTCGAGTTAGAAGAAAGAAGAAGAGGCTTGTTGAATAACCCACAAGGAAAGAAAGCTTTTTTAGTTTTGTTGCAACCAAAGTTCCAAGCTTTGTTCATCTATAGGTGCGTTTCTATCATAAACAGATACCCTTTAGGTTTTTGGTATTGTTGTGTTTTACTTTTTTTTGCTATTGATCATGATCAAGTATTGCTCTTTTGTGGTTTGATGAGGAAAAGAAGTGAATTTTAATTCTGGGTCTTATGATTGTTCTTGTTTGGCTTTCTGGGTATTAGTGATTGAATTGGAAAGTTAGTTTGATCTGAAGTTTATGTTAAACAGCTGAAGAATCAACTGACAAAGTCTGTAAGATTTATGTACTTAAAAAGCAAATGTTTGTTGGGTTGTTGATAATCTGGACTAAGCTTCTCATCTTTTTGCAGTCGTTGTATGTTTGTTATTCGATCATGTCAAAGTGTTTCAGTACTTCTGATCAGATATTACAATGGCGATTTGTCATCTGCGCATTGGTTAAAAGTTTAATCTGTTCTGACTTCTAAGAGTATCTGTTATGGAGATTCTTCATTGGTATTGGATTCTATGATCGAAGCTGGCCGAGTTAAGTTTTTCTTAAATTGGGTCTTCTTGGAATCTCAGTCATTTGATTCACTTTTGTTTTTTTTGCCTTGCTCTTAGTCTCTATTTTAGCTCTAGATTTTGTTTTACATCAGTAGTAATGGTAAAGGTTAAGTTGAGTTGGATTTCAGTTGCTTAAACTTTTCCAAATGACAAAACCAAAGGGCGTAGTCCTGCATCTAGATTTTCAATCATCAGTTTCTGACTAAGCTTATATTTCCAGGACGGGGCATTGATATCTGAAACAACCATGAAAGAAATAGTCGAGATGCAGATATAGGTGGTAGGCATATGCAGCATAGTATATTACTATATTAGCTTTAGTGTAGATGTGTATTCAGCGTGCTACTTAGAACTGCTCCTCTCATATTTAAGAAGTTATGGATGGTTGAGCAACTTGAAACCATTTGGTCTCTTGGAAGATAGAAATGCGTCTTGATTCTCATACATGGATGCACTGAGAAGGGGGGAAAAGAAGCAAAGTTAACTAAGGACTTGATCTTGAATTTCTTTTGAAGATGGGCTTGCCTCAAGTGTCTTCTAGCAGTATTGCTGAGGAAGTGGCAGCATCGCTGTGCACTTTTATGCAACCTCCAATGAGAATTGCTGGGGTGAGTAGCTGTGATTTAAGTGGTTTGCATGGGGGAAACATGGGAAATCACACGCAGGATATCACATGCTCTTCTTCTGGAGAGCTCCAAAGGAAAACCATGACAGAGATTCCAAATAAACCAGATTTTTCGAATATGTGTATTGGTCTATCAAACTTGCATTCCTTGAAGATCAACACAATGGAACAAAATAACAGGTCAAGTCAGAAAGTAGGTCAGAATGTTCAGACATCTGTTCCCAGAATTGTTGGCTTTGAACCAAGAATCATTAATTCTCCTCTTGATTTGTTCAATGCAAACCAACATTCTTCTAGTGGGGTGTCTGTCACAGGCGACACAAATGAGGCCACGGGGTCAGTAGCCAGGAAACGGTTATCTTCTCCTTTGAATGAAATGCGTCTCCAAGATCAATTTCATGGCCATTCTCTAAACATTAGTGATGGGATTCATAAGAGCTTTGGATGCAAAGATGGCTCTAATATTCCCACGTTTCAAGAGCATAAAAAAGCTCACATTGGCAACTCCAATTGTTTTGGTTCTACTATCTGGTCTGCATCTTGTTCCCCACAGTGGAAGAATTCATTGGATGAGAAGTGTACTACAAACTCCTCCATTGTACTTGATGGTCCTTTGCTTGAAACCAAGGAGCTAAAATCACATAATCAGTTCATATCATCATCTGGACTTGATCAATCTCCAGAAACAATAAAGGTAAGGTCACAGTCTGGAGCAATAGCCATAAACACAAGAAAGGTGGCACTGCATCCACTTTCTTTATCTCCTCTTGGCCCAAAATTTCCTGAAAGAATGAAATTCGGAGAACTATGCAGGGATCATACACCAAAGGAAGATGATAACAATATGACTTTGAAGGACATGGACCATTCACTTGATAGAACTATCCCAGGCATTTCATCTTCTTGGAAAGAAGAGACTGTTAGGGCTCCAAGTAATTCATTGGAAGATGTTGATATTTTGCAGAAAAAGTTTGTCCTCTTTAGTCCTGAGAGTCCCAACAGGATGCAACAGCAATGGAGTCAGGAGTTGAAATCCAAGTCGGAAGCTGTTAAATTAGCTCGAAGCCTGATTGGACTGCCTGTCAGGAGGTCCTTAGTGGGTTCATTTGAGGAATCCCTCTTGACTGGCCGACTGGTATCAGCAAAGGTTAATCAGGTTAGCATTGACACTCCTGTAATGTGATATATGGTATGCTGCATCTACAACTTCACTGTCCATCCTCTGAGTCATTTTATCCGTTTCTCTCATTACATTGCCATAAATTCTTTGCAGAGGATTGATGGTTTTCTTGCTGTTCTGAATGTTACTGGGGGGAATTTCTCCCCAAAATCACAAAAACTTCCATTTGCCGTGACCAGTGTGGATGGAGAGAACTACTTGCTGTATTATTCATCAATAGATCTTGCTGGGAGAAGGACATCAGAAATCGATGGAGGACCCAAGATGAAAAGAAGCCTTAGCATGGATGATTCACGAGCAGACAGGAACCGTCTACGAATACCTATGAAAGGCTGCATACAACTGGTAATACATTGAAAGTAGAGAGAATTTCTGCTGTCATTTGTATTTATGAGATACAATAAAGTTGGTAAAAAATGTTTACTGTCAATCAAAGCTTTCTATGAGTTTTGAAATGGTAGATTATGCTATTTTCAATAGTTGTTTGTGTTGTTTGGAGTGTCTATGTCTCAAGTGGATAAGACTTAAACTTTGGAGAATTCTCAAGTTAGATTTTAGGAGAAAAGAGTAGCATTTTTTAAAGGCATTGAAGAGGGCAGGATTTCTTTCTTAATATATCACCAAAGGTGCAAGCGGTGATTCTGATTAGTAGTATTCAATTACTTTCATGTAGTGGTCCATGTCGACTGACATCTAATGGTCAGACCAAACGTTAATCGCCATTCGCTGATGAATTGAATTGGTATGGCAGGTTCTCAGCAATCCAGAGAAGACACCAATTCACACATTCATCTGTAACTACGATTTGAGTGACATGTCAGTCGGTAGCAAGGTAATCAGGAAGTACTAAAGTAGAAAGGAACACAAATATCTTTAAGGTTTTGCAAGTCTTGTGCATGATAATTGATGTTTGAAATCTCTTTGATCGCTGCCATCTTCACATGTCTTAAAGTTCAGTATATCTTGGTTGGATCTGCATTTTGATATTAAATTGGATTTTGTCGATATGATAATTTATTTGATGGGTCTTTAAGTGGTCCTTGCGTATCCTCTAAAAGTAATAGCATAGTAAGAGTAGGAACTCGGTTTTTGATACATATAATGAGGAAGATTATAAAATTTGTATGGTATCACAAATGCATGGAAACATACATCCGAAGCAAGCAAACTTCTGTATAAGCAAGAGAAGAAGAACCAGAAATTCAACTGAGTGGATTAAAATTTTAGGTAACAAAGGGTTAGAGAGGGTTCAAATTTAATTGCTAGGCATATTGAAGTCAGTTGGTCAACCTAAGCTCTTATCTAAATATAAAATCCTAACCTGAGTTAGTCTTATTTGTGATCTGCATGGATTTTACCTTAACTGTGCTTGGATATATGAACTGCGTTATATCCCTTCAACCTGCAACATCTGTAACCAATTGAACTGATTTATTTGCTTGTTCAGTGAAATTATTTCCATTTACTTGAGATTCTTATTATGTTCATTTTTTGCACATTATTCATATCAAATAGACATTTTTGCGCCAAAAGATCACTCTTGCCTCCTCTGAAGCAACCTTGAAGACTCAAAATGGAAGACATGTAGAGTCTGGTGAAGAAAATGATTCAAATCCATCTTCAATCCTAGACACTGCTAATTCTTTTCAGCTTAGTTGCAATGATGTGGATTTCAATGGGTTTAATGTTGCACATAGAGTAAGAACTGCAAAGCAGTGTGTAAAAGGATCAAGTACAGGGGGTTCTGATTACACCAAGGGCACAGTCAATCTTGGTGAGCTCAATTCTTGTGGATATGAAAAGACCGATGAGATGGACAACATGACAATGGATGCATACCATGTCAGTGAAAATAAGTCTCAGCATAGCCCTTTGAAGATTAGAAAGAATACTACTGGTGCTGGTGTTCTACGTTATGCTCTTCACCTTCGCTTCTTGTGCCCTTTTCCTAAGAAATCTTCAAGGTCGGTGCAGAGATGTAAAGCAGATCCCTCATCTGGAGAAGCAAGAAACAACTTGAACACTGAAGGGGAACGGCGCTTCTACTTGTATAATGATTTGAGGGTGGTTTTTCCTCAACGTCAGACAGATTCTGATGAGGGCAAGGTATATTATTTGCAACACATCACACAATATATGTATATATTTACAATTAATCAGTTTAGCTGTTTCCTTTTCGACCCAAAAAAAAAAGTTTAGTTGTTCCCTTGGTTTGTTTAATTTACAATTTATTGGTCATCAGGTCTTTGTTCTTCAGCCATTCAATTACTCACACCTTTGAATCTTGTTCACGTGTTGCAGTTACATGTGGAGTACCACTTTCCTTCAGACCCGAAATACTTTGATATCAGCAACTAGAAGGGGAACAGAACATTCTCTGCTTTGTAGATAATCTGTGTATCTGTAGTCTCAGTATGTACATATTTGTACATTCATATCACATCATCTTCTGGGCTAATTGTCCCATTAAGCTGTATATAATCATCGTCATCAATAATCAGTCAATTCAATAAATCTTCCTTTCACTCTTGTAGATATACGAGTACGAATCATTTCGATCACTTCTCTAACTTGAAAGTACTGCATGTTTGTTTTATATTTTGGCATAGGAGATTCTCTGGCAGAAGGTTTTTGATATTAGTTGAAGATATTAGATATACAGTTGTTTCGACTTTTTTGTTCTACATATATGGAACGATGTCAGGCCTTGGCTTTTTTCATTCATCTGTCCATAAACATTTCGTTTGGGACTTGAATTCCTTCTTTTCTGTTTCTCTTGTCATGTAAGATGATTCTGCATTTCTGCTCAACATGGTTATTTTTGTGTCAGCTAATTCAGCCTTAGCTGGTATTTGTGGTCACTAAGGGAAAGGGCCGGCACTTATTTTCCTGAAACGTAGTAAACTTATCTATGATTTTTTTTTGCATTTCCAATCTATGTCTAGTATGCAACAAAAGCCAACAATCACTTATGCTACATGGAAATAGGAAACAAATTAATCATGATCGTAATTGGAAGCTGTTACTTATCTGCATACCCTTATCTCTAATATTATTGCATCCTAACTTTGCTAGCAGGCAATATTCCCCTAGGCCGTTACTGCATTCATTACTTGTCCAACTCACTTATAAGAGATAGCAGCCCTTGTTGGAAATCAGTGAAGTTTTGGTAAATTGGAATTGGAATGTAGCATCAACACATAATCACACACTACAATGATCAATACAAATCTATTGTTCTTTGTCTTTACGACACTAAATGGCTCTCACTAGAGTTTTATAAGGAAAGGCTATCATATGTAAGAAAATTCACAATCTAAAACTAGCTATAACATACAAATCCATTCGTAATTCCCAAATAAACATGCAAGTGCACAACCAAGCACCATGTACGTGCCACTGTCTAGTGTATATATATATGTAGCAATACCACTGAAAAACGATAGAAGAAGAAAAAATCATGGATATATTGTATGAAAAACATGCATCCTCGCCTGAAATTGAACCAAAACGAAAAAAGGGAATTCTAGTTACCTTCAAATTTGCTGAATACACCTATAATTTTTGTATCATTCTATTTCTGGAATTACTCATTCTGAAACTTAATAGTCTTATGATGTCTCTCTCTCTCCCTCTTAAATTTATACATATTGTATATATCGATCTTGGGCACATCTCTTCCCACTTAACTACAAGCCAGAGAAGATTAATTCATCGTTCAACACAACCTTAAGTCTTCTTCAACACAAGCTTTGTGTAATCAGCAATTTATAGCTTCGTAATTAAACTTGTTCTCGATATATCAAATTGAACTATGATCCTAGGAGCTCAAATCAGCAATTTATAGCTCCGTAATTAAACTTGTTCTCGATATATCAAATTGAACTATGATCCTAGGAGCTCAATTATTGGCTGGGTTAGATAACACGTTTTTCCGTTGAAAAATAAGAGCACCTTAAGATAGTATGTGGTTCAACTTTAAAACCAATTGGTAATAGAGAGAGTAGCTCAAATCCTTATAAACTCATAGGCAAGGTCTCATATTCTCGATGTGGGATATATATCTCAACACGCGCCCCGCACGTGTGGTGAATCTTTAAGCCTAACACGTGGACAACAACTTGGGTGGTTGTGGAGTTCGTGTGACCTTTGGGCTTCACACGTGTACGTGAGTAACCCGCTCTGATATCATGATAAAATAGTCTGGGGTTCAACTCTAAAATCAATTGGTAATAGAGAGAGTAGCTCAAACCCTTATAATCCCACATGTAAAGTCTCATATTCCTGATGTGAGATATATATCTCAACAGCACCGAGTTTGATTCTATCTTCCATGAAAAGTTCAATGATTTTTGGCTTCTCTTAATACCAATATTGGGAATTTCCTCCAGTTTTCGTGGCTTAAAGAATGCAGCAACACAACTAGCCAGGAGATGGACAGATGGTGATTATGCATTTATGCTGATGGCTAAGTCTATCTTCTCGAGGTTAAGCAATAACACAATAATCAAATAAAAAAATGTTTGAATTCGTTAGTTGAGAATTGGGCAAAACAAAATCAGAAAAGGTTCAAAAATTATAAGAGATATATTTAGCAAATTTAGAATAGAGGTGTAATTAGAATCCCTAACGAAAAAAAGAAAAGAAAAAAAGAAAAAAAAAAGGTGAACTGTGAGTACCAATGTGATATGCTTACGCCATGTTTGTTTCTTCCAGATGTCCAATGCGTGTTCTTCTATCCTTGCTGTTCTTAGCAACTTCCTCAATCGAATAACATTATTGCTTATGCTACATTTCTATATACTAATTAAACTTTCCAGTATAAACTAAACGAGTTTTACGATTTAGTTACAGTTTGGAATCGAAATGAGCAGACGGTTTTTGATGATGTTAGTCAATGAAGTGTAAATTTCAGTATGATGTCTCTGTTCTAAAGCTTGTTAAAATTTTTGGGCAACAGCTCCTTTTGTTTTTGCTTAACTAGATATAATTTTGACAACTTAGAAATCACAGACATTCACTACCAAATTCCAGCAGCAAATGCTGGACATGAAAACATGCATTTTGGTTTGGTATTCAGCATATGAGATCGGATTGGTGTTCATCATTTTGATATTATATTCCTTTCAGTAACCTTACATTACTATCAATCTAAGGTAATAAAGGGGGAGTTGATTAACTTCCATTCTAAGGCTTTGAATATATATGGTAGAGCTAGCTAAGGTTCTTGCAGCTTTTGCGAAACCCCATTCCCCAAGCTTCCTTTATCTGATTGAAGCTTTGGAAAAGTGTCACTTTACACAAAAACTTCTAAACTTGCATGATTTCTACCAAGTTAAACAAAAAGGGTTTCGCATAGTATGGCCTCACAAATCTAGCTCACCTCTGAAATTTTCCCAAGCTTTTACTGAATGGATGCTGGACTAACTGATGATAGGTACCTGTTATATATGGGTGATTCAGACTTCCATAACTATATATGTGCATGGAGTAAATGCTATGATTGAAGAAAGTTAAACTTTTGTTCACTGATAACCTGCAATATGGAAGCCAATTCAATTTGAATTCATCTATTTAATTTGTATATAGTAAATAGTGACAACTATGTTGTTGATTAGGTCAACAGTAAATCACAAACAGCAGTATATAATATTACATGAACCAAACTAAGTGGTTTTTTTGGCAAAGAAACTAAGTGGTTTTTCTAGGTCAATGAAATTATGTGAATAAAGCCCCACAAGAATTTATGTAAAATTTAAAAGGATTGGCTGCATGCATAACCATTTTTGTTTCTTTCCTTAATTTGTTTTTTGTTTTATTTATTTATTGATGATTCAAAATTGTCTTGGTTGATATTTACTTCAGAATTGTTTTCATTATTGAATTTGACCAATATTGTGATTACTGTGCAGGTCACACTACAAGGAGAATGTGTTTAGCCGACGAAATAAAAAACAGGCCGACGAAATATTTTTTTCATCGGCTATAGTCTATGAAGTTTAGCCGATGACATTTTAAAAGTTTAGCCGACGAAATATATAATTTCGTCAGCTAAAGTGACTTATATTTGCAGATCTAGACAACAACTCATTTAGAAAAAAAAACGAGAGAAAAAGTTTGGGTGTTGTCGAAATCTGTCCAAAATTAGTTTGTGGAGCTATATATAGGTATGCATATGTGTATATATGTTGATTTTGAGTTGAATTAATAGATTTTGAGTGTGATTGAGTTGATCAATTTTGATTTGATAATATATATGAAGTTGTTAATTATAATATTGTGTTGATGCATGATATGAATTAAGTTGTTGATGATATGTTGATTATGATTTTGTGATGATCAATGTTGATATATAATATTGTTATATAATTATTAATTAGTATGTATATATATATATATATATATATATATATATATGTGTGTGTGTTAATTATTATTTTGTTATTAATTAATTGTTGTAGAATACTAAATGATTTGAGATTTTATTTATGGAATTAATTAGAGTTATACATATATATCTTGTTATATTTTCAGAATAAAGATAACAGTTGGATTTCACTTCCAAAATGGGACAAAAGATATAGTAAATGAGTTATTAGTTTTATTGAATATGCACTGGCTAATGCTAACAAAAATACAATTTTTTATTGTCCTTACATGAAATGTCAGTGTTGCAGCGATATGCATCAATTTGCGATTGACAAAGTATGGCAGCACCTGAAGAGTAACGAGTTTTGGAAGAAGTACACATGTTGGATATATCACGGTGAAACATCATCAGAGGGTCTGCATGATCATGAGCAATTTTCTGAGACGGACAGTACATCCAACGATCCAACAACGACCTTCATCAACGATATGTTTCCTTATGAGAGCGGTGTATGCTCTTAAGGATAGTATATGTCTGAGCCGGTGCAGCTCTTCCCTAGAGTTGTCAACACTGCTGGTATTGACAAGTGCAACAAACTACTTGTTTTCTAACAGACCCCTGTGTCGTATCCCGGGACTATTTTCGGCCCCGAAACACGACGGAAACCGCCGTAATCCCGGTCTAGAGAGAAATCAATACGTCATTTAACGTATTAATAAGCCTCCGGACCGAAATCACAAGGCTATGAATAAAATAATCAACACACGAATAACATGAATGTCAAATATGAAATGACAAATGTGCAGAATAACATACAAATATTTTACAAGCGGAAGGTAGCAAATGAAAATACCCAAGACAAATATAATACAAGAAAAAAAGTCTCGGAATAACAAGCTCGAATAATGTCTCAAAGTACGCAACAAATTATAAAGAAAACACCAAATACGGAAATCATAAGATATGGAGCCCACACCAAAACGGGTGTCCCCGGAAGTAGAAGTGCACGATGACCAACGTCGCTCCACAAGCTCCTAGTCTAGCTCCTTGAAAGATGGGTGCTGAAGACCTGAAAAGAAGTAAGGGTGAGCAACTCGTCCTCGCTAACCCAAATGGGGCCCAAAGCCAAAACCAAGTCAGGATTTAAAACCCATGAGAAAACATATAGCTTATATATGTAAATATAAGTATAGAAATACGTCCACGGCATTTAAAAACATATGCAATAGCCACGCACACAAAGCTCAAGTAAAACATGTTGACCACACATGAAAGAACTCTCAGGATCCACGTGGCCGAAATCCTGGGTTTGTCTTCACAGCAAACCGGGGCCAACTACCTATGCGTCTATAAACGAATAGTAGCGAGAGCGTCCATTTACAGCTAATGCCCAACTAATCTCTCGTAACAGCACACCGCACTTACGTCTCGCTTAACTCTGTGCGAGACGAGCGTAAGTGGGATAATTAAAATAAACAGGGCACTGCCCCTCCGGAGGTTCACGGTCATCGACACCGTGGGAAGAGTAGTCTAAATACTAGGTCTCGTCGCTCTCAGGCCAAGCACCGAAAATCAGGACAACGGTACTACTTTTTGATCCAAACACACACGCACACCAAATGCTATAAGAAGCGTGTGGTCATACTGTAAAATAATGCAACTATACTTTTATATATAAGTAAAGAAAAGCCACCAACCCAGGAGGGTTTCGGCTCACCCATTTGGCGTGCCTCCTACTACCTGATATGCTGATACAGCTGGCTGCGCTCCAACTCGCGGTCCTCCTGAAGCCAACGTTGATGTGCTCCTGAGTCTGTGGGTGAGGTAACAATGACATAGTTGGACATATGTAATTTGAGGATTTACATTCTACAATTACGACTTGATAAACATTTTTTGTTTATCTTTCCGACATTAGAGTGTAATTTATTTGACATTTCGATTCTCAAACCGGTGAGAATTCGAGATTATTTTTTATTCGGTACTTACATCGTTTCGTAGCGTTTTTAACTTAAAAACCTTTAAATCATTTAACCGTAGTGATTAAAAACGTAAAAGTAAGTGTTCTACGGTAAAAGTCAAAAGTCAACTTAGAACAGTAAAGTCAACTGTAAAAAGTCACCAATGAATAGTAATAAGTCAATGGTCAAAAGTACACTGGTGAATAGTAAAAGTCAACTGATGAAATAATAAAAGTCAACGTTCAAAAGTCAACTAGTGAATAATAAAAATCAACATTCAAAGTCAACCGGTAAATAGTAAAAGCCAACAGTAAAAAAGTAAAACAGTAAATGTAATTAGTAAAACAATAAATGTAATTAGTAAATATGTCAGGGGTAATTTGGTAACTTTACCCCGCGGTAAAAGCCATAATTTTTATCTCGTCGGTTCCCGACCGACTGTGTCACCGGAAAAGCTTCTTTTTCAGGCTAAATCGAGTCCCTATGCCTGTCTTTTCTCCTTCTACACAACCTAAGCTATCCAACAACACCAAAGGTCCAAAATCACAAGAAATGGTCAAGTTTTGTACCTCGAAGATTCTCCTCTGTTTTTTCCAGCAGACCTCCTCCGGCAGAGCTCCGTTGGCCTCCTGGGCAGCTCCTGGTGGTGCCTGGGAGCTTCCTTGCTCCTCAAATGGACTGGATCGACTCGAGCTCCTTTGCACAGTGCTTATTCCTCTTCTCCTTGCTGCTAGGCGGCGCTGGTAGCCTGGGCTAGGTCGCTGGGGCAATGCGAGGCCGATGGCGGTGGCGGTGAGGGTCGACGCGCGCTGATGAGGGAGCGGCCGAGCTGCTGTGTCGAGGAGAGAGAGAGCTGTCTCTCAAAAAGGAAGGGAACAGAAGAGGAAAGAGGGAAAAAAGAGAAAGAAGGAAAAAGAAAGGTGGAGGAGAAAGTGGAAAGGATAAGAGGATAAGGAGAGAGTGAGTTTTTAAAGAAAAACCGACTGCCACGATTCGACGATCGAATCAACGGCAACAATTCAACCACATTTTTAAAAATGATTTTCAAACCAAACTCATTTTCAAAAATTCATTTAAAAACAACCGAACGTCAAATTGAATCGTAAAAATTGTACGAAAAATACGTGAAGTGCCGGAAAATATTCCGTAAATAATTTCACGCATATGACAACGTGTGTCCTAACGTAAAAGCGTTAGACAAAATTTAGACGTACCGAAAAGTAACCGAAATTAAACCCTAAATGTGTCAAAAAATTAAATAAAAATAGTCGAGGTCTCACACCCTGTGTACCCCAGTTGTCAGAATACGGTTCTTGAAAGTGTGATTGACGTAATGAAGATTAAAGTTGAGATAAAATCGACCGTGAAGGCTGTTGATGATTATCTACAGTATAGTGCTTCGATCTGCCCCATGGTCATCGTCTTCCTACCACTCATCATAAAGTCTGATGTATCTTGAAAGATCTTAGTTTTTCCTACATCAAGATCCATGCATGCAGATATGACTGCGTTCTCTTCTTGGGTAAAGATCCAGAAGGGAATGACCTTAGTAGCCTTGACGCATGTTTGGTATGTCACACTGATAGGTATAAGCTGACTCCTGTAGGCAATAGAAAACATGTGAAGGTATTTCGGTATTTCCCGTTGAGGGATAGGCTGGAACGGTTGCACATGTCATTACACACGGCCAAAGCTATGAGATGACACGCTGATAGGGAATTGCATGGCGAAGATACCCTTATACACCCTGCTGATGGGGAGGTCGACTTGGAAGCATATACACATGGAGTTTCCTCATTTTGCACAAGATGTTCCAGATGCATGTCATGGTTGTTGGTACCATCAGTTATTTTTTTGTCCGTAGGATGTTGTCGGGCAACGTTGTTAGTGTCTCGATGTGTATTTGAGACTCTTAATTGAAGAGCTTAAGTTTTTTTAGAACGTTGGTCATCTCACTTATGACAAGTACATGCACAAGATGTTCCAGATGCATGTCATGATTGTTGGTACCATCAGTTATTTTTTGTCCGTAGGATGTTGTCGGGCAACGTTATTAGGAGATACAAGGCTTGTCAAGAGTGCCTTAGCGATGAGGGGAGCAGCAGTCATTGCAACAAGATATGCAAATTAGGTCACCGTACTCTCCTTCCATATGATCACGAATGATGACTCGATGACAATGTATTTGATGAGACCGTAGAAAACAGTGTGCCTCCCAGAAGATGAACGAGAAAAGAAATTTTAGCAGTGCTTAATGAGTACGATTTTGGGCAGGTCAGCAATCATCCCAATATTATGACAGCAATACCTGAAAGACCCGACATGTACAAATTCTGGACACATAAGAGCATATTTTAGGAACTCACATACTAGAGTAAGTTGTTGATCAGACACTACCTAGATGTGATGCACATAGAAAAGAATGTGTGCGACAGTGTGGTGGGCACAGTGCTGAACTTGGAGGGGAAGACGAAAGACGGTCCTAAGGCACTATTGATCTTAAAAAATGAATATACGAAGACATATGTGGTTGAAAGAAAAGAAGAAAAAATGCCTCAAACTCCTTACACCGTAAAGCCTGACCAGAAGAACGTAATTTTTAGGTGGATGAGTTGTGTGAAGTATCCTTCAGGCTATGCAGGAAAATTTTCAGCCGAAAACTTGTCGGCTAAAGTCTCAGCCGAAGACTCGTCGGCTAAAATCTCAATCGAAGACTCATCAGCTAAGATCTTAGCCGACGAATTTGGTTAACAGACCGATGAAAATATTTCGCCAGCCAAACTGTTGATCCGGGTAGTGCCACTCATTAGTCACTGCAAAGTGTAAACAGTCAAACTAGTAACTGAGTTCATCTGAAAGGAAGATAACGCCTAAACTATGCATGGTCAACCAAATAATATGCAAGTAAATTTTAAGGGGATTTTCATGGGAGTATCTTCAATATAACGTTAGGGGGTTTTCATGGGAGTATCTTCAATACACGACCGTGTATTTACAAGACACATATGAACAGTTGAGATTAAATGATATAATATTGATACATGGGTGGTCAAATATATGAATTGTTTGAATGTCTAAGATTGTGTCGTGTATATACACGTCGTGCATATAAGAATTTTTCGATTTTCATATACAGCCAATTTTGAAGAGTGGTTTTAAATAAAACCCAGCCTAATATTCATTCAGATATATATATCTAAAATGTATTAATTATAATACATATTATGTCCTATTTTTTTCTAAATTTTACACAATTGTCATCATTCAATTATAACATATAAATACCTAATTGATGTTGTTTTTAAAAAGTTGATTATGATTTTTTGTTCTGACACTAACATTTTTCAATTAATTTGCAAGAATTATGCAGTTTTCTTTATTTTTATCATTGTTTGATCTATACATAAAGTAATATATATATATAAGATATCTGATTATTAATGTAAAATGAAGAAATTCTAAACCTAAACCCTATACCCCTAAAATTGAGAAAAAAATACTAAATTAACTTTATACAGACTGAATGACAAATTAGAGAAACCGAAAAATGAAGAAAACTATTAATTATAGACATATTCTCTATATGGAAAGTTTGTTTATGTGGAGTGTGTGTAAAATGAAAAAAAATGTGTGGGTTTATTTTATAAGAGGTCTAGCAATTTATATTTTTCTCTAATTTTCTCTTAATTTTAATAGTTGAGTGATAATATTTTAAGTAAAACATTTCCTCTTCAACCGACACAATATCACTCTCAAACTCCAAAGATTTCCTCACTTTCTTCTATAAATGCTCTCTTTCAGTTATCACTTCTTTGCCTCTGCCTAACACCTTTCTCTCTAGCTGTTACTTCTTTTCCTGTTCCTCCTCTCTTTTCTCCGATTCTTCTTCTTCTTGAATCACCACCATCCAAGAATCTCACATGGCAACCATTGAAGCCAAGCTTCAGCCATCCCCTCCTGTGATGAAAAGCCAAAAGCTTTTTCTTGGTGCCCAAATTTGCTTGAGGACTTTTGCCTTGGCTACTACATTAGCTGCAACTTGGATCATAGTCACAAGCAAACAGTCCACTGAGATTGTTGGCATAACCTTTGATGCTAGATATAGCTACTCATCTGCCTTCAAGTAATTATACTTTCATTTTTTACAAAAGAGAAATTGAGAAAGATAGTGATCCCATGTTGTTTGGTTGACTAAATTTTTTATGTTTTCAGGTTCTTGGCTTTTGCAAATGCTGTTGTGAGTGCTTGTTGTTTGGTGTCCTTGCTCCTTGTTTTCCTACTCCATCTCCAAGGCTCAAATCCCAATCACTACTTCTTCATGTTCCTCCATGATTTGGTATGTATGCTATTGCTAAACTACTCTTTTGTTTGATTATATAAACCTCTTAGTACTACAGTTTGACATGACTGTCTTCTTGAAACAAATTTCTGCAGTTCATTATGTGCCTGGTGCTTGCTGGATGCGCGGCTGCAACTGCGATAGGGTCTGTGGGCCGGTATGGGAACAGCCACACCGGTTGGTCTCCGATTTGTGATCACTTTGGAAAGTTCTGTCACAGAGTGTCAATATCTGTTATTCTCTCCTACTTGTCTCTCATAATTTTGCTCATGATTACTGTTGGCTCAGCGATCAAATCTAGACAGATTCGGGTTTAGTTTAGAAGTTGTACTACTGGTTGTGATTCAGCTGCTGTTGTAGTTTCTTGTTGTTGAAGTTGCTTATTTTCTTTCAATGCTATGTTGTGTACTTGTGTTGTTGAAGAAGCATTATATGAAATGTCGGTCTTTGTTACTGCTGTTATGCAGCCATGCAGGGATGGAATAGTATTGATGTGTTTCAGAAATTTGTTTGCTAAGAAATTTCTACAAACTTTGGATGCATTTTTCACAACAATAGTAATGATAATAGTGATTAAGCCGAAACTGGATTAACGATAGATTAGCTCGCAGAGGCATGAAGAATGTTCACCACCTAATTACTTCGAAGAAATGACTACATTGATTGTTGGAGATTCTTTGTGTGACTTGAACGAGAAAATAGAAACTAGAGCAGACACTCTTTACAAACGTACTGAAGGGAAGGTTACGGTGATTTACAGAGATGGAGCTGCATTCGTCATAGCTGAGATCACGGCAAGCTCATCAGCTTCAGTGAAGCTTCCTGCCTCAGGAAAATATTGAGTGACCACATTCGAACCAGTTTTATGACTTCCACGGCCGGTTTTATGACTTCCACGGCTACTTCATATTGTCTTTGAATCTGATTCAAGCAGTAGAAGGGTTTCAAACCATTCTCTCTTTCACTTGAACTGGGATAAGTGTGGCCCTTGGATGATCATTGTACCGATATTGTCTCAACTTAACCACCTTTAAGGTGTTGGGTTTTAATCACAAAAGGTCTCGGTGCAATTAGATATGATCTATCCACTTATATGTTGTATTTTATTTATCCTTTTTCTGATGTGTAATCTTTCCTCTCCAACACTCCCTCACGTTCAACCTAATCTTTTTAGATCTGCACGTGTAATTCGTTCAGTCCAATTCTCACATCGGAAATCGGTACATTCATTCAGTCCAATTTCCATGGGTATGCGATCCAAGACCCACTGTAGGCACTTGGTATGGTATGGGTCAATCAGAATTTTTCCGACGGCAATTCGATTCGATGAACCCAAATTTGAGCTCATTATGATGGGAGAATTTCTCCTGTTACGCTGGGATTTCTATTGTTACACTGGGAGAACTAATTGAAGAGGGACCCGCTCTGATACCAACTTGAACTGAGACAAACGTGGTTCGTGGATCATCATTGTATCGGTACTGTTTCAACTTAACCACCTTTAAGGTATTAGGTTTTAATCACAAAAATGCCTCAGTGTAATTAGGTATGATCTACCCATTTATATGTTGTATTTTATTTATCTTTTTTCTAATGTGGAATCTTTATTCTCCAACGGTTTTCACTATCGAGTGCAGGAGATATCATAGTTCTCCTTTCGTCACAGTAAGCTCAAAGGCCTTGTCACTGTTATTCCAATCATATTTTCTCAAGTTCTCAGTAATGTACGCATGATCAAGGTGAGGCAAGTTCTTAATGGACAGGATTATCGCTCTCTATTCATGATAGCAGATTTGGGCCCAACTTAGTATAAGATTGAGGTTGGAGATCCTAAAATTTCAGTACTTGCATATGAAATCCAACCATCTATAGTTATGAGATGGTTGCCCCTTCCTCCTATTGAGGCAACCTTCACTGACGCACTCTTCTATCGCATATAATACCATTGCTACCGATCCAAATTGTAAGGTAAGGCTACCGAGGCCGAGAGCTGTCTCAGTAGTCCGAGATGTTCTATCGAGACTCAGCTGAAAAACAAAAGGATTGTAAGGTAAGGCTACCGAGGCCGAGAGCTGTCTCAGTAATCCGAGATGCTCTATTGAGACTCGGCAGAATAGCAAAAAGGTTGCGATTTGTGAAAGCAAATTGTTTCAGAACAGACACCATATGTTCCGACTCTAAAGTTCAAATAGAACATACAAGTGTGCACGTACTTTCTTTTTGACAAAGTGAGGACAAGCTCAATATTTTCTGTTCTCCGAAGATTCCATCAGAGGAAGAAAGGGATTCTGAAATGGACTACAAAACCTGAGGCTGATCAAACCCACAGCTGTATAAGTTCATATCCAACTAGGGAATAATGCAGCAACGTAGACTTTCTATTCCCTCGTTTTCCTGGTAGGAGTTCATTCTGACTAATTATATAATAACCGAACCTCCAAACCACAACTGCAAATTGTTTAAACCAGGCAATGTTTAGGTGATTGCCAACACAAGCAAGAAAAATAGAGTGATTGTGTAAAACTGGGCACCCCCATTAGGACAAACGCACATGATCACATGGTTCATAACCCACAACTCTTCCATGGCCATCTATCATCTACTAAATTGGCTGAAAATGTTCCGGCAACATATCATCTATCATACTACCAAATTGGCTGAAAATGTCATGGTAACAACATCGACACAACCTATGGGGAATACCATGAACAACACTCATTTATGAACTTAAACTTGGCACTCGAGAGCTAAAGATAAAGAAATAAGATGATGTTGGCCGGTGGTGCAAACCAATGTATGAGAAGCTGGCATTACCAGAGAGGAACATATTACACACAAGTGCAAATGATCACATGCTTCTGGCCCACCCTTGTTCTGTATTATTGAGAACCTCCAAGTCCTGACTACCAAATAATAGAATCTCATGTTTTTGTTCTTGATCATAACTCAGAAATTGGACACAATAGGTATTCATATACTGGATAAGCAAAACTCATACAAAGATAAAGGTTTGATCAACAATGGAGAACTAACGATTACAGTGGAAGTCTGCAAAGATATGAAAAAGGAACACCTAACTCAAATTCCAAATGTGTACAGGAGCAGTATGAACCCACAAATTAGGCAGCAATATCAATTATTGACTTTTGGTTCAGAAAATTATAAACAAGGGAGAAAATCAAAAACCAAAATCAACAGTAATCACAACTATTGTACAGACAGATCAATGAATCATCTTCATGTGTACCTATACTTGGTATGTGTCCCTCGGACATTGTCTTCGATTGTTAAGATCTGGCAAAAACACCCCAAATTTTACAACGACAAAGGCTTTCCAAGTGCTTCTGAGACCCCTCTACTTCCAAATCAAGAAGTTTCTGCAAACACGCACCGGCAGCCACCATTTGCTTCTTGCTCTTCTTCGAATGCACGAGTGCCGCCAACACAGCAACAGGGTACTTTTTATCCAACTTGTTCAAAGAAGGATTCAAGAGCTGAACTGTACTCAAAATCGCACCTTCAGTTTTCCTAAAAATCTTCCTATTGTCAGCACAAAGCAACAATGCCGACAATGCCTTGGCAGCGGCTTCTTTCTCTTCCACAGCTTTGCCTTCCAACATCTTCACCAAAGGCAGAATGCAGCCACATTCCCCATCTCCTTCCTAGTTCTCGAGGAATACCCCAGCTCGTAAACTGCCTTAGCAGCCTGAATCCTCACCCCCAACACACCATAATTCATCAACTCAACAATCTTAGTAACAAACCCCTCCACAATAATAGCTTCCGCAATACTCTTCAAGCATGCAATCCCATCCTCCCTAGCTACCAAAAGCTCGTCGCTTTCGCTATCAGATAGCGGATGACACAAACATCCAAATGCATTCTCCTGAGCTAAAGCCGTCCCTGAACTCGCCAGCCTCAAAAGAACACCAACTCCATTGTCCTCTATAAATTTCTCCTTACTCTCAGCAAAAGCAGCCAAATTCCTCAACAATCCGGCCGCCGAGGCTTGCGGGCCCGCCGTGCCGTCCTGTCAGATATCCAGCAGCTTCGAAACGCTGGAGCCAGTCGCTCTTGCATTGTCCTTCGAGAAGCTCAAAGCTTGAAGAGCCACGCAGGCCGCGACGGCACTCCCGGAGTCCAGAACCCTCACCAAGTGATTCAGCAGCCCCTCGGCGGCCACAACATTCCTACTGCTCTCCACCATCGAAACCGCCGCCACGGCGTTCTCCTTCATCTCTAAATTACTCGAATCAAGAAGCTTCACCAGCACCGGAACGATCCCCTGCGCGACGGCGATCATGACATTCTTGTCGTCCTCCTGTAGCAACGCCAGCAGCGCCTCTATGGCGGACGCACGTGACTCGGCGCCGCCGATTTGGAAGCGCGTGATGAGGTTCCTGCACTCGGCGCGTACGGTCTCGCGCTTCGACGAGGAGCTGAAGCCGGCGGTGTCGTGGAGGACGCCGCTCTTGAAGAGAATCTCGCCTTTGCGGAGGTGGAGATCGATGTTAGCGACTTTGAGAGGCCTAATTTAAGGTTCTGTTGAATAATTTTGATTTATTATTAATTATAAACTAAACATGTTTTGTGGGTATGAGGCCTAACTTTGAGAGTTCGATTCAGGTCTGAAAATCTTAAGTCGGGCCTGCTTAAATTTTATAAGATTACTACAATATGTTTCCATATAATTATCTCCTCCCTCCCCCGTCATAAAATTTTTATTCCTCCATTTTTAACTTCAAGGTGTAACGTTTACCGTCTACTTAACCATTCGTGCATAGCACGTGGAGAGAAAGCACACGCGTTGAGGAATCGAAAAACGAGTCGGACGACGTGGACCGAAGCGACTGAGTCATACACAACCACAATAGCAACAACAGCCTGTGTGGGACTCAAGGTCTTAAATATCTAAAATATCCTCGATATTTCTTTGAAATTTCTATTTTTTACAAGCATTGATATTAATTTTCATATCGTTTCGATATTTTATATTTAGCCTATTTTTAGTAAAATATATAATTTTTATACAAATTTTGGGAAAATTTGCATCGATATTCGATAATTTCTCGATATATCCATCGAGATATTTATTTTCCAGACTATCAAATTTTCCATGATTATCGAAATTTTAATCCTTGGTGGGACTTAAAAAGGCCGACAGCGAAAATTCCGCTTGCTCTTCCTTTCTCACAGCCCACATCTCTCGCCGTTATCGTCACGGCTGCGTCTCAGTCGTCCGATCTCTCAGGCTTGCTCTGACCTTAAGTATGTGATTTTTTGATGGGGTGTGTACTGTGTTTTTGGAGCGTAAAAGTACCGCGTCTTTTTTTTCCTCACTTATTACGCCATAAATGTCTTTATATCGTTTTTATTTCCCTTCTCTTTATATATTGGACCATTTATTTTCTTGTACTTTCTTTCTAGAGGGACAATTGGTTGTCTTTTTAAGGGTAAACTACAAAAAAAATACTTGAACTTTCAGACTCATTTCAAATAAATACCTCATCTTCAAATTCTTTCAACTAAATACACGAGCTTTACAAAATCCTACAAAATCTTAATTCCGTTATACATTCTGTTAGAGGAACCGTTAACATGTCTACGTGGCATGTGTGACGTGTCAATTTCTATTGACTGGACCTGCCAACAAGGGTATTTTAGACAACACAAAAATATATTCCTGCTCACTATCTCTCTTTAACCCTAAACTGTCGGTCCTCTCCATAGAGTTTGCACCTTTTCATTCCTTAAGTAAATTGAGTATGACACTTTTCTCTAACATCACAATATTTATTTGCCTCATTGGTAACTACTAAGGTCAAAATTGTTTCTAACTGGGAAAAAAATTGCTGAAGGTCAGAATCTTGGTTTAATAAAATTACAATGCGGACTCAAAATCATAATCTGCTTAATCATAAAAGAACTTCATTGCATGCAAGGAAGTCTTGTAAGTAGCCAACTTGTTTTGACAACATTAAAAAAATGCTCCAGAGCTTGTTCTCTAATACATCAAAGTCTGGTAATTTAAAAGCATAATAATTGAAAAAAGTTCAAAACCAAAATAACGAAAACCAAATGCAAAGACAAATCAGATTATCAAATGATGCCAAGGTGGTTCATCGTGACCTCAAAGTCTTGAGATTACATTCGTATCAAGGTAATATAGGTTCATCATTATGCCTTCTTTTTCGGTCGTCTTCCTCTTTTTCTAGCATTAGATGCATAAGCCGAGGTCGTCGATGTTTGACTTGCCGGCCTGTTCATTAATATTAATCAGTTTAGTGAAATACATAACTAGTCAAATATTTTAGCAATTACTATATGAAAGGAACTAATACCTGAGTAGAGGGTGTTGATGAGTTTCTATCAACATTACGTTGCGGAGGTGCATAAGTTGTGGATGGTGTTGGTGGAGCTGTTCTTGTAGAAGTTGAAGAAAATGATACATGTAACACCTCGTCCTGAAATTTACTTTTTTATCTGGATTAAACGGGTTACAGAGGGTTGTAACCGCGCTGTTAATTTTTCCTAAATTAATATTCGAGTTTAATATCGAGATATTCTCGATCCTGGGGAAAATGGAATTAATGTCCCGAGGGGTAGATTATGCTAATACCAGTCCTCCAGCATGTCCGGAAGATTTTTCGGAACTACGAGCTGTTAGTTATGAATTTATCCAATTTACAGAAGTAATAAATGTTGGATAAATTCATAACTAACAGCTCGGGAAAGTTGTAGAGGACGTTATTACGAACCCGTGGGTATGTCCTATGACTTAATCGGAGTTCGCATGCGAAAGTTATTCGAGAAAATGTATAGTTACTATGCGATAAATAGTAAATGGTAAAATACATATTTACCGCTCAGGGTAACTTTTGATATTCAATCTGGATCGTTAGATCTATGGGGGATTAGATCAGGGCCGTCCACTCACCTATTTAAGGAGGAGGAGAGTTGACCGAGGTCAGACTCGTCCTCGACCCCAAGTTCAAGCTTTCCTCAAGCTCGCTGTAACTCTGGCGAAAACTCCGCCATCCGGCCACCATTGGACGGCGCACCACCATCAGTATCTTCCCCATCTTCTCCTGCCCCTACCCATGTCCTCAAATCACGCCGAAGTCCGTCGAGGAGGGAGATCCAGGGTCACTGTGTGCGGCGGTCAACGGCCAAACTCCGACGATTCAAGCGGCGGTAGGGCGAGTGTAGGGTATATTCTTTCTTTCCTCTTCTTCTTCCTATTTCTTTCCTCTGATCATCAATTTGAGCCCTGATCAAGTTCCTCTATTTTTCACTGTGTTTTCCGGTTTTCTGGGTTCTCGGGTTCTCAACCAAGCGAGGAGTTTTTAGCTTGCTGGGGGGCTTCTCGAGCCTAGGCATGGGTGACAGCGTCTGCTGGGAGGGCAGGCACAACATGGGGAGGCAGGAGTGGTGGTTGTAGGGGTTCCTCTCGGCAGAGGTAGGAGGAGAAGGTGAGAGACTGGTTTTTCTAGGTTTTAGTTCAAACTGTTGCTGTTGTTGTGGTCTAGTGGTGTTGTTGACCGGTTAGGATAGGTAGGTGGCCGGAAAATGGGGTAAAAACTTGTCGGTAGGCCTACCGGAACAGTTTGGGTAAAAAGGGGTAATTCTCAGATTTTTACCGCGGTTGATCTGGATTTTTATTGTTTTACCGTGGTATGAAATGTCAGAACTATCCCTGACAGTTTGAGGTAATTACAAGGGTGCCATCATGGCTGAAATTAACTAAAATACCCTTAGTAGTTTTAGGTAAGCGCAAGACTCTACTGAGTTGAAAAATTACTAAAATAGCCCTAATAGATTTGTATATTTACTAGAACTGTCATTAAGGTTTAAATTTCTAAATACCCCTGATACTCAGATTAATTACAACTGCCATCAATTGTATACGAACAATCCAAACAACCGAGAAAACCCAAATGCTTTTTTTAATGAAAATAATGCATCTGTATTTTTTTTGGAAAACAAAGCATGGCATAGAGAGATGGAGACCTCGTCGGAGTTGCATGCCCAATGATCTAACACTGCCGCCCATTGGCGTCGGCAGACACCACCTCGCCTTTGAGGCACCTTGTTCTTCCTGATCGACTCGATCGTCGCCTTTCTCGTCATGTCGCCGGTGACATCGTACTTCAAAAAGGAGGCCGTTGCGTGCATCTCGTTCATCACCAAATCCTTACAGATGTAGACCCAGAAGAACAGAACAGAGAGGAAGAGAAAATTAGGAAAGGGATGAGTGAAGGGTACGGAATTGGATGGATCCAAGAAAAGGTGTGCAAATTTATTTGCTAGAATAACACAGAACGGAGAGGAAGAGAAAATGAGGAAGGGGATGAGTGAAGGGTAAGGGATTGGGTGGATCCAAGAACAGGTGTGCAAATTTATTTCATCCATCAGATCTCTCTCATTTAAATCCAACGGCTATAGATGAAGTGTCCTTTTTTGTCCATCAAAAACAGTCGCGCAGGTGAGCCGGTCTGCCATTATATATATTAAAGTTCTTTTGTTTTACACTAACTAAACTTCGGTGTGGTTATATCAAATTCAATAAGAAATTGAGAATTAATCATGGTTACATCAAATCTCACATTCATCATGACAAGTAATTTAAAACTGATTGATCACCATCAAACCTTTACAGCCTATAGAATCCTTCATTCGTCAAAATCTACAACTTAGTAAGTTAGTCTGCATTTCATTGGGTCTAAGAAATTATTATATGATTTAGATGCCTAGATGGTGAGCCAAATTAATCGTATATTTCTGGGTGGTCAATTTTGTAGATGTCTGAGATTGATAGTCAACCTTACACCTTTGTCAATGGCCAAAATAAATAAATTAGATCCTTGAAGGTTTGTGTTGTAATCCTTGAAGCTTTTGTGTCTCCGTGTATCAGTTACGGTTTGAGTAAAGTTTTGTTACAGTTGTCAAAAAAAATATGCAAGTGATGGATGCAACATATTGAAGTCAACGATTGCATGGATGTATACATATACCATGCAATAATTCATGCAGAGTTGATCTTTTCATCGTAATTAGCATGCACGTAACTTAACAATTCATGCAGAGTCGCCGTTGAGGCGTCAATGGCTTCTTCACTAAAGGAAGGCCTAGCTAGCTCAGGTATAAACTTAGAGGGAAGGATGATCGACATATGGAAATGGTAGGCCTGGCTTAGGTATATATTGAAAAGGCCTTACAGACAAATGGGCAGGACAAATCCTATGGATCACAAGTCCTACTTGTCCATTACGAGCGAACTCGTCATTGCTTCAAATGGCACTGCGACCTGTGAGGTTGGTTATTGAGACAATTGATGCAAGTTGAAGTCACCAATTCAATTTCGGAAGAAATACATATTAGTATATGATCAAATTCAAAAACATAAAAAATTCACTTATAATAATTTCTATACAAATTAAGACTTAAGTTCAGGCCCAAAACTTATGATATCAGACCCGACCAATAACAGACCTAATATCATCATCTTTTTCATCTTCTTTTATTCTTCTTATTCTGCTCTCTCTATGGATTAGATTGAAATCATCGAATTGGGAGTGATGATGAGTGTTGCTACTATACATTCAGCAGTAGCAGATATGCAGCAGGTTTCAACAGTAGCAGATCTGCATAAGGTTTCAACAGTAACAGATTTGCAATAGGTTTCAGCAGTAGCAAATCTGCAACAGATATTTAGTCAAATAAGTCAACAGTAACAGTTTGGATGCCAACGGTAGCACATACAGTAGTAGCTTTGGAGGGGACAGTAATAAGCAGTAACAGTTTTGGAGTGGAGAGTAATATATAATAGCAGGTTCGATGTGGAGAGTAGTATACAATAATAGCTTAGGAGTGGAGAGTAATAAACAGTAGCATTTTTGTTTGGTTTTGGGAATTGCCAGAAAAATATTGTAATTTTATCAGCAGTAGCATATTTCTGGTCAACACTAGCATTATGTTTGTTTTTAGAGAATTCCCAGAAATTCAGGTCAGTAGCAGAAGATTTCCAATCACGATAGTAGCAACTATGTTTGCCAGAAATTCGGGTTAGTAGCAGGGTGGTGCTACTGTGTTACTCGGCCGTAGCACACATTTATGGTCGACTGTAGCAGTTGATATACAATGGAGGGTATTCTTATAAAATTATAGTGACATATGACATGTGGATATTAGTTTGTCCTAATTTGTTAATATATGTTCTTAAAAGTGTAAGATAATGTGTAAATTATGTATTTGTAAACTGAAATTTGATCAATAACTACAATGTAATTTGCTATTCAATTTCATCATGATTCGGGCCCTTGGATAGTTTTAGCTAGGAACTTTCGGTTAACGTAGTATATGTATACATACTACGTGTCTACATATACATGTATGTCTATGTGTCTACGTATATTCGAGCCCTTGAAAGTATTATCATGTATGTCATAAGGAGCAAGTATTATCATGTATTCCTACGTAAACATAGGAATACATACATGTATTCCTAGTGATCGATCATAGGGAATGATATGTGGTAACGAGTTTTCATTTTTAGATTAAGAAAACAGGTTAAGAATGTTAAATCACAAGTGAATCTGCATATATAAGTTATATGGAATCAAGATATAACAGATTAAAAGGAAGCAGAAGTGATTATGTTATCTCAAACCAAAAAAATACATAAGGGACCTGCCATTAATTAAGAATCTCTGGCAAACCGATCAAGTCGATCGACACATACAGAATTTGACAAGTCCATGTGCTCGATCAAGTAGAATTATTGGAATGGAGGAGGTCGACCTTGGAAAAAGAAATAAAGCTGCTGATGATGAATTATGCAAGTGAAGCTAGCAATGACCCTTGTTGTCGGAGAGAAACGTATCACTTTTACAAGTGAGAATTCAGCTCGATCTGATAAGGATGCTGGAACATTGGCTATGTGCTTCTTCTCCTTTTTCTGAGTCAAAACGGAACAAATTAATCCAAATGTCAAGTGATTAGCCGTGAAGGTTGAGACGTACGTTGAGTCATTGTTTTGATCAAAAGTGGGAATAGTATGACATGTTGGCATGGTTGATCGACTTGAACAAGCTGTGAGCATTGGAATATATTCATTCATCTCATCAGAAAGCTGGTGACTATTATCAAGCAAGGTCAATCTATCGGCATATGTCACCTCATATGTAGTGAAACCATGCATAAATATGATCTCTATTTCAAGATGATGGAGGATATTTCCACCCTGTAATAAAGGTGGAAGTAGTTTCATTTTCATAACCTTTTCGTTTTAGCGAGAATGTCAACTAGCTAGGAAAATAGAAGCTGGTCTGGGTTAGATCGATAACTATACATTTGGGCAAACAGTATTCGTGTGTGTGTAAACATTTATATACTTATATTGATGTATGCACGTTAGTACGTATATAAAGATGAACATATATATATCATTTATGCATGATACGTACGAAGTAGCTTAACAAAGATATGCTATGTATCTGCAGTAGCAGCATCTGTAATCAATCTATATGCTGCTTGCTTGCTTGCTTGCTTGCTTTGGTAAGTGAGAGCTAGCTAGCTGCTAGCTTTTGCATCTCTTTTGACCCGATCGAAATGTATATATATATATCCACGCACAAGATGACGCACCATTCCAAGTCTTCATGGATTAAAAAAACCGAATCCCCTAATTGTTGAAAGGAATATATTCCAGATGATGTTATGCATGGGGAACTTGCTACTAAACATTATGCAGCATATATGCATGTCATCATTGATATCTGAAAAATCTAGCTCTAAATCAACACAGTACTCACTTTTCAATGCTATATATATAGAGAGAGGTAAATGGTTAGATGGAGCATAAGCAACTGATCGATCTAGAGGAAGAGAGGTCTAGTATGAAGGTAAAGAGAGCCAAGTTTGGTAGCCAAGGATGACTTGCCTAAAACTAAATCATCCATATCTTGGTTTCTGGTTAGCTACAGCTAGCTAGCTAGGGTTCCAAGTTTGTTTGGAGAGCTCTCTTAGGCAGGTTGTCCTTCGCTAGTCTGACTGGCTCATATCTTTCATGTCAGACCTTCATCTCTTCCATGTCTCTAATCTAATGATAGCCTAGCCTGCGGATGCAATTTTTCCCTTGGTAATTTGTGGCTTGATCTTCTTCGTAATAGACTATAAGTTGTCTTTTCTCTGTAGGTTATTGTTATCGTGCTGAATGGTGTGATAGCAGTCGTATATGAACCTAAGAAGTTGATTTGACGGTTCTAGATTTGAAGATGTAGACATTCAACATCCAAAGACTTGAGCTTGTAAAGTTGTATCATCTGTTTGTCTTAGACTCATTCATCCCAGAACTTCAAGCTTCAGGAGGTTGTAACACATTTCAAGTACACTAGATTTTGAAAGCAACATCGATGTAGACCACCACCTCTGTTTCAATGAATCATTTCTGGCATTATGGTCATCCTTGGTAAGAGAATAATGGCGCTTCTTCAGGTCAGAGCTAAAGAAGGCAGGCTCTCAGGCCTCAGCTTATGGTAGGCAGTGTGATTCCCCTAGTGGCTGAGCTCACGGACTAATGAGCACCAAAAAATTATATACAAACCGGATCCTTGTTTTTACCTCTTTTTTTGGTTATCAAAAAAACACTAAATAAGTTGAAAATTAGCCTGTGAACAAAACAAATTGAAAATGGATTGACAGAAGTACAGGTCTGACGCGTTACATAATGTGGGTGCAATGTTACCAAGTAAACCCAACAGTGGCTCCATTTGTATTGTATAGTGACAGAATAGCGCTACTTTGTGACTAGGAGTCGACAGACTAAGCACCTACTGGATTGCCTTGGTAGTTGTATCGTTTTGTAGAAATCGCTCCATTTGACATTATGTCATGCCCTGTGTGGCCGTGTAACAGCTCTTCTTTGTATTGTTCATACAATCATACTCATAACGTTTTCCTCCTAAAATGTCTTTCCTTTGAAACAAATATCATATTAATTGACCATTTACAGTAGGCACTTTACAACAATTGGTATTGGAATTCAGATCAAACCCGACAACTAGCAATAATTAGAAAGTCATGCACATCCTTCATATTGCAGCAGTTCAGGTGGGCGCATACATGGAGCATCATTTGAAAATCATTTGATTTTCTGCTGACCAGAGCCGGACAGTCACCGTGAACATGCACATACATGGAGCATAGAGCGGTAAGACTCCTATGGCTTGCCCAGCTAGTTATCCTTAAAACTGAAAATGTAACACAAATCAATAGATAAGTGCCAACTTGGGAAATTAAAGATCCTGTAGCCGAATCTAATACAAGATGAGCTTAGAGTTTGCCAAAGCTAATTATACATGAAATAGAACACAAATTGATAGCACAGAACATGAAAATGTGGGCGGACGCCATAGTGAAGTCTACATATATGGCATCTTGGAATCTAACAACTCTATCACTCCTACAACTTGTCAGCACAATTACTGAAAGTAATAGTAAGGCTAGGAAGCAATGAGCCTGATTAAAAACTTCTGGTAAGGAATCAGTGAAGAGTCTTATGTACAAGAGTGAAGGTAATCCACAACACTGCTTGAAGTGAACTCCTGTGATACTAGACATATAGCACCCACACAAGATACAGAAGAGATCCATAATACTCTTGCCATACTGGAACTCAATGGTTGAGCGATCCAGTTCACAATCTCACATGCACCACATTCATACCCCCAAACTAGAATGCAACATTGCACCATCTGCAAAACAGAATTAACCCCCTTAAAATCTTGTGCTGGGATTACAGCCGCTCTACTGTTAAATTTCCTCAAGGAAATTCTTGATGACCTAGTGTAAAATTCCTCACTGAAACACCTGATCTCAACTATCTGGCTTTCCCTCTGCTAGCCACAACAAACCAAATTGGACTTCCAAAACTCAGTTCCTTGCTTTAAATATAGCTTCACTCATTAAAAATCATGGAAAACTTCCCCCATCACCAAATACAGTCTGGTTTTATTGATCAGATGTATCATAACATGCATAACTACAAAGATTCTCAGAGACAAGTATTGTAAAAGAACAACCGAGTAAATTTAGTGAACTGTTTTACAGAATGCAGAATGAAGATGAGACTATAGTTTTCTGGTGTAAATTAACATCAACAAACAAGAGAACCCTTAGTCAAGGAATTGAGTAAATGTATTGAATTATTTTGCAGAAAATCAGAATGCATAATGAAGATGAGATCCTACAGTTTTCAGGTATAAATTAACATCAACAAACAAGAGGGCCTACAGAGAGACAGCTTAAAGCAATACAAGACATCTTTGTACCTCGGAATATCAGTATACAGATTAGAGTTATTGGACAGTCCCTCTACTAAAAAATATAATGCATGCCTGATAAAAAGAATGAACTGATAGGAAAATACAAGAAATGGTCCTTCCTTGAACCAATTCTAGCTGTTTCCTTGGCCCATTCTGTCCTGGGACCAAATGAAAGTAAGTTCTTATGATGGCCATCAACGGATAACTACAACTAGTTCAGAATCACTATCAAAACAAAGTATATATATGGATGAGAAATTGCACTCAAACTAAAAGAAAATAGTGCAACCAAAAATAGAACCTGCTCATCAAGAATACCAATGGGCTGAGACTTGAGAGACAAAATAGAATTGTATAACCAAAAGCTCAAACCAGTTTATCTTTGGGCATGCATCTTACATTGCCATGTCTGAGGATCTTTCTTTCACTTTGGTTGTTTCCAATCACCCACAGTCAAAAAAAACAAATCCTTAAGAAAACCCCTTCCCAAGCTTCTGAATAGCAGAGTACATTTTCCTCCTGGACCCAACCGCATTAATCCCCATGTCCTTAAGGTCCTCCAAGGTCAGCATTGGCAATATTTCATCATCCACCTCATGAATTTCAAACACTGGGGCATACCTACTCAACCCTAACCCATTGAGCCAAACCCTAACCCCATCTTCCTCACACCTCACTCTCCCTTCATTCCCATCACTAGCCCCCCTCCCATTCCACTCCCTCCCATCGTTGTCCGATAGCTCAACCTCATCATGCTCCAAAACCCTAGTCCTAATTGCTCTCCTACTCCCATGGTAAACCAAATTCTCCGACGAATGAATTGGGCTCTGCTCTTTCATTGGGCTTTCCGACTCCTCCCGATACCCATCCTCACCGCTGCTGAACTTCTCACCGCCGCCCTCGTCAATCTTGGCCGGGACCCAATTGGATCTGACCCTTTTGGTCCCAGTCGAAGCCCTCTTCTTGGTCTCTTTCACCTTCCAGCTCCCAATGGCGACACTATCGAGGTTGCCCTCTCTCTCCTCCCGTTCTAGGGTTACATCAAAGTCGCCGCCGGAGCTCAAATTCACTAAAGGCCGAGTCTTTGACGACTTACTCGACTCCTTCCTATGGTGCTGCTCCATCGCCGGCAGCCGCCACTGCTTGGCCGCCCGCCGTGGGTTCGAATCGTAGGGCTGGTCTCCTCCGATCTCCCCCAATCGGACGCTGGGCCTCCGCTGCCGCTTCGCCCCCACCACCGCCGCCGCCGCATCAGCCTCCGAAGAACCCATCGTGAATTGGCCGCCGTTAATCTCCGGTGGCTGTATCTCCGCCATCGATTAAAGACTGGAGCTTTATCTCTCTTTCTGTGTTTTTGTTTATCAAAAAGGGAAAAATGGTTTGGAGGAAAGAAGGGTTGGGCTTTGGTTGTGCTGCACTGCTAGTGTCCTATTTGGTTTGTTTTCTAGAGAGAGAAAGTAAAGGGAGTTTTGATTGAAGTAGAGAAGGGGGTGGTTTCAGTGAGTAGGTGAATGAGTGTGTGAGTTTGGGGAGGAGGGTGACACGTGTCTTGCTCTCCATGATATCATCAGATGGGAATGTCTCTCACATTGACCCCATGATTCAACATGTATCTACTCTTCAATTTATTTATTTATTTATTTATTTATTTATTTATTTTTAGCTGTAATTGGGTAAGATGGGAAATAAGAAATGGTTGGATTTCAACTCTGCTGTGCTTATTTTTCATGTGTTTTCTTTGATTTGGGTATTGGGGATTTGGGGTATATCCATATAGAAACTTTGGATTGAATTCTGAATGACGAGTTTGTGTTTGTCCCCCGCTGCAACCCCATCCACAGTTCCAACCCTATGAGATAATGATATTTCATACAAACAAATATCCACAAAGAATAATACATTCAAGTGATTCAACATCACACTGATGCTAATGGCTAGTAGCCTAATATACCAAAATTTTAAGACCTGCTTCTCATACCCTTTATGAAATTTCAAGAAAGAACATAGTAGCAATAAGGAAGTTCATTTAAGCATCCTTCAACCAGCAAGTAATATGAACTGTAAACTCAAAGCACAATTGACATTAAGGAAACAACGCAGTTTTAGAATAGGCCGTGCAGCTACTTCCCGGTGAAAGATCATGATTTTTGAATTCAAATACTTCTGTACTTTCGTTCTTCTGATAGGGTATACTTAAGAGAAGACCGGGAGAGAAACTAGAAAATTAACACCTAATGAAGTCAGTTGTATAATGTGCTACAGTTTTATGCAACAAAATAACGGAATAACTAGGTAAAAGAGATATTAAACTTTAATTGCAGTTTTGCATTCATAAAATTCAAGCACTAATTGGACCAGAGTCGTATGTCAGATACAACAGAACATGGATTATAGACCCGTCATCTATCCAAAAAATGGAAAACCTCCTAATTAATTCTTGTAAGACACTGCTAGTGCCCCAGAAACAGGGAAAAAACGGTGAGATGACTCTAGCTGCTGGTTTTTTGGATATCAGTTCAATATTTTCCTATCTGGGTAATCAATAAATAAAATTATGCTAAATGCAAGGCCGTGAGAAACTTACAACACTCTTTCAAAATTCTCTGCATTTGAGTAGTCCAGTTGTCAATCTTCCTGAACAATTTTGAGCAGCATCTCCTTTCTGGTCCTTAGCTCTAGTATGGCATTTATTAACCAAGAACTTGATGTTGCAGAGTAACCGAGTTGCTTGGTAAGAATTACAGTCCAATGACCTTGGGATTTAACTTGTTCACACAGTGCACAGCATACCATGACGAGGACTATGCTCTAGAGGGTACAGGGTTGCACTTTTCACATATTTCTGGTGCTCAATAGCAGCCTTCCTCAGTCTGAGAAATGACGTAAGCTTTAGTTTGACTTGCTTCTTTACAATTGAACACATGCGCAGTGGAGTTACATAGCCTGCTCCAATCCTCCTACATACATAAGCAAAAGCACATTATCACTTTGAGAGTGGCAGATAATACTCATTTGAGGCATGGAGACACACAAGCAGTGCAGAACAGAGTCAATATTGTAAAGGAAACAGTGAGCATCGAGTGCAGAATAGAAGTACAACAAGAGCTGTGGAGAACAGCTTCTGTTTAACATGAATGTGCGCTTCTTCTCTTGCTCTAAACTTTAATATTTTCCACTAATTTTATAACCAGTCAGTTCCAACCATCTAGCTGAATATAAAATAATAATAATAATAATAATAATAATAATATTAATAATAATAATATATATATGCCTACTTTGAATGGGGATTGCTAGAAGTTCACAAGTACAATAGACACTATATGAGATTCACAGAGGTACATTACTAACTCTTGATCAAACCACTGGTCAGTGATAATAGCTGCATATTTTAGAAAGAGGATGTGGTCTTGACATAAACAAAACAAAAAAGTAAAATAAATTGTTAGCTTACCCCATCAATTTCTCTGACGCAATTCTAGCACCATTTATAGTACTACGGTCTGGTACGTAATTCACAACACGGTTTGGATCAGATCGAATTGGCGAATGAATTTTGATGAGCTTAACACGAACAAAAAGAAGGCTATGTCAGTAATAAGTTGACAGGGACCACTCTGAAACTATTGAACACCGCTCTCACAATTCAAGCAGTGGTTTTTGTGTATCTTTTAAGATATAACAACCAAATGAAAATTCATGTCTGGATTTTTCTTCTAACAGAAATGGTTAAATCATCATAATTGAAACAGACAGGGTTCACACCATGTAACAGAACTAAGATAGTTAATGGTGGAGGTTTCATGACTTACACCCAAACACTCCATCATCTGGTAGTATGCCCTGCCATGCAAAGGAGTATGGCCTTGTCTAGATTCTGAGAAGTATCTAGTCCTGAAAGGAAATTGTCAAGATCCTTTATTGAACATGTATGTCAAAAACCAAGGGATGCAAGGCAGACGCTCCTGCATCACCAATAGACCAAATTGTAGGAGAAATTGGCAGGCACGGTAGCAAGGAAAATTACCATTCTTTATACCCAGGATCTACAGTGAAGCCATACATATCTACTGAGTCACATATAGAGAGGGAAAATTCAAGAGCCTTCAGACCAGTTCCTTTTGCTGCAGAACCAAATGAAGCACCTTGCATGAGATACACGTGATTTTTTATTGGAATTTCCTGCAGATGGAAAACCCAAAAGTTATTGAAGTAACAATCCAAAAAAAATACAAAGAAAATAACAATATATGGGCAACGTGTGAGAAGCAAGATGATTGAAGCTTGTGTTTACAAGAGAGAGTTTTCACACTTCATAGTTGTAACATTCAACATTATAAATTTTAACAAACAGCTTGGTGGAGTGTTAAGGTCAAGAACGTGCATATAAGCTACATATAAAAATATACAAACCTTAATCATCTTGTTCATAGTGTCATGAATTGTTGTTTTGATGATCAGGACTTCCTTCCTGGACTCTGCAAAATTTGTATTTACTTAGCGCTCTTGAAAGAAATGGCATATCTATATCAAATGGACTACTACTCATACCATCTAACTCAACAACTTTATCAAGAGCTTTAGCGGATCCCCTATTAAGAAGCCGAAATGTACATTTCTTGCCCACATGATCAGTATAGTTCTGTAATAGAACAGAAAAATGTCAGAAGATTTATTTTTAAGTCAAAACATTACTATTTGTACTCTGAATATGCAGTCAGCTTGACCTGAATTGGTGCACCATTTTCTCTAACAACTGCATCATAACCATCTATCTCCCTCCCAAACTTTGTTTTCAGAAGATCACCCGAGTTCCCGATAACAGCACAACGGCCGAACATGTGAGGAACATATGGTGGTGTTTCAGGGAGTACCAAAGAAAGTTTTTCCACACACAAAGTTTTATTGTTACAGCGGTCACTGCAATACAGAAATACTCATCTCAATAATTTTCCAGGACTTACAAATTTTGAAAAAGGTTTTCGTATGTTACTCACAGCTGCACTCCTTTATTAATCCTACGCCATGCATAATCCCCCCATCCATTTGGTAAAGCATCAATGAACTCCCGGGTAAGTATTGTGGTACTATTCCGCACCTGAGCAATCAACTCACTGAATAACAAATCGATTGTAAAGCATGAAACGAAATAAAACTAGCTAAAAGAGGATCAGACCAAACGGAATAAATACATTCGACATGCATGCTTGGATGTTTCATTTGATTACAGTTATGACAGATATCAGTTCCGTAAATCTTGTGCACATCTCTAACACCAATACATTATACATGCATCACCAGACATAACACAGAACTCACCTGTTCCCAAGTAGCCAAAGCTTCGCACAGATTAAAATCATACGTCAAACCTTCAAGCTCATTGGTCTTGGGATCCTTCTGTTTGCACATTGAAAATTCAGACAATACATGAGTCATCGAATAGCAACTTACATCAACCACAACAGCACACAAATAACATTGGATTTTCTCTCTAAACCAACTCACTAAGCAACCTACACTGCAAAAAGTGCGATTCAGAAATGCTCACCCATTTAGGAATGGTATCCTTAGGAAATTTCATAGTGACTTCACACGAATCTCTACTAGTCTCAACTTGCAAACCTAATCCATTCGCAGCCTGCATAACAAATCATCATAAGCAACAAGTACCACACGCAACAGTAATTCAATCACTTCAATTTCCGCAAATACATTACTAAATTTATACCAGAGCACCAAAAATTCAAACTGAAAAGAACGAACATGATGAACGCTCACCACACATTTCTGGAAACGATCCTGCAGAGTTTGCAGCGCTTCCAAATCCTCGTCGGTCAGCCGATTCAACTCGTCTGCATCACATACTTCAAATCATTCGCATATCTATATATGATTATATAGAGAGAGAGAGAGAGAGAGAGAGTAATAGAGATAGAGCGAGAGAGAGAGAGAGAAGGAGATGCATACAGAGATCGGAGACGCCGGTGATGTAGATGAGGATGGCGACCAGTCCAAACAGTAAAGCGATGACGAAAGCTAAACGCAGCAGCTTCATTGAGAGAGATTCCAAGCTCTCGTAGAGAATTGAACAAGCGTCGATTCAAACCTTTTCAGGATCGCTCACACTTGCTTTGCTCGCTCCTTTTGCTCTCTATTACCGCTCCACACCAGAATGAAGGATCAACAAGAACTTAATTGCATTCCGGCCCAAATTTTATTTATAAGGCCCATAACTCTGGCAATTTGAGCAGTTAACCAAACTATAAGCCCATTGTGTGTAAAGTTGTAAACTCAAATTCCTAAATTTTCAGTTTTCTTTTGAGGACAATTTTCTCAAGAAAGAAGAAGTTTAGAGGACCTTATGACTCCTCACCGGTTCGAATATGGCTTCTCAAACTGTTAATAATAGTCCTATGATTCTTAACGTAGTTTTGAGGTTAAAAAGTATGCATGCGCTTAGTTTTGTCTTTTGGTTCTTTTACCTTCATGAAGATCGATCATGAGTAAAATGATCGGTGAAATTGATGATCTAGCTTGTACCGACATGAATGCAGACTTGGAGTTATTTTTTTTTTGGTCAGAGACTTGGAGTTCCATTAATTCAATATTTTCTACGATTGATTGACTAAGTCTTAAAATGAAAACCTACAACTTACTTCGTTGGTCGACTATTTGGATTATCCGCCCGAAACAAAAATTGAAAAGCAAACAAAACAAATATTTCCATAGACCATTGTCAATATATCCCGGCAACAATATCATTTGATAGGACATTTTCCAAAAAGCAATATCAATATGTTAATTAATTTGATATATACGTCAAATAACAAGAATATGTGTATATTATGGACCGAATACAACATAAACCAAGTGGCATGGGGATCAAACTCCCTAGGAGGCGCACTTGGGGGAGGGGCCGTCCCAATTCTAAAGGGCATTTTACCCATAACCTTATTAAATCAATGTCACCTTCAACTCCTATCCCTAGCTCTCCTTCAACCAGAGACAACACACAGTCGACAAAGGCAATTCAATGCCCTAAGGAGGGGACGTCCCTCATTGCCATGCTGCTTTGCCCTCCTCTGGGGCCGCTGTGGGTCCGTGGTGGTGCGGCCGCAACCGCTACGGGTCTACACCGTCCAAAACCGCTGTGGCTCTCAGATGGTCCCAGCTGCAGCTGCTGCTGCTTCTTCTATAGCTATAGCTCGCTCCTCACCAAAACGTCCATTTCTCTCGATGCTGCATGGGATTATGAATTTATAACAGAAGGACCGAATATGAATATGTCATTGTCTTCTTTTAACTCGCATAGTCATCAACAACATCGAAATCAAAGAGCTAATTGTGTTCCCATGCAATATATACCAAGAACAACACGTACATCAGGTGGCCACGATCTGTTTCAACTCTTGTTGCCTTCAATCAGGATGTTTCCGAGGAGTAGCGGTCGATTTCTGTATCGCGATTGCGTGTGCCGACTGTGGAGGTCGCTGGTTACGATCAATGTAGGTGCATGAAAAGAGCAGTGACATTTTCACAAATGAAGACTTTTGGTCGATGAATTGGCTTCTAGGAAGCAAGAGTGCTATAGGAAACAGATAAGGGATTAAAACGTGTGGAAATTAATCAATCTCATTGGTAAATTAATTAGACGATTAATGCATGTACGTTGTGATTAGCTAAAACTTCGATAGATAGTGACTTAACAACGCATATAATTGAAACCAACACATCCGATCTCCATAACAGTACATCGTACACCACGGAGTTTATTGTTACACTGACTCGTCTTCGTTCCTAATCTTGTGAATTTATCAGATGTTAGTATATATACATCGAACTTGATTGCCCAATAATTCAATCAATTGATTTAGTTCATTAGAATTCCTGTTCCACGTACTTTTGTATTTGCAAGATGCGCGCGCACCAAATCATTTCACATTTAGTTTATATTTATTTTTCTAAGATTTACGTACGGGAATAAATTCAAAGCACCAACGTGCTCTAACACCAAAATCAAAGGAGGTTGGACAACACCATATGCATTCGAATCGACATTTATATATTTAAATTCTACGGTAATAAAACTATGAAACTTTCACTCATTTTATATATATATATATATATATATATATATTTAAGAATATTGATAATAATATATTGATGCACATGCTAGAAGATGTAGTTACATATCATCCATCTACTATCAAACGGTAAATAAAGAGTTTGTGATACAAAATCGCAACGATACATAGAAGATAAACATAATTATTAAAACATTAAGATGCTCTTAAAGAGCATACAAACATAATCTGATAAACAAAATTCCAGACAAAATTAAAATTCAAAATTAAAAGCATGAACCTAGGCCTAAAAAGTGCCCAGACTAATCCACTAAATCAGCAGCTTCCTCCAACAAGTGCCCAGACTCATCTACTAAATCAGCAGCTCCTTCCAACAGGCTCAACCCATAGGGGTCACAAGATCCGCAACAGAGCTCAGGCCTATAAACCAATGCCCGATTCTGGACCCTACTCCCCGTCGCCAACACCATTTGGCCTGCCCTGATCTCTGGTGCCACAACAGATCCTCCACCCAGTCTCAAGACCGTCCAAGTCGGCCCCTGCAAACCCTAGTTGAGATCCGCCAAAAGTCCTACCGTTGTGCTTAGTGCCACCATAGCCAACATCACCGAATCTAACTCCACCACCTCGGGAGACCAAACCCTCCACATCCACACCGCACAAACAGAGCATTATATTGAGCCATGATCTTGCACCGCCAGCAAAGCCACTCGAGTCAGAGTCGTCGGAGACACATGTTTCTTCCTAACAGAGTTCTCCGCCAATCATCCAACCCTTACAGCCACGCCAAATCGCCCTCGAAACGGAGTCAGACAAGCACCTCTCCCTTCAATCGACTTTGCCTTCATCACCGAAAGATAGTCGTCTAGCACATGGTCTGAGAACCCGATCTGAATCCTTCTTCCACCCACACGATCAACATCAAAGAATCTCCTTGTGCAGCCGGTAGGTGATACGATACTGTCAGATTCTGAAACCTATGATTTCGACGTTTCTAGAGTCGCTATGTATTTCTTGGAGGCTCTCTCTCATCTCTCTCACCAATACAAACTTGTAGTGAATGTTTCTTTTTCACTCACTTTATAAAAGTAACATTCTCTCTTCAATATACATTATTATCTTTCTCGGTCGCTTTTATTAGTGGGGATACTTCATTTGTTACATTGGATTAATGTCGAACATTTACCATTTAGCAATCTTTTATATATATGATCGATCCATCTTTTCTAAGTTGCATAATTTGAATATGATCCCCGACGATTCCAGCCCCCGACACTCGTACGTTGATTATAGCTTTTCATCATGTTCATCGCATCCAAACAGACAATTATCAATCAAATTCATCAATTGAATCCCAGAATTTTGAATGACTACTCATCTGTATATTTGACTAATGATTCGATGATCTGTACCGACTGTATATAGTCGATCGGTAACTGAGCCAATATAGGTTTCTAATGCATGCATGATTCTATATACCGTCTATTGATAGAAACAAATTAAAGCTATACAGATTGTTCGATGTGTCATGTGTCTAAATTTCTAATGCTATCGTGCTAATTAAGTCTCTCTAATACTCTTTAACAGTTTCTATCTGATTTGATGTAAGGGAAAACTAAATTAAGAGATAATACGTGCATGAAGCTTTGCATGAAAATGATGTTGCGTACGTTCATATAATCGGGATCTAATTGTTTTCCAGATACGCAAGCTAATTATAGTGTGATGATTAACAAGGCCGGCCATTTAGGGGCTCTAGGCGACAACTAAAAATGGGTTCTTTTATTATAAGATAAAAATAAAAAAAAAAAAAAAACTTCAAACATACATACCTAATTATACAAATACTATAACCAATCTACTCATTTGATAGATTATAGATATTATACTAGTTCAAAATAAAATCTTCGAATTACAAAATGCAATTTTTTGTTACTGGAAAACAACTCTTCTTGCATTCTTGGCTGCAAAAATTTCAATTAAGCTTGAATAATCAAGGTTTTAAGCCAACTCCTTTTCTATCGATAGCAAAGCTAAACCACTCAATCTTTCATGTGACATAATTGATCGAAGATAAGATTTGATCAACTTTAATTTTGAAAAAGTTCTCTCAGCAGATGCAACAGTAACCGGTATGGTTAATAGAATTCTGTAAGCAACTTAAGCATTTGAATAACACTCATCCCTTTGCTTCAAATAGTTCAATACATCAATTGCTCTTTTTGCCTCTTTTGGTAGAGCTTCTTTCAAGTAGCATAACTCTTGGAATAGATCACTCCTATTAATGTCACAATCATCACCAACTTTCAATAGATCTTCAAGTTTCATACAATAAGTGTTCAAACTTTTATTTTCTACAGACTTCAATTTCTCCAACTTAAATAAAAATCCAAACTCTTCTTCATATTTCTTGAATTGCTCAAATCTAATTTGAAGTGAAGAAAGTGTTTGGTCAATTATATATAGAAAGTAACTGACCTTAAATGATTCCAAAGCTGATTGTGCCAACTCCTCTTCATCGTCGCTGTCATCAAAGTGTTTTTTTTTTCGGATGGTTCTTTTTTTATGGAATACTACTTCAATTTTCATCTCACTTGCTATTTCTTTAGCTACGATGAAGGTATCATTAAATCCAGTTTCTCTGTACTTTTGGAGGAAAGACATAAGCTTCTCCAATTCTCTAATGGCAACATCAACATGCAAGTCTTCAGTTTGAAGAAATTTACTGACAATATTGATAGCATGTAACAAATCATACCAAATAACCATCCCGAACAAGAACTCAAAATTCCCCATTTCATATGTTGCCATGCATTCGGCAGTAGACCATATGTTGGAATCATCACCATATTTTCCCAAGTAAGCCAAAGCATCTTTTATTTTGGGAGCCTGATATCTAAATGACTTTACACTATCAACACGACTCTCACATTTTGTTTCAGACAATGGTTTAAGAGTGAGCCCTTCGACATGGTCCCTAAATACTTGTCATCGCTTTGTAGAAGATGAGAAGAATGAATATATCCGTTGTACCACTCCAAAAAAATAATCAGCTTTAGGAGTACAATTAGACATATCAGAAATAACAAGATTCAGACTATGACAACCACAAGGCGTATAAAATGCTCTAGGATTTACCTCAAGAAGTCTCTTCTGCACACCTTTATGTTTTCCTCTCATGTTAGATCTGTTGTCATATCCTTGCCCTCGTACATCACCAATATTAAGTGCATGACTGTCGAGCGCATTTTTAAGCTCATTAAACAAACCAAGTCCTGATGTATCATTCACCTTTAAGAATCCCAAAAAGAATTATTTCACCACAATAGGACTTGTTGTAACATCAACACACCGGCTAATAAGAGACATTTGTTCATCGTGGCTCGCATCTGGAGTGCAATCTAGTATAACATAAAAGTATTTTGACTCTTTGATTGTTGCAACGATGAAAGTTTTTACCTCGTTTGCTAGAAGCTGAATCATTTCATTTTGGATCTTATGACACAGGTAATGGTAATGAGTTTTTTAAAAAAAACACGTCGAACATGTTCATGCATCACGGGATCAAACTCAGCGATCATCTTAATCACTTGTAAGAAAACACCATTGTTCTCCTCACACAATTTCTCATTGCTCCCATGAAATGCCAAATTGTTTTTTGCAAGTCTTTTTACAACGGCCATGATTCTCAGTAGTACTTGTCTCCAATGCTCTCTCTCCTTCTTTGTTTGTTCCTCCAAACCCTTATCAATTGTAGCATTATTTTTCAATCTTGTTTCAAGTTCAATCCAACTAGTAAAGCAACCAAGGTGATGCTTACTTTTTTCATGACTTGCAAGTCTGACACTCACATTTTTCCAATCATTCAATCCTTCATTGGCAGATTTAAATAACAAAGTCTTGATGTGATCTTGCTTGAACAATTTACAACAAAAACAGAATATCTTGTCCAAAGAAATTGAGTATACTAACCACCTTCTATTCTTCTTTTCACCATTAGATAAGACACGAAAATAATGTCGTAACTGAAATGTCTCCTCATCTTATTTTCTGGAAAGGTCAATCCAATCTCTCTTTTAGAACCTCTTTCAACTAAAAAATCTCGGATATTTTGTTTTATCTTCTCCCAATTTCCTGGATCATCAACTTCGAAAGAAAAATCAAATGTTGCAATTGAATCTTGTTGATCGTTTTCAGCAACTATTATTTCTTCCTCATTCACTATGAGAACTGGTTCTTCCATACTACCAGTGTCATCAACATCTCGTTGATCATCTTCAGCAATAACTCTTTCTTCCTCATTCACTGTGAGATCTGGTTCTTCCATACCACCATTGTCATCAGCTTCTTGTTGATCATCTTCAACAATATTATTTTTTTCCTCATTCACTATGAGATTAGGTTCTTCCCTATTACCACTATCATCTGCATTCTCGTTATCTTCCTTCTTGTTCTCATTCTCATCAATACTTGTTTGTTCTTGTTTCTTTGGCTTAAATAACTTATTGATTGATCCGGATTGACGTATATCCATTGCAATGACTGCATTTCTCTTTTTCTCCTGTCTTTTCTTTTTAGCTCTTGAAGGATACTTCCTAATTGGAGCCATGATATAACAATCTGAAAATAAACAAGCATGCAATTTAGTCAGAATAACATCCTATTCACATTGACAATTACAAAAGCATGTAATTTCACATTAATAAAACAAAAAAACAAGTTCATTCTATTCACATTGACAATTACAAAAACATGTAATTTCACATTCATAAAGAAAAAAAAAACAAGTTTGGTACTTTTGTCAAACAACGTCTATGACTATAACTAATAATTGATTCACTAAGAACAATTGATGCGCCAAGAACAATTAATTAGTAAAACTTCACCAACACCCATTGAAAGGGTTAGGAACCAAACAATCAAGCTATCAAACAATAGGTCAAGGATATGCAGAGACTACTCAATAGTATACAGTACACACAATCAACAAAATCGATCTCATCCAATGATTTCAATCATCAGTCATACAACAAAACAAACAAGCAAAACAATAGATGAATAGAATCATAAAATTGCCAGAATTCATGAAATCATGAAACAAAAACATGAATTCCCTTCATCATTGAAAAAAAAGGCAAGAGAAAGAAGAAGAACATACCTGGGATTCTAGGAATATGAACAAGGAGAAAGTGAGAGTCTAAAACCAAAAAGAAAAAAGAGACTCTGAGAGGATGGGTGATTTTCTGCAGTCGAGTTAAGGAGGAGCCGAGGAAGATGATTTGCCGCAGACCCTTAATGAGTTTTTTTTCATTATATATAAGGAGGCAAAAAAATTAGGGCTCTAGGCCAGTGCCTGTTAGGTCTATAGTCAAGGCCGGGCCTGATGATTAAGCAAAAACGAGAGTAGAGTACTATTGTTGTAGAAATTTTTAGATGCCACAGTAAAATCATGTGACATGTCTAGTGGTGTTACATTCTACTCAAAATTAGACATATGGATTTTTTACAACTAAAACAAAAACTAATATTTTTAATGTTTTATGAAATGACATTCATGGGTATTTAGTGAATTCAAATTAGGGTTTGTGGTTTAGAGTTTAGGGTATAGGAATTAGGGTAGAGTGATAGGGTTTAGGGTTTAAGGTTTAGGATTTAAGGTTTAAAATTTTTAAAACCAAAAAACCCAAAATAGTCCTTGCAATTGATAAAAAAGGTAAAATGCATTTTTATGTCAAAAATTCATGACCTTGATTCATTAGTGGTTGCAACCAGCTACACTTGACCCCAGGGTCGGTCTTGAGCCAAGGTGAGCAAGATCAAGATCTAGAGCCTTCAAATATTAGGGGCCTTTCATACATTATTTAGTGTACTATTAGGTTATTAGTATTGAATTGCTTCGGTAGTAAGTAGCTGTAAAACTAAGTGACTGAACCTGGAATCGATTCCCACATCAATTTTTTATTTTATTTTATCAAACATTTATTAAGGGGTCCTAAATTTTTATTCACCTAGAGTCTTCGGACACACAGAACCGGCCCTGTTGACCCCGGGTCTAAGACTTCAGTCCTAGACCAACAAATAGCTAGGCAGCTATTCATGGCCGTACCCCGATACAGGACTGAAGTCTGAAGACCAACAAAATAGCCTGCAGGTCCAGGAACCCAATCCAACTCATCCGATTACTTAACCAGCGGGTGTTGTTTTACTCTTTTAAGACCTAACTTAACTTGGAGATCATATTCCTAAGCTATATACTATGTACCTTGTATTTAGTAGTTGAGCCAAATCGCAAATGTGCTGCGATGATACACCTATACACGAAAGAAATAAAATGTTGCGCCCTCATGACATAAAAGAAGAAAAATCACCTTCAATTGTAATCATATATATTTGTTTGAATATCTACAACCATCTCGATATGTATCTCTTGCATTTCATTAACACACCTGGGGAAGATCCTAAAGAAACAAGAATACAAGGCAAAGAATAGGGACTCAAAGTTGGATCGATCATGATCATTCATCATAAGTTGTTGTTTCTAAAACTGACACAATTTTCTACCCCATGATGCTGTCTCTGGTTCCAACTTCAAGCAGATCGATGGGACTACACTACTGGATAATATTTGACAAAAGACAAGGCAGATCTATATTCTATATCGTTGAATTTTCTTTATTCAAATTATTAATGCAATTACGGTTTTATTATATGATTCAGCTGTCACGGTTTATTATATATAGTATGGAATACATAAGTTGGTCCGATTAAACCTATAACATGTGGGTCAACATAACATAGCATGTAGAACACAAAAACCACATGGATTGTTGGTCTATTAAGAACAAGCGAAAATTGAAACTCCCTTAACAGAGTTGCATGTTTGTTCGATCAGGTAAGATTTCTAAGAAATTATGTGAATATACTAGTTAATCATGAGAAATAATCCTTTGTTAACAGTTGAATTTTAATTAAAAATGTTTTCATTAGCATAGAAGTACTAGTATCGAAAATCATGAAAGCATCGTGTTTTAACTAGTGGCGGAGCCAGAAATTTTTTTCGTATGAGATACAAAAAAAACTACCAAATAATTCATTAATGAACATATATAAAATTTGAAGTTTTTCATGGATAAATACAAGTTGTCGTCACCATTAATGGAAAAAAATCTAGGGATGTAATTTCTGAAGTTTGGATTTGAAGGAGTTGGGAAGATATTTAGTTTATTGTAATAAATTTTATAGTTTCATGAGTTGGTCTTTAACGTTGATGACGACAGTGAAAAGAAGATGAGAGATGTTATATTATTGATCTACTTAAACAACTACATAAGTGTTAATACTTATAAAACAAACTTTTACCCATATAGATAACTATTATTAGGTTAAAGATGTAAACAGTAAAGCTGCACTAGCAAGATAATCTTCGCAAAGTTTACACATGGGGGCACAATTTTTCTTTTTGTGAGGGTAACTCTATACTTACGTGGTCAGATGTTAAAATCTTAATAAGGGCACGGGCCCTCACTAGTCCTTAACTGGTTTCGTCACTGGTTTAAACTAAATGTGTATGCATGCTCACTTGATCAATAACTACCCAAGAATATCAAAATCATTCGTTCTTAAATGTAAACTTAAGTGAAAAATTAATTTTTTCTAGTGATTATTTTAACAGCAAGTTAGAAAATTACATTCAATTAATTAATTGGTCTTGTAGCTGTAGTCTGTAGATATAACTGAGGTTGAGTTTATGAATCCACGTTATAAATTTATAGAATTATTGTGATATTTACAGAGAATGTTGAGTAATGTCCAATTAATAGTATGCAGAATGTAATTCGTAAAATTTATAACTAGAAAATTTTAGGAGACATGCATCCCGCTCTGATTATAAATCAAATACGTACTTGATCTCAGGCGGCTCTGAATTACAAGACTAAAAATTAATGTAGTTTTTGGTTCATGCAATTCATTCAATATTGTCGATTATTTGGTGAGGCATTATATAGGTGCAGTATCTGCGCGCCCAAAATGCAAAATCGCCTTTCATTTCTGTGATTTATCAATCTGTTAGTAACAGAGAAGATCAATTATTTCTTCTCGTTTGGTAAAAGCATTGAATGAGAAGCCTGTATGTGACAGTCATGTGTCCTCGAGGTAAAAACGATTTGATGGGAGTTGTGGACTTGTGGTCCTCTGATTAAACTGTATCAACATTCATACTTTGGGGAAGAAGAACAATTATTTCTGCTCGATCGCCATCTTCTCATTTATGTTTGTTTCAAGTTTGATGACCAACATGCATGGGAGGCAAAAGCTTCATCGATGCAGGTTATGGAGAGGAAAATCGACTGTCCATCGAGGTGTGCACGGTTCATCTTTGGAACATGAATCTTTTGGTCAGTTAGTAAACGAACAAACATGACTTCTAATGAAAACAATAACCTTCATCAGATCACTGATTGACCAAGAGACTCATTAGCTAAACGGATAGTCATAATATAGTGTTTTGCACACAAAGAAGGGCACCAGAATGTTTGAATGATCTTAGAACCAATAATATATTGTGGTTAAGGACTTTTTTGGCGAAAATTGTGGTCAAGGACTTTAGTGATCCGCATATTCAATATGTGCTGCTGTAAATCAAGATGAGATGCTCTCTGTACAGAAGACTTCAGAACCATTAGATAGGGGGAATTAACCTCAGAAAGCTCAGCTCACAATAAAACGCCCAAACACAGAAAGATTCCAACACAACAACTGCATAACTAGTCATGTCAACGACACCCTCCCACGATGCGAAATCAAACAAACCCATGCACCCGTCCTTTCTAGGGTTTTTTTATTACTTCCTCTTCATCCTCGAATCAAGTACTACAAGGGGAAAAAGAAGAACAGAGACAATTAAATTGTAACTGAAATAACAGGAAAAACTGCAACCGCAGAATCAATGAATGAGTCCAAGTATTGAATGCAGGATTTTTACTGATAAATTTTTATTACATTGTAATATTTTCACAATGATAATACAAAGCTAGGTTACAGGGTTCTTGGAATTTATTAACGCAAATAATCCAGAATGGACAGGGAACAAAGGGATCTAGGAAAGATCTTGGTCTTGTTTGGTCGGTCTCTGCAGTATCTCTGTCCTTTTGATTTTGTGTTTGTTCTTTCTTCTTCATCCATTGAAATTGCTGCCCTCTACCTTTATTCATATGTTGTACTTGAAAACCAGTACCTTCGGTTAACCTTGGTTGAAGGAGAACCTAAGCCAAAGCAAAGCAAAGCTAGTCCTTCCAATAAAACCGATACTTGGATTTGATTCTCAGATGTTGGCTGCTTTATAGTTCCTCACAGAAAACTGGAAAACAAAAGAGCTTTTGTAAGTGAACAAAGTAAATATATTTTTGCACAAACTGATTAGAACACGAACAGTGTTTATATTTGAAAAAAAAAAATTATTAGACAGGAATTGAGGGCCAACCATATGCTTCGTAGGGCAGGCAGCTTCTTGTTGGTGCATGTAAATTAATTGAAAGAACACAAGTTGTTGAACCCAGATGGATTAAGAAAGCTTTGTCTTTGATCTTCCACATCCCACAATAGGCTCTCATTGTCCTGAAAATGATTTGTTTGTCATGGTTAGAAAAATGTCATAGTATTACAGCCCCAGGTAATAACATCTTGCTACCTATCTCTCCGATTATTTGGTTCACCTAGCAATGCTCCTACATACGATACGTATGTATATACCTGATGGAAGACAGTTGGCCTCGGCGATTGATGAAGTAGAAGTGAATCCAGAAAAGGATAGTTGTTAGTAGAAGCTGTGAAAGTGGTGGCGGCAGCGGTGGTAGAGGTATCAGCAATATTTGATGGCTGTGCTGGGCTGCATTGTGATCCAGTTGAAAATGGCGATGCCTGAACATCCATGTAAATATTATCAGCTTTAAGAAATTTGGGTGATTTATGACAGTTGAAGTTTGAAGATGGAGTAACTTTTTTCTAGTGTACCTCTTGTTTGACCATCATATCACCAAGGTCTGGTCCAAACTCATAGAACATTGGATTCACAGAAGCAAGCTTCATTGAGAGGAACTGATCAAAGAAAAGATGGTATATATTTAATCACTTTGGTTAAAAACTCATTCACAATTTACACCAACAGATAGTTAAAATACAATATGTTTCAATTATGTATAGTGGTACCTCCACTTGATTTTGAAGGGACTGAACATAATTGATAATCTCATCCAACATCAAAGCCCTTCCAGTTACCTATTATTTAAGCAAATCCACATGAGTATGTTCAGAAATTAAACCATAAAAACATATAAACAAGTCCCCATTCTTTTAACAAGACAAAGTGAAGACAAGGAAGGAAGGGAGGTGCTCCACCTTGTCACACCCAGGAACAAGTCTTTGCAACATCTTCATCCTCTCACTGATTTTTTCTCTTCTTACCTGAAAAACACAAGGCTACAAACTTAAGAAGATGGGTACAATTTGAACTTTGGCAAACCATTTTGGGCATATAACGAAAAAAATGGACTACAGGTGAGACTGGACTCCCAGTGCTTCTTTAGTACTAGTTTGAGAGAGAAGTAGTAGGAAATAGTACCCTCTCTGCAAGGCTATGGCTATCTGTAGCTTGACCTCTTCTTGCTCTAACATGAATGTAACCTGTTGGAGGTTCCACTTCTTTTACAGCTTTCACTTGCTCTTTCTTCTCAGCTTTTGATTTCTTTTCCTCTTCAGCTTTCTTTTGCTTCTTAACCTTTAGGTAGAGAAAATCAAAATCAAAGCATCCAAGTTCTGTGCAGAAAAAAGTATCCGAAATTCTATGTTATAATTACCTTGGATTGAGCAGAACTGGGTGATGAGCTATTTCTGGTTCTTCTCTTCCTTTCCATGGGAGGAATTACTTTTTGAGTAACCTGTTCACCAGTCTCAAGTTTATCCACCACAGTTGAGGACTCAGGGCTCTGTTTCTTGGTAACAGAAGGCTCATTGTCACTAAAAGTGGCAATGATCTTTGGGGAGGTTTGGTCAATACATGAGCTGCTCTCGGCAACTCTTGCTGCACACTCATCACCAGGAATATTCATTGGCTCAACTAAAGGCTCAGATGGGTAATGAGATTGAGAGAAATGGAGGGTGTTGGTATTAGTACTGTTGGGAGTGCCTGGATAGAGAATAGAGTCAAAGAGAAAAGGGTGGTGGAGTAGATGTTGGAAAGAAAAGGCTGCCATGATACTATATCTGCAGAGATGGATAGAAAGAGCTTTGGAATTGGAAAACGGAAGTAATCAAGGAAGTGATGGAAGAGGGTTGATGATACAAGTGAAGCCAGACGTAGCAGTCAAGAAAAGTAGTGGGGGTCTGGCTGAGAGAAAACCAAGAAGGCATAGGCTTATATAGACTCTTATAAAGAGAAACACTTGAAGCCCAAATGTGTAAAATCTTCTGGTAACTCATATTCTCCCATGCAAAGTTCCTCTGTACAATGACCAGTCTTATCTCCACCAATCTCTTTCCCTCTTCAATTTCTCCATAAATACATATCTATATATATATATATATATATATATGTGTAATTCAAAGAAAAAAAATTAGAGAAAGACCTGACGGGGTTGGTCTAATTATGGGTATGTATATTATTGGAAATTTGGAATCCTATATTATTTATGGTGGATATTGGCAGCTTCCATAACAATGGTAGCTTCGATTCTGCAAACTTTAATGAACTTTGCACCCTGAATAATTGATAAGTTGTAAGTACGGTTGGGCATCTAAGCAAAATTATGATTCTTATTAAAGTTAAAAAAACATTAAAAAATAGACTTAAGAACAAACGGAGACACATTTAAAGGCTAGAGTGTCGCCGTAAACAATAAAAACAAATAACAAAAAGAAGTGTGAAAATCGGCTGCTAAATAACATGTTTCTCAATGTCGATGTTACCTTCCTCCGTGATCATCATCAGCGAGGAATTGGAGTGCTACGGGATGGAGAAGGCAACTCTAAAACTGCTCTCACTCGGCCTCTTCAATACATACACAACTTCACCTAAATAATGTTAGCAGCTAGCTATCCGATAAGATATATGTTTACTCTACTTTTTGCAATCACTTTGCACAAGAACATGTAATGAGATCGCCCACAAATTAGAATTTAATTAGCCTCAACGTCTCTACAAGGCTATATATATCAACCATCAGATTGTATCTTGGATCTTAACATACTAACTAATCTAATTTATGTTGTTTTCACAGCTACTCTTTCAGGTTTTCAAAAACCTACTCATTCTATTAGTATGTGTCTTTAGTTCCTAAACTAGTAAACTATACTATACATGTAATTATGAATAGGGGTCAGTCAATCGTACATCAATATGCCTTAACTTCCACCTCCTAAATTATTGGTTGTAACGTTGTACAACCACATTCTTCTGCCTATTGGTTTAGTCGTTAATTAGGCTATATATAGCTCATATTCAGAGGACAAAGCGTCCTAGCTAGCTCCTTATTGTTGGCTCATAACTCGTAAGTGCCCAATATTACTAGAAGTGTATTTTGAAAACTTATTTTTTTCTGCTACTTAGGTGCATGTTTTAAACGACATAATTATGGATTTTCGTCGCTATTAAAATACGACTAGTCTTAGACGACGGGCATTCCGTCGCTTAAGCCTTAGACGACGGAAATTCGATCTTAAGTGACATAATAGTTGCGTCGCTTTAGGGATTTTTTCTACTAGTGGAAGAAGAGGTTGTGGGGGTGGTGGTGGCGGAGGAGGAGGTGGTAGTACGGTGGTGGTGGCAGAGGAAGAAGAAGAAGAAGAAGAAGAAGAAGAAGAAGAAGAAGAAGTGGAAGGGTGGTGGTGAATAAGTAGAAGAAAGAAGAAGAAAGAAGAAGAAAAGGGGGAAGAAGAAGAAGAATTTTTTTTGAATTTTGAAGGAATGATTCAAAATTCAAAACTTGAATTGATGCGACAAAATAAACAAATTTCGTCGCATGCATGTGAACAAATGCGATGAAATTTTTTATTTCGACTCATGAGTCAGATCTATACGACAAAATGTGTTTCGTCGCACCAGTTAAAACTCATGCGATGAAAAAAAAATTCACTGATGAGCCTTTTATTCTACTAGTGAATTTATGTGCTTTTGGTTTTCGAAATCAACGACCTCAAAGATTTTTAAAACAGCGTTGCTCATCATGAGAACTTTCATCCAGTTTTTTGCAAGGTCTTAAATATCTAAAATATTCTTGATATTTCCTTAAAATTTCTATTTTTTACAAATACCGATATTAATTTTCATATCTTTTCGATATTTTATATTTAGCTTATTTTTAGTCAAATATATAATTTTTATATAAATTTTGAAAAAAATTCATCTATATTTAATAATTTTTCGATATATCCATCGAAATATCTATTTTTCGAACCACCAAAATTTTCATGATCGTCCATATTTTAGTCCTTGGTTTGAGTGTTTCCTTCACGTATTTGACACCGATCTATCATTTTCAAGTCGAGGGCATATAAGATAAAGGGTTGAGCGGGAAGAAAAACCAGACTAAAATGAAGGAAGGGTTGGAATTGATCATGGATCAAATCATAATCTTAAGATTTCAAAACAACGAAACACAGAAAAAAGATGTATGGTAGACTTGGAAGGTGACAACAAAACGATGAACAGCATTCGGACTGGGACGTATGAGGCACAGTACGTACTAACAGAAACCCAGAACTCCAGAAGTGGTGTTAAACTGGCTGTGAACAAAATAATGGAAACAGTACAGTACTAGCTAGCATATCTCTTTTAATTTTTGGTCGAAGACGAAGACAGTACTAGAATTTACAAAAACGTTTAGTGCACTCAGCGACTCAAGATGTATGCACGTCTAGTTTCATGTTAAAAGTCCTGGAAGTTAGTCGTTGTTTGTTTGCTACTTATAAATTAATGCGTTTGAATCATAATAAGGTTCAAGCGTTTGAATCATAATAAGGTTCAAGCGTTCGATCAGTTTCCAGAAAAGATAAGAGTAAGCCAAACCTATAGCTATGGCTCATGCATGTGAATTTTAACTTTTGTTCGGAATCCTCTTATCACTGAAAAAAGCCCTATATATACATTTCTGCATGAAATATATCTAAATGAATCCAAATCTATTTCGATTTAAATCAAGATAAGTATGGTATATCCATCAAAATAAGTACGATATAAATAGTATCGAACTGAATCGAAATAAGTATGATGGATTCGCGAAGGGTTGTGAGGTATCTTTCGGTCCCAAGGATGTCTCTTAACTTTTTACATCAGTCTGATATAGTTTGTACCACGCTAGCTAGCTAAGACAACACTACTGCCATGAAAGGCATCATTCATCCTACTGTGTCTTTCTGGTTCTGCTTCATCATCTGGACTTTGGTTGTTTCTCTGCCCAGTTTATCATGTAGGCTATAGTGGTCCTCGCTAGTTACTCACTGCTATGAATCGACGACCAAATCAATAATGGCTTGTTGACGCGCGCCCCTACTAATAACCACGTTGTGATTCGTCGAAATCTATATAACGGCTTGATTATTAGGGTTTCAGCTTTATATTTAGTACTTGATATACAGCTTGGTATTTGATATTTGCTTGAAATTCGAGAACTAAACGCAATTTTTTGTTTGAGGATCGATTCCCAATCACGAGCATGGAAAGTTTGAACTTGTTTCCAGTTTAATGATCGAAACTCAAGCGCAAACGATCACAAATGGTTATCTGTACTGTGCATGCAATGCACGGTTAGAACATTGTCAGAAACAAAGAAAAACATAAGCGCAAATAAATTGGACAAATGATTTATTTCTAACGCGTGCACATACACATAAACTACACATTTTCTTGATTGTTCTTCATGATTTGTTGGTTGAACTTTAAATCAAATCTCAGCTTTCAAGGGCTAGCTATGCGCAGTTCAGTAACATCTGACTATAGGTTGAAAATTTATTGCATCTTTTTGACTATCGAGCGAGCTTGGGTAGCTAGTTAGGCCTCATAAATCGAAAATGATAAATGCATATCAATGTCAATCACATTTTCATTGATTTTATTTCTCTCTTTTATTAACTAATTTGGTTGGAATTTCTGGATTGGTTCGTTTATGAATTTTTTTTGGTTACATTGGTACGTGTATGATTTGATCATGCAAGAACAATTAATCAATTATTGTTAATGATGGAAATCATACATATCTTGTGAGGGTGACTAGACTTCCAGACGTGAATAGTGCCACCATTCTTAAACACCTCATTACACAAGACCGGCCAGTAGTCCAATCGATTCATAGTCGGTGCTAGCTCGATCATATATACTTATGTGTTACAGGCTCGATAGCTTTCTGATTGATTTTGAACTTGAATGAGATTGAGGGCAATAGGTTTATGGAATTGTGGTGGTTAATTATAATCGAACTTCTCAACTTTCAATTGAATGGATCAAAATCAGTGATTGAATTTATTTTAGAGTCGATTTTGTTAAATAAGTTTTAATGAAATAGTCGAATTAATATAATTGCATAAGTGATTTAAGGTGGAACCCCGAACCTTAGTGTTTCTCATAATTAAACTCTCTTAAATTAAACTCATTCAAATGTTTACTATTTCAGTTTATAATCTTGTGTACTTTTTCATTGCTCTCGACAGAAACGACACTCGTACTTGAAGATTATACTACTACGCGACTTTTGCACTTAGAATTAGCAAATAATTTTTGGCGTCGTTGCCGAAGAGCATTTGACGAAGCAAGCAGAATTTGTTTTTCCAATTCGGTACATTCGTTCTATTTTTTATTTTCTGTTGGTTAGTTGATATTTTTTATTATTATTATTTTTTACTTTATTTTTATTTTTTCTGTTTAGTTTAATGAAACTCTAAAGTATCTATACATCTTCTTTTAATTTTTTTTGTTTTCTCAATGATTAACTCCCCTGACATATTCACATTGTCTTGATATTGAACGATCCGTTCATAGAGAGCCTTCTCTAGTTTGGGAAATTTTGCCAATTTGTGCCTCTTAGCATCACCTTTTCAAAAGCAGCTGAGATATACTAGGATGATCGCTTGATCGTATTTGATATCATCCATTGACTCACTTGCAAGCCAAACTTTTTATTGTTTCAGTTGTTTCTGAGTGGTCCCTGTATTATTTTTGTTGTAATCATTGTTTTGGCGTCACAACTCAGCTTAAGGAGTGTGAGGTAATTGCACCAAATTCTCTTTTGGTAGTGCGGGGCGTGCTAGCTCGTGGGTGAGCAACTTTAGTAGTAAGGGTAGTGCGCTTAGATTTCTGCTTCTAATCAAGCGACTAAAGATTAAGAGAGCACCAACTTGATCATCAAGTTCGTCAGGAGCCACATTGACGAGGATTTACACACAATAGTCTATCGTCACCAAATCGATACCCGCGTTGTGTAGCGAGCAGAGCAACAAAAGGAAAGGGAGATAATGCTCTGGGAGCATGAAAAGAATATGGGAAAGGTTATGGGGAACCGGGAAGAGAGATATGGATGAAGACTTTGGGGAGTCGAGATAAGTTAAGGAGGATCGCTAAGGCTTGACACTTTAGCGTTGGGGCCGGCCAGGTCAGGAGTGTTTTGTCTTTGTAAAAGTTTGCAGGTTGATTCTTTTTTTAGACTAATCATCGAACTTTTCTTTTATAGTGGTTTGCATAGTAGATAAAGATACAGTCTTTGCTGCATATCTGGTTGAGTTGCATAAGGTTTCATCTTCCTTGACAACTACATAACTGGGTGATGCAGTTTCAGTCACGTATTAAGATTTATTTTAAGGTCACAAATATTGGCTCTAATCAAGTCAAAGACTTGTAGAAGTCTTCATCATTGGATAATGTAGATAAATATTGTAGTTGCCTCTTAATATAATTCTGCTTGCCAGATAAGGCCAGCAAACTATACCCCACAGAGCTAATCACAACCAAGGAAGAAAGTCTCAATTGAGTAAACAACCTCATTCAGAAGACGTAGGCATCATTTTGTGTTTAATTGTGTAAAGGAAAAGACTTTGTAATTGGTCAAACTCTTCAATCTTGTCATGCATGTATTAGATTCCATGCACCTATAGACAAAATGGATATTCACTCAAGACATTTACGGTTTTGTCCAAAGTGTAATTTTAGGTGTAAACACTCATATAATGTTTTACGTATTTCATCCGTCATCATCAATTTTTTATCCTTTTGAGATAAGAAGTCGTATTTGTGTTTTTGGTATGTTAGACTTGTATCTTATGCATTGATTGAAACCCTTTATATATGGAATCACAAAGTACTTTCCGATATATAGAAAGAAAACGTAATCCTATTATAACATGTGAACCTATTACTATGCTGAATATAGATTACAGCCACATAAAGACAAAACACACATAATAGAATATCATATACAACAATATTATTTCTGTTGAAAACAAATAAAACAATATTTAAGAAATTATATAATATTTAGATAAATTAATAACTTATTAATTTATCGATTAATTAATATTTAGCTAAAATAATAAATTTTGCCGGTCTCAACGTTATTAATTTATAGAGCTTTAGCTGTATATATATCTTAGTCATTCTCTTTATATACATATATATAGTTCTTATTTAGAGCGAAACGTCACACTAAAATTAGAGTGTGAAGTTTGTTATATGATTCACTTTATGATCTTATTTTCATATTTTAACTGTTAAGTTTATAAAGCATAATGCATACCTATATCACTTTTGTAAAGTTTTATCGAATTTAGTAAAAAATTAAGTCTATCGAAATATTTCTAATATGTTTGAAAAAAAAGTCTCCTAGAAGCATTTCATGATGACAGCGCCGCTTCGCCGACCACAATTTGCGGGACAAAAATGGATGAAATGATAGCATCCGTTTGATTTCAAATGAAAAGATCCAATGGATATCAGAGTAGGAGAAGTAAAACCCAGCTTTTTTTCATCTCTTACCCGATCGCCACATCAGTTATTATCTCCCTTCTTCAATCCAAGTCCGTAATATGCAGAAATTCATTTCGACTCCGATCAATTGCCTCCGTCATTTGCTCGCAGAGTAAGCATAGATTGGAATCGGTGAGAAACATCTATCAATTGATATAAAAGTTAATTATGTTTCTTCATAATTATGATTCAATTCCATTTTCCTGGGTACTGGGCTTTTGGGTTGATTTAATTTCTTGCCAACCAAGCACACTTTACATAGCTCAATAAATAGATCGATCTGATATCTATCAAGATCCCAAAGATATAAAATCTAGTTCTAGACCCTATAGCTTAATACGCGTCGTACTGTGGTAGAGAACTATACCCTTATCAATTGTGTTTTGTGAAAGGAAGAATGGCTTTGAGGGATTGCAGATGACAGATGACAGATTCAAATGAGAAAGGAAGAAGACGAAAGAGAAGAGCCTGGGGAACACAAAACTTATATGCGATGCAAGGACTACTCATTTCTCCGCTAATGAAAAACTTATATGCGATTCTACATAAAACCACGCACATTCGATAGTGATCACAGGGATCCATAGATCGACTAGATCATTACGAAATTAGTTTCTGACGGTATATCAGCATATCGATCCATCGCGACGTCTTTTCCTAATTCATTTCGATTCGGAGAGTGAGCTAGATCGACTTTCTTATTACGTAGGCGCCAGTAGGTGGAACTTGCTGTCAAGTAACATATCTATACAAGATCCAGGTTGTAAATGGGTTTCTTTTGTGGTCAAAATGATCTCAGAATTAGCTTCAAATTGCATGCATAAGAATGATGATCGGGCTGCTGCTGCTACTGCTACTGCTACTGTTGGCTACGCGTAAACAGAGACTCGTCGACTGAGTTTGTAGGCAAGCATATATAATTCGTCGAAGCGAAATCAAACAACGTACTTAAAATCAAATAGATCGACATGATCTGGATGACGATTGAACAGAATGATCGAGTACGTTGCAACTTGCATCGAAAGCAATGGGGATGGAGATATCATTCTCGACCGTATATGGGTCAACTGGACGATGCGATATGCAACGTACATTGCAAGTTTGCACCGCCACACAGCTGCAACCAACTTCGCATGCTTAGCTTCAACTGTGCAATACTATAACATCATAATCATCTGCCTCGCTCCTACGTTTGCTCAGGCGCGGTATAAGCGTATGAGACGAAACAACGACAACCATCCGATCTTTAATGAATTGATTAATTTTGTTTGAGTCTGATTGATTATGTCCGTTTGATTAATTCATTAAAGATCGGACGACTGTCGTCGTTTTGTCCCGCACGCGTATCCCACACCTGAGCATCCTTGGCCTCGCTCCACCTAATAAGGTTTTTTTCCTTCTCTTTTAATGGGTCCCCTAGTGTTTCTGTAATCTTTATTTGACCAAAACATAACAAAGAACTAATCCAATTAACCTATTAGGAGTAATTATCATCAAATTTGATTAATTATTCATGTTTTTGATCACAAAAGAAAAATTTCCAATTAACCTATTAGGAGTAATTATCATCAAATTTGATGAATTATTCATGTTTTTGATCAAAAAATAAAAATTAACAACATTGAAGTAGACATGTAAATGGATCGGATCCAGTTCTAGGTCGGGTTTGGACCGGATCGACCTAGATCCGGATCCGTAATAGAAACTTTAGATCCGGATCTGACCCGTTACCCACCGGATCTTTAATAACTCGATCTAAATCCAAATTTGACGGGTTAACGGATACCCGACCCATTAATCCGATCCGTTTATAATAATAAATATTTCAAATTTTAATAATAATTTCATAGTTTTATCATAAAACATTGATGAAATTTTATAAGAAAATAAAAGTTCAAATCAAATGTTGAATTACATGCCTAAATACTCTTTAACGGTACACTAATATAATTAAAATACTTGGCCTCCAATGTTTTTTAGCATAGATACATGAGCATTAACAACCTTCAACTTCTTCAAATCATACTTTAGAGACAATTTAGATTGTCTAGTTAATTATCATATTATTTAATATTTATTAATAATATTATATTTATAAAAAATTATTTAAGTATTTTTAAATGGATACTTGTCCTTAACTGATCGGATCAACCAAAATTCGGATCCGATCCGTTTAGTAAACGGGTTAACAGATCCAGGTCCTTAACGGATCAACAGGTCAAATTTTTGATCCAAACCCGTTTAAAAACTACAGATCCGGAGCGGGTCTGGATAAGATTTGATCCATTTACATGTCTACATTGAAGCCTTTGATAATGAATCATTGATATCATGAAAAGTACTTCATTTATCTTACTAGCTAAAGAGTAGTCATTATAAGGGGTTTTCTGTTAGAATCCATTTAACCCCTACAAAAATAGGGATCAAGGAATCTCTTATATATGAATTTGTCCCACTCCCACTAGAGGCGGAGCCAACCTAATCTTGACTAGGTTAGAGTTCATGTGAAAATTTGTACCTCTAAAAAAAATCAGCATCATATCAGAAGAAACATATATGGGGTTTGTGTAGATCGGGGGTTTCATGTCTGATCAATAAGGAAAACCAAATTTTTTTCGAAGTGCTCCGCCTAGCGGCTAAACCATGAAAGAGACAACGATATATAAGAGTTAGAACTATCTGTGAAAAATGAAGAAGAACATAAAGATTGAGAAGGAAGAGGGGTGTCTTTATCAACTTTTCTGCTTTGGAATACATATTGATATGAAAAGACTTGGGGTTAGGGCTAGGTTTCTCATACAATGGAATGAGATAAGACTTTAAGAGATGGGATAATCTTACAGGTTATACTCATATCCATCCCTTTTTTCAATAAAACAAGACCTGATAATTTGTTATAGTCACCGGTTGATAGTACAAAAAAATAACGCACTGATATTTTACAATAACGATTTATTGGCTGTAAAGCATTGGGGTCCCTAGTCTTTAATGGTGAGAGTTTGAGTAGTGCAAACGCCTTGTTGAAGAAGTTGACAAAGAGGGAGTGATTAATGAATTTAAGCTTTGGAGTCGTGGGAAAAGTTTAATTAGTTTTATTTATGTGTTTATTGTATTGAGGTGTATTGTATGTCTCATGTTGCACTTCAGTTGATGCAAAAATGTGTTTAATGTTTGCTACGTCCCTCTATATATGTGTGTTTTTTTAAATAAGAGCTAAACAGTTGCCCTCATGATGTAACCATTAATGAAACGCAGACTACAAAAGGGAGACATAAATCCTGACAAGATTTGTTAGTTTTTTTGTGTGTGCTATAATTTAGACCAGGTGACATTTTAATCCTGGCTGTGCCACTGACTCCCACCACCTCGTGTTTTTAGATTTTTACATTTTGACTGATCCATATAGTCTTTCCTTCATGTTGCCTCGTCATTCTTTTTCTGCCTCTTGAAAGCAAATGTTGTCGTTCTACTAACCAGAACTAAATATATATAAGACCATCTTCAATAACTTCTCCATAATTTCTCTATAATAGAAAAATAAAAGTCAATGCTTCAAGTAATTAAACTTTTCCAACTCTAACAAATTCTCTATTTTGGAGATTTTATGTCCATATTCCCCAAATTCTTTCTTCAAATTTTAGAGTTTGTTGCAATTATGAGGAATTTGGTTTTCCCTCTCCTCACATTCCTTATTTTGGAGAAAAACATAAGGAATTTATTAGGTCAAAACACTCAAAAAATTTTCTAAATTTGAGAAAACTAAGAATTTGAGGAAGCTGTTAGAATGGTCTTGGTGAAAATGAAAATCACGTCCACTTTTCAAGAAAAAAGAACAAGAATGGCATGCATCCATGTATCAATTGTACATGTATATGTTAAGCTAACTTTTAATTTCGATTTTCATAGTTTAAGTGTTTTTGGTAATGATTTTCATAGATTATGTTGTTATACGAGTTAAGTCCAAAAAAAGTTGTTATACGAGTTTTTCGTTTTCTATTAAAATCTTGGTCATCCGGAAACTGGCCCAGAACTGCTGGATTGAGCCCAATGAGTGCTAGTCCATTTGCTCATCCAAACTTGATCTTCTTGCGTCCCCAAAACACTTGCAGTGACCGAAGCTCACACTTCTATCCCTGTATTTCCTAAAACCCTAAACCAGGGGTTTAACCTCTGCGTCTAAAACCCTCACCAATGGCGACTGCAAGCTTAGGCTTCATTTGCCGGCCAAGTTTCAGCCTCCGCACTCCCACCTTTCAATGCATTGGCAAGGTAAATCCTCCAGGCGCCTCTGTCTCTACATTTGGGCAGTGAATTTCTGTGCTGGGCTCATCTGATATCTTGTTGTTCAATTCAATCCAGGTGCAATTGAACTTGGTTTCGGCGATGGAGGCGATTGATGAGCAAGAGGGTCGTTATATGGACAACCAGACGAGTAATTCAAGCAGCAGCAGAAGCAAGTTTTCGAAGCTTTCATGTTTCGGATTTGGGTATTGTTATTTGTAATTATATGGGGGTTTTGAATCTTAACGTTTAGTTATTGTGAAAATGAAGGAGGAAATGTTAAGGCACCACAGTGGAAGAAGCTGAATTCGAAAGAGCTTGGGATTAGTAGTTCTATGATTGACAAGCCTATCCGAAAGGTTTTAAACGGGCTGAAGCGAAGGGGTGAGCATTGTAATTGTCATTGTGTTTAACTGGTGTTGTGATGTTTGGAATTGTATTGGCACGGGTTTTTTATGTTGCCAGTTTTGTGTTTTGTGTTGCAGGATATGAGGTGTACCTTGTAGGAGGTTGTGTAAGGGATCTTATCTTGAAGCGCACGCCTAAGGACTTTGATATTTTGACTTCAGCTGAATTGAGAGAGGTAATGCTCTGAAACGTTGTTTGGAAGTGGGTTTTGATGTCATATGTTCTAGCTTGAAGTATCTGCAAATGATGTTTACAGGTGTCGAGAACGTTTTCTTGGTGTCAAGTTGTTGGAAGGCGGTTTCCTATATGTCATGTACACGTTGGTGATACGGTAGTGGAGGTGGGTTATTTTGTTGTAAATGTACAATTTGCAATTGTGTATATACATCAATAGAAATACTGATACATAAAGACAGTAAATAACTAACCAGTCCTGATCTCCTGAACCATCAAAGTCAAAATTGAATCATTCACATTTTTAAGTGTTATAATCTTGATTGCATGGACTATTCAAACATGCACAGACAGACACAATCACAGAGTTCTAATCTAAAGTTACTTGTTGTGCTCAAATTAGGTTTCCAGTTTTAGCGTCAGCGCACGAAGCAGTAGGAACTCAAGTAGTGATATTAAAAAACCTGTACGCTGTGATGACAAGGATTTTATGCGTTGGAGCAATTGTTTGAAGCGTGACTTTACAATTAACGGGTTGTTTATCAAACTATTTTCACTTGGAAGAAGCAGTTTCACTATTCCTTTGTTTTCTTATCTTTTATAATTTTCTTCATCTATTGCAGATTGATGTTTGATCCTTATGAAAAGATAGTGTATGACTACTTGGGAGGGATAGAAGATCTTAAAAAAGCTAAGGTTTGTGTGTATTATTAGATGTTTTGATTTCTAATATTACTTTAGACTAGCTAAAAAATCGAATGTCTTCACATCATCTTATGTTGGCCTAGGTCCAAACCGTTATACCAGCAAGTACTTCATTTCGAGAGGATTGTGGTGAGCTAAATGTTTTCAGTGTGATATATGTTTTTTATCCATTAATATCGCTAAGCTATGTCCATTTTTGACAGAACACACCCCTCATATGCACATGCTGTACACTTTCTGCCTTTATAAGACACTAATACCAGACTCCAATTACTGTGCAGCTCGCATTCTACGTGCCATAAGAATTGCTGCTCGTTTGGGGTTCCGTATTTCAAAGGAAACAGCTGATTCAATTAAAAATTTATCCTATTCAATTGTCAGGCTTGATAAGGTAATTCAGGAGCACTTTGCCTTATCATTTCCCTCACATTCAAGTTGAATTACTCATTCGGTACTTGTACTTTAGGGAAGGATCCTCATGGAAATGAATTACATGATGGCATATGGTTCTGCTGAGGCTTCTCTCCGATTATTATGGAAATTTGGACTTCTGGAACTACTTCTACCCATCCAGGTGTGCATTATGTAAATTCAAATAAGTTTCCTATTTGTCAACACAGTATTACAGGTTTCAATACATTTTTCGTATTGCAGGCAGCTTATTTTGTTCGCCATGGTTTTCGAAGACGTGACAAAAGGTCTAATATGCTTTTGGTAATTGTCATTTCATCATCATTCAGTTACCTGTTGCACTGTTAATATGTTATACAAGAGCTGATTATATTTGGAATTGGTTTGACGTATGAAGGTGTGACTTATTTGTTTTTGGTTTTCACTTGCAGTCCCTTTTTTCTAACTTAGATAAACTTGTTGCACCTGACAAGCCGTGCCACAGTAGCTTATGGTAAGATGTTAGGGTAAAACATAATGCTTAATAAAACAAGTTTGATCTGACAGTGATCCAAGAAGATTGAATTGCATGTTTCTCGTGTGCATGCGAGATAATGGAAAATACTTGCAAGATCATTGCAACTTTGACCTAGGGAGACTCATTACAAGTTTACAATTTCAGGATTGCAATCTTAGCATTCCACAAAGCACTCTCTGAACAACCACGAGATGCGTTGGTGGTTGCTGCATTTACCCTTGCGGTTCACAATGGTGGAGATATGTTGGAAGCAGTGGACATAGCCAGGACTATCGCTAAACCACATGAAGTTAGCTTTCATGAATTATTAGAACCTCAGAAATTGGACTCTGGAGCATATACTAAAGAGGTTAAGGATCTTGAGGAGTCTTTTCGGCGGGCACTTGATCACATGACTGATGCGCAAATTGTCTCAGAGGCCATGGCAGCGTACCCGCAGGCACCTTTTTCTGATGTGGTCAGTGCAGCCTTTCTGCCCTCATGTGTGTCTGTATATCGTCATCTTTGCATTTCTTCTTATTTTAAGGAAACTAATGCCAAAGATTTTTTTCCCAATCTCAATTTGCTGTAGGTATTTATACCATGGGGATTATCTTTGAGGGTCTCTCGGATTTTCAATTGCGTAAAGGTGGGTGGGGAGTTTGGGTCTGTGGCAAAGCAAGGCAGCAAGATTGACTACGAGTCATTAGCTCAGGGGAGCCTGCTAGAGATTCGTCATATGTTTGCAAGAGTCGTGTTTGATACCATATATCCTCTTTAGTCTAGACCCTGATCATTCTCATAGCTTGATTGTAACAAATTTTGTAACATGTTATCGTTATGAAAGTAAAGAAATCAATTTTTTACAGTTATTAAAGAAAAGATGAATTCTAGCTACTAGGGCATAACAATGCTGTTGATTGAGTCACAGTATTTGTAATCAAGTGCCCGCCGGTGTCTGCATCTAATTATAACAATACTACTATTCTAGTTTCGTCAGGAGTTGGGTTGATACCATCATACAATTCATTGCAAAACAACAATTCAAATGTGCAAAGCTTCAAGCTTCTTCCTCTCCATTCAGACCATTCTCACCTCTGAAATCTTTTGCTCTAACGCCTTGACTATACGTGCAGGATATATATTTGCAATAATGAACCTCTTCAAAATCGTTATGAACACCATTACATATTCAAGTGATATCCCCACAGGTGTGACAGAATCTCCAAATTAAGGCATAATATTTTGATTCCTCACCGAGGGACTTTTTCCTCGTGTGCTTAGGAAATCTTCAAAACAAACTGTTTGCTTTTAAAGAAATTACGGGCCCAAGGTCTAATCCATAATCAACAATTTACCTCCCATCAAACCTTGAAGGCTAGAACCAAACTACAAGTGACGGAATGTAAAAAAAACTACAAGTGACGATGGAGATCAGCGCCGATCACAAATCGGAGGAGCTGTGCCTTAACTCCGACCGCATGGAGTTGCAAAAGTCTGGCGGCACAATTGAAGTCACCTCCTTCACTGAGTCATTCTCCCGATTCCACAGTAAGCCATTTCCACAATTGGTGCTATTGCAACTTTTTTTCGGCAATTGTCTTATGCTAGCTCGGTACTATTGTAATTTTGATGCTAAAACGCTGTTACTGCCAAGCTGCTATTGTTAAAGTTGTCTTATGCTAACTCGCTGCTACTGCCTGTGTAACTGCCGACATTGAAACTGCTACTGTTGACTTAATCTGTTGAAACCTATTACATATCTGCTACTGCAGAAACCTACTGCAGATCTGTTATTGTTGAAACTTATTGCAAATCTGCTACTGCTGAAACATAATGCAGATATGCTACAGCTGAAACATAATGCAGATCTGCTACTGCTGAATGTACAGTAGCAGCAAAACGAAATCAAAATCAACTGCCGTAGTTTAACCTAACCGGAGCAAAGAAAAGAGATAGTACTGACCACTTGAAATCGATACCTTGGATGGCCATGGAGGTCGTGCTATAGACGAATCGTTGCGAGTGAGTTATAGGATCAAATGATACTCATTTGAAGGAGGGAGATGCTTGAATCAGACTGATATTTTGTGGCTGGAGAGAACGAGGCAGAGAGAGAGAGATTTGAAGAAATGAAAAAGACAGAGGTGGGAGAGTGTCAGGACCCACCCCGAGTTAAACCCCTTTTAACCAGGAGTAAATCCTGCGGAGACCACCTCCCAAAGAAGATTCTGCCGAAAAATCGACATAGTCTCCCTTGAAAAGTGGACAACCCTTAACCTGCAATAACCCACAATACACTTCTAAACCAATAACCATCCGCAAACTCCTGGAGCCATCCTGCTCCCAATAACCAACAACTTCACAAGATACACATCAATTAAAACCAACAAAGTTCAACATCTCCGAGAGTAAAAGATACAACAAGTTCCAAGTCCCTAAAAGTTATCCGATAATTAAATCTACCCGATGTGTATCAGAGCGTCTAAGATTAGAGCAGAAACATAAATATATTACAAGTAGGTCAACCCGGAACCTACAGATAGTGCGGAATGTGGCAGTAACTATGCTGGGCATCCAAGTAGTCTAGATGGGTCGAGCACTGCAATCTGGGCATTTTAAAAACAAAGGGCCCAGGGGGGAAACATTGAAAAACGTCAGGGTGAGTGGACAAAAATTAAAATATAGAAACTCTAATTCCTTTAATGTTCTCCCTCTACTATTTCTAAGGAAAATCTGCATGCAGGTAAACATAAATAATGCATTGGCTCAAAATATAAACAATTATGTGGGGTGTTAACCTCATCCACGAGAAAACCGACCTGCTCTATTCGGGAGGGTCTAATGACCAGCTACCACCGAAGAGGGTCCCCGACCTGCTCTATCCGGGAGGGTCTATTGACCAGCTCAACCGGAGAAGGTCCCTGACCTGCTCTACCCAGAAGATGGTACCCGCTCTAACTGGAGAGGGTCCATGCTAGCAAACAATCCTTAAATCCTTTTCCCTTTTCCCTTTTTCAAAATCCCTTTAAAACCTGTAAAACCTGTAAGACCTCGTAAAACCTCGTGGAAACAATAAATCGAAAACCCCATTTAAAATCCGTGAGCCACATTTCTCCTTTAAAAACATCCCCCTCCATATTCCCAAAACGGTGATAATCAATAAAACCATACCCCGGGAAAAAATCCTTTAAAATCACGGGATGGGTTTAAACCTCTTTCCCGGTTTGTTGCCTTTAAAATCCTTAAATCCCCTTTTCCCAAATCACCGTAAAATAAATAAATAGAGGAAACCATATATGCAGGAGAAACCAATTAAAGTATAAAGCATGCAATTAATTTAAAACCAAGTCCACTCACAGATGCCGCTAGGTCTGCCGGCTACCAGATGACTGCTCAGCTCGAGCTCCCCCACGTCCTGTCCAATACACACAACAAGTCTTAAACCCATAAACAAAGTGAGGGTAACCATAACACTCTCTACCCTTAGCGTTCAACCTTAACCATCTAACAAAAGTGTGGGGTGTCGGCCTCTAATATACCAAATAGCGTACAAACTCTTAATTATGCTCTCACGCCTAGCCGGTTCTCCCTAAACGACCGGTTAACCTTTAATTACACAATCAAAACCCCAAAGCTTCCAAATATACTTAACACCTCAAATAAATCCCTAAAAATTAGCAACTGCCCCTAATGGCCTTTCCTTAATTTTCACAATTTAATGGGCAAGAAAAACTGCCCAAAAAGTGGCGGTTCCGCCACCGGCGGCCGCCGGCAGAAATTCCGGCCAGAATTCCGGCGACCTCGGATCGCCACCAAATTTTACCAGTAGCTTCGTCTCAACCATTGGAACCACTTCCTAGTTCAACTCGAAGGCCAACTCGGCCTCTAACTAGGTCAATCGACAAGAAATACACAACCCGAATCCAAAAGTCAACCCAAACTTCAAATCCTCAATTCTTCCTACACACTTCAAATCTAGCTACCAAATTCTAGGGGCTTAATGTACACCTCAAACCCATCAAAACCATATAAAGAACTCACTGGGAGGTGGCCTGAGGAGGGAGAAATCCGGTGTCAATGAACAGTGCACAGGTCGTCCCTTCTCGCCGTGATTTCTCTCAAACGGCGGCGACTCAGCTCCGATGGCCACCACCAACTTGAAGGTGGCGCTGCAGGCTTCAATTCGGTACCTAGCACGCGCCCTAACTCCGCCGGACGGAGGAGAAATCCGGCGGAAAATCTGTCGGGTTTCGGAGGAAATTCGAAGTGAACAGTAACTTTTTCGATTTTTACCCTCTCACCGAATTACCCCAGTAACTCACTATATATAGGCTTTTCACCCAAATAGTACTTTTGTTTTTAGACCATAACTTCTTCATACGATCTCCGATTTAAGCGTGCTACGTGTCCACGGACTCGTAACGACGCCCTCTACAACTTTCATGAAGAAAGTTTCCCCAAATTCCTGACCTAACGAAAAGTCAACTTTTTGACCTTTCACGGTAAAACAGTTACTACGGAACGGTTAAAGACCAAAGTAACTTAGGTAGTAACCGACCGTAAATAGATTCTAGAACCGGGATGTGACAGAGAGAGAGGAGAAAATTAAGGAATAGAGGATATTATAGTCATTTAATAGTTGAAATTCGGATTGGGCCTAATGTAATTAGTTTTGGGCTTAAGTTAGTGTCCTAATTTGTATACCAAATTATGAAAAAGAGTTTTTTGTATTGATAAATTTAGTTTGTTCCTTATATGTCATTCTCCCTTCTCCCTTTCCTTAAATAAAACTCTACTCCCCTTTTACGACTTACACAAGTGTAAATCGTGTTGTGCAGTACCGAAGTTGACGGATGCATGTCCAGAGGTGGAAGCGGCTCTACAGTAGCATGGAATTTCTTACACGATCAATATGATATATCTATAATTATATATACATGCTAAGAGCATCTCCAACAGCTCATGTAAAAGTAGAATTATTTCTATTTTAGAGAAAAAATATCAGTTTTTCGGCTTCAACAGCTCATGTACAACATCCTCTATAATAGAAAACTGGGAAGAGAGAAAAAAACATCCTCTATATCTATAGAATTCTCAAAATTTGTATATTTCATGAACAAATCTCTAAAATTTATTTTTTACCTTTTAAAATCCACGCTATATCCACACTCTTTTAAAAATAGAACAAAAAATGTCATTATATCTCCCTAGTGGAAGATTGAGAATATTAAGCATGTAACATGTGATTTTTTTTAATTAAATATATAATAATTAAATAGGATCATTAAATTATACAGAAAAACATTTAATTTAGTAGAGTAAAATAAAAGAGTTGTTGGAGTTGAACCATTTTCTTTATAGAGATTTTGTGATTTTCTCTTTTATAATAGAAAAATTATACAAGAACTGTTGGAGATGTTCTAAGAACCGAAGACCTTTGTTAATTCTGACGCCCTTACTTATCAGAGATTCTGATATTTCCCAAATTATGATCAGGCTGAGCTTTACATGACTGTCTCAACCACTCCAAGGACTACAGATCCAGATATCATTCACAGGGCTCGCGAGGTTATTTTGCGGCTGTCCAAAACCACGGTTCCAAATATGTGGTATGCTTTCTTTTTCTTTTCGTTTTCTTTACTGTAATTAATTCTCTGGAAGAAATAGCCTGTAAATAATGTCTAAACGTTTCCTTTTCTGTTCTAGTGTGCCTTGTTTTTTCTTTTTGTTTTTTTTTTTCACTCTAACTCTCTCTAGATGAAATAGCCTGCAATTATTTTTATGTCTCTTTTTCTGTTCTAGTTGGAATGTAGTGTATATAATTAAAAAATCTGCATATAGGGGAGTATCGGATTGCTAAGTCTACACCTCTGACGACCAGTCTTACTTAAAATTCTAGGTATTTTGTTCACAAATTGTTTGTTAAAAATTACAATTGGTTTTCTGTTGAAAACAATATGGATTCACAATGATATAGTATACATGGCCACCTTTACATTCACTTGAACAATTTTGACCCATTTGCTAGTTTGCTCTCCCCAAACCTATGGATATTTACATTAGGGGTTTGTTATCCGCTATTGACTGCAGTCTGTAATTTGAGAGGGCAATCGTCTTGTAAACAGAATTTTCGGGTAGAATAGTAATCAAACGTGTTTGTTTTCTGTCGATTCAACATATTAATGCAAGATTTTTACATATGAAATTAGATTTAAGTTTCTCCTTTGTTTAGCAGACTGCAGACTTTTTTTTTCAGATACAACTGCATTACGTTTTGATTTCAAGTAATTGACGTACTGAACGGCGATATGGTTCATGAACACATCAGGGTATCAAGAAAGTGGGCTTGCCGCAATACGTGGGATCAAGAGGGTGAGTATGTCATTCTTCTCAGTTTTACTTTCAGTTTCAATATAATTATAGTTCTGTCACTACTTTTTTTATATAAATTATTTGTTTTAATTTTTTTAAATTGAATTGCATGAAAAAAATATTTTTAATAACAATAATATTAATAATAATGATAATATTCATAATACTAATAATATTGTAAAAGAAATTGAGTCACTCTAAACCTAAATAATTGTATTGATCAATATATATTAATTGTTCAGGGTTTAAATCGTTTCTGTAACTTTTTTAAAATAGTAGTTTTAGTTGCGCATACGAGTGTTGGTATGTTGATTTATCTAGGTTAGGTTTTGAATTTAAGTTGGGTTTTGGGTTTCGAATTTAGAACATCAATTAATTTTCCTATTGATTCAGTTTATCAGTTTTAGCTTATGACATGTATTGATGGGTGTTTCTTACTTGCAATTCCAGACATCTTGGTTGTTAATTTAAATTCAGTGTTAACTTCATCTTAATCAATTGTATTATTTTTATTAGAGTTTCAGAGTTGTTGCACAATATTGATCGAACCACCGAAATTTCATAATAATTAATCGAACCTATAGAAACGCACTTCGACACGTACGACATTACATTCTTAATACTATTAATTAAGTATTATCATACTAAAGTGAAAATATATCAACTGCGATTCGTTTTAAAAAAAATCAAATTAATCGCGTCTGACAGGCGCGGGTATGAATGCTAGTTTGTTATAATTGTAGGCTAATTTGGTAAAAGTAGTCTACGAGACATTGCGGGCCTCAGCCCAATTCATATTCAACTACAGCCTCTGCCTATATATATTCTGACCCGTATGTGAAATTTAAACGTCGAGAGAGTGAGCGCGTGGCCGCATAATAAACTTTCTCTGCTTTCTGAAACGAGTCTAAATTGTTTTGTGCAATACCGGAATTGATGGATGGTTGGCCGGAAGGAGGTGAAATTGAAATTACGTGAAAGACACGAGGAATTCTAGCTGCTAGGGAAATAACAACACTGCTCTGCTCATCGAGTCACAATATATGCACCCATTGATATAGATAAGCCTCAAATTGTAGCCATAGCATCAAATTAACATCCTTACCACATCTATATCGGGTGTCTGCATCTAATGTAATAATAACAATACTAATATTCTACTTTCATCAAGAGTTGGGCTGATATCATCATAAAATTCATTGCATTACAACAATTCAAATGTGCAAAGCTTCAAGCTTCTTCTCCATCCTCACCTCTGAAACATGCTGCTGTAAGGCCTTGACAATAACTGCAGGATGTACATTTGCAACAATGCACCTCCTCACAATCTTTCTAAACACCATAACGTGATCAAGTGAAAACCCCACAGAAGTAGCAGAATCTCCCTGTTCCAGAGTCATTTACAGGCAATTTTTAAAATCATTAGATTCCCTTCATAAAATTCGCTTCACCAGCAGGTTTGTCAACCAGAAAAGGAATGGTACAATATGTTACTCATCAGATTGAGAAAAGAATTGAAACACTTACATCAACAAACAGGTTACAGCCAATCAAGTCTGCAAAATCCTGCGACCCAGATATACTGACAAGTTAGTAAAAAGAATTAGATGCAGCATTTACCTACCAGTATCTGAAGCTAGATATATTTCTCTAATCATCGTTTACTTTTTCTTTCAATTAAGAAAATTAGGAAGACAAAATTTGTGACACTTCAAGCACCTTCAAGTGTTCAACAAGACGAGTCCGTTGTTTAACATAACGCTCCTGGACAAACGGACAGTACATAGAGTTAGAAAACCAGAAAACTCAGCATATTCAATATCCCCAGCATTGCCCACTAAGCAGGCATTGGTCTTAATATACATGGAGTAGCTAAAACTGCGATACAGCACCTTCTTGATTCCATGTAATGAGCAAAGGCCATCTTTCTGGTACCCAGTCTTGATGTAATCATGATGCATTTCGCCATTCAGCACTTTAATCGCCTGAAATCAAAGTGTGTTGCACTCAAATAAGTAAATTGTTCAGATATAGCTGGAACGAGAAATCCAGTATGATTGAGATAAGAAAACTAGCAGTAGCAGTATTGAAGTAAAAAGAAAATAGCAGAACTGTAAGATCATATTGAAGTTTTACAATAGTTAATGATCGAAACGTAGATATAAAATTATAAATGCATATACAATTACTATTTAGCCTGAAATTAGTAACACAACAGAGAAGTAGAGCGAAACATTGGTGATATGAAATTGTACCATATCCGCTGAAACTCCCGTGTTTAAGATAAGAATGATGCACTCCCTGGCCCTGTCAATGATATTCGGATCCTTTGTGTTTGTAGTTGTCGACACCCTAATGTAACCCGCAGCCTGTAAACCACAATTTGACCACAGATGAACAGACCAGAGAAAACAATCACAATTCACAAACAAGAGATCAATTTTAGTACCAGACTAATGGTGACATAAAGTCCATGGCTTTCTAAAGCTGATTTCAAATTCGGCCGAGCTTCTCTCAGTTTTGATACTGCACGAATCAAATTGCGAATATGAAATCAAGGCTGGACAAGGAGGATAGGGAATAAGAGAGAAATTGATTACTGTAGTTGGGTGCGAAGGTCTCGGAGAAAAAGCGCGGAGGGCCGGTATATTCCGATTCCATGTGCTCCATCGTCGTCGCTGTGATTCGTTTCGCAGAGTTTGGAATAAGTGTTCTCTTCTCACCTGCGGAAAATTCCCATCTCGTCTCAGGTTAGTTCTTATTTATTCTTTCGGCTTTGGGTGTTGGTTTTAAATGAGATTTTAATCTTTGTTAAATAATTAAATATAAGGGAGAGCTTAGAACTTTTAAATAAACGGTTGATGATATCTATATGAGAATTAAAAAATCTCAAAATTTCTACTTTTAATTGATATTTTTTAATTTTTATCTGTATATCATCTAACATTTCATTTAAAAATTCTTACTTGATCTCATTATAAAATTCTCATTGAAACCCTTCCTAAAAACAAATTACAATCTTGTTCATTATATTTCAGTTTTACCCAACGTGCTCCTCGACTCCGGCAGTCGGACAGTGGCGGATGCAAACAGGACTTAATTAGGGCAAAACTGAGCTATATTCTTTTTTTATACAGTTGTAATGCACACAAAGCAAGTGGGGCCCTGAATGTTTATACCAACCTACAACGGAGGAGCCCTGCCAGCTCCAGTCCAAATGGTAATTGATAGACATGTAAATAGACTAAATCTTATCCAGACTCGTTTCAGATTTATGATTTTAGATCAAAAATTTGTCCCGTTTATCTGTTACAGACCCGAATTTGTTAACCCGTTTACTAAACGGATCCGGATCTGTTACATGGTTGATCTGATTAGTTAAGAACTCGAATCCGTTTAAAAATAATCAAATAATATTTTTATAAATACAATATTATTGATAAATACTAAATAATATGATAATTCTTTGAATAACATAAATATTTGTATCTAAACTGTCTCTAAAGTATGATTTGATAAAATTGACCGTTACTAATGTCTATGTTATTTATGCTAAAAATATTGAAGGTCAAATATTTTGATTATATTAGTTTATCATTAAAGAGTATTTTGAGCATGTAATTCAACTAATGATGTCGTTTAGACCCGAAAATTAATAATTTACTGGACATTAATTGTTTAAGTGCATATTAGTTAATTTGTAGTCCACGTCACGTTGGCAATGCTGTAGATTCACGGGAGAGAAAGCTACAGTGATCACGAATTTAAGCCAATAAGAAGCCAACACATCTGAAGGACGTACCAACGACTTATTAACCAAAAGTCGTAGGTTTTTTAGTAAGTAAAATAAAATTCAACTTTAAAACTTGAGTGGGACCACAATAGTTTTTTAAAACATTCATTAGAGGTTTTCCAATTTTACGAAAAGGTACACAAATTAAAGGGAGAATTAAAAACTTTAGCGACAACAACAAAAACATGCAACAGGGTTAACAATTCAGGATGACACCTTTACTGTTTATGTAAAATGCTCTGGTGAACGACCCGAAGAATAAAACAGGAAAAGTGAGTACAATTTGGACCAAACATTGAGTAGGGAATGAGGCTCCACACACACAGCACTCTCTATCTATCCCGTCACAATACACAGTACCTGCAAACATCTTGTTATAGGGGTGAGCGTTGTCCTCGCGTGCTCACATATATGCCCACCAATGATAGGTTTGAAAACCATAAAACCATATATATACATATAGATTTGAGCTCATAATAAAATCATTTAGAAAATCCTTGGCACACAAAATCATCATTTTATATCTTTCAGGAAAAACAGTGCAGTATGCTAAAACAGGGACCAGAGCGCTCAATTAACAATACAGCCTGCAGGGCTTCACGGATCTAGGCGGCCGAATCCCGGGTTTGTCTATACAGCAAACCGGGACCAACTACCTATGCGCCCGAAGATGAATAGTAGAGAGTGTCCATTTACAGCTAATGCCCAACACATCACTCGTAGTACACACCGCACTTACGGCTCACTTAACTCTGAATGAGACAAGCGTAAGCGGAAAAAAAAAATAAACAGGGCATTGCCCCTCCGAAGGTTCACGGTCATCGACACCGTGGGAGTACTATATACTAGGTCCCGCCACTCTCAGGCTAAGCACCATAAATCAAGACAACGGTACCACTTTTCGATCTGAGTCATCATATAAAATCATTTACGTCTGGCCTCGGGTTTTCTTGGCCCAATCATAAATCATTTAATTATCACATAATATAAAGAAAACTTTCTCGAGGCATTGACCATGAGCATACAAAATCATGCACTTTCATATATCAGGCAAAACCACTAACAAAGGGGGTTTAGCTTTCCTATCTGGAATAACCGTTCCTTACGTAAACTCCAAGCTTCCAGGAACCGTCTAGGATAAACCAAGGTCACCGCGTAAGCTACTTCGTCCAACGAATCACTGCAGAATTAGAGTAGCTAGCAACCAAGAAACAATAACAATCATATTGACCTCAACATTCTTAGTTTGACCAGTAATAACCACATTGACCAAGTTGACCAATCGATTCCTTTTTATGATACTAACCTTTTTGACTTGCTTTTCCCGATTAACGACTCTTTACTTATTTACTGGAAATCCGACTTAACTTCCGAACTTTCCTTAATCATTTTAATCTGACGTTAGAGTGTCACATAATAATTCGTTGAATTACTATGGACACCCAATGCATCACATTAACCAATTTATTTATCAAGAGTCGATTTATCGATTTACGTGAATCGCCAATATTTACATTAAAACGGTCAACGTGACATTTCTAGAATTTCATTTATCATTTTCCGATAACAATTCAACACTTTACCAATTTTGTCGAACTTCAATTCTTTACTAAACCATTTTTCTGAGAATGTAACTTTCCCAAAATAGAAAGTTTCTCAAATACGAAGGTTCCCAAAAATAGAAAGTTTTCAAAAATGGAAAGATTCCAATTATGGTTAGTTTTCGTTTTTAGTAAATTTTCTTAAAACGTAGTTTTCCGACTACAACTCCTTAGCCTGACTAAATGGAAACAATGCATTTTTTAAGGAGTCGAAGACTACCACTTGGCATTTCTACCGGATTCACTGTCTCGTCGAAACCGTCACCGAATTCCGGCAACTTACCGAAATCTCCTGTCGGATTCCAGTCAACTTGCTAGAATTTCGCAAGAGTTTTTCCCGTTTCTTCGATACCAAGTTACGACAAACAAAGATGAAAACAACATCAAATTAACACAAATTCAACAACACAGCAACAAGAACACTGGGGGAAATCGAGTTTACCTATTGCTCGTCCAAACTCGGACCTGAATACAGTGGCTCCTCCTCTGCCTAAACCCCTCAACAAGGACCTCCTCTACCTCAGCCCTTAGTCTCCAGCCTCGTCGGAGCTCCAATGTCCACCAGAACCCCCAAGAACACCCCTACCGGAGGAAAAACAGAGAAACCCAGAAATTGCAGAAAAAAGGTAACAAAATTAGGGCTCGGATTGATCAAGAAAATAACAAGGAAAGGAAGAAGAAGAATAGGGGAGAAGAACCCTACCTGTTGGGGGTCGAGTCGCCGCCTGGTTTCTCCAGAAACCGGTGATGTCCGCCACTCGGTCTCGTCGTCGATCTCCCTCCACAGTGGACGACAAGATAATCCAAGGATTGGGCTAGATAGAGGGGAAAGAGAAGAAGAGAAAGAGAGAGTTGCGCCGTCGAGCAGTGGCCGTAGGCGGCCAGGCACCGAGCATGGCGGAAGCAGGGAGAGCTCGAAGGAGAGTCGTTGACCCGAAGTGGGATCTTTGACTTCGGTCAAAAGTCTCACCCCTTTTTAAAGAAAAATGGACGGCCAGGATTAGATCTAGAAAAGATCCAACGGTCCAGATTTAAAGAAGGTAAAAAGTAAATGGTTAAAACTGTTTTACCAGAAATGTAATTAAAAATTACCAGAAATTTTAGAAATTCATAGAAAATAGACGGAAGCTCCGAAAAATATTCCGAAAATACAGGGAGACTTGCGTCGACACGTACTATGACATCGAGTCATTGAATGACGAATTTGAAGAACTTTGAAAAACTCAAAAATGAACGTGGTCGTTCACTCGCGAAGTTACCGAACACGACTTAAACCTTAGTAACTCGTCATTAACCAAGGTAAGAACGTGCGGAGTCTCCCAGGCGAGCGGAGAATATTGGGGTTTCTGTTGGGCTATGAAACCGTGCGAGCAAGATGTACATATGTAAACTTTTATTTTATTATAATATTTCATCAATGTTTTGTGATGCAATTATGAAATTATTATTTAAAATTTGAAATATTTATTATTATAAACGAATCGTATTAACGGATCGGGTATCCGTTAACCCGTCAGATCTGAATTTGAATCGAGCTATTAAAGATCCGACGGGTAACATGTCGGATCCGGATTTTAAATCTCTATTAAAGATCCAGATCTAAGTCGATCCGGTCCATATCAAATCCATTTACAAGTCTAATAATTGCCAAAAAACCATTGACGGGCCATTCTTTCAACCATTTCAGGGTTATACATGTAAAGGCGCGTATCAAATCGATGTTTGCAAGGAGTTCATAATGTTGGGGTATGTATAAACTGTTGAAATATCTTCGGACAAAAAGAAAACAGTTGAAAAATGTTTTACCTTCGAATATATATATATATATATATATACAAGAAATTTACAGAGTTGAATTTACCAGTCTGTTGGTGACACTGTAAACTTCTTACATTTTCTTTCACATTCTTTCTGGGTAATTAATAATCGCCAAGGATTTACGCCCTCTTATTTTGCGGATTAAACGGCCGAGAATCACCGCCAAGGACAGCAACGCTGGAAAGAGGTAAAAAGGACGTCCTTATCCATGCCTTTTTTGTTTTCTTGTGATCCAGGGCATTTTGGGGATCTGTACAGCAACGGAGTTGTAATAAATGCACCCCCTCTCCACACTCTCCAGCCTCACTCCCAACCTCAACTATCTCTCTCTCTCTCACACACACCTGAAACCCTAAAACACACAAAATCTGAAATGTCGAGCTCGGAGGGGGAGAGCTACGTGCCTATTGCCGCAAGGACCCGCAGCAAGATTCGGGCTCAGTCTGCTCCACCCGTTCCTCGGCGGACTCGTACCAACCTGAACCGGAGTGCCGCTCAGCAACTCTGGGGCAGGGAGCATCAAGTCGCCGCCGTCGCCGTCCCAGAGCAGGTCCACGCCGCCCCCGTGGTTCACGCCGTCCCCAACGTGGTGGCAGAAGAGCATGCCGTCGAGGACGTCGTCGGCGCTGGGGGACTTGGAAACGTCGCAGATGATGAAGGTGGCAACGCCGGTGAGGCTGAGGGTGGTGTGTCGGAGACTGGTTCTGCTGGTGCTGCTGCTGGCGTCATTGTTGCCCGAGACTCCGACGCCGAGTCTCTTGTCTCTTCTTGAGAGTACTGTGTACTGTGTACGTACACCGCCAGAAATCTGAGCTAGCTTGTTTTTAAGTCTTGGGTTTGCTTACTAATAACCTTTAATTAGGTCCTCTAGGATAGTTTAGATTAACTTAATTATGCCCTAAATCTCTCGGATATTTCCATATTTTCACCTTTAATTTCATTTCCATAGTACGCTTGCTTGTAGAATTCTGAACTTTGTTTGGAAGAAGCCAGAACCACAGTACTTGATATTACTGTAGCATGCTCACTCTTGTTTATTGGATCTATGTATCTTTTAATCGCTCGTCTAGAGTTTAGATTTGTTCACGTACTTGATCTCTGGAATTGCAAAACGATTGAATTTAACTTGGGTTATCCCTTTGAACTCTTGCATTGTTGTGATATCCTCTTAATTATACGTATATCGTAAAGTGATTAAAAGGTAGTTTACAACCAGCACACCAACTGCTCATGCATGCTATAGTGGATAAACAAGTTAATTAACGAGTAAACTCCGTAATTAATTGTTTTTTTTCGATGGACGAGGGTAATTTATTAAAGAGAAAAATAGAGTACCACATCATAACATAAGGGATCCAACTCAACTCTCACAAAAAACAAAAAAACAAACCTATAACTATTTTTTTTGAACAGGAAACCTATAACTAATAACAAAATAACGAAAACTAATAGAAACGAGAGGTACGTGGAAACCCAACCAATCCTATTACAAAAAAAAAATAATAACAAAATTTGGGATAAAGTCCCACCCCATCAAACGTGATGAATTTATCCCTTAATTGATTGATACGTATGTAGGTACAAAAACAGTCTATATGAATATTGGGTGAGCGAGACTATGTTATATATAGCGACAAAAAAAGAGAGAATATGTTATATATATCAACTAGCGAGCAGAAATTTCGTCGCTACCAGAGCAGAGTGTTTAGACGACGAAGCAATTTCGTCGCCCTGTTAAAAAATTTCGTCACCCAAGATCTTAAGGGACGAAGCGTCGTCGCCTAAGGTGTTGTCACAAGAAGTCCTTCGCCTAAGATCTTAGGCAACGAAAGAAATCTCTGTCGTCGTCGTCTAAGAGTGAGACCTTAAGCGAAGACACAGGTGTCATCGCCTAAGAGTTAAGTTAAGGCGACGAAACACATTTCGTTGCCTAAATAGCCGTCGTCGCTTAAGAGTCTCGCTCTTAGGCGACGAAACTAGCTTCGTCGCTTCAGAGTGATACTCTTAAGCGACGAAAAATTGTTCGTTGCTTCAGAGTCTAGATTTTAGGTGACGACGCTAGTTTCGTCGCCTAAGTGTTATACCTTGGGCGACGATACAAGTATATTCGTCGCCTTATATTATTAAAAAAAATTTAAAAAAAACTCTTAGGCGACGAAAGTGGTATATTTCGTCGCCTAAGTGATCTTAAGACGACGAAATGGTCAAAAATTGTCGCCTAAACCTCTCTTAGGTGACGAAAAATACCTTATTTCGTCGCATGAAGTATTTTCTGTATTTTTTTATTTAGCTTTGTAAATTTTTATAAAATATAAATAACAACACAAAAAATTTCAAGAACAAAACAACAAATTTTTCATAACAAATTATCTAAATTTTTCATAAACGTACAAATATATAAATTTAGTCCAAAGTAAATTCAATATCATCTAAATCGATGATGAAATTCGACTCTTGTGGGGGGCGTGGCGGCAGGGGCAGCAGCAACGGCAGATGAGAGGGAGAGGGAGATGGAGGAGAGGGAGAGGGAGGCGGATCAGAGAGGGAGAGAAAGTTAGAGACTTTGGCGAGGAAATACTTATGTCGTCGCCTAAGAGAGATACCATAAATGAACGGAAACGGCGATTCGACCCTCTAAATCACGTAATTTGGCCGGACCTTCAACTGAGAATAGTTTCAAATCGACGAGACGCATCCACCGGTATAAAAGTTTTACAAAAAATAACCACCCGAGATAGGGCTACACATAGAGAGAAATATAGTAAAATTGCGTTGACCCCAACAACCGGCATCGAGACTTTACCGGAATACCATGATTTTTCAGCCGTAGATGTATTTCACCGTTCTTGTCATATCTTATTTCGGGACTTTTTTGCATTTGAGGCCTCTACATATAGTTTGTATTAAAAACGATACTTGAACTCCACACTTGTATAAACAAGTTATACAACATTAGTAGGTATGTTGTGATTTTGATGATCGAACGTGAGAAACGGAAAACCGACCGTCAGATATGAGCACCATCATGAATTATGTGTGTGAGAAAAAATTCAAGTCCATCCGACAACGTTAAGTGTTCAGTCCGTACGGTCAAACCCCTAAACGGACAGAAACGACAATTCGACCCTCTAAATCACATAATTTGGCCAGACCTTCAACTGAAAATAGTTTCAAATCGACGAGACGCATCCACCGGTATAAAATTTTCACCAAAAATAACCACCCGAGATTGGGCTACACATAGGAAAAAATATGGTAAAATTATGTTGACACTAACAACCGGCATCGAGACTTTACCGGAATACCGTGATTTTTCAGCCGTAGACGTATTTCACCGTTCTGGTTAATTATATCTTATTTCATGAATTTTTTACGTTTGAGGCCTCTACATATAGTTTGTATTAAAAACGATACTTGAACTCCACACTTGTATAAACAAGTTATACAACATTAACAGGTATGTTGTGATTTTGATGATCAAACATGAGAAACAGAAAACCGACCATCAGATATGAGCGCCATCATGAATTATGTGTGTGAGAAAAAATTCAAGTCCATCCGACAACGTTAACTGTTCAATCCGTACGGTAAAACCGTGCGGTCAAACCCCTAAACGGATGGAAACGGCAATTCGACCAATTCGACCCTCTAAATCACGTAATTTGGCTGGACCTTTAACTGAGAATAGTTTCAAATCGAGGAGACGCATCCACTAGTATAAAATTTTTACCAAAAATAACCACCTATGATAGGGCTACACATAGGGAGAAAAATGGTAAAATTACGTTGACCCTAACAACCGGCATTGAGACTTTACCGGAATACAGTGATTTTTCAGCCGTAGACGTATTTCATTGTTCTGGTCATATCTTATTTCACGACTTTTCTGCGTTTGAGGCCTCTACATATAGTTTGTATTAAAAACAATACTTGAACTCCATACTTGTATAAACAAGTTATACAACATTAGTAGGTATGTTGTGATTTTGATGATCGAACATGAAAACGGAAAAACCGACCGTCAGATATGAGCACCATCATGAATTATGTGTGTGGAAAAAAATTCAAGCCCATCCGACAACGTTAATTGTTAAATCCGTACGGTCAAACCGTGCGGTTAAACCCCTAAACGGACGTAAACAACGATTCGACCCTCTAAATCACGTAATTTGGCCGGACCTTCAACTGAGAATAGTTTCAAATCGATGAGACACATCACCGGTATAAAAGTTTTACCAAAAATTAAAACCCCAATATTTAATTTCAATTTTTTTTAATTTATTTTATTTATTTGGATACTCTTAGCCGACGAAATTGTGTAACAATAAAAAAACATAAGGTTAAACCACAATGAAAAAATAAAAATAAATTCAAAATGAAACACCAAAATAACCTTAGGTGACGAAACCGAAAAATTCATCACCTAAAGTTTAAAAAAAATCGTCGCCTAAGAGGGTCACTCTTAGACGACGAAAGGATGTCGTCGCCCAAAGTTTTCGGTTGCCTAAGAATGACCCTCTTAGGTGACGACTGTCGTCGCCTAAGAGACACCCTTTTAGGCGACGACGGTTAGGCTTTAGGCGACGAAACTTCTTGTCGTCTCCCAAGACTGGACCTTAGGCGACGAAGAAATAGCCTTAGGCTAAAATTTCAGTTTTCGTCGCTTTAAATTTTACCTTAGGCGATGATTTTTCCTCTTAGGCGACGAAATTTGCTTTCATCGCCCTGTTTCGGCTCTCTTCGTTGCCCAAATGCCTTTTTTGTAATGGAGCATCTGTATTTACCCATTGTTGAGGAAGGGTGGCTTCATATTGCTGGGTATGACAAAAAATTTATTTAAAGGGTATCTTTACTATGAGGAATTAGCCCAAAAAAACAAAACAAAATTCTCTTAATGCAGAACATGAGTTGTAGTGTAGAACATATGAATTTCTAATGTATATGCATTTATTAATACACGGGCTGCTATGAGAGTAAAACGTTGTTTTGTTATTAACGAATTTGTATGTTTCCTTTTATCTGTATGGTTGATAGTTTGAAGCCAATGGAACAAGACTATTTAAATGGTGTCAGAATTTTTTTTGTACCTAAATAGAAGTCTAGAAGTTTTTCTCAAAAAAAGGGAAGTCTCAAAGTTAGTTTAGAGTCTAGTGGGATTTCTATGGATATTTAATATATTTAGATGAATGTGTGGAATGTCATAAATTCAAATGTAAGATTATTAAAATATTTTATTTTGTGTCAAAATTACTTGATGACTTATTTACAATAATTGTTGGTCGGCTGTGACTTATTGGTCTGTCATTGATAGGTAATTTTTTATAATATGCCAATCTCAAATATAATACTGAGGCTCTTTTCTTTTTTTCTTTTTCTGAAAGTCCTGTTGACATTTGAAAAATGCAGTCTGGTCTTCAATCATGGAAGTTTTGTATGAGGTTAAGACTGTAGTTGGTTAACATCTCTGCTGATGGTTTCTGTACGTTGATGATGGCTCTAATATCTGTTGTAGTATGGTTTTCAATGATGGAAGTTTTGTATGAAGTCAAGACTGTAGTTAAAATTTTTTCACTTAATGATTGGTCTAATATCTGTTCAACTGTGTGTTATTTGCAGTAGGATGGTGATAAATATGAATGAAAATGAATTCTCCTATGAATGAAATAATGCTACAATCAATGATCAGCTGATCAAACTTTTAATTCATGTCGGAACAAGCTTCATACTAATGCTATTGATTTCACAAATGCTATTGTATCAGTATGATACTTTTTGTAGTCCTGTGTTGAAAACTTAGGTTAACGTAGATGAGTTGCTTGAATTAACTCAGATAAATAACTCTATTTTATTTCTCTAAATAGTATTATTACGCAGCAGGACAACCCGCAGCAAAGCGCGGGTATCATACCTTGTAGCAACTCCATGTTGCGAGCCTTCAACCAGCTGTGAACATATAACTATTAGCAGCAGACACGTTGCTGGATTGATTGATCAACTGTGGTGCGTGTTAAGGGATGTTATTGTGATTGAAAGACGTCATACTTAATGTAGGGAAAATTATTAGATGTTTATGCACATATCCCCGTTCCTCTTTTATTCTATTGGTCGACGTCTCAGATGTAGTCAGATCACCTAATAATTACTCCTTAATGTAGTAAGGTGTTGGGTTTTTATAACTTCTATATGAAGGCTTTTAGTTGACAATATCTTTGATTCTGGAGGAATTGAACATATTGTTCTGCCATGTCCACCCTGTGGCAGAACAAAACAAAAGAGTGCCTAGAGCTATGATGCCATGGAGGGAGGGAGCCAAGCCCTTAGCCCTATTCGATTACGTACTTACTGCCTTCTTGCAGGATATGCCAAGTCCCAGCCTCTGACAAAATGAGCTCCCCCAACTTCAATATTAAAACATGTACAAAGAATTGAGATGTAAATTTTGCAAAGGAGAATAAGTGAAAAAAAAATAGTGTGTAGAATAGATAGTTTGCAATTCAATCCTTGAAGTAATAGAATGAGGTTTGACATTCATCAGCTAGCTTTAGATTCAAGCACTGACAACCTCAGTGGGAGGAGCAGCGCCTCCTGTAGTTGGCCTGAAAAAGTATGTCCCATAAGAATGAAGTCTTCAAAGCATAGGGTTAGGATAGAACATATTGAAGAGACATGGCACGAAATTGATGAGATCAAAAGCTTACACTCCCATGAAAACTTTGAAGGCATCGTAGATAACCCATTGGCTTCCGGTAAGAGTTCCAATCATGAATATACGAAGAGGAAGACCTCGGGTGAAAAGACCCCATCCTCCTAGATTCTTCACAGCCTGCAACATATATACATCAATAAAAAGTGGCACATTAACAAAAGAAGACCAAGTATAACTATGAGTCTGCTTCATGCATGCTTATATGAGATTATGAGCTAGCATTGAGTAACTGGCGTACTCACATCACTAACAGTTGCCCCCTTGGAATTGTTGAGGAAAGACACCAAGTTATCAGCAGGGTGTGAGACAACAGCACAGAACACACCAGCCACATATCCACTCCCAAAGCTTACCCCGAGCTGCAAGGGTATGCTGCACTCCTGTTTTGGTTTTGGGATCAAATGCTTGTACGTGAGCTCGACAAATGTCTCGAAAGTCGCAAATTTCATCATTGTATCTGTTCAGAACCCACAAAGTAGTAACTGTTATCGGCAATAATAACTCGGGAAGATTATGAATCTTAACGAGGTTAAACATGTTATGTTGCTAGACTGTAACGAATAACATAACATGTGTAGAGAAGCGTAACTTACAAGGAATCTGGCGTCCCCAAAGAGGAACAATCCCTCTGTACAACCTGCAAGACAATCAAAACACTAGCCATCACAACCAAGTTCTTACATTCCACAAGTTTCGTCATATTAACCAAGTTCATACCCGAGAGCACCATCGGATTTGATCAACTTTGGCAGCCCATCTGACAACCCTCTGGCGAATCCCGGCTGAGTCTGAACACGAACTTTGACAGCTTCCATAGGACAGAGGAGAACATCGGCAAACACTTCACCAGATGCAGAACCAGCAAGATAGATCAAGGTCTTGTACTTGGCTGAAAACTCAGGCCCTGCAATGTCTGCATAGTATTTCTTGAAGAACTCATAGAGTCCATACTTGCCGGCGCCCTGAGCACTGTAACCAATCAAAGTGGGCGCCCAACCCCTGAAGAAACCTCTAATTCCTTGCTCCTTGAACAGAACTCCAAATCCAGATGTGACGCGCTTGTACTTTGCCGGGTCAATCTAAATTATCGTCAACACAAGTTATTTAACCCTTTTCAATCACGTTTATTAATTCTCTAGAAATATAACATTGGCATTTTCCAAGAAGGTTGGATCCACACTACTCATTATTCAAACTATATGATAATTAGCTGATCAGCCTAACATGATCGGTACATACCTGCATGTTACACTTGACGACATCAAAAGGAGTGACAGCCGTGTGGGTGGGTCCGGTGGCCAACATCCCTCCGACTGTACACACCGCAAAATATGCCGGCGAGTACATCTGCAGCTTCTCTTTGGGTGACTGAATCACCACCCTCTTCCACGACGGCGGCGAAATAAACGGTGATGATGCTTGAGTAGCACCACTTCTATGTGTCACAGCATCTAAATCAACCGATCTTTTCGACACAATTGAAGAGGAAGAAGAGGAGTAGAGGAAGCTCGGAATGAGAGACTGGCGAGAACTAGCGAAAGTATCTGCCATTGTCTCTCTTTCAATTTCTGAGAAACGATTTCAAGGTTGTCTTGTGCCTTTTGTGTACGAATGGTCCAAAATGTTTGCAAATGCTCCTTTTATAACCAATAATAGAACAACAAAGCCATTGCTTTACGCAGTTGACTGATGATCATAGACTAGCTAGTCGTTCAAATAATAGAAGATTCAAAACCTTGTGAAAGACTCAAACTTCTTTTTTCGACGGTGACAAACATTATATTAGTTCAGGTAAGCAAGGACGTAACTCGTTTCGATTCTTCGACCAACTTTTCCTTCGTTTTTTATAAATTGAAAGAAGAATTTGTAAACAGAAGCCGCCTTCAAGGCAACCAAAGGTTCCGACCTTAAAAGTCTAAACATGTAAGACTTCATTTGGAACCGTTCTATCCAAATACTAGGAGAACAGTGTCCAAGATTAGCCAACGCGTCGACAACAAAGTTAACCTCTCCACAAACATGTTTTAATCGTAAAAAAAACTAAATTCTCTAGATGTTCCTTTGAAATCGTGAACGACTTTTCCTTTGTTCATGTCAGAAGCATCTTTGGACGACATGTCGCTTGGTTGTTGGTCCCAATTGGCAACTTGGAATCCCTGCCAGGTAAGTAGTAGATAGGGCTCTATTCCAATAGAAGAGTCTTGCCTCTCTGTTACCATATCTGTGTTTGAGATTACTCTGTTCCTGTGTGCTTAGCTTCACTACTTCCAGTCTTTGAGCTTCAGCAATGACTTCTCTTTCAGCTACCAGCCTTTGCAGCTTCCAGTCCTTGCAAAGCCAGCCCATCAAGACTAGCCAGGTACTAAGAAACATATCGTTTACATAATTTCAATGATTTTGTTGCTATTTTATGACCAAATGTGTGCTTCTCTTTGCAGGTAACAAGGACAAGGTTGGTGTCTACTGCCTGGGGGAAGAGTGGTTTCACATCTTTGAGAACATCCCGTTTTCGCATCTGTTCCGCTGTGAGTTAAGATTCTGATACGTACATTGTTTGATGAACGAGGGTTTTGTTATAAGTATTCGTAATGGATTCATGTGGATAAATGGATAGGCCAAACCAGAGACGGTGCAAAAGGTGGTCGAGATTGTGAGGAAGCAGCTGGCTTTGTCGGCGGAGTCCGAGGTCACTCCGGACTCCAAGTTCTCAACACTTGGTGCTGATTCTCTTGACACTGTAAGAAGTTTTACTCAGTTTACTGATATAGTTTTGCATTGTGATGTATAAATGTGGTGAGGGTTTGGATGAGAAGTTACAATCTGTGGTGATGGAACACAGGTGGAAATAGTGATGGGTTTGGAGGAAGAGTTTGACATCAACGTGGAAGAGGATAACTCTCAGAACATAACCACGGTTCAAGAAGCGGCTGATTTGATAGAGCAGCTTATTGAGAAGAAAACACAAGTTTGATTATGAGCGGCGACTAGGTAGAAGGAATTGATGAGTTTGTTCAAGTTTGTTGAGTGAGGAGAGGAAATGTGCTGAGCGGTGTCAAACTGTCATTGTTGCTATGATTGTTGTGCATGTTAATTATCTAGCTTTGTGTCTGTTCTAGTTTTCAATGTTCACATAGAACACAAGGACTTGAGGTTTGATCATTTTCAGTAATAAAGTTACATGTTTTGAAATTATGCAAATTGTACGTTTCATGTTAATTATCGACTTCTTTTAGAAATTTTAAGAAAATGAAGGTCCTCAGATGATATTGTTAAAATACACAAATAAAATATTTGTTTTCTGTAAGACTTATCTCTACAAATTTTATGATCATTTCAGTTTATTCGACTGTGTAAGAGTCCAGTTGGTTTCACCAATATCCGGTAATGAAACTAATAGGGGTGGAATTTTGAAACCGAAAACCGAAAAAAACCAGGCCGAAAACCGCACCGGAACCGAAAAAAACCGAACCGGATAAAAACCGAAATGAACAGTGAAAAACCGAACCGAACCGGGCATGTTCGGTCTGGTTTCCGGTTTGACCCTCTTAAAAACCGAACCGAACCGATTTAACCGAACTACTCAAAACGACGCCGTTTTGATTAAGGGAAAAAAAAACCCTATCAGCCTCTCAGGCCCTCAGTCACTTCCGCTCTTCCTCTTCCTCTTCGTCTCTTCTGTCTTCTCAGTTCTCACTTCCGCTCTTCGCTCTTCTGTCGCCCTCAGTCCTCACTCCTCCAATCCACAGTCTTCTGTCGCCCTCAGTCCTCACTCCGCCAAGACCTCAGTCTTCTGTCGCCCTCAGTCCTCACTCCTCGCCCTCAGTCTTCTGTCCTCCAGTCTTCTGTCGCCCTCAGTCCTCACTCCGCCAAGACCTGGCCCAAGAGTGTTTGGCATTCGTTATAAAAACAAACACGGTGCGATTTTAAAACTCAGACCCGCTTTCTTTCCAGAGTTGGTGGTGTGATGGGTGGAATTCGGTTTTGCATAAAATCGGTTTTGCTTCACTTCTACAAATTTTCAATCAAATTGGTGATCATTAAGACATCGAAATAGATTAAATCAATGGATAGTCAAAATATGTCAGACATGAACTGTTCAAATTTATAATCGGTGAATCACATTTATAAATGTCTTAACAATTTTTAATTTGTATAAAAATTTGTAAATATGATTTAGTAATATTTATCTACAAACTAAACTATCGAGATGTGAATATACGATCAAAAATAAAGTGGAACGAAAAAATCCTTAACTAATTCTTAACAAAAAAAGTCCTTAATAAAAATCATTTCATATATACAAATAGTGTACAACAATTTTCTGTTAAAACATCGTCGGCGCTGACCCCTTCCTCATTTCCTCTATTTGAGACTTTGACCCCGCATAAAAAACAAAGTCTACGTGTCCGAATCACCGAACGGAAAACCAGCCCAAAGTTAATACACACGCCCTCGGCCGCCGGTTCCGGCCAGCGTAATTAACACGTCACCACACTCCGCTTCCCGCGAAACGTGCTTCAACCTCCGTCCCAATCAAAACGCCACCGTTTCGTCTTAATATTTCCATTTCAACCCCACACGAAACCCGTCTTGACTCTCGCCTGAAAACCTCTCTCTTTCTCTGTCTCAGTCCACCCCTCCCTATATTCCCTTCGATAAAATATAGAGCTTCGTCTCTAATATGTCGCACTGAAAATCCACAAAGCTATATATACATAGCTAAATCTATACACAATGGATCGGAGGAGACAAGCGAGTCCAGTCTACGCGCGGCAATGGAGCGGAGGCTCCAGCAGCCCAGGCTCATCTCCGGCGATGTCGCCGGCGCATCCTCAGTCGCGCCTCAATCCTTCCGCCACTGGATTCTCCACCGTCAAGCGCAACCAGAACTTCGCCGCCAAAGCCGCCGCGCAGCGGCTCGCGCAGGTCATGGCGTCGCGGACGACTGCCGATGAAGACGAGGATGACGACGATGATGTCGGATACCGATTCCCTGCTCGGCAACCACATGCTTCTTACTCCGGCAATGGCGCCAATAACGGCGGGAGCGGACTTCCGGCGATTTCGACTACTCGGCCGAATAGATCTCCGTCTCCGGCGGTAATTTCCGAGCCTAGTTTAAATTACGATGCTGATTTGAATCATGTTGAAACCGAGTCTGTTTGATTCTGTTGTTTATTTTGAGATCTGAATGATAGCTAAATCTGAGTGAAACGAGTATGATCATGATTTTTGAAGCTCTGATTAGAATTTCGGCTTCGTTGTGTTAATTCGAGTTTTGGAGTGTTATTATATGCTGTGATTTTGATTCGTGTCATAGTTCAATAATGTACTGTTGTTTTTGCGAATTCAATTGTGGCTACATTATGGCTAATTGTGATACTTGTATTGTAATTAGTTTGCTCGGAACTTTGTAGAGCATACTACTACTACTTCAGTTCGTTCGGCATCGGCAGGAAGACCCTCAGTGTCGGTTCGTGCAGGGACTGTAGTGGCAGCTAGTAAGACCTCAATTAGGACGCCAGTATCCATACCTCCAATTGATCCTCCCTCGAATAGGAATAGAGATAAAAGGCAAGTACCTGTAACTACGCTTTAACTTGTTCTCACTAGTGGATCTTTATGAAGTTTATGTAGCTAGTTCTATATATGATACATTACTGGCACAGGTTTACACGTGACATTGGTCAGCCTAACTCACAAGCCCCAGGAGATGAGCGTGAAGTTGCTGCTCTACGTGATGAAGTATGCTACTCAATTTCTGTTCAGAACAAAGCTTGAAATTATACTGTACTTTCAAGGATGCACTTAGATAGTCACTGCCATCTTAAGTTTGGTTTTCTTCTGAAATGCTTGGATTTCGAAGAAATTTATGAAACTAACATGTAATGTAATTGCAGCTTGATATGGTACAAGAAGAAAACGAGAATATTCTTGGCAAGGTGTGCTCTTCTTGCAAACCCCAGAATTGCCAATAATTCAAATCTAATATGTGTAGCACTTATGCCTGAGCATTTTGTGCAGCTTCGAAGCACTGAAGAAAGGTGTGAACAAGCAGAAGCCAGAGCTAAGGAGCTTGAGAAACAGGTATGAATTCCTATATTTATTCTAAGTTTAGCTTGCAAATCAAGTGATCCGAATCAGTTTGTCACATTTGAAGCTTCAGGTAGCTATAATCGTATGTCTGGTAAAGGATGACTTCTATTGGAGTTCATATTAAATGTTTATTTTCATTGCATCCACTTATGACTGCTCAATTTTCAAAGAACTGCGTGCTAGTTTTTTAGCTATCTTCATGTTCAATTCTTCACAGGTTGCAACACTAGGTGAAGGTGTATCCCTGGAAGCTAGATTGTTGAGCAGGTGAAGTTAAGTTGTTTTGCATCTGTTCTATTTTTATTTGATGGCTTGGTTCTGATTATTTGAATGATTTACCTGCAGGAAGGAGGAAAAATTGCGGCAAAGACAGGTAATTGGGGAGATTAAAATGGGTTTGGAAAAAATGCATTGAGCTCATTCACTGGTTTTTCTTAGACAACAAAGCATTTATTCACAGGCTGCTCTAGATGCTGCTAGACAAAATGAGGATGGGAAAGATAAGGAAATTGCCACTCTTCATTCAGAAGTTGAGGTAATTGCTTTTGATCCCAGTGATTTTAATGTGATATATTCAGGAGTTGCTTCTTATATTTACTTTTCTATATTCAGAACCTAAAAGACAGTGCTGAAGCTGCAGTGGAGAAGCTCCGAGAAGTGGAATCTGAAGCAAACACTCTTCGCTCAAAGACACAAAGAATGATTTTAACTCAAGAAGAGATGGTTAGTTCTAATACTCAGTGAGATTTTTGTTTAGCTGTTCACGATCGTAAGTTTACTACTGCATCTTTCTTGTAGGAGGAAGTTGTTCTCAAGAGATGTTGGCTTTCTCGCTACTGGAGTCTAGCTGTGCAGCATGGTAATTAATTTTTACCATCTTCTCTTTCTATAAAGAGCATAAATCACATGCTTAAAACTGTTATATCTGCTTGATGAAGCCAATTTTTGGTGATTTGTTAGTTTCCATCGTACTGTTATTCCTTTGAAGATGATTCCTTTCAGTCTTATACATAACTGTATATTTAGATAAATGTAGGTATACATTTTCCTCCTACTAATTTTTACTGTTTATTCTGTTTACCTTTTTCCTTTTTAGGCATATGTGCGGATATAGCAGAATTAAAGCATGAACATTGGTCATCTTTAGCTCCTCTTCCATATGAAGTCATCATTTCTGCTGGACAAAAGGCTAAGGATGAATCTTGGGGAAAAAGTTAGTAGATCCCTTCATTATTCCAAAAAAAAAGTTTTCTTATACCCTTTATCTGATATTGTTTTTCTTGTCATGAACTGATGTTGTCTTGCAGATGATGATGATCCAGATAGAAGTAATCGTGATTTGAGTGACCTCACGGGGGAAGGAAATATTGAGAGTATGCTTTCTGTGGAAATGGGATTGAGGGAATTAGCCTCTCTAAAGGTCTGTCCTAATTCTTTAGTTTATACTGACAGTATATTCAATAAAAGATGGAAACTTAAAGAATCATGGGAGGGTTAGGAGAGGATTGAGAACCATTCATTCTTTGAGTTGGGCGTGACACTCATATCCTAGGAGAGTTTATTTATGTATTTTACTCTTCTGTGCATGCATATAATAGTTTGTACAACCAGACGAGTGTATACTGTCCCTGCAATTCATCTTAATGTGGAGGATTGAAATAGCTGACAAAGAGGGATGTTTATAGTACTTAATTTCCTTCTCTCTTCTGAGTGGCAGAACCAGGATTTATATCTTGGGGGGAGGGGTTCAAGAATAATATAAAATTTGATAAAAATAAAAATTTTGTGTAGTAATTCAAAGCCATATGGATGATTAAAACCAAGAAGTAAAATAACGGGCAACTATTACATAATTAAATGCAACATTTCTTACATTACTGTATATAGGTACAAACAAATTCATCCTTAGAACCTAGTGCAACGCCTAAATTTCATCCATAAATACTTTTTTCCCATATTATTCTTGTCAATTTCAGTAAATACTTCAGTATAATTAAGATTTCCTCCTTATACATTCACTAGTGCTATTGCTATAATTAAGGCTTGACACGTATGTTTGGGGGTGGGGGTGTCCGGTCAAATTGCTTTGGGGGGAGGTTCTAATCACAAATTTTTGTATTTTGTTAGCTTCCTATTGGTAATTAGTTGATCTGCAGATTGCTTTGGGGGGGGGTCTGAACCCCTTCAGGCCTGTACATAGTTCCACTTCTGCCTCTTCTCATTCTTAACACCAAATGTTTGGTGAAGTCTCATTTCTACCTCCCACCCTTTTATCCCCGCTGTATACACAAATTCTACGTTTCTATTTTTAAAACAAATAATCATCTCATGGAGAAATAAGTGTTGTGTATAGGTACATAATGCTTACATGACAGACCACTCCATGATATGGACTTGAACATGTGTTGGTCGAAAATATAGTGTACGACTGTTTTTTTTTGGTACTACTAATTTCTCCGTTATGTCACTGTTTTGTTTAGGTTGAGGATGCTGTCGCCCTTGCATTGGCTCGACATAGACGCCCAGATTCTATTCGGCAGTCCGCTTTTGGTATGTTTCATTTCTATGTCAGGTTTGCTCACCGTAGACATGATATTGTTCAATTGCTGTCTATCTATCAATGCAAATCTATACTCTTCTTTCTTCATATGATGTCCTGGAAATGTTATGGAAAAAATGGATAATGTAATGCTTTCCTGAAATGTTCCAAAGTATTGAGGATGTACTGCTTTCCTGAAATTGTTATTAATCAGTCAATCTGTTTAAAACATCTTGTATTTGGCTCATATGTTGTGTTGCCAGACATCTTGCTCTTACTATCAAACTCTTCCATATCCTTTTTTCTTTGGTCTGATAAACTCATGTTTGATAACATACAGATATCTGAAATTCCTGCAGTTTAATTTTTCATTTATGGATAGGAGAAATGTATTTTAGAATAAAGCTTACTTAGACTTTTGTTTGTAATTCAGATTCAAAATCAACCGGTGATCCCAAGTTTGTGGAGGCTTTTGGTAAGACTGATATAATTGCATCTGTCATAGAATATATCTTGATTTCTCTCAGTCTCAGATACGCCAAGATGATGAAATACTCTTACCCATAAATCAAAACATACAAAAATAATAATTGTTGGACTATTCATAAAACTACCTTTCAGAACTACTTTTCTTGTAACATATGTATGATATTACCCATTTAACATTTTGGGGCGGGCAAGTTAAGGCATTATAGTAAATAGTGAAGTTGGTTTTGTCATAATTTGCAGCGGCCTTTTTCTTTCTTTTGGTATAGGACACAGTTTAGGGCATCATTTGTTTCCTTAAAAAAAGATTAATAATGATAATCACAACAAAATAAAATAGCCACTACGGTACCTTATATTTATTCACTCTCCTTACCCAAAAGTAGTGTAATTGTTTAGCTGGTTATCTACGACTCAAGCGGGTTGTGTTTCATCATCTTTTTAAAGCTCCAAGTTAATTCACGTTATAGGCTCACCCATTGTTTACATAGCAAGTTTGTTGACGGATTCAGTGTGGTATTACTATTTACTTTTTTTTTCTTCCTGCAGAACTTAGTGAAGAGGAGATTAATGATATTCGTTTTAAAGAGGTCAGTTTCTTTGTCATGAATAAATAAGCCTGTTCCTACCTCTTGTTGTCATGACCTTTATTAGTTTTGTAGAAAGGAGACAATTTATTATTTTAGTCGACATGTTTTTCAACACCACTGATATGCGCAGGCTTGGCTGGCTTACTTTTGGAAAAGAGCTAAAATACATGGTGTCGAAGATGATATAGCAGATGATAGGCTTCAGTTATGGATAAGCCGCATAAGCCGTAGCAGCACACAGTCACCGAGTTCACATGATGCTGTGGATGGTAAGCTACACTATTTTTTATGTCACCAAGCTTAAGCATGACTAAATACATGAATATAATATAATTCACCTGTTGCAAAGTCTCAAGTCCTGCACTAAAATCCATCAATGTAGAGAGTTTGTCCGGAAATGACATAAATTCAGAAACAACGGAACAAAATGATTAAAGAAAAACTGGTGTGTTCTTATTGGGAACTATCGTTTCCATTTTATTGTACTGAACATCTGAATGGCAACTTGCGACAGTGGAGGGAGGTTTGTTGGAGCTGAGGAAGCTGGGAATTGAAAAACAACTCTGGGAAGCATCACGCAAGGAAATTGATCATCCCAACTCAGATACTACTTATAATCACATTCACAAATCTTCTGCAGATTTCGACACCTCTTCATTATGATGGATGCTGCATTGGGCTGTTGTTTATACCAATTGTTTCTCTTTTAAATTTCTATTTATTTTCTCTTTACACAATACTCAGATAAGTGTTTCATTTTGGGTCAATAACTGAGATGGGATCCTATTGCGGGTGCAAGTCCTAATTTTTTTATGTAAGTAATAGCTTCATAGATTTCTGAGTCATGCATATACAAGGCGTTTTCAGTTATCAGCATGGAATGAAAAAATGTTATTGAATTCACTGTTATATTTCGTAATAGAGGATGAGAAAATACGTAATCAGACCCGGATCTAACTGATCCATATGCATTTTTGTAATTATGCAGCTTACGATTTTAGTAATCATACCAGCTCACAAGGAATGGGTACAGATTCTACACATCTCCAGTACTGGTCAGTTACTCAGTTTTATCTAGGAATGTCTTATTCTTTTTCTCGTTCTCTACCATCTCCTTGTCTTCCTGATTCTGAAAGAAAACATAACTTGAACCTTATGAAAGGACCCTTTGTGACAAATAAATCATCAAAAAGAATTGAAAAATAGGAAAAACAGAAGAAAAGTGAAAGAGTGAAGGGTGATTGCCAAACAGAAAACAACACAAGCAACTCTTCAAGCCAGTCTGCATCCTCACCCTAAATTGAGGAACATGATAGATAGTGGACAAGGAGAAGGAAATTCGTAAAGTATCTCTCTCTCTCTCTCTCTCTCTCTCTCTCTCTCTCAGTTAAAGACAACCTGCTTGTGAAATTTTGGTTGTGTCCCTCCCTATGCATGCCCTTAAAAGAAGGAACTCAATTTTTCCTTTTTTTTGAAGATATAAAAACATAAAAGTTGATGAGTTTTTCTCCACTATGTATAATATTTTCCATCAAAAGGGGATAACATTAAAAAACCTTTGGAGCGGATTAATAAAAATAAGCGAATAGAGCTTATTAGTAATTGAAAGAGAAGGGGAGAAGCTTCGTTTTCATGGCACTGTTCATATAAAGCCTACATATTCTTGGTTTTCCTGGTTTGACACATTTCCAACTGTGGTACTGTTAGGTAATCTCATATATTATGAAACAATGGCATTTCCATAGAGTAAATCATATCAAAGAATTCTAATTATAAGTTATAGTCATAATGAGGATCAAACCTCATTCATCATGATCCTTAGCTAGCTGGGCCACTTAACCAGGCATCATATAAGAATCTATAGTGATTCATAATAGAATTCACTCTCCCAAAATCTACTTATTCCTAATCCATGATCTACTTTTTCTGAATATCTGGAGTTCTTTTAGCATGAGAACAAACCTACCAAGCATTCCTTTTCTGCATTGTGCAAAGAAATCTGACCTCCTACTCATTTTCTTATGTCTAGTCCCTTTGCTTGCTTAGTTTGTATTTTCTTTGATATGAACCGGAAATTTACAAAGTGAAACATCTCGGACAACCCGAGCTTACATCATCAAAGAGCAAGGCTCTAGTAGCCAAGCTTGGAATCTTTTGCTTGCTTAGTTGATACTTGATCTTGTCTCAGTTTATTTTAGGCAAATCGTTAAATATTTTCTCTCAATCTCTTTGAAAGGAACGATTTCTTTTACACGTCTGACTTAGACCGCCCCATCCCCTAATTTGTGATCATAAGAATAAAAAACTTAAAGGTAAAAGGAATGAAGTGGTTGGCAAGGAAAATGCGTGACTTGGTCGTTGGAGGACTTGAAAACTCATCCGTAGAAGGAAAATGGCACGCACTGCTAAAAGTAATACTGAATGAGAGAAAGAATGAGCAGGCAGGTCCCCATTAGAAGCAATAACTAGTTGTTTGAAGCTATGATGGGGATTGGGGAACATGTGGTGTCTCATGTGGACCTTCATTGTGAGCTAGTATCGCTATATAGCTAAAACAAAATGACAACTTAAGAAAGTGGGATGGTTACAGATCATATTGTAAGAGAAGCCTTTTTAAAAATAAAAAGGTCAAAGCGAACCAATTCATGAATACATATAGAAAAGGTTTAGGAGCTTTTGATCAATCTCCACTCTAAACTTTGAGACGATTTCACTTAAGACGCATGCTATATCCATCCTGAATTGTTTGGATAGTGATGTTGGTTTGGATTGAAAAGCACAGTGGGATACATAATTCATATACAAAACAGTCGATCGATGTGGAATGCTGGCAACTTTCTTTTTCAACATTGCGCATATACGCATACTTTTTATTTCCTCTAATTCTCACCTAATTTTCCTTCACAAATTTCTCTGAGTTGTTAGTTGGTAATTATCATATAGCTATGTTCAAATCATCTTTAGAATTAGAACCAGATAAGGGGTTGTACTTGGAGATTCAGAAAAGCTCAAATCATTAATCCAGCCATTTTTTTTGGAAAACCAAAAGGGAACTGCACAGTTGTTTTAAAAAGGAGAATGTGCAGAAATTAACAAGGCTTTTGTGGAAAACTATTTTTAAAAAATATATGTATTCAAATAGTTTCACGAATTTTCACAGATGGAAAGTAATCTTGGGTAAAAGCCACTTTCCATGGATCATGCTCAACTGTGCTACTTTAGTCAAAAGTGAGAAGAATATGCAGAAACAACAAAACTGAAATTTCTGAGAATACTAATGGATCTAAAGCATTCAAGATTCCATCTATTGTTCTCATTTCAGCTTCACAACAATCTTATAAGTGCTGCTGACTCACTCACCCAAAAAATAAGAACAGACCAGACTCACTCCCTAGTGATTGTGTCTCCTTCAACTCTCCATTGATTTCAGGCCTGCAAGCAAAAAGCCAAAACGGTAATGATAACATAAAAACAAAAGTCTTCCCATTTATATTTTGCTCTCCACTTAGCTAAACTCAACCACCCTTCTCTCTCTCTCTCTCAGCCATGAAGACAATGGCAATGGCTCTACTGCTTGTGCTTCAGCTTTGCTTCATTGCCATGGAGGTTGTTGAGTCCTCATATCATCACTATGATCACAAGATAGTTAGGCTTCCAGGACAACCCAATGTGAGCTTTCAACACTTTTCTGGATATATTTCTGTGGGTGATCATCAGAAAAACCTCAAAGCTCTATTCTACTACTTTGTTGAAGCAGAGATAGACCCAGCTTCAAAGCCGTTAGTCCTGTGGTTAAATGGAGGTCTGTAGCACTTAACCATTTTGCTTTCTTCAATGTGAACTCAAATTCACAATGTGGTTTTCTTGATGGGGTTATTTTATGTTTCATATAGGTCCTGGTTGTTCTTCTCTTGGGGTAGGGGCTTTCTCTGAAAATGGACCTTTTCAACCAGATGGTCAAGTCCTAGTTAGAAATGAGTACAGCTGGAATAGAGGTAATGCTATGGAGATGATACCGTATTTATTTTCTTGCATAATATGATAACTAATTTTTTTATTTACATAATTTGATTCTGCAGAGGCTAATATGTTGTATTTAGAGACACCAATTGGTGTGGGATTCTCATATTCTAGACATAGCTCCAACTATGAGGCAGTAGATGATAAAGGAACAGGTACTTCTGTAGTTCTGTTCAAGTACAAAGATATTCACCTTCAGTTTCTTGCTTTTGCGTACTACTTTTCTCCTTTTGTTTCTTGAATTAGGTTTTGAAAATAGTGACATCTAAAACAGTAATATGATTTATCGAATATCCTCAGCACGCAACTTTTGTTTTATTCTTCCCATGATTCAAACTGCTTCTATCTTGATATTTGAATATTGTGTCTTCATTTGAATTCTTAAGCCAGGGACAATCTAGTATTCTTAGAACGCTGGTTCAACAAGTTTCCTCAATATAAGCACAGAGATTTGTTTTTAACTGGAGAAAGCTATGCAGGTGAACTCTCTCTTGCATGCACTCTATAATAGTTATAATTATTCACTGTTTTATTCTTTTTTGCTTACTTAATATGTAGCTTGTTCTTAATACCAGGTCACTACATCCCTCAACTTGCAAAGCTTATGGTTGAAGCTAACAGCAAAGAGAAGTTGTTCAATCTAAAAGGACTAGCTGTGAGTAGAAGAAGTTCATGCATGCCTTATCAATTTTGGGTGAATAACCAAACAATTCTCGTTCAGTACTTGACAACTTACATATGAACTCTATTAAATATGCAGTTGGGTAACCCTGTGCTAGAATATGCCACTGACTTCAATTCAAGGGCTGAGTATTTCTGGTCTCATGGACTAATATCAGATTCAACATACAGAATGTTCACTTCTGTTTGCAACTACTCGCGCTATGTGAGCGAGTACTATAGAGACTCGGTTTCACCTGTTTGTTCAAGAGTTATGAGCCAAGTGAGCAAAGAAACCAGTAAATTTGTGGACAAGTATGATGTCACTCTTGATGTCTGCATTTCATCTGTGCTCTCTCAGTCAAAGGCTATAAGCCCCAATGTAAGCCTTCTCACACTTTAAACTATATAAATTACCTTTTCTGCTAGCTCTTACACTTGTAACTCTTGATATTAATGTAGCAGCAAATGGCAGAGCGGATTGATGTGTGTGTAGAAGACAAGATTGTGAACTATTTGAACCGAAAAGATGTACAGAATGCTCTCCATGCTAAGCTTATTGGAGTTCGAAGATGGGATGTCTGCAGCAAGTAATTCCATTTACTTGATACACAGTTTCATTTTCTTAGTTACCAAGTAAAAATCTAATACTTTCTATTGTATATGTTGATACTAGTATTCTGGACTACCAAATGCTCGACCTGGAAATCCCTACAATCTCACTAGTTGGATCGATTGTCAAGGTTGGAATTCCAGTTTTAGTCTACAGGTAACTATGTCATGAACTCAATATCTTAATCAAATTTATAGTACTTTTGCTACAAATATAACTCAAAACATTTCTCAATTCAGTGGAGATCAGGATTCTGTAATTCCATTGACCGGAAGCCGAACCTTGGTCAACAGATTGGCTAGGGAGTTAGGACTGAATACCACTGTCCCCTATAGAGTTTGGTTTCAGGGAAAGCAGGTATTTTGCACTGGTTAATTATTTTCCCTATTTAGGAATTTGTTTTCTATAAATTCGATTAATTTTTGGTCTATTATGTACAGGTTGGTGGGTGGACTCAAGTCTATGGGAACGTACTTTCATTTGCTACCATCAGAGGTGCCTCTCATGAAGCTCCATTCTCACAGCCTGAGAGATCACTCATGCTTTTCAAGTCATTTCTTCAAGGCAGGCCTCTACCTCAAGTATTCTGATACCCAAAATTGATTTGGTTTGCAAGTTAATCTGCATGCGACTCATATTCATGCATGATTGCTGAGAAGATTTTCCATTTTGTTAGATGTACAGCACGACATTTTTGTTTATACACATGCAGATGGTGATAATAAAACTTCTACTTTGTTGGAACCATATTTTCTCAAAAATAACGTGTGCTAAATGATGCACAACTTACTAGAAACTATCAACGGCGTACCTATACTTTAATATATCGATGTGATACTTCCATCTTGACGGTTCCCCCTTCCCATAATGACCAAATTTCTTGTGTTTAAATAGAGATGTTTAGTGTGTAACGCAGTTGCGTATGCATGCAGAGTTGCAAACCCAATACCACATTATCAATATGCAATACTTGACCAGCTACCTACCGAATCATGTCGATCCTTGGGACAAATGTGTTTACGAAAAATAGTTGATCAAATCCTTGATCAATGAATTATTCTGAGAGATACGAAAAATATGATGTTCCTTCCTCCAAAAGAAGAAAACGAACCTTTAGAGATGAAGAAGAACAACTAATCAACTCAAAACAGTCGGTGGATCCGTCGATATTTATAGGATTCAGTGATACTATATTATGAACACATGCACAGTCACAGACCCTATTACTATATTAAACAACCCAAGATAACGCACTGCTCTAAACCAAAGCAAAAGACTGAAACTGAAAGTGTGTTCCTCATCATAGCATAACTTGAAGCAACAGCAACTGCACTACCAATTCCCAACCCACCAATTCCCAAAACCCCATCTCATAATTCTCATTCTTACAAAAGAGTTACAGACCAATCCACTAGGCAGAAGAGTAACACCGCCTCAATTTTTTAAGGGTTTAGTACTCAACCTAGCTGGGACCATGTCCAGATTTTATTATATGTAAAAAAATTACATTAATTCCTTAAAAAAATACATAGTTTAAAAAGAAAAAACAAAAGACTAAAAACTAAAAAAAGATAATAGAGCATTCCTATCTCTTATATAAACCAAATAAGAAGCTAGCATACACATGCAACGAGATGATAATGCCTCTGTAGATATGGAAGTCTCTGTAACACCTCACCCATGATTAGAATTAAGACCGACGAACATAAGGAAAACTCAAATCATCCATACTCAGGTAAGGAGAAATATTAGGTGGAGGAGAAACATGTCATATTAGGGAAGAAGAGAGTAAACCCAGGTTTGTCATTCTGTCAGTCGACGTATTATCTTCTCGAAGAATATGAGAATAATAAAATGTCATTGAATGAAACGAGTCAAGCATGTAAGTCATGCAATTCTAAAAGATCAATGAGGGACAAAAGAAGAGGATTTAATACAAGCAATCACACTAGTCGAATCACATTCAAGCTAAAGACATTTCCATCCAAACTGAAATGCATACTCAATCTCAATGATCACACTCATAAGCTTATAGTAAAATGCAGAATTATGTCCTAACCCTTTATAATAACCGTCGATGTAACAACCATTAATGTCACGAAAAACTCCACTACAAGCAGGTGAACCCGGATTTCCTTTTATAAGACCATCAGTATTTAATTTTATCCACGAAATAAATGGAGGATGTTAGAGAACTAATCGATGAGGATAACCCGCTAAGAGTCTATCAAACCGCTAGAATAACCCGTACTGCCACTAGTAGCACCACCACTAGTTACAGTGAGTATATAAACTCTTGTGAAGGGCAGAGCCCTGAAAAGGCGCCAACTTCACCAAATTGGTTATATAAAAGCAAACAGCTTTTCCCTCTTTCTCTCTCTAATCTCACTCCAAGCAAGGAGAGAGACAGAGTTGGTGCCCTCTCTCTTTATCTCTCATTATATTTTCTAGAGGAAAACTGATCTCCCAAAAATAAACATAATGGCAAAACAGGAGCAAAAGCAGGAGCAGCATGCAATCATCAACCCTCTACAGGTCTATAGCCTCTTCCTCTTTTCTTAATACCTTTTGTTTAAAACCCAGATCATCAAAATCTTGTACCCTATTGCTTATTTTATATTGGGTTCATTTCTTTGTCGATTTCGAGATCTGGGTTTTTAGTGCATTGCATAAAGTTTCAATCTTTTTTATTGAGATTGATTTGTTTACGGATAAAACGAATTGGGTCATGCTGAAATTGCAGGAAGACAAGGATTGTGACCCTGGATCTGATGACTTCGAGGCTCCTTTGCCTCTTACCGTCACTTCCAGGGTTAGTTAGTTTTGAGTGATTTGATTTTGAATAGTTTTTGCTTTGAAATGCTGTGTGTGATGTTGTAATGTTGATAGTATATGATTTTTTGAGAAACAAAACAATGGTTGATGTAAAATGTAGTTTGGGAATATGCAGGTCTTGTATATGTTGGGTGACATTGCATCTGGCCCGGCCTTTAAAATCACTCAATGGCTGGAATTGGTCCGTAAGCGCAGTTCCAAACACCATGCCTCTGGCTTCTCTCGCCACCCAATGAGGATGGACTCAATACCTCTTAGGTTGCTGTTAACCTTGTGTTATCTTGTGTTTAAAAATATGTGCATTGAAATGTGGAATGTAGTAGCGATCATGGTTGGGTTGGCATTCAGTGCAGGAGAGTCTAGTGAGGAATGGAAAGGCCCTGCGTCGCCTGAGCATACCACAGAAGTCAATCTCTGGGAAAGACTTGGTAAAGCTGCTACATTGGACATTGAGTCGAGCTTGTTCTCATGGGATTGGCTTTCTTCACTTCACCACACTGAACACAGTAATAGCACTGATCAGTCTGAGGATGAAATGAACAAAGCGATGGAGGTAAGCAATTCTCTTCAGTTACATATGGATCATCTTCTGTTTATTGGATTGAATGTCATTATTTTTTATGTAGCTGTCAATGTTACTTCATCGTCTATCAGTTCTGTTGCATATAGGTGACTGTGAATTCAGGGGGAGTTGTTTTCTTTGCCCTTTTCAACCAACCAGGGACGGATGATAATTCTTCTAAGGAGGCAGCAGCTTGTATAAAGATATCATCATCAAGAATGGCCACACAGTCTGAACGTCTAGGTTACGAATTTGCAAAGTGGCTTGGAGTTCGAACTCCACAGGTTTTACCTTGTGAATCAGGCTATCCCATTATGTTTGCCAGAATGCTTCTTTATTCTCTGTGTAATTACTGTGAGTCTGATCTTTCCCTTGAACCATTCTGTTGGACATTGCAGGCCAGAGTCATACATAATTGTAGTATGGAGTGGCTCCAAATGAAGGAAGCCGCAGAGAAAGCAAGAGAAACAGCAGTTTCAGAAGGCGACGAATGTGGGGAAATGACATGTTCGGAACTTTTGGAAGCTCTTGAACTTAGCCGATGCCTTTTGCTCATGAGGTATTACTAAGATTGCAATTTACTTACTAGATGACATGATACTTTGCAGTGCGAAATGCTTGTGTTTTGTTTACCATCTAGTGTCAACTGAATTTTATTCTACAATATCACTAAGTAGATGACATGGTAACATGTTGTTTTTAAATATGACTGTATTCTACATCGGCTTACTTATGTTTTTCAGAAGTTCTATATCATTTGAGGAGCATTCCTATAGATTCATGAGTCTGTTACCTTGGATGCACGTGACTAGTTAGAGCCATGTAAATAAGATTTGTGTTGATTGCTAGGATCGTTACATATACATTTGGCATGTTCCTTGGGCATTCTATTCTAGATCATGTTATGTTCCTCCTCAGCTTTTGTATATACTTGTAATACTGCATTAATGATAAAGCATGACACTTCATGATGTGCAGCATTATTAAATGTTTTGCAGTGGATAACTGGATCTTTCATATGGTGTTTTGAAGATCAAATCTTTCATTTATGCAGCTATGTTCATGGATCTCCTTTACTTGAAAGCTCAAGTGTATTTGAGGCGCAGGAAACTGCAGAAAAAACAGCAGCTTCTCTTGGTAGGATTTTGTTGTTGGACCTTGTCATCAGAAATGAAGATAGACTACCTTGTCGTCAGCTCAGATGGCGTGGAAACTCTGCAAATCTATTGTTTGCAGACAAAATGGACTTTGGAAATATGGACAGATTGGAAGAAGCATTTGATTCAGCCATCAAGAGATACAAACCAAGAGTGATCAGAGCTCTTCAAAAGGATAGAAGGGCAACTTCAGTAGATATCAGATTGCATAATGCAGGATTGGCAACACAGAAATCTGATCTTTCAGACATTGTAGAGTCACCTAGGTCTAGTCAAATGAGCGTAAAGAGCCAACTCTCAGATGATTCAATGTTTTCTGATTTTCCAATTGTGGCTATTGATTCTGGCGTTCCTCGTCGACCTCCTGCTGGAAAACGTGCAAATGACCAGGAAATATATCCAAAGTTGGTTGAGTTACTACTGAACAATTCTGAATACTCCTCTAATCTGTTACATGAGATAACATTAGGGAAATTAGGACGCCCTCCATTACAAGATACTGATGCATCTGATACACAAGCAATGGATATGACTTCAGTTGTTAAAGAATTCCGTACTGGGTTCAAACGTGCTCTTAGGGATCTGCAGGGATTCCATATCTTCTTGCTCACACTTCATCAAAAACTGGAGAATTTGATACGCATATTTTTCAATATCATAGATAAAGTAGGGGAATCTGAGAAAGAGGATTTGGTAGTTACTGAGTCTCCATCACAAGCTGCTGGAAGTGGTTATTCTCCTTCTACACCATGTAAGGAGAGGCTTGTCAATGAGAACCAATCAGATTTTGGTGATTCCGAATTGCAGAGAACTGCTACAAGGTCTTCAACTTCGGGACTTAAAGAAAGCTGTGACTGCAACTCTCCCATGTCAAGGGAGAGTTGGAACGGAAAATTTTGGAAAGGGAGTGCAAGTTCAGATCCCCTCCGTTCTCTGCGCTTGACAGCAAAGCTCCGGGACTTCCAGAAAAATGCCAAGGTTGGAAGGTTTTTATAGTAAACTGAACTTATCATACTGCCAATGATGATATGTAAAATTAGTTGGGAAGTTTAATTCTCATCAAATTCTTCTGCTGTTATGATTAATAGTTTCTATTCATAGTTCTAGTAGGCAGAGTTCCCACTTTCGATAAATATCATGTGTACAAGTGTCTTTTGTCTTTTGGCAAGGGGAGTTGTATATTTGATTTCAGGGTTGCTCTTTTTTCATGTTAGTACAATAGATAATTTAGTTGCATGTATACCAGACAACAGAAGTAGATACATGTATATAACGACGTACTTTGGATTTTTTTTCTTTTGGAGGGGTTAGTTCATGCTATGTGATACAGCCCTTTCTTTATACAAACTTTTAAGTTTCTATATTATACTGCTCAGGTTGATGCTGAAACCACCAAAGAATTGGAACAGTGGAACGAAATGCTAAAGAGTGACGCCATCAAACTTTGCCTAGAGAATAACTTTAGTGCTGGCTTCTTTGAGGGTAGTGACAATAACGGCATAGTTGATGCTTATGAATTGAAGGTAATGTTATTTTTGTACATTGAAAATGTTTTACACTGCTCAGGGTGGATATCACTCATAGGCTATTGTCCCTTTTATATTTTTGTGTGTTTTTTTCTTTCACTTTTATCTTTATTAACAGGTCAGACTAGAGCATATTCTCGAGAGAATTTCATTGATATCTGAGGCTGCAAATACGGAGAGACCATCTCGAATCACAAGTAGCCTGTTTATTGGTGGAGCACTTGCTGCACGATCTGTGTATACACTGCAACGCTTAGGAATTACTCATATATTGTGTTTGTGTTCCAATGAGATTGGACAGTCAGATTCTCAGTTTCCTGATTTATTTGAGTACAAAAATTTCTCTGTAAGTAGTTTCTTTGTTTTCAAATTGTTCGTTCATCTTCATTCAGGGTTATTTTTATATATTTATTTACACCCCTCTTCCATGTGAAGGTTCTGTCATGATATATTAGCTCCTAGAAAAGCATATTCTTAAGTCTCTCAATATAACAGAATGAAAGAAAAAGCAAGTTACTTCTTCCTTGTCATACTTTAGTGAGAATTGACTTTGTTCGTACTTTATCAACTTGTATATGTTTTTTTCATTATATTTGTGTACCTGACCTGTCCTCATGAGGCTGCCTAACTCTATGAACAGATAAGTGACAGTGAAGATTTCAACATCACCAACATCTTTGATGAAGCTATTGAGTTTATTGATCACGTTGAACAAACTGGAGTGAAGGTCCTAGTCCACTGCTTTGAGGGAAAAAGTAGAAGTGCTACGCTAGTGCTTGCATACCTAATGCTCAGAAAGTAAGTAAAAAGTGAATATATGGAACGTCCTCACTATTTTTTGCATGTAGCAACAAGACTACCTTTTGAAATGATCTTTCTGTGGTGCAGGAATTCCACTCTATTAGAAGCATGGAACGCTCTAAAGCAGGTTCATCGCCGAGCACAACCCAACGATGGGTTTGCAAAGATCTTGTTGGATTTGGATAAGAGACTGCATGGTAGAGCTTCAATGGAGTGGCAACAGCGGAAGCCAATGATGAAAGTTTGCCCCATCTGTGGGGTGAATGCGGGTCTGAGTAGCAGCTCGCTTAAGCTTCATCTACAGAAATCACATAAGAAACTATCCTCCGGTAGCGTGGATAGTGCAATGACAATGGAAATACAAAAGGCTTTGACAGCACTAAAATTCACTCGAGGTGGAAGTGTCAGCCCCACACAAAGATCTCATTCAGATGCTGAAGATTAGGGACTTCCAAGCTTCTTGTTAGTCAATGCAAACTGTATCGAGGTTGAGCATTGTTGTATTCCTTGTTGTATATATGCAACAATAGAGATGATATAGTAGTCTTGCGAGCAAGGAGCCTTGTCTTTGGAGTAAACTAGGACTGGTGCAGTTGATGTACATGAACTTCTATTCTAAGTAAAAAAGTAGGAGTATTTGATGTTACACCCAATTTATTAGACCCATGTTAAATTACACCTACTTTTAAGATTATTTTAAAATACACCTAAATTTATTAATTAAGTTTGTTTAAACAAAATAAACATATTATTTAGGATAAAAAATAAAACTTTTTAAAAAAAATTACATAAGTTGTTATTATCTCTATGCGATAATAAAATGGTATCTCATGAAGATATGAATCCTAACCCCTAAACGCTAAACCCTAAACCCTAAACCCTAACCTAAAACCCTATACCCTATATCCAAAACTCAATTCATCTATTTGTAACCTAACTTAAAGGATAAACAAAATGCATGGTTAATACCTACACCATAAGCACAAATTAAAATGTAGAAAACATAATTAAATCAGAATGGAAAAATCATCAGGAGAAAAATGATGACAAATTTTAGTTTTAAAAATAAAACTTATAAGGCATGTTAAATAATTTAAATTTGGTGTAAATTAAAATGAAATATGTGAATGAATTAAACTTAAAAAGCTCCATTTTTGGGTTTTTTTTTCTAGTTTTCTCAAAAAAGTATCATGAACAATTGAGCTAAATACATTTTGAGCAAAGCCCACTTCGGCCCCCAACCAGGAAGTATTCGTGATGCGCTCAAAATACTGAGTAACAAATGTGAGAAATCGAATTCAAGTAGTAAGAAAAGGAAGCATGGACATGATATATATAGACTTGATCATTTGTGAGTCGTCTCTAACCACAAGTGTTTGTAGTCTCTAACCTATAATCTAACTGGTGGGTTCGGTAAATTGAATCAATCCCTCGAAACGCTGAGATTCTCAAAATGCTTTCTGGGATTGACAGTACTATAACTCATGATCATTAGTTGAAACGAAATGAACCACCCAACTGGCGACGGTTTAAGAAAAGAGAATTTCCAGTTAAACATACAGCTATAACGTGAATCAATAGCGTAAAACTCAGACATCCAAGCAAATACTATTCAGCTATGCAATGATCAAATTATGTTCTTTTATTGTAAATACTATTCCCAACAACCAAACGCAACTACGGAAGAGGAAGAATACTAAACCTACTATCTGCGACTGAACTATGCATGCTATTCTTCTGTATAATTGGTACAGCCTTGATCAGTCAAGTCAAGCATCAATAAACAGCTTTCAATCACCACTACCAACTAGAACTTGCCAAGAAAACAGACTACTTTAAACGAGAAAGTTCAAATGAAAAATTACAAGCATATTGGGAAAAAAGGTGAGCTCAAGTGGCACGATGTCAGCTTTTAAACGGCAACAGGCTCTGGCAAAGATCCAGCAGAACCACTGCTACCATTGAGCACAGTTACATTCCCATCAGAATCGACATCCACAATAACCGAGTCACCCTCTTTGATCTCCCTTGCTAGCATCTTCTCAGCCATGCTATCCTCCAAAAGTCTCATTATGGCTCTTCTTAGAGGCCTTGCCCCATAGCTTGGATTGTATCCTTCATCAACCACCCTATCTCTGAACCTCTCTGTCACTTGAAGCTCTATCTCTTTAGTCTTCAGCCTTTCAAAAACTTCCTTCAGCATTATATCCGCTATTTCCTTCACCTCCAACTTTGTGAGCTGGCGGAAGACAATCATTTCATCCAACCTATTTAGGAACTCTGGTCTAAAGTACTGTTTCAACTCCTCTGTCACCAAGCTCTTGATGCGATTGTAACTGCTGTCCTTCTCATCATAATCAAGGTCAAATCCTATACGGCGGCCTCCCTTCTCAATTACACTGCTTCCAACATTAGATGTCATGATCAAAAGTGTATTCTTGAAATCTACAGTTCTGCCCTTACTGTCGGTCAATCTTCCATCCTCAAGAATCTGAAGCATCATGTTGAAGACATCCGGATGAGCCTTCTCAATCTCATCAAAAAGCACCACAGTGTAAGGACGGCGTCTAACAGCTTCAGTCAACTGACCTCCCTCAGTGTAACCAACATAACCAGGAGGTGAACCAATAAGCTTTGAAACAGTGTGCCTTTCCATGAATTCACTCATATCAAGACGAATCATGGCTTCTTCAGAACCAAAGTAGTATGCGGCCAAAGTTTTTGCAAGTTCGGACTTTCCAACACCAGTTGGACCAGAAAAGATGAAACTGGCAATTGGACGATTAGGATTCTTGAGTCCAACACGGGCCCTGCGAATAGCACGACTGATAGCCTTGACTGCTTCATCCTGACCAATAACCCGCTTATGGAGTGTCTCTTCCATCTTCAGGAGGCGATCGGATTCATCAGCTGACACCTTGTCCACCGGAATACCAGTCCAAGAGGCCACGATATGTTGAATATCCACTTCAGTCACCATAGGCCCAACATCTCCTGCCTCACTCTCAGCCTTGCTCATCTCCTTACCTTTCTCTGTTATAGCTGTGATCTGTGTCTTGAGATCCATTTCTCTGTCGCGTAACTCACCAGCCTGTCGAAGATAGTGTGGAAAGCTTAAATTAGTTGAACAATGTTAAGATATAGATTAGTAAGTAAATAACCAGACTTCTATGCTACCTTACTAGATACAAAATCATCTCTACTAGTCATCTTGAAAGTTAACCAATATTTCAAGCATCAATCTTATATAGATTCACTACTAATCTGGTAATATTCATAGTATATTTGCAACACAAGTGCTTTACAACTTCACCATACATACTGATCCAACATGTACTGATTTATACCTTTTCAAAGTCTTGGCTCCGAACAGCTTCATTCTTCTCCTTGGTAATCTGTCTCAGGTCCTTGTCAAGCTCTCTAGCTTCTTCAGGCAGCTGCAAAAGATGTAGGTCACATCAACTCAAAGATCCCTGAGATAAATGACGGTGCCTGTCTAGACTTTGAACTAAAAAGTGAGGTCCTACCTGTGCATGACGAAGGCGAACTCGTGATCCAGCTTCATCAATCAAATCAATTGCTTTATCAGGTAGAAATCGATCACTGTAGAAAACAAGATTGACAATCAGAACGAAATTATATAATTCACTGGATATGAGTACAAAGTAATTAATACACCCCTGTTTATGCAAGCTAAATTAGTGGCCAGGCAACAATGTCGACTGGATCCAAGGCAACACTGTACCAGATTCAAGGCAACAATGATCTACCGGAATCAAGGCAACAATGATCTACCGGATTCAATAACAGCAGAATGTCCAAGAGGTAGCAATGCAAGACAAATATAACTGCTAAATCAAGAGATGCCTACCTGATGTACTGATATGATAGCTGGGCAGCAGAAATCAGAGCTTCATCAGTGTACCGGAGTTTGTGGTGAATCTCATATCGCTCCCGGAGCCCTCGCAAGATCAGTATTGTTTCGTCCACAGTTGGTTCAGGAACCTTGACTGGTTGAAAACGTCTTTCCAATGCTGGGTCTTTCTCAATGTGCTTTCTGTATTCATCTAGAGTGGTGGCTCCAATACACTGCAGCATAGAGACAAAACTAATAATTAAATGCAAGAACGTCATCGTTCATAAATCACCAAGATTCCAAAGCACCCAAAACCAGTACATAGATATAAAGCTTGAAAGGCAACAATCATTACAATTATAATTGCACTTTCCAATAACAATAAAACACAGAAAAGAACTTAATTATCTTTCTGTCCATGCATCATTTTAAAAAGAAACTACCTGTAGTTCACCTCTTGCAAGGGCTGGTTTTAATATATTTGCAGCATCAATTGCACCTTCTGCTGCTCCTGCTCCAATTAGAGTGTGCACCTCATCAATAAACAAGATTATCTCGTCACTTTGTTTGATTTCCTCCATTAGCTTCTTTAATCTTTCCTCAAACTCCCCACGGTATTTAGTACCAGCAACAAGGAGACCCATATCCAGAGTGATAACCTATATGGGCAGGTAACATGTGTTATTCTTTTGCTCTCAAATGTGTTGACTTTACAAAGTAACATGAACTAGCTGACAATTGCAAATGCACTAACTCACCTTTTTCCCCTCTATCGTTTCAGGCACATCGCCACTTGCAATTCGTTGAGCAAGACCTTCTGCAATTGCAGTCTTCCCAACACCAGGCTCTCCAATAAGGCAGGGATTGTTCTTTGTCCGCCTACCCAAAATTTGGACAACGCGTTCAATTTGAGGTTGCCTTCCAACAACAGGATCCAGCTTTCCCTGAAAATGGGCATATAAAAGATATTAAATAGGTCTTCCCAAAATTAAAGCAGCAACATGAAGGGATAAACCAAAATAAATAAATAAACAAAAAATGTGTTCACAATTTACCTCCTCTGCTAGCTTAGTCAAATTGGTTCCATACTCCTCTAGAGTTGGCATCTTGTTACCACTAGTTCCCTGTCCAGCTCCAACACCAACAGCTTCTGTGCTCTCACCCACCATACGAATAACCTGCTCAGAACAAAATAGATTTTCATTACTATTTCCGTTGTGATGAATTACTCAAAGATTAACCACAAACACTAGCTTGCCTGTGTGCGAATGTTGCTGGGGTCAGCACCTAAATTCTCAAGAACACGAGCTGCCACACCCTCACCTTCCCGAAGCAGTCCCAGAAGCAAGTGCTCAGATCCAATATAATTATGACCTGAAAATCACCAGATAAGGTATCTTAGTTAACCCTAAAGGTTTCTCAATACTTTAGACGAGAGATTTATTTCTACACAAAGGGGCAAAAGTTAATAATATGCATAGAATCAAAAGACATGAGCTATAAATGAAGTAACAATAGAAAGTAAATGAATAACAATGAATATAGTTAGCGTCATCATTATTTGGCCACAGACATTTAAGTCCATGCAAAAATCTTTGAGATATATTTATATGCTCCACTTTTTCATTTTCATTTTCTAATCATGTTGAATAACCTACATTTTTCTTCAAGGTCATATATGGACACAAACATAAGTTAAGGTCATTCAATGAACTATCAGTTTACTCCACGAAGTTATGTTGGTTAGAATACAGACCATATACAATGCAGGACCTACTCATTGAAGTTTTTAAACTTCAAAATGACCACAAACACCAAGATGACGGCAAATGAGAAAGTTGATACTTCTTAATTTCTTATTAGCTACTATCATGTTTTTTTAATATATAATATTCAACAGAAATATATGATATACCAAGTTGGCGAGCTTCCTCCAGCGACAGTTCCAGAACTCGCTTTGCACGCGGAGTGAATGGGATTTCAACAGCAACAAAGCCACTACCCCTTCCAATGATCTTTTCCACTTCAACGCGTGCATCTTTAAGATTGATTCCCATAGATTTAAGGACCTTGGCAGCAATTCCAGTTCCTTCACCGATAAGACCCAAAAGAATCTGCTCGGTACCAACAAAGTTGTGACCAAGTCGCCTTGCTTCCTCTTGTGCAAGCATAATAACCTTTATTGCCTTCTCCGTGAAACGCTCAAACATAGCTTTAGGCACACATCTGCTGGCCTTTCGACGCCGGGATGAGATAGCTACTCCCACCTTTGAATATAAGTCTTGCCCAACAGGCCTTGCCATGATATCTAACGCATTAACACTACGGAGTCCTGAGAAACTGCTAATTCTCAAAGCAGGAGATCGTAAAGTGCACATCATCTTGGTTGACCTTCTAGCATTTCCAGAGCCTTTAGATTGACCAAACCTTTGCCCAGCAACCAGACCAGGTATATTAGCAGACTGGACCAAAACCCTAGCCATGATACCCACCTGCGGCAACAAGAAGACTCAAAATAAGGTTCCATTCCAACCAATTCATAACAGAAATCGACGAAAACTAACTTTAGCAACATTTCAGAACTATTGTTACAAGCATAATGTACTCAAATTCATCAAGCCACACGCAATCACGAAAAAGCGCAACACTCAATATATTCTATGATTCACAACTCCTACCAACACCAAGCATACCTATCCACTACACACAAGCACAAAATTGTTTCCGCACTAGGTTTCAATGAGAGCAGGCTTCTCAAAACCACACAACACCAATCAAAATCACCAAAACCAACATACGAGTAACCAATCAAGCTCCAGCAGAATCTCAAAAGACACATCCTACCGAGGCTAAAACTGGCAAAAACACTTCATAAAGAACAAGCTAACTATACAAACCAACAAAATCATAGATCAAACAACACCCAAGCTCCCAAAATCCTCAATCTCAAACACCCAGAACACACAACACCAAATACTCAAAATCGAAAGCAACCCACCAATCCAAACACCACGAATTGAAGATTGCATCAAAAACAAAAACAAATCGAAACAAGCAGAATCGAACCCAAAAAATCCTAGTTTCCAAAAACAAACCCAATAAGCAAACGAAACGAAAAGCTCACCTAAATCTTCTCACTCCTCCTGGATTAACCTCCAACCCTCAAAAAAGAAAAGGCAAACTTATAACCAACCAAAAGGAGGACTAGAGAGAGAAGAAGGGTCTGAAGAAACGAGACCCTATTCTTAGAATTCTGATATGGTCGGGTGATAGCGGATGTGGTCTTAAACTAGCTCCTTCTCTCTGATAAGGCCCTCTCCCTTTCTATCTCTGCACCTGCATCACCGTTCATGCAGCCTCGCCCACACGATAAGGCTAATGAACGCTGATGCTTATTATAAACGGTGGGAGATGCGGCCACGTAGAAGGGAGTGTGAGATTTTAGCTTGGGTGTTATCTGTAAGTCAATGTCGGCTGGAGTCCCTATCTTGCCCCCGAGATATTTTTGTTGGTGACGAGATTGCCCTCGAGACGTAGGTCTTTATTCGCCACAGAAATTAGGTGCATGGGAGGGGACGTGTATGCGTTGCTTTTGGGCTCCCTGTAGCAATGCCGTACACGAGACCGGTTGCTTCAGCCCATTTTTTTTGTTTGGATTTATTGGGAAACCAAATTTCACACAATTCAGCATTTTTAAGGTTTTTTTATTAACAATTTTTTTAAGTAGTTTGAGTAGAGAAAAATCTATGTGAATTACGGTCAATTAACTATCTATGTGAGTTTAGGCCTAGATGTATATATATAATCGAAATACTGGTTCAGAACAATCTTTATTCAGGTGTTCTAAAAAATGCCGTCTAAGGCCGCCTAAACGCTGGGCGGCAGGGGACTGTTCTAATTTTACATAAATCTGTCAAGTTAGACTCCAGCGTGAAAAACGGTTGTCTAGACTGGCTTGGCTGGGCCTGGGTGGCCCGATTAGGGTTTTTTTAATATATGAAAGCCTACTTATGTGCTGTCTAGATGTTCAATTAATCTTCTAGGCGTTAGACGTCCGATTAGGGCCTGACGTTTTTTTATAACATTGCTTTATTCATTCTGAATTGTGATTGAATATGAATTAGTAGCACTAAACGCATTATGTTGGATCTGACACAAGACCAACGAAAGAATGTTAGTTACAAAATCGAACTATCAACCAAAAAACAAGTTTTAACTCGAGATAGGTGGATGAATAGATTTTACTCTTTTTTGAAATTTTGGATATTAATGGATTAAATATCAAGTCTTTAGATGGAGTGTACAAACTAAATGAGAGACCATTGAGGGCTAGTTTGACAAGTTCCAATGATTAGGATGGGTTAGATTGTTTGCATCTCTCTAAAAATATCAGTGTTAAGCCTAATGGGGCGGCAGCCTTAATTTTGGCCTCGTTGTAACTCCAACGACCATAATTTTCATTTTTTCTCCTCTTCATTTCCAAAACAAAACATTGTTCTTTGCCCTTTTGATGAAAGGGAAAGGATTCTCTACTATTTTGGATATTTACGAGGGCCGTATTTGGGCTAATGGATGGTGTGTGGTACTAGGATATTCCACAACACATTTCTTGGTGTACAGTATTGCACCAAGGCAAATTTACGTATTTGTTTAGCATTTTGGTGCATATTCATCTATCGGAAGTTACGTGCTGGCTAACACATCACTTCTCTTTAATAAAATATTTCTAGAGGTGTCAAGTTCAAATCTCATTTCTATTATAAAAAGACTTCTTAGAATAGAATTTAGTAAAATATAAATAAGTAACAAACCAAATATCATTTTACAATTAGTTCCATTAAGCATGTTACTAAACATTTAAGGACAAAAATTTATAAATAAGAACAAGTTGTTATATTGATGACATATGTCAGTTATACAATTACAATTGCACCATTCACACACAAATTTAAGTCAATTTGTCAAGTTCAATTTATGAGAGCATTTCGTCCCAACCACTGTTACTGTTGACTAAAAATCTCTCCTATTAGCCTATTGCAAATTGAAAAGATTTGCTAATGTCGTATGGGAAAATATATGCTACTGTCAATTGAGAATGTGATATTGTCACTGCTACTACCCACTAAGAGTTTGATGCTATTACTACCGAATGAGAAAATATATGTTACTGTCAATTGAGAATGAGCTATTATCACTGCTACTGCCTACTAAGAGTCTGCTATTGCCGACAGAGAAAATAGTTGCTACTATATGTTACTATTATTGTCGACTAAGAAAATAGTTGCTACTACCTGCTAAGACTCTGCTACTGTTTAACCATAAAGTTGCTACTATCTATTGAGACCTGAATTTGTTTTTCTCCCTTTACCTTTCCTAGTCTTCTACAACGGATTAACACCACCAAGCATCTCCAATACTAGTAGCAATTACCTTATTTCTCACCATGCAACCACACATCAATTAAGAAACAAAACTGAATTATGGAATATGTGATTACCAAAGACTACTCTCCAATCCCCACATATCTGATCCAATCTCCCTAATTTGGTAATTTTTCGGAGGCCCTAAGTTGCTCTATGGAAACCGATTTAAGGTCTTTCACATCAAGATGAAGCTCCTGATGATTAATGTCAGCGTCGTCGTCCAAGCTAGCTTCGGAGTCGTTGTCATCGAGACGCCGACGAGGCATGAACGTCGTCGTCGAGGATCCAACGTCAGCGTTGTCTTCGAAGCTTCACTGCTGCTGTCGAGGCGTCAAAATTGTCTTCGAGTTTTGCCATCATCATCGAGGCAGCGTCGTCATCTTCAAGTCTTCGGTGTCGAGGCTTCAAGGGCGGCGTCTTTCTCCTTCGTGATTACGAGAAAGAGTGAGAGAGATGAGATCTGACTCGGGGAAGATGAAGATGATGAAGTGACATGTGATGCAATTTGTTTCAGATACTAAATAATTTCGTCCTTTGACATTTACGAATTGGGTCAAACCGGAAATTATTTCGTTTTAAACATGAACCCATGTCCTAATTTGTATAAAAATTATCAGTTACGAGTTTTTTGTGTTTTTGAAATTGTTCATGTGTCTGTGTAATTATCCCAATAGAATTTTTGTTCAAAATGAGAAACATTTCTCTATGAATGTGGTTCTTGAATTCCACCGGTCAGGTTTTTCTTATTTCTTCTGAATTTGTTGTTAGCACGTACACGTATTAGCTAAGTTGGGCTCATTGGGCCATGCCTGTATGGACCAATCAGGTTGGGCCACAATCTTCTATAGGTTAAGAAAATCCTCCACACAATGGGCATGCTGCATTCTAAGGAGTCTAGGCCCAAACCGTCCAGCCATTTATTCTTCTAAAACCAGTATATTAGAGGTTTACGTCTAGTCAGGCTAATAACATTTCTAGCTGAAACCAAAATCGAGAACAAAAGGCCTCTCAATCGTCTCTCTCTCTCGACCTTCCCTACTGAAGCTCTTCCTTTAAAGGAGTCCCACATTAGGACACAACTATTCGATCATTCCTATTGGTCCGGGGTCAAAGGAAGACCGTGCTGGATGGATCGGCACAAACTAGTCGGTATCATAGTCGTTTTGGGCTTCTATCTTCCCCGTGCTCTAGGGTCATATAAACCATTAGACCATGGCGGCATAGTGCACTAACCCAAATAAATCCTCTACCCTCTTATTTGACAATAGATTATCAACCTTCGGTTTCCAAAGTAGTGAAGAAAAAAAACTGAAAATGATGCAATATAGGGTAGGGCACCCAAAGGAAGGGCAGTCTTTTATGCCAATGTCCCAAACTCACGAGGATAGTCGAGAAATATTAAGGGCAGTCTCTTTCTCTATTCCAAAGCCGAAGGAACCCCCCCTTGCCATATGCTATTTCATAGATTCAGTTTGCCCGTTTCCATTAATATGGTCATCAATTTCATAATCTAGTACCTTACGGAAAAATCCACATACAGTGATCATTTCCTATACCAAGATATGGCTTCTTTTAGGTTGTTTTGCAAGAGCTCCTTGTCAAGTACACTAGCTGCACGTTTGGTCTTTTAGCCAGGACTAATTTCTTAAGCAGTTCTGGTTTATGGATGTCTAGCTTATGTTATATTAATACTAACTCATGTAATTCCTGAAATAGTTTAGGTTTATGAATGTCTAGCTTATGTTATGTTAATACTGACCCATATTTGTGATTAACTAAGGAGCAAATTATAACAATTGTATTCCACATATGCTACCAGCAAGATATGTAAACAATTTGCATATGCTCTATAAAATCCTTTATTCTGCACAGCTTCTTGAGTGGTTGGTGATTAACAACATGCAGAGTGCAGAAACCTGCAACTCTGATGCCATGAATAACTTCACAGCTTTTATCCACAAAAAAATAGCTATTTTAACTGTAAATGCAGAAGCAATAACACACACACAGAGAAATTGATCAATTCATAGATGTATATCAACCCAGACATCAAATTCATAATCAATCTGTAAAAACCCCACAACCCATGAACAATCTAAGGTAGATAATCAACCAATGGTGTTTAATACAACAAATTCTAGTATCAGGAAGAATAGGAATCTTCCTATTATCTCTCAAGTCATATGGTTGTTTAAATTGAACACCCTGCATCACGTCCATAGGAAATGGTATCAAACATTGGTGCATAACTTCATTTTATTACTGAACAACGTCATTTTCTAACGCCAGTTGTGTAATTTTCAGCATGTTTAGTTCGCAATTTACTTGTTTAAAGAAACAATCCTTTGAATATTCATCGTGAGAGTTGGATGATATTTATGTTATCTATGATTCTTAAGGTTCAAGTGTTATGTCCTCCAGAATTGTGCATTTGTGCTGTTACTCGTTATGTGTACATGTTTACTTGCCTAGGTTAACCCTTTCAAAGTTCGTCTGTGTACATGTTTTACTTTTCTTCACAGCTCATAGGAAACACATACAAAACTAGATTTCATTGATAGGTTTACACGCCCAACTTTGACGTTTGAATACATGCATGAGATTTGAGCCAGACATCAAAGTCCAAATAGTGTCTGATTGGTACAATACCAGAAGTCGATTATAGAAAAGTGGAAGCATATATATATGGCAATGGCACTAGCTAGAACGAGGGGCAAGGGCAAAGACTCCAAGAAAGAGAGATGGTGAGATGGAGATGGGAAGGAAGCAACAGTTGAGCAACCACAGTTTCTGAAAACGAAAGAGTGAGAGTAAATTTGAAAGAGAGGTGACATAATACTGGAATTGGATTAGATAGTAGGTGCGGTGAAAATGAAATGAAATCACGGGATACTTGGCTTTCCTACTAATTCTTCAATCAACTTTCAATTTTCGAAAATTATTCTCTCTCTCTTTTCTGGAGCTACCCAGAAAAAGGTACTGCACTACTGCCCTCCTGTCCTTCCTGGCTCCAATTTGTTCATCTTTATGGGAGGCTTAGCTAGTTATGTATAGCTCTTTACTTCTTTTTTTGAATCCATCTCTTTGCATTCAATTGTGCCTCAACCATATGCCTCAGATTTCTAACACAAGGTGTCAAGGTCGAATTAGTCTGGCTAGCTAGCTCTTACCCATTAGAATGCTAGAAACCAAGATGATGCAATGTCTTACGAAAATACGAGTGTATGAAACAAGTTACAGTTGAATGTTTGAAACTTAACCCTTCATATGGGTTAGCCAGTACAAGCATACAGAAGTCTAGCTACTTATATTAGCGTTTGCGAAATCTCGAAGACATGTTGCAAGCATAAACTCTTCACACACTCATCTCATCAATGTTGATTAGCTTACTAAATTGATCCTAGATCTCTAGCATAACACTAGTAACCTTCAATATTGCTTTTGTTATACCTCAACATCTTAAATGCTTTATAGCATAGTTCTGATAACATGTAATGTTTACATATTTTGGGACATGAAGCTGTTAATAACATGTCCACTCTGCTTGGGGCTAAATGCTTGAAAATAATTTCAGCAAAAATACAAAATATAGTTTAGCAAAAAATGGTTTTTATTATCTTTGCGTAGGACATGTACCATTACCTTTGGGACCACTGAGAGACTGAGCAGACCTTAAATATCATACAGCCTATCCCTTCAGAAGCTCAGGTTGATAGCAAAACCACGACCTTAGGCTTTTATTGATTCAAAATTTGAAGTAAAGGGATGTTATTGTCAATAATTTACAAAAATTGACTGCAATAATGTATTTCACTTTTTAGAAAAAATTACACAAACAGTACATCAATTTTGTTCCATTGATAATTAAGGTGTCTGATCTTTACTAAATAACACATTAGTACATAAACTAACAAGTTAAATCCTAACAAGTTAAGCCTATAGCACCATTAAAAGCTACTGTTTTTTTTTATGACATTTTTTTTATTGTTTTCTTTATTTTAAAGAGGATCAAATGATTTCACTCATACCCCAATAGTGACTTGAACTTATAATTTCGTCAATAGGTGATGGATGCGCTTGAGATCTCTCTCTCTCTCTTACCAATTCTCTAATTAACCTCTCTTGCTCTCTTACCAGCAAGTAATTATCTAGAATTTCTCTCCCTCATATACCTGCAAGTAGCAATCCACAAAATAGAAGTTAAATTGTAACAAAAATAATTTTTCTTCTAGGTGTCAAATCGGTTAACCTATTTGATCGTTAACACCTTAATTAGAAAAAAAGATCATCTTTAAAAGAAAGAAAATAAATGTGTGGATTTGACACCGAGAAGAAAAAAAATCATCTTTAAAAGAAAGAAGACGAAAAAATGAGAAACAAAGATCTCAGAGAAAAAAATATTAACTTTTCACGGTGTTATAATGACATGTACGAAAATTAGGTATAACTTGTTAGTTTATGTACTAATGTGTTATTTAACAAAATCCATACATCTTAATTATCAGTGACGTAAAATGAATGTATTATTTGTTACATGCTTCGACTATTCATATTCAAAAAAAACTAGTAGTGTGTAGAGGTGTAATAAGTTTCTGAAATTGTGGAGTACCATAGGGTTTTGACAACAATCTTGATCAAATTTAACACGTGAATCTTATGAACACCAAGGACTTAAGAGTAATTGAGCCTTTAGGGATAAGGAACCCCAATGGAGTTCAATTTAGAGTTTTTCACCTTAGATTTTGAATGATTGTCTTTGTGGTCCTTATGTGCTTTTAACTATAATCCAAAATATAACACAAATAGCCACAATTACTCATTTACCTCAATTGGCAACACTGTCAAGCACTTAAGACCAAGCAAAATACGAAGGCCAACAATTTCATTCAACCTCTAGACAAGCCAAAAAAGGATTGTTTGTTTGTCTTGCTTTTCCTTATGGTAACAGTTAAAACTATGTTCTTTCAATTTATTTGTTGTGAAATTGTAAGATTTAACGTAAAACTTATAAACAGTCACAAGTTTGAAACTTGCATTTCATCAATATTATGCTATATTTTTCATTCGAGAAACAGAGCCACAAATTAGTCGTTTATAGACTCGCGCAATCCACTCTATTACATATTCTTAATTTGGTAAAAAGTAAATTAATAGTTCCCTTCTTAATCAAACAAATAAAACAAAGCTTTTGTGCTCAACAATGTGACTAAACAAAACAACTTTTCTAAATTTTCTTAAAATGAGTCATCATTCCACACAGATTCATAATCAAAACTACGTCCTATTCAACTCAATTCAATGTAAAACCGTAAGTTTCAACACAAAATTCTTGACTGGTCGAAAGTTTGAAACTTTTGTTTCATTAGTAATAGACTATGTTTTTCATTAGTGAAACTGAACCACAATTTAGTAGTCCATACACTAGGGCGATACACTCTTATTACATATTCCTGGTATGGTAACAAAATAAATCAACCTTTTTTTTTAGAAATTCAAAGTGGAATTCTGAGTTTGTTAAGACAGGATAAGGGAAGGAAGAAAAGATGTGACCAACATACCGTTGTTACTTAATTCGGAACTCTCCCAAAAGTATATTTAACCCCCGACTCGCATCATCACAAACACCCATAATCAGTTGAAGATTTCTGCAAATTACAGAGCAACCTTTGCAGAAATTAAGCTTCTTCTCATACACAACAGCTAGAGCTTAGCAGGATGCAGAAGTTACCATGCTTTTGTGACGCTTAATCTTCATCTGAGTATCACAAACTGTTAGCCCTGCACCAGAACCAAAACAGAGTAATCATTACATAACTACAAATGGTGATAAGGTTTCTGAGACGGTGATGGTTTAGATTAAGAGAGAAACAGACTAGTACTAGTACCGGTTTCTAGTGTGTAACGTTTTCCAAAGGGTGTTGGCGTGTCAAAAAAATGGTGCCCCTTTCCTTCTGCAACGTCCATTTCCCTCTTCCTTAAAACCCCATTCTCTTCTTATCTCACCACAAACCCAACTCAACTCAACACCCTCAGCTGAGCTGAGTTGAGCTGAGCTCTCTGTTTCTGACCCAAAAAACCAAGCTCTGTTTTTTTTCTTTCTTTCTTTCAAGAATTGGAAATGCTGCCAAGGCTGAACGGCGGTGTTTGGATGGAGGACAGGGAGGACACTGAGGCCGGAGACTGGGCCAGAACCGCCGGCGTGGGGAACAGCAAGGACGAGATGGGTTCTTTGTCGAATTTCAAATCCATGCTGGAGGTTGAAGATGAGTGGTACATGAACAACAACAACAACAATGGCATTCAGGGCCATTCTGACGTTGTCAGAGACATGACGTTCTCCACTAGCTTTGCCGACCCGGAAAGCTTGCTGCTGAACCAGGTTGACTCTTCGTCTTCTTGCTCTCCATCTTCCTCTGTTTTCAACAACCTCGACCCGTCTCAGGTTCAGTACTACTTGCATCATAACCCATCTCTGTCTTCTCTGCTCAATGCTGTGCCTAACAACAACAACCCATTAGACCATGGTTTTGATTTGGGCTGTGAGATTGGGTTTCTTGACAACCAAGGTTTGATGAACAGGGGAGGTAGTGGAGTTTTAACCGGGTTCAATGATTTGAGCTCCAACTCTCACATGCAACCTCAGAATGTTTGCTCCAATTTGCAATTCACAACCACCCGTTTGCCTCATTTGCTTGAGAATAGTACCAACTTTTCTGGTTTTCGGGGTGTTGATGATGCTTCAGGGAATGGTTTGTTTAGCAATAGGTCTAAAATGTTGAGGCCTCTTCAGCCCTTGTCTTCTGTGGCAGCACAGCCTACTCTATTTCAGAAAAGGGCAGCCAAGAATTTGGGTAGGAATGGAGGCAATTTGAGTGGTTTGGGGTCTGAAGGGGGATTGGTTTTAGGTAATTATGAAGGGGATAAAGGGAAGAGGGACATGGGTGAGGAGAATGAGAAGAGGAAGTTTAGTGGTGGAGATGATGGTGAGGATTTGAGTTTGGATGGCTCAGGTTTGAACTATGATTCAGATGAGTTCACTGAGAATAATAAGGTGGATGAGAATGGTAAGAATGTTGGGAATAGCTCCAATGCTAATAGTACTGTCACTGGTGGAGAGCACAAGGGGAAGAAGAAAGGGTTGCCTGCTAAGAATCTGATGGCTGAGAGGCGCCGCCGCAAGAAGCTCAATGATCGGCTGTATATGCTGAGATCCGTGGTTCCAAAGATCAGCAAAGTAAGAATTCGTTTCACATTATAATATTTTTATTGTGATCTCAAGTGTGCACTGATTTTATGTCTCATATGTGATTCATAAGCAGTATGCTTTTAGCCTTTTCATTTGATAGAGCACCTGTTCTACAAGGTTTTTCAAAATGCTTTAGTTCATTGTTAAAACATGACATTAATTTCTCTTGAGGTAGCTTTAGCATGTATGATGAAGAAAGGTTCTCAATTACTTTTTCCAGGTTTTGGACAAAGAAGCTATGGAAAAAGCTGCTTTTTATGTTTTGTGTTGTTCTATTTCATGAATATTGTGTGATCAAGTAACAAGTTTTCTTGTTGGGCAATCAGATGGATAGGGCTTCTATCCTTGGGGATGCAATTGAGTACTTGAAGGAACTTCTGCAGAGGATCAACAACATACATAACGAGTTGGAGTCACTCCCTCCTGGGTCTGCATTGACACCTACCGCGAGTACTTTTCACCCCTTGACACCCACACTGCCTACTCTGCCAAGCCGTATTAAGGAAGAACTTTGCCCCAGCTTACCTAGCCCGAATGGCCAACCTGCAAGGGTAACATTCTTGAAAGTTTCCTTTTCATGATAAATGTTGTAGTTCAGTAATGCATGCTCTATGCTTTCTGTTCAATTACTTCAGGTGATTTTGTTAATATCAGAGATGATGATTCACATTTAGATATAAAATTTCCTCAAACTATAGTGCCACTTTGTAACCAAAATTTCATTGCATTGTTCTGATGTTGATAATTATGTAGGTTGAAGTAAGGCTACGAGAAGGAAGAGCCGTGAACATCCACATGTTCTGTGGCAGAAGACCTGGTCTGTTGCTCTCCACAATGAGGGCTGTAGATAATCTTGGTTTAGATATCCAGCAAGCTGTCATTAGCTGCTTCAATGGGTTTGCCATGGATATATTCCGGGCTGAGGTAATATTATTACTTCCAGTCATCAGTTTTATAATAATGTTCCATGAGCATTTTTGTTGCTTAAAATTCTTGTGAACAATACTCTCTCATCAAACTCCAGTAAGCATGTTATGTTGCATTTGTTAAGTTGTTCATTCAAACCACAATTTAGAAATTCAATGCAGCTAATCGATGGATTAGAATGACAGTTTCAAACAATTTGATATGTACTGTCTCGAGAGTAAATCATTTCCCTTGACAAGGAATGTGTCACATCCCATTAATCTGAATAAGAGTTCAGCTTAGCCAGAAATGTTTTATGCTGTTACAACCAAGACTGAAACGACTAATGTCTCTGTTTTCAGCAATGCAAGGAAGGCCAAGACGTCCACCCCGAGCATATAAAGGCAGTACTTTTGGATTCAGCTGGGTTCCATGGCATGATAGAGTAGCATCAGAACAACAAACTGGAGTTGCTTTACCAAGATAGGAGAGGAGGCAATTCGTTCACCATGTTTTCCCTAGCCAAAGCTCAACTTTGCCATCTTTCTAATTTTAATTTAGCAGAAGAAACTTTGTAGGTTTGCTTTTGTATCATGGAAATTCAGGGTCTTGGTGCCACACTGCCACCTGAATTGACTGAGTTATAATTCTGAGCATTTTTTTCAAGTTCTTAATATTGTGTTCCTTTAGAACCATTGCGTTCCTGTGGTGCACAAAAGGTCCGGTTTCATTGCCGGGTTGCTCGGCTTGGAGCTAAACTCCAATGACATAAGAAACTTGAGATTCTGCGGATAAGGTTAGGATAACAGAATGAGCCTAATGGTCCCAACCCAGATCACAATCATAAGGGATGAGGCCATGAGGGTGTTTTAACAGACTCCTATTCGCATGGTCTTTCAAGTTTAAGGTCCCATTTCACGTCCAAAACTGAAGCCTAACTCACAAGCATCAAATGACAGGAAACCTTCAACAGAATTGCATTTGCAGAAACACAGTAACGTAAGGGCAACACGGAAAATATAAGATACCTTCATCATTAACCGGAAAAGCATAACATTAGTGTGCACTTATATTACAAGGCAGGAAAATGAAGTCAAACAGCTGTACATGGTGGGGAATTGTTTCAGAAAGCAAGGCACACATCACCTTGCTCCTTTACTCGATACTAGGGTATTTACTAATATTTATCTATATGACTATACCTATATAACCACACTTCAAGATACTAGATCCAGAAACATGCCCAAAACTGGATAATGCCATCTACCCGGGACGTCAGGTGAACTTTAAGTCCAACAGAGAAACGCACTGACACCAATCTTGATTAGTTCATATATCCAAACAGTTTAATAGCACTGACAAATGAACTGTGAATACTGATAAATGACAGTCAGTATGATAAATGACACTGACAAATGACAAATGATCCCCCCCCCAAACAAAATCTGCAGAGCACCAATAAGAAAGCTTCTCTAGTTGATAACTGATAATATGCCTAGTCATACCTAAAACCAGTCCTAACACTCCTGAGGAATGATGCCAAGGAAGGTCACTGAGACCTCCCCCCTCTCACATCCACACCCTCAGCAGGCAATGCTGGGTTCTCCTCCCCAAGTGAAGTTAAGGTCCCAGGGTTCATTTTTTGGACCTCCTCTCTCGTGTAGATGAAAATCTTCCGAACTATGCCACAAAACTCCCTGGTCACAATGGAAAACAGTTTAATCGACTTAAATAAGCAACAAAAAGAATTTTCAAATCCATGTCATTCTCATCAACTTGAATAAGATGGCTACTTACTGCCACGGATCATCTCCAACAAGCATCATGTCATTCTCATTATCAGTGTACACAAGCAGCCAATTCTTGTTCGGGGCCATTAGTTCACCATCAAATTCAAACAACCGGTCCAATTCAGCAATTAGTTCATCATAATTGTTGAACTTCGTAAGATCAACAGACCTACCAAGTGCTATACCTTGCTTGTGAACCTGTACAGTTTCCAAAAATTCTGTTCTGATTCAGTATATTGTCCAGAGCTTAACATATAAAAATTACTCTGAAAATAAATATACATACCTTGGTGCAACTCCTTGTTGAAGAGCCTTGTGATTTACTCTGTCCATCTCTGGTATGTTGTTGAGCAATTTGTTTATCAGACTCCCCAACAGCTGATAAATTATCCACTAATTTCAATCCCCTCGACACTTCCAACTTCTGGTCAGACTCCAAGGTAAGTGCTTGGTTTTGACAAACTGACTCGTTCATTGCAGTTCTATTTGTTGAGAGTTCATGTGTTATAAGGGGAATGCCAAAGAGCTTGCAGCTTCCATCTTTAGGTTTAACAGACTCGTGTTTCAGTGGTGAAATATGCTTCGGCATGACTTCCCGTGCATTTACCTGATCAAAATGAGATGGTGGTGGAGGCATCAACCAATTTCCTTGGGGTTGCTCAACTCTATGACCATAGTCATTCAATCCACCATATCTAACATTCTGTTGTGCTTGGTAAGATGCATTGACAACAGGACCCTTCTGATTAGAGACCAAGCTAAGTGACAGCGATGAGGGTAGCATGGACCATGAATTCAAGTTAAACTTTCCTTCCTGATCCAATGAATGCTTTCTCATTGAATTAGAAGATGCCACTGCTTGATCAACAAAGGGCTGACTGATACCATGCGAGTCACCATTAGTTCCAAAGCCTGATAGCAAATCTGTGTAGGCTGGTTCATGCCTCCCCAAGGGCATCCAGTTATCTGCACCCGAACAATATCTTTTCGAACCAGAAACCGAATCATCATCTACAGTAGCTGGTCGTGCAGTAGACTTCTGAGTCATAACAGACTCGCTCTCCACAAAATTGCCTCTCAAGGTCGAGAATTCTTGACCTTGCAAGACCCTTGAATAACCACCTCCTTGTAGTACAGGGTCTACCATTACCTTCGATGATCCTACAGAATTAACAATTAAAAAAATAGTTCCTTTTCAGTAGGAAAAAGCTAAAATGTTCTGGACAGGTATCTAAAACAGATGACAACAGCAGTAAGACTGTACCTTCCCTGGTGAGAACAGAAGAGTCCGGGGAAGAAGGAACCATGTTTGGCCGCGGCCTCTTTGGACGGGGCATGGGAAGAGGATTTAGAGCAGGAGGAGCAAGAGCAGGCTCAATTTTCCAACATGATACTCTCTCTGGACGAGGTATGGTTGAATTTTCATCCCATCTCACCTTTATTTAATAAGAAAATTAAATTAAGCATGTGACACAAGATAAAAAGCTGCCTTCAGGAATTTATACTACCTTAAGGGACCTCCATTTAGACTCTCGCCACCTTGCCGGGTCAGCATCTTCAATTCCAATTATAGTGCCCGTAAACCTACAACATTATTGAATATATTATACATTTACTTCTTGTTAGATAGAATGGGAGGAACATCCATTGTACATACCTCTGCTCTGGAGCTTCTTCACCTTCAAACCTCATTTTAAACCTCATCCCTATAGAATAGTTGTTTTTGACAGACTCCATGTACTGATCAAATGGAACAATGAACTCAGCAGGGCTTGTCCTGTGCTCAAACATTTCAAAAAGAAAATTAAGTCTTACCAAATCAAAGGGAAAGTAACTCGAAAAAAAATGTATTGCCATATTTCAATCACAAAAAAATCTAGTAATTATAGCATCTCTAAATGGTCAAGTGTAAAGGATTAAGCAAAGCAATTCAAACCAAATAAACCATACCTTGGCTTGTAGTAGACAGTGAACATGGTTCCTGTCATGATTGAATGCCATGCAGTTGCAAGTACACCAAGGTGCATGCTGTGACTAGATATTACTGAAGATGGAACATTGCCCTGCTGTCGCATCGCACGTCTAACACCGACACGTAGCTCCCCATTTTCACCCCTAGAAATAAGAAGACGGTCCAACTTCAGATAAAGAAATTGAGGAGCAAATGAAATACAAACAAGATCCTGATTGTAAGAAATCCACTAACCTTAGAAATATAAATGCATCGCCTGCAACAAGCCTCTTAGAGCTAACAAAAACACTCCAACCACTTTGAAGTAGATGCCTCCTTGGTTGACCTGCCATTCCCATCATGATGTTAATTAGTGGATAAGAAAAGATGAAATGCCTACTAGGATTGTAGCCCAAAGCAAATCAGATTAAACTACAACAAAATTTTCTCCCAGATATGTCAATCATTTCATTACTGTAATTCCATCTTACAGCAATTACCTCGGAATATATGGCGGAAGCGCCACTCATTTCCATGTAAATCTTTGGCAACCAACTCCTGTGTTGGAGGCTGACGAGACATATCCTGCAAAAACAAAGCCACATTAGAATATAACCTACCAGCAAAACAGAAGTTATGCGACAAACTACAGGCTACAAACATAAAAACCAACCAGTTGTGGAAGGCATTCATCCGCATGCCGCCTTAGGACAGAAAACCCGCCATGAGTGCTTGTGTCCGAGGCTGTCAAAGTCTTGCAGAATGAATGTACTTGAAATCTAGGAGGGGGAGATGGAGGAGATACTTTCTCCACAGCATTCTCATCTTGCTGGATTAAAAAGAACAGTGTGAGAACCAATCCCGCAGCAAAGCAAATAAACAATCAAATCTTACTGCTAACAAAAATCCTCCAAACACTTACATTTGGCTCAGGAAGTAAAGTTACTTGCGCAAACACCTCATCCGTGTCCGGTTCAGCCTTTATTCAGTACACGAATTAGTTTGACAAGCTAATTTTCACGTACATAAGAAGCTGAAAATCGAATAATTATGAGCTTAAAATGGACAAGCACTACCTTCAACTGAACATTAATCACCCGGCACAGTATCTTTGGTGGAAGATTATACAGGGGCATCTGCTGGTCAGCCACCTGATTATTCGACGCCTCCACCTGAAAACCCAGAAGAACAATTTCATAATTAGTAACTCCGATCAAAAACCCAGACCACCATCAATTCACATCAACATGCAATTAAAAATATAACGCTCCAGGAAGAAAAAAGAAGACCGTATCAACGAGATCGAAACCCGAACTAGAAAAGGTGCACACAGGTTGTTAAAACAGTAGCAGAGCAGCTGAGAGAAATCAAAAGCAGACCTGCTCGATGTGTCCCTGGGGGAAGTAAAAGACACGCTCCCCTTCGCGCGGCACAGTCACGAGCGGCCCGGCGCAGGCGTGCCATAGCTCCGTGTAGAGTGCAGTTTCGGCATCTACAGCAAAATCAAAACACAGCGAAAAAATTCAGAAAAACCTTATCTCACATGGACGACTCTCACTTTTTAATATTATCTTTATTTGGCGGAATAATCACATGGACTAACTAAATACTATCACTACTCCACAAAACCACACAAAGAATGTCACCCAAATAACAAACCGGAATTACCTCTGCCGGCCGCCGCAGAATGACCGTTCTGCCCCTCGCCGACGTTTCTGCCGTCGTTGTGGTCACTGAAACCGGAAGAGAAGCTCTCTCCTCCTCCTCCTCTCTGGTTTCCGCCGTTATCCTTTATCGAAACCTCCGATGACGTCATCTTCTTCTTTAACTTAAACCCTCAGCTCAGCACAGATCTCTCATCTGAGAAACCAGGCTCGTCGATTTGTGACCTCTCCCGCACAGCAATAGATCTACTCAGCCGATTCCTTCAGCCGCTGTAACAATCCAGTTTGCTTCTATCTCTCACCTCTCAATCGGTTAAACCTCGCCGTCTCTGTCACTCACCTACAATTTTGACCTATCTGTCTCCTACTAGCTTCACAAACACCCCAGACCTCGCTCAAATATGAACCAATCCGCTCGTTTCAACTATCAATGTCCGCCGCGCACTCTCCTTCGCCTCCTACTTCAACTCACGGCGTTGGTTTCTCTCTTCCGCCACAGCTCTGCAAACGCTCTCAGCTTCTCTCTCTCTCTCTCTGTCTCTGTGTTTCACAGAGTCTATGTGTGTCTGAAATTGGGGCTTAACCTCAGAGTGGGTCAAAACAGCGTGCAATAATTTCAACCGCAGTCAATTTCTAACCAGCGACCCGGAATCACCGGTGACCGAGTCCTTTGTTACCGGCTACAGCCCGTGCCCAGTCTACTAAATAGCCCCCAACAGCGACACCTCGCTTAGGTTTTTTGAATAGTAAAGACGGCTTTCTGGACCAGTAGAAACAGCGTTTGGTGTCGCCGTTTACAGGTGTCGACTCGTGATTGAGAGGCAGGTAACGGCGTTTAGTGAGAAAAAGTTGTTGAGTTTTCATTGGGAAGTGGCATTGTCGTGCTATTGACGGGCAGGTTTAAATAACCCACTTCTGCCATTTTCGAGTGTGCGCATCGTAACCATGGTTACTTTTCTTTTTCTTTTCCCTTTTTAATTCTAAAAAGAAATTGTCACTTTTTTTAGTTGTTTAAAATTGGTTGGTTTTAGGTTCATTTTACATTCTACTTTTTCTCTGGTCACACCTCCACCAAATAACTTCGTCCGTTTTGTTTTCCAGCCAAATATGATCAAAATAATGTACTAATTCTCTACAAATTTTTAATCTTGCATACTTTCATAATTTTTAAAAAAATGTATATGTCATGTATCCTTTAAGAGATAATAGATAACGATTGTTAGACTTTCTTATAGAACAATTACTGTAAGGTTACAATATAACCTCGAAGCTTCAATAATAAATTTTTACCAATATTGTGCAACGCCGTTGTAGCATCGATGATGTAAAGTGGTCCTTATGATCCCCTAAATAAGATATTAATTTACTAACCAGGGTACATGTCATTTTGTCCTCCCTGATCAGTTGAATAAATTTACATTTTCTTCAAAAAAAAGAGATATTAAGATATTTTAGAAAATATATTTTGAAAGATACTTGATACTTTGTAATCTTTCCTTCTTGAGCCTATAAAATTGGGAAAGAGATATACTCTATATACGGGTAAGGAAACAATAATTACATTGTTAATTGTAACAAACTAAGAATGGTAATTTGGCCAAGGATGATTCAATAATTATTCATAGCCATAGGAAAAAAATACTAGTTATTCATATGACAATCGTTCGATTTAATGACCTACCATTTTCACACATTCATGCGTAGCTTCGATGCCTATAGGTGAGATTCTCATATCTGACTCTATACTTAGTACAAATTAATTTAAGATAAAATTATACAAACAGTACATAAATTTTACTCCACTCATAATTAAGGTGTCTGAATTTTGTTAAATAACACATTAGTACATAAACTAACAAGTTAAGCCTAATTTTCGTACATGTCGTTATAACACCGTTAAAAGTTAATGTTTTTTTTGGATCTTTTTTTTCTTTCTTTTAAAGATAATCAAAAAATTTCACTCATATCCCCATGATGACTCAAACCCATGACTTTGTCAATAGGTAATGGATGCGCTTGAGATCTCTCTCTCTTACCAATTCTCTAATTAACCTCTCTTGCTCTCTTACCATCAAGCAACTATTTAGAATTATTTCTCCATCATATACCAGCAAGTAGCAATCCACAAAACGGAGGTTAAATTGTAACCAAAATCATTTTTCTTTTACGTGTCAAATCGGTTAACCTATTTGATCGTTAACACCTTTTTTCTTCTTTTTTTAGTTTTTTTCTCTTATTTAAAGAGAATTAAATGATTTCACTCATACCCCTCATGGTGACTCGAACCTATAGCTTCGTCAATAGGTAGTGGATGCGCTTACCACTGCGCTATAATCACTTTGTCAAAAACATATTTGATCGTTAACATCTTAATTAAAAAAATGATCCTCTTTAAAAGAAATAAAATAAATGTGTGGATTTGATACCGATTTGACACCTAGAAGAAAAAATATCCATTTTAAAAGAAAAAAAATCTCATAAAAAATTAACTTTTAACGATGTTATAACGGTATGTACGAAAATTATGTCTAACTTGTTAGTTCATTTACTAATGTGTTATTTAACAAAATTCAGACACTTTAATTAGAAGTAGAGTAAAGTTGATGTACTATTTGTATAATTTTTTCTTGATTTAATGTGAACTGACTCAATTTTGATTTGAGAGAAAACAAATTAATCTACCCTAGATATGGACCTGATTAATAAACTTTTAAGGTAATTGTCTAATCAGGGATATAATCTCTTTAGGAAGGTGCTCACGTTAAACTAGAATCTATGTGAGGATTTGCACATCAAAGGAAATTATAATCGAATCTATACTTACAATTAAAAAAGTTCAATTTTTTTATCTACGTCAAAGATTTTATTTTTTTATTTTTTTTGATCTTTTTTGAGAGCGATAACCAGAGTTTTCTAAACGTGAATAAAATTATAACCATGAGAGACATCAGTAGTGAAAATAAATTACCCACTCTCCTCCTTATCTACCTGAAACACCAACGACTACAATAGACAAGAACCGATATGGGCTCAACCGTAACTTAACTTAATCCATAAGCCTTAATGCATCCTTACAATCAACCTTAAAAAAATAACAATTTCAAAAACTATATGCCAAAAACCGGCACACGTAATCTTCTCATTACATTGACAACAAGATATAACTGAAGTTAAAATAGTCCCTAGATATGACACCATAATCATGACACAACCAAACTACACTAACCAACCGACAAACCTAAATCTGCCCTCAAAGAGGAGGCTAAAACCCTCGCTCATATAGAAATGACACAGACTCACACCCTCACTCGGAGGGACAATCCAAACCTAACAAGAACAAAAAAACATAACACAAAGGAGCGAAGGTACAACACGAGCCTAAGAAAAACAAAACACAAAGGAACCAAGGCACAACACGAGCCTAAGAAAAACAAAACACAAAGGAACCAAGGCACAACACCAGCCTAAGCCTCAAGCCCATCACTGCACCCAGTTCCATTGGTCAAATGGGACCAACTGACCTACTGCTCCCGATCTGAAAACAGTCGCTGCATCACTGCGCCACCCTTTCTATAACTGCTATACCACGGACATTGGACATCCAAGCGCCTTCGTCGGCTTCTCTGCAGCATCGCCTGAGAGAAATCACAAACTATAGATACAACAGAGACTCGAAGCCTCAACTCCAATATCTATCCCGTTAAGCATGATTGGCTCTCCGACCACCACCAACTACCAACTCGACAACCAATGATCCGCCACAACCCAATCCTCACCCATAATCAATCCACACACAATGAAGAATACGCCGCATCAAATCAAAAGGGGTTGAGATTTGTGAATCCAATCCACCGAGCCAGGTATCATCCAACTCTAGAATATCCCGTCCGGCCACACCAACCGAACGCCAGCACGGCCAGAGGCCAACACCAGCGCCACGGCACAGCCGGACAAGAGACGAACCAAGTTTTTTTGTACCCTAGCTCTAATATTTTTGGATCGAAACCAAAGTATGTGGTGCTCTGTATCTAGCTTGTAGACAACAATTAGTTTTTTTTAAATAAACTTTTTAAGCAATCAGTCGGTTTTTTCTGAGCCAAATCGTTATTTTCCATTGCATAGGGTTAGGTCCATGTCCATACAATGTGAGTATCAGAAATTATAGTTTAATCAAATTTCACAAGAAATTTCTTAATATTTCAAGTGTTATTTTTAAATCTTAAAAAAAATCTCTAACACTTGATGAATGCGTAAATTTTATGTAACATTATGAAACCAAACACAAATATCTTAATATGTTCGCCGAGTCCTAAACACAATATGGATGATAGGTCAAGAGTAGGTCCATACTACCTCACGGATGGTTATTAGAAATTTCTATTTTTATATATTATTTCTCCCTATAATTCTTGGTGGCAAAATGGAAAAAGATTTATGATAAAGATAAAAAGGTAATTTTTCATGAGTTAATTTTTCTATTTGCGGGTAACTTTCGATGTCAGAACTCAGAACTGCAAAAAGGTATCTCCGTAATGGAGGGAGGTATATATCGCCAGACACGGGAGCCCAAGTCACGTGCTTGGGTGAAATTTTATTAATTTTTAAAGTTTGTTGGGAAAGAAAATGAGCGGGGGCCACGTGTATTGTCTAATCACAGATGTAAAGTAACAAACGGCGGAATCTTAATCTCTGTCCGGAAAAAAGGTAATATTATCAAATATTTTTTGCTATTAAAAACTAAAAATAAATTAAAATTAGGGAACATTTAATTACTGTCCATACATAAGCGGCTCTCTCCCTTTTTTGAAACACCAAAACGGTTCGTTTCCACCGCAACCGCACTGGTCTCGTTCTTCGGCGTCTCACAACCTTTTCTGATCGGCCTTCATAACTTTTTGGGCCACTTTTTCTTTTTATTCACATTTTTTAAAGACAATTCATTCCTTTTTGGTGATTCAAAATTCATCTTTTTGTATCACATATCCACATTCCAACCTTTGTAGTTGGTTGTGTATCCGTATATTATCTTGGGGTTCTCAGGTTAGTCGTTCTCGATCTCGAGATGAATATGGTTTTTCTTGGATTGGTTGTGGCAAAGCTGTGGTCGTGAGTTATGGCGTGTGCTTGACGGATGCAGCTGCTATAGCTATGGAGCGCGGTGAGGTCAGTGTTCGTGGCTTTAAGGCTTTGTCGATCTGGATCCGGATTCCCCTGGTTCAATTCTTGCAAAGTTGGAATGCTCTATGGCGTGAGCTTGAGAACAGGGTAGTGACAATCTGGCTCTTCCGGCAAGGCGGGGTAGCGCCGTTCATGGCCTGGAATGCGGCAACGGTTAATTAGCTCATTTAGGGTAGTTATGTTTTTGCCCTATTTTATTTTGCTGGTTTAGAGTTTAATATGTTTATGCTTTTAATAAAAAGAGATGGGCATTGTTCTGGTATTGACACATGATGTGTCTTGTCAGGTCTATATTTGTTATGAATTTCTTGCGTTGTCAAGTGGTTGTAACTTTTTATTGGGAGGTTGAAATTTGGTGTCATTTATTATTAGTGGCAGCATATTTAGAAAGCAGTGTTTTTATTTGTACCGATGATTTTTTGTCATATAGTTATCTTTCTGATTGTATGTCACATTCTTTATAAAAACGGTGCGAGTTGTAAATGTCATGTATTATACGGTTTCATTAATCAAGACTTAAAAACAGCTTTATCAACCCATTTTTTAAAAAAAAATATAAAAAGTTATATATTTGTCTAATTATTTACAATTATAATTTAGTCAGGTAGCTTTTAGATAAAGCATGATGTCACTATCAGACGTTCTTGACTCTTCTTCTACCCTATGTCGACGGACGGACAAAAGATGAAAATATCTCTCACTATCTTAAAATATCTAATGCACTAGGTTTGCAATAATAATAATACGGCAAATAATAACTACATGTCTATAAATCATCTAATATGCATGTGACATAACACATTAAAACGAACATAAACTTCTGTGTGTGCTTGGGCCAAAACCTTGGTCGTACAATTTTATACTTCTTATGGTAAGAAGTTTGACAACTCACCACCCAAATTAAATGCAAGGAAATTGAATAACACGTGTGGAGTTCAATTTCGGACTCGAACCAAGTAACGCTTCTGTCATCTAATATGTAGTGAGGATACTTAGGGGACCAACATATTAAAGTGACATGGTACAATCAGTCTAATGTATGAAGCATGGACCATCATTTTATCAAGTGTATTTTTTATTTTTGTTATAAAAAGTGTAGGTGAGACAATAGTTACATTACACTATTATTGAGCAAGGTAAACCTGCAACCTCAATTCTGAAAGACTTATAGTGAGTACATGTCTGTCACATCAGCCTCCAGATTTGAATTTTCATAAAAAAAAATTATAGATCTCGAACCAACAAAATTTGTTGGTAGCGAGGATCGAACTCAGATGAGGTCTTCATCACAAGACCGTCTTTGCTAACTAAGTTAAACTTGGTTGACAAGTTATTTTGGACAACACGTATCAAAACATACACCACTAGAACAAAAAGTAGGTAGAAAATCAGAAATACGATATGAGCATGAGATAAGTGAGCATATTTACAATATTTTGGTTTATTATTGCTTGACGTTGTAGGAAATACCATAGTATAAAGTGTGACTCACAATAATGAAAAACGTGTTGGTATATCTATTTTTCAAACATCATTCGGCACAATGTTTTTAACAAGGCACATTCAAGGGTAAAATGTAATTTTTTGTTTACTAAGATTTTGTTGTTATTTTCGTACCAATGCATGTCGTTTCTGTATTTGTGATATATTGATTTCGTCCACCCATAAAGACATAAATAAGTATGATCTCGATACGTTTCTTTGCTTGTAAGATGCATGAGTTCTTATTAACCGTGAGTTCAACTCATTCATTCTTGTTCTTATAAAAATACAATAATGTCATTTAAACTCATTTTAGATGTTTTTTGTGATGCTACTGATCTCATATAGATCAACCAAGTCTTCACACAGAAGACGTTTACATCTCTAACGTATTTTAACGTCATAACATGGGATACAAACATGAATAAAAGTTAAATTTTATCACTCTTATGTTGGTTTTTTTTTTGAAAATTACTCTAGTATTAAAACCATATGCAGCTCAAAAGAAACGAGTATAGCGAGTTTGTGTGAAAAAAATAAATAATAATTCTTTGACCGGCCAGTAAAGTGAGGGAAAATTAGGGTGGGTCCGGGCGGTGTCTCCTGATTAGGATACAATTAATCTGAAATGTAGGGCCAGGGTTCCTCTGCCTCCTCTCTCCTTAGCAATTTGGCCAGTCCCTTAATCCCTCTCTCTGACCCCTAACCCACAGACCGAGCCTCGTCATGTCCTTCAAACCAAACCCCTCCTGCCCTTAACACCTTTTACTTTATTAATTTTTCTTTAAATTAGTTTCGCTAATCTCTTCCCTTCTCCTCTATCACTGCCTAACCTCACCATTTACGGACCACACACCCAACAACGGTCACGGACGCCAAGCGCGATTTAACTCTGGTTTATTTTTTATTTTTTGCGGACTTCAAATGGGGAATTCAATCCGGTTGAGAAACTTTATGGAGGAACCGACTCTTTTCGAGAGGCTAATGGGCGGTCGATACGTGGACACGAGATTAGTTAGGCCACGTGGGTCGCGTGAATAAATGCCACACAAAAAATAGATCTTATTTATTTATTTTCTAAAAAGCTAGTATGTTCATATTTTACGCATTATTATTCAAATTACAAATAAGATCTTACATCAGCTGCACCAGTTTGGAGATTCAGGGAACGCTGTAGTTTTATTTGGTGTATCATCGGTTTGGACGATTATATTTCGTTTGTTTTGATGGGCTCAAAGATGATGGCGGAGATACACAAGGGGTACGGCTGACTGTCGAATGCAAAGGCGGTGCCGGAGGCTAGGGCGTCCATGCAGTTTGATATGGGTTTATTGCTGTTTTGTGCTCTTTGGCCAGATAGACTTAAGTCACAATCCTAAATGTGCCCTTTCAATCCTTTCATAGAGTATCATCTAGGTCATCGAGAAACGTTTATGACCTCTAAATACAACAAGTAATTGATGAATCACTTGCTCCATTAATCTTTTTTGTGTATGGTCAATACTTTGCCTCCAATATAGGTTATAAGAACTTTGACTTCTTGGGTGCTAGAATAAATGTCAACAATGGAGGCAGTGGAGAGGGGGTCTTAAGTGAGAAATGTAGAGAAAATGGAGTCGATCATCTTTGGCGTGAGGAAAAGCAACAACAAAGGAAACAAAGATCGCAAGTGGTGAGGGTGATGTGCCTTTGATTTAGACACAAGACAATGCCACTAAATCAAAAATCTCAATTAACCAAGTAATTATCATGTGATTAGGAGGAGATAAACATCAGGCAAACCAATAATTAGCTAAAGAATAAGGAAAGATAGTAGCAATGGTACCGTGTGGCGTGCTGCAAGATAAAATAAAGTGAAACCAGATCGGGTAAATCGGGACGTACTGCATGTCGTTTTCTCTTTTCAGTAGGTGGAATAGTGGGATAACAAATTGACTGTATCATAATTAAGGTCGAGAAGTTCTTAGCCATTTCAATCGAGGCCCTAATCGTGTTCCCTTGTCATTATGAGGGTAATTTTAGCTCGGGTAAAACTGAAACGCTTTTGCAGCATAGTGAATTTAATAAAACCTTAAAACTAGGACGAAGCGAAATCCCATTGTAGACACTAACCAATCGAAATTATTCGATGACAATACGATAAACTCAAATTTAATACATAGTAAATAAACCTCAAATTTAAATCTTTTCAGCATATTCATTTATGCTTTAATATCTAAAAATTTTGACGAATGGTAATTAGCGTGACTAATGGTCTTGGTCACCCTTGTACTAGTGTTGGGTCTTGGTCAATGGCCAAAACATGGTAAAAAACATAATCAACTCCAATTATGGTTGTTTGAACATAAAGAGGAAAACTTTGAATGATGTTGAAGTGTTTTGAAGTAATTATGTTCATAACAAAAGTCATGATGCTAAGCTACCTCCTACCAAGGGGAAATGGGTTGGTGCTGGATTTGTCTGGACATTACAGTCTTAATTATAGATTATCATTAGCCATTTAAACCCTATTATTATACTAATGGTCTCTGATTAGTGGCACAAGAACCCTAACACATACACATTGTTCCTGAATTTAACGTGGAGGCCATCAAGGTCAAAGAAAGCATCAAATCTCAGGCTTTTTGCTGTTGCTGTTATTCCAAGTGTTTTAGTGACCGTTCTACTTGGGACATATGGAACATATACATAGACTAAAACGATTCCCAAGTCCCAACCATTTGAATCAATACCATCCATAGACCAACGTTCCAGTATCCTGTGCGCTAAAACCATAATTAATCAAAGCCTCGAATGCACGCCACAATGCGGCGAGGCTATGGGAGTAATTCGTAGCCGTATCTGTTTACAGTTTACGCATTAAAACATTTTCATATGTTAATTATGTGTTGGACCTAGTTGTTAGCTCCAAAACCAACTCCTATAAGATTTATAATTGAATAAGAGAAAGAGGAGCAGGGAAAAATTAGCAGAAGAGAACAAAATAAACTTGGTCATGCTTCCTTGTAGTGTACACAAAAGACCAATAAGATCAGATATATATCCATCCAGGGAATCATGGCTAGAAATATCAATATTTTTTTGGAGGATTAGATAAGCTTGAATAATGTGGGAGCACAATCCTATTTGTTTTTGTTTTTTTGTTTTATAAAACCAGAGATTGCATTCTAGGTGTCTGGAAAATTGAGGATTGAATCTGGGTTAACAGAAGGGCCGCCATTGAATTACTATTTTCCCATTGGATTAATAATAATTATCATTTTGTTCCAGTGTTTGTTCAACCAGTCACATTTACAAGTAGACCACACCTGCATATTTAAATCATGTCGAAAGTCTAGTGATTTGTGGGTTTTTTCATGGTGTTTGTTTGACCATTTCCCGTTTGATCTTGAGTATACACATGAAAGATGATTCAACTAACAATGTTTCCGATTCATATTTATAATAGAGATGTATCTTGTTTTGAACCACGAGCAATGTATCCCAGTTCGATAAATACGAAATCATATAATCAAATTGCTGTCTTGTTTTCATGACTCAAATTTTTCTTTATGATCTGGTTGCTGTCATGTTTACAGATTCTTTTAGTTTTAGTTATCTTCTTCATTTTCAATGACTCAATATCCGATGATAGCTATCATCTCTATTGTCTATCCGTTAAAATGATTTGAGGAAAAACCCAACTTGAACTGGGACAAGCGTGGTCCGTGGATTATCATTGTCCCAACTTAACCATCTTTAAAGTGTTGGGTTTTAACTACAAAAGACCTTAGTACAACTGGATACAATTCATCCACTTATAAGTTATATTTTATTTGTCTCTTGAGATCTTTCATCTTCAACACCCCCTTCACGTACAATCTAACTTTTTAGGTTGACACGTGAAATTCATTTAGTTCAATTCCCACATTGGAGATCGGTACATTCATTCGGTCCAATTTCCATTTCGAAAATTAGGGTATGCGGTCCAAGACCTACTGTAGGCACTTGGTATGGTATGGGCCAATCATAATTTTTTCGATGGCAATTCGATTCGATGAACCCAAATTTGGACTCATCATGCTGAGAGACTTCCCCCGTTACGCTGGGAGAAGTAATTGAAGAGAGACCAGCTATGATACCAACTTGGACTGAGACAAGTGTGACCCGTAGATCACCATTGTACCGATACTGTCCTAATTTAACCACCTTTAAGGTGTTGGGTTTTGATCTACAAAAGACTTCGGTATAATTGAATATGATCTATCCAATTATAAGTTATGTTTTATTTGTTCATTTTCTGATGTAGGATCTTTTCTCTCCAACACCACATTGGTAGAGATGCATATACAAACACAGGTCACTTACGTGCACTATTCAACCGCCCAGTGTGTTATGTGACATTACACATCATAAACTCAAGTAGGCACCGGCTTGACCTAGCCTCACCCCCGTCTTTGATCCTCCACACCATTTCATATTTGCAAGTTTTCTGGGGTTTTAAGAGGCGTTGAAACTTATAACTATGATGTGCAAATAGGTGGGAATTATTTCATTGTTTTTTTTAAGGTGGAACACTTGTTGAGAGACAAATATATTCAAATTTTCAATGGCTGCTTTGGCACAATGGCCCTGCGTGCTATGAGGCTTTTGAAGAGAGATTTGTTCTTCTAGTGCATAGAAATGGATTTTCCCTTTGATGCAAGGAGTAGGATTGTAGGAAACCATGACCTTACGTTGCTTTACAGTTCAGTGGTTCGCTGCATAATATCTTCTTGACTTTTGAAAGGCTGTGGGAATAGTTTCAGCTCACCGAGGATGATATTGCAGACAGCACTGGTTTTTGAAGCTAGTGCCAATGGCTATGGATATGAATTCTTTTACTGACAAAAACTTTGGTGGCAGGCAACAGCTTAAAATGGGGTCAGAAGCAGATCTAGGTTAAGCGGTAGCAGCAGGTTTCTTTGACCATGAAGATGGCAATGTGATCTTTGCCTTTGGAAAGCCAACAATGCTCAAAGGCCTTACAATGCAATTTGCTACATGTTCTGTTAGACTTAGAGATTACGCATCAAGAACTGGAGGGAGTGATGGTGAATCAATCATGGTGAAGTTTAAAAGAACAATTTGGGGATCAAAGAAGGATAACTTAATGGAAATGAAGTATAAATGGAAAGATTTCACATACATGTAGTATCTCAGGGTTCTAAATGTTACAGCAACATAAATCATCCTTGTTTTTGGTCCAAGAACTTAAACATCCTTTCATAGCAATGATTACCACAACCTTGTGGTTTATGAAGAAGATTACTGGGTGTGCCATTAACATATCAATTCCTAAGAAGTTATCACCTGCATATATAAATCAAAAGACTTTGGAAATTTCTGGGTTCATGATTTTTGTTTCACACATTTCATTTTCAATTTGCAGTTTACACGTGATGATTGAGAATTTTAACTAACAACGTTGTGTTAGTCAAGTACAATAGAGATGTATCTTTTTCCAATTGAACCAAGTGTAGTGTACACGAATTCAATATGTATGAGTTGTCAATGGAAACAATCATTTTCACTAGTTTTTCCCTTGTAATTGGCCGCCATCGTTTCTGTTGTTTTAGTCATGGTCGACATTTTTAGGTACTCAATCACACAGATTCACACTAAATAACTACCATCATCTTCCGTTGTTTTTGAGTTAAAAAGGACCAATATTCACATATAAACACATACCATTGTCACTTTGAGGCAATAGCCTAGGTATGTGGTTTATGACAGATTCAGCTGTTGTGGTGCACTACTTCCAGTCTTCAAGCCTCCATATTAGGTCCCTTTGGAAGCTCATGTCTTCAGAGAAGGCAATGGTTTGGCTGAAAAGCTTGCGGATAATGGTGCTACTAATAATGGGTCTATTTGGTGGCGTAATCTGCCTGGCTTTGCTACAGGGATTTGTGGTAGGGAGCTGTCTATGCACACTAGTTATCACTTTACTTGGTCCTTGTGATATTTGTAAGATTGTTGGTTATAGTTTTCCTTGGACAAGAAGATTGGCGGTCATAGTTGGCAATCGCCTATCTTGCAGGCACCGATTGGGAATTGTATCCTACAATTTGGGATTGGCAGATGAATCAAACATATTATGCACATGAATTTTCAACGAACATGTTTGGGGATCACAAAACGGCCATAAATACACAACTTAATGGTTGAGAAGTAAAAGAAAAGATGTGTACCTCAAAAATGTCTGAGATTTTCACATATAGTAATACTATCTTAGGGTTGCAGATGTCAGAGCACTTGAATCATCTTTTTGTAACAATAATCACCATAACCATGTGGTTTATCATAAAGATTACTCCACATCCTCATAGATGGTATGTTAGCTGGTAAGTACTTTGATTATCTGACAAACCATTTTAGAACTTTGATACCGCAGTATATGATTATTGGATGAGCGATCAACACATCAATACCTCAGATCTAATCACTTTTCACCATGTAAGATTACTCAAAAGTATAGGGACAAGTCACTTGGAACCATGTCTAACACTCTCTTCAGCCCGAGCAAACGCATCTGTGAACACATCAATTGTCCAATCTTTCAAATCCTCCTGCAAAAACAGTGAACCATAGACATAAATATTTCTTCACCCAGATAAGCAAAACATAAGGTTTGGACAAACATAATTACAACATGCTACAATAGTAATCTGGCTGATAAAAAAATATCTTTTCTGACTTGAATGTTCTTTCGGTAAATCCATCAAAATCATATTGTTTAAGATCTATGATTGTTCAAGTTCTGATACAGTATATGGGTCATAGTAGTCACATAGAGTTATTTGATTAGGCTATAGTAAGTCAGATAACTCGCGACTTGTCTAATGCTTGGGATGAACTGACTTTGTTATTAGAGCGATGGTCTACCGCACGATACAGGCCATGGCAGTTGCTGACAGCAAGTTCATAATACCAAATAAGTGACTAGGAAGCTACTCAAGTACTATGATCTAACTGAACTGATGGATCCTTAAACTACAATAGAGCATCTGAATTAACAAAGCTATTTGTAAGAATGGTCTTAACAGCAGCGCACACAAGATACACCCAAAAAATGAAAGAGAGATAAAACAGTTGGAAGAAGATCAAATGACATGCCAAATACAACTGATGATATTAATACTCTATCACTCTATGTGGGTGATCACCTAGATTAAAATACCATAAGAAACTGAGGATGAGAGACCAAGTATAATTCCGAGAATAAAAGAGCAAAGAAATAGTTAAAACAAAATACTTAAAACAAAGGTAGAGAAGATAGTTATTACTAGCAGTAATGTAACATCATCCAATTCGTCCAGGCTTTGATATGTAAATATCCCAATGAAATACTATCCGTAAGCTAAAAGAACAAGATTAAAGATGTGTTTTTTCTCAACTACAATTTAGGCATGTTTTGAATATCTAGCTGAAAAGCAGAATGGCTCAATTGTAGTATATGGGAGCTTTGGGCAAAGTTGTGTTTGAAACTAGTGCCATCAATAACATGAGCAGCTATACAGTTTTTCACTGCATATTCCCATTAGCAAGAAAGTATTTTTCTTTTCCCAAATAACTGTAGTTAAGAGTATGAGTTTAATTTTAACACACCATGCGTACTGGTTCTCCAGTTCTTAGACGTGCATTTGGACGAGCAAGCTTGGATTCAAACGGAGTCCTCGGCCTCTCTTCTCGAATTTCTTCCCACTCCTCACGACTGAGCATCCTAACAGTGCCTTGATCAGCAGGAGCATTCCTTATCTTGCGTTCAATCAATTCTTGCGACCTTGAGTCATCATACTGCCAACATAAGAGATCAGTCACATAAATCACATCATAAACTAGCCAAACAAGCTATGCCAAAACATAATCAAACATACAAAATAATAGGCAAGCTACACCCTCTCTATTGCCAAAGAAGAACAAAAGCAATCCACACACTAAACACTCTATCCTTCACTCAGAACGGATTCTGCACATTTTGTTCACTTCCTCCCCAAAATCAAACAAGCAAAAGTGACCGGTACTTTGTCATTTTCAACACTACTGTTCAGCTAAATGCAGCTCAATTCTGAAGCCTAAGCAACAACAATGAGCTAAAAAGTAAAACAACATTGCAGGAATCACAACCTGAGACCCTATTGCAACCATTATATGCCACAATTGTTTCTTGCAAATCACAAGCAACACATAATTCATATCCTAAAAGTGAAACAAGCCTGCATCTCTTATCAAAAAATGGCAGCCATGAACAGCCTCACATTCAACATCAAGCAAACTCTTCTAAACAAAAGTGAAAAGACACAAACTTTGGGAAACAATCAAAGACATGAGCTCTGATCTTTACCATCATGAGGAGCTTAGCAAAGAGAGCCATTCCGGCAGCGGCGAGATACATGGGCATGGTGGCTGTATCCAAGTATGACAAAGACTCCGGAACCTCAACAAACACTTGGTTCTTTTGTCTCTTGAAGCTCCTGCTCCTGCTCTTCCTCTTCCTCATCTTCTCCAACTCCACCATCTTCATCTTCAAGCTCTCACTCGGCCCATCATTGCTATGCAATCTCCTCCCTATAGAAACCACCCCTCTCTGCCTCACCCAGTTCATCATTCTCCTCAATTCAACTCCAACACATCAAATTACGAGTAAAAAGACTAATGGGTACCCCAGAACGACGTCGTTTGTGTCAAAGCTTCTGTCTTTATTGACCCAACGTATAAAAAGGGAAGCTTTTTTGGTGAAAAAACAAAAAAAGCTTCAGTCTTTGCGACTATGGCATTTCCAAGCGAAATGGGTTTAGCTTCACATGGGAGAAGCCTCGCATTTCAGATAGCTAATCGAAAGTCAAGGCATTTGATTAAGGTCAAGTACTATTGCAGTTACAAAGCAGAGAGCAATAAGCAAGAAGGTGAAACAGTGAGGGAAATCTGTAGCATTCTGAAGCGAAGCAAAGAGTGGCAATCTGTTTTGAGCTCATCAGGGTTTCCCCAGAAGCTAAACCCACATGTGGTTCGCTCTGTTCTTCAGCAACACCACCAGGTTGGTGACCCAGAAAGACTTTTAACTTTCTTTGATTGGTCTCATAGTCAATTAGGTGTGCCACAAGAGTTGCATTCTTTTTCGATTATGGCTGTTGTTTTGTGTAATAATAAGCTGTTTGGGCATGCCCATGGTGTGTTGGAGAGAATGGTTAGGACCCGGAAGCCGGCTTTGGAGGTTTTGCTTTCTGTTGTGAGGTGTTTTAGAGAGTTTGATGGGTCTGATATGGTGGTTTTTGAGATTTTGATTTATGTGTATAGGTTGGGGGGTGGGTTTCATGAGGCTGCTGATGTGTTTTTGGGTGTTAAGAGTGTTGGGATTTCGCCGCGGTTGGGGTGCTGTAATGCCCTGTTGAATGAGTTGTTGAAGGGTAATAGGATGAATCTGTTCTGGAAAGTGTATGATGGGATGGTGGGGGCTAAGATTGAGCCAGATTTTTATACTTACAGTAATGTGATCAATGCACATTGTAAGTTTGGGGATGTTAGGCAGGGTAAGAGGATGCTGTTTGAGATGGTAGAGAAGGGGTGTAATCCAAATTTGAGTACCTTCAATGTGGTGATTGATGGGTTGTGTAGAAGTAGGGATGTTGATGAAGCGGTTGAGTTGAAAAATGTGATGCTTGTGAAGGGATTGACCCCTGATAGGTATACTTATTCGGTACTAGTTGATGGATTATGCAGACAGAAGAGATCAGAAGAAGCAAAGTTGGTATTGGATGAGATGATTGATAAAGGTCTGAATCCTGACCGCAACTTGTACATTACTTTGATTGACGGGCTCTTGAAAGAAAGTAAGGTGGGTAAGGCCCTGGGGATCAAAGAAGAGATGGTCGCTCAAGAAGTTAAGTTGTGTGATGTCACATATAATGTGATTTTTGCAGGGATCTGTAGAATAGGTAAGATGGAGAAGGCAGAATCTCTCTTGAATGAGATGAATGCTATGGGAATTGAACCTAATATCCAGACATATAACTATTTAATTGATGGGTACTGTCGGGAGCAAAATGTAAACAAGGCTTATGCAATACTTAATGAGATGAAGCAAAGGAACTTGGCACCCAATGAGGTAACTTGTGGAGTGGTAATAAATGGCCTATGCAGGTCTGGAGATCTACAAGGGGCTAATAATGTTTTGAAGGAAATGATCACTGGGGGTTTGAAACCTGGTAGAGTTATCTACACAACTCTAATAAAAGGTCATCTACAAGAAAGAAAATCTGAAGAGGCGATAAAGTTATTGAAGGAAATGAGTGAAAGAGGTGTCACTCCTGATGTCTTTTGTTTCAATTCTCTTATAATTGGCTTGTGCAAAGCCGGGAAATTTGATGAAGCCAACACTTATTTGGTGGAAATGGTTGACAGAGGATTAAAGCCTAATGCATATACTTATGGGGCTTTTGTTCATGGGTACTGTAAGGAGAGGGAAATGCAACTTGCGAATAGGTATTTCGAGGAGATGCTAGGTTGTGGTATAGCTCCTAGTGATTTTATCTACAACGCCCTGATTGAAGGACACTGCAAAGAGGGTAACTTGGTGGAAGCTCTTTCAACATTTAGATCCATGATCGGACGAGGGGTGACCCCAGACATCAGAACATACAGTGTCATCATTCATGGTCTCTCCAGGGGAGGAAAAATTGAAGAAGCAATGGGGATTTTCTCCGAACTCCTTAGCAAGAATTTGGTTCCAGATGTGTTTACATACAGCTCTCTCATATCTGGGTTTTGCAAACAGGGCAATGCAGAGAAGGCTTTCCAACTTCTTGAACAAATGTCTCATAGAGGTATTAAACCAAACATTGTCACTTATAATGGCTTGATTAATGGATTGTGCAAGTCTGGCGACATTGACAGAGCCAGAAAACTATTTAATACAATTTCAGGAAGGGGTTTGACTCCTAATGCTGTGACTTATGCTACAATGATGGACGGGTATAGCAAATCTGGAAAATTAACTGAGGCTTTACAACTATTGGATGAGATGCAACTCCATGGGATTCCTACTGATAGCTTCATTTACTGCACCCTGATTGATGGGTTCTGCAGGGCAGGTGATATAGACAAGGCATCGTCTCTATTTAATGAAATGGTAGATAAGGGCCTTGCTGCCACTTCTGCTTTTAATGCATTGATCGATGGCTTCTGTAAATTAGGGAAGCATATTGAAGCCACACAGTTGGTTGAAGCTATAGCTATGGCGGGTAAGCATGTGACACCAAATCATATTACGTACACGATTCTGATTGATTCTCTCTGCAAAGAGGGCCTATTGAGGGAAGCAGAACAGCTATTTGTGGAAATGCAGGAAAAAAATCTGCAGCCCAGTATCGTAACATACACTTCACTTTTACAGGGCTACGACAGCACAGGAAGCAGATTAAAGATGTTTGCACTTTTTGAGGAAATGAGAGCAAGTGGATTAAAACCTGATGAAATAACCTATGGTCTGATGGTCGAGGCTTATTGCAAAGAAGGTGATCTAGTAAAGTCTCTAAAGCTGATGGATGAAAGTTTGGTCAATAATGTTAATTTGAACAGTGATGTGGTAGATGCTCTGGCAAATGCCATATTCCAAAAGGCAGAATTTTCGAAAGTGATGAAGTCACTTGATGAAATGGGAGAGAAAGGATTTGTGCTCAGTCTTGCTACATGTAAAACATTAGTTCGCGGATTTTACTACAAATCAGGGAATACAGAGAAGGCAGCAAGGATTCTCGAGAGCATGCTCAGGCTTGGATGGGTTTCGGAGTCCACAAGTATGAACGACTTAATTAATGATGAAGACCAAAGTGAGGCTAGCTCTGTGATATCTTGAAGTCTAGTTGAGTACAGTAGGATTTCTGGTTCTGTCTGGTTCCATGAACCAATGCAAATGCCGGCCCAAGCGGAGTAGCAAGTTGTGGTTATGGAAAAGCTATGCTTTGGCACTGTGTGGCTTCCTCATTGTGAACCGGTGATTGTGGGCACCCATTCAACAAACATGTTAGAACTCTGTGGTTATAAAGGTAACACTTTCTGAGTTCCACTTGATTTGTTAGTAGAAAGACATTTATTTGTGTAATATCTGTCAAGTCACTGCAGATTGGCTTGCAAAAGTTCCCTCTTTTTTCATTAGGTTTTACCTCTTCATTTAAACTGACATTCATGTACAGGACTAACAGGAGCACGGGGAGGGGGGACAAAACGGCGGGAAGGACTGCTGACGAGGTAGTTAACTGGAATGCAGGGTTCAGTATAATTACGATGGGTGATCATGAAAGACTGCAACAGTCAGCTATGGTGAGACTTGGTTAGAGAGGTGGCCAAGTCAGGTGAGTTGTGCTTGTATAATTATTGGCCAAATCTGATTGAGATGATATTTCCGTGCATGAACAAGCCTGCTTGTAAATGTTCATCTATTCAGAATTGAAGAGTAGCTATAAATCTTGTATTTTGTGAAATGTAATAATGTAGGTGGGTTTAGGAATTCTGGAATCCGATTTCAGCAATGAAGTAATAATAGCCTGAATAAAAAAAATGTCCTCATTCAATGCCATTAATTTTCAGTGAAGTTCAAAGAACTTTCAATAAAACTGTTTCTGCAAGTGTTCAATAGCATCAAGCCTAGCAATAGTGTGCTAAAGACATTTATCTCCAATTAAACATGAGGTTGAACTCAGGATATCTTATCACGAACCTAAACAAGCATATTTAACCAAATTCATCCTCATGTCATCAAGCCAGAAGTACATTCAATTGCATATGCAGCAAGAAAATAATTTGCTACCATCTCCTAAAATTCTATACATGAAAGCAAATGAAGAAAAGTGCATAAGCACGTAATAATAAATCAAATTTCCTACCTCATAACATGAAGCTGCAAAGCTGAACTAATCTACATCTATGAAGAGGGATTCATCCCATACTGTTAATCTGTGCTCAAGTTTTTACAATATAAATTGATTTCTTCCATTTGAGGCATCACCTGCCTGTGTTTAGCATACAAAGCATCCCGTTGTCATTCACGGCTGATTCTGATACAAGCTTACTTGGTGTTTTACCTTCTCTGTCAGTGGCTTGAGGATCTGCTCCTCTGCAATTGTTTAGGTAGCACAGCTTTAGAGGCCTTTAACAATGATTGACCAGCATAATATATCTCTTATCTCTATATATTAAGCAAAGCCGAGTGTTTGCTTAATATATAGAGATAAGAGATATAATAATTGACAGTTTTGTCCTCAATTTTTATATTATTTTAGTTTTACCACTCATTATATTTTTAATGCCAATTAAAGGATTTGTTAAAAACAAAGTTCAATTGAATTGCATAAAAAATAATTACATTTTTGGCAATAATATTAATAAAAAAATAAAAATATATTCATAATAGTAATGACAATAAAAAAAAAATTGAATCCATTTTAAACCTAAATAATTGTGTTGGGGGTATTTAAACCGATTAATAATTGTATTATTGTTCCGAGTTTATATTTATCTCTATCACTTTTTCAAAATATTGGTTTTGGCAATCCATATAAGTATGGCATGTGGGTTTAGGGTTTAGGAGATCAATTTATTTCTCTAAGTTTTTAGTTCAGCTTATGACATATATGTATATATATATATATATATATATATATGTATGTGTGTGTGTATATATATATATATATATATATTGATGAGTGTTTCTTATTTGCAATTCTAGACATATTGGCTGTTAATATAAATTCGGTATTAACTTCATCTCAATCAATTGTGTAATTTTTATTAGAGTTTCTGAGAACTGTTGTTGCAATTGTTGCAATATTGACCAGACTACAAAAAAAATTCACAATAATTAATCGAACATGTAAAAACGCATTTCGGCATGAGCGTGAGCACGTGCCCGGATGCTAGATGAATCAAAATGAAATCGAGTTTGCTCTAAACCTAAATAATTGTGTTGAAACACATTTAGGGTTTAGGATTTAAAAATAGTGAGGGTAATTTACAAAAAAAAATCATGGTTGTTAATTTAAATACAATATTAATGTCATCTCAAACAATTATGTTATTTTTATTTGGGTTTCAAAGAGTTGTTGCACACTATTAATCGAATTATCATAAAATTCATAATAATTAATCGAAGTGGTAAGACGCACTTGGACAAGCCCGAAACGCGTGTGAGAGGCTAGTATATCTCTATAAGAGGATTTTTTCCTGTTCTGATGAACAGTGACGGGAAGATTTTGCCCCTCCCTCTACTTTTTTTATAAGCCATCCCGTTAGTTATGTAATTGACATTTTTACCCTCAGTTTCAATATAATTATAGTTTTGTCACTGCTTTTGTTTTTTCATAAATGATTTGTTTTTATTTTTTTTAATTGAATTGCATGAAAACAAACATTTTTAAAAAACAATAATATTAATGATAATGATAATATTCATAATACTAATAATAATGTAAAAGAAATTGAGTCGCTCTAAACCTAAATAATTATATTGATCAATATATATTGATTGTTCAGGGTTTATAATTACTTCTATAATTTTTTAAAATAATAGTTTTAGCGGTGTATATGAGTGTTGGTATGTGGATTTATATATATTGATTGTTCAGGGTTTATAATTACTTCTATAATTTTTTAAAATAATAGTTTTAGCAGTGTATATGAGTGTTGGTATGTGGATTTTTTTATTAGGTTTTACTTTTCTTCATTTGTTTATATAAATTCGGTGTTAACTTCATCTCAATCAATTGTGTTATTTTTATTAGAGTTTTAGAGAATTGTTGCATAATATTGATCGAACTACCTAAATTTCACAATAATTAATTGAACATACAAAAACGTCCCGCGTGTACGAAGGCTAGTAAGAAGAAAGCTAAGAAATTTTTACAACGAAAATCTCAGGTTGTGATTCCACTGAAGGATATGTGATGTAGTTAACTACTGACATGCTATGTCCGTGTTGTGTGGGTTGGGGAGGGGAAGTAGTCTGTAACTTGTATACATTACCTCATGAGAAGCATCTTTGTAATAGCAGGATTCCCTCTCATAACACAATAATGGAGTGGCGTTTGGCCTTTTGCATCAGAACCATTTATATTTGCACCATACTGTAAAAGTAGCTCTACCATGCCAATATCAGCAACTTGGCAGGCTATGTGAAGCAGGGAACAACCCTCAGCGATGTTTTCTATGGGGAGATCTTCTCTTTTACTTGATAAATTTGAACTACTCGACGAAGGCTTGTCTATAGAATTATCTGCCAAACAACCAAAATTGATATCAAGTCTTACACTATCCACTATTCTGTAACATTTCACAAGATTCTAAGGGCATACCACTTGATGCTCTCCCACAAGCCGCATTGATATCAGCTTCAAAGCTTACAATATAGCGGTAAACAGCTTGCTTGTCATTTGTATAGACACTTTTCCACAACTGTTGCTCCACAGAGTAGAGTTTCTGACTGATCTGTCTGGGGCGGACAAAACGTTTTTCTGCATACTGCAGTAGGAGAAAAATCTCAGTCTAGGTCCCAAAAGCAGCAAGTTCATCAGGCTTATTACCAATCAAACAATCTTTTTTTCCAATAATCAAAATAAAAACCTATAGTGACAAAATAAACCTCCAGGTATAGTGGATGACTTTAAGGTAAGGTATTATCACTTCAAGTAGGAGGAACTAAAATGATTAGATAGGCTGCTACTGATACTATAAGTAGCATCAGAAGGATATCCAAAGAAAGCAAGCAATTTCTGAGAAGAATACCTTTGCTTGAATAAACGTCTCCTTTACTGAAATCATATCATCGTAACGGGGTTTTGTCACAAGAGATTGATCGATTGAATTTCTATCCGACTTGAAAAAACTACGTCACATAAACTGACAAGTTATTATCACAACACAAATGTTAGTTTCAATCTTATAAAACATGCAGAACTTACCCAGTAAGACCATCATCAGACATTGAAGTACTTTTTGAAGGCAACATCTCCTCCCAAATCGAGTTTGCATAAGCATTCCCCAATGATTGAAACAAGGTTAAGACAGAAGGTTCCCATACTTTCACATCAAGTGTCAGTGATCTAACCTGCGTCAAAGGTTTTTCAAAAGAAGTACCTGAATAAGAAAATTGAAGAACGACATACCAGCAGAGTTTTATATACATAGGATACACAATCCTCAGACAACTATAGAGACAGGCAAGCATTTTAGATATACTTGCTATGGATGCTGTTGACTCTTGGCAAACCTATTTTTGGTCTAGCATCTAAACAATCCTTTTACAAAATGAAATTCACTCTGAACCATTTGTTGCTGACTACAGCTTGCACGATTATTACGAACATGTTTAGTGCTGGTAATTCATCCTACCTTGACCTTTGATTTGAACAAACTGACAGCCTTAACTATTTCACAGATACAAAACTGGAACTAGGAACTTGCCTTTGATACATGTACACCAAGATTGCGATGAACACCAGAACATTCAATGCAAATAAGAATACCAAGGTTCAAGGATGCCCAATCTGGTTCAGGTGCCCCACAATCTGCACATTTGTCATTACCACCTACTCCTCTCAATATGTCAATAGGCTTCTCAGTCTTCACACTCAGCTTACATGGTTGCAAACTTTTATAGGCACGGAAATAATTTTTAGTGAAGATTTTTGGTGATTGATCCTGTATAGCTGTCTGATCACCATCAGGATAACTTTTTAATGAATTGCTCTCGCTTGCAGAGAATTGATCCTCGCTACTCATTTGGCTGGTTGACAGACACTGCTAAATAATTGACAATCCATTACAGAACTATGCAAATCCAAGTTTTCATGTTTAAGAGTGCACATTATGATCTTCTCAAAAAAAGTGCGCATTATGAATAATTACCCTCTCAGGTGCCTGGAAACTCAATAGTGAAGAAATTACTCCAGTTATTTTCTCAATCCAATCCATTTGGTCGAGCGCATTCTCTGCCTGCATTACTTACAAAACTGAGAATCCACTGCTATATAATTTGATCAAGAATTAAACACACATTATGCGTACCTGCAAAGTGTAAATCTTTGAAGGTGATATGATCCTGAAGCAGAACCTTAAGTCTGTCTGGTCTGCATCAGCCTTTATTGTTGATGTCAGCAGGTTGACAGTGTGACGTGCAACAGATTTTTCATCATGCACACCACCATGATAGTGGGAAGAAAGCCATCGACTCAAAATCCCAGCACCATTCTCAGAGGTATGATTATTCTTCTGTGGAGACTGCCCTCAGACAGAACTTATAATAAGCATCAAACATGCAGTGAGAGAATATATATATTTACAATATATCCTCCAGATATTGACTTACAGACGACCAGTTCCATGGTTTGCGATAGTAATACAGCATCCCTCGACTATCAAGAATGAAGTACCTTCTTTTCCAGTCACCTCTCAGATTGGAGGACCGTTTTGAGAGATATCCTTGACGAATGGTTTGAATCTGAAATGTATTAGTAGCCATAAGCATGCAAATTAATTAGGACTCTAGTCGCAGAGTAAAAAAGACATCGGAACACATAGCTTGGTTTCAGTAGAAAGTCATGCAAACGGAAAGAGGGGATATAATATCTGCAACTGCAAGTACCTTCCCCTTTGCAGCAGATTGCATCACTTCTTCTATCACTTTATTTGATTTTCTAGCCAAAGGCTGCAGACTATCTCCTCTAACAGAACCACAACCACGTAAGGACTGCCTACTTTCCCTATCAATCTGCCTTCTGTACTCTAGTATTCTTTCATTGAGAATTGTCTGTTCCTCGTTGCAGCTTTCTCTAGTATGTTGTGCATAATCCAAAACCTGTAACAATAAAAATAAGTGAACTCATATAATTTGACAACTAAGAGATTAATTTGACGGTGGAACCAAAAAGTTTCCAAAGAGAGCATTAATATCCCCTCTGATGGAAAACTATCGAGGAAAATAAAAAGGAGAAAAAGAGCATTGACAAAGGTATCTTGGTCTTAATAATGAAAGCATCTCATACAAACCTGATGAATATACGGTTCCATTGTGTGCAGTAGCTCATATCCCTGCAAAAGAATGGGCAACATCTTTGTGATTTTTCTGTTACTTTCCTATATATTCTGAGCATTTTGTCCACTTCCATTATTGTATATATCTTTTGATCAATAAAATCTGTTTCTATGGGGTAGAACAAGTCATCACATGGTTTATGTCACTACCTGTTTGAAGTAACGAAGATGAGCATCCATCACCCCACTAACAGCTTCGTGAAACTCAAACTTCTTTTTGGCCTCAATTTCAGAGAGAGCAGTAGCCTGAAGAGACAAGTGAACTGAACATTGAAAGCCTAGCTGCTTCTGTACTGTGCCTTTATTTAAACCGAAATATCTTTGCGAAACATATCTTACCAGGTTAAAGCGGGCTTGCTCAAATGAGGATCTTGCATTATTCAGTTCCTGTAGAAGGATAATGGTCACTCATACCTAACTATCTTAGCTCATAATGATTCACAGATACTCTCATAATCCATTCTAGACATACCTCCTCTATACTAGCCGCTATATCCATCCTAGTGCTCTTCCTCAATGACAGAAACTTCTCACGTGCCTGTGCATTGATCATATAAGTCATAATCAGAAGGTTGGATTTAATTGTCTACTCCAGCTCAGATCTTATTTAACTTACAATAATCAGAAAACAGTCCCTTCAATAGCATTTCTGGATGAACATATTATAAAGTATTGCACAAACATCACATGATGCTGAACATTTTAAGAACTTTACACTACCTGATCATATACAAGTGAAGTCTTATCAAAACGCTTTCTGGCTTCCTGCATCAAGAAAAAACTTTAGTGAAGAAAGGAATTGGTTAGAAAACGAGAGAAAGAAGGCAACAAGTCTGATACTAAATCAACACCATGCAATGTGAATACCAAGCAACATTCGTATGTGTTTTGTGCATACAAATGTACTACTCCAATTATCTTAAGTAAACAAATGTGCAAACAAAATTTGTATACAAGGCCAGAATGGACCATTATGGTTCATGTTTGCATTCTGTTTAAACATCTCCATTTGGTAACTGGCCTTTCCTTTTCCTCTAAATTGAGTTGGGGAAGCTGCAGCCTCTGTCTTTTTACAGTTTGGTGCAATTGTTCACTTTATTGGTGTGCTGGTGTTTTAAATGTCATCCAGTTATTGTCCTCTATGTATTTTTGTTTACTGTAGTTGACACAACGTGATTGCAGGTTAGCTTGAGAATGCCATAATGATTACTAATTGAGAGGGGAATTGCAGAGTTAACTGCTGAAACAGAAACACAACTACCAAGATTCTGGGCACCACCTTGATAAAGAATGTATATGAGTATTTTACCTTGACATCATGGAGGTCAACATTTACAAATTGCAGCAGCCTATCATTTAGCATGTGCTCTACCTGAGAAGATTAAGAGATTTCAGCACAGAAATGTCAATCTGAACAACTGACTAAAACTCAGTAAGGCAATGGTATCATGTTGCAATTGGCCGTATAGGTAGACAAAATTGGTAAAATATGACTGGCTACTCACGTTGTCTCTCAGGTGAAGAATACACACTTTGCATTCAACATGAGGACATGAAATCCACCAGAATAGTATCCATTTAATGAAAGCTAGTAACTATATGGAATAGCATTATATATCAAGGTTCTATTTTTTCTCATAAACCTGCGCTCGCAAAGTCAAAGCGAAGAAGATGCTAGTGATGAATAATGTCCAATGAACTTTACAAATCAGTAAGCATCAGGAGGAAAATACAAAGGTATTCTTAGATCAAATAGGCATTTTCCCAAATATCATTCAACTCATGGTCGTGTTTATGACACAAAAAAATAATTACCTGTGATCGCAAAACTTCTTTGTATGTTCCGATTTCTCTCAACGCAATTGTGAATCTCGTCAGAACATGGCCTGCATATATTAACTTGGAATGTTAAAAGTTGACCAAAAAAATAAAATGATGAACAGACAGAAGCACTCAAAGAGAAGTACAGAGCCATGGTTAACTATTATCAAAGGTAATACAGTTCCTAAACAAAAAAGCACAAGCCTGACTTGAAGCATTGGCAATATGGCAATATGTATGCAACCGTTTACTATACTTCAAGTAAGCATATTTCACGGGAACAACAAAGAGACCAGAACATACCCCCCATAGCTGCAAATATAGGATCATCATGCCCTCCCCCAAAAGTTTCAAGGGCAGTTGCAAAAGCAATTTCTCCATCGTACGCTTCTCCAAGCCCTTCTCTGAAAATTCAATAGAGTAAAGTCATTGAACTTCTAAGATATTTCAATGGCATCTAATACTTTAATGTCATTGTGAAGGACGCAAATGCTAAAGGAATCCGATATCAGATTGTAAACATAAGGAGCTAGAGTGGTGATAGTGCAAAACACATTTGCAAGCTTACGTGTACTTTCGACATCCTTTGTAAAACTTAGAACATCTTCCCCTAAATGCCTCTGCTCCTTCTTCCATGCCTTGCAACTGTTTCAGAAAATAGCACATCAATTAGCCTACAGCAAGTGTCTAGTGGTCAAGCACCGCAACGGCATACATGGAATTACTGCATATATCAGGAAACAAACATAACCACTCTTTCTAGAGTAAATTATGAACTTTTTTCATCTTGTACTAACGAACCATCAAAGGCATCAACTCAATCAAAGATTACATTACCTAATCATCTCCATGTTTTCACAAACTATCTTATTTTCACCATGTCCCAAATTTTAAGTGCCTTTGATCTTCCTTCCTTACATTAACCAGGCAAAAAAACGCCATTGAATTATGTATTAGGCAGAAAATGGTTCATCATCCACATGCATTTATCTGATGACATTCTAAAATGTCACAACTTCTTAACCATAAAAAACCAAAAGCTGTGAAATTCGCAAACAAGTTTTGATCTTTTTCGTTCTATACATGACATTTACAGCCGATCAAACCAGAGAAATATCACAACAAGCATAAACCAGAAAATCGAAGAAAAAAGGAACCTGCTGGCGGAACATTGGCGAATCATCGAGCTTTGCGAAAGTCATGTTTGAATTTGGATGCAGAGCTCTTCTTTCTCCTTGGTCTGTCTTCAATTCACATAGAGAGATAGAGCTTTGGGCCTTTGGCAATGCAAAAACGGTAACAGAGCTTCTGGGAATTTTTGTTTTTTTTGGAAAAATGTGATTTTTTGTTGTTAGAGAATGATAAGAGGTTTGTGCAGTTGAAGATGAAGGTGTCTGCGATTTTTCATGACAATCACTAAAATTAAAAATATACAAAAGGAAATTACAAGTCACCCGCCTTTTCTTTCAAGTTTTAATTAACTCTCTAATTAAAACTAAATAAATAAAACTAATAAATAAATAAATAAATCTCTATTAAAACTAATAGATAGCGAGGCCCATTGTGGATTCATCACTCGATTAAAATAATTTGCACACATCTACTGAACTGAAGAGTAGAAATTCATTCACTCGATTACTGTCCCCGAATGAATGCATCATGCATGCTATTCAGATGAACGTATTCATATGTGGTGGACACTAAAACCCTAAACCTAAACCAGCTAAACAGTAATCGTATCCTTCAAGAATCAAGACTCGTTTTAGCTAGTATCGATCTATCGATCCCCTAGACTGGCCTGGGCATCCCAATCTCTGATGGAAGATTAGTAGCCGTCGCCCAAGAAACATAACTCGAGCAAGGTTCACGTCGAAGTGTCGAAGCCCCAGGTACGAACAGAACCATTCCAGCTCGTATATGGCAAGAAGCCAGAACTTGTTTTCCAAATCCGTGACGTACGCCATCAAACCTTATACTCCTTTATGTTATCAAGAGCATAAGTCAAACGACATATATTATTTTTCCTACTATCGAATTATCGATCTTCCAATCAAACGAGCTGTTGATCCATCCATCCTAGTTCTTGTTCAATCCATTCTAGGATGGATCAACAGCTAGTTTGATAGAAAGATTGTTGAAGGTAGGAAAAAGAATGTCGTTTGACTTGTGCTCTTATAGAGTAAGGTTTGAAGATTTTTGGAATGTCAAGCACGCCATAACAGTGGCTAACCTATCGTATATATATTGATCATAATACAAATACACATCAGTAGTAGTAGTTATCTTGTTGAACGTAGAAGAGATAACCCATTCAGGGATTTCCAATTCCCTTTCCTCATCATTGCTCGCCACTTTCCCTGAATTCCCTCGTGCAAACTCGGCTTTTGTAAACACCAGGATCAACTGGAAGGAGACCCCAGAAGCCCATATGTGTTCAAGGCTGACATTCTGGGGGCTGAAGAAAGAAGAGGTCAAGGTCGAGATGAGAGAGAGGAAGATAGAGAAAGAAGACAAGAACGATAAGTGGCACCGGGTCGAGAGAAGCAGCAGCAAGTTATCCAGGAGGTTTTAGGCTTCCTGAGAATGCCGAGGTTCATGAGTGACAATTCCTAAGGCTGTTGAAAAAAAAGGAACGGTGGGCTTTTTAGTTCGTTTAAGCCCATACCACCTCTACAGTCATGACCTAGCACGTTTCTGTTAGCCCACATGTTTTATTTTTCTTTTTTCTATTATTCTATTTTTTAGTAGTGGACCTCACCTCTACATAGACCCCACGCCACATTAACCGCCATGGCGTAGCACGTTTCTACTGGCCCACGTATTTTCATTTCCTTTTAATGTTTAGTAAATTACAGTTTAGTTATCAACCAAATTTTAATTTACAAATACATTATTTAGATAATATTTTACATTTTTAAGGACACAAATTAACAAATTAGGACAAGTTGATGTCCACTTGCTATCTGTAATTACATACTTTACCAAACTACCATTCCTAGCATATTCAATTAGATGTCTATTGCTGCTACTGCCAAATTTAATGTCGGTCGCTGCTATTGTCAAATTGGATACTCGTCACTGCTACTGTCAAATTGGATGCTCGTTGCTGCTATGTACTGCCGAATAGAACGATGTTATTGCTGCTACTACCTTACACAAGAAAAAACTTCAGATACTACCACCAAATGTGTACAGTAGCACATAGTAGCAGATGTAAGGTAGCTGCTGCTGATTAAATAGCTACTGTTACTACCAAATTCACCATAAAAATCTGCTACTACGAAATGTACATTAGCAGGACTAATGGTCTAAATAATGGTTATCGGCATCGTATCGGTTTTGTAAACTAAGGATATATCAGATTTGCTAATTTATAATTAAATTTAATATATTTATAAACATATACTTCAAAATATATCAAATAAACTTACGAAATTAAAACTTATACTTCAAAATGTACCGATTAAACTAGATAAATAAAACATTTGATTGTTTTAACAAATGAAAATACATAAATAATACTAACTACTAAGTACAAACTAATAAAAATAAGTGTTTACAAGATAGATTGAGATGTTCATGCATCATAAACTCTCTCATCATTAGATTCAAACTCAAACTCATCATCTCCATTATCTTCTTCCTCATCTTTCGAGACAAAATTATCTTCATAAAGCTCTCTTACGTCTCGGATTTCACTCAAGGGTGGTATTTCACTACCCATTTCGGACACTTCTTCATACCTCTCTATATCTTCAATGACATTACCTTCAACAAGCCATTTTTGTGCTTCTTTAACTTCTTTGGCAAGTAGTACCTCTTTTCCCTTATCTTTTGGTTTTTGTTGATGATTTTGGCATTGAATTGAACATATACCAACTTGCTCATCCTTGAGGTATCTAGCATATTCCTCTTCCACTGTGCTTCAGCCGAGTCCGACCCGCTTCGAGAGAGAAGAACTGAATAAGAGATAGAAATTTGTAAAACGTCACCGAAATATCCCTTTTTAAAAAAGTCACCGAAATATTGGGTCAAACCGAGTTTGACCCAATATATCGCAAGTTGACCCGAAATTTTGAGTTGACCGATATATTGAGACGATATGGTACTTATCGTATCAGATTCTAAATATCAATGATATATCACCGATATATCGTCGATATATCCCGATATTTAGAACATTGAGCAGAACTCTTACACATCCAAAACTTGATAATCTGCAGTAGCAGCAAGACTTGATGATCTGCATCGATAGTAGGTCAGTAGCAGCAAGATCTTTTGATCTGCAACAACAGTAACAACATGACTTGATGATCTGCATCAACAGTAGCAGCAAAACTTAATAATCTACAGCAACAGTATAAGCAATACTTGATGATCTGTATCAACAGTAGCAACAAGACATTTTGATCTGCAGCAACAATAGCATGAAGACTTGATGATCTGCAACAACAGTAGTAGCAAGGCTTGATCTGCATCAACAGTAGCAATAAGACCTTTTGATCTGCAACAACAGTAGCAACATGTTTTGATGATTTGTAGCAATAGTAACAGCAAGACCCAGTGGCGGAGCCAGAATTAAAGACTTAGTGAGGCACAATTTAAAGATCTCTAAATAAATTTGTATATGCTTAAATGATGTTACGGTGAGCGTGTGTAACATGATTTTTATATTGAAATTGAATGAAATTAGCTTGTAATACGAATAAATTTAGTATAATGGCATTGTCAACCTAATAATTAATACACGTATTATATGAATATGAGAAATCATATATGACATTTAGTAATAATTTCACTAACTCATTCAAAAAAATGGTGGTGATAAAAGAAACATAACCAAACCTTAAAACAAACAAATACTTCAAAAAGATAGAGTAAAATTTAACTAGGTCAAACAGAAAAGAAAAAAAGAAGAAGAAGAAAGAAACAGAAGGTGGTGATGAAAGAGACATAACCAAATCTTAAAACAAACAAATACTTCAAAGAGATAGAGTAAAATTTAACTAGGTTAAACATAAAAGAAAAAAATTGAAAAAATAAAGAAAAAGAAAAAAAAAAGAAAGTTAACTTGGGGTTAAACAGAAGGAAAAAAAGAGTAAAAATAAAAATACAGCTAGAAGATTCAAATCCCAAACCTTGGAGATACAAGTAAACTTTTCCATCACTAGGGCACACCCACTATTTGTGCCCTTTGAGTAACTTGGACCAATTTATTCAAAATGATAAATGGTACACATGCCCCACTCCATGTCTTAGTGGCTCCGTCACTGGCAAGACCTGATGATTTGCAGCAACAAGACTGAAAAATTAAGGATTGGACGACGGTAGCTAGAGAGAGAATAGCCGATCAGAGGTGAGAGAGAGAAGAGCCGATCGGAGATGAGAGAGAGAGGAAAATAATTTGTGGTGAAGAGTGATTGAGAAAGATAAAGAACGAGGTGTATTTTTTGATATAAAATTAGACATTTTAGTCATTTTCTAATTATAATCTGACTCAACCTGTTATAACTTGATTTTAGGCTTAGACTGATGTCTTAATTTGTTTAACAAATTATGAAAAATAGTTTTGTGTGTTTACAAATTTGGTTAGTTTTAGGCTTAGACTGATGTCATAATTTGTATAACAAATTATGAAAAAAGTTTTTTTGTGTTTAAAAAATTTGATTGGTATTCTTTCTTTAATTTTTTATCTTTTAAAATAATCATCCTTTTCTATTATTTTCGTTTTAGTTTGCTCGATCAAACCCAGTACCCATCTCTATGCTTCACTCACACTCCCAGGTTTCAGTTACAATGAACCAAACTCACCGCAGACTCAGAAACCCAGAACAAAATTAAAGATCCTTCCTTCCTGCTCCTGGAGATGTTTGATTCAAAAATCTACGAACTTAGTTTAATGGAGTTGCAGGCGATCTGGAAATGAAACCATTTGAAATGATCGTCAGCCTTTCTCCTTCCATGCATCTATCGACAAAGCACATATTGAGATCTGAAGTGATGAGCGATAATGCTAAAGCTGTTTTGGGTGGAATCAAATCCAGCAAACTGAACTAAGATAACGTATCTGCTACAGGTTTTGGTTAATCGAACGCTTATCTTTAACTGTTTTGATTAGATGGTTTATATCATCAGGCCCGGATTTTCTTCTGCCATTAATATTTACTCGATAGATAAAATGAAAACTTAAAATCTCTCCGTTTTTTTTCTTGTTTTATTTTTGAGAACTACACTGATCCAGCGATAAAGAATCGTCCCCGGATTCAAAACTTGCAGTCGATTCAGTTACGATCTCCATTTCAAAAATAATTACATATTTACCAGTGAATCCTTTAATTTAAGGCTGTAATGAGGCAAAAGAATATTTGGGTTGTGAATAGAGGCCAGTCTAAAATATGGGATTCATAACCGAGATGTATAGTTCATAATAAAAATTGGATATTGATTTGATAATTGATATGGTTTTCATAATGTCACCAAACGAACAATTGTAAAAAGTTATGTTAACCGAGATTGCAGCATACGTTTTGACCGCTCAGTGGGTTCCCTCCGGTACATTGTAGTCGTCGATTGGGACGGACTCCGGGTGTGACTTGTGAGTGCACTCTAAGTGTGACATGTTCATGTACAGTACCTACATTTCTTAATAAATGGTTGGAAATTCATGGTTTATGGTTTTGACATCTCTGTGACAAGTTCTGATAAATCAAGAATAGGAAATGAGACTACTCGTCTCTCCAAAACCTACCCTTAGTTTCTTTCTTCATCATGTTTAAAAGAAAAGAAGAAACCTTTCTGGGAACTGAAAAGAGAGGAAACCTGATCAAAATCACACTGCCATATCGAATGAAGTCTTCTGATCAAGCTGGAAAGCAGTCTCCCCCTACTGGACTGGATTTGAAACTTAATGTCGACGCTGCTACGGCTTACAAAGGGTGACACGGGAGTTTCAGTGTAGGTATGGTCTTGAGAGATGGAGATGGGGCGACTAAAGGCTGTGTTTGGAAGAGCTTATAAGCTCCTTTGCTTTTAAGCACCAACGGTTTTGGTGTTTGGTAAGTCCAAAAATAAGCTATTTTTAAAAAAAAGTATAAAGTGTTTTGAGGGAAAAAAAAGAAGCTGCAAACACTCACCTTCTGCTTATAAGCTGCAAAAAAGTAAAAGTCAGCTTATATCTTATGAGCCCAGCTACACCAAACCCAGCCAAAGTCTGCAGCTCAAGTAAAATATCAAACAACCCTTCTATTCTAGAAGTTGTAGTGATAGTTCTGGAAGTGACGCATCTAATGCCATCCTCACCATTGTAATTGACCATAGTTAATAATGAAAATTGACCATTGTAATTATTCTGATACAAAGGAAGAATTCAACCTTGATGAACATGATGAAATAAAGCAACTGCAAAGCTTAAAAACACCAGCACTTTGATCTGTCAAAATAGTTCTAGATTGTTTATAAATTCCTACACAAAAAATAAAGGTCACATCTCTTTGGCATGTTCTTACTTCTTACTAATGCCAAAACTGTCTATTCCACCACCATAAGATTAGGGGTTCAACAAAAGGTCAAGGACAAAGCCTAATTCACAGAAATCCTCACATTTTCAGTATGAAAAGAACTCATGTATCTAAGAAACTCACCTCCAAAACCTACTAATGAAGCCCTTTGTTTCTTTCTTCATCCTACTTAGAAGAGATGGGAACTCAATATGATCATAGGAAAGGTCTAGAACAATTGGATTGCGAGGAATTGTTTGGAAGGGAGGAGGAAAAGCTTCAATCCGCGCACCACTTCTCACATTTGAATCTCCAACTGCAGAATCATAGACCTCAAGTTTCTCAAGGAGGAATTTCTCCTGCATAACAGGTCAAGGGTAACCCAAAAAAGAAGAAACAAGTAAGATATTGTTTGAATAATAGACCCTGGCAAACTTTGCCACATCTTTGAGCATAGATGCTCATCGTGCAAACTTATCTAGATTTACGGGACTTTATTAAGACTATCAATGCTTAGGAGTCTGTCAACCTAGACAAGACACAATAGCCTGAATATATATATATATATATATATATATAGAAACCTAATTGTAACAAACTAGGGAAAAGGTCCAGACAATCCAAGCTGGGCTACCTAGAATTAGGGTCACGACCTTTAATAGTACCAGAATCCACATTCAACTAGACCCAGTACACAAACCATGTCACATGGACCAAATATTGCTTTAAATTGAATAATTAGCAGAACACAAAACTATGGAGGTTCAGCATAGCATTTGTTTATGTCCTGAGAAAGAGGAAAGGCACAATCCTTACCTTTGTGTCAACTCCAGATATATGGACATTATAAATCTGTTTTGAGAGATTTTCAGGAGCCTTCAACTCCTCCATGATTCCCGTTGCATGCTCTATACAACTGTTAGATCTACATTCATCGCACAACAGCTTCAACTCTTTGACCACCACCTGCTAATATGAGGGAAAAAACAAATATAAAAAAACTTGGTTCATCTTGGTTTATCAATAAAAAATGGCATATGGTTTTGATAATGTCACCAAATGAACAATGTTAGCTTGAAAGGATCTTTGTGTTTCCCGTTTACATGGGTTATCAGAGGCCTATAAAAATAAATAGAGAACTAATCAAGGTTCTAAAAAACGCTAGGCGCTAGTCAGGCGGAGGACGGCCTCCATTAATCGGAGATTAATCAGTTTTATATTTTTATACTTTTTATTATTTTAAAAACATATAATTAAAAAATACTAATATTAAATAGTTCAAATTACTAGTTTAGGTAATTTACGTTAAATGTTACACTTATCCAATTTCTTAACCGTGATGTACTTATCCAATTTTCTCTCTTCACGTGGTCCCAACTTCCAGTCTCCACCGCAATTCTCTTATCTCTTTCTCTCATGACCTTTCTCTCTCCTTTCTAAGTTTCCTCTCGGCCAGCCAGCAAAATCAAAGAGTATCATCATCTATTATATTAATCAATGAAGATAATGGAAGGTGAAGCTGATGGTGGTCAAGCTATGAAGGAAAGAGATAAAGAAATATAAAGATGTGGACGAAGTGCAAGAGAAACGAGTGGGAGGTCGTGGTCGAGTCAGCTGGTGTTGATTGTTGTTATTCTGGCAGATACAAGCCGGAAAATTCGACCGATTGGAGAGAGGCAACAAGTCTGGAACAGAGATCGGTGTTGAACAATTCGACCGCCTAGTCCAAATCCGCCTAGCCACCTTGCATGCCTAGTCTGCTAGGTGCCTACCCAATCTTCTAGGCGCCTGCCTAAATCTCAAACAATTTTCTCACCGTTTAGCAGTTATTCCGGGCGGTGAGGCATCTTCCAGCACCTAGGCACCGTCTAGGCAGGCCGCCTAGAGCGAGATTTTTAGAACCTTGGAACTAATGCTGACTAATAGACAGCTGTAAAATACAAATTTATAAGGAAGCCCAGACATTTACCAAATGCTCCTGCAAACGTAATGCCAAAAAAATAAAAATCCTACACTAATACACACCTGCTCAGCATTATCAACAGCTTGGAATTTTTGTAGGGCATCCTCAGCAAGACTGCGAGCACGGCAATACAATGCATATGCTTCCACCCTCTTACCAGCCAAACTATATGATCTACCCAAAAAGAAGCACCTGCCAAAAAGTCGGAGGACTATAAATTGACAAAACAGTATGACATTCCTTGGCAACAAAAAAACAGACCCTTGGTTGAATGGTAAAAAGCAGGGGCAAACTAACAAGCATGAAATTGTAGATGAAACGGTTGACTCTTGCCATTTTTAGCTCTTGTACGGGTCAATAAGAAAAAGAAAAGAAGAAAATACCTTTCAGCTCGGAAAGCCAAACTTTTAAGCTCCAATTCCGCAATAAATGCATCTTCCTCTAGTGTTTTATGTCGCCCTGAACTGACTAAATCTAAAAGATCAGCTGTATTCTGCCAATAGTAGCAAAAATAACATAAGTTTATGTATTGTTAACATCAGATATCAGCACCAAGAAAACTTAGCAATATAAAATAGAGGCAACCAACCTGTAACAGGAGATCGTATAAGCGGACGAGCTCTTCTGGCTTTGTAGTTCTCTCATTTTTGTCATCTCGTCGCTTGGTGAGTTTGCTCTTTGCAATGCTAACCAAAAGTTGGTTCCGCTCAATGGTCCGTTGTCCTAATACAGCACCAACAGCTTTATCAAGGCCACTCAAGTCGTCTTTTACATTTTCAGAATTACCTGCACTGACCTACATACAAAATAATTATGAGCCACATGGCCAAAAAACAAAAAACGTACATCAAAAATGGATAAAAGAAAAACAGAGTTAGCACTGTAGCTTACACACCAAATCACTGCGAATGCAGCTCCTTGCCTCATGGTATGCAGTGAAAATTTTGTCAAAAACGGCCAGTCTTTTCTCAGTAGGGAGTGAATTAGCTGATGAACCAAGTATATCTTTCTCCAAATCTTGAGCTGAAAAAGTTTGTCATCCAAACAAAATTTGAATCATTAATGGGGATTCTACCGAGCATAAAGAACGAAGAGGCTTCACAAGATGAATCATTAACCAAATTTTCATCTGAATGCAATAAACTTCATAGGTCGCATACTGAAAATGTTTAACATTACTCTAGTGAAATGAAGTAGTCTTCAAAAGAATTTTCAACCAGTATCCGATTCTAGCTATACATTTGCATCAGAACATTATCTAAACAACATGACAGTTGACTATTTTAATGAAGGGCTGTTCATTTTTGTGTCTCTCGGATCCATTATTATTGTTTCAGTAAATCTAACAGTCTTTTCAGCTAACTTTCTTATGTCCAATAAAACTCTAAAGTATAACTAATTGATCCATGTATACAGACCGATCGTATCAAGAAATATCAATTCGTTAATGTCATCTATGAACTGAAGAAAGATATTTGATAAAATAAAAGATGTCGTATTGGAGTTCTACTAAAGAGATTACTAACCTTTCAAAATGGAAACCCGAGTTTTTGCATTTGAAATTGGAAATCTATGACCTAGCCAATGAAATTCTGTCATGGAGGCAGCCTGTTGAGATCTTGCATCATCCATGACAGCCTGCAACCAAGTTTGGTAAAATCATTAGTAATAAAACAACAAGAAGCCTAAGACAATTGACAAATGAAAAAACATCACATCTAGTACACGGTTGACAAATGATTATACCTCCAGTTTAGCCTTAAATAGGTCCAAAGCAGGTCCTTCCATTTCACCAATATGTAGAAGTTCAGAGCCTTGTAGATTTGACTCTCCAACCTTGTGTAGACAGTACCGGATACTGGGTTCTAATTCCTCAACACGCTCACGGCATAAAACTTGATTCTCCAGGTCTCCATATTTCGCAAGTTCCTCATAAACCGCCCTAGACAATAACTACAAAGTTAACCAAACTATATCCACTGACCAAAAGAAGAATCAACTCTTTACATACATACCCAAAAATCCAGTTACTGCTCATACATGATTGTAGTACCGAAGGCTCAATGTGAAAAAATATCTCAGATTGTCCTTTCTTTATTTCAGGTGAATATTTCAGATGTTAAATCTTTTTATATTTACCCGGGGACACATTTTAAAAGTTAGGTAAGACACTCTACAGGGGAAAAATTTAGAAAGAGCTTCTGAATGAGTAATTAGAATGTTAGAGCTCTCATTGCTCATAATGGATATGACAAGAAAGATGTGAAGACCTTGCATTATTAGCGGCACAGTAGTAGTGTTTTGTTTTTTCATACTTTTAGGTGTGACTTGCTTATCAAAGAGACATTGAAATGCTTCCAATAAAAGCAGCAAGAAAATTCGGGAAAAAATTGTATATAACATGAGATAAACACCTGGCACTTTTGAAGTTCAGTAATGCTGTGTCCCAATTTCGATCTTGTTCAAACAACAGGTTCCCTTTCATAAAGGAGGCATAAGCCTGCATATTGAATTTAAGACTTAGCAAGGTAAGAAGAAAAGGTACGTCTTTTGGGAACAATTTATCTGAAGTCAATTTAAATCATAGGTTATGCACACCATACATCCATAAACATCTGGCATCATGTTATTATCTATAAATAAAACTATGTATAAATTTAGAACATGACATGATGACCATGTACAACTCAAAACAACGTTGATGTACCTCAGCTTCTAAGGAAGTTCTAGAATCTCCCTTGATTGCAGACAACTGTGCAAAAAGAGTAGCCCATTTTACTGCCTTCCTCAGCCTACCAATCAGATAGATTCGTTGACGAGCATTTGGACCATCAAGAACTTGCCTTTTTTCCATGGCATGGCTCCAAGCCCTTTCTGCCGTATATAGAACCACATGGAGAAACCTATCAAAATCCAAAATTGAAACAGTCAATGACCCAAACAAACAAAAGGGGATTGTCATTTATTATGCTAGTGAAGTAACATAACTAGAAGACTTGCACATGTGAGATACACCTCGTGATCCTAACTAAATACCTCAACTCTAGAAAAGCAAGAAAAACTAATGTATGGCACACCTATTCACCACAAGATTGGTTCACTTACACAACAATCTGACAAGCAAAAATGTATGGAAAAATGACGCACCTCACTTCAGTGACAGTCGATTCGGTTATTGTTCGGCGGGTGTACTTGCCACGGCCGTGAGTGAACTTTAATGACTTATACAGCCTCCTCAACCTTGCAGTGCAATACCTCCTGCGGAAACATTTACAAAAAAAACAATCACAACACATTAAACCTAATACACAATTCCAAAATTTCACTAAGCAATCACAACAATTTCGATTTCACAATGCACACAAACACACACCATTACCAAAACAACAGCCTCATCAAGCAAAAGCTGAACCAAACGCAACCTGAACGTACCGATAACGAGTGTAATCCCCGTGGCGCAATCCGTGTTGCATCTGAGCAGATTTCAACAGCTGTAAAACTGTAAAAACCGCACTGAGATCAGCAAATCGTACAGAAATTCGATAAAAATGTCAATCGAACATCGAAGACAACGAAATCGGAGAGTAATGGATCGGAAAACGAACCGTTGATGGAGAATTTAGGACCGATCTGATCGGAGGTGTTGGCCTTCGGATTGTCGATCTCCATAGCCGACGTCGTCTGGTTCTGGTTCTCTTTCCCCATCTCAAATACCCTTCATTAACAAAATGACAATGAAACTGATTACGGGAAATAATACTGCGTCGTTTTGGCAGGCGGGAAATGCAAGAAACGACGGAGTTTGTGGCGGACGGAAAACGTACCTGAGATTGCTCCGGCGGCGGTTTCGCTGTGACCTCTACTAGCTTTCGGCTTCGCACCTTGGTCTCTTATATTTCTATCTAATTTCTTAACTAGCTGAAGCGTTTACATCTCAAATTTAAGAGTTAATAATATTAATTATATATTTACATTCAACATACACATAATATAACAAATTACTTTTACATGTAAAATTTATAGTTTCATCAATGTTATGTAATAATTATATAAATTTTTAATAAAAATTATACAATTCATTGAGATGACGTTAATACTGAATTTATATTAACAACCAAAATATCTAAAATTGTAAGTAAGGAACATCCATCAGTTCATGTCATAAGCTGAACTGATAAACTAAATCAATAAAAAATTAATTGTTGTCCTAAACGCTAAATCCACATATCTATATACATATGCATCATCAAAATTATTATTTTAAAAAATTAATATAAACCCTGAATAATCGATACAATTATTAATCGATGTCATACAATTATTAAATGAGTGGCAAAAATGTAAAAATATAAAAACTGAGAAAATATCTGTCAATTCGCGTATGAATGGATTGATTGTAAAATAAAAAAGAGGCAGTTTCGACTGTTCATTATTCACATGTCATAAGCTGAACTGATAACTAAATCAATATGAAAATTAATTATTGTCCTAAACCCACATATCAACATTTATATACATCGTCAAAATTAATATTTTAAAAAATTGATATAAATGAATATAAACACTGAACAATCGATACAATTATTAATCGATGTCATAAACTCTAAACTCACATGCCAACATTCATATGCATTGTCAAAATTAATATTTTTAAAAAGTGATATAAATGAATATAAACTCTGAACAATCGATACAATTATTAAACGGTTAAAATACCCTCAACATAATTATTTAGTTTTAGAGTTTATTCAATTTATTATTACTATTATTGCTATTATGGATATGTTATTAATAACACCCGGTTTTTGTTATTAATACACCCATCAAACCATTATTATTATAATTAATATTGTTATTTTTTATATAAGTGGTAAAACTGTAAAAATATAAAAACTGAAGACAAATCTGTCAATTCCTGTATGGATGACTTGATTGTAAAAAAAGAAGCAGTTTCGTTCGTTCATTATTCACACGTTACTATTTACATGAATAGTTACAACCCCATCTGCTTATATATACTAGCTTTCAAACACGTGCGAAGCGCGTGTAGAAGGACTTTGTTCGTTCCTGCAAAATATTTGGTTTCTATGTCACTGTCTATAACCCTCCGTAGATAATGTATCTCAACTTTAAAACTTATCAATCATATTAATTATATATTTACATTGAGATGCAGATAATTTGAATAACATGTGAATTTTGTAGTTCGATCAATATTATGTAACAATTATCTGAACCTCTAATAAAAATTACATAATTGATTGAGATGACGTTAACACTGAATTTATATTAATAAATAAAATATCTAGAATTATAAGTCATGAACACCCATCAGTTGATGTCATAAGCTGAACTGATAATCTTAATCAATAGAGAAATTAATTGTTGGTCTAAACCATAAATCCACATATCAACATTCATATGTATCGTCAAAATAAATATTTTGAAAAAGTGATATAAATGAATATAAACTCTGAACAATTGATACAATTATTAATCGGTTAAAATACACTCAACACAATTATTTAGTTTTAGAGCTGATTCAATTTTCTTTCTATTATTATTATTATGAATATTATTATTATGAATATGTTATTAACAAAACCGGGTAATTAACAAACCAATCAACATATTATTATTATTATTATAATTAATATAAATTAAATTTAAATGAGTGGCAAAATTGTAAAAATATAATAAAAAAACTGAGAACAAATCTGTCAATTGATCTATTAATGGCTTGATTGTAAAAACAAAAAAAAGAGTGCAGAAGTGTATTTTTGTCAGACAAATTTATTATTATATAATTTTTTGTAGTTCTATCAATATTGTGTAACAACTTTTTAAAAACTCAAATAAAAATAAACGCATTTAATTGAGATGAAGTTAGCCATGATATTGGTTGTCTAGCCGAAGTCGGTTTTTGTTGGTTCAATTAATATTGTACAACAACTCTCTGGAACCTAAATAAAATTGCACAACTCTTAAATCTTAATTCGGAACTCCTAACACTAAATCCATAAACCCTAAACCTTAAATTCAATGTGTTTGAGATCTGGTTATATATTTGTTAATATGCATAAACCTTAATTTCGAATTTCTAAATCCTAAATTTGTAACCCTTAAACCTTAAATCCAATGTATTTAAGATTTGGTCATATATTTGTTAATATGCATTTGAAACATATTAGATTTAATCACACATTTTATAAATTAAATTAAAGAGCAAAACTGAATTTATATATATATATATATATATATAAACTGAAACTGGACCTGAAAAAAAAACGAAATACAAAAAATGGCAGTAATCTTCCCGCTTTCTTTAATATATAAAGATCGATAATTTCATATATGTTAAAAAAAGAACGGGAAATAATAGGAGCTGGGCTGGCAGAGCTGGCCCCTCTTTGGAGCCTGTGCTGTTTGAATGAGCCCACAAAAGTCGTAAACTAGTCGAACAACACATAAATTACAATAAATGTCGTTTTTTGTGAGTGGAACTCTGATGACCCCCTACCTGGCTACATACAAGAGGATGCTTGGGTCACTAAACCTAATGATAATTATGGCGAAAATATGAATTGTAAGTGGGAGTGGGAGTGGGAGTGGGAGAGTAGGATTCCTTTAGGTTTACTAGTTCAAGTGTAACACATCATTTATCTTGTGTATATATACAAACCTTAGTTGAATGTTATGACTGAAGCTGAACCTAATTCCATTCTTCTCACTTCACATAGGGGTGTCAAAAAGCCTTTACGCTCAACATGACGGACGAGTCTTGTCGTCAACTAGAGATGTCACCAATATCGCCTCCTCCCGTCACGGCCGCCGGCTCATCATCATCATCATCAACCTTTCTTCAACCGCCGGCGCCTCACCTCATGCCAATCCAACTGACCAACTATAATTACCTACTGTGGAAATCCTTGTTCATCCCAGTTCTAGAGGCTTATGAGATGCTGAATCTCGCCGAAGGAAGAGAGCCATGACGAAGGCGGTATCGAAAACCCTGCGTATACGAGTTGGATCAAGAAGTATAAAATTTTTCTAACTTGGATCAATGCAAGCTTGTCTCGAACCTACTTCCCCACACAAAAGACTGCACAAGCGGACAAGCTTTGTGGCTTCGCTTGTAAAACCTTTTGGCTCAATCTGCAGAATCTCGTGTACTATGGCTCAAGGCTCTCCTCCAAAACCTGGACTCACGCATATACAAGTACTACGCATACAATAATATGGAAAAGTACTTCAACTACGTTGAAGAAATCGCAGATGAACTCAAAAAAGCAGGGTCTTCTGTTGATGAACGTGAGCTAATCTCCCACATCGTCCAAGGACTACATCCACCTTATGATGAATTGGTTTCCTCCTACATGGTGAATCAACCTCGCCCCATAACTCGACAAGAATTGCGTGACTTACTCGTATGTCATGAACACCGTAAAACTCTAAGGAGAGACAACAGAGTTTCTTGTATAAAATGTTGGTCTATAACCTTTGTGTTTCTTTTGGCCGTATTTCTTGGTATATATTTTACGGTGCGGCGGACTACACCCTAATACGTTCTGTACGTTGCTCTGCATGACAAGGACCTAAATATCAATTTTATTCGGATGTTAACGGTGGTTGGAGTTGTTTTCTTAGGGTTTAGTTTATTTTTTAGGTTTCATATTATAGTTGTATGTATTCATTTGTTTATTTTAAGTTTGATGGTATAAAAATAATACGAATAAAGAATCTTGAAAGAGATATATTTTATTCATAAATAGATGCCTCTTTATAGAGAATTACATAAGACACACTCTTAAATAACTAGACATAATCTGTTTCTTCTCTAGTATTCCAGCATTTCGTTGTCAACTAAGAATTTCATACCAAGTCTAAGTCTTGGTCTTCGGTTGTTGCTCTTACATACACAAGTTGTTTTTGTTCATGACTTATGAGTCTGTCTGTTGTATTTGTCTGTGTACCCCTGAAAATCAATAATCCTATTATACAGTTTTGTTTTTGTCTAAACAAGGCAAACAAATCCCAACAAAAAAAATGTCAAAGAAATCCTACCATGAAAGACAATGAAATGTAAACCAAATAATGCTTATTGTAATATTCTATTAGCTGATCGGTTCACTTAGGAGGGAAGAAAATTTCATCAGAAGTTTCTCTTGGACCGGAAGAGTTTTTCAGTAGCTGAATTGACATTGAAGGAAGCCTCAAGCACCTGAGGAGATAAAGCCTTCCAGGCACCAACGCTTCCAGCTAAATGAGTTAACTTTGGATAGGGAGTGGTGATGATGGAGAACCATTCCAAGCCTTCCGGATCAGCAATCTTCGAAACGACAGACTCGAGGAACAATGAACACGTTGCCAGTTGAAACAGTAGTTTCCAGGACCCTCTTCCCATCGAGACTAACAACTTGGACACGGCCACTGCCCCTAACAGTATAGGAGACCTGCAATGAGGAGTTGCAAGAAAAGCTTGGGGAGCATTCAACCTCAGGAGATCAGCACCCAGCCCAACCTCACCCACCAAGGGAAGGTTCTTAGTGTTCAAAACAACTCTTCCACCTCCCTTAATGTCAACATCAAAGAGATGACAAGATTGCTAATCTCCAAAGAGATTGAAAAAAAAATTGAATTTATTGATGGGTACGTATTTATAGTAGTTCCATTACACGAACCAACAATGGAGACTTACAATCCTGTATTGGTGAGAGGCATCAGTGCATGACAATTAAGTAATAGCTTGGAGTACTCTAAACACTTGTAAATCGACCAACAGATACAAGAAAGAGCATCTGTAAGTAACTGCTTACTACCTTCACTTTTTCAGCAGTCAAGTGCTTGGAGTCTTGGACTAGAAGTTTATCGTAAATGTTCGAATTTCCATTGGAGCTAGATCTACCACCAACATTTTTGGATCAACAGGTCCTCCCCTCGATGCTTTTGTTGTTTCTTCAGAAGAACCTTCTACTTTCCAGACCAGTCTCTTCTTCTCCATTTCAGCTCTTCCTTGATTAGCAGATAAGCTCATTTCTGTGATTTTCTGTATCTGGATTTGATCAAAAGGTGGACATTATAATGAGAACTCAGATGGCTAGTATTCGCTAGTAATAAGAGAGCAACGTCTACCTACCTTCTTATTTGCAAACACTTTTTTGAGTTCCACACTTGCAATAACCGAAAGATCCTTGTCCTCTTCAATCTAGCATTTCATGCAAGTCATGAGAAAAATCAATTTCTTATTAGACTGAATAGATCAATTTGAAAACTGAATTTACAAGTATATGAGAAAGAAACTAATTCAACCTCATATAAATGTGCCACGCGAAAGAGAACTTTTCCATCTTCCAGCTCCTGCAGAGTTCAAGGAATGAGATCAATAGTGTAATTCCAGTATATTTCAGAGAGGGCTGCCTAGTATTCATGCATGATAGGTTGTACTCCATTAGGAGTGCAGAGTTGGGTACTGGTACCATTAAAGTTTATCAGTGATACTGATTACCTCACATTTCACCATTAAACATTTATCAGTGATATATTTTGATCAACTTCTTGATGAGAAACACAAACCTGGATGGTTATTATTGCAACATTATCTGGTAAACTGTAGGAAGGATCCATTCCTGAAAACGTTGTGACATGAGATTTTGTCCACTGATCACCATCCTGCAAGAATAACAATTCACATGAGTTGCAGATGAACCAAATTATCAAAAGAAGCCCTCCAACTTTCTTCTTATACCTGTTCTGTGAATGCTAAAAGAAAAGGCGAGTATATCTCCTGACCAAATGATCGACGCCATTTAGCACCCTCTCCTATAGGATCAAGTCTCAGATAGTACTTTCCTGTGACCTGTCAAGCATTTATATCATACAAAATAGATGTTAAAAGTTTGCTCTTTGTTGATTTTTCAGACTACATAAATTGGTGTTTATAATCTTACTATTAGTCCTTTGCAATCATCTTGAATGCACACAGTTTCATTTAGTGCTTCTCCAACACCTCGAGCATCATCATAGAGCAACCTCCTGAAAAAATAAAAATTCCATGTTCTCTTTTTGGGAAGCAACTTCATTTAGACCACGTATGAAGTAAAATCAGGAGATGGACAAAAAAACCTGTGAATCATAAGTTCCAATTGTCCATCCACAATGCTGGATCCACCCACAGATCTATCTACTAATACTGACATCTCTGTGCTGTTATCCTTCGTGTAGATTCCTAAATTAATCTGAAAGGACAGATGGTCAAGGAAATAATCACATCATAGTTTACAGTAATTTTAGTTATTAAAATGAGACTTCTTATTCAGCAAGTACAAAATGATAGGTGGATCATACCGGATAATAATTTCCAGCAACAGGTTGATTCACTTCCAGGGTCCAGTCTTTTCTATAGTCTCGAATCTGCAAAACAATAAATTATCTAAGACAATGTAGTACAACACCATAACTAGCAGACAATGAGAAAAGGTATCCAAACAGGTTTTATATATTATGATTTTATACTACAAATGAAAGCAAGCACAAAACCTACTCTTTCAATAAAATCACGCCCATTAGAATCGGTGTAGAATTGTTTGTTGGTCTTCATGCCGGTTGTAATCTTCGTTACAATCTCTTTGCCAATTCCATCAGCAATTGGAATAGGCCCAACCTGAAAGTGAGAATGTTATTGTAAAAGGAGAAACTCCCAAATTGTAGTTATATTGATAAAGCAGTCTGGAGTTCAACTCCAAAACCAATTGGCAATGGAGAAAGTAGCCCAAACTCTTATAAACCCACAGACAAGGCCTCATTTTCCCACTATGGGATAGATATCTCAACACGTCCCCGCATGTGTAGCGACCTCAAGCCTAACACGTGGACAACATTAGAGATGACGTGGAGTGCATGTGGCCGGTAACGCTAACACACGTAAACGTGGGTAACCCGCTCTGATACCATGATAAAGCAGTCTGAGGTGCAACTCCAAAACCAATTGGTAATGGAGAGAGTAGCCCAAACCCTTATAAACCCACAGGCAAGACCCCATTTTCCCATGTGAGATAGATATCTCAACATATATCATATTCAAATCAAGATGAAATAGATAATGCATTATTCAAGGCAGTTAACTCACAGTAAATTCAATCTCAGCATGCTCTTTTTCCTTGTACACTCTAGTGACCTGTTGGCATAAAACCGATATTAAAGAAATTATCTTCATGCCAAAAGCCTGTTTATCATTTTCCCATGTATTTACTTTTAGCATTAACAGATAAAGAAGGTTTGACACAATGACAGTGTGCAAGTGAGTGATAACTACCTGATATATCCAAGAGTTGATCCTCTGATGTACTTCATCTAACAATGGACCCCTCAAAACAGTAAGAGGAACCTGAAATTTATAAGGGTAACTCCTCTATTCCTCACTATAATTGTAAAAAAAAATATCTAATAGTCTTTCAAAAGTTATCATGCCGTACCTCCCCTTCAGAGTTAATGGGATATGTACCATTGGGACGGAATATGTAAGCCCCAGAGGCCTTCAAAAACAAAATTGACGGAATGTTATTCCAGATACACACACATTTAAAATGTCTTTCAACCGCAATACAATCATGACTGATGGACTTTAGGAAAATAACTAATGGCCTATGTTACCTGTAAATCAGATTTATTTGCATGGATTCCATCATCTCCAGGGTAGTAGCTAAATGATTGATCTACCGACTCTTTAACCTTCAAGTATACACATGATTCAGAGATGCACATGATATGTAGTCAAAAAGGAATACAAACTGGTTTTGAGCAAGGATTTCATGGAAACAATTCAGCAAGTATTTGAGAAAATGTTGTTAGAGAAAAATACTTGAATTGAAACTGAGCATGTCAGCCAAAACACATACCAAGCTTCTGATGTTTGTGTATTCAATTAGTTTTCCATCATTTCCAGAATAAATGAGTTTCAAGTTCCCTGGCCCAACTTCGATTTCATCATTTTGACTTAGGTCTGTCTTGTGCAATGTAAGTCGCTCTGAAGTAGTAGCTGCAATTGCAAGGTAGCCTATGAAACAAAATCTAAGAAATTATGCAGAACTCATCCTTCCTCTATCTTGCATGAGTAATGTGTATCAAACAATTTGGAATTCAAAATGGTTAACCTGTCTGTTTGGAACTTGAGACAATGTAAGTGCTAAAGCCAAGAGGTGGTACAGTTGCTGAAAATGCAAGCCAATAACTTGGAGTCACAATCGGAGATATACCCAGATATGCTTTGACAAGGTTGTTTCTTATGCTCAGGGATTCATTAAGCAGGGGTAGAATCTGTGATTTAATTTCTTTTCCCGCGGAGTCCTTTACGGTGACATGTTCACTGACAACCTGTACAATGTCAGCAAGATGAGATCATCCAGTCAGAATATCAAACCAAGTGTTCATAACTAAACAAAATAGAAAATAATTACTTACAGGGATCTTTATCAAATCCTTTCTTTTCCATCCCAGAGAATTATAGACAACTATAACCTACAAAGCAAACACATCATGAGATTAACCTTAACAAGAAAACATGTCTTTAAGAAAAAGAAAAAAAAGAGAAGCTGCCATCATAAAACTACAGCTCACCAGGTCTTTCCCCTTTGAAAGATGAACTTCTGATGACGGACAATAGCTAATGTTCAGAAGGGGGCACTAAAACAGACCAAAAGAAAGAATATATGTCAGTGTGTACTGGGTGTGGAGTGGAACAGCCCAAAACTAAAGTAAAGGGGGTAACTATAATTTGCCTGTTGAAACTTGGTTACTACACTCTTGCAACCAGTTTGTGATGTCATGCAAGCCAGTGATTCTGCGACAACTTTCTCCGTCTGCAAAAAACAGTTGAGTGGGAAGCATTGAATTAAATGTTAAAAGCAATCCAACTACTAATCTTAGCAGTGGCAAGTTTTACCTCCACATAACCTATTGAAAGCCGTTTTGCATAATCATCAGCCACATGCTGTTTAGATGTGCCACTAACTGCATCATGATGTTGAGCAATTGCTAAAGCATCAGCCAAATACTCTGTGTTGGGTCCTGGTTTACTCCGACCCTTAAAAAATTCCAATTGTCTTGCTGCCTGTTCATAGATATTGAAGCACAATTTAGAAAAAAGAAGTCGATTTTGTCATTCTTAGAGGCTAAAACAAAATGGTACAAGATGAAGTGTTCATGGAAGTATACCAAATAGTAGCCACTTATCACTCTAACATATCCCTTGAGGGCAGGTCTACTTGTAAAGTATCCCGTCCAGTAAGCATTTATATTGTCAGCATACCTGATAATTACGCATGATTGTTAGTCAACAAACATGACATTGAATGGATACCTATAAGTGACTATCTGAAAAAATTAAACTCACGGAAAGAAGTCATCAGTCTTGATCGGCCATGACTCATCTGCTGCGTATTTGGCATCAGTATATATTGATGGGGTTGAGTAGAGGGCATTGACACGCCCATCCTACAACCATGCAATCCAGTAATTCCTTTAGCACAGAATATAAATCAAGTCTTTATATATGATGCTATTGACAGAAAATGCAGTAGTACATGAACTAACTTGATTGACATAGTTAATGAATTTATCCATCTGCCGAAACCAAGTATGAGCATATTGATACTTAAAATCTGTTCCCATGGTCCACATGATATGATTTGTCCGAGTAATGTTTGCCTGCAAAAGAAAAACAGGTACATACATAATCCTTGACAGATTTGGAATATCTCTTTAAATAAGATATAGAACATATGAATGACTATGAGATTGCACAAACTGTTGCGAAGTGATAATTTATACATCTCCATTTAAAATGCCCAGTGTCTTACTTGTAACATTGCAGTAGATATGAAATCATTAACACGGTCAGGCACATTGTAGTCAAACAAATCCATATCATCCTTCAAACAATGAAGCAAAACAGATAAGTTTAACACAAGATATATAGATGTCAAGTTTGCAAGATCCTATGAGAATTGCTTGACTGTGGACTCACTTGTACAATAGGGGAAGCATCATTAACTTCAAAGTAGAAATTATCACTAGGAGGTTCATAGTTTGCAGGAAATGCACCAGCAAAGATCTACACATGCAAGTTGCTCAATTAGTAAGATCAAGAGGGCATAGTTTAAAAGGAAATAGCAATCTATCCATCCTTAATATCTGAACTGACAAAGGCTAACCACGCACACGTGCTACATTATGGACTCGGAACAACATAACTTTGCAGCACTCACCTGCGCAGATGAACCTAGACTCTTAGAACCCCGCCACACAATCTCAAGGCTTTTGTCAACTTTTCGTTTAGCTCTGTCTTGGTAATCAATTCTCCCAAAGAAAAGAGAATCAAATCCAACCTAGCCCAACAAAAGAGCTGTGAGCCAACTTCCAAGAGACAGTTTCTAACAGTTAACATTTTCACAAACAAAAAGTTGAAGAAAGAACATAGACCTCAGCCCCCAAAAGGTAAGCCTGCACAGCAGAATGTCCAAACGGATCAATCTGCCAACCAATTCTTGGAGTCACATTGAATTCCTGTTTAATAAACCGATGCCCCAGAGTTGTCTGATCAATCATATCAATGTAATGGGGAGCCGCTTCATCGTGCATACACATCCCCCCATTTCTGCAACCAATAAAGCAGCCAAAACATCACAGTTTATACACAAAACCGTCAAAACTTGATCCAAAATCCAAACCTTTAGTACTCCTGTCCAATAATTCAGCTATTCTCATCCAAAAATTAAAACTACTATAAAAGACATTGCATTCAGTTTAGTACATGAGCTCAAGTTGACCGGAGCTGACCAGCTCCTTCACCGTTTCTTGCACCTCCTCGCTCTGATCTCTCCACCATCTTTGGAAAAATGCCTACCCAAATTCACATTACACTCAAAAGTTTTAACTTTCCATTTTCAATTTCATCTCAATTTTCTTTCCAGCACAAAAAAATGAAATTAGTAATGATCACCTGCTCGACGTATATAAACTTGCGGTTCTTATCAGCCAGCAGTGCCGGAATCAGCGAATCCAGCACGTTCTGCACACAAGCTCCCTACAACATTCAAATTCTGATTCATTATCAACAGCAGTTGCAGCAAAAAAAAAAGATTAAGATTAAAATGAAACAGATGAAGATAAACCTGGATGGAATTATTGGAGCCAACGTAGTACTGGTCAACTGTCTTCAACCATCCAACGTCATCGTGGGTGTGAGGCACCAAATGAACGTTAAGCTTCCCGGGAACAAGAACCGACGTCGTATTGTACTGTATGTACTTGGCCTCCGCCGCGTACAGAAACACAGTAAATACCAACACAACCGGAAAGTACGCCACACCCGCCATTGAAATACAAGAGTAAATTTTTTTTCCAGATATGTATAGTGTGAGGATTTTAACGAAGCGGGAATATCGATGAGGATCAGAGCGGAGATACGAGACGTTGGCTTGTAGCGGAGTGTTTCGTTGTCGATGAATTGATATTAGCTAGGTGTGCATTGTTGTTTGGGTCTGTAAGTCGAGGCAGTAACTTAGTTTGAGTGGGTTTTGGTAAACGTTTTTCTGAAAAGTTGTGTCGGTGGCGTCGACATCGTACAACGACGGACTGAAGTCACCGGATTTATGGGTAACACTGAAGTGCACCAAACACAGCCTTAACACAAAAAAGTGGCCCCACGAGAATCGAGGAAACCCGAATTCTCTTATCCAAATACTCACATATCCAGATAAGCTCATCCACTACCTCACTCACTCACTCTCCGCTCCGGTGAGACGACCCAAAATCTTCAATGGCATTCTCGGCATCTCTCTCTTCCCCTCTCCGCTTCTTCAACCCCAACCCCAACCCCATATTCTCTCCCAAGCCCACCACCAAACCCTTCACCCTCAAGCCCCTCCTCGCCGTCCCTCCCTCCCTCGCCTCCGACGTCGACAGCGCCACCGTCGCCGCTATCGGCGGCGGCTCCGTCGCCGCACTCGCCGCAGCTCTCTCCCTCGCCGACCCCGAGCGCCGCCGCAAGCTCCAGGCCGAGGAGGTCGGCGGCGGCGACAAGGAGGTCGTCAAGGACTACTTCAACAAGTCCGGGTTCGAGCGGTGGAAGAAGATTTACGGCGAGACGGATGACGTCAACACCGTTCAGAGGGACATCAGGCTCGGACATTCGAAAACCGTGGAGAATGTGATGAAGATGTTGCTGGATGAAGGCCCGCTTGCTGGCGTCACCGTCTGCGACGCCGGCTGCGGCACCGGATGTCTTGCCATCCCGCTCGCTAAGGAAGGCGCCGTCGTAACGGCTTCCGACATTTCCGCCGCGATGGTCGCCGAGGCCGAGAAGCAGGTGAGGTTTCCCTTTCCAACTCCTCTGATTTTACTCAAAACGACGTCGTTTATCAAAATGCTGTAGTTCTTCGCTTTGAAATTTTGAACTGTAGGCAAGAGAGCAGCTGGATTTGGGGAAAGGAGTCTTGTTGCCGAAATTCGAAGTGAGTGATTTAGAGAGCTTGGGAGGGAAGTACGAAACGGTAGTGTGTCTAGATGTTTTGATTCATTATCCACAGAGCAAGGCTGATGGGATGATAGCTCACCTTGCTTCGCTGGCCGAGAATCGGCTGCTGCTGAGCTTTGCACCAAAGACATTGTATTATGATGTCCTAAAGAGGATAGGAGAGTTCTTCCCCGGGCCTTCAAAGGCGACGAGGGCGTATCTGCACTCTGAGGCCGATGTGGAGAGGGCTTTGAACAAGGTTGGGTGGAGGATAAGGAAGAGAGGACTAACAACTACTCAGTTTTATTTTTCGAGGCTTGTTGAGGCTGTTCCTATGTAAGAAGGGAGGGAGGGAGGTCGTATCTGAGCAATTGTCTAACCGTTTGTAAAGCTCTTCTCCATGTACGTTCCCACTCTCCTCTACGTGTATGTATGGCTTGTTCTCTTGTATACTAGATATTCTTGTATTGAAATGTCAATGTATGATGACAGGTTTGTGTTCTTTTATATTTGAGTTTCACTATGGTAGGCTAGAAACTCTTTGAAACTTCAATTCTCTTTGTTTTTGTTTCAATTGGTAGCTAGATAGGACGAGATTTAGCACCTGAATAAACTATGAAGAACAGTCTAAACATTGTTGGTAAGGCTTAATAAAGGCGAAATTTGCTAGCTTCATGTCAATAACTGATACAAGAACAAGGTAGAAATGACTAATAACTCTTAAGCAGACCTATCATCCATGGTACACTGGTTGCTAGCAAGAAGAATAACTGGCTAGAAAGGAAGAGATTAATAACCAGAATAACTAGTCAAGAACAGATTAAACATTGTTGCCAAGACTTAAAAAAGAGCGAAATTTGCTAGCCTCAGGTCAATAATTGGCACTAGAAGAAAGTAAAGATGTATTAATGACTCTAGCCATACCTCTCATACATGGTACACTGCATGCAGCTTCTTTAGGGTTTTTCAATTGACAACTTGTCTGCAACTCTTACCAGAGCGTCTGTGACATTTTTGATAGCAGGGAGTAAGTTGTTGTTTTGCTCCCTTTCCAATTGGCTGTTTTTGTTATGAGCTTCTAGTTGAGCAGTCATCATTTTGATATTTTTCTCCATAACTCTGATCAGCTGGTCAGTGTAGTTGTCTTCACATCCATCTCTTGACAACCGCCTCTGCTTCTGTTTCTCCTGAGAAACACATCCTCTCCGGGTATCTGACCCTAGCCCTCGTTTCCCCTTTACAGGTCCTGTAATTTGGAATCAAAAGACAAGTTCTAAATGTGTTGCCATTACAATTTTTGTAAATGAATAATATCCATGCCTAGAAAATGAGAAGTAAGATTTCAATGCGAATTAGTCACCTGGAGTAGAAACAGGGGTTGTGAATGTTTTTGTTGGACTCTGTCACCTTCTGTTCCTTTTTGGAGTGTGGCAGTCTCCTCTTGCCCAGATTCCTCAAAATCTGAAAACAGACCCAGGCCCGGACCTGAGGTGAGGCCCAAGAGACAGCCACCTCAGGCCCAAACAATGAGGGCCTAATTAGGAGCCCAATTTTATTTATTTTTTCTTATAGGATTACATAAAAAATCATAACCCTTCCTATTTTTTCTCGATTTATTTGTATTGGTTTGCCTCTTTCATTTTCATAGCAGATTGGCAGTTTTTTTTGTGGCATCACATTAAGAGGCACCATTTTTTAGGCTCGTCTCAGGCACTGAAAATCTCAGGTTCGGGTCTGAACAGACCATCTTCAGTTGAATCATTTTGAATGCTATTGAAAAATTTCTCAGGTTCCTCCACTTGTTCTTGTTCTTCCTCTTCTTCTGCAGCTGCCTCCATAGTTGCATAACTTGCATTATCCATAGGCATTGAATTTAGTGGCATTGGGTTCATCACTGCCAATGGAAATGCTGGTGTTGTAGTCACACCTTTTACATCCAAGACATCGTAAACTTCCCTATCAAAGAAACCTGGAAGTTTATTGTCTCTCCTCAAATCATTCTTCATTACCCAAAAAGACTCTGCATCTCCCTTAATCTGTGACTCCCAGTTTGTGATTTTCTTGAAATCAACAATATTACTCCATCTCTTCCTGCACGGAACTGGTCCTCTGCTCATGCCATGCTGTCTGCAAAACGATGATATCAAATCCCACTTGGGTTCAAGTGTTCAACAGGGTCCTTCCCCAAGGCAGCAATCAATCTTCGACCCTTTTGAAATTGAATCCCATTTTCTATAACCTTCTTGCCCTCTATAAGGACCAATGTCTCATGTCTGGTTCATGAGGGTGCCTAGTTGTTTTCGTTCTCTCTTCGCTGCTCCCACTTGGCACTTGCGATTTCTCAACCTGGTCGGATGGAGAACCACCGTTTTCATGTTTGCTTGAGGTCGATGCCATTGAGGACTGAGAGAGTGCTCTTGTTCAACAAAGTTTGATTAGATCGGAAAACTAATCCAACGAAAGCCGAGCAATATGACGTGTTTGGGACGATCGTATCCGACTCTTAATGCAAACTTAGAGGCTAATCTTCCTTTTGCTCCTTCCTGAGGTCAATGTGAGTTTATATTCCACCATATAGGAGCACCAACCCTCCATGGGTGCTTACTTTCCTTTACAAGCAGTGCTGGAAAGTCTGTAACTCATACTGTGGGTTTGGGCGTTACCTTAGTTTTAAGGAAATACCTTACATGACAAGTAAAGGTTTTGGTGAATGTAACGTATTTGAATTTCCTTATTCCTATATGGAATTCACAATTCATGGTTTGGAGAAGACAGAAATGATGCTAATATCTGCCACCATTACTTCTTAACTAATAAAAGGTAACAGATTAATCATGACAGTGTGAGCAGCTGTCATGAAATCTTCGTCTTGATTTGCAAATCATGTTCGAAACAATCTTCTTGAAAATAGTTGTTAGAAACAAATCATGTTCGAAACAATCTTCTTGAAAATAGTTGTTAGAAACAAAGGAAATTCTGGTTTTTTACAAGTATTTACTAAATAACTTCTATCGAATTTTTCATGTCATTTCTTTGATAAAATGTCGTTCAAAAGAACTATATATGAAAAATGTGTTGTATGCATCACTAGATGTCTCTCGATTGATACAATTATGCTGCCGGTTTCGTTTCTTTGTTGCAACCTCATCAAAGTGAAGGCCACATACAAGAGGCTGTTGTTGAGATTATGTTGGTAGCTTGTGAGGAGGCAACTAGATGAACTAGGGGATAGCTCATGGCACCTAGTCACCAATATGCCACAGAGAGAGTTGAAGGTTGGCATGACAAGAACTTTGCCCCAATTGTCATTGCTCATTCCGACACTGCTCCAAGATCGCCGCCAATTACTTACACACTATCGATAAGCTTGCGACTTTAGCTAGTCAATGGAGACGATTTAGATCTTTTACATCGGGTGTAGAGCAGTGGCGTAGCCAGACATTTCATTTAGAAGGATCAAATTTGATTAACAAAAAAATTAAATTATTTTTGGTCACTCTTTAACAACAACACGATTTTATTTAAAAAATGTGCAAACTTAATTTCAATAATGTTCTTTATACCAATTAGTAAATGAACATGCACTCTTGAAAAGACAATTAATTCATCTCGAATAAACTTTAGATTTTCAGAATTTCATGCACGATATATGTATTGAAAAATATGTTATTTTTTAGACATAATGTACGTCATTGTATGGTGATTATCAATACATGTGTTGTTTCAATTTAGCTTATTTATAAAATAAAAAACTGTAAATAAAATTTAAAACATTAAATTACATATTAATTAATAGGGATTAGTACTGTAAAAAACTCTTGACATGATTTGTATTATTGAATTAAGTATTTAAATAGTATAAATTTTTATTACATTTCATTATTATTGATTAATGATTTTTTAAAAAATAACTGAAGAGTAGTCAATTTATATTTCATTTTTATTAATATCTAATACAAATATTTAAGACTAATTATTCTTTTAAAAAATTAAGAGGAGACAATTGCCCCTCTTGCCCTAGCTACGCACATGGTGTAGAGTGTTAACCTGCCTCTCCTAGCTGTGAAAGGAAAGCATTGCAGACTGAAATCTTGTGTTGAATTACTTGAGGGTATCACGAATTTTTTTAATTTTTTTTTAGAAAATGAAGGGCATCATAACTCACACAATTCTGCTTACTACAAACTACGCCAAAAGATGAAAGTGAAAAAAAAAACAATGATAGCCTGATAGACGTAGCAGACTAAACGCTGCGTTTAAGCACCAAACCTTCTTTATACCATTTCATATTTTCATTTCAATTTCAGAAAACGAACCGCCGAGCTCTCACTCCGCTTTCCCGCGTTAAAAATACCAGTAGCGACGGAACCCTAATTCTATGGAGAGAGAAGAAGACGAATCGGTGAGCGAGCTTCTCAGAGATCGATTCCGACTCTCCACCATCAACATCGTCGAAGCCGAAGGTAACTCGAATCTTTTTCACCGCACTCGCTAATTCGATCCACTTCGATTTCGTTTCTGGTTTTCAATTCTCGTTCTCCGAGCAGCTAAGAGAACCGGCATGGAGATTTCGGGACCGGTGATGGCTTGTATTTCCGACCTGGCCTTCAAATTTACTGGTAGTTTTACTTGTCTGGTTTTGCTTTGTAATTGAGAATCCAAAGTTATTTTGTGGTGAGTTATAGAAATGAAATTTATTGAATGGTTTGGTTATTCTGTTTGTGTGATTTAGACTCCAGCTGGAAATAGAATGCCTCTTTTGATTGGGGTTTTCGGTTTTGCGATTATTTGTTTAATGCTAAAAGAACTGTGATTACTGACTAGGAATTGTGTCTTAGTAGTGGATAAACCTCATCTCAATCGGTTAAGAATGTTGTTAATTGGAGGGTTTTGTTGATATTTTGTTGGCTGATTTCATAAATTGATGGAGACTGTATTTTTAGGGGTTTTAGCCGGTCATTGTATGGTTTGGATGTATGAAAATGTATCTGAAATTCTGAATATCTCATTTAAAGCACCAAGTGATATGGTGACTTAAAGCGAGACTGAGAATGTTGCTCATGAAGGGTTGTTGAGACTTTGAGTGATGTAAGATCAGATTTTATTTCATAGAGGGTTTTGTATACTTTGTTTGATGATTTCATAAGGTGATTAACTCCACAAAGTGACAGATGATAGTTTTGGGGTTTAAGTCTTGAATAATTTGTGATGTATGAATGTCACTGAAAATTGTGGCAAATACTTCTCTTATTTAGGCATCAAGACTAATTTAGAGGCTCAGAATAATGAGACTATTGCTCATTGAAATCAGAATTGTCGTGTTGCTTAAACATTTGTCACCTGAACAATTTCTATCGTCATAAATTACATGTTCGTTCAGTCCAACAGTCTAGAGTGGTACAATATTGTGCATGATATATGTGATTCATTGACACTAATCATCATTGGGAAAAACTGTGCTACAACTAAAACAAAACTTCCTGTTTTGAAACCAGAACAATTGGCAAAGGACCTGGAGTTATTTACTCACCACGCTGGTCGTAAATCTGCAAATATGGAAGATGTCATACTTTGTGGTGAGTTTTTCAAGGCTTGTGGATTCAAAAGTATTGTCTTCATCAAAATTTAATGCTATAGTAATTTGCCACAAACTCTTATGAACTTAGTTCTCCAGTTCAACTTTTCTTTGAATGTATATGGTTAGGGATCTGACTGTACTTATGCTTCTTTGGAAACATGTTTTCAGCTCATATAAATGAACATCTAGCTGCATTTTTGAGGTCCTACCGTGATGATCTGAAGGCTAAAGAACCTCTGTCTGACAGGAAGAGGAAGAAAGCATCGAAGATAGATGACAGAGTACCTAAAGATATAGTTCATATTCCAGATAACTAGTGTGGTATGTCCCCATCACTGTATCATAATTTGATGTCTAAAGGCGAAAGAACTCATCTACTAGGCATTACACCTTTTTGTCGAGGTCCTGCAAATTCATGTTGTGTAAGCAAGCTGCACCTTTCTTATCTTTTAGTAAATAGACTGCATATATTGACTAGCTGGTGAAGTTTGAGTTAATGCATATGAAATCTGAGCTTGAAGTAAATTCCACTTCAGCTTATAGTACTGTAACCATTTCTCTCCCATATTTTTTTTGTGTTTAACTCTGTAGTCTACCACTTGGTTGGCAAATAGCAGAATGATTAGGCTTCTAATTACAGTAAATAAATCATGAGTATTCTATTATTGAGCGGTTTCCCTTATTTGGTTTATCATTTGTATCAGATTATTACTCATGTGTCTGCCTCTTGGGAAGAAGAAGAAAGAGGTTGGTTATATGCTTCTAGAGCCCTTCTATTTAGTAATATCTTACTCATGAGCATGGCATATATTGGCATATATGATACCAAATGTAACAGTGGAAATAATCTCTGGTTCTCTACCCTACAGGAACAAGTTTATCTAGGACTAAAAGCAGGTAATCTTTGAATTATTGATACTAGGACGAGCATCTGTTCTGGGATCTTGGTATGAGTTGTGACCCCATACTATAGTCCCCTTTGGCCCAAGTATGTTTAATCGTGGGCCAGCCAGTGTGAATTTTAGGAACTTTTTTACTGTGTTACTGGAGCCGACTTGCCCACACCAAGTACCTTTTATCTTTCTTTTCATGATGACATTGAACTTTATATATTTACTTATCCACTGGCCATCATAGTACATGTCTAATATCTTTATAGGATAGTCCATTGAAAATCGAACCAGTTTTCAATTCTGTTGCTGAAAGTAGGAAGCAGTGCCATCAGCCTAGCCTAGTTTTTTTTTTGAAAACGATCAGCCTAGCCTAGTTGAGGACCGAGGAGGGAACGTGTTCAATTTTCTGTAGGACTTGGTTCATCAAGTCCAAACCCTAGAAATTTGAAACCCAGAAAATTATTAGAGAGAGAAATGACTTCCTAGATTCCTTAGTTATGTTTGGTCATGGGGGCTGTGTTGTGGAGCAAGGGATGACGAAATTGATTTTACCTTTTGTCAGAGATATTTTTTTCTTGAGGTTAAGGCCAAAGGAGAAAGGGTCAGGTCTAGTCAACCTGGAAATGGTAAAAGTGAGAGTGATGAACGAAAAAAAGAAAAGAAAAAAGATTCAGTTTCAGTTCCAGTGCCCCCTCGTTGGAAAAGCCTTTGTCCGATTTCTTTCCCTTCCTGCACAAGCCAACAGACACAGTCTCACCTTGATAAACTTGCCTCTCTTTTAACCTTTTCTCCAGCTGAGCTGAGTGGTAGGGTAATTTGGAGTCCCGTTTGTGATTGGGTGGGAATGGCAATAATAACAGTAAAATGACCTAAACCTGAGGCAGGCTTTTGAGAGGGGGCTAAATCTATTATAGCGTGTGTGAGTAGGTTTGATTATCCATCTATTATTAGTTTTGAATTTGTCTTGTTTACGTCGAGGGTCCCAGGTAGCGTCCTCTCTCTCACTCAGGCCATTGTTACATCACCACTTACAAATTTCACATGGCCCTGTGATTGGACCATATCAACTGCTTCCGGCCTCTTTTCTTTTTTCTTTATTTCTCTTATTCATTGCCACGATGTTCACCCTTTCTGTGTTCCTTGTTCCGAAATGCTCTCGCTTGGATGGGAGGTTTCTTTTTTTCAATTTCTTTTTGGTGTTCCTAAAGTATGGGATGTAACATGCCAACATAAAAATTGTTGTCACATCTGTCTTGTTAGACACGATACATCTCTATGTATGTATCACATCTAATAAATTAGATCGTACCATAAATTTTTCTATTTGGATGAACGGCAAAATAGTGTTTCTCTGTATTAGTATTTTTGACTCTAGTTAACTAACTAGCAAACACCGCTTAGTAGTTCAGATTGAGGGTAAAAAATCAGGTGTCAGAAGATCGTACAGTAAAATTTTATATTCAGATTGAGGGTAAAAATAGTGTTTCTGTATTAGGGTGTTCAACCAATATTGCATTGTAATTCTACGGTTTGCAAGTTTGTATCAGCATTTATATTCCTGCCCTAAATAATAATTAGAATTCTAGAATTGAATCACATCGTCCTAGCAAATGTGACATAACCCATGGAGTCATAGACTGTTCATGCATTTAGTATGAGAAAAGAGAAACGCAGCATTTGCAACACAGCAATTAGTCCGCTTTTCCCAAACTGTGATCTACCACGTCTCCTTCCCCAACCACACTAACCAATTGCTTACCCCAAACACTTGTACAGCGGAAATTAAAAGCACTTGCTCTTTTCTCCGTTCAGAAATTTAAGAAACCACCACAAGCCACAGCCACAGGCCCCCCTATAGTGCTGTGGTCCTAATCAAGCACTTCTGGCTTCTGGCTTCTGGCTTCTGGCTTCGCACGCACAATGTGTGAATGCAGCTCCCTCTCGGCTTGTTCTGGAGTGTGATGGAACCCCATGCTTAATCATACGTAGGTACAAGCAAACAGCTTTGACGCGCCACGTGTCACCTGGACAGGGTGGCCTAGATCCAACGGCCCACGTGAATTGTGTGTTGTCTCTAACCGTTTTCCCTCCCCCTTTGCTTTCGCTTTCGTGACCTCCGCCCGGTTTGCCGGAACCTTGCTGGAAACCTCCTTCCTCTGGGATGTAACCGCTGAAACGGTAAATTTCCTTTCTTTTTTTACATTTACTATTGGGGTTGTAGGATTATGAAAATCCAAGGCTTGGAGCTTAACCTCCCCCGGAAATCTGCCTAACATTTTGTGCATGTTCAAGTTGCATGGACGTTAAACTAAGGCACGACATCACAAACATCTACCCTAGTAAGTAGGAACTAGGGATTTGTCTAACTCGACTAAAGAAGTTGAGAATAAACAGACAACAAACAAAGATGTAACCGAAATAGTTATCAGATTATATGTAAGAGATATATTACGAGGCTAATATAGCAGTTATATTTGGATCGAAATTTAAAAACCTAATGGTACGTTCTTCCTCTAGGTCATTTTTCTATTTGGAGATGGGAGCAGATTAGATTATCTCGATGAACTTTTTTTTTACCATGTCAAGGTTCACAAAGTAACTGTGGCATATTACTAGAGTAAAATTTTATTACGGATATGAGATAGAGGACGCGCGAGTGATCCGGTGTGGTTGATAGATCAGTTTGTACAGATATGGATTGTCGTGTACATTATCATTAAGCATGTGCTCACCCAAATGGGACCCGCCACCCAGCATTTGTGGCTACTCGTTAATATGTTATCCACGTGTTTGCAAATAGTAGCTTTATTATTCGTGTCAATAAAACTTAAGCAACAAAAAAAATCAACTAATCATTTAAGCCTGTTTAGGCAGATGGACTTGAGTTATTGCCTCGGCAAGATAAAAAAATTAAAAAAATAGAAAAAATGAAACTTACTATAAACTTACAACTGTATTTTAAATGACAAAGCTGTTAAAATGATTAATATTACGATTCTCTTTCTTGTACAACTGTAATTTATGGTCTTGTATATTTTATGCAAAACTTGTCCATGTTCGATCTAGCTGTATATACCTAATGGGAGTAAGAATAATGAGATAAGACTACAGGTTTTCAATTGTAAAAACAAATAATTTGGGATTTAATAATGTGTCCATCCAAACCGAAATTTTGGTTATACATAACCTTCATCAACACAAAATATTCTCAATACTAGTTTGGCACATTTTATCAATTTGGATTATATTGTAGACCAATGTATAAGGGAGTCTCTTAATTTTCTTCGAGTTATACTGTACGATAATTTCTAGTGTGGGTCGAGTTATTGGTCTTATGCCCTCTTCCATTGTCCACAATTCTATCAATATAAATAACCGTAATAGAACTAGGTCTCTCTGGTAGGCTGGGATGTGTTACCCATTTTTCGAAGAAAAAATAATCTCATTTACTTGCTCTCTTTTGGAGTCAAATCCATGCAGATTACAATAATATGTGATTTTTACTATTTAAATGATACACTTGTATCTAGCCATTTCTTGCTATCTATAACGATACAAGGCCGCTTAATACAATTATTAAAAGACATAATTATTGACCAAGCTGTCATTATTTTAAAACATTAGTAATATAGTAGATAATATATTTAATTTGCTGGGTGGACGAGGGCTTGATTCCAGCAAGGAAATTTGCTGAGTCCAAAAATTCTGTGCCACCAATTAATATTTGATATGTCATCATTTTCCTAACAGCTCAATAACTCTGTTATCTCACTATTTTTTTTCTTTCTTTTTCTCTGCCTTTCCCTTAATTCATTCCCAGTACCGGCTTCGTTCTTCATCGAACACAGAGAAATTTGTTATCTTTATGACATCTATCTTCACTCCGAATTAGATGATTGTCATCTTTATCATATTTATGTGTAGAAGGAAACCCAACAGAGAAATTTGTATCTGCAGGTGCTAGGTTTGCTGCATAGGTGAAGAGATTAACCCATTTTAGCCGCAAAATTCGAAATAATCACAAACCCAGTTATAGAGAAAGGTAAAGAATATCAATCAATCTTGTTAAAATCTGAAAATAATCTCAAATTTTCAGGTAAAAAGATCGAAACAGAGAAAGAAGATAGACATGTTGAGAGAAGAAGATGAAACATGGAAAAGGAGGAGTTGGACTGAAACATTAATAATCAATAATTTAACGGTGTTAACTTCTGTCAAGTTGGTGGCACAGGTTTGGTACAGGGTTTTTTGGATACAGGTGATGTCCTTCCATGATTCCATGTTTGATTGTGGTTAAAAGTTTCTGATCGAGTGTCTTTCCTTGAAAGAACGCGCCTCACGCGCTCCTAAACCCTAGAGTACGTTGTTGCAGACTTTGGTTCCTTTCCGGCTGCCGTGCCGAAGCACGAGGAGGGCGGCCGGATGGGAGGGCGGTGTAGGTCAGGACCAATGAGTGAGGACGGGTGTGTCTGTATGTCTTCTCTCGTAGGTTCTAAAGATAGATGGGTCGTGGTTGCTTCCAGCCGTTGATCTGAGTCGGAGCAATGTTGCCGAGTCGGGGAGACGGTGGCTGGATCGTATTTGGTGTCAGAGTGTGATGGATCAGTGGAGAGGTTTGGGGGATGGTGTGACAAATTAACGTTGGATGTGGATCTGGGTGGAGAGCTGTTGTTTAACAATCGATTTGGTTTGGGTGACGCGACGGCAGCGGTCGCCTCCGTCAAAAGGGGTGTCGTGCTAACGGGAGAGACCTAGCAAAAGCGATGGGGTGGCAACTCCAACAGTGAGACCTCAAACGTGTCAGACCTTGGCTTATTGGGCTTGGTTGGGCCCGATTTGGACTAGAGGTTAGGTTTGGGTTCTTCTATTAGGCCGTGGCCTAGTTGTTATTTATTTTAGAGTTGTTATTTGGTATTGTTATTTTATCTTGTTATGCTTATTGCAAGAAATAAGTTTCTTGCATTAGTTGTATCAGAGGAGTCGGGTTATATGCATGTGTGTGCACCCTAGGTGTCTTGTCTGCTCTAGGTAGGTGGCGAGTTCCTTGTTTCGTCAAATGATCGTTGTCGTCTAGTGACAAGGTGAAGCTGAGTGTCGTCGGATTAATTTACCGACAACAACATAGCTGGGAAGCTGTTATACAAATGAATATTATGATGTGTAAGAGTGTTGCTTTCCAGAATGTCACCGTTATATCAAAGCAAATAGAGTCGCCATTAGAGTAGTGTTCTTTTGCTAATTGGTGCATGTTTGAGTACATGAGTAGTGTAGAGATCTCTGATATATATTATTTCAGGTCTTTGTAATCAAAGGTTTATGCTCAATGTCCCCTTTTGTATTCAACAGTTTCATTGATAGAGGCTTGAGGGTAGCCGCACCAGCTCTTTATTCAAAAAATAAAAATTATGATGGTCTGTTGATTATAGTTTCAATAAATATTATAGTTTCAAGAAAATCAACCGGACACTTGAAGTGAAAATTACATAATTCACATTAAAGGCCTTGAATTAGAAAACTCCATGCTAGTTTTCAACAAGGTTAAAGAAATAAATAATGTCATAGTATCTATCATCAGTTATTTGTCAGCATAACCTAAATCACTTGCAAATAATACTGATGTGCATCTGCATAGTCATCATTATTGATTATATAACTAAAATGAATCGTATATAGTATTTTGCGTATGAAGCCAATATGTATTATCGTATATTATAAAAATCGATAATTAAAGCAACATCGTTCATCGGTTCATATAGTATTGTAAGATAACGATATGTTGTTTACATACCCTAACCGAGTTATTAGTTTATTTGCTCAATAAAATGGGTGGCCGAATGAGTTATCACTCCGAGCCGTAGATAGGTTAAGTTTTGACTCTCTCCATGCAAATTATTTACACATGTGGATAATCGAACTAGTGATCTCTTGACTACCAGAATATCACTGTAACATTCGCCTAACCAAGTTATTAGTTTGTGTCGCTACTTCAACTACATCCTCAAACCACGATGTTTGCGACCACGGTGCAAAGCCCTAACTCACTGGTTAGTTTTCTTGCCACACTCAAATAAGATTTACCTAAAACAAGAGCAACATATCACCATAGAATAAGATGGTTGGACCAACGAGGTTTGGCTCAGTTGGTAAAGGCGGGCTTGTGGTGGAGACCCCATCTGAGTTCGATCCCGCTACTAACAGACCTCGTTGGTTCGCGATCTATAAATTCTCCTGTGGAAATCCATATCTGGAGGCTAGCTAGTGTGACAGATACGTGTCCACTGTAAGTTCTTCAGGGTTAAGGTTACAGGTTTGCCCTGACGATGGTGGTGTAGCGTAACCAAGCTCTCAGCTAAACTTTTACTCAATTAGATAGAATAAGATGGTTGGTCATGAGATTTGGCACATGTCGAGAAGTGAACACTAATTTGGCAGCTAATGTTGTACTTAATCCTGAAGATAAGGGAGAGAAGCTTCAACACAACAAATTCACCCAAAAAAAGGGATCGAGTCCTAAACTTATTGTTCGTGGCGTAGACAAGAGGTAGGATCTTCTTCTACATTTGTTGCATGGAATAAAACGCAGGGCTGAGTTAGAGTGAGGTTTGTTCTCAAATCCAAAACATTTCGTACACGACACCCACCTCGAGTTATCCGGAATTGTGAAGTGAAATACTCCAAACCATATTTACAAACTATTAGTCCATGCCATCCCAATTATCATGCAGTTTAACAAACAAGCTTATTTTTATTTTCGTGGCCTTTGAAATTTAGTTTACGGGGAAATGGAGGTTGTTGTCGACAAGTTTTGGATCCAAGTTATACCAGTTTTTAACTCTACCACATTGTCTTTGTTGAGATAGGAGTGTGCATATATAAATCGTTAATTGATCTTTATTTTTTCTATTAATAAAATAAAATTGTTGGGAGAGAGAAAATACTACTAGCATATAAGACCATCTCCAACAGCTTCCTCAAATTCTTGGTTTTCTCAAATTTGGGGAAGATTTTGGGTGTTTTTCCCCAACAGATTCTCTATAATTTTCTCCAAAATGGGGAATGTGAGGAGAGAGAAAACCAAATTCCCTATATTTGCAGCAAACTCTAAAATTTGAAGGAAGGATTTGGGGAATGAACATAAAATCTCCAAAATAGAGAATCTGTTGGAGTTGGAGAAGAAAAATTGCTTGAAGCATTGCCTTTTGCTTCCTCATTATAGAGAAATTATGGGGAAGCTCTTGGAGATGGTCTAAGAAATAATGCAAACGAAATAGTTTTTAACGAATTATCAAATAAAATCAATCATATAAGTTTGCAAATAAGAAATATATCATCAGGTTACACGGTAACTTTACATGTTGAATTGGTTGAGTTTTATCTTGAATTGTTCGATTATGCTTTGAAGTTTATTTTATGTCTTTTGACAAAATCTCATAATTATTCTCGTTATTACCTTATAAAGTTAAACACAAACAACACAAATCATGCAAGAGATAAAACATCTAACACTAAACGATTCGTGTCGGTTATGTAACAGATTGAAGATCTAACACTAATTCATTCGGATCGGTTATGTAACAGATTGAAGATCTAAAACCAAGCGATTCGTGTGGGTTATGTAATAGATCGAAGATCTAACCCTGAGTGTGCTCGACAAACAAGGTATTTACATCTAAGACTGGTCTAAAAATTCTTTTAGCTAAAACATTCTACTGAAGAACACATGTCAATAATAGATCGAGGTATGATCAGATTAAATCAATTAAAAGTTAAAAAATCCGAACGGACGCCACATCAGTACGAGCACCGCCATCCAACATACGTGTCGCGCGGCAACTCCCGCCACAAAACCAAACTTATCTACGACACACATAACGCCTCGTCAGTAGCCGATCGTGCATTACACATTAGTTACAGCGATTATTTCAGTACGCAAAGTGAACGAAAATCCTTTTCAAGATTAAAAGATAAAAGAAAAAAAGTGTTTACGGATAATGTGTCTTGACCTATTTAATTTTTTATCAGTTTAATTTTTGATATGTTATTCTGTTTAGATAGATGTCATTGATCCACATATAATCTTTATAATGCCTACAAGAGACAAAATTCATGTCACGCGTTCTGAAAAAAAAAGGGGGAGACAACACCTCAAACCCATATGTCGTATAAAAATTAGGCTGGTACAAGAAAAAAAATCATGTTATTGATGTGATTACACATCGGTTCACGAATTGCAAAGAATGCAATAATATGGTCAATGATTACAAGAAATATAAAGAGTTCTTAAAACAAGCAACCCATTATATGGAAGAAGATGAGAATAGTACTCTCATAGTTACAGATTTTATAAGCAATAGATACATTGTGGTTTTTAAAAGCAAAAGATACATTGCGGCATATATATATGAAGCATATGACTTCGGTTAACAGTCTAAGTGACTATAAATCCGTTTATTTTTCAAAGTTTTGTGAATGGTATACGCCTAATGGTCTAAAAGGCGCTAGGCAGTAGGCGGGCGGCAACCCATAGCCTAGCGTCTGGACAGGGACTATACGAGGATTAGGCGATTTACTTTTTTCATATTTATTAATTAAAAATATATATTTAATGTACTCCACTATTTGAAAACCGTCAAATATGGATAAATTATTCAACATAAATCTTGTTTGACATATTTATAAAATAGATTATAACAAAAATTTAGCATAATTTCATGTAAAAATGAGCAACAACAACAATAAACACATACACTTCTAATTCTATAAATATCATTTAATTACTCTTATACTCTCATGTTCCTCACAATGCAATAACCCTACCACTAAACGTAAATAAAATTAGCCGGATAACATAGAACCCTAGGCGTCTAGGCTGGATAGGCGGTGATTAAGCAGGCTAGGCGGCTGCCTAATTGCCCACAACCTGGCACAAAGGCCTTGAAAAAAAGCGAGGCGGCTTGTTGCAGCCTAGAGCCTAGACGGGGCCTTTTAAAACGTTGTATACACCTCACCTTTGCATATGTGACTGAAGTTATATAGTCGTTGTATTTTAAATTAATGGTCATGACCTCGATATAATTGATGACATATATATTCGGATTTTGTCTTTCATATATAGTTTGATATACATAGCTATATGTTAATGTAATATGTTACATTACGACTACATGACGCACATGAGCCTACAAAAGACCACCGGTCTAAGGTGGCGTTTTATAAGGCTAAAATCGCACCAAGTATAACGCATTGCATACTTGAGCGTCATAATCAAATCAAGTGTGGCACAATGCACACTTGACATATTATGATGTGGCGTAACGCACATCGATTTTCGATCAAACTGCTTATGTTGCCGACTTCGACATGTTCTACTCAGCCCTTACAAAGGGATTACGATTTATTTTGCCAATTTTGGCATGTTCTAAGCCTTATTTTATCCATCTTTGCATTATTATACTTCATGTAATGTATTCTAAAGAATCCAATACCATTGTTCAATCTTTATCGAAATTATTACAATATTTTGGTTTATATGTCTTTTAGCATAAGATGATTTATCTCTACATTCTTTATATATAAATGTGTCATAAAGATATTGAGTGCTTAACATATTGCAATAAATAGCTAATTTTTATGGATTTAGTGATTTAAAAATCCGTTGTGCCCACGATGACTAGATCATCCTTTATAATCAAAGAGTGGATTAATGCTCAAGTTTCAATACCTAATTGTGTTATGATTCATGCCACACATATTTTTACATACAATGATGCAATCGAACCATCCTATGATTCAATGACATTCACGCCGATGTTTATCACCTATAGTAACTCACTGTGAGAATTGATGAGAATTTCTTATGTATCACTTATTGTTAGCCTAAATAGCTTCTCATTGTTCACTTTGAGGCATAATGTTGTTATGGTGATGTTCTCAATGATTTAACTCAAGCCATAACACTTCGATGTTATGAAAAATCTTAACAATGATTGAAAAGTTGAAAACCCAAGAATTTTTGGTTTTCAGCTTGCGGACCAATCATTGTGAGGACATGTTCACCAACCTTTAGACTAGTTTTGAAGTTCTGTTTGCGGCCACTGGTTCCTAACATCAATGCTGACCTACAAACAAAATTTGATGGCATTTGGAGACCTAAAAATGGTGAACCGCTCGAAATAATTGTTCACGGATGTCCGACGACACCGATGGCCAGTTCGGTATGTTTACAACCGGTTCTTGCAAGGATGCCGATGGTTTTGGATTCCAAACTCCCATGTATATCTGTTCATAAAATTTGGTAGCGTTTGGAGCACTAAAATATAGTGAACTGTTAAAGGAAGTGAGTGTAAAACAAAGGTCTAGTAATGCTAACGGCTGGTTCAACTAGTTTCTTTCTAACCGGTCCAGACAGTGAGGCCAGCGGTTTATGGACATGTACGACCAATAGCTACGGGTTGTAGCAGGATTATAGTTTTATTTATTTTTATCCACCATCATTTAACACTTTATGTTACGGTTGTAACGGTATGCATATTTGTTAGCGGATTGAGTTAACGTTCTGCAATCTATATCGTCCACATGTTGTATGTGTCAAATTACGCCTCCATAAGTGCATAATGATGAGTTGTATATGATGAATATTGTCTTTGAATAAGACATAAGCTTCCAACTATAGTCCTCTTATATAGATATCTTGACAGACGATCTCTTTAGGAGAAATTCTCCATCTAAGTACGGTAACACATTCATGTACTTGTTGCAAGTACTTGACTCGACATCTCGTTCACTATAAACTTGTAAGGCCAAGTTCTCCTTAGTTCTTAAACTCTCTTAGCGATCGAGAATCTTCGCTACCTCGTATATGAGTGTGAAGGAATGTCAAGGAAATGGCCGGATGCGTCCACGCAATAGTATGAAAGGTTTAGACTTATTCATCCCTATAGAATGAAACATTAAAGGCAAAATCATAATCTATCCAGTTTCATACGTCAATTTCTTGGAGACCTACAAGATAGTCCACTCGTTGGAAAATAGTGAAATTGGTACCATTGGAAATGTCTATGTGTCTACTTTTTAGGGACACCAACCATTTGATTACAGCTACCATATTTGGTGAGTTATGGCTATTTTCGTAAAGTATGACAGACCTGTCCAAGAATCTGCTTTTATAGAACAGTCAACTTCAACTGAGCATTGTGATCATCTCAAGATGAACTGGATTATGGACTTTATATAGTTGGAAAGCTATAGGTGTGTAGTTTCCAGATCTTCTTACGGTTCGTCCATACCTATTGTATCAAAGAAGTTATGATTGTGTAAGTACATGAAGGTCATGTCACGCGTGAATCTTATTTTCAAAGCAAATTCATGTTTTGAGTTGTTATGCAACCTTCTTCTTTAAAGATTAATATAATGTTTGGTATAGTAGGTCTGATCTAAGGATAATGTGGCTGAATTTATGAATTAAATCATTGCCCAAGTCACAAATCGTTTGTCTGAACTTCGAGATTATGTTACTAATCATGGGAATTTGATATCAGGTGGAGTCTACATCACATGTTTGCTTCAATTGTAGTTGGTGCGTTGCATTCTTTTTCCATTCGTCCAAATCTTTTGTTTTACCTAAGAGATTTTTGTTTTACTTAGTAAGGTTTTTATCGAGACAACACTATAAGTACCATGTTGTATTTGGTACGCGACAAAAGGGGGAGTGCTCAAAGATAATACTATTAAACTTTTTACCAGTTCAACTCTTGACATGCTATTCTATTTAAATAGATGTTATTGATCTACAAATAATATTTATAATGCCTATAAATAGACTATATTATCAATAAATGTGTAAACATTTTTTCTCTGGTATTGTTTTTTTGTGTAACAAGAAGAAGTTATTATGTAGAATTACGTCTTGACACGAACAAATCCTAATCCATATTCAGTTAGGCCATTTTCCCATATCAAGCAAGATTTGCATATTTGGTCACCCCATCCCATAAAAATCCATAATTACAAACAAGGAAAAGAAGCTAAAGCAGAGCGAGACACAAAAGGAAGAAATCTAATATTCGCCGGAACGGGGGCGTCGGGTCGGGGCGTTTTTGCAGAACCCGGAAACTGAAAGGTAAAAAAGAAACCAAGATTCCCGAGTAAGAGCGTGACTGACTGGTTTTGTCCTTCTCTCTCTTCTTCTAACTCCGCCGAATAAAAAGGCACAGCCACCTCTTCTAGTTTTCTCTCTCTTCTTCTTTTTTAGTTTCCAATTTTCAGTTTTTTCCGATTCTATCCACTCACACCTAAAACAACCCCGCGCCCATTTCTCTTGTTTGTCTTCTTCCTTCCTTCCTCCTCAATTTTTCATCTTTACTCTTTTATAATTTCAAAACTGACACCTTCTCTGTCTTGGAATAAACAAATCAGCTTCCTCTGTAATTGTTCTCTCTCTGCTACTCGGCCACAGGCGGCAGCGAGCCACAGCGGTGTAGTTTGCCTCCGGAATCGGTACCTGCGCCGGCTCCGAGCTCCGATTTGCTCAATTCTGACCGGTTTTTGTTCTGCGGAGAGTGTATGTGGTTCTGTCGGAGCTGAATTTTGTGGTGGAGAGTGAGTGAGAGAGCTGCAATGCTGCCGGAGATGAGATCCATTGTTGTATCATAGCGCGTTTGATTTGTTCGGTTTTTCGGTTTTTGCTGAGCTTAATTTTGGTCATGGAGATCAATTTTGGACTAGGTCAGTCTGTGTTCTTCGTTTTTTTCTTACCTCTTTTGGTTTTTGAAATTTTTGGCTGGGAATTTGGGGTTGGAGGTTGTGAATTTTGAGGGCTTTGAGTTTTCAACGGTTGAATTTGCTGGGTTTTTCACTGGATTTTAGAGATTTTCTGCGTCAATTTGGTTCGGTTTAGGTTGCTCAGGAATAAAGGAAAGCTTGAAAAAGAATTGGAATTTTGATATTGCCTTCTTACCTTTTTGCTGAGCAACCAAACCAGGTTAAGTGTGGTTTGGTTTTTGTTAGGTAAGCAAACATTTTCAAGAGCTTCTTACTTAACATTCTGTTTTTCTATCATCCCGTTTTCTTCTCCGAATTCTCAGAGAGAAAAAGAATGTTCTCCTTTTTTCCAGTTGGTAGAATTGCCTGAGGACTTGAATTACTTGATTTGGGATTTTCTTTTCCGAATTTTTGAAATGCAGTTCCTCTCTTTGTTATGGTTTTAAAGTGTTTTTGTTGTGTTATATATGAGGCGTGTTTCATCTTCATTTACTAATTTGGTAGTGTTCTTTTCAATTTTTCAGGTAAGGACGCATGTAGTAGCGTAGATGAGATCAGCCAGTGAGAATTCGGAGCTTTACTTCTCTCTGGCTATTTCTGTATATTTTTTTCCGGGGATATTTTCTGGTTTCTTAGTGCTGCAGGATGCCATTTGAAGTAATGGATCAAAGGGGTGTATCCGTCTCTTCTCACCTCTATGAAGAAATTCCTTTTCCTTCTGAGGTATTATTCCGGTTGTAATGTCATGAAGTTTTCATAATGTTTCAGGAAATTAAGAATCATACCCTGTTTAACTATTGTAGATATCATTGCTTCTTTTGATAATTCTTTCTAATTAGCTCCGTCAATTTTGTTTGACCAGAGACAAGTTGGGCATCCGACGCTGAAAACCATGCCTGATCACCAAGGTGAGCTTTTAATTCATAATTTGTCTAGCCCTGTCAAACTTGTCTGCCTGTAATGTTCTTGGATTTAGTTGCTGAAGTTATACCACATTACCTGTTCAAAGAATCTCCAAACCTGACATCCTCCCCTTAGTTTAGTACATCACATTACCAATTGAAAGAGTTCCTAACCAAACATGTCCTTCACTTATTAACGATCCACAATGCATGTTTTGGTGGATTGTTGGGTTAGTTTTTCTTCTAGCACAATGTCTTCCTGAAGTTCTGAACTATTCTTTTTATGGAAATTGTAATGGTATACTTGTCTATGTGTGATATTTGACTACCCTCGTCTTTTGTTAATTTCCATACTTCAGTGGGAGCGGATAAAACGGTGCACACAACTGGCAGCATGTTTGATCCTTCGTTACCCTCAAAAAGGTTTTTACCAATCAGTGCACAATCGGTGGATTACTTTGATATGCCACAATCCACTCTGGCTGGGGAGCGCTCAGAAAGGCTAAGCGTTAGTGGAGGAGTTGCCAATGCCTCTAAGGCCTCATGGAAACCTACGAATCATCATCCAAAGTTGTGGTCAGACGTTCCCACAAGGCCAACATCCCATAGCCTGGTTGGCGGCAGAACTGTTATCAATGGTGCTCAGCATGAAAGCAGTCTGTTCTCGAGTTCATTGTCTGACATTTTTACTAGAAAGTGTAAGGTTTCGTCATCCTTTTTATGTCTAATAAGTTTGTTTTGATACGTTGCATATGGGTAATTAGTCCAACATGCTTGTGTGGACCAAACTATCCATACTTAATTGCAATTACATCGATGGGCTGCTATATCATATTTTATGAGATGGAAAAGAAACTGCAAACCTTTTGACCTTTTTGAGAAGAAGGTTTCTCCAATTCCATGTCTAACAAGTTTTTATCTTTAAATGATCGTATATAAAGTCGCTGCATGTCAGTTAACTAGGTTCAAAATCTTTCTAAACTGCTTGTTGTCTTTACATACCAGGTGGTATGTTCTCCAATCATTTATATTTACATTTGAGGGATTTAGTGTTAATTGAGTCAAATGAAGCTGGCTCGATGTTCCTTTAAACTACCTCCAACTGTAGGCAATTTCCACAAATATGCTTATTCATCGTCTTATCATATTTTTTGTCCTACTTTGCAGTGAGACTTCTAAAGAGTGATTTTGTATCTCATCAATCTACAAATACCGTTGCTTCCCAACATGACGAAGAGCCCTTTGAATCACTTGAAGAGATGGAAGCAAAAACCATTGGAAATCTCCTTCCTGATGAAAATGATTTGTTTTCTGGCCTGACAGATGGTCGGGGCAATACTGTCCATGCTAATCATGGGGAAGAATTTGAAGATTTTGATCTTTTTAGCAGCGGTGGCGGCATGGAATTAGAAGGAGATGATCATGGGGGTTGTGATGGTCCACTTGTTGGTGAACACCCTTATGGCGAGCACCCTTCTAGAACACTTTTTGTTCGAAATATTAATAGCAATGTTGAAGATTTAGAATTGAAGGATCTCTTTGAGGTGCGCACCGTTCCTACTTTATTTGTTTTGTAACTTATTTCTGGTCTCTGTTTTTCAATCCCTAAATCTCTTTCTCTCTACACACACACGCACACATACAATTTAAACACTATATACAGTTTTTAAACAAGTCAAAGCGAGCAAAGTCAAGGCAGTTTACCGCGTTATTATATGTCTATTGACAATTGTTTTTTTTCTTCGTTTTCCTTGTAGCAATATGGAGATATACGAACACTTTACACAGCCTGCAAGCATCGTGGATTTGTTATGATTTCTTATTATGATATAAGGGCTGCCCAGAAAGCAATTAGAGCACTGCAGAGTAAGCCACTGAGGCGTAGGAAGCTTGACATACATTATTCGATACCCAAGGTATATGGTGATTAATTAACTTGTTAATTGCTTTTGATGTATGTGCTAATTTTACGACCGAATTCTTTTCCCTGTGGCTTGTTTATGCATTCTCATGATGCTTGGTTGTTTCATCTTATCTACTTGTCTATATCCAGGACAACCTTTCTGATAAAGATGTTAACCAAGGGATTCTTGAGGTATACAATGTTGATTCTTCCATTTCCATTGATGAGCTTACTAAACTTTTCGGATCTTATGGGGATATCAAAGAGGTAAGTGGATCAAGTTATTCGCTGTTATTTGCTTTGCTTTGCTTTTACTAGGCATGAAGTTTCTTGTTCTTATTTTTAGCTTGATATCAAGTGGTAGTTATTTTGTGTTTTCAGATCTGTGAGGCTCCAAACAAGTGTCATAACAAGTTGATAGAATTTTATGATGTTAGAGCGGCAGAAGCTGCTCTTCATGCATTGACTACAAGTGAGATTGGTGGGAAGCAGATTAAGCTTGAAGCTAGTCATCCAGGGGGCACCAGAAGGGGGTATTGTTAACAAGCTCTTCGTATTGGTTATCTGTATGTTTTATTTAGTTTGTGGGGTTTGTTCTTCAGACGGCCAATATTTTTTTCCTGCCTGATTGTGGTTCCCATTCTTCTGAATTTCTGTTGGAAGTTGTTGCTGTTCCTTTTTTGCTGTCAAGTTTGAATTTCCTAAAATTTCCATTTTGTAAGAAATAGTATTCCTTGTGCAGGTTTGGTCAAGGTTCCAAGCAGGAGCAAGATGAATTTAATATGTGCCGTAGTCCATCTGACAACTTATCAGCAGGATACAATGGTATGATTATGGCTTTTAGGAATTATTGCTTCCATGTCTTTTTTATTTATTTTTATATTTTTATTTTAAACGCTTCTGTTTGTCTTTATCTGCTCACAGTTATGTTAATTTGTGTTCATCTTCTCACAAAGTGTTTTCTTGTTCACTTTACAGCAACCCTTCATCCTGGAATGGCCAATGAATCTAACATGGGATTACACTCTTCAATTCGATCACCTTCCAATGTATTTTTGGGAAATGCTTTAGCTCATCTGAGTTCAAGTGTTCCCCGTACCTTGCCCTCTCCGATGAGAGTGGCATCTACAGAAAATAACTTCTGCCTTCCTGATTCCAACCACTCTCTGAATGAAATTAAGTTTGGTAACCAGTGCGTACCCAATTTCCATCTGCATTCCCTCCCCGAGTATCATGACAGTTTAGTGCATGGTATTGCATCCAACAATTGCGGAGTAACTGGCAATGTGAGCCTTAGATTGGCAGATGGAACAGACAGGAGGCGCACTTGTGAATTGAACGCAAATGGTCACCTGATGGAACTGAACGGAGGGGGAGGTACGCTATGCATATTCCTCTCAAACTCGGTTATCATATAATTTATAAGTTGGATAAGGTGCATCTCAATTCTTTAGATTCTACAACTGAAACCAGGACCTTAACGATAGAAACAGAATTGCTAGTCTCTAAATTTATTTCTGGCAATATTTTATATCCAAAACATCCACCTTGTTGAAGTTTCTCACTGTTTTCTTCGTTCTCCCTAGTATTCTTTATCCTTTTGCCGAATAATTAGTGCTATATGCTAGATTTTGATTGATGAAAACTTTTAAATTAGTAGTATCGATTCTGGTTGGTTGTTTACGAGTTATATCTTATGCAGCTTTTGCATCTTCTGGAAATGGGAACCCGGGGGTTCGTGGACATCATTATGTTTTGAATAACTCCAACTCTTATCAGCAGCATCCGTCAAGTCCCATGATGTGGCAGAATTCGCCATCATTTATCAATGGTCCTCAAGCTCATCGCTTTTCACAAATGCCTGGCTTCCCTAGGACACCTCCCCATATGCTGAATGGGACGTCACCTGTCCGCCACCATGTTGGATCAGCACCAGCAGTTAATCCTTCCCTTTGGGAAAGACTTGCATTTTCAGGACAGTCTCCTGACACCTCTAGTCTTCACCTGGGTTCTCCTAGCTTTGCCTGTTTTCCCAGTAGTCCCCAGCTGCATCCTATGGAAGTTCCCTCACGCAACATCTTTTCTCTTGGTGGAAATGGCTCAGACATGAATACAAGTGCCCGGCAACGTTCTTCGCAGGACATCCACATGTTTCCTGGGAGGAATTCAATGATGTCAATGCCTACCTCTTTTGGTTCACCAAATGAACGTGTCAGAAACCTATCTCACCGTAGAAGTGAAGCAAACTCTCATAATACTGATAGGAAACAGTATGAACTTGATATTGAGCGCATATTGCGTAGGGATGACAACCGAACAACACTGATGATAAAGAACATTCCCAACAAGTATGTATACCATCCCTTAACTGTTCCCGATTCGGGCATTTTTTTACTGCACTCCGGACCATATGGCAGTTCTTTGGGATCAACTGCAATGGCCATATTTTGTATATATTCCTTTTCAGTTGTACATGGTGATTTTTCCTGCTTTGCTAAACTAGTAATTGGTTCCACAGGTATACTTCAAAGATGCTGCTTGCAGTAATTGATGAGAGCTGTCGAGGAATATATGACTTTATTTATCTGCCAATTGACTTCAAGGCAAGAAATTGTTTGCTGAATCATCTTTCTTTGAGTTGAGAGCATAGGTTTATTTCTAAAGTTCTTACATGTTTTCCATAGAACAAATGCAATGTGGGATATGCGTTCATCAACATGGTTGATCCTCAACAGATTGTTCCATTCTATAAGGTTTGACCAAGAGACTGTCATTATCTGCTTAAATGGATAAAATCCCTATGATATCAGTGACACTGTTGTTTGTTCTGGCAAGTGAAAATGGATTATGTATCTCTTGCAGGCATTCAATGGCAAAAAGTGGGAGAAGTTCAACAGCGAAAAGGTTGCAACACTTGCATATGCTCGTATTCAGGGAAAAGCTGCACTTATTGCCCATTTCCAGAATTCAAGCTTAATGAATGAGGACAAACGTTGTCGCCCTATACTCTTCTACACAGATGGACCAAATGCTGGAGACCCGGTAAGTATCCAAGACCGACTGTTCTTGACTTTTAAATTCCTTGTGTAGTCCTTGATGAAACATCAGCCTCTTTCAACTCTTATATATGTATATGATATACATATATTTATTTATTTGTTCCTTTAATCTTGTTTGCAGGAACCCTTTCCAATGGGCACCCACATTCGATCAAGACCAGGAAGATCTCGAACCAGTGGCTATGAGGAAAGCCATACCCAATGGAGTCCTTCTTCATCTGCAAATGGAGAGGAAAGTTCCTAGGGAATAACCTTTTCAACCTAGAGAACTAACCATTGAACCTTATGTCGGAGTACAACAACTAGAACCATTCCAATTCTCTATATCAGGGGTGGTCTATTGACTTCATTTTTGGCTAAAGAGGAGTTGCTTTTACTAGGTTTTGGATTACCTGAACCAAGGGGGCTACCTGCTCGCTTCTCAAAATTTTTCTGATCCTCTGATTTCGTTCCAAAAGCCAACTACAAGTATAGAGGATGGCTTAACTTTAAACCTAAAATTTTGGAGACTTATTTCGAACCATCTCTTATGTATAGGCATTCTCAGGACACGGTGTTTTCACTTGTCCTTTTTGTTCTCTTCCTGAAAGTGGGCTCTTTTTCTGGTTGACAATGGTTGGAGACCCATATCAGATCTGAGTACTGTTGAAAGTTTTGAAATGCTAATGTCCTTTGAACTCTAGTTGTATTATCTTTTATTGGAGATCTTTTTGAACCTACACTGCATTGGGATGGCTTCTCTTTTGTTACCGAGTTTCATTCAGTTGCATGTAGAATACAAATTTCTGTTTTTTACTTGTCAAAAGCTCATTTGTTCCCCTCGAGCTACAGGGAACCAGCCCATGCATGCACAATTTTTGTTCTTGGAGTCTTTTCGTTTCGAAATGTAAGAGTAAGACCGACCCTGGAGGGCATATGATTGAGCTAGACTATTGGAACCTCTTGGCTTGAATTGGCTAACGAAGATAATGAAAAGTTGGTACTAATTCTTTGACATAATGCTGCTATAAAATCAACTCACCAATTGGTTTCATAGTATGTAGTCAACTCTTCAGAGCTCTTTGATGATGGATAGGCTACTCTGTTAAGAGAGCCAAAATTGATTTGTAATTGACAATTCATATACAATATGGAAAAATCGGTTATACAAATTAGAAATAATCTATAGTTTTATAAATGAAACTCTAAACCGTAATAAATAACAACATAATCTTGCATGTGATATGATAAACAACATAATCTTGTCAGGTGATATGATAAACAACATAAATTCATTGCGATCGTGATAGAATCTTTCATGCAGTCGTACGAAAAATGCATTAGAGACGAAATTTACAAATTATAAGTAACTGTCTTGTTTTGTCTTTTTGATAGTATGGAATTTGCATGATGACAAGATTCACAAATTATAAGTAACTGTTATGTGTGCTCCATACTTGTGTCGACTCTTCATCATAATGGTAAGCAGAATAGTAGATGATTGTAAAATCTATATGTAACAGTTTGAGTATATTACTATTCAGCATATCTACCGTGAAGCAAATAATTGGCCTATTGTTTGACTTTGCTAGTCTAGATAATGTAATTGAGCAATGTATAGGAGAGCCACCTGATTTTCTTATGGATATAATTTATGAAGATCAATGTAACTCTTCTAGTGTCGATCGATCGAGATAGAGGTTTTATGTCTCCTAAGACATGTTATTTATATAAATAATGGGCAGCAGACCGAGTTTCATATGTAGCTGAGTTCCGTAGGGAGCCCTTCTAGTGAGGACCTCTAAGTTGAGGACTTTTCGGTTTATCCCGCTTTTCGATCTTATATCCACATCTTAACCGTTCATTTTATAAATATTTATGAGTAGATCATTTCTGCAAATTTTCAACTAAATTGAAAATCGTTAAGACATTCATAAGTGTGATTTACCAATTATGAACTTGAACGGTTCATGTTTAACAGATTTGGTTCGTCCATTGATTTGATCTAAAACTAGTACTTAACGATCACCAATTTGGCTAAAATTTTATATGATTGATCTACTTATATAAATCTACAACTTCAACGGTTAAGATGTCAAATTTTGATCAAAAAGTTGGTCTAATAAGTAGTTAATTGAAAAGTCCTTAACTTAGAGGTCCTCATTAGAATCGCTCCGAGTTCCGTATCTTCTTTTAAAAAAATAAGTAAAAATAAGTAACCGTTATGTTTTTAATAGTAATTGTGGTGTTTAATAACTTATATGACATATCTACCCTGATCAGTACTTGATATATACGAAACTCAAACAACGAGAAAACCATAATTGATTCAACAAGTGTAAGTGTATCCTTATTCATAACAAACACACCCTTCCAAAAGTTAATGTCTGTAATATTCTGACTTCTTATTTCTCTTGTAGATTTTCATGAAAACAAAAAAAACCGTGTTTCCATTTCCGGCCCATAAAAAACGAAGAACGTGTTAATAAGAACAGCGGAATTCGATAACTGAAACGACTCAAATGAGGTTTGGGTTTTGAGGCCGCCTCTATTAATCCCAATTCAACAAATGAGTGCTCCTTTCAGAAAGCCATGTATAGATATTAACGACGACGACACGATGATGCCGCCGCCGGCGGCGGAGGAGAACGGCAACCCGGATACCAGGCAAGACCAAGAAGACGCCCTCGTCGCTCTTATTGAGCATCGCACTCAGGAAGTCGAACACAATCGCCGCAGACTCCACTATTACCAATCAAAGGTCATCTTTCATTTTACTTCATTTTCGTTAATCACATTTGAATGGCGCTTTTGTTTGTTGTGTGGTGCTTGCTTTTGTTTAGCTTTTATTGGGTTTCTGATTCTGGCTTAAAGTGTTGAAGAATTCACAAGTTTGGTTTCAAGTTTGAGCTACTGTGTTGCATGTTGTTCACATTGGTTGTGGTGTAAACTAGGCTCCATCGTTAATGGGTTAGAGGGTATATGTAAGACAACACCGAAAAAGAAATAAAGTTTGCATCTTTTGGTTTTCCTGAAATGATGACTAGAAATGTAGAACTGACCATCACACGTTGATTGTTTTGTTGCTAGTTAAGAGGTTAATCTAAGACATGGCGGGTTGAAGTGACAATCACCAAATCAAGACACCTAGCTATGAGTGTTTTTCTATGTTTTTTGAATTCATCATATGCATTTTGGATGGGACTAATGAGCTGATGATCTGTTTTGGGAAATGGATGCAGCTTGATGAAGGAGAGAAGAGGTTGAATGAGTCTCAAATTAAATTGGCTCGACTTCGATCACAAAAAAAGTCAGTGTGGACCAAGGTTTCTCCGAGTAATGGAGTTAAAACTGTAAAGGAGGAGCGCAGATCAGTGAGTCCTATCCGGGCTGTCCCTTTAAGAAGCCAGCCTCAATCTAAAACAGAACTTTTAATTCCTGCTGTTGCTCCAAGAGTTTCCCAACCTCTGAATGTGGCGGGGACCAGTGGGAAGGCTCAAGTTAGTTCTGGTTCTCATGCCAGCACCTCGGTTTCTAGTCAGTTTAATAGTGCTAGCAAAGAAAAAGGAGATAAGTCTTATAGAAGTTCATCAAAGCAGGATGCAGAAGTTCAAGATAGAGGGACAAAACGGAAGTTTGGTATGACTCTTGGCTGTTGACTGGCCTCTTGCTGTTACCTCACGTTTTTTACTTTTTTTCTCTAGGTTACATGCTCACAGTTTTTCTTTTGTGTGATTTTTATTCAATTGCACTTGTGTATGTCTGATTGGGAAAGTTATTTGTGTATGTCTGATTGGGAAAGTTATTTGTATTTCAGAAGAGAAAGAACACAAAGAATTAATTCCGATGGTTCGCTCTAGCTCCAGACCCTCTACAATCCATTGCCATTCAAATAATCATATATCCAGCCATCACAAGAGAAAGTTAAGATGTCTTAATGCATGCCCTGTGAATGATCATCTTTTTGCAACCAGGTAATAATAACATTACGAGTTATGAGTAAGAAGTGTATATTTTCATGTGTTTACTCATTATCTATGTACATCCTGTATGTTTTCTTAATTCACTCTTATCTTTCACCTCAATTCTTGAATATTCTATATCGTTTTGCATTTAAGTAGCTCAGATGCAGGTCTTGATTTTTTTTATAAGGTTATGCCACTTCCTTGGATCCTGTTCTTAAGTTGGTAACTTTCCATGTGCTCTATTACACTAAGGTTATGAGACATCCTAAAGTTTTAATTGATTAAGAGACATGAAGCCTTGCCTGTTATTTCTTTTCAGTATGGCTGTGAACTGCCCAAAAAGCATAAAAATAGCTCGAAAGAGCTTTGTTGCCTATTCTGTCATAACTATGAGATGCATGACTGTAGATAAACACTGTTAAATCTCATACAATTTCTTTGGATTTTGCAGCGCTTTGGATGGACTGGTCAACTTGTGGGAAGTTCAAGGCAGGGGGTAAAGTCCAAACTTTCTTGCTGTTACATAAATAGTTGTAAAATTTTCATTGCTTGAATGATTGCTTGGTAGCAATATAAATTAGATGAAAATGCGACATAGGGTCTAGTTACATACTTCAGCATTTGATAGAGATAGATACAAAACTAATGGATTGAATATTTTGTTTGATAAGAAAGACTTGATGAACATGCGTTAAGGAATGCCTCTTCATTATAAATATATAATGTTGGACAATTGTAGTGTAAACTATGTTTTCTAGACTGCTTATGGAAGAAAAATGTCCTTAGTTGACTAATGATGTGGACAAATCTTTCTTGTTATTACTTTGGAAGAGTTAGTGAAATAACTGGAAACTTTTTGATGGGACACCAGGTGGGACTAGTTATAGCACCACTCTAGAATCGGGACCTTGTCTAAATGATATTTATAATGTTGCCCAATCTCCCAGCCTATTGTTACTATCAGTTTCTACTTTCTAGCATTTTTCTTTTCACATTTTAAAGCTGTTGCTGGCACTGTGTGAGGTGCTATCTGTTGGTCTATGTAATCATCTTGGCTTCTTGATCTTAGTTTTATTAATTGTCTAGTCTCAGTTTTCCTTCTCAAGTTTTGAAGTGTGAAGTTGATATCCAGTTTTGTAGTGCCCATGTGTGTTCTTGTTTTCAGTTCTGCAGGCCAGGCGCTTCCACTCTGCCCAACTAATTGTTTATCCTTTTGATTGCAGATCAGGTGCTTCTCTACTTGGTACTACAGATTGCCAATCCCCTAAAAGGAGATGGCCAGAAGATATTGCCTGGCATCCCCATGGAAACAGTCTATTTTCTGTGTATACTGCTGATAGTGGGGAATCACAAGTATCGGTTCTAGATCTAAATAGAACACAAGGGGTAAGGGCTGTGGTTGAAATAATGTTGCATTTGTTTGTTTGTTTGTATCAGTTGGTAATACATAGAATCATATGGGGTTGTAGGAGCATGCCCTCTGCCCACAAAAATAAAGCTTCCATAGAGAAGTTTATCTAACTCTGATTATTGTCTTTTCTGCATTTGACAGAAACCTCGTGTTACTTTCTTGGAAGCCAAGCCTCATGTGAAAGGAATTATTAACAGCATAGTTTTCCCGCCTTGGGGGAATACCTGCTTTGTCACCGGTGGTAGTGATCATGCTGTTGTACTCTGGAAAGAGACGGATGCAGAAAATGTCTGGAAACCAAAGCAATTGCATAGGAGTATGCATTCTTCTGCTGTCATGGGAGTTGCTGGGATGTGGCAAAAGCAAATTATACTATCTGTTGGAGCAGACAAGAGGATTGTTGGCTTTGATGCTAATATGGAAAGAACAGAGTTCAAGCATCAGATAGATAGTAAATGCATGAGTGTTTTGCCAAATCCTTGCGACTTTAATCTATTCATGGTTCAAGCAGGGTGAGAACACACGTTTTTAAAGTTAGAATCGTTGTGTGCCATTGTCCTTCTAGAAAATTGTCTCGTAGTACATGTCTGTTCATGCTTTGTTATATTATTTGCTAGGATGCTTCATTTATCGATGGCCAGTATTCGTAGATTGTTGTTATTGACCGTAATAGTGCTTTCTAAAACTTTCGGCTTGTTAGACTTGCTTCACAACATAATTTCAACCTGACTCCGTTTGCTTTCATATGCAGTACCCACGAGAAGCAGCTCCGCCTTTATGATATCAGACTGAGGCAAACAGAGATACATGCTTTTGGGTGGAAGCAAGAGAGTAGTGATTCTCAGTCAGCTCTGATAAATCAAGCTTGGTCTCCTGATGGGTTATACATCTCATCCGGTACTGCTGATCCTATGATTCACATATTTGATATCAGATACAACTCCCAGAAGCCTTCCCAATCCATTAAGGCTCATCAGAAACGTGTTTTCAAAGCTGTATGGCTCAGCACTAGCCCCCTTCTCATTTCTATATCTTCTGATCTGACGGTTGGTTTACACAAGATCTCATAGCCTCCAATTCAACCAACAGAGATTGCCACTAGTCCTTTGCTTTGTGTTCCTCATTTGGTAATGGTATTGAAAGCGCTGTTGTTTTACGGGAGGAACAACTTTTCATCGGGCAATTTGTTAAGATTTGGACTGAATGCTGCTGAAATGTTGGATGATCTGTGTGTAACTTTTTGAGGACATGATACTGTCGCAAAGCGGATGAGGAGGATATGTTTCTGGGTTCAAGTAACATCTAGCCTTCATTTTTACAGGTGGTGGTTGTTGAATCGAAACTAAAAGAGTATGGAGAAAAAATTATATTCTTTAGAGATGACTCTAAATGGTTCTCGTACTCTGCTTTCTTGCTGTATGGCGATTAATCTTACAATTTCATAGAGGCCAATGCGGTCTGACCGGACTCTTATCCTTGGCCATTTGGGGTATTGGGTAAAACAAAGAGAAAATGTCTAGTCTTCTTTGAGACATTTTCTTTTTCATAAATCCACCTACATTTTTGTTCATACATGTCCACCGTTCATGTCCAGACACATCAGCTCAAGTCTAACTTTCACACCATTATCTCTACGAAATCAAATCTCTCTGTACCACCGTTCTAACATCGCTGCTATGACCAAGCCATCACTGCCACTTCCGCACGACTTTCAGCTTGACTCCTCGACAACCTCCACATTGAGAATTTAGAGTTTAGAGTGTGTTTTGATACATCCAGATAGTTGAGTGTGTTTTGAGAATTTCATTGTCTTCATCAACAGTTAAATAAAAATAATAAAAAGAATGTGTTTTGATACATCCAGATAGTTTAGAGTGTGTTTTGAGAATTTCATTGTCTTCATCAACAGTTAAATAAAAATAATAAAAAGAAAAACAGTTTTTATTTTGGATAATTAAAAAGAAAATAGCTTTTAATGAAAAAAAGAAGGAAAAAAAATAGCTGGCACCTTACATAGTGGCCTGTAAACGCCTTTTATTATTATTATTATTATTATTATTATTTTTATTTACAGTAAGAACATCACTGAGAAAGTAAGTTTTGCTTTGCCTTCTCTCTCTCATTAGGGTTTCCTTCTCAGCTTTCGGCCACTCGCGCCTGAAACGTCGTCTCCAAGGTACAGTCTCCTTCTCCAATTTCACCTAGAATTTCAGGTACTGAAGAATTCCTGATTCTCACTTCTGAGCTCAATTTGGGTAAATAGTTTCTGATGAGTAACCCATGCATTCACCGAAATTGGTTCCCGGAATTTTATTATCTATCGATTATTTGCTTCCGATTTTCGTTTTAGGCAGTTTATACTTGAATTGAATCTTGGCTTTGGGAAGATAGGACCACATTTCGCAGTAGAAAAAGGAAGAATCAATTTGCAGTGACCTATGGAAATTCGGGTTTAATCTCTTTTTTAGACTTTGGTTTCCATTTGTTATTATAAACTTGTTCGGTGATGGTTGTTTACTGCTTTCGTTATAGTTTTCGACATGAACTGTGGAAGAAATGAGGAGTGGGCTGCAGGCGATTTGGATGGTGGCAGCTATGCTGCCCCTGTGTCGCCTATGAGTCATCGGTATGATCAGATTTCTTCTCATGGTGATGACATGAGTAGAGATGGCGCAAAAGAACAAGTGAGGTGGAAGAGCTATATGAATTCCGAGGATATTTATGGTTACATTTTTATGTGTAATGGGAGGACAAAACCGGAATGTTATATGTACCGGGTTTTTGGACTTCCGGCTGGAAGAAGGGAATTTATTGAGAATATTAGGCCAGGCATGAAGCTGTTTCTATTTGACTATGATGTGAAGTATCTTTACGGAGTATATGAAGCAACCACTGGGGGAAGATTGAACTGGGAGGCGACTGCTTTTGGGGGGAAGTTCCCTGCACAGGTGAGCTTACTTTTCGTACCATATTAGTGAACCACTACATTCTTAAATATTCAAATTGGGATGTAGATAGCTTCATGCTTTATTAGGCTGGTTCACCTGATTGTAAATTTGAATTTTCAATGAATCTCTTAAATTGCTGGCTTCTGAACTTATTTGGTTTTATTGCAATTGATGCTTTATACTCCTCTTCTGATTGAGTGAAGGCGTCAATCTCTTTGCGCCCCTCTTCATTACCCTTTTTGACTGCCTTTTTCTCATTCAAATTTTTCGTATAGGTGAGATTCCATATCTACAAGGAATGTCTCCCTCTGCCAGAGAGTTGTTTCAGGCATGCTATTCGAGATAACTACCAGATAGGCTCCAAAAAATTTAATCCGGTTCTCAGTAGGCAACAAGTAAGCTTATGTTCTAAGTAGAATCAGTTCTGTTTCTTATTCCTTAAGAAATTGGATTTTTGTGCTCAAATTTTAGTTAATTAATCGGTGTAGGTAAGTCATCTATTATCACTATTCGATCCTCTTACAAAGCCGTCATCTGCTATATATGACCAATACCCTGTAAAAGATCAATTTCAATCCCATTCAAGTCTTCTGACTCAAAGCTATCCATACTCTAACGTGATAAACTCTAGTCATGCCCCACAAGCGTCATTGCCTCGCTATCCTTCAATGTATGACAGAATTACTTCACCAGCCTTGGCGCCTCAGTATACTCAAATGAATGTCCTGCAGCCCGAACATACTGGTTATGGATATGCAGCACAGATTGGCTACAACAATCCTGCTGTGCAACCGCAAGATAATTCAGCTCCATATCAGACATCTTATCCAGTACAAGCTGGGCACACGTACTTGCCTGAAGTATCCAAACCATATGAAAGGTACTTCTCCTTCTTGATCCCCATACTGTAACCCACAACATGCATCTCTGTTTAGTGAAGTATGCCAAGACAAAATTTGATTAGTTTGGCTTTTTTTTATTTAGTCACGTGGAGCTTTCTTGTTACAGGAATTTTCCTTAGTCTCTAAATTGCTAGCCACAGCTCCTGTTTGTCAAGTTACGTTTTGAAGATATTAAAAAACACTTGATATATATTAACTTGTCCCTTCGGAAAAATGGAAAAGTGACCGGAAATTGGGTGATGGAAAAGTGACCGGAAATTAGGTGTGGAGAACACTGTAAGCAGGGAGTGCATTGGTTAAGACTCCTTACTAGCTGAACCGGCATTGATTTTCTTTATTTCTTTTATGGTTTTGGAGGTTGGATCGTAAATTTGATCTCTACATGTGTGTGTGTTTGATTTTCTTAATTTCATTTATGGTTTTGGAGGTTGGATCGTAAATTTGATCTCTACATGTGTGTGTGTGTGTTTGATTTTCTTAATTTCTTTTATGGTTTTGGAGGTTGGATCGTAAATTTGATCTCTACATGTGTGTGTGTGTGTGTTTGATTTTCTTAATTTCTTTTATGGTTTTGGAGGTTGGATCGTAAATTTGATCTGTAGATGTGTGTGTGTGTGTTTGATTTTCTTAATTTCTTTTATGGTTTTAGAGGTTGGATCATAAATTTGATCTCTACATGTTTGTGTGTGTGATTAATTATATCTGATACCTCCCTTGTAGCCACTCTCAATTGTCTGTAATTTAGAACTGTAGTTTTCAAGGTGGAGTTGTTGGTGTAACAGGTATGAGGCTGCTGCACAGGCTATGGTCCCTACTCATCAATACACTGACCGTAGATATGAGTACAACCGGTTACCGTCATGGACCCAGATGTAGGAGAATGCTGCTCAACACCAGAGTTTCTATCAAGTGCCTGAAGCCCACCATGTTGCACAGCCTATAGAACAAAATGCATTCACATTCGAACGGCCTGGGCCTGATGTGAGGAGTCTTCCCATTTCATCATCAAATACCTGGACTATGCAAATTTAAACTGGTTAGGCAGTATTCATTTTGCAGGTCATAGTTGACTGATTCATAGGTATATGTAAATTACATTTCGAAGATAAATATATTACAGCAAGATGATGCGTAGATTAGCTTTGAGTGATGCTGCAACATTCCACTTGATCAAAATTGAGGTACTCATTTGAACTGGTTAGTACATTCCTTAGATTATTGGTGAAACTAATAGCATTATGCCATGATATCAAAATTGGCATGAGAAAAAGTCATGTTCACTTCAATCCTAGTGATCAGTTTCATTAGTATCCCAATCCTTCAACCAACCAGTATATGGTATAGGGGCCATAATCTGGATTCTGGAGTAGTGCTATTTTGGCAGCATAAGTTAAAGCAAATTGTTGCTTCACCAACTATGATGGATTAGATTTGTGGGATCATTTCACATTGTTCACGTTGACTTGACCTTGACCTATACCTATCCATTGTTGTCTTCTTTAAGTACCAAATAAATCTGCACTGTAGTCTACTAGTCTTGTCTGGAATTTTTTCCCTTTTTAGTGTGTGGATGCACATACAATAGGGAATAGGAAAAGGAATGTGGTCACATAGACTCAGACACATTTCCACCAACTTTAATGTTCTCTACAATGACTAATGACAAGGATTCTCCACCAATTAAATGTATTTTCTGTTGCATTTCCTTCATCAAATGTAAGCCTTAGCTATGTACTCTATTATGGCTTTTGATGATTGCAATCAGCTTACGCAGTTACATACATTCACAAAACGTTTGAGTTCACAGTTCTTTTTTTTGTTTGGCTTTTGAACTGCTACTAACACCAGAAACGCAGTTCTTTACTTGAATGGTTGAGAGAGCTGGAAAGGGGTGTGAAGTGGGGCAGAAAGACGTGCAATCGTCAATTAGATTGTTTTGTTTTTGCTTGGGCAAGTTGTTTAGTTCAATGCTCTCTAATCTTTTTGAGGACTCTAGCAAGTCTTTATATACAATCATCATATATCATGTTCTGCTTTTAGGGGGTTAGTAGTGAGCAGGTATCCAATTACACTCTATTATGCTACCTAAACAGGCATGCATGGCGCTTTTCCCTTTAGCTTACCTTGTCTCCTTTGTGTCTCTACTTTCATTTTCATCAAGACGGAAGAAAACAACATTTCTTTATCGGCTTTCTATCTCACTTTCTACCTCGTCGAAACCAAAAATAATATTTCGGCTACAATCTACGTACATTGTTACGATGAAAGTTGAAATATTCGCCAAATATGACAAAATTTGTCTCAAATTTGCACACCAATACAACAAACTTGATAACTAGTTTGGTTATGAACTAATTGCTTGTTCCTCATGTAATCATATTGCTTGTATTCAAAGAAAACAAGGCTATTACAATCATGTTCTTTCCATTCATGATTCTCTTCCTCCCTAAAAGTACATTAGCTGCCAAAGGCATAGAAAATGCTATTTTGTCTAAGATCAAGAGCTTTAGCAATTGCTTTGCGCCTAGTCAATATTTCAATAGTGAATGATTAAAAGTAGGTAAAAATCTTGTAGTATACTAAGTATAGTCAGATGGACCCAGAGGGTGAGTCAATTTAAAATAATAGCAGATTATAGATGATAATTATGAGTATTAGACTGACCTAATTCACAATTTAATATCATGCAAGTGGAAAACATGGCACGTGATAATACCGGACATCCCATCGGATCATCGGACCGTTTATCCCCTACTCTTTTGCCCATTTCTTGTTTGGTTTTTGGACCTGAGTGATGGTATTTGGACTTGTTTGGTCGGTTTCGGTCGTGATGATTAATAATCGTGTTTTTGGAACCAAAGTAGATTGAATTTATTCAGAAGAACAAGAATTACATCGAGGAGTATACAGTGACATCGTTAAACGGAAGGAAGAGCACCACACTCTAAAAAACAAAACACTTATGGGATGCAAAAGCAAAACACTTCTGGGAGGCAAATCAGTGCTGCCACACTCATTCTGTGCGTGTTTTCATATCTGCACCGAGGGCTCTTTCTCTAGTCTTTGAAAATGATGACACGATTTGCCAGATCAGTTCTGCAGCTAAAAGAGGATGCAAAAGATATCCCACCACCCAGTAATTACAAACGCCACTAGCATCAGTAGCGCAGAGGACACCGCTAGCATTAAAAAACCATCACAGACACAACGTATAGAATGGAATAAGGCTGATAACGCACAAATAATCTTTTGGATCATAAAAAATTCAGAAGATAAATTTTCTAACAAGAATCTCACTCCTTATATCATTAAAAAGTCTGGAACGTATCAATTTTGCAATCAATTAAAGAGAGATACTACTTGTTACCCGTGATCCATCCCTTTTATGATCTCACCTTCTTTTACGTGAATTTATATAGCATTTATTTATTAGTCCTCGATTCACCTTGTTGTTAGAATAGTTGAGGAAATATGTTCTCCATATCTTTGTTGTTTTTTGGACTTTGACCATTGAACTCAATTTAGTAAGTGAGGCCCAAAAACTGAATTTTTACATCCCCACATCTCTCGAGTTACGGGATCAGGCCGATCCCTGATAGAGGCAACAAAGCGGAAGTCCGTTCAGGACGCAAGAAACAAATTCAGAATCAGTGACAGGTGAGCCTGCCGCTTCGAGGCAGTCGGCGATTTGGTTCGCTGTTTGTAAGCAAAAGTTGTTCTTGTCCAGGTTTTTTCTTAGCTCACGTACATGCAATGCATCCTCAGCCAGTAGCTTCTCCAAGTGTAACCACGCCATAGAGCCCGTCCGCTTGTGAATTCTGCTGTTTTTGCGACTGTCTCGGAGAGATCAAGTTGGGTGGATCCAAGTCAGTAACGTTTGGCCTCTCTTGACCCAGTTGGTGTGAGCTAGGGTTTGGCTTTCTGGTGGACACTGCTCTCGTTCTTCTACCAGGTCTAACATGTCAGAGGCCATCGGAACTGAGATGAACAATTTTTTTCCACAGCAAGTATTTCTCCTTGTTAGTCAGTTGGATTGGTATGCGAGTAGAAACGCTTGGAGAAAAGGTCGATGATGATGAGTCGGATATCAACATTTTTGGTAGTTGATGAGGAACTAAGAAGCCTAGAAGGTGCATTCTGATGATTCCATCTGAATGCATGCGTATGTATTGGCATACAGTAGTTCTCTGTTATCTGAAGATCGAGTACGACTCCTATTAGGATCGATCGACGTACCTGTTAAGAGTCCCTTATATTACAACTAGTCATTTATAAAAAACTTTTGCATTTTGATAATTTGGATCTATCCACTCGATGGAAGCTCGCGACATTTCGATAACACTTGAGAGTGAATGACATTCGGACTTGAAACACTTTGTTTTTTAGCCTTTTTCTTTCTATTTTTTATATTTCGTTGTAAAATTCACTCGAGCGTTGCTTCAAGTTAGAAATATTTAAAATGAGACATACAAAGGGTTTCAAATGTTTTTTTTTTAAATTTTCATATGATATTCATAGGGGATGAATCTTTCATGAGATACGGCCGGTCATCCCTACTAAGATTAATAATGACTTAAAAAAGGAATTGCCAAACATATACTCCACAAAAACAAATTGATTTTGGCTATATTCTTTGACCATCAAGTACTACACAATGACTATCTAGGAAGTTAGTGAGGAAAATTCCAAGGCCCCTTCCCCTCGTTTACTTTTCTTGTAGTAAGGCTTGTATAATTTCTCTATTATATGAGAGAAAATTACAAAATCTTTATAAAGAAAATGGGTCAATTTCAACAGCTCTTCTATTTTACTCTACTAAATTAAATATTTTTCTGTATAATTTAATGATCCTATATAATTATTATATATTTATTTAAATAAAAATCATTTGTTACATGTTTAATATTCTCAATCTTCCACTAGAGAGACATTTTTTATTCTATTTTTAGGAGAGAGAGTGGATATAGAGTGGATTTTAAAATGTAAACAATAAATTTTAGAGATTTTTCTATGAAATATACAAATTTTAAGAATTTTATAGATAGAGAGGATGTCTTTTTCCCTCTTCTCAGTTTTTCTATTATAGAGGGTGCTTTACATGAGCTGTTAGAGCCGAAAACTGATGTTTTTCTTTTAAAATAAAAATAATTTAACTTTACATGAGCTGTTAGAGATGCTCTGAAGCATTGACGTACATGCACATTGTATACTCTTATGAAGAATACTTGTCGAAAATCATAAATCCTCTCACTTAAAAAAGAAGACTAATGACAATGAACGAAGTTATATACGGGATTAGAGGTTTATAGACGAAAAACAGGAGAAAAACGCGGGTTGTGTTCAACTAACTTCCCGGTAGTAATTTCACTCTGTGAGACCACACAAAACGCGTTTTTCAATTTTTCAAGCGAGTTTTCAAACGGTGGGCCATACCTCAAAATCCCGTTAACAGTTGAGTCGGACTCGCTGCAAGTATAAGAGCAGCGTATATAAATTAGATAGAGGCACCAGTTGTTTTTTGGTTTGGATTATCAGAATCTGGCTGGCAGCTACAGCTCAGAGAGAAGCAAGGCATCTGCTTATTTCCAAGGTGCTTTAGAATGGGCAACTGCTTCTCCGGCCGGACTGCCGTCGGTGACACCACTGCTTCTATCGGGAACCCCAACGACGCCGTCGATCACCTCCTCAAGTCCCGTGGCTACCACGGCCTCTTTTCTCAGATCGAGGTTCGACTCTTGAGCCATTTCTTCAATTTTCTGCTTCTAGTTTCAGTCGTTTTTGCTTACAAGACTTGAATTCGTTTGAGCTGTTGACTGTTGTTAGAAGCCAATGTCGTCAAGGAGTGAGAATTCGATTTTGTAATCTTGAATTTACAGTCAAATTGCTGCAATGTAGACTTGATTTTGAGCGCTTTCTCTGATTTTGTTGTTGTAGTTTTTACATTTTCTGTGTTTTTACTGTGAAGTTTGTGAGCTTTGCTAGTGTTGTTTTTGATACTGACATTTCTCTTCTACTGCAACAGTTCTCCTTGGCTGCTATAAACTTGTGTGATCGCGACGTGCTCTCAAAGGTTTGTTACTCTAATTCTATGCTGTGTCCATAAGCTATTCTTCATATTCATGTCTTGGCAGTCTGTAACATGAATGCTCATTGAACTATTACCGTAGCTATATTCAGTACCAAGTTAGAGATGATAATGATCCTGAATTCTTCTTCTGAATTAGGCACTTCTACTAGTCTTATTTTATAAACCTGAGGTAGCATCATTAGCTAGGTTAGCGATATTTCTTTTGGGAAGTTATTACAATGTTAGAGATACTATTCCCTTGAGTTCCATCAATTACTTCTTTAAATATTTCATTTAGTTTCAGGAATGTTAGTTTGTTATTCATGAATTTTATTTTCTATAGAGTGATCCCATGGTGGTTGTCTATACAAAGGGAAGAGATGGAGGACTTGTAGAGCTTGGCCGCACTGAAGTATTTCTAAATTCTTTAAATCCAAAATGGATCACAAAGCATAATATCACTTATCATTTTGAGGTCGTACAGACTTTGGTGTAAGTTTGAAGCCTTGATCTCTTTCCAAATCCAGCGAATAAAGTTTTTGTTTCGCAACGCTTCATTTATCTATAATGTGGAATGTTTTAATTACAGGTTTCGTGTGTATGACGTTGATACTCAGTTTCACAATGTGAAGGTACAAATATCTTTTCCTTAAGCTGGAGTTCTTAATCATCTCTGTACTCGTACACTCTGTGATTGAGGCAAGGATGCCTTTTCATTAGGGACAATGGCCTAAAGAATAAAAAAAAATGTGTCTTCATCTCACTCTTATCCAAGTTCTTCATGCATAAAGGGTTCTTAATCGATTGTTTTACTTGTGCAGACGCTTAAGCTGGAAGAACAACAGTTTCTTGGCGAGGCAACTTGCGCATTGTGTGAGGTGTGGTATAGAATATTCTCCATTACAAATTGTCAATAACTGGGGCAAATTATTGAATATTTTATAATCTGTTACTTCCTTTTTCCGCTGTTTCATTTATGTGAAAAGTATTCATAGTATATAAAATCTTTGAAACCATTTCTTTAGTCTTATGAGAGACAGAGAATCTGCATGCGTGTGTGTTCTTACCGATATGTTATTAGTGTAGACAATTTACATTGAAGCGACCATTCATGAAGGTCTGGCATCTAATACTCTTTCCTGTTACCCATGCAGATAGTTGCAAAATCAGACAGATTATTAACCCTGGATCTTGTATATAGAGAGGACACGAGCAGACCAAACCGTCATCAAAACCGTGGAAAGCTCATTGTGCATGCTGAGGAGTCTGTTAGCTCAAAGACAACGATAGAGATGAGTTTGAGGTGTCTAGATTTGGAATACAAGGATCTTTTCTCGAAAAGTGTAGGGGCTGCATACTTTTCTTAGTCTTTAGTTATCTTTTATTTGGTGAATTATTTGTTGGCATTCTTTGCCACATGGAAATGGTTCATGATTTTGACAGTTTCTCTGAACTGTCTTCCAGGACCCATTTTTGGTAATATCAAAAGTTGTGGAGAGTGGCATCACAATTCCAGTCTGCAAAACAGAAGTCATAAAGAATGAACTCAAACCCGCATGGAAGCCAATATATTTGAATATTCAACAAGTTGGAAGTAAGGTATGAGCAAGTTCTTTTCGTGGTAGAATAACTGAATTGGTGGAGATTGAGTTGTCTGTGTCTGCTTTCTATATTTTGCAACCAAGGATTTTTTTAGTTTTTGATTGCCAAACTAACATATATATATATATATATATATATATGAGGGCCCTTCCACTAAGGGATCCCTATTTTTAGTTTATTTATAGGGATAGACATTCGACAAACTTTTTGATCATATTTTTCAATTTTAACCGGTCAATTCTTAGGTCCTAATATATAAATCACCTCTGCAAAATTTCATCTGAATCGGTGATCGTTAAGATATTCAAAAATGCAAATTAAAATTATAGGCTTTAACGGTTCATGTTTGGTAGATTTGATCCATCAAATGAATTCAGTTATTTCAAAGCCTTAACGATCACCAAATTTGATGAAATTTTGCAGAAATGATCTATATATATGCATCTACATATTGAACGGTAGAGATGTTGTTATGTGATTGAAAAGTTTGTCGAATGCATATCCTTATAAATAAACCAAAAATAGGGATCCCTCAATAGAAGGGTCATATATATATATATATATATATATATATATATATATATATATATATATATATATATATATATTCTGGCCAACCTCAAGTTAACTGAACTTGTCTTTAATGTAATGTGGTTGTTGCTTGCTGTCATTATAAAAAGTTGGTTTTTGATACTTGTGATTATAAAAAGCTGCTTACATTTAGAGCTCCACCTTAATAATGATACAGCATTAAAAGATCATTATGTTTATTAATGATGTAAATTATGATGTAATATTGTTAGTAGGGTGCTTTCCCCTTGTATATTTATAGCTTTCTCATTTTTGAATTTTTCTAATTACCTTGCAGGACAACCCCTTGATGATGTAATATTGTGAGTAGGGTGCTTTCCCCTTATATATTACTAGCTTTCTCATTTTTGAATTTTTCTAATTACCTTGCAGGACAACCCTTTGATAATAGAATGTTTTAACTTCAACAACAATGGCAAACATGATTTGATTGGGTAATTATATATATATTTTTCAACTTCTTCTCTTATATCTATGAAATAGACGCTACTATGTTTTTGTTGCTTCATTTATTCATCTAATTTTGAACGCAACTCTGCTTTTGTTATTGATCACACAGAAAAGCTCAAAAATCACTGGCCGACCTGGAAAAGCTTCATACTAGTGGACAAGAAGAAAATCTATTTTTACCTACTGCTGCTGGGCCTGATCACCACAACATGGTAACTATGTTATTTTCAAGTCGATTTCCATAAAATTACTCTTAGTTTACACGTTCTCTAACATCAATGCAGATACTGAAGAGCCAACTATTTGTGGACAAGTTTAATGAGAGTGTCCAACACACATTCCTTGATTACTTGGCCGGGGGCTGTGAATTAAATTTCATGGTGGCTGTTGATTTTACAGGTACTTCCAATACTTATTCTACTACACCATCTCTTTGTTTATTTCTTGTTTCGAGTCAAATGGATGTGTCTCCGCTTGGTTCAATTATATGATTGAATTCAGATTGTCACTAGCGTTTCTTTGAGCCTTGAAAACTAATAGACTATTGCTTTAAGCACAGTAACAAAGCATGGCAAACGCTGTTTGCTAGGTAAAGGTGTTAGTGTATCATACAGAGCTGTAGTTATCAGTTGTGTATTTTCTCGCTTACGAATTTTAATCTTTCCTTGTAGTTTCAACATAAGTTCTTCAGAGTGAATCAATCAGTTAATACATGTTAATCTATCTTCTCAAGTTCCTCATATTTCTTTATTATCAGCTTCAAACGGGAACCCTCGCCTGCCCGATTCTTTGCATTATATAGATCCTTCTGGAAGAACCAATGCATACCAGAGAGTGAGAATCAGGTCTCTTTATTACAAATTTGCACAAACATCACTTTCTGTGGACCGATATGATTGTGACATTTCTTTGCAGGCAATCATTGAGGTTGCGGAGGTCTTGCAGTTATATGATTCTGACAAGCGCTTCCCAGCCTGGGGATTTGGAGCTCGACCAATTGATGGTCCAGTTTCTCATTGTTTCAACTTGAATGGGAGTAGTCACCATTGTGAGGTGACATATATCAATATCAAACTTGCTTTTGTTACCTTAGATCTGTTGCATTTTTCCTCTGTACCATAGACTATACAAGTCTGCTTCCTTCAGGTTGAAGGAATCCAAGGAATTATGGTGGCATATTCAAGTGCCCTCCAAAATGTTTCTCTTGCTGGACCAACCCTTTTTGGACCCATTATCACTAATGCCACAACAATTGCCAGCCAGTCTCTTGCTAATGGTGAACAAAAGTACTTCGTTTTGTTAATAATCACGGTGAGCATTATGGGGTTAAATGTGTATTAGATAATATCCATAGTTCTTCATACTCAAAATTTCCATTTTCTTCAGCTTCAAACACAGTTTGATTTCACAATTTTATTGTAGGATGGAGTAGTGACAGATCTCCAAGAAACCAAAGATGCCCTGGTAAAAGCATCTGACCTGCCATTGTCAATCCTCATTGTTGGAGTAGGAGGAGCTGACTTCAAAGAAATGGAGGTATCTCAAACTTCTGCTATAATGCTTAAACTCTTACAATACTGATACTTTCTTATTTTGTGGTGGATGTTTGTCTAAAACACTGAATGATACATCACTAATTATTTCTACTTCTTTGCCGTTAAGATTTTGGATGCTGATAAGGGTGACAAGCTTGAAAGTACAACTGGACGTGTTGCTTCACGTGATATAGTGCAGTTTGTTCCGTTCCGAGATGTACAAAGTAAGTCTTGATACACAACTATGCATGTATATACAAGTAATAGAAGTATAGTACTTTTAGCAGTTCATTCATGATGAATATTAATGTTCTCTTGACTTCAGGTGGGGAAATATCTGTTGTTCAGGCGCTTTTAGCAGAACTACCGTCTCAGTTTCTGACTTACATGCGATCCAGAAACATTAAACCAAATTTGTGAACATGTAAACAATTGTACATATGATTCATGTTCTACTCCGGATTGACATGCTATGAGCCTGAAGGTTTTCTTTTACATCTCCTTTTGGTTGCACGCAAGGCAATCCTCTTGTCCTTTTATCATAAAGAACAATTTTATGTGGCATCATCATGTTGGAGTTGGTATGGATGCCCACAGCCTTACAGTACTGGTAACATTTGGAGACGGCCAACTTGAAGTGCACACAATTCATCTTTACAGGGCTTTTGGTTCTACAACCAGAGGCGCTCAATGTGAACCGCAAGGTTGTTTGCTGCTATGGGAATACCTTTCTTTCGAAATCAACAATGGGGGAAAGATGCGAAGAACTTTACTTTTCAGAATAGAAACAAGTGTTTTCATATGAAAATGGTAGTTGTGTAGTGTTCAAATATTACATACAGCCTCTTTCCTGGTCTTTTTTGTTTCCGGACTTGCTCGCTTTCCGCTGCTGGTTGTTTTTGTTAGGACATTGTTATGGCCCATGTGTTCAAATTACAGGTTTCATTAGAACTGAGCATTTCTAAGGCATGTAAAAAGTGAAAATTTCCGCCAATTTCGTTGTAACTTTCTCTACATGGCTTAAAAAGCGATTTTTTTTCTTCTTTTTCATTTATAAGATGATTTCTTTTCAATCGTTTCTTGGTTGATCCTTATGGAATTGATCACCAGAAATTCGCTTTGCAGTAGACAAAGATGCAGTTCTCTGATGTGGAAGAGCATTTCCAGTACTCGCAAATTTCATCTCGGATTGAACTTGTTAGCTGTCACTTGGTTCATTTCAAAGTTACGTGTAATAAACACAGATCAGTATGGGGCTATGGGATGGGGGACTTAGGGCATCTTCCCCCGTAGGGCAAAAAATGGCCTAGCAAAAAAGTTTTGGCCTCCCAGCACAAAGTTTTCCTCTCCCCATAGGCCATATATGATAGGTTATAATTTCAACTTTACAGTTGAAAACGGCTATAATCTTAATCATCAAAATAAAATCGCTAGTTTGACTAGCATTTATGTATCATGCTATAAATAACGTCTATAAAACGACTATTTTTTTGTAATTGAAAATAGAAAACGGCTATCACGAAGTTGTGCCTGAAGTCAATCAAAGTGGTGGATTCGAAACAAGTAATGGTTATGGAGAAAGTGACGCTGATCTGCCAGACTATTTAGCTAATTTTAAAGGTTCTTTTGATGTTTCAATAATTGTTAGTTACATCGTTTTACTTTTTTTTTTGTTTATGTTTTCGTATTTCATAATTTAGTACTCTTTTTCCAACTCAGAATATACTTCTGAGTATGGTTTTGACGAGGCTATTAATAAAATTAGTTTGCTGTTACTTTACAGTTACATTGTCTAAAACACTTTGTATAAATCATTTAGCTTGAAAAATACACTTTATGTAAAAATAATCCAAAATATCGAATATTATACTTATATTAAAGAACACAATTATCTCTTTATAATGATATAATTTTTGTTTTCATATAAATCATAATTAACATAATTATACAATATAAATGTATCCTTACTACAAACTTAAGAATATAAAATAATACAAAAAAATAAAAAAAACTGAGTAACAAACGAAATGAGGCCCACCTTTGGCCTTCCGAAATATCCAGCCATATTTGACCTTTGAATTGCCGCTAAGCGAAATGAATTTTTAAGAGCTGAAAAATGGCTTACCAGAAGAGAGCAGATAGGCCAAAACCTTGTTTTTGGCGTACGGGGCAGATGCTCTTTGTAACAAGGTAGGGTCTCCTACACAACCAATCCAAAATATAAGAAACTGTGATAGAATACATACGGCGGTGACCAAGTACTCATAGTGATTAATTACCAAAAAAAGTACTCATAGTGATTAAAAAACAAGATTGGTCTAAAGTCTCCGATAAAAAATTTAGAAATATGGAAAACGGTGATCAACCATTGGTCTAAAGTCTCCGATAAAAAATTTAGAAATATGGAAAACGGTGATCAACCATGAGGGTTCACCAAAGTAAACCCCTAGTTTCAAAAAGGGAATAAAGAAAAGAAAAATATTTCTAAAGTTGGACTAGTAATGCTTTTTAAATGAGATTCTCATCACCTCTGATCAAATTCCCACCAGCGGACCAGCTCTAATTAAGCATATATATATATATAGTACCTACAGTATCTAACCCCATCTCTCCCTCTTCTATCTAGTTCTCTTAATTTGATCTCTATCTCTTTCCTTACCCTAGCTATCTTCTTGATCGTATTGTGGGATCAATTTCAAACTAACACAGTGGGTCATAGAAAGCATGGGAAGAAGGCCTTTCCTGGTGATGGATCGCAGGAGAAAGAAGAAGAGGGTGGTGAGGATCAAGTAGTTTTCTTCCCCGCAGCGCCCTTTTTCTCACCAGCATCCTCAGCTCGATCTCAGCAAGAGATGTCTGCTATGGTATCAGTTCTATCTCGAGTTATTAGTGGAGACAGTAGCACTGATACTACTGACCCAAACCCTGCACTGCTTCAACTTCCACAACAATCCGGCGCCGCAGTATCGGAACTTGATCAATCCCATCAACAAGCGCCAGTTCAAGCAGGTTGATATTAAACTATGTATGTATATATTTAATTTTTGATTATTAACTAATCATCACGTGCTTCTTATATGTTAGTATATGACTGATCTAAGTGTATAAATACCAAATAATACAGATGATTCTAATTTATAATGAAAATTTTGCCACTTCATTTCCAAATTCTTCATTGTCACTTGTGATTTAATTACTTTTAGGCGGTTCTGTTGTTCCGTAAAATGAAAAATGAATGAATTTCATGTAAAATATCTCCCCAGCAACGAAAAATAAATAAATTACATGTATGATGGACTTAGGGTTTCTCAAAACTGCAAAAACTAATTCCTTTTGATAAAAAAGTCCAAAAACTAGATCAAGCTATATGTCCAAAAGGAATTAATTTTTGCATTAATTGGAAGGCATCGAAGTATTCATAGAAGACCTATCTTAACATCCATTTCATGATCACTTATTTATGTACATCTGATCTAACATCACCCCTTGCCCTTGATTGATAGAGCTAGACATGATGAAATGACTGTACTATACAATATACGTTGTTATGCATTTACTTGAAGTTAATAAATTAACTAACACATAGTATATATACGTGCATGTGTGGAATTAATGTGCAGGGAGCGTGAGGAGGAGACACTATAGAGGAGTGAGGCAGAGACCATGGGGGAAATGGGCAGCCGAGATTCGTGATCCAAAGAAGGCAGCCCGAGTATGGCTCGGAACATTTGAAACAGCGGAGGCTGCCGCACTTGCTTATGACGAAGCAGCTCTCAAATTTAAAGGAAGCAAAGCTAAGCTTAACTTCCCGGAAAGAGTTCAAGGCACAAGTGAATCAGGCGGTTACCTCACAACTCAAACAATTGCTCATCAGCCTCTCATCAGTTCTGATTATCATCAGCAACAACTGGTATACCCGAATAATGTCACTACTACTGATCAATATTACCCACAATTTTATGGGAACTTAAACTATGGTCAGCCAGATCAGAGATTTTATTACCAGCCTACTACATCTTCATCTCCACCTTTCATACCAATATCCCAAGCACAAGAAGAAGATCAACGGCAACAACCGCCGGCCTTAAGCTTTCCTATGCCGGATTTCATTTCACCGTCTTCAAGTTTGCATCCTGAATATCCACAGTATCATACTACAAGAAATTTTGACAATAGTCATTGGAGAGGATAGTACCCGCAGAGAGACAGAATCAAGTGATCGACCTTGGAATCTATCTCCTTAACTACCAAGTATATCTATACTGCAACTCACTACACTATAGTGTTGAATTTTTCATCTATTATTTGTTTGCTTCATGTCTTGAATCGATTGTACCTTTCTTTTTTCTTAACAAGAAACACCAGAAGTTTTATTTCAGAGAATATTTATAATACAGTAATTTTTAGTTGGATGGCAAGACATGCAGATGCCCACTAGGGCTAAGACATGAAACCCAACTCTACCAGAAACTGAAAGAAACCAAGCAAATAAAGGAGAAAATCGATTGGACCCTTAATTTGTCATTAAGGAAGGCTAGCTAAAATTAAGTTCAATATAGAGTTAGGCATGTAGAAAAAAGTTCAAGGTATCAAATGATGCGCATGCATGCACACACATGTATATGGTCATTGAATTCGGCTGTGTTCGTCAATGTATGTTTATCCCACTCTGACCAATATCACTGCTCACCACCAAAAACATGTTTGATTTCTCTAGAGAAAGTGATGTATGACGAGATTTTAGCGGAAATCAACAAAGAATATTGAAAAGAAAAAAATGATTTCACATTAAGAAGAATGATTTGAATATCAAAAATTGGTATTCAAATAGGCTTCTTAATGATGAAATTAATCATAAGTTATTCTTTTGAATTTATAAAGGATTGTCGAGCAAAAATACATATTCTTTGTTATTCTAGGATTTCTATTCTAAATTGGTTTTATTATTTTAGTTCTATTCTTAACGCTGGTTAGCCCGTATCATCCGTTGCGTTAGGTACGGGGGCTAACCAGCGTTAAGCACTAGGAAAGATGAAGAGTTAATCAGCGTTAAACTCTTAGATAGAAGTGTGAAATTTACCAGACAATAAGAGAAAGCTCAAAGCTTAATCGTTAATAATATGATTGATTCATTTAATTCTTGAATTACAACATATAAGTGTATTTATATAGGCCGTAACACATGACTAAAACCTATTTAGAATAGAACTAAAATAATAAAAGCTAAATGAACTAGCTATGAGTTGTAGAGTTGTTACTGCTTCCCAATTATGCAAATTATATATTTATCACTCACCAGTGAATAATCATGATCTAAGCTAAGGGGCTAAAATATACTGTACTCTTATTGTAATTACTATTTAGCTACTCTAGCTAATTTAATTCTATAGTTACTCTAGGTGATCGAGGTTCTACTGTCTAGTAGTGCTCCTTGTTCTAGCTAGCTAGCTTTTAGGTAATGAAATATTAAGTTCTTTGATACCATGCATGCAGGACTAAATTAAATTTATTAAAGAGTCGCACAGTTATAGTTGTGTGAGCTGAAGTGGTGGAGTGCTTTGAACGTAATAGAAAGAACCACCGCAAATCGGCTGAATTGACCATCCTCCACCAACAGAATAATGATTTGGCTGCCGCCCGTGATACTGATTAATTAGTCGACGACTCCTTTTGGAATCTCAATGACTTCTTCTGGAGAAGGTTTTTGCCAACGTTTGTGAACATTCACGGCTATATAATTCCTCCTCGCTCGTGCCTTTCCACCCATATACTCCACCCAAATTTAATCTATATCCATTATCTGAATTGATTCAGATGTAAACCTCATCTTAGTACCTAGCTTACTAGATCAATAATATTATCGGTAGTGTGTGAGATATTGAATAGCTTGACCACTGAGCTAGCTAGGGTTATTTATGAGTGGAACCAGTTTAATTATATTGAAAGCCTATACATGATCACGAGTTAGGGTTATGCAACAAATGACTAAAACAGTAACCAAGGAAATAAAGGTTAAATTCCCGTCAGTCCTAATTGTAGGGACTTTTTCCCCAAAACAAAAAAGAGAAACTGAACATTTTTTCTTATTTTTTCGACCAAAAGTACCCCCTTCATCTCTTCTCTCTCTTTCATGTCTTCCACAGATCTCAGATATGCTCTCTCTCTCCGATCCATGGCACCAACAACTCTGATCTCCCACCCCGTCGCCACCTCCGATCATCCTTCCAGAATACAACGCTCGAAGCTCCAGCCCAAACAGAAACACTCTGAAACAGCACCACCACCTCCACTCCGATCCCACGTCATCGAATGGAAATCCAAAGTCTAGCAGCATCTCTCTCCAAGATCTTACAGGTCCTAAACCACGTCACCGCCGAGCAAAGTTGAAGAAGCAGAAGTTTAGTGTTTTTCAGGTTGAAGGCAAACATTTGTTGTCCAGTTTTAATTTTTTCTTTGTTAATTCCTTTATGCGCAAATTTCTGGGGAATTTGGTTAATGTTAGTAATGGAGTTGTTAATGGCTTGGTCATGATGAAGAGTACTGGTGTTGCAATATTAAAAGTAGGAAGCAGATTTTCCAGATTTTTGGGTTTTGGGTAAAATTTGGATATTCTTGCTCTGCAAGTTCATAGGTGAATGGGTAAGGACTGATTAAGGAGCAATAGTTGGGTTGAATTGGTTGAGCCTAGGTATCATGGGAAGATGTCATTGTTCCTGGTTTTTGTAAGTGTCGTGTGTAGGGCTTATTAGTTTGAATTAAAATGATTAGCTAAATGATTCAGTCGAAGAAAAGCTAAATTAGTATATGAAGCACACAATATGTATATATTTATGCATAGTGATGAAACAAGTAGAAATTAATATACAAACATCACAAACATTAGTACGAGTGAAGAAAATAGATCAATTACATCCTGACAGACTTTATATTGCCCATAGTAGACCATTTTACTACTCCCAGTAGACTCTTATACTAACAATATCCAGACAGGCGTCACATTTTCCCCAATTGATCTTTCACCTACCTTTAGTAGACCCTCCTAGCACCACCCCTAGTAGACACCTTATCGACGAAATCCGGTCAACGCATGCAATCCAGACATACATCATATTATCCACAGTAGACCCTCGTACTACCCGACCCTAGTAGACCTCCTACTGCCTTTAATATATATACCTTCTGACAGACCCTTTAGTTTGCCTTAATTGACCCTTATAATGCACCCAGTAAACTCCATACTACCCCAATATAAATCATCTAACGGACCCTCTAGTTGTCTCTAATTGACCCTCTTACTATCCTAAGTAGACCCTCCTACTACCCCCAATATATACCCTATACTGCCCTAAGTAGACCCTCATACTACCCCAATATATACCCTCTGACGGGCCCTCTAGTTGTCCATAATTAACCCTCCTACTGCAACCCTTATTTTGTCCCTATTATATATCCTTTGACAGACCCTATTGTTGCCCCTAATTGACCCTCTTACTGCCCCAATAGACCCTCCTACTCCTCCCAATATATACCCTCCGATAGACCTTTTAGTTGCCCATAATTGATCCTCGGTAGACCCTCTACTACCCCTAGTAGACCCCCTACTGCCCCCAATATATATACCCTCCGACGAACTCTCTAGTTGTCCTAATTGACCCTCCTACTGCCCTCAGTAGACCTTCATACTACCCTCCAGTAGACCCTCTACTTCCCCTAGTAGACCCTCCTACTTCCCCTAATATATACCCTCTGACAGACTATCTAGTTGCCTCTAATTCACCCTCATACTACCCTTAGTAGACCCCCAACTGCCCCACTATATATATCATCCGATGGACCCTCTAGTTGCCCCTAATTAACCCTCGTACTTCTCTCAGTAGACCATCCTACTACCCCTAGTAGATCTCTTACTGTCAAAATCCGGTTAACGTCATCAGTGATGAGAATTCGGTCATAGAATTTTTATTTGATAATAGACTCTTATAATGGTATATTGTAGTTTATTTAATTCATTAAAGGTATAATTATCTTTTTATTGTTTAAGTTAAGATTGAAAATTTTAAAATTTGATTTTGTGTTGGAATAAATTCTTGAAAATTTGGGCAAGTAGTTGTTATCCCAGAAATAAATTATAACAACACTTCACTGTCAATGACTTCACTATTCATCGGTGGACCTCACTATCAAGAAAAGATACGACTGATGAATAGGAAACGCTGTGAAACTATAGAAACTCGATGATATTCGAGGCTTCATGTCAGATTTGATTTTTAACCAAATGAATAAGAGTACTGGGATTTTTCTTTTACTTATTTCATTTTATATTTTTATATTATGTTTTTCATTTATTTTTTTCATATTTTCAAAGCCCATATCGATATTATATGGCCTATGACTGAATCGGATTCTTATGGCGCTGGCCGTCCAGCTCGCCGCCAGCGTCTGGGCTCTTCGATGGTCACGATCTTCACACCGATGGACGACGGGTCCATGTGGTTTACCTTGTCAATCAGCTCTTGACGCCCAAGAACCTCTCCACGGCTGATTCACCGGCTCCGTCTTCGGCTAAGCCGCCACGTTAGCCTTTTGGACTTGTCGGTGATGTTCTCTGTTCCACAACCGAGGGGTTTTTTTTTCGGCAGGTGTAGAAAGGCAACGATGGAGCACCGTTTTAATAAGGTGTCAAAAGGACTGAGGAACATTAGGAACCTAAGAAGGCTTGGCAACACGTTGTTTTCATCTCAACAACCACTTTTTCGTTTCAGACGAGTCAGGATTCCTTGGTATCCCTTGTTTTCCGGTGATTTGGCTTCCTCACCCTATATATCAGTATACAATGAGCACTTCGAGCAGTACATGGGGGAATCTGCGTAATCAAGTTGCAGAAGACGTTCATCCACGATCTTATCTTACAGTATTGGTGGGGTAGTAGCGTTTGTAATCAAGTACAGACATAAAATATGCCTCATATTTCGTCACTCCAGGGTTTCAATGAGACAAAACTGAAATTTGTGATAGAACTATGTTCAGCACTTTTCATCCATATCGATTACAGATGAAACATGGTGATCTTATTGATGCTGAGTTTCACATCATTTCCAATACTTGTTGAAGTCTTGAATATTAGAAAACATGTGAACTTACCTATGTTTGCAGCGATAATTTCACATCTATTCTTATTCGGTCACATTTGTTCTGATAGACAAATCACTCATAACTAAAGAAATTAATTACAAAATACCACCTGAATTATAATGCTATTTTCATTTAAATACCTAACTATTCAGAGACGGGACCAGAATTTGAATGTTGGGGGTCGGTTATGAATCAAGAAAGTATAGAGGATAATAATGTTAAATTTAACAAGTCTTACGAACCTTATTAAATAAAATAATTAAACAAATTAAACATTAATGACAATTAGTTGCCAAAATTTTAAATCTAAGCAATATTTTCATATTTATTCTATAAATTAGATTCAATTAGGCCTCATTTAGTATACATTAGGTATCATTAGTCCTAAACTGTTCTCCATAATTGTTTCTTAGATGTATTTCTCATTAATTAGGAGAGTTCATTGCTTAAATTAACATAAAAATATTCAAGGAAAAATGCTTGAGATGTGCCTTTATCAAAGTAACTTATGAAGAGCAAATTAGAAAATTACTGATCAATGGATGTAACAACTCAATTAGTGATAGTGGTCATTATGCACAATGTTATTAGCATTGAATATTGCCATTATGTGAGAGTAGTTATCTTTGTAATCGACCTCTATATAAAGAAGATTGTCAATGAAATGAGTAGACCAATCCTAATTGTTATTTTTTATGTAACAAAAAATATATTATTTTTATCAATTATATAGGGTGATTATGGAAATATATAGAAATCTGAGGGTCCGGACCCCTTCATCCATTTTGCATCTTGATACCCAAAATTTCATTACGTTAGCATTTGTTAAATTTTGAGGGCATTTTTGTCATCTTAATAAATATATCATTTTTTCATTTATTTTAACAAAATAACTTATTTTTTGAGGTTATAAAATATAAATATAACAATTTACTTTAGCAAAAATATTTTAAAAAAAAACATAAAAAACTCCAAAATTATATATTTGTTTTTGCAACCGTAGTGATAAAAGTTGAGCAAAATAAAAAGAAATACTACAACTATATGTATATATTTTTTTACTTACATGTTAAGAAAATAAAATAAATTAAATTAAAATACTACAACTAAATTAATTATAATTAGATAAATTACAAGCCAATAAGAATAAGAATTAATTACATAGACATCACCAAATAAATTATTTTTTAAAGTAAATGAAAAAATTATATATTTATTAAGATGGCAAAAATGCCCTCAAAATTTAACGGTGTTAGTGGTCAGAGTATCAAAATGCTAACATAATGAAACTTAAGGTATCAAAACGTAAGTTTTTGATAGTCAAGTATGTAAATGAAAATGACATATCATAGTTCGGATAATATTTTGTAATTAATTCTCTTATTTATGAGTCATTTGTTTATCAAAACATACAGAATCGGCCCTGGGCTAAGGCCAATCAAACACAAGTTTAGGGCCCCCTAAATGTAAGGGTCCCAAAAAATATTATATAACCCCTAATATATGAATGTAAAAAATAAAAAAAAAATCTACAAAAACATGAAATTGTAGAAATTTTTAAGGGGTAAATGCCTCCTATGGTACCTGATGTATAATCAATTGGACAAATAGCTACCTGATGTTTAAAAGATGACAGTTTGGTATCTCAAGTTTTGCTTAGTTAGATAGTTTGATGTTTCCATTAACTTTTCTGTTAAATATGAGGGTAAAATAGATATTTAGGTCATATTTATCAATATACACACAAAAATTTGTTATGTGGATTCATGTGTATTAGATCCGAAAATATATATCTAAAATTTTAACTAATATTTATCTACATAAATATGAATTTATGTTTTGTTTGAAACATGACTGAATTTTATATTTAAGAATTTATGTGACATAATAACCTAAACACTCACGCGACTCATAGGTGTTCATATCAATATATATATATATATATATATATATTAACATAAAATAAAATTATGTCATATTTTATCAACCTAACCAAAAACATTAATTCATGTGTATACTCTCAAAAACCTAGAAAATAATAAAGACCCAAGAATAATTATCATTTAACCACACAAATTAATATTTTTATATCTAATTTTATAAATAGGACCTGAATGACGATTTACCCTCATATTTAAAGGAAAAGTTAACGAAAGTATCAAACTGTCTAATTAATCATAACTTGAGATATCTAAGTGTCATCTTTTAAATATCAGGTACCTAATTGTTCTACTGGTGATACATCAGGAACCATAAGAGGTATTTTCCTATTTTAAGTCTCTTGCTTCAATAAGCTTGTAGAAAATTGTGAGCATTGAAAATGAGTTTGTTCGTTTGAATACTAATATGAAATGGTAGATCATTGTAATTTTATGGTTCAGCTTGTAGAAAATTGTTAATATTGAAAATAAGTTTGTTCGTTTGAATATTAATGCATTGATAATGGTTTTTGTATGTCACTACACATATAATTTACTTTGAAGATCGAGATCTTAATTTATTTTTTGCTTTGCTTAGGGCCCCTGAAATCTCAAGACCGGCCTCAAAACAGATGTGGCCGATGAATAAGAAAAGATGTGTACGTTCAATCAATTGTACCAGAAGTTTTATTTCAGAGAATCATAGGCGGTAGTTTTAGTGGGATGTCAATTCAAGAAATGAATAGATGCCCACTAGGGCTAAGAATTCAAAGTAAACTCTACCAGAAACTGAAAGAAACCAAACAAAATTAAGGAGAACATCGATTGATAAATCAGTTCGACCCTTAATTTGTCAATAAAGAAAACTAACTAAAAGTTCAATATAGATCGAGTTAGCTGTAGAACAAGCTCTTAATTACTATATAAATATATTAGTAATGTGAAATTCAAAGTTTTCAAATGATGCGCATGCATGCACACACTTACGAATATGGCCATTTAATTCGGCTCTGTTCGTCAATATACTATCCCCACTCTGACCTGCCCGTGATATATACTCACTGATCACCGCCTAAAACATGTTTGATTTCTCTGCAGAGGTCTGGGATTTGGAACCTTCCATATACATATATGTAGCCCTTCCTTGGAGGTTTTTGAATAAAACCGTTATATATACATTGGCTTAGCTACTTAAATCTGTTGGCGACGAAAATCCCTAAACCCTCTTGGTTATCGAGATGATCACATTGTTATGAAGAAGCAATACAAATTGATTATTGAAAGAAATAAATATGACAGGCAAGAAATAGAACACAGAGGCAAAATTTATAATGGTTCATCAAATCGATATGATTGGATTCACTACAAAAAAAAGCATTTTGGCCACGGCGCAAAACCGTGGCCAAAAGCTATTTTGCCGTCACAAAAGAGTATTCACGACGGCAGAGCGTCGGTCGCAAATAATGGCGTCGCCAATACTATTTACGACGGCAAATACGCCATCACAAAAAGATGCTACGGTGTAATTATTGTAGTCGCACTAACATTGGCGACGCCAGTATTTACGACTGATGATTTGCGACAATAACAATGTCGTGGAAAAAAACTGTTTATGAATAAAAAAACTGGCATACAAATATACACAGCAAATTTTTATTGCATAAAAACCATTTAAACCATACAAGATGGAGTAAATCTAATATTAGGAATGATAAATTTTAATCCTTCTCAATAATGTTATAAAATGAATGAAGTTTCTACAAAAGTTTTAAAAAAATGAAGCAAGTTTACAAGATCATGAAGCTTCAATGTAGTCATATGTTTCTCCTCCAAGATTGAAATAGAAGTTGCTCATCAATCTTGATTTGATTCTCTTAAGCACTACCTATATGATAAATTTCATATCATAGCGAAATATTAGATACAACCTTGAAAAATATATGGAGCAAGCTAGTTAAGGTTAAGAATCAAACTTTAATAAACAACCTTGAAAAATATAAGAATCAAGCTAGTTAAGTTTTCTAATTTGTTTTAATTTTGAGTTTGCAACTTTGCAGCACTTTCATACTGGGTTCAATCATCATTTTAATTTTTCCTTCAATTTTTGGGTTCTGTTTTGGTTACAGGATAACTAATAACATATTCATCACTCAAGGTATAATAAAAACTTTTAATTTTGGATATGTTATGATTTCAGGTATGATGTTTCTGTTTTATGTTTGCAATTCAAATGATATATGTTATAGCTTGCGACTTTATTACTAGACTTGCTGAGTGGTTCTATTTAACATGATTTTGGTCACTACTACCAATCTCTTTATTAGAATGGATGACAATAAATACTTGAGCAAAAGATGAATAAACATGAACATTATGAGGGATTAGAGTTTGGTTAAGTTTATTGACATAATGACATGTTTTTATTTCATGCAACCCAAAATTTTGGAGAACAACGGCTTTGTTCTTCTAACTGAGTTTGTTAAATTAGTTACTAGCTTAATTCATGTTTACAGGTATAATTTCAGAAGGCCAAGTGCTTAGTATCAATCACTAACAGTACAGCTCAAAGAAAAAAAAGAAAACAAGAAGGAAAAAAGGAGATGCAGAGTGTGAAACTACATATATATATGCTGAAGATATCATTTGATCACCAAGTTAGCCCATATGAGTGTTGTACATTTGATTACGAAGTGAAACTACATATATGAATGTCGAACATTATCTTTCCTCTTACAAGTAAACCTAAAGCCATTTATATTAAGTATATGAATGTTGGGCATTATCTTTTCTTTTACAAGTAAACCTAAAGGCATTTATATCAAGTCCATTAAAAAGCACATGAGATAACTCATGCATAAAACATTAACAATGAGAAATATTATCAACCAATGGCTTACTTGATACAGCTTCTCGATATCCTGATGATATGAGTCATCCTAGCCTTGTAATAAACAAGAAAAAAAGTCAGATCGGAGGGTCATCCTTGGGAAAAACCTTCACTGCATATCCACAAGATAGACAAAACATTAATACAAATACAAAGTCCACAAAGCATATAAAAGATAGATTATGGTTTGATTAATTGTGTCAAAACACACTGATATCTCAGAAACCACCAGCCAAATAAACTCCCTCAATTTCCAGACTTGTCACATAAACACCAATTTAAACTAAACAAGCAATAAAGAGCTAACCCTCAAATAAAAGCTCTGAGCAATCAAAAGAGAGCTTGATGAATAAATATAACTAGGCAGCATACTATGTTTCTCGACACCTTTCAATTCTGGAACTATGACAATCTATAGAACCATCACAAATTACCACATATAACACAAATTAAAAGAAAAAGGATGATTGTGGTGGTGTTGATCAATGTGTGCCTACAATCAAACAACAATAATTAAATTTGAAGCTTGGCATACAAAAGCAACATAAGTAGAACTTGGACGGTGACTTCCTAAACAAATTGAATGTTTCAATCAAGTGGGAACTAACTAGACAAAAAGAAAAGTTCTTATTACTGTCCACTCAATTCACACCTCCATCCACCAGATCAACAAAATCTGCAACCTCACCATACTTCTCCCATTTCCTATACTTCTTCCAGAAACCATGATCTTGAAGATGTTCATCCAGTGGCTTTTTTAAGCAAGGCATTGGCTCCAAAATATACTGCATTGTCAGTTTTTGACAAAGAAATGATGACAGTAGTATTTGATGTTCAACATTGGAGACCCTACTTACTTGGCAACCATTTTCAGATCTACACTGATCACAGAGCAATAGAGCATTTCCTCAACCAGAGAATAATAACTTCTACACAGCAGAACTAGTTAATTAAATTGCTTGGTTATGACTATTCAATTCATTACAAGGCAGACAAAAATAATGCAACACCTGATGCACTGTCAATGCAGTTGGAGATAGCAACTTTGGTAGGCGTTTTAGCTCCTGTACATGATTTGTGCTTGAAATTCATCAGGTGTGTCAGAGGGATGTAGAAGCCAAGCAGATAATTAGTGAGCTGAAATCTGGTGTTTGTACTAGAAAACAGTTCTTAGTAAAAGACTCTCAATTGCTTTACAGAAATAGAGTTTTTGTGCAAAAAAGTGAAGATTGGAGAGTTAATGTGATCAAGGAGTTTCATGAGAGTTTTATTGGAAAACATGTTGGTAGGACCAGAACATATTAGAAACTAAAAGAAATTTTGCTTGATCAGACATGATATATGATATTAAAAGTTACATTGCAACTTGTCACAGTTACCAGGTTAACCACTATGAAGCCACCCTGCCTCTTGATATGCTACAACCTAATTTCATCACTGACAAAACATGGACGATAATTACTATGGATTTTATTGATGGTTTACTAGTGTCTGAAGGTAAAACTTTGATTTGGGTGGTGATAGACAGGTTAACTAAATTTTGTCATTTTATCCTTATGTTTCACCCCTACACTACAACATCAGTAGCTCATCTCTTTGTAAAAGAGATTTTCATGTTGCATGGGATGCCTAAACAAATTATTTCAGATAGAGATCCAGTGTTTTTGAGCTTGTTTTGGGAGTCCTTTTTAAATTGCAGGGTACACAACTAGCTAAATTATCTGCCTACCATCCTCAAACTGATGGTCAAACTGAGAACCTCAATAGGACTTTGAAGCAGTATCTAAGATGTGTTGGGAGAAAAACCACGCGCTTGGGTTGAAGCTCTTCCTTGGGTTGAATGGTGGTACAATTATGCATTTCATTCAGCTTTCCAGATGAGTTCCTTTCAGGCTTTATATGGGTACCTGCCTCCTTCAGTGGTTCCCTACCTTCCTAGTTCAACATCAGTAGCTCATGTGGATGCACAATTACGAGGTAGGGATGGACTACTAGCTCTTATCAAAAGGAATTTGTTAGCTGCTCAATCAAGAATGAAGGGGTTTTATGACAAGAAGCATGTTGAAAGAGTGTTTGTGGCTGGAGACCTAGTCCATCTGAAACTTCAACATTATAAGCATCATTCTGTAAATCTGGATGCATGGCACAAATTGTCTCCAAGGTACTTTGGCCCTTTCCTGGTGTTGGAAAAAATTAAGAAGGTTGCTTACAGACTAAAATTACCTGCCACAGGCCCACAGCCAAAATTCATAATATGCTTCATGTATCCTTACTGAAGAAGGAAGTTGGAGAGTCTGTGCAGGTGTCTGCTCAGTTGCCACCAGTTTTGGATCCTCTTAATCCCAAGTGGACTCCAGTAATGGTTTTAGATAGAAGAATTTTTAAGAAGAATGGTGTTGTAGGGACTCAGTGGTTGATTCAGTGGCTTGGTACTTCTCTTGAAGAAGCCACTTATGAAGATGCTAACATTATAATGGCAAGGTTTCCAGATTTTGATGTAGAGGGAACCTCAGGGACTAGTTCGTAGTGGCCTCAATGGGGGTAGCAACATTGTTCACACTTGAGGTCAAGTGTCTGGTTAAGGAGGGAGGATTGTTAGAGTAGTAACTTTTAGCTTTTTACTTTCCTGCTGTAACTAGGAATAGCTAATGCTGTAATAAGTGATGTTATAAACGCAGGATTAGTTAGTTGTCAGGTCAGTCAGAGTAGGTAGCTGTCAGGTTGTCAGTATCCAGCTAGCATTCTCTAAGCTATCCTCACTAGTGTGCTAGTAACAAGTGACATTGTTCTTATTAGCGTCTCATTGTATTAGAGACTGGATGGAGTAGGCTGCATCCATCATATGAGAGACGCTTTCAATTTCAAGTTTTCAGCTTTCATTTCTCTTGCATTTTTCTCATTGGAATTCAAACCGTAACAACCATCATCCACCAACAGAATAATGATTTGGCTGCCTCCCGGCCGGTGCTACTGCTCAATTAATCGGCGGCTCCTTCTGGAGTCTGAATGATTCTTCTGGAGAAGGTTTTTGCCAATGGGTTGTCAAACTTCAGGGCTATATATATATATATATATATATATATATATATATATATATATTGCTCCACATATACCTTTCCACCCATATAATCCAACCATTTTTTGTTGTCGATGAAATATAATCCGACCATTAATTTGCTTTATTAATCTAGTCTTTATACATGATCGATTGATTTTAGATGAAACCTATTTTAGCTAGATTACTAACTTCATGAATAATATCATCCGTAAAGTGCCTGAGATCTATTTTGTATAGCCTGAAGGCCCTGAGCTAGCTAGAGGCCGGGTTATATATTAGTGCCTATAACCCGAAAAACGAGCCACTGGTTTCTTCAAGTATCTTGTATGTTCACACCCTTAAGTCAAAAATATATAATAATAAACTTGGCCAGATGTAGAAACCCTTATCTCCCGATCGCTTCTCTATTCCTCCACCGCCCCATTCTTGTCCTCTCATTTCTTTTTTCTTACTCTTTCTGCTTACCTTTTGTTCTTCGTCTCCATCGATCGATCTTCATTTCTTGTTGTATATATGCAGATCGATATAGATCAAAGCTAATATCTGCTGCCCTAGCTTGATAATCGAATACAAATTAATCGCAGATATAAAGATTAATCATCGATACTAATCTCCTGATTGATAAAGTGGATCGAAAACATGGGAAGAGGCCACTTCCTTCTAATGAATCGGAGAAGAAAGAGGAGAAGGAGGTGAGGTATCATCGAAATATCTTCCCGGTTTACTCAAGTAGATCTCAACAAGATAATTCTGTCATGGTATCAGCTCTAACTCAGGTGATTGCAAACACTCATGAACAAAATCCGCTTCAAGTTATTGATCATCATCAAGTTCTTGGAAACCCACTAATCTTAAAAAACCCTGCTGAGCAATCTCAACCTGCATTAGTTCTTCAAGCTCAAGGTATTACACATTTATTTACAGTATAAAATATATAGTAGTTTATTTATAACTGGTCCATTAGAGTTTAGTGATTGAAGTCTGTTAGGATTTGTACGTTCACTAATATTTTGTTAATAAATAGCCTGTTATTAGGGTTATGCAATCTGTTTAGATAGGGTTTGAATTCTTTTTGTTCATGATTATTAGGGCCATGCAATCTGTTTGATAAGGGTTTGAATCTTATTGTTCATCATGATTCACGGTGGTTTTGCAAGGCTTTATAAGCCAGTTTACTTAATTTCATTTATTGAATAAGAATCATCCTCCAAACAGCTTGAGTGTTTGCTTAATTGCTAGAGTTTGCTAATAAGGTGAATTTTTTCAACAGTTAATATGTGATAGTACTTGATTCCCAGTTATTAACTAGTCTGCAAGAATGAAAGTTGATTAGATCATGTAAAATGATTTTTTTTCTGTGATCTATATATATGTTGATTTACCTGTGGAACTAAGTGAGACTAACTGCAATTTATAGTCATACTAGTCTTGATAGTGTTTTTTTGGTGTGGTGGAGGAAATATTCGACAACAACACTATAGGGGAGTGAGGCGGAGGCCATGGGGGAAGTGGGCAGCCGAGATTCGTGATCCACAGAAAGCTTCCAGAGTGTGGCTCGGGACTTTCGAATCAGCAGAGGCTGCAGCACTTGCTTACGACGAAGCAGCTCTCAGGTTCAAAGGAAGCAAGGCTAAGCTTAACTTCCCCGAAAGAGTTCAAAGGATCAGCCCTAGTACTACTAGTGGTCGCTACCTTGCAATAAGTACTAGTACCGGTCATGATCAGCGAGAAGACAATTCAGCTTCTCCAATTTCTCGACCAACAACAACCTATAGTATTCATCTAAATAATGTTAATTTTGATCAAGAAAGAATTATGCCACAGAGTAATGTACAGACGACGTCGTCTTCTACATCCTCGGCCTCTTCCATGCCATCTCATCATCAGCAAGTACGACCACAGCAGCATGAAGATGGGCAGCAGCTTTTGAGGTTTACGACTATGCCCTTTGGTGGTTCATCTTCGAGTTTATCAGATCCTCCTACTAAGTACAGGCGATACTCCTCTGGGAGCGGTGACTTTAGAAGATGATAGTGAATAAATATGCATGCATGATCATCCTATGTATAAGGATGAAGGAAGGACCTAGTAAAAACTGTATCATGATTCATGAATTAGTACGAGGATGTGTTCTTTTGATATTTTGTCTCCTTATTCATATATATATATATATATATATATATATATATATATATATATATATATATATAATATCTCTTCTGTGTAATCAATGAATGATAAAGGTTGAACTAGCTAGCTTGCAGCGGATCAAGATTTAACTTATTCTATCAGCATGAGATTGTTAATGATGTTAATTGATGCATGCACTCCTATATATTACGGTCATCGAAATCGGCGGTTACTGACAAAAGGTGATGATCGATCAGCTTGTTCAATTCAAACACGGCAATAGATAGAGGCCGGCAAGTTTCTGTGGGTTTGAAATTCCTCGCACGTTTACTCGATTAGCATGCTGTCGGATCACTCAATATTCACATTCAATTCCTATTCTAATCAAGGCATTTAGATTGTAAATACGCAAGTCATGTTCTTTATTCTTGCCCGTGCCAACTTGTAAAGTTGTATCAGAATTAGTGATTGGAAGTACAGAGTCCACTATTGGGAAAAGCTTGCTTGAGATTTTGATCCACGTACAGACCGATACATTTTGGCTGGAAGCTGGAACTGAAACAAGTTGATCATGCCTTTGGGAATATCAACCATCGAACTGTCGAACATGTATTCGCTCTTGGAATGGTTCCAGTGCCTAGCTAAGTGATACGTACAGTTGAAACCTGTCCCTTTAGAAAAATGTTATAAGACAGCATCATTCAAAATGAAAATTAGAGTTCACGTTTGAATGTGGTGCAGACGAGATGTTAACTTAAGTGGCGGTGGCAAAGAGTAACCGGCCAGAAATCGGCAGGGTTGACTTGTGTTCCAGTCTCCACGCCAAGTGCGAGGCATCATATAGTTGACCTTTTGGCCTCTACTGCATAGCCGATCTGCGCTCCCTTTCATATCATAGTTGACCTTAAATCAACCATATTTGTCGGCTCCTAAAATCTTCAATCTTTTCGGCTAAATTCACATTCACTGCTGCTTGTTAGTATTAATTCCTGTCCTCTGTAGGTGCTCCACACGCTTAATCTCCCTGTAGCAGTCCATCTTTCCTAATCTGGGTCATGACCCAGGCCCAGCAATTGTAATTAGATCAACTTATATACAACCCTTAGTTGTAATCTTTCATGTAACACTTACATGAACTTACAGTGCAGAAAGAATATCATATCAACAAGAATGTTATAAGATATGACCATCAGACTTTGATATAGATGGAATTGCTACATCATAACAAAGAAGCGAAGTGAACTTTGTGGAAACTGTATCCATCACAAACTGATACATCAGATGCACAGTGGACTGAGTGGAGGAAGAGTAACGGACCTAGACAAGAATGTGGAAAGGTATAACCCGCAAACTTTGATATAAAAGGTGCAATACATCATACAGAAGCCGCCGTCAATACACAAGAAATGAACAATATCCAACAGGAAGTGAAGAAAATCCAGGGGATGGCTCGTCCTGTTATTTATCTTTGATATGAATAGAAACCAATGTTACTACAATAACAGTAGTGGCATAACTGTTCATTCCAGTGTTCCCCACTAACCAGATAAGAGGAGCACCAGGCAACCATACAATAGTACACTACCATGACTCTTGCAGATCAAAGGCTTCGTTAACATGAACTCCAGGCAGAATTTAAAAAGTGAAAGTTATGCATCCCCACCCTCAGCCTTCTTTCTGTAAACGCCTTCTAAGCATTCTTTAGCTCTATGGACCTTTGACTGGAGATAGAAGCTTCCGCTTTTGGCATTCCTCTCAAACATGTTGTCATATTGCTTCAGAAAGAAATTCTTTCAACAATCAATAAATAAGAAACATTTCCAGAATACCAACAGAACAAAGGAGGTGAAATGATTATTTAGGTAAACCTGCAAAATCTCCTCCCATGAAGCATGCTCTGTGACACCTAATACCTGCCTTGCCTCTCCTTCAGCCATACTTTTGCTTGCTCTCCTCAGACTCTGTGTTGCTTCATGAGCAACACCAGTCTTTGAGGCATCTGCAATCAATTATTTCAAAATAAATCTCGAATCTCATATGAAGCATAGATAGGACTGTGAAAATAAAAATACAAACGGACTGAGCAATGGATATGTAAACTCTCCATGACTTTTAAGAGATCACTAGACTATATCCAAAAATCTGTAGCTCTAAAGTTGGGATTTCACAGAAACATACTCGTAAGTGCCTGGCGATATGCTTGAACAAAAGCCCTGGCCAACACCCCTGAGCCAACCACAAGCAAATTGGCAAGAAGCCTTGCAGCCTGCATGCAAAAATAGCAAGTTAGCCCTCACAGTTCATAACTACAGATTCAAACATAATAGGTGAAGTCTGATGCCTGAAGCTGAATTAGGATCAACTCTATGAAGCAAGAAACATTTAGTATACTTACCATCACTCAAGAAGAAGCCAATCAAACCCAGGAAATACAGAAACCAGACAATTGCGTCAAGATCCAAGCAACCTACAAACCTAGAGTAGCACAATGACTATGTAAGATACTTTCGTCTTCAAACCATGATTTCAGTGCGCCTTCTAGATTACAGATACAATCATACAGGACCATGCTAAAACAAAAACAAAACAACCAAGTGTTCCATTCCGAATCCTCATCATCTAAATCATAATAACATGAAATGTTATCGTATTATCTGATAAAGAAAAGTCCTTTAGAAGTGAAACCCCTAGTTAATAATCTACAGAAGCTAATAGCAATTTTTTTTCCCAAAAAACATTCGTAGATACAAAATTTGACACATTAGGGCTGCCAACCCTCAATCAAATGACATAAAGGCCTTCACCCGAGACACCAACTTTATGTGCTACGAATAAACACCCCCAGATGAGTGACAAAAACACCCGTCTATTGAAAGTCATAATTTTACATTGCTCATCTAATTCTGCTCATTAGATTTTTAAGCCAGTTTCAATTAAATGATCAATTGGTCTCTAATTATAAAATCTAAATCAAAGACATTAGGCAAACATATATGAAGAACAGCTAGAAAGAACTAAGCCTTTTAATCAGATGAATATAAAGACGATTTTTTTTTTCTGTGATAGAACAAGCCATTAACACCAGAAAGAACCCAGTCGGGAAAACAAAAATTAAAACCCAATTACTGTGCAGAGATGAGTTATGGAGAGATAGAGAGAGCTACTTACAGATGGAATTGCGCAATGAAAGGTTTGAGTGATGGTGTAAATTTTGGGGGTTTAGGGTTTCAGAAACAGGAGGAACAAAGAGCAGCGAAAGGTCTTGTCTGAGAAGATGACGGTTTATAAATCTGGAGTGGGCCTACATTCGGGTTTGGGCTTTGCTTGGGGGAGGAGTCAGACGTCCCCTTTTATTTACTTTTTGTTTTGTTTTGTTTTTTGTTTTTGTTTTTGTTTTTGTGAAAGCGGAATTTGAGTAAATTCCTTATGTTACCCAGTATTGAAAGGTTAAAATCGGGTAACTAAAAAAGAGCAAGTACTTCGATGATATAATAATCTCAGATCTCAGAGTTGTACCTGGAAATCATCTTAAATAAGTTACGTATAACGATACAATGTTTTCAGTTTTGAAGTACTAGTGATGCTATAGAGTATTAGAGCACACACATTGAACGAAGAATTTTTCAGTGTTACCGTAGCATCACGTGACAATATCTAGAGGTGCTACAGTCCAATCAAAATAAAACATGTGTTTTTATTACAATTAAACTTAAATATATAAATTTTAGCTATATTGTTAAAGATCATTTTGGGTTTCTTATTGTTTTTTAAATACTAAACCCTAATCCCTAAACCCTATACCCAATACCCTAAATCATATACCCTATACCTGATACCCTAAACTTAAACCCTAGACCTTAGTATGAACTCACTAAATACCCTTGAATGTCATTTCACAAAATATAAAAATCAATATTTTTTATTTTAATTGCAATAAATCCACATGTCGTGTTTTGATTGGAATGTAACACCATTAGACATTGTCACATGATGCTACAGTCAGGGGCAGATCTACATAGAGCATTGGTTGGGCTCAAGCTCAACCGAGACTTAGAGATTAAATGTAGTAGTGAATAAGCATTAAACTCATCTTGAAGCTTGGCAGACTTGGTCAAGTGTTTTAACTAGCACCTAGCCCACCCGGGTTCGAATCATATCAATAACATTTTAGAATCTTATTTCTTTTTACTTCTTATTTGCTCAAATTCTTACAAATGTTTTGTCTTCTTCTTCTCCCAATGCATACTGGGCATGTTGGGTAGTAGGTTTTTCTTGTGTGCGGACAATATTAGGATAAAGTGAGTTATTTACTATATTCAAAAAAGAAAACCTCTTCTAATTTGACAATTTTTAAGTTTTTATCATGTCTCTCATTTACTATTTTTTTTAAATAAGCAGTGCTTTGAAAATTTTTCTCTCATAATCGATTTAGAGATTAGTTTAGATTAATCTAGTTTTATCTCAAAAGAGTGTGTATCTTCTTGTAGAATATATGTGCTGATAGATAATGAATGGAATCAATCTCTTATTATGAATAGGGAGGAGCTCTTTATATAGAGACTCACTCTAAGTACAATGACACAATCCTTTATGGATTGGGATAATGTAAACCTATTACAACTAGGGCACACGCATAAGGCCCATGGGCTAAGCCCATATACATGGCATAAGACCAAGTGCACACACGCACATATTATATGTCCTACAACACTCCCCCTTGTGCCGCGCGTCGAAATGCCAGATGGTGCTTACAATGTTGCCTCGTTAAAACCTTGCCAAGTAATAAAAACCCTGTGGGAAAAAACAACCTTGGTCGAAGGAAAAAGAGTACAACACACCATGCTTCTCAATCGAGAGCGTGGCTCCCCCTGATGAGTAGCTCACTTAGGGAGGCTCGATAGTCGTCGCATTCCAATGCTCTTCATATGCTTCTCGAGAGTAGACTTGGGCAGAGATTTAGTAAACAAGTCCGCTACGTTTGCCTCTGAACTCACTTGATTAACTTGAATGTTGAGGAGGGCTTGCTGTTGCTGATTATAGAAGAACTTTGGTGAGATGTGCTTCGTATGATCACCCTTGATGTAGCCTTGCCTCATTTGTTCAATACATGCGGCATTGTCTTCATAAATACAAGTCGGCTTGTCTGTGGTGGAGCTCAATCCACTAGTCCCTCTAATGTGTTCTATAACTGATCTGAGCCAAACACATTCGCGAACAGCTTCATGTAGCGCTATAATCTCTGCATGGTTGGAGGATGTCGCCACTAAGGTCTGCTTTGTGGATCTCCAAGATATCGCTGTATTCCCAATGGTGAAGACATAACCAGTTTGGGAGCGCCCCTTATGTGGATCTGATAAGTATCCAGCATCCGCGAAACCAACCAAGATATCATTAGGTGTTTCGTTATAAGGGCAGCAAGCGGTGCCAAGTACATTGGGAGAGTAATGCTTCTCGGCATCTAAGTATGCATGCATGCACAGCGCTCGGCAGTCATGTGCACAGCCCCTTTCGGCTGCTGCATCATGCTCGGCAGCATGTGCACCGTGCACAGTAGCGTGCCCGGCAGCTGCAGCGCAGCGCTCGGTCGCCAGTGTGCACCGCTCGGCAGGCAGCAGGCAGTGCCCAGCCGGCAGCGTGCACCTCCTGGCATTCTGCATGCAGTGCTCGGCAGTGTGCACCCAGTGCACAGCCGGCAGTGTCTGGTGCTCGGCAGGGGCAGCACCGTGCTCGGCAGCGTGCACACAGCTCTCGGCAGCTGTGCACAGCGCACGGCAGCAAGGTGCACCGTACCCGGCAGCTTGGTTCCTTAAGTGACCAGCGCCTAGATTCTCAGGAACTCTGCACTCTTTTGCAGTCCATCTTGAATCCTTATATGGAAAGAACAGGCCCATGTCCATTGACCCTTTAAGGTATCGAAATATGTTCTTGACACCGGTCCAATGACGTTGCGTTGGCGCAGAGCTATATCTAGCTAACAAGTTTACAGAGAAAGCAATGTCTGGCCGAGTGCACTGAGCCAAATATAGTAGCGCACCGATTGCACTAAGATATGGTACCTCAGCTCCAAGTACATCCTCGCCATCCTCTTTAGGACGGAATGGATCTTTCTTAACATCCAAACTCCGGACTACCATGGGGGTGCTAACTGGATGCATTTTATCCACATTGAAGCGCCTGAGCATCTTGTGAACATATGCACTCTGGTGTACTAAGATTCCAGAGGCTCGGTGCTCTAGCTCAATGCCTAGGCAAAACCGAGTCTTCCCCATGTCCTTCATCTCAAACTCGGACTTCAGATGTGCCGCGGTCTCATTGATTTCATCAAGAGTCCCTATGATATTCATATCATCCACATAAACGGCGACTATCGCAAATCCGAAACTCGTTTTCCTTATGAACACGCAAGGGCACAACTCATTGTTCTTATAACCCTTCCTAATCAAGTAGTCACTAAGACGGGTATACCACATCCGTCCGGATTGCTTCAATCCGTATAGTGAGCGTTGCAACTTAATGCAGTACGCACTCCGTGGTTTAGAGTCACTTGACTTAGGCACCTGGAAACCATCAGGTAATTTCATATATATCTCTGAATCAAGATCCCCATAGAGATATGCTGTAACCACGTCCATGAGCTGCATGTCCAGTTTTTCGGATACTACCAAACTGACAAGGTAGCGGAAAGTGATTATGTCCATTACGGGAGAATATGTGTCCTCGTAGTCTATTCCAGGGCGTTGTGAGAAACCTTGCGCCACAAGGCGAGCTTTATACCTTAGTATCTCGTTCTTCTCATTACGCTTTCTAACAAAGACCCATTTATGTCCCACAGGCTTTACACTTGGCGGCGTTAGCATAACCGGTCCAAACACTTGTCGCTTTGTTAGGGAATTCAATTCCTCCTGGATAGCAACTTTCCATTTAGGCCAATCCGCTCTACGTTCACATTCATTGACGGAGCGTGGTTCGATATCATCGTGCTCAATTATCTCAAGAGCCACGGCATAAGCAAATATATCATCGATATGCATGGATGATCGGTCCTGCAATGATACTGTGTTCTCATAACACATCGAGATTTCCATGTTCTCGATTACCGATTCGGGTCCCGGGGCGTCCCCCAAGCACACCGACATCGTTTCTAGGACATAGGTGTAATCAGAGACAATCTCGTGAGAAGGATTCTCAGTATCGATGAGTAAGGGATTGGATTGTGCCAGAGGAGCCCTTTTCTTCCTGGGCTGCACATCTTTCGAACCAAGTGGCCTCCCCCTCTTCTTTTGAGGAGCCACGACCTCCACCCGTCCACTAGGGTCGGCAGCGCCCATGGTAGGGGCAGCGGTGCTCGGACCCGGGGTGTCCATGCCCATCTTTGGGACTTCTAGCCTTGCAGGGACATTAGCAGCTGGTATGTCCAATCTCGTGACCTTAGCAATCTCAGCAAAAGAGTCGGGCATCGAATCCGCCACTTGCTGGAGCTCAAGGATTCGCCTCACTTCCTTCTCGGCATGAGAAGTACGGGGATCATAATGAGCAAGCGTTGGAACTGACCAGGCCAATTCCTGTCGTTCACGCCGAGCATGTATGCTCTCATCTCCCCCTAACGACGGGAAGACGGCCTCATCAAAGTGACAATCAGCGAATCGGGCCTTAAAGAGATCACCTGTCAAAGGCTCTAGGTATCTTATGATAGTTGGGGAATCATAGCCAACATAGATACCCAAACGTCGTTGCGGACCCATTTTCTTACGCAGTGGTGGCGTAATAGGCACATACACTCCACAACCGAATATGCGTAAGTGCGAAATGTCAGGCTCATATCCAGTAACCAACTGGTACGCACTAAACGCTTGGTTGGAGGCGGGTCGGAAACGAACTAACAAGGCTGCATGCAATATAGCATAACCCCAAGACGCAATAGGGAGCTTTGAGCCCATGACCAGTGCTCTAGCTATCAACTGAAGTCTCTTTATCATAGCTTCAGCTAAACCATTTTGTGTATGCACGTGTGGAACAGAATACTCAATCTTTATTCCAACCGACATGCAATAGTCGTCAAAAGTCTTTGACGTGAACTCACCGGCATTATCCATCCGAATCGACTTGATTGGATGATCAGGGTGGTTAGCCCTCAGCTTAATAATCTGTGCCAGGAGTTTGGGGAAGGCAGCATTCCTTGTGGACAATAAAGCGACATGCGACCAGCGTGTCGATGCATCCACCAGAACCATGAAGTATCGAAATGGTCCACATTCTGGATGGATGGGTCCACAAATATCACCTTGAATACGCTGGAGAAATGGGATGTTCTCTGTGTTTGCTTTAGCATAAGAAGGTCTGGCTACCAATTTAGCCATTGCACAAGCTTTACAAAACGACTTATGAGCATCAGACATAGTCAGTGACGCATCAGGAAGGGTCCGAATCCTCATGACCGAGTGAGGATCGGCGGAGCTGTCCTCTGGCGACACAAGTGTCGGCCGGGAGCTCACTTTGGCGACCACTGCATCTCTACCCTTTTTGGGGAGCATGTGTCCCAAACCTTTTCGCTTTGTACGGAAGAAAGGATGTCCATACGAGTTTCGTAGAATCCTTATCATCATATCTCTTCCGGGGTGACCGAGGCGGTCATACCATAGCTTGTACGAGTCATGGTCCCAATAATCATGTTCGGCGACCGCATAGGATTCAATAATCCTTATGGTGGTGAGGTACAAACCATAAGATTGACTCATTAACTTCTCCAAGATGCGCTTAGAGCCGCACTCATTGGAGGTTACACAGAGGAACTCACGTCCATTCTCACAATGCGTCTCCAAGTGGAAACCATTGGCGCGGATGTCCTTGAAACTCAGTAGTATTCGAAGGCCCGTAGGCGCATACAAGGCATCGGAAACAATGATCAAGGTTCCATTCGGTAGCAGGAACCTAGCAGGTCCACGCCCTTGAATGACAGGAGATGAACCGATCAAAGTCTTCACGGAAGTTTGACACGGCGTCAGCTCTGTAAAGAGCAGCCGATTCCTCAGGATCGTGTGGGTGGTCCCACTGTCTGCAAGGCACTCGATTTCTCCACGTGACATACCTATCAAACAAGGTAGATACGTGAGAAAAAGATATAAAAATCGAAGGCAACAACCGAAGGCAACAATCGAAGGCAACGGTGTGCTTTGCAGAATTCCTGGCAGCCTGACCTTTGCTCACTAAAACGGTCATAACTCCTTCGTTAGGACGGATATGAACGAACCGCAAAAACCGTTGGAAACTAGACAGACGTAGCTTTCCATTGATATGTGGTTTGTGTTCTAGTTCATCCGGATCTGTTCACAAAGCTCTTCGGAAGTTACTGTACCGGAAGCGGCAGATTCACTGTTTTCGTTTTTGAATGCCCTGAATTGCAGCTTGCTCGTATGCCAATGCCATAGGCCCTTGGCAACATTCGGCAGCGCATTTCATCTACATATATGCCATTGCACTAAGCATTTGGCAACTTGGTAGTGCATGAGGAGCCACACACATGCCGGTGCACAGAGCACTCGGCAACAATTGTTGGTTGCACACTCTTTGGCGCCCATGGCGCACGATATGGGGCAGTAAGGAGGGGGCTCGGCAGCTCATCACTAGTGCACGGTATTAGGTGCACAGAGCTTCGGCAAATGCCACCCAGAGCTCGGCCCTGGTGCCCGGTGCTCGGCAGTCGGTGTCCTATGCACGGCCTCGAGTGTTCTGTGCTATGTAGCTCACTTAATGCTTGTCCTTGATGTAAGTGCACATCAATTGGTGATCAGTGCACATGCCCTTGTGTCCAATGCTAACATCTAGTGCTTAGTGCTCAACACTTCATACACAGTGCATGACAGTTCATGTGTAGCACACACAAATCTTGTCAACATCTGGCACGAAAGTGATGGCATTCTTCACACAAAAAACGAAGCAATTGGCATACATGGGCGGCAATTGACACACAATTGGCGCAAAAAAACGATCTAGGGGCAGTAGGTAGCGTACAGAGTAGCAACAAGCACGTTGGGCGGCAACAGGCGCGTGACTGTCGGCAGCCGGCAGCCAGGTGCACGTGTGCTCGGCAGCAGTGCACAGCAGCTCGGCAATCATGCCGGCAGCATGTGTAGTGCACGCAGCTCCGAGGCAGCGCTTAATAGCTGCTTGCCTTAGGTTCAAAACAGTGTTGCCATGCTTCTAAACTCCATTGGAGAGTCTTAGAGCGGCATACAATGGTCAAGTGCATTGAATATTGTCAAGTGTTTGTATGAAACATATCGAACACAATAGTTAAGAACATCGAATTTATTAAGCATAATGGTTTACAACCAAAGGTCTCAAGAACATTCGAACTAATTATGGCATAAACATGCCTTATTACATATGCTTGAAAGGAAAAACAACAAAATGGAGGTAAAACAAACAAGAGCTCAACAACTTCTAAAAGTCGGGTGCATCTAAGTCGGTTTGTTCCCGAAAATCCTCAACCTTAAGGTTGGCATTCGGCACTTTGTCCACTTCCACAGTGACGTGACTCTCCACTGTTTCCTTATATTTCTTGTACGCAGCAACTATGTCGGCAGATGCTCGGCATTGCTTTATCCAGTGGTCCTGTGATCCACAACGGTAGCATATATTTGCCTTAGCATTTTTCTTGGCGAATTTCTGAACCGACTTGGGAGCTCGGCCCCTAGGGGCGGGTGCATCATCCTTCTTCCAGACATTAGGGTGGCCCTTAGAGCGTTTAGAACCTCTAGTGCCTCTCCTAGTCCGGGTGCCTTTACCAGAGCCTTGCTCACGGTGATATGGTTCATAATGATCTCGTGCTCTATGTTTCGTGACTTTGCCGCCTCTGGCTCTGTTGTAATTAGTCTCTGGAACAACGAGTGTCCCAACAGGCCGAGCAGTGTTTTTAGTCAAGATTTTACAATCCTTTTCCTCAGTTAGCAACAACGTCATAAGAGAGTCAAACGTTGGAGTAAGACCACTCTTATAGTCATGCCTATACTGTTTCATCAAAGTAGATGATGACCTGGGAAAAGTGAGCAATGTCTTCTCTATGAGATCATCCTCGGACTTCTCAACTCCACAAAAATGCAGACGAGCACGTAGTGCAAGCATGTCTGTCTGGTACTCCTCTACAGATTTGTAATCCATTAGCCTGATGGAAGCCCATTCAGCCTGCAGCTCTGGTAGAAGCGCAACATGAACATTACCAAATCTTGTCGCGAGCTTGTTCCATAGCTCCAGCGGATCGGCTACTTGCTGGTATTGCCACCTCAATGTGAAATCCAGGTGCCGACGGATAAACATAAGCGCCTTGGACTTTGTTTTGTTGTCCGGCAGCTCAACACCCTCTGCAAGGGGTTCCGTGGGAGGATCGATGGTGGAGATATAGTCCTTGCCAATAAAAGTCTGCCTCATGTCGAGGACCCAGCGGTGATACTCACGGCCTTGGGCGTCGAGGGGATCAAACTGCAAGTGTTTGTCCATTGACTCTGCATACAAGAATTCAAGCAGTTAGTTCGAGACCAATTGGATTCGATGCTTAATTCTTAAATCAAACAGCCATGGATACAACACCATGCTGACCTAGAGAGGATATATAGTGCATATGTATATGTTTACAGCCGCGTGCACGTGCCAAGGCCCAACCTCGGCAGCAGTGTTCTGCAGGTGCACAGTAGGTGCACGTGTGGTGCCCGGTGGCAGCGTGCGCGTGCACAGGGCCAATCCCCGGCAGCAGCGCTCGTCAGTAGCCAATCCGGTGCACATATGGTGCCTGACAGCAGTGCACGTGCACAGGGTCAATCCCTGGCAGCAGTGCACGTCAGTGCACAGAAGGTGCGCATGCGCGCCGGCAGCAGCGTGCACCCGCGCACAGGGGCAGGCCCCGGCAGCGGTGCTCGGCAGTGCACAGCGGCAGCATGGCAGACATATGCAATCACTCCTCTAGGGTTTTATTTAACAAAATTGTACCTGCAAAGACAAACGTCCCAAGCATAGAAGGGAGATGGAGAAGGGAGGAAAGGACTTTATCCCCCCCGAGTTTAGTGAACTTTGAATGAGTTTAGGGTTTCAAAGTACATACCTTTTTCGAAAAAATTCTCCAAATAAGCTTGGGGTTCTTGTTTTTGATGCTTGAGCAGCGGCTGTGCGCAGTAAAAAATCAGCTGTGCACGGTGGTGCACGTCTGTGCGCAGTGGTGCGCGCTGGTGTCCGGTAGGTGCGCGGCGGTGCACAGGGAGGGTGCACGTCGGTGCTCGGGGCAGTGCGCTGGTAAAGGCTGCCGAAAACAAATTTTGGATTTTTAGGGTTTTGTTTTCGGTAGTGGGTTGGCCGATATTGGCTAGGGTTTTCTAGAGCAAAACGTGACTGATAACGTCTTGTAGAATATATGTGCTGATAGATAATGAATGGAATCAATCTCTTATTATGAATAGGGAGGAGCTCTTTATATAGAGACTCACTCTAAGTACAATGACACAATCCTTTATGGATTGGGATAATGTAAACCTATTACAACTAGGGCACACGCATAAGGCCCATGGGCTAAGCCCATATACATGGCATAAGACCAAGTGCACACACGCACATATTATATGTCCTACAACATATCTATTATAGTTTCTTTTAAATTTAATAGTGTGCTCAATTTTTCTTACCTAAAAAAATGCTCAATTTTCTTACCACCATACTCAATCAAAAAAACATATTCAAGCCCACCCGACCTGCAAATTCTGGATCCGCGCCTGGCTACAGTAGTATTAAAAAATTAACTAGTTACCAATTAACTCGTTGTCACATGATGCTACAGTAGCATCTATTACCAAACCTACGTACACTTTCTAAATCGATCAATAATCAATCTTGGAATTAACTCGTTAAGATGGAGTACATGATCGAGAAGTTCGTCGCTAAATGGCCACAGGCTGGCGTCAAAGAAGTGAAAGTCAACGGAGACTTGCCTCCGTTTTCGGTATCGGACATAGAGAGCGATAAGCTAGCTCTACCGCAGTCGTGATCTTACGATATTCCATGCAATCGTCGTGAAATATCTGTATGGTTTTACAGACCGTCGCTCACAGTGCGTGAGTTGAAACTGAGGAGGTGTGAAGACGGGCACCTGGAATTAACGTCGGGTTGGCGAAAGGTTGTTGAGAATGAGAATCTCAAGGTGGGTGAGGTGCTCACTCTCTGGATGTTCAAGGACTGTGAACAACCTAGTGCTCTTTGGTTGGGCATGCATTACAAGGTTGAGTTTATATAGAGGGCTCGACCATGTAGCTGAGACGATTAGGGTTTTAATATTTTCTGTTTCTTGATGCATAGTTTTTTGTATTAATACTGTATGCTCAAGTTTAATTAAATTGTAAAAGCTATTGGTTAATTCAGGGAGTGTATCTTTGTGCAACTAATCTGATTGTTCACAACTAATTTGATTATTCAGCGAGTATCTTCTGATCAATTGGGTAAATTGGGTAGATGATCTATATTGATGACCAAAAAAACAAAGTAAGAACAATATATAGAACTTGGCAACGAGGAGCTACATTACAGTAACAGCAGTAGTTTATAAAACACGAGGGCATTAACAAGCACACCTCTATTAGATAATAAGAAGTAGGAGTCATCTTTCATGTATATATATAGTTCAGAATGTAACAGAAACTATTTTTATCATGATGTATATGTAAATCACTGCAAGCTAGCCACCAGCATTAATTCCAACCGAAATCATCGTCGGAATCGGAAGAAGCCGATGAGTTATCAGACTCATTCACACGACTTGAAGGGTCCAAGAACTCCAAGTCCGCAGGTTCTGAGACGCGGTTGACAATCAAATCCCGAAGTACATTGGCAGAAGCCGCAGGCTGAAGAGTCAGCCTCTCAAGCATAGGCGAAGTACTTGAAAGAATAAATCTGATGAAGTTCACTTCAGCTTTGTTACCAGATAATCTAGTTATTTTGGGTACACATGATCTTGAGAAATACGAGTTGAAGCCTGTATTCTGAGATTGGAAATTGCTAGATCTAACCATGCATAACTGCATTTTTTAAAACAGGATACTGCAGTTTTGGGGTACTTTTGAGAGTTATTGAATTCTTGGGCTCAAAGGCATTGAGGAGTTGAGGGGCCAAGTTGTTCTGGAGAAAAAAATCACATATCAGAAAAAAGACAAATAAAATATAACTTATAAGTGGATGAATTATATCCAATTGTACCGAGACATTTTGTAGTTAAAACCCAACATCTTAAAGGTGGTTAAGTTGGGACAGTATCGGTACAATGGTGATCTACGGGCCACATTTATCCCAGTTCAAGTTGGTATCATAGCGGTTCCTCTTTCAATTACTTCTCTCAGCATAACGGGAAAAAGTCTCCTAACATAATAGACCCAAATTGGGTTTATCGAAAAGTCTTTGGCTTTATATCATACCAAGTGTCTGCAATGGGCCTTGGACCGCATATCCCAATTTCCAAAATGGAAATTGGACCGAATGAATGTACCGATTTTCTATGTGGGAATTGGACTGAATGAATTTCACGTGTCAACCTAAAAAGTTAGGTTGCATGTGAGGGAAGTGTTGGAAAGGAAAGATCCTGCATCAGAAAAGAGACAAATAAAATATAACTTATAAGTGGATAAATTGTATCCAATTGTACCGATGTCTTTTGTAATTAAAACCCAACACCTTAAAGGTGGTTAAGTTAGGACAGTATCGATACAATGGTGATCCACAGGCCACGCTTGTCCCAATTCAAGTCAAGCTGGTGGCATTGCATAGTATCATCTGGATCCTCATCTATGGAAAAAAAACTTGCATCCAGATACTCCTATCCTATGTAGTCAAATCTCGACATATCATTATGTTTGTTTTTATTTTAATGGTGATGCTATTAACACACATATTTTTGCTATTAACACACCATATTTCTTTTTCAACCAATCATGAATCAAATTTTAGTGGCAAAATTTTTAATAAAAATGAAATATGTGGATGAGAAAAAAAAATAGGATTTGTTAATAGCAACACCATATTTGAGTGAATGGGGGAAGACTCAATTTTCTGCTTTCTATTATTTTCCTCTTGTTTTCTCTATAATTTTTAAAAGGATGGAACCGATAGAGAAAACAAGAGGGAAATAATGGAAAGTAGGAAATTGAGAGTCATCCCCGATTTATAAGCCAATGTTCTAGATTGGAGAGATCTACATCCAGCCAAAGAATAGGGGCCGAGAGCCGGAGACTTGCTGGGAGGTTTTCGAGAGAGAAGGGAATAGATCCAAACAGTTATGTTTTATAATCTCAAATTGGTTGGTACTGTATTCAAGAACCCTTCAGTTCCGTTGACAATCTCTATTGGAGTGTTATGAGTAACAAATGACATTCACACTTGGGCACTGGGTACCTGATACATATATCGCATTAACCAAAATCAATAACGTCTTCAAAGGTCAAGTTTTTGGGATAATATGGTCACCAACTATTTATTAAAGAAAAAAATTAAAATCAAAACAAAATATAATAACACATGGCAGACTGTGATTGGATCATATAGGAGTGTCAGGACGAGTGCGTCCAGACCGAGTTAGACGCAAGTTTTTTTCCTCATCCATTACCTAGTTTTTTTTGAAATGGAGACGATAATCATTAATCAAATGTAAGAATATAATATGAACACAATCCGTCCATGCGAACTACGTAAAAAGTAAACCATGTAAAACTACCTAAACAGCCTTAAGTAATCTCTATGTCGCAACCATTCCTTAAAGCTCAAGAAATGACCAAGTAACCGAGACCAGAACCTTAAGTAATCTCTACGTCGCAACCATTCCTTAAAGCTCAAGAAATGAATAAGTAACCGAGACCAGAACCTGTCAGCGTCTGCCAACTTATTAAACAAAACCGGTATCAACTTACACCAAAGAGACCTCCCCAGGGTCAGCCCAACTAAAAATGAAGTCCAAGTCCTAGTTGAAGTAGAAAACAAAAATGGAAATAGAAACCATGTTAGTTTTTTTTGGTAGAAGAAACAATATTAGTACCCACGTCTTGAATTGGTATGAATTAATTTCCAGAAATGAGTCAGAAATATTATAAACTATGAAATGAAGCAATATAGATAACTCATTCTCCGCATTATGAAGTTGAAGATCGCTCATTAGCAATTTAGCAAGGAAGCTGTGTAGCTCATATTGGAAACTGTATACGCTAACTTCTAACAAAAACCATAATGGGTGAAGACTGACTAATAAGAACCAACCCTTAAGTACCAACACAAGAACCGTTTGTGATATCCTATCAAGAACCCATGATTTAACTAGTCCTCGCAATACATTTCAGTCGGAATCTGAATCAGCCTCAAGATCAGTATAATCATCAGAGTCAAAGTCAGAATCGTCATCAGAATCTGAACTTAGTGGATCCAAGTAGCTTATCTCTGCATCCACAGACGCGCGCCTAAACTGGACCAATTTCTTTAACAGCTCCAAAGAACAATCTGCAGAAGTAGGCTGAATAGTCATCCTCTCGAGCACAGGTGAACTTGAAAGCAGAAATCTTATGAAATCTACTTCAGGTTTGACTCCATGAATGCCTGTTAACTGCACAACTCGTAGGTGGGTGAATACAAAATTTTGGTTGTCATCCGACCAAGGGTTCGCTTCTTCAAGAACTACCTGATCGCGAGCCTATAGAAGATGAAGGTCAATAGCTTCAGAAATCTTTAAAATAAAACACAACTATATATACATGTATGTCTCTATTATATTGAATGCTCCAACACAATAATACTCACCGAAATTTGTAGTTCTTGAAGAGCAGGAGAGTTTAAAAGCAGAAACTTAATGAAGTCTACCTCAGCTTTCACACCAGAGAAGGTAGTTACTTTCACAAGTCGCAGTTGGGTGAATGCCCAGTTCAGGTTGGCATCTAACCAAGAATTCACTTCTCCTGATACAGCCTGATCTTCAAAAGGTGCCTACACAAGAAAAAGGTATAATCAGAATCTCAAAACTTCTGAAAAACCAGTTGTTTAAGCTTTAACTTATAAGATAACAGTTGCTTCAATTTTTCAACTCAATTAAGTAGTTATATTGCACGCTCTAATAGCATAAAAGATAAAACTAACCACAATTTCTAGTTCTTCAAGAGCAGGAGAGCACAAAAGAAGAAATTTGATGAAGTCTACTTCAGCTTTAACACCAGAGAAGGCTGTCACTTTCATAAGTCGCAGTTGGGTGAATGCCCAATTATGGTTTTCATTTAGCCAATTGGTCACTTCTACAGATGTAGCATCACCTTCTTGGTGAACCTACACAAGGTTGCCACCAGCATTAGATTGATCTCAATCTTCTGAATAAGAGCTCACTAAACAACATCAATTTTGAATTTTTGATTATAGAATATTGCCAGTTAATTAATAGCATGCTTCAACAACAGAGTAAAACTCACTGAAATTCTGAGTTCATGTAGAGCAGGTGAGCTTCTCAGAAAGCATAAAGCAGCCAATATTTCCTCCACATTATTCAAGCGTATACCTATAGAAAGGAACTTGAGACATTGATATGGTTTAGGAAGCTCCTCTGCTGACGCACCAATAGCACACTGGAACAAAAAGGATTTAAGTTTCAACAACATAACAAATTAATATGCTCAGATTCTTAGGTCCATGTAAGTGATCATTAGACTAAAATACTAAAGAATGAAATAACACGATCCATCACCTTTGAAAGAAAACCCTTGACTGTGAGCCTTTCCAATAGTGGTAGCTGAACAAAATACTTGAGCAAATTGCTAGAGTAGCTAGAAGCTTCACCAAAATCAATTGAAACATCAACCAGACATAAGGTATTGTCAACCTTAACATCCTCAAAAGTATCATGGACTTCAAGGAATTTTAGATTTGGTGCATCAATCTTGAGATGGGTGATACCATTTAAGGCAATCAGAGTCAGCCTCTCAAGCAGGGGGCAGTAACCAATCAGTTTCTCAAACACATCTTGGGTAACCGTAACGTTCTCAAGACGAAGACTCTTCAATCTCCTGAAGCCTTTGAACGCCGAAGGGGGCTTAAGCGAACAATTGTGTAAATCCAAATGAAACAGCTCTTGGCAAGAAAACAAACACGACGAAACATTGTACTGAGACCCCCGGTATTTAGCAAGCGTAAACTCTCTCATAGACTTCCTCGTCAGATGAAGAATCCATCTGTCGACATCACTAGCAGCAATAAACTTCCGATACACAAGCTCAAAAGCATCAATGGGGCCTACCTGAAGCAACAGAACACGATCAACAATGCTCACAAACTTAGTCTTCCTCTTCCTGAACTTGCTTTTTGCACCGATTTGTTGATCATCAAACACGAGACGCGGAAGCATAGCCCATTTGCACCTCCAGTTGGTGGACAAAACACTCGTCCTCACCGCCTCCCTGATGGGCAAATACGACAGAATCTTCTGTATAACACCGCCAGGTAAGTTGCTTATTCTGTCCAACTCCATAGTTTCGTTACACAATTTGCATCTGGCACATTAAAGTATATCTCATCATCAATCTAAAGCTCTAATCTCATATCATCATCATTTTCCCAGTCAAAAATGAAAAGAAAACTCCAAATTCCAACTCTACAGCCTTCCAATCATAACTTGATGTTCCTAACTGATTCTGTGAGCTAAATTAAGGACCTGGTTTAGGGTTTAGGGATTTGCCTAATTTCACACACAGTCAAATTATTCCAGTAAAATTAGTGAGAGAATCTATAATATGCATCGTAATCAATAGAATACAGGGTAAATTTCAACGAAAACTGAAAGAAAATACTTACCAAATCACTTCAATTTTCGCCAGAAAAAATGAAAATGAAAGCCTAATAATCCTTCACGGAGAGTACAGTGAAGCGCAATACAGGATTTGAACGACTCGTCGTTGGTCAGGCTAGATGAGTAGCCGTGGAGAGCGGCAACTATTTAGCGAGAGAGAGGGGGCAGTTGGGGTTTGGGTGAGTTTAGTAGAAGAAGAGGACGCAGAGATTTTGCAACAAGAGAAGAAGAGAGGAGGTTTTTTTTGGGTGAATAGGACGTTATTACAATCTACACCCTTTAAATTTTGGGTTATTCTCACTACACCTTGCAATTTTTTAAGTTTTCTACTTTTTCAACGACCAAAAAAAGGTTTATACTTTGTCCCTCAAAAATGAATTAGCCCAACAAACAAGACATTTATGCAAAGATTTTATTTCAAGATTTTAATAGGGAATGATCCCACACAAAAGCAAATTGCTTTAACTTTCAATTTTAGAGGGAATTAATTTCACTCATGAAACCATATATCAAAATTTAGACAACGTATTTTTGTATATTGTCACGACATAAGCTAATCTACCAAAGAGATAAGAATCTTTATGAGTGATTTATAAACCATCTATTTTAAAAAAAAAAACCGTATTGTAAACTCAATTTGAAGCAAAACAAGTTTAATAGGCTATTTAGACGCGATTTAGAAAATGAGGCGATGAGATTATTCTCATGGTTCCCATCAGCATGGCCAGTCCTAGCGCAGTGCACACAATGCACTTGCATTAGCCCCAAACCAAAGGGGCACTTGCAATCATCTTCTGGTTATATACCCATTTGAATAATTATATATATATATATCAATTTATTATACATAAAAAAATATATTAATAACCAAATTTTGTTATAAATTTCTTTTGTATCTTTTAAAACATCTTTATTTTCCTTATTTTTTTCCATATCCAAAAATCTTGCATCAATTATAGAGAAAATTTGTTGCAACAAGGCTTATTTTAGGGATTGGATCTTCTTCTAGCCACTCATACAAAATCAATACATTTAAAATAAATTTTCTCATATAGGGGCATATATTTTCCTTTCCCACACCGGGCCTTAAATCCGTCACGGCCCTGCCCATCAGATTAAGGTTTTTCAAGCTATTTGGACGTGGCAGCCACCGTTTGGTGCTTCAACTGACAACATTTGATGGTGAACCCATCCTGATTGATGAAGCTGCAATGCCTTTAGCTGGGTTCATGGCTGACTTGTTGGGTAGTGTATCGACTAGTCAAGAGGACATTGACTCGGATACATGGGAGTCTCGGTGATGTATGTAAATGAGCCCACGAGTATTCCTGCAACCAAAGAAGCCACTGAGAGTGGAGTATCTGAGACTTGAGGACTTGAGGATGTTGTTTATCTGGAGCAGCTTGATCATTTTGATGCTGATCAGCAGATTGTGTTAGGCGATGATCAGTTGAGGGTGATAAGTCTCTTGCCATGCTCACACCTTTATCACAGAGCATGCGTTGTTGGATGGCAGGAGACGAGTCACCTCTGTCCCTTGTGCCAATATCCTCTGGAAGCTGAAGCAAGGATAAGACCAACAAAATCCTCATGGGCACAGCATTGGCCTATGCTGCTTATGGTGTCTGCTGGCGGTGTGATAACCGCGACACTTATTTGAAGACATTGGAAGCGAAGCCATGGAGAGCAGCAACTGGTTAGCAAGAGAGATACATAGAGTTAGTAGAAGAAGACGGCACAGAGGTTTTTCAATGAGAAGAAGAGTAGTTTGTTACAATCCACAGCTTGAAATATTGGGTTAGTCTCTCTTTGTACCTTGTAATTTCTTAAGGTTTCTACTTTAGACATTTATGCAAAGATGGTAATCCCACACAATTACTTTGAGAGTTTGATGAATGTCATAATGTGCTCTAGCTAACCGACAGTGCCCATGCCATTGATCATCTCAAACAAATTCCATACTTGCCATGTCAAACAATAGTTCTTAATCTAAAACAGTAGGTTACACCCACAATCCTAGTAGGTAACCACATGCTGTGATTCCGGCATGCTGAATTAAGCTGCTTTGAAACACACCAAACTGCAGAATTACACTTTTGTTCCCAGTGAATTCTACTTTTCTTGTCCTCAGTTCCTCAATATATGCTACAAGCAAACTAAAAGCTTTCCTAAGAAGGGATTGGCAGAGTCAAATTGTTTCAACAATTTCATAATAGCATAGAGTAGCACAAGCATTGCCAGAAATTTTGTTTAGAGCTTCTCTAAATGATAACCCCTGAAGCAAGCTTCGTTACGGATCTTCACATTCAAACCCAAGAACTGGCAAGTTAAGTCATCCTCTAACTAGTTCAAGTCAAGTCATTCAATAGCTTATCTTGACGATGAGATTGTGATATTCAAATATGCCATATGGGGCGTTAGATCTTTACATCAGTTTAAACCCTGATGAACGAGTCATGCGTGCATAATTTGTAAGCTCTCTGCTTAAAATTATAAGGATATATATATATATATATATGCATATTATATTCAGTCTTGTGCAGTGGATTACCATACCGAGTTTGTTTTCAAGTAAAATCTATACCCTGAGTTGCTGTATTACTTTTTCCTACAGTATCAGATTCAGCATCAGCATTGCTTGTTGGTTGACCATACTTGGAGGGGAAACCACTAAATAGATCATGTTATTAGCAAGGCATCTGCAGGCCTAGGTAAATTTGATATTCAAGACAGCTGATTCGACATTGATTCACAGTCAGTGGTTGTGTGGTGAGGAAAATGGAGTTGTCTCTTTTGGCTGGTAACTCTTCAAATGTATTGAATATTTGGTTTCTTTTGTGTGTTCATGTGATCATTCCAGATTTTAAAAGGCTCAAATCATCTTGGTTCTTCCTTAAAAAAAATTAGTTTCCTCTCCTCTCATCAGAAATTGTTGGTTTGTTGTTTGGTTTTGTTTTGTTCTTTTTTACTTGTTTGAAGTAGCCATTTTGATTAATTTGGTTCGTTGAAATCGCAGTTCCAACACCTGGAATAATGGTTCCCTTTTTTCAAGTAGCGAGTGTTCCTTCAATCCTTCATGAAATGGTAAAGGGATCTAGTGGCCTATTTTCCTCTTCAAAAAGAATAAATAAATAAATAAAAAAAAATCTAGTGGCCGATTTTGTACACCAAAACTTCTCCACTGCAAGCATATACCATTGCAGATCCCACGCACGTACTGTTACAGTGTTACAGTGAATGTTATTGTGAGCATTTGGAATTTCAACGTGATAAGTCTCATGCCCAACAAGCCATTTAAAAATGGATCCATCACTTCTCCAGCTGATAAAATACTCTTGATGAAAAGGATGCCAAGCTACAGCAGTCACTTGGTTCCGATGGCCGTGGAATGAATCAAGTTTCCTTCATGTCAAAAAGCTCATGTCACTTGGTTCCACTTAACAGATTGCACCCAACTTTTGAAATCATGAAATGAACAAAGCTCTAGCACTGTCCTAGAGACTAGAGTCCACAACACTATATATCAACGCTCTTCGGGGATTAGCAAATTGCTTCGGAAGGATAGTCTTCACTGACAAAACCAAATGCCAAAACTAGACTCATCAGAGATCAGTAAGGTTGATGTGTTTTATTTAAGCACAAAAGTACTATTTGAATCAAAGTGCCAAATTGAAGTGCTAAAACTAAGCACATGTGCTATTTTTGGCACTTTACGTTGGAGATGACCTTAGGTCATATAAAAACTGCCTCTCCACCATTAACATATCTCGATAGCTCAAGCAAGATTGAAGAAATGATGATACAGTAATGTAGTAACCTAGTTGTTGCGGACGAAAAGATGCTACGGTCTACGCTATTAGTCGATCACACATTTCAATCTAAGCATATATGTATCGATGTGCCATATATTCGGATTACTTGGTGTATTATGGTCAAAAATCATAACAAATGTATATGAAGCTCTACTTCAAACAAAACCCAAGAAGAAGAAGATAATAAAACTCATTTCTATATATAAATGACAAATAGCATGAGTTTATAACTATGTAGCCAACATTAATCCTTATCATGCTACCGAAAAACAAGTGTGGATTGGTCAAGATGACCTTTACCAACAATTAATCCCGTAAGGATCCTATGAATACAAGAAAGGAACACTACTGCAAGGATAACTAGAGCGAGACATCCCATTATAATCAAAACTAAAAACCTTGCCTGCAAATTCCTGGCTAGTTTCCATGATAATGGAGGATGATGAATGCTCGTTTCCCTAGCGTTAAAACTCTTGTCCAATTTTTCTGTGACCTATCAAACTTGAAGAAATTTCAGCTGTAGTATACGTCCCCGTTCTCTCTATGATCCTCAATCAAATATGCAAAGAAGAATTCCTCGCAGACTCAACCAAGTAATACTTCCTTAGCCGCCTCCAAAAATGATTAAGATATTGTATTTTCAACAAGGCGGAATAGTGTGTGACGTCCCTGTCTCCAGAAGCTATATTGAAGGTAGAAAATAATAATAAGGAAAAATTGTCTACCTTTTGGTAAAAAACACAGTGGAAAACTCCATCCACATAGGCTAAGGTGTCAAGTTCATGATCTTCAGGGCGAGAGTAGTTTCGAGTAATCCATCCTCTATCATTGAGATTACATGTGCTTATTATGCAATCTTTGCTCATAGAACTTGCGTACATGATCACAAAGATGACACAGTCATAAGAGGTTGGACATCTTCTTTGCTATCGAACTTGCCGTCCATGTTCAATGAAGGTATTTCTAGTCTTGTTGCCCAGAGGGTCATAGAAGAAGAAGGTTGTTTCTTGTTGTGGTTTTGAGAAAAGCAACCAACCATGTTTCGAAGCATGAAGACGGCAACCAAAGACCTGATGTCCTTGACGGATCAAGTTTACGGAGTACCTCCTGTGCAAGAAATCAAAGAGCTCCAGGCCACATTGATCCTGGTAATTACAGTACCTAATTAGGACTGGGGCGTATTGAATCCCACTTACCACAGTCTCTCCAAGTCTTGCACACTGCGCTCAAGTGAAAGAGATCGGCATACGGGAGGCGTTCGGCGATTGCATGAAACATGTCACACGAAAGATCAGACCAACAAGACATCGTTGAACGTACAGAGAGACTGAATTTTGCGATGTGTATAAAGTATAAACTAGCCCTATGATCGGAGTATATTATACAAGGTCACTTAATCCTATTAAGTAGGAAACTAATTACAATAGATTATTATCGAGATATTCCTAATAACAGTATAACACACAATATACACAATCCTAATGATGCTTGGTATAACTCACGCTACACGTAATAGGATGGTAATATAGCAAATTGCCAAGCAACAACCCCAGTAATAGGTGGTGAAGAAGAAATACTAGAATCTGAAGTACAACTGTACAAGGGAACATATGCAAACATTAATAACTTGTAAAGAAACAATGACTATCAGTCATTTGAAGATGAGCCATTTTAATGCATCGCACAGTGTTTCCTGTACCAAAAGCACGACCTCAACTTCACAAAAAGTCCTTGGCAATACAATTCCATCTTTCAAATTCAGATTGCACAAGGAGAGGACTTGATGGGGAACTATTATCTTCTCCTACTACTTCCTCAGTCTTCATCTTTTCTCTAGTAATTACCGCAAGAGGACTAGCATCTTGCTTGCCACAATTAGCAACTGGAGCCGGTGAGCTTGTTCCATTTGTATAGGTGACAGGAATTTCATTTACCTCCTCACCATTGGTTTCCGGTGAGCCTTTGCCATTAGTATGGGTGACTTGAATTCCATTTACCTCCTCATCATTGGTTTCCGGTGAGCCTCCTCCATTAGTCAGGGTGATCTGAATTTCATTTACATCCTCATCATCGGTTTTTGGTGATCCTAACACAGCATCAACTTTCTGTCACTTGGGACTCCTTTCGGAATTGCACTCTGTAGGAGAATTCTCAGTGTATTCTTTAACACCTGTGTCTTCAACAATTTCAGTGATTTCGTTGTCAGAATTATCCACATCTTGGCTCATTTCTTCAGCTGAATCCCCATTCTCTTCCTCTTCTTTCTGTGACTTAAGTGACTCAATGCAGAAAACTATAATCTTGTATGTGTTGATACACAGTTTACAGCTCTATATATACAAAAGTGGAGGCTACTGTTAAGGATTATCAAATCACACTAATGTAGCTATCTATGAATGAAATTATAGCAGATCACACTAATCACTCCATGGAGTGAATGACCTTGATTTCAGACAATTATGTAGAATCAGCCTTGATTGATGATTGAGAGATTTGCTCGCTGATACCCCCCTTCAAACTTGAGGGTCCTGGACGAACAAGTTTGTTGGCAAGAAAATGATGGCGAGCTGTATGAAGAGGCTTGGTAAGAAGGTCTGCTGGCTGATCAATAGAGGGAATGAAGCAAACTCTGTGACTTCCTAGAGCAACTTTTTCTCGTACACAGTGATAGTCAAGCTCAATATGTTTGGTACGAGCATGAAACACCGGATTTGAAGCCATATATGTAGTGCTGAGATTATCACAATACAAGAAGACAGGGAACTCCAGTTGAGCACCAAGTTCATAGAGGAGATAGCATAACCAAGTGGTCTCAGCACAAGCATGAGCAAGAGATCGATACTCAGATTCAGCACTGGACCGGGCTATAGTGGGCTGTTTCTTGGAACACCAGGATATGAGATTTGAACCAAGATAAATAAGGTAGGCTGACTGAGAGCGACGAGAGTCCGGGCATCCAGCCCAATCTGCATCAGAATAGGCTGTTAGGTGAACAGATTGGCGCTGAGGAGAAAAGAACAGTCCATGAGCCAAGGTGCCTTTGACATAACGAAGTATGCGTTTGACAGCAACCAAGTGAGGAGTACGAGGTTGGCCCATATACTGAGATATTGAATTAACAGCGAAAGAAATATCCGGACGAGTGATAGTGAGATACTGCAAAGATCCAACCAACTCTCGAAAAACAGTAGGATTAGGGAGCAGAGCACCATCAGTGGCATTAAGTAGGGACTTGGCAGACATCGGAGTGTTTGCTGGTTTGGTGTGCAGAAGATCATGCTTGGACAAAAGATCATAGGCATATTTGAGTTGGTTAATATGAAGGCCATTGGACTGGTTTGTTACCTGTAACCCAAGGAAGAAATGTAGAGGACCAAGATCTTTTATATCAAAGGTGCGACCGAGGTTGTCAATGAAAGTCTGAAGTAAAACTGAATCACTGCCGGTTACAACAATGTCATCCACATAGAGCAAGAAGAAGATATTGTGACAACCAGAACGATATATGAACAAGGAAGGGTCTGCCAAGCTTTGGTGAAAGCCAATGGATAAAAGAAAGGAGCTCATCCGGTGAAACCAAGCCCGAGGTGCTTGTTTAAGACCATATAAAGACTTATGAAGCTTGCACACAAAGGATGGCCTAGATGGATCAATGAAACCAGGCGGTTGTGTCATGTACACATCCTCATTAAGTAATCCATGTAAAAACGCATTTTTCACATCCAGTTGACGTAGTGGCCAGTTGCGTGACACAGCAATGGTTAACACAGTTCTAATAGTAGCAGGTTTAACAACTGGACTGAAAGTTTCTTTGTAGTCAATACCTGGTTGCTGGTGAAACCCCTTAGCCACTAGTCTGGCTTTATATCGATCAATGGTGCCATCGGATTTGCGCTTGATGCGGAATACCCATTTGCAGCCGACTGTGTTTTGAGATGGAGACGGTGGCACCAGTGTCTAGGTTTCATTTTTGAGCAGGGCATTGATCTCGTCGGACATAGCCTCACGCCAATGAGCATGTTTGGAGGCCTGAGAGTAGCAGGTAGGCTCACTGCCATCAACAATAGTAATTAGAGCTTTGGGAATAGGGTACCTAACTGTACCATCCGTGCGGACTCTTGGCTTCAGGATTCCAGATCGAAGTCTGGTGTTGGGTTGAGACTGGACAGTGGGTGCAGAGCTGGTCAAGGTGGCTGAAGAGGTAGGCATAGATGGCTCGGCAGTCGGTTCCAGAGGAGGAGATGACCCGGTGGAGAGAGGAGAAGATTGTGAGGGAGGGTGAGCCCGGCGGTGGTAGGTGGACTGCAAGGACGGCAGGGGAGGAAGTGGTGGAGGTGGCGGAATGGCCCGAGGTCGCCTGGAATAAGTGGCGATGACGGGTGGTGCAGCCGACAAAGAGAGAGAGTCAGGAATGTCTGAGGAAGGCTGAGGATCGATGGAGGCAGATGTAGGGTTGGACGGGCTGGTGTCAGATGGGAATGACATAGGGCTCGGCAGGGGGGCCTGCGGAGGTGACTGTGGGCTTGGATTGGATATAAGAATAAACTCAAATGAGCCCAAGTTATCTGTAGCATTGTTAGAATGTACCTGCAAATCCTTATATGGAAAACGATTTTCGTTAAATAAGACATGACGTGAAATGTAGACACGATTGGTGGATGGATGGAGACACTTATAACCTTTATGACGTGGACTATAACCAAGAAAGACACACTCTAGACTCCGACTAGAAAGTTTATTTGAATCATAGGCACCAAGGTGAGGAAAACAAGAGCAACCAAAGACACGAAGCGAGGAATAAGAAGGAGGGGTGCCATAAAGACGTGAGTGGGGAGTATCCCAATTAAGAGTTGGAGATGGAAGAATATTAATTAAATAGACAGCAGTAGTAACAGCCTCAGCCCAAAATTTTTGTGGAAGTTCAGACGTGAGAAGAAGAATACGGGCAATGGTGGCAATATGCTGATGTTTTCTTTCAGCAAGCCCATTTTGCTCAGGAGTATGAGGACAAGAGAGGCGTTGTTGAATTCCCAACGAATGACAAAAATGAGTAAAGGCAGTATTCACATACTCAGTGCCATTGTCACTCTGAAGATACTTAACAGACCCATTAAAAAGATTGCGAATCATGGCAACAAGAGTTTGGAAATGAGTAAGAACCTCATTTTTACGTCGCATAGGGTAAATCCATGTGTAACGAGAAAACTCATCTGTAAAAAGGACATAATATTTGTAACCAGTGAAAGATAATGTTGGTGACTGCCAGACATCACTATGAATAACATGAAAAAGAGAGGTAGCATGGGCTTTAATAGATGAAAAAGGCAATTTACGAGATTTGCCCATCGCACATTTATTACAAAAGGAATGAAAAGATAAAGAAGAGCCCAAGGTTGATCCGATTTTTGTTAAAACAGAGGAGGAGGGGTGGCCCAATCGGTTATGCCAAAGAGTTGAATGAACGGAAGTGAGAGCTTGAGGAGCGGCAGACTCAGAGGACAAGTGGAGTGGATAAAGACCATCTTTACATGGGCCCTGAAACAATAAACGCCCAGTACGTAAGCAATGAATACGATAGAAATCAGGGGCAAAAAGAAAATAGACAAGATTATCTTTTGTGAAGCGAGCAACAGAAAGTAGATTTTTGCGGATAGAAGGAATATTAAAAACATTATGCAAGGAGAATGTGGATTTGCCCATGGACAATGAAAGATTACCGGTATGAGAGACTGGCATAGAATCACCATTACCCATGTAAACATTATGTGGACCAAGGTAGGATTGAGGGTTGTTCAGTGGTAAGGCAGTCATATGGTGGGTGGCGCCAGTGTCAGGATACCAATTAGGATCTCCTGACAAGTGAGCTCCGGCAAAAGGCCGAACAATTGGAGGACCAGAGTATCGATGAGGACAAGTGGACAAGGAATGAAGATTTGTATGGCAATTTGGACACCATTGGGGCGCTGGTCCAAGGAGCCCATTGGCCCAAGGAGGTGGAGCAGCCCAAGGAGAATATGGCGCTGGAGAAGCATTCTGATACTGAGGTATCGGCTGATACGGAGGGCGACCTTGATTCTGGTTCTGAAATTGATTTTTGCCACCACCATTAAAGTTCCGGTTTTTGTTCTGATTTTGAGAGTGATTCTTGCCACTGCCATTAAAGCTTCGATTTTTGGTCTGGTTCTGATCACGCCGAGGCTGAGAAGACTGGTTGAAGAGGACAGTCGCTGTAGTGCCAGAATCAGGGGCACGAGGCTGCTGGGCATCAAAGGAGAGGATGCGTGCGCGCAAATCACTGAAATTAGGAAGCTTCTCGGATTGGGCAAGGGCAGTACGTAGCATCAAGTAATCAGGGCCAAGGCCATGGAGTGTGGCAATGACTAGATCTGCATCAGAAACAGGTTGGTTGATGGAAGCAAGAGAATCTGCAATAGATTTAACCTGTTGTAGATAAGAATCAACCGATTGAGATCCTTTTTGGAGATCATAAAGCTGGAGCTTCAGACTGGTAGCATTGGCAGTTGAACTTTGATTGAAGAAATGAGCAAGGCAGTCCCAAATCCCTTTGGATGTTTTCTGCCCAAGACAGATACGTGCAACCGGTTCGGTGAGAGAGGTAGTCAGAATGCTCACGATCTTTTGATCATTAATAAACCATTTTTGGAACTCTGGATTTGCAGCGGAGGAAGCAGCGGTGGTGTTAGTGGCAGATGTGGTGATAATTTTATCAAGAGCTGGAATGGATCCATCAACATACCCCCAGAGTTCTGCACTATGAAGATATGATTCAATGGGAACAATCCAGACAAGGTAATTATCTAGTGTGAGTTTGGGAAAGGAAGTATTGGAAGAGGACGAAGCCATGGAGGCTGAGGGAGAAAAGACACAGACGAATAGAGAAAGGGAAAGAATCACAGGTATGGACCTGCTTTGGCTGATACCATGCAGAAAACTATAATCTTGTATGTGTTGATACACAGTTTACAGCTCTATATATACAAAAGTGGAGGCTACTGTTAAGGATTATCAAATCACACTAATGTAGCTATCTATGAATGAAATTATAGCAGATCACACTAATCACTCCATGGAGTGAATGACCTTGATTTCAGACAATTATGTAGAATCAGCCTTGATCGATGATTGAGAGATTTGCTCGCTGATACTCAATCACATCCATTAACTCTCTGTTCACCTGTAAGGTTCAATTCCAAAAGCTAATGTAAAAGTCATTTGCATCTGTTTATAGGGATCATTTCCATTAGTTGATGTCTCTATGATTTCCAAGAAGACAACATAGGAAGACCAAGGCTAGATTACCTACCTTCATACAAATCAGATAAAATAAAGAACAGTAACATTATCTTCCGAATGAAATAAAAGAAAAGAAGGCAGCTGAATTCTGCAGACGAAGATATATCTATGTTAAAAATGACCTCCCCGCAAAGAAGGCAGCTGAATTCTGCAGACGAAGATATATCTATGTTAAAAATGAAAAGTGATGTTACACACCAATAAACATGTTGGTCATCGAATAATGTAGCACCACTAAACTACTCCCATGATGGACTTGTTCTCCTCTCTATCATAGTCGTAGTTTTCTTCAGTTCGGGTATTGCAGGTAAAGGTCTAGGCCAGTCTCCGTGTTGATCACTGCAGCTCAAGTTGGAAAAATCAAACCGACGTGCTATTACCGAAGGGAAGTAGAAGCGAAGCTAAAAGCCTGAAACAAACCTTGTCCATGGTGCAGGTTCATTGTCACATCTAACAAAAAGATACCGGCAAACCTTAAACCCCTAATCAAGTATAACTATGATCAGTAAATCTATTGAGCAAACTAAGAAAACCAATCTAGCCCCATCCAAAATCTAGGACAGCAGATATTACCTGGATTCCCACCTTTGTCCAGCACTTTTCAATTCTGTAGATTCCATCATACCGCAACCCTTTCTCAGGGGCATATGAGGAGCGCTTCTCCTTGTGTGATCTAATTGAAAAATGGAACAGATGATATTTGAATTCAAAACGTTTTTCTGAATGCAAAAAATTGATGTCTATACTAAATGAAGCAAAAAGTACCAGCCACCACACTTTTTTGTGTGGCAATTCTAGGCATGGCAAAGTCCCCATACATAAATGATCAATCAAACCATCTCCATTACAAAGAGAAGATTATCTCGAATCAAATTTCAATCTCAATAACACTGGATTAGAAGGCAGTGTAGATTGCAATAGTGTAAACTGAGGCAACCAAAAAGGAAAATCAAACACTGCACTAAACATGCTAATGCAACTTTCTATAAACGAAGACAGCAAGGGTCAAAAAGATGAGATTAGAGTATTATGCTAAAAAGCCTCACATGGAGAGACAGAGACTAGCAAAAGAAAGACAGAAGTTCAAACATTAACCCTTTCAAGCCTATCCTCCCAGCATTCCCCACCCCTTGGTTTCTCTCAGGATCAATATCAGCAGATATAGGTCCAAAATGATCAGCTGGAATTGTGACAAAGCTCAGTAGTGAAAGCTTTGTCAGGCCTGTCTTGGTTTCGAACAAAGTGGTATACCTTAGCAGGCCCCATAATAGCATGTGATTTTGACAGCTTTGCCATACGTATGGCAACTACAAGTGAAGAATTGATGCAGGGCTGAATTGCCATTTTGGAAGGAATGTCATGGCGACACTGCACAAGTACGCTTTCCTTGTCCAACCCAATTCTGGAAGCACTTCAAGCAGAAATTGTGGCCACATGCTGTCTGAAATCAAAAGAAATGGAACAAAATCTCATTGAAATATCTATATCTGTACATAAACCCAAGTTTCATATGAAGACCACAAGTATGAAAATAGGGTGCAAATAGCTAAATTTCAGAACACAATAACATCAATCATGTCACTCACTCAAAATATCTCTACCAATTTGTTAATTCATACAATATCAATCACACTCACATATAAAAGCACCCTTGTAGATTACTCTGCCCACAACCATGTAGCCCAACAAGAATTCCAACCTACAAATTGGATCAAAAAGTCGTATACAGTTTCCGGTGCCAACAAAGAAAACCCTATTGGTTCAGAAACACAGTAATAAACTTTAACCTCTGAAGCACGGACACTTCTATTGAAGGAGTGTCAGACACTCCCTGATACGCCGACACGGTGTCTGACATGCTATGTGAGGTGTCCGGAAAATTTGACTTTTTCGACACGTTGACGACACGTCATTGTCGACACGCCTCCGACACGCCACGTCGTCGATTTGAGAATTGTCACAAAAAAAAAATCAAAACCTGAATCGCAAAGGGCAGTAAGCCACTAAGCCACACCTGACCTAAAACACAAATAGAGAAACACTGAAAGAGAGGCGAGTTCTGACGCCCAACTTCGACCTCCACGCTCTGACGCCCAGCTCCGGCGGCCAACCTTCAAGTTGGGACGGCCAGATGATACCTTCGACAGTAAGCCACTACGCCGCACCTCACCTAAAACCCAGATAGAGAAACGTAAAGAGGGATGCGAGTTCTGACGCCCAGCTTCCACCTCCGCGCTCCGACACCAGCTCTGGCGGCCAACCTTAGAGTTCTGACGGCTAGGCGAGACCTTCGACCTCCGGGCTCTGACGCCCAGCTCCTGCGGCCAATCTCCAACCTCCGAGGTCTGTCCCCCAAAACTTCTCTGATCTGTGAAAATTCTTCCCGTAAGTTCATCACTTGATTCACTTCATCTCATCCTCTTTCATAATTATTGTTACAGAATCTAGAATCTGTGAGGAATGTTTGATTGTGTGAACTGTGAAGTCATGATTTTGTTGAAGTATATGTTATGCATATTTGGACTTAATTAAACTAGTTTTTGTCTACTTTTTTTGTTAGGACTGCCCAGCTTTGGGCACATTTGTTAATTCTCTTTAATGTTATTTGTTAGGATTATGCAATGGAATGGATTCAGAACATTATTTTGATAATATAATTGATTTATTTCATATTTTAGTATATTTTGATGTATTAAAAATATATAAATATATTATTCTATTTGCCGTGTCGAATATGCAGTTTTTAGGTTTTGCCGTGTCGCGCCGTGTCCGTGCAACGTAGACATTAACAAACTGGAAAAAAACACAGAGAAGGCTTGGTGCAAAAACCTCAAAGAGGGAAAAAACACCAAGCAAGATTGTTCCACCAAGATCTAGACCATCTAGTACTATTGTCTTTCTATCAATCTCTCAAAACTGACATCAAGTAATTCTACACAAGAATAACTGATATGCATTCTATTGAATTACAAGAGTATCAATATTGTTCTATGATTCTCAACACAACCCTCTCCAACACAGCTCTATATTCTCCTAATTTCTCAACACTCCCAATTTGATCTCCTACAAGATTAGACACTTGTTCATCCAATTTAAATGCAACCTGTATGTAGATAAAAGGAAAACATTTTGATCAGAGACATACCAACAACATGCACACGCATATAAACACAAGTTCAACTAAGGACTAAGACAACAAAGTCTATTCTTTTCTCTTATCTCCATCCTCTTTAGACATAGCAGAAGTAATTTATAGAGAATCACATTCTCCCCCTCAACTCGTGCATTTAATCTAATTGAGTAAATCAAGTTACTGAAAGTATGCAATCAGTCATAATCAAGCACACAAATTTCTCACTTTAGAATATTTCATATCAGCATAATAGACTCTAGCAATTGTTCCATAAGTATGTTAAGATCCATAAATCAAGTGAGCAAAACATGTTGATAATCAAAGAGACAGAAATATGAATAAGTCAACTTACCAAATGTGATCAATCAGAGGTATATTACCTTGTTCTGTCTGAAATAAATCAATACCTTCTTGGACTAGCACTTCATCGTACATTTCCTGCTATTCTTAGGAAGTCTTGTGTTGAATAGAAAAAACCAAATACCAATATTCTCCCCCTTTGGTATTGCTATTCAACACAAGATCAAGACCTGCAACATAGATTCAACACATATGTACAAACAACCATAGAAAAGTTTTGAAGACCACTTTTGGAATCAGTTTCCATCCTTTTCCAGATTTCAAAAAACTTTGAAAGAAAAATAAACTACATATCAAAAAATAAAAACTTGTTCAGTGCTTATGCACTTTTACACAACCAAACATAACCAATGTTTCAAAGAAAATAAACATTGTTCTTAAAAAAATCAAAAGCCAAGAAGCTTGATCTTCTCCCCTTGAATAGCAAACCAAAGAACTGGCTCCCATGGATTATACGCCTTGCCAGTATCCTCCTGCATGTTGTCTTGAGAGTCTGTAGCAGTCATGTCTTCAGCAGTTTGAGAGGAAGAAGTGGTGTTCTGCACAAAGAAGAAAACACGAAACCCTAGTGAAAGAAAAATGTGTAGAACACTAAAAAGCATGCATCGTTTGGATCTAAAACAATTCAACTCAAGTCCAATAAAACAAATTGCAGCTCAATTTGGTAAGAGATTTTTGACAGACTGCATCTTATCTCTGTAAAGCAAATTTGTAAGATTCTTTCTCCCTTGATCACGTAAATCAGCATTGTCAGAATACTTAGCAAAACACATCAACCAAAAATGCAATTTAGAAGTGTGAAAAGCTGACAATAAACCTGTTACTTGAATAAGCAGAGAAGATCATTATCTCATTCATAAGACCAATACAGATGTGAGTATATGAAGTATGCATTCTTTGAAATTTTTCTGGTGGGAAATATAAGACAGTGATCACAAGTTCTCCCCAGTTCAAGTAACAATTTCTTTTGAGAAATATAAAGGTCATAGTCACTTTCAATTTACCTTTTGAAACTTTGTTTCTTATTACATGTAAAATGAACACTTATGGAGTAAGTCAACTGCATCAACTCCCAAATCAGTTGATTTTAGGGTGATAGACATAACAAGGATGTCCCAAAGCATCGATACTCAAGTGCCGGGTCAGTTTCTAACACTGTTTCATGCAAACTGTAAGAAGTTCCCCCTCCTTACAGCCTGAATATTTCAGTAAAAGAATATACCAGCCTTCCAACTCTACACCGTTTTCAAAGAGGTCGCCAATAAGATCTACTTTCAGCTTTTTAACATATAGACCACAGATGACAATTGACAATTCATTTGAATAACAATCTGTGACCAATTCTTTTTCTCCACCACCAGAATAAGATCAATTATGCATGTCAGTGAGTGAGTGAAATATGCATGCAGCCTTAGTTGGATTAAGACATGAAACTATCAAAAGCTTGAAGCAAGAATGGCAAAGTCAAAATAAACTACTTCTGAGTGCAAAAATTGGTCAAGTTAATATCAGAAGCAAGCTGACTAATTTTCTAAGAGAAAAGAATCATTCAAGGTGCTTTACAGACACATAATGCAGTCCTTAGATCCTCAAACCTGTCAGTTGACAGTGGTTTTGAAAATGTCTGCAAGTTGATTGTTAGTGGAAATGAAATTCAATTCACTGTAGTGTGCACTTTCCTCTGTTCGAAATCATTATGTAATTTGAAGTTTGAATGCGGTAAACTATACTAAACCCCATATCGCAATGGAACAGATGCATATGTAGTATATATTGGATCAACAACATGAATTTTAGCATTCACGTCTCAACCTAGTATTGATTCTCGGACTGTTTAAGTCTTAATGCACCGGATGCATGTGTAGGTAACAAAAGGAAAAACTCGAAAATCTGAATAGTGGGACAACATGGCTAAGTTCTTCCCCATACAATGAATAGGATAAGCAGTTCTCGGTCCTTACCTCACATTAGTGCAGTGTAACTAGGTAACTTATACAAGGATCTATACTTGGTGAGGATATCCACCCAGTAACAGAACACTACTGGTTTGCTTTAATTTCATCAACAATATATTCTTATGAGAATTGCACTATGACCTATGAGCAGTAGGAACGAGTGGCAAAGCCTACCAATGCATATGTTCAAACAAGTACATATATGAGTTGGTAGTAAAAGAGTAACAACACCATAATATGCATTAGACAAAACTTTTCTCTTAAAGAAAGGAAGACTAAACATTATTGAAATTGTTGCAGTTCGGTTAGTTACCAACAGATGATAAAGGGATCAACAATATGATTGACGCTCATCAAATGCCGGAAATTGCTCACGCAGCGTGAGCGAGACTGAGTTAGCATGTTCTTTCTCAGAAAGCAACAATCAACTAGTCCTATTTTGTATAGAACCCAGGGACACATAATTACTTAAGCATGGGTGGGGAATTGGGATATTCCTCATCATCAACGGTAGATATTAATCATATTATAAGACAATATACATGTTGGCAGATAATTTTCCATAATGTTCAACATCTCAATATCTTCCTCTCTAAAACCAGCACATAAGTTCCATACGTTAGAGAAAGGCAGCACACTAACACAAAAGCAGCAGCAAAGTAAAATCGATCATACTGAAGCTCTCTAAAGTCTAAATCACTTACCAGTAGTGACTGGAATCAGCAGCAGAACTCAACACCTTTTTATTAAGCTTCATTTGGGGATCGATTTGCTTGAACTGAACAGCTTAACGAGTTGTCACTGAAGGCGATGAGCCTAAGGGTATCCGAGCAGCCACCAAACGTGGGGTTCTTGAATGCAGTGAATAAGAGTTGCTGCTACTTACTGGTGGCTTTACATGTGTTGCCTTGTGGCGCTTGATATTCGATTGATGAAGGGGATGAAGCTCACTAGGTCCAAGGGGACTCTCTGGCATTTGATACTTTCTCTTATTTTCCAATAGCTCCCATAACAGCTTCTCATCGTTGGCTTGATCTTTCTCCGCGCCTAAAATCTTCACATAGAGAAAAACAGGACATAATAGCATCAGCTTCCAGAAAGTACATTATATCACACTGTTTTTTTTGTCTTGATCAAAATTGGAGATACTGAACCTGTCTAAATGAAGCAGAGGAAAACCCAGAATTTCATCAAGAAGTTCACCAAACTAGGTGTAATTTTCTACTGTGAATTGAATCATGTATGAACATTACAATTAGAGCAATAGATATCCAAACTGAATGTGTCTGTATAGAATTTTGGACTATACTTGCATTGGTTTCTAGAAATTGTTACAGTAAGAAGATAGTCAGTGATCGGATTAGACTTCCTAACTTCATAGATTTGGAAGCTTTATCCAGCTCTGGGGAAACACTTGAAGCATTTCTTCAACGAAAGCATAATGTAATGCAGAATTAAACGACTCTATCAAAGTAAGCATTCCATTCTCATTCACTATGTTATCTAAATTATACTTCCTTCAAATTGGTCACAACATATTTGCATCAAGTAAAATCATCAATCAAAGCAGCTCAAAGGGTGTTATACCTTATTTGAAGCAAAGCCTTTGGTTACTTTGGTGGATGCTTTACTAGCCTCTGGCAATAACTTGAAGCATTCCTTCAGTTTCCTCACATATTCTTCTGATTCCCTCAGCCTCCTCATAGCCACAGCTCTACTCTCCTCCATGGCAGTCGCCTTATTCCTCGCAGCCTCCAACTCCGCCCTCGAATCCCCCGCCGCCTTAGCCACCTCCTTCACCAATCCCACTAGCCCCAAACAAGTCCCATTCCTCAAATCAGCCTTTACCCCCTCCACATACTCCACCATTGGCTCACACATTTTCTCAGCCAAATCCTCCACCAGGCCCTCCACGTCATCCTCCACCGACTCCAACGCCGCACTCACTTCGTTGAAAATCTCCCGAAGCAGGTTCACCACCGCCACCTGGAACCCGTGGTCAACGCGGTCAACGGTGGATAAGTAAGCGACGGCTCTCTGGAAGTATCTGCGGAGGGAGTGGCGGCGATTGGCTAGGGTTTGGACCATGTGGCTCTGCCCGTTGTTCACTTGAGACTCGATTTGCTTCAGAATCCGGACGAGCTGAATCAGCTGATCCTTTTGCTTCTCGATTAACATATCGCCTGCCACCGCCGCCTTGGCGGCGTAGATCTCGATCTTCGCACACTGGTGGTTCCGGTCTGACCGACCCGAGGGTCCGGATCCCGATCCGAAATTCTATGAACAAATTTAATATATCAAAAAAAAATTGAAACGAAAACCTAGATTAATGCTTGTGAATCAAGACCTGATGCTGAGAATTGAAATCGGAGTCGGTTTGGATGAAGAAGGAGGTGAACCGTCCCTCCGTCGCCATCTCCACCGTCTTGAGACCTACGAACTTCATCAGCGGAATCGCCAGAGACGCGAAGACGTCTTCGGCCTCCGTGATTTACAGAAACAACAGATCAATTAGTTTTCGGTGATTTTGAATTTGAATCGATACAAATTTGAAGAGAGTAAAAGAGGAATTAGGTACTTGGAGAAGGCCGATCTGGATCTGAGATTTCAGGTGGTGGAAAGCGGTCTTCACTTGTTCGTGGCCGCGTAGGACTCTTACGAGCTTTAATCGGAGCTCCGCCTCTGGCGTCGTCACAGATGATCTCCTGAGGCTCCTCATTTTTCTGGCGGGAGTTTCGTCACAGTGGGTTTCTAAAAGCTTTGCGTATTTAAGCAACGGTGTTCATTTCGCCCCCAAATTTGGGTTTCTTCGAAACGACTGTCGTTTTATCGTGTTTGAAATGAGGAAGAACGATGAACGACACCGTGTTAAGTGTGGTTAGCTCGGACGAAACAAGCCTGCCCAAACTAAAGATGGCATTCATACACCGATTGGGTAATACCCCTGGGTATATACCCACCCACAAAAAAATTACGGGTAATATCTATTGGATAAATATTAATATGTAAAATACTGGAATACGGGTAATTATCCAAATTCGCGTGTCACCATCCCTTTTTATTATATTATTATTTTTAAATTTTTTAAAGGACAACTTTTCCACTAATCAATATTTAAATTACTTATATATTAAAAAAATGAAAGCATCTAGATATCCCATGCTCAAAATTACGATAGATAATTTTTTTACAACAGTTTTTTTCTTCAAATAAACAGCAATTTAAATACTTAAAATAATAATAGATAACAGCTTCTTAATATATAAGTAATTAAAGAAAAGAAATGTTTCAAAATAAGAGTTTAATACTAAATGCAGAAACAAAAGAGAAAAGTGTGTTTTTTATTACTCTTCCGCCACGTGTATTAATATCATCTGAAGTCCTTTGATACGAACTCAAATCAGCATCACTATCATAGCCAGATCCAACATCATCCTCTAATGTGCTAGGAACATCTTGTAACTCCATAACCAATCCCGACCACACATCAATGTCTTTAATGTGTTTGAATGAAGTTGATTCCGATATAGGCTCACAATCCTTCCATCAGTACTAAATGCCGACTCTGAGGCAACTGTAGATATTGAAACAGCTAAAATGTCACGAGTAACCTTGCACAAAGTTAGGTACTTCATTCCATTTGTCTTCCACCAGGATAATACATCAAACTCCTTATCATTTACCCTTGACAAAACAGTCTTAACCAAATACTTTTTTAAGTCAGACTTGTCAGTGTCCATACTTGAGCAAGAAACAAAGACATCATAAGCATCCATGTCATCATTCCCCAAATCATTATCATTCCACCTTGTACTTTCAAACAAAGATGAGGTATCGGATGCATGAGACGTAGGGCAAGAACTATACACCTTGACCAAGTTGGTTGTTTATTATTGAAGTTGGTTGTAAAGAGGTATTGATGTTTCTGGATAGAATTAGGAGTATGTTGTATTTGCACCATTTTAGTTCATGATCATGTTTCTAGATAGGATTAGGAGTATGTTGCATTTGTACCATTTTTTGTTCATGATCATGTAATCGTATATATGTGGATGCGGAGGTGTGTAGGCCATTATCGAAATCTCTCATGATTGTAATAGTTGATTATTATTAATATAAAGTGTTACTTTTCTCAAAAAAAATATCGTGGGACTATCATTCGTTGAGATGTGTTCATAATAGTAAAAGTATACATGTATGGAACAATGTCTAAAAATACATAAGAAAAATTAATGTCACATCACAAGTATTAACAAGTGTGAAAAAAACTGATGCTCAAGAACTGCATGAATGTGTAGCTGGTTAGGTATGATGAGATTGAGTTGAATCAACAATATCAATGCATTTCTTGTTAAATAGGAATTGTTGACCAATATTTGTTCAAATGTAGGTGTATAAACTTAGTCTTAGTGTATAGTGAACTCAGGATCGAGTTTCTTAAATGGACGCAAGACATGCATGTTAACCTAGTTAATTAACACATGCAATTGTGTTACTGGAATGTCACACAACAGTAAAGAAATTATGCATATAATTTTCCCAAACAGATTATTGGTGGATTGGTACTTGAAGTCTTGAACAGATCATAGCTAATAAAAGGCAGAGTACGTTATAGACCCTAAACATCCACGGTTACACATAAAATGCACGGGTTAATTTCCTCACACCCTCTCCGTCTCCATTTCTCTCAGTAGGGAAGCTCAGCAGTAACGCTTGCACCTGAGGCGGAGCTAGAGGCGGCGGCATTGTTGCGCTCGGCGTGACAAAGCTGGCGAAGTTTGGTAGGAACATACCAAACAGATAGACGAGGATGTGCACTGAAAATGGAGTCTATGTCCCAGCCTTTGCGTGCTGCTATTTCCACAACAGGCCTGTAACACGCCTGCCTCCACGCCCCGATGTTCTCTCCTCGCAGCTTGCACTCACGCCTCAGCGCAATTGAACGCTCCTCGTCCAAACAATGCAGCGCGTAGCAGTGTACATAGTGCCGCATTTTCGGCTTGTTGATGTAGTTCGCGCCTTCTTTTTTTGCATATCTAAACACCTGGTTTGTGACCTGTAGATCAAGATTTTACAGTGCAAGAAAGTAATTCAGTTATGGTAAAGGCTATGAACTAGCTTGATATGTGTTTCAACTTTCAAGTAGCAAATGTATGAATGTATTATAATTGTACATCTGCTTTTTTCAGTCATCAAATCAATAGATTACTGCTGCGTATGAACATCTATACCAATTACATCCTCAAATCTAAAGTTTTAAATATCTAAAATATTTCTTTAAATTTTTTATTTTTTACAAACACTAATATTAATTTTCATATTTTTTAGATATTTTATATTTAATCTATTTTTAGTTAAATATATAATTTTTTAATATATTTATCAAGATATTAATTTTCTGATACATGACATTTTCATCATTATAGAAATTTTATCAACTGAGGGTAAAAGCAGTGTCATGTTTATGATTACGATTAATAATCAGGGGATCAATAATCAATAGAGAATGTAGAGTATCATTACCTCATCCTATATATATCAAAAGTTGAAATTGGGCAATTAGTCAATTACTTTGGTGTCATGGTTTGGAGAAACAGCTGGTTAATTGGTACGAAGTGGGAAGGGTCTGCTGCAGCTACTATTGACTGATTGAAATAACTCATCCAGTAAATTTGTCAAATCACAATTATTACCGTTATGACCAATACCCTTTTAGGCGAATAGTAGTTTACCTGTTGTTACTACTCATTTCAATGATTAACTACTGTTTAACCCACAGTAGCATAGTAGGAGAATCCGAGAATGCATGTGTAGGGTTTTAAGTTTTAACCATTACGTACCTTAGTAGGACATTTTTCACCGCGCTCCTTGGCAATGTTCTGCACCTGGGTCAAAAACTGATGGCACTGCTCGTAGAGATGGAAGAGGTAATCCAGTCCGTTCTTTTTGCCACGTGCCACCTCCCCAGCCTCCGTCACGACGAAGGGGTGCTCCCTCTGTCTCTCTCTCCCACCACCCCTCATAGCTAGTGCCAAACTCGGGCGGTTCCCTCCTCCGTTAACGCCGTCCTCGTTCCACTCATCATCCTCATCATCAATCCCTTCGTTACTACTACGCCCTCCTCCTCTCCTAATCCTCCTCAGCTTCTTCCGCTTCTCTGCCCCCGTAGCCCCCTCCCATGCTGCTCCTCCGCCACTCCCCACCATCTCCCTCTCTTGTTGCACCGGCTCCTCCGACAGCCCTGTCCAACCATCCCATGTATCATCAATATCATAGTAATGGATCGAACACACATAAATACACTTGTGAATAAAGATTTAACCATCAGTGATAAGTAAAAATAATCACTCTTGCATCTTCATATTTCTTAGTACGTTTCTTTTGAAGAAAACAAGATTAAATCAAACTCATATGCTCATATAAATCTTGAGCGCAGTGTAAAGTTTTTGAACTATCAACAGTAGTAAATACCTCACGATATTATTCTGTAATCATTAGAGTAAGCTAATAAGGGAAATGCTTCTGTGCAAAGATTAGGTCTAGCCTGTTAAAATGTCACTAATTACCAAACAAAGCAAAATAAAAAGGTAAGAGAAGTCAGATTGATGCATGAGTGATGTACGTGTTGCTAGGAAATTAACCTTCTTGGGAGAGAGCATCCTTGGCGTTAGTGTCGCCGGAGAGAGCGTGGCGCCGCCGCGAGTCCTCCTCAAGTCGTCTCTTCTCAGCTCTAATGGCGGCCTTGATGCCGTACCTCTCTCCGACGAGTATCTCCACCCGGAAAAACTGACACACGCTGCTCATCATGTCGTCAAGCTCCTCATCCCTCATGTCCAAAAGCGTGCTCACAGTGAACCCGAGCTCCGCTATCCTCGCCGCCGTGTAGTATTTCACTCCGTACGCCCGGAACATCTCCTCCAGCCCCCCAACCTCCCTCGGTGCCCTCACCGAGTACCCGGCGGCTGCGGCCGCAGCAGCGGCGGCGGCGTGTTGGGGAGCAACTGCCGCTGCCGCCTCTAGCTGAAGGCGGTTAGGCGGAACCGTCATGCCACGGAGATCCCACCTGAACAAACTCGCAGTGAAGCTGTCTGGATCCATTAAGCTCAGCTCACCCTAACTCTGGCTTAGAGTCGTTCTACTTCTCAATGTGACAGTGTTTAGTCGTAGCTGAAAACTCAACTATTTTGTGGTTTGGGGAGAGCTGTAGCTGTTCCGGCCTATAAAGGCAACTATTTGGGCCTTTTCCGAAACTGCCCCTGTGGCATTGACTGTTCCCGAGGAGGGAACTAAACCCAAACTGGGAATGGTTCCAAACCAAACCAAGTTACGTAAATTTCATTTTTTTTACTACGGGATTTTCTTAGTTTTTTAATCCTTTAATCTGTAAGTCCAAACCGTGTAATTCTCTAAAAATTGTTAACTTTCTTGCTAGCTAGATTTTCCACGCACTTCTAAAATCCCTAGGTTGCATGCAGTTTTACTAACAACGTGATCAAACAGCAAATTTGATTGGTTGAAATAACTCAAACATACAGTTTTTACTGTAGCCCGGTACAATATAATTTAGTAAAACTATGGAAAGATAAGGAAAATTTTATCATATATTAATGTATAACATATATAACAAATAAGAATCGTCTGATCAGATTTAAAAGATGATCAGACGGTTCACTTAATATACATTAATCCTTGAGTTTAGCTATCATACATTAGCCAAACTCAAACTCAGAGATATGAACACAATTTCAATATTACGCAAGACGACTCCCAGCTTTCCCTTCGGACCTCCCCAAAAGCTCGCAATATTTCAAGTATTGGCATAATGGAATTTCAGGACTAGAATTGGTGTTGGGGTAATATATGGTAATTTTCCCCTTGCATCGATCTCCATCCATCATAATGAAGTAATGAACCCAATTGCTTTCAAGGACAAAGGACACTGAAACCTGAGAGAGAGAGCCCATATCTTGTGTTAGATTTTCTGAATCTCAAATCTGAAAATCCACCCGAAGAAGACAAACAGACAAGGGCATTTTTATAGTTTCATTTAAAGATTAAAATATCAATTGTTGTAAAAATTTTGATGGTTAAAAAATAGATAACTTGATAAATATATTAAAAAATTATTGAATATTCATAATTTATATATATATATATTTAACTAAAATAAATTAAATATAAAATATTAAAAAATATAAAAATTAATATCCATATGTATAAAAACAAGTTTTCTGAAAAAAAATATTCACGATATTTTAGACTTTCGTTTCAACTGAATATAGTTACTGTAACGTAAATATAACAGTGGGTCTCGATCAGAAAGGCTGTTTCTCTTTCCGTACTTTTCCAAAACTGAGATATCGCGGGGTGGCAGAGATCGCCTGCAGCGGCGGCCTACATATCCCAGTCCGGGGATCCAACAGGTGGCCGCTGACGGGCACCACGCGGCGGGCGGAGAAGAGGAGATGGGGATCGGGTGGTGGGCCATGAATATGAGGAGGTGATGTGACGTGATGGAGGGAGATTTAGAATTTCCCGCGCTCTGTTTGAGGCCTCCACTTTATCTTCTTTTGAGACGAGAGAGAGAAATTAATTAATTATATTAAGTCAACAGGACGTAGTTTTTAGTGTACGGACCAATGGGTGGTTGACACGTCGTGTACCTGGTTTCTGGGTTGGGGTGATTCATCGGTGCTTATGGCAGTCTGGACTCTGGAGCACACTTTTACATTAAAGGTTTAACTGCGAGCTAAGCTCTTCCTTTTACCTTGTCGTTTCGTAGCTTTACTCGATCTGGGAATTACTTCTCACACCTATAAACTGTACTTTTTACTATGGGCACAGTGATGAGTATCGTACGTGGTGGTTACTTGGGAGCGGAGTTATTCTATAGCAATCCAACTTGGTGTAGTTCACGTAAGATGAGCCCTGCGAGGTAGGTAGGCTGATGATCGACTTGAATCGATCTTCTATTCTTCTATGTGGTGAAGTGGTCGGATGAGGTAACAGTTATTGCAAAGATATATTACAAATGGCTTTATATACTCATGAGGGACAGAACCAGCATATAGTAACGGGGTAGGCTAAATTTAGGGAACTAAAATCTATACTCTTAAAAATAAAATTCACACTCTCATCTAAAGTTTTAATAATATTTTATCTCCTCTGTTTATTCAGTTTCTGAAATATCTTTGAGTTATTTTTTATTTTCTCTTTTTCTCGCTCGCTCCTCAACCACGACGCAATTGTTCTCTCTTTTCTGTTCTCACTCTCTCAGTCTCAGCGCATCTTCTGAATCCAACATTTCTGGTTCAATGTTCATCCACAAATAATATCGAGTCTATAATTCCTTGAGGCCGCCCCAAAGGAATTGATGAAAGGATCAGATCTTTATCAAATTCCACACGGTTTCTTTGTCGAAGTCACCTGATCCACCCTTTTCTTTGGTGTTTCAAGTTCTGAGTTTGGACATCGAGACCATAGGTCAACATGGCTAATTTTCCAAAGAGAAGAACATCCGCTTTCAACATATACAAACATAAGGTATGCCTTGATTTAATCCAAAGGTTCTATTTTGATTGATTAATTTTATGTTTTCTATCAAAATTTATGGGCTTGTGTAATGGGGCTTTGTCATTTGACTCATGAAAAGTGTCTGTGGACATTTCGCAATCTAGGGTATAGTAGTATAGAAGCTTAGGAAATTGATAGGAAGGAGAAAAATGGGCGTGCATCTGTGTGAATGGGTTGAAATAATGCTTAATTTTTTGTGGTTACAATTCGTTGAAGGAGTAAGAAGTAGTTGGTGATTTAAACTCTAGCTTATACAATAATGCAGTTTCAAGTAGTTTTGAATTGTTTTCTGGATAGAACCAAATTGTTCATCCGAACACTCAAATCGCCATTGATTCGTTTCTACACAATCCCCTTCTACTTCTTTGAACTTTTGATTTTGGAATTTTAGTTCTGATGTTTTAGCCTTTACAAATTACTAACAGAAGACGAAATCCATATTAATTCTCTTAGCAATGGAAGAAGAGTCCTTGAATGAGCAATTGCAAAAGATTCCTAATATGGTGTCCTTAGATGATATTGAAGAAGAATTACAGTTTAATCAACCATCTACTGTCATTGAAGGCCTCATTGGTAAGTTTTCTGTCTCTCATATTTTTGTAATGTATATTTGCTGACCTTTTAGTTATTATTATTTTTTCTTATATATACTAGAAGAAAAAATAGTACTCTTGTTTTGCGAGGGTCATAGAGTATGAACCATATTTAAGTAGCAACTGGTTAGTTAGCTAATATCCTAACTATAATTCTGGTGATTTATGATTTAGGGGATCAAGCAATGTTTCATGAATTTGATGAATTCCTCTCATTATTGACTAAAGTTTTTGAAAATCGAGAAGACCTCGTTAATGATGTTCGTAAGATTGGGTTGTTGCAAGGGTACTCTTTGGTAATCAAAAGATCTAAAAACAACAAATATGTTGTTATGGGTTGTGATAGAGGTGGTTGTTATCGAACTGAAGTTGCACCTGAGAACAGGAAAAATAATTCATCTTCTCGACTGATCAATTGTCCTTTTAGAATTACGGGTAAAAAATTGCTGAAGGGGTGTGGAAGGTAGAGATAAATAGTGTGCTACATAACCATGAGCCTTCCATAGATATGGCTGGACATCCTTATTGTCGTAGATTTACCAAAGAGGAAGCCTTACAAGTTAAACAAATGAATAGAGCTGGCATAAAATCACGCCAAATTCTCTCTTCTCTTCGACAAAATAATCCTGAGCTTCTTGCTGTTTTCAGAAATGTATATAGCAAGACAGCTCAATTTAGAAGAGAGAACCTAAATTGGCGTTCAGTTATTCAAGCACTTTTGGATGAGCTTGGTGGTGCTGGTTTTTCTCATAATGTTAAGTATGATCACAATGGTCATTTGACCCATCTTTTCTTTGCTCATCCCATTTCCATTCAGTTGACTAAAAGCTATCCTAATGTATTTGTGATGGATTGTACTTATAATAAAAATAAGTACAAGGTGCCACTACTTGAGATTGTAGGAGTGACAAGCTTCAACACGTCATTTTATTCATGTTTTATTTTCATGCAAAAAGAGGAACAACAGGACTACGAGTGGGCTCTTGAAATGTTTAGAAATATACTAGGTCCTAGTAATTATCCATTGGCAATAATAACTGATAGGGAATTGGCATTAATGAAAGCACTAGAAGTTGTGTTTCCGATGACTCCTAATCTCTTGTGCATATGGCATATTGAGAAAAATATTTGTGCACATTGTAAGGGTAAATTTAAGGAAGAGGCAGATTGGGTTTTTTTTGTCTTCTTGGAATACCTTACTGAAATCTTAGAATGTTGCCACCTTCAATGAAGCTTGGGATCGTTTTCAAACTGAGTATAAAGCTTATGCTTCAGTTCTTACTTATATTAGGGATATTTGGCTTCTATGGAAATAGAGATTTGTATATGCATGGACGGGGCAGACTTCACATTTCGGTAATAATGTTACTTCTTGAGGTGAAGGTGAACATGCAACCTTAAAGAAATACCTTCAAGTTTCAACATGTGGTTTGCGTGAAGTAAAAGAAAATATTTGTCTGGCTATTGAGAATCAATTTCAAGAAATTAAGACTCAACTTGCAAGTGAGAAAATTCAGATTCCTTAATAATGTGTCATTCTATGCTTTGTTTGAGCTACATAAGCAAAATATATGTTGGCACATAGCAAAGACTATTCATCTCAATGTAAAATCCAATTTTTCAAGACCATTGGTCTTCTGTGTGTGCACATGATCAAGGAGATGAACATTGAAGTGTTGCCTCTAAATCAGATTCATATGCAATGGAGGATTGACACAAGATCTTTCACTAGTGATCAGCATGCAAGCTTGGATCATGAAGACCCTCTCTTGAACATTTTATCTGAGATTAAAGAGAAGTATGAAAGACAGTCGCTTATGCAAAAAGAGAATACCCTAAGACAACTTTCTCATATTCTTGGTGCATCATGTCCTTTAATTTTTGAACCTACTATTCAACCTCATAAAGGTCGTCCGTTGGGTTCAACTAAAAGGAAGGATACTGGTTCTACAAAGCAGGATGCCTCATACTTTGAGAAAGTGGAGAAGACACCTCGAAAATGTAGAGGTTGTGGTAATACCGGTCATTATCGTAACAAGTGTCTATCTATCAACAAGTCTGTTGAACCAAATGTGGGACATAGTGTCTAGCTTTTCACCTAATCTAGTATGTAATTGTTCTAGTTTTATAGTCTGAACTCTTTACTATGTTAGTTTTGGTATCTAATTTTGTACTCTGACCAGTTACACATACATTAAACCATCTTCTTTACCTTCCTTGTTTTGTTCTTATTTGCTAGAATGCATTTTTTCTTTTCTTTTCTTTTCAGTATTCTTGTTTCCGGGTGACTCGTGGCCCCTTTAGCGGGTTGCACGGCTCCAGAAATAGCGGACTTCCCTGTACTCCGAGTTTTCCTGTGTAAAGAACAAACACGTCAAAGAGGCGTCCCCGGGTTTACCGAGGGAAGCCACTCCGATGCTTAAGTTAGATACTGTCAATTAAGCATAAAACTCGGGAATAGTCAAGAAGTTTCATCCTCCTTTTTTATGGGGAGGCATGTGCCGGTATTTATAGTAGCATTGAAGGCAGCATTCCTGTCCCTTTCCAATGTGGGAGTAGTTTCCCTTGCTTTACTTAGCTTTATGGCGAATTGGGCCCAGACAAAGGGCCCAGAGTGGCTTCACATTTAATTGTAACCCGGTAAAGGTGAAATATTAGGTTCCACCTATAAACAAGTCCCCCAAGTCCTCAGTCAAGGGGTACGCTTGGGTGGGGACTTAAAATCGTTTCTTTACCGGGTTACAAAGTTAGCAACCAAACCCGGGGTACCCAGTCCCCCAAGTCCGTACGCAAGCGTAACCCGTAGACACTCTGTTCGTTGAGAATTCAAAACGACGTCTCCGGGTTGTGGTGGGGGAAATTGAAAAGTCTTCAGTTTGAAGTGGGGGAAACTGAAAAGTTTTTCGGTTTTAGGACGCGGCATGCACGACACGTGTCGATTTTATCGAAAAACCGAAACGTCCCTTCAGTGTACGTCTCTAACTGTATAAATAGGGGTTGAAGGTGACAGTTTTGTCTCACCTCCAAACCCGATAACTTTTTCGTGCTTTTGCTGTCGCTTTCTTTTGTCGCTGTTTCTTTTGAATTCAAGACTCAGATCGATCTCAAAAACCCCTTCAAACACTCAAAACTAAGGTACTGTGTCTTCTTCCCTCCTTTTTGATCGTTCTGGGACGATTTGTGTACTGTTTCTGGGTTCCCAGGAAGGTTTTCTGGGTCTGCGTTTGGGAATTTAGCTTCGTGACACCGGGTTACCTGGGTTTTGTTGACGCCCCCGTGTTTTTTTGTTTTGCAGATGGCCAACGAAACAATGGACACTCACGTCCCCGAGTTTGCCTCCGTAACCTTCATTGATGGGACCGCTCTTGACCCTCCCGGGTACTCATTGACAGCGGAGGAGATCGTGGAGCTAAGGAGCAACTGGAAGATCCCCGAGTCTGTAGAAATACGGCCTTTAGAACCCGAGGACCAGTTCTTCGCTCCCGGGGATGGGTGGACGCTGTGCCACGAGTATCAGCTACGCTGCGGCCTGTCACTCCCGCTGAAGGTAGAGGTGCAGTACCTCTTGGCTGCGAGCAACTTCGCAATCGGGCAAGTTGGACCGAACATGTGGAGGCAGCTACTCGGGTTGTGCGTTATGTACAAGGTGTTGAAGCAGCAGATGCCGACCTATCACGAGTTACACGCCATGTACCGGGCCGAGTACTCCCGGAAGGCGGGTTTCAGCGGGACCATCCAACTGAAGTCCAAAGCGGTTTTCAAGAAGATCGTCGAGGACCTGCCAACCTCCGTGAGCCGGACCTGGAGGGAGAAAAGTTTCTTGATAAGAAACTTTCAAGACCCGGGATACGCGTTTCAAGTACCGGGTGACTTCCAGCCACTGATGAGTGAGTCCTCTCTCCGGATTCTTCTTTCTTTTCTCTATCCCGGGTTATAATTATGTTGTTTGTGTTGCAGATGTCCCCGACATTCCTCTGGAGCCGGTGATGGAGAAGAGGATCCGGAGGATGCTATGGGCCTTCCGGGGTCAAGATGACCGGAGTTCATACCGGCTTTGTAGGCTGTATGTGTACAGCAGGTGCCGGTTGATGGAGCTCCCAGGTTTGTCTCGTGTCCCTTCAATATTTATAATCAAATGCTTCTTGTGTAACGGGCTATATGTGTTTCTGTAGCTCTTCTCCCGATGGAGTTTACGAAGCGGAAGAACCCGGGAATATACGACGGGTTTGAAGATAAGGCTGTTTGGGCCGGGATCCGGACACAAGCAACGGATGGTCAATTATACGACATTAACCTGACCACGAAAGCGGCTTTCCTGCGCCCAGAAGCAGAGCAAGGGGATACTGAGAAATTCCTCGTGGACACCTTGCACTTCAACGAGATCCCCGGGTACCTTGCTGAGGTACTTGGCACGGAGATGTACCAGGAGTTAGATGAAGAGATTGTGGGGAGCCCCGCGGAGGAGGTGGCGGAAGAGCCGGTGATTGAAGAACCGGTGACTCAATTCCCCTTAGCAGACGAAGAGGTGGAGTTTGAAGAACCGGTGATGAGCGCAGTTCCCTCATCTATGCTCCCGGGTGAAGAGGAGTTGACTGAAGATGAGGCTGACAACGGGGGTGAAGAAGTTGTCGGTTTCGAAGGGGTGATGAGTGAGAACCCTGAGGGGAGTGATGGGAGCGACGAAGTGCGCGAAGTGGAACCCGTCCCCTCCCACAAACGCACCCGGGAGGCATCCAGCTCGGCAAGGTCCGAGAGGAAGAAGAGAAGGAAGGAGAGGAAAGAGAGGAAAGAGAGGAGGGAGAGGAAGCAGCACCGGGACACCACTGAAATCATGGAGGAGTTGGCGGGCGCGGGAATGGCGGACGTGGCCATCCAGAGAATGGTAGCGGATCTGAAGAACTGCGCCGCCGACTCCTATGTACTGGAGCATGAGGACCCGGTGACTGTAGCCCGGAGGGCGCAGGAGAAACTGATGCGGGTAAGTGTCTTTTTCTTTTAACCCGTTCTTCTTTTGTTTTTGTTTCCTTGTACTAACCCGTTGTTTGATTCGTGTAGGCTGTCAGGTTGTCGTACTTGGCAACCGATCGGCTCATAACCGAAGGCATCCCCGAGCGAGAGAGAGTCCTCAGGGATGATCTTCGGGCCGCCCGGGACCAGGTAACGGCGAGTGAAGAAAACCTGGCCCGGGTCCGGGAATTCGCAAGCGCATCAGCCATTGCGTCGAGTGCAAAGTTGGCCAAGTCAGAAGAACACGTAGCAGACTTGGTGGCCAAGAACTCGAAATTGGAGAAAGTCATCGAGGGTCACCGGGAGGACCGGTGTGCTCAAGATGCCGCCATTGCTCAGCTTACTGAACAGAATCAAGCGCTGCAGCAACAAGTGACTTCTGTGGAGCAGCAGAAAGGCGAGTTGGTGCAGGCTGTTTCCCGGGCCAGGGACTCTGCTGTCTCCGAGTTTCTAGCGAGTCCCGAGTTTGAGCTGAAGCTGCGGTCGGCGAGGGCTGAGGCTCGTGCCGAAATTGTTAGCGCCGGGATTCGCCAAGGGTGGCTCGACAAAGCCGGGTATGATGGTCACCAAGGTCACGTTAGACCCGACGAGGCTGCAGGCACCTCCCGGTCGACTCCTGCCATGGCCGCAAACCCTAGGGCTCCTGCAAACCCGGCTCGGAGTCCCCCGGTTCATTCTTCAGCAGCCCGGAGAGGTACTTCCCGTGGTGGGATTGTCGGTGGTCCTCAAAACCGGCCACCGCTCCGTAGGGGACAGTTTATCATACGGCCCCGGGGAGGACGTGGCGGCTCGAGCACTGGCGGTGGTAGCGGGTCTGCAGCGCCCTGAGCTGGAGCCTAAGTATTTGTCTTTGCTTTTGTAGTGTAGTCTGTTTTGTAGCGGTTTACTGCTCTTGTAACTGACTTTCGAATAAAAGTATTCAAGCTGTTGGCATAATTTTTCCTGTCAAATAACACGTTAACTTGATGCATATCTCGCAAGTGTAGAAAAAATTTACATATGGTGCCGGTCTGGCATGTTATCGTCATAAAATAACAATAGGCCCGGTAGGGCTTTACCGGTCCGTTAGGGCTTCCTGTCAAATAACACGGTAGTGTGATGCATAATATATAAGTGTTGACAAAATGTACGCATATTGCCGGTTTGGCATGTTAACATTATAAAGTGAAAATGGGGCCGCTCAGGCTTTACGGGTCCGTTAGGACTTCCATGGGCCGCTAAGGCCTTGGGTGGGAATGTCTTTCTATAACACGGTATTTTTCCCTGTAAAATAACACGTTAAACTGATGCATAATTTGCAAGTGACAATTCACATATAATGCCGGTTTGGCATATAAATAAAAGTAGTGCCGCTAGGGCTTTACGGGCCCATAAGGACTTTGAAAGGCCGCTAGGGCTTTAAGGGTCCGTTAGGACTTCCAACCCGATGCTTAACCTGCAAGTGTTGACAAAATTTGCATAGTGCTGGTTTGACATGTGAATAAAAAAATAGGGCCGCTAAGGCTTTACGGGTCCATAAGGACTTTCAAGGGCTTCCTGCCAAATAACACGGTAATCTGATGCAAAATATGCAAATGTGATAATTTACACATATAATGCCGGTTTAGCATGTAAGTAAAATAGTGCCGGTAGGGCTGTATGGGTCCGTTAAGACTTTCAAAGACTGAAACAAGGCCGTGAAAGGCTTGCAATATTTCAAGTTATGGAGATTACCAGAGATTGTCAGAGATTTATCGGAGCTTGCCGAGTTTTGACCATGAAATAAGGCCGTGAAAGGCTTGCAATATTTCATGTCAAATGGAGATTATCGGAGATTATCGGAGATTTATCGGAGCTTGACAAGTTTTGACCATGAAATAAGGCCGTGAAAGGCTTGCAATATTTCATGTCAAACGGAGATTATCGGAGATTTATCGGAGCTTGCCGAGTTTTGACCATGAAATAAGGCCGTGAAAGGCTTGCAATATTTCATGTCAAATGGAGATTATCGGAGATTTATCGGAGCTTGACAAGTTTTGACCATGAAATAAGGCCGTGAAAGGCTTGCAATATTTCATGTCAAATGGAGATCGCCTGCATTCACTCAACAAACTGATTTGATAGACATAACCCGGCCGGGTTTTATGTAGGCCTGAAAGGCTTTATATATATAACATCAAAATATAATAAACTTGGACAGTTGTAGATAACTTTTGTACCTACTTGGGATGTACGCACTGTCGAAATTTCGCGGGTTTCCATAACCCGGAGGATTCCATCATTGTTCTTCAAAATATTAAGCGAGAGGGCCTTGAGTTCGACTCTCAACGAGAGCACCAATTGTTTCCGGGTGACTCGTGGCCCCTTTAGCGGGTTGCACGGCTCCAGAAATAGCGGACTTCCCTGTACTCCGAGTTTTCCTGTGTAAAGAACAAACACGTCAAAGAGGCGTCCCCGGGTTTACCGAGGGAAGCCACTCCGATGCTTAAGTTAGATACTGTCAATTAAGCATAAAACTCGGGAATAGTCAAGAAGTTTCATCCTCCTTTTTTATGGGGAGGCATGTGCCGGTATTTATAGTAGCATTGAAGGCAGCATTCCTGTCCCTTTCCAATGTGGGAGTAGTTTCCCTTGCTTTACTTAGCTTTATGGCGAATTGGGCCCAGACAAAGGGCCCAGAGTGGCTTCACATTTAATTGTAACCCGGTAAAGGTGAAATATTAGGTTCCACCTATAAACAATTCTAAACAAAATGTTATAGGTGTATGATTCCACCTAGTGATTCAGTAACAGATTTAATGGAATAGCTACTGATCTTGAATACTATGTGTTGTTTACGGAATATTGAATATTGTGTGTTATTTACTATTGTGTAGCTAGTGATAATTTTCCCTTTATATGAAAAATGAAAGCTAGCTCATAAACAACTATAGGAGTTTCCATTCACATTATTTCATCTAAAGGCCTTAGGTCCTGCAAATAGTCGTGATTATGTGTGTATATACTACTTACATACGTAAGTGCCCACATGCACTTCATATGTAAGTGCCGACATGGTTTGTGTTGGTTTTTGCAAGCCTTCTCTAATGTGTTTTGTTTAGAATATTGTACTAAAATATGAGTTTTGTTTTGGTTTTTGTAGACTAGATCTTAACGCATAAGGAGACATGAGTAGTGCATTGGGAGGCTTGTTGCACCTTTTAGGACCCTTTTATTTTTAGAAAGAGAATCAGGGATGCATAGCTTGGAATCAAGGGTGTATATGAAGACTAAATTGTATTCTTCTCTTAGTAGAGAGTTTTGTTATTAGAATCAGGGGTCAAGGAATACATATACTTTTCTTGTTTCCTCTTAAATTAAGTTGTTGAAGTGTTGCAGATTCATTTCTTTCCTTCTCGTTTCCTTTTTAATTTAAGAGAGCATGCTTGGAATTGAAAACATAGAAATGCTGCATGTTTTGAGAGAGGAGAAAAAGAGGTGACTCAAAAGAAAAAATCAAATCGATACTGATCTACAGGATTAAACAAGAAATAAGTGGAAGAGATAACAGTTTTGTCAGTTGTTTAGGAGCGAGCGAGACAAAGAGAAAAAAGAAATAACTTAAGGGTATTTCAGGAACTGAACAAAGAGAGAAAAAATATATTATTAAAACTTTGAGTGAGAGTGTGGATTTCATTTTTAAGAGTGAATTTCACCTCCTTAAATTTAATGGGTATTCTATAGTTTGGGCAAAGCCAATTTTTTTTTGAGGATCTACTGCAAAAAATATGGAAATCTCCAACTGTCATAATTCTCATAAAATTCATCCGTCTTGATCAATCAATTGATTCAATTTGGTAGGGAAATTGGGTTCAATAGAGCAAATGATAAAGTGGTAAACAAGATCAAATTAGAATCAATTACCTTTTAAATCAAATCATTCAATACCAAACCCAATTACTTATTTACTTTTGCAAATCACATATTCTATAAACCTAGGTTAATTAAATTAATTAAAATGTAAATAATTTTATAAATTAATCTAATTACCGAATGCTTTGATTTTTCATTCGATTTTATTTGTTTTCATTGACGTTTGTCCTTCCATTTTTCACTCTCATGTTTGTCTATATAGTTAGCATATGATTGCGTTGCTCTATCGAAGTAGTTAATCATTCTCGAGCACGTGTATATTAATTTTTTTTTTCTACATTTTAATTTGTAATTATGATGTAGGTATTAACCTTGTATTTTGTTTTCTACCTTTAAGTTAGGTTACAAATAGAGAAATTGAGTTTTTAGGTATAAAGTTTTAGGTTAGGGTTTAGGGATTATTGAGGAATTAGGTTTTGAGTATAGGGTCTAGGGGATGCGGCAAAAAACCAGCAAATTAGCTTGTGTTTGAACAATAACAAATCTTGCAATTTCTTTCTTGAATATGTTCTATTTTTAAGATTAAATATAAATATTTTTTTAATAATTCAACCTAATTAATATATTATCGTATTTTAAAATACTATAAAGATGTGAGTTTAATTTAAAACAACTATAATAAATTAAATGTATTGTTAAATACTCCAAAAAATAATCACCTCACCGATAAAGATTAGAATAAAACCAGTTGTGATGATTACATACACTTAACATTCGTGCCAGTTATGATGATTACATACACTTAACATTCGTGCTATCGCTTCCTATCTCTCTTGATAATCCATTTGACTCTCAATCTACATCTCCATAATGGAGAAATTGCTTCCTCCCCGCCCTATCGATACCGACTTAATATGGTAAAGATAAATAGCCAGTTAGTAAAATTTATTACACTTACCTTATAGGTTTTTTCTTTTAATAAGAAAGTAACAGCACGAACAAATTACAGAGATTGTCTCTAGAGTGGCCACATCCTAGTTGGCCGAACAAAATGGCTAGGATATCGATAGGAATGCGGCTATTTTCACGTACCAAACTATCTTACTTTTTTCATCATACATATTAATTATTTCACCCTATATTTTAATATTTTATGCTAAATCTACTTTATCCTCCCTTTTTGTTTTCTAATAATACCCACATATAAGATATCCAATTAAAAAGAAAATTTTAATAAAAATCTCTCATATATTCTATAGCAACAATAAACAAATCTGATAAAATATTAATGTAATTCATTTATATCTTAGTTCAAAATCATCTTTTGTGTTCTTCCGTTTCGGTTCATGTTAAAAAATTCTTAATTGAGATAAAATGATTGTACACACATATATGTTTATATTTTTATTTTCTATGTTTAAAATATTATTGTATATCCAATAAAAAACATTATTGGTTTATCAAGTTAACACTAAAAATTTTATGAATTGAATAATGTATTTACCATGATGAGAAAACAAAAAATTTGTAATCGATATAGCTCATGGTATGGGTGGAGAACTGTGAGAATTAATGTTATATAATGAAATATTTAATTTATTTGTTGTTTTTTATGTATTTAGTCTTTCTTTTAGATTGAGATATTACAAAATTAATGTATTTATTAGTAATTTTGTACTTGAGTAATTATGTAAATGTTTCTAAGATAATCAAAGAAGATAATAGTGGCAATAACTGCACCCTATAGTCGGGGGTATTGGTTGACTCCAATTCATCATTCTTGATATGGACATATGTTGTGACCTATAATTGTTGTAGCCTCATTGCCTCAAAATTTGTTTCTTCTAAACACAAGTTAGATAACAACTTTTCTTCATCTTTATTTGAAATATTTGAAGTCGTTTGGAAATATTACGAAAATTAAGGCTGAAAAATTCTATTTAAATTTTATTTTATATATTTTAATCTTTCTATTATTTATTAATCGACCGTTTTCAAAAGAAAAGAAATAAGAACTTGTGAATCGTGACCATTATGATCCATTGATCCTCACATAATCTATTCTCACTCCTAATTTTATTTTTGAGTTAATCTTACAATATAAGGTTTAGACTTTATGTTCTCTCTTTCTTTTCTATTTTGTTGTTTCGTGATAAAAACTTGAATGCAGTCGTTTAGTCTCTATTTTTTTTTAAATATACTACCTCCCATAAGAAAAAGAACCATATAAATGGGTCGGCTGAGATGGATACTCCGGCCCACTGTAATCAAAATCAAAAGCATTTTAGAATGCTCGCTGGCTATGGCGAAGGAGGTCTCGATGTGAAACATGATTTATTGAGAGATGACGAGGATGATACATAGCCGAGCAAACGGAGCGAAGAAGCTTCTAAACCCTTCCGCTGACTCACGCGCCGTCATCAACTCGCCGTCGTCACAGCTAACGAACCTCCCCTTCACCTCCTTCAACGGCGGCCAAGCAGCCACTAATACAGGTAAAGCTAACCCATCAACCCACTTTGCTCTCTTAGCTCACACACACATTTCATTAGCATCAATTATGAATGTTTGTATTTCTCATTTCTTTCAGAACACCAAAACCTCCACCATGTTCTTAAATCCTGCAAACTCTACTTGGATTCCGCAACCGCAATTCAAACCCACGCTAGAATCGTTACACGTGGATACTCCACCTACCCTTCCCTCCTCTCTTCCCTTTTAGCTGTTTACAACCGTTGTGGCTGTGTCACTCTTGCTACTCAGCTTGTGGATCACATTTTCAATTCTACGTCTAGTGTCAACTATTTTAATCTCGTTATCGAAACCCTGATGAGGAATAAGGAATGTGACATTGCAAAGAGGGTGTTCCGAAAGGTGCCTAACCCGGATTTAGTAACTTGGAACACTGTGATTGGAGGTTGTGTTAGGAATGAGCGATTTCAGGAGGCATTGGGAGTGTTCCGGAAGCTGGTGAGGTCGAGTTTGGAGCCAGATGGGTTCACATTTTCGTCTGTTATCACTGCGTGTGCGCGGCTTGGCGCGCTGCATAATGCGCAGAGGGTGCATTGTGTGATGATTAAGAAGAGAATCGAGATGAATTTTATACTGAGTGCGGCTCTTATAGATATGTACTCAAAGTGTGGTAGAGTGCAGACTGCTAGAGAGATTTTTGGTAATGTCCTGTGTGAAGATGTCTCGGTTTGGAATGCAATGATTAATGGACTGGCAATTCACGGGCTTGCTTTGGAAGCAATTGAGGTATTCTCGAAGATGGAGATGGTTAAGGTGTTGCCTGATTCGATAACGTTTGTTGCCATTCTGAAAGCGTGTGGTCATTGTTACTTGGTGGAAGAGGGTCGCAAGTACTTTCATTTGATGACACGTCGGTACTCAATTCAGCCAGAAATTGAGCATTATGGAGCCATGGTTGATCTCTTGGGTAGAGCGGGGCTTCTAGAAGAGGCTTATGCAACTGTAAAGACCATGAAAGTGGAGCCGGATGTTGTTATATGGAGGGCACTTCTGAGTGCATGCAGGACTCATAGAAATCCAGAACTTGGAGAAGTTGCCATTGCCAATATATCCCGTCCCAGGAGCGGAGATTATGTGTTGCTTTCAAATACCTATTGCTCTATAAAGAAGTGGGATAGCGCAGAGAGAGTGCGAGAAATGATGAAGAAAAAGAGAGTTCGTAAACATCAAGGGAAGAGTTGGCTTGAGTTGGAAGGTGTGATCCACCAATTCAGGGCTGATGATCAGACACACCCTGAAATCAAATCAATATATAGAGTGTTGGAAGCATTGATCAAGAGGACCAAGTCAGAGGGCTTTATGCCTGTGACGGAGTTGGTTTTGATGGATGTATCTGAAGAAGAAAAAGAGGGAAATTTGAATTGTCATAGTGAAAAGTTGGCATTGGCCTATGGTATCCTGAAAACAAGTCCTGGAACAGAAATCAGGATTTCAAAAAACCTTCGGATCTGTCATGATTGTCATTGCTGGATTAAAATGGTTTCACGACTACTCAATAGAGTTATAATTATGAGGGATAGGATTCGTTTTCACCACTTTGAAGGTGGTATGTGTTCTTGCGGAGACTATTGGTAGCCAATACCTTCAATATCTGGTATGTGATTCTTGTTCTTATAGAGATTTAATACAGAAGCAAACATAGGAAAACTTGTTGTCAAATTGATTACTGTATGAGCTTATTGTGAAAATATAGAAGAGCACTTGAAGGATACCAAGAAACCCATGTGATTTTGAGTACTGTTCTTTGGTTCCTTTATACTATCATACCCCATCAGAGTAATGCTGAGACAGTGCTATCAGGGCCCATATTTTAAACTTGGTGAACTGCTAATAAACTGATTAGAGGTGAACTACTTTGAAACTTCAAGTTGCTGTTAAGCCCTGTGCAATGGTCGGCCTCTGACACAAATATGGGTTATTTGAGGCTCATAAGTGCTGGTGCTATTATAATTAATCAAAAGTATGGTTTGTTGATGCTAGTATTGGAACAACATTCTTTCACCCTTAGATTGCATATACATGTTTCTTTCCATATCTTAAGCTTAATCAAACACTTGTAGTCCAGTAAACAATCCCTGCATTCATAATATGAGTAAGCAGTCTTATCCATTATTTTGAATACTTGATCATATCAATCCATCCAATACAAAGATATATGGAGAACGATGATTTTTTTTTTCATGAATTTATTTACTTTTTCCTTTGGCTTGGTAATCAATTTGCACATCCTAGATAGGAACCAATTGTAGTTTGCCTCCATATATTTCAGGGAGTTGGCTTTCATCTATCTCTTCAAGCAGAGTTGATTTCAGCATTTTGTTCTCAACAAATACTATCTGCAGAAACATAAGCAAGATGAAATATATATAAGCCTAAAGTTTATATCAGTGTGATGTGTTGTAGCTGCATATAGTGATGATGCTTGACGATTGCATGGCAGAACAGCATAGAAAAGTTGACTACATCTTCACATGTACAAATTCAGAAACTTACCTTCTCCTTAGTTTTGTTGTCAATGAAAGGGCAAACGATTTTCCATACTGTCATAAATACGAATGGCACATGAACAATGAACATCTTCCCTAGTCTTTCTGGATAGTAGTCCTGCAATTATCAGTAGAACCGTTAAGCATGTACGAGATTTTTGTAATTCTTTTAGTTTCTGAATAGGGTACTATCCTTTATTTTCTATGCTTCTCAAGGTTTTTTTGGGGTATGATCTAAGAAAGTCAATCTTCTCAGTTTAGTATTTTTGATGTTAGCCAGATTCGTTACATATATGAGTAATCTATTTGTTTTACTTTGTTGTACAGAGAAATGACATGTAATTATATTGGAGCAGAGACCTGCAAAATGGATAGAGCTCCTAGGTATGCTCGGATATCACTGTTTGAATATCCCCAACCTTCCAGATCACCTATGAAGATAAACTTCTCCTGTCCAGGTGGCATCCTGAAACATCAAATTCAAATCATCAAAAAGTACATTTTCACAATTTATGGACTACTACTATGGTACTGTATCCTCATGATCCAAACCTCAGTTTTTGACTTTGTGCATTACATCTTAATTCATATGCGCACAATGGTATGAGCAAAAAGAAAATAATTCCCCTGGAAAATGGAAAAATTACCTTGCACATATCTTGTCGAAAGCATAGACTACATAACCTGTACATACAAAATACACTAGTCTGAGTGGAAATGTGAGTCCTACTTTGAGTTTGGATGTGACAAGCATCCACTGATTTTGCATTGAGAGATTTGAAAAGTTATAGCAAGGCTTATTTTTGTTTCTTATGATAAAATTATAGGCCAAGCCACTTATTCTAGTCAGTTTCTTTTGAGCCATATGTACTCTAGGATAGAAGTGTTTCATGTTAAACATATCTAGATGTAAAAACATACGCTTAAATTCCTTAAGGCCTCCCTTGACTTGAAAGTGTCTGGCACCTAGTAGAACTGCTATTGGACATCCCCTCTTGTCTGAACCCTGTAGAAACAGCTTGTTCTGTGCAATTTGATTTGGTACTTGTAAAGCAGAGATTGTACCATTAGGAGCAAAGGTTTGTTTCCATTTCAAGTACTTGAGGAACATGGCTGATGCTGGCTCTAAATCTAAATCACGAGCACGTAGGAACCTTCTTAATGTCAGATCATCCACTACCTGCACACAAGTTACATTTACACATTCAACAATTAACTAATCAAGACTTTAACTTTTTCTCGGCAAAGCATAACATCAGATGAAAAACATACAGGGCTGCCAAGCAGGTGGTTTTCATCATTGGTTATAGATCAATACAATTTACCTGAAAATGATCCTTGTATACTTTGATATAGTTTCATTTATTTTCACTAGCTTTATCTGTATTAACTATGAATTTGTGTTCACTTGTATATAGCAACCACCTTGGAGAAAGCATCTTTCCCTTCAACAAATGCTCTCATCAGACGAATTCTTCTCATCTCCTCTGTATCTTGGGTGCTGCTTTTCATCTCGTTACTTGTGTGTAGCCTTGTTAGCGCTTGTTCTGCTTCATCTTTCGTGGTTTTGTTGGACTCCAACTCAGGTACTATATCAGAATCCATGATCTTTATTTTTCCTCTCTTTCTCCCTTACTCTTTGACAAACACGAAAACTAAGACCTTGACAGTGCTTTTATAACGAGTTGTCGTTGAGGATGAATAGCCAGAAATGAAATTATTGTACAGTATGACCTCAAAAATAAAGAAAAGAGGCTTTGAAATGTAACCAAGAAAACTTTATTTTTCTTTTGAAATGTAATTAACACTGAAGGAGCCGTCTGGGTCCAATTTTAAAGCGCTCACTTAACTGCTAACAACCTGACAAGTCATAAGAATATGGATCTTGACGCATTTGCTGGGTATTTCCGCTTGAGTTTTAGTTTTAGTCAGAAAAATCATTTCCTAGAAGTAGAAGATTATTATTTTTTAAATCTGAATTATGAGGTTGCAACCTTCATAGGATCCTTCAATACAATATAGGGCCATGCAATATAATTTGGGTTGCTTTAAGAACCAGTCAAAAATAAGGATTGTAATGTCTGCTATTACCAGAATTAATAAACTACTGCATCTGATATTCCATATGCATATTTTCAGGAACACAACAGATTGGTGGGATTCATGACATATGGTCACTTTTGAAGTAAGATAAATCAAAGCTTCTATTAGTTGCACCAACACACAATCTGACACACCTTATCACACTACAGTTAAATGTTATTATCAGCCCCATTGACCCCAAAAGTCATAAATAGAAGATTAAGTAAAAACTTAGTAATTGTATGTGATTAAGAAGATATGATATGTAATCATGTTTAGTACCTTGGAGGAAGGATCCTGGGCTTCAACAAAAGCTCTCATGAGATGAGTTTTGGTCAGCTCCACCAATTCATTGCTGTTTTTCATGTAATCATCTCTCTCTACTACTGCTACATCTTTCGAAGTTTCTTCTTCCTTAGACTCGATTTTCCTAGGATCCTTCATACTCATCTTTCTCTATCCCTCTCTGTCGCTCACTCGTAGGGACAATATGGCAGAGTGTATAAGATCTCTGATAAACAGAGATGAAGATAGCTAGAAGAGAGCTCAAGAATGCAGATGGGTTGACGCTTGAATTAGAGAAATGCAGATTAAATAGGACTTTACTAAAAGAGCAGTAGTCTTCTGTGGCAACTTTTCCCACTCAATTAAAGTCTTCTCCGTCAGTTTGCTACCCATCAATTTCAGAAATAAGGGATTTGAGGAGCTACATTAATGGCATGTATCCATCCATCCATACCAAACCTGCTGTACACATGCATTATAATTTTTTTTATTATGGTGGTTTTTCTCCTAAATCTGATAACTAAGGAGACTAATAATCACTTCAGGACGGGCCACAGAAATTTTACCAAGATGGGAATCTAACTCATTTGGAGGATTCCAACCTGCCATTCATCCCAACATTTGAAAATCCGAGTTTGCTAACTCGATCACCCCACATGGTTACACATGCATATAATTTTGCCTACTATATTCTCTGTGATGAAATTTATTGAACCACAAAAATCTATTTGACATTACCTTAGATTGCTCTTGTAGAAACTGCTCTAAATCTTCAATAACTTCTCAACATTCCTATTTTTTCGCAAGTCACGGCCGGGACAGATTCATAACATCTCTGTTCTAGTCAAGTACCCTATGTAATAGGGTTATAGTAAAGCTTTTCTATTTGTCTAGGGTACTTTCTTTCTTTTCAAGATTGCATTGTGCTTCATATATATGATCGACACCGCATTATTGTGAGCAGCGAGTCATTGTCATGAGTAATGACTCGTGGGCTACGAGCCTAACGCCCACGCCCTCTACAGTCGGTCTCATCTGTCCAATCTATCAGGGGCTGACGCGTCTGTATGTATACATGATGAGCATTCAAGACACCCGCAAATAGTAGCTAACCATTTAAAGCCGGATGCTTCTGGCGTCCTGGACTCCTGGAAATCGTGGTGGACACCTGGGTGGCGAGGGTCTGGTTAGTGTTACCCTGTCCCAAGTACTACATTTTGGGGAAGTCCTTTTCTAAGAAAGTGTTACTCTTTTACAATCCATTTGCCAAATTATTGGAAAAGACGGAAAGAATTGAATACGAAGCCATAAAGAAATGCCAAGAAAGAGTGATCAAATTAATGATTCCTAACTTATTTAGGAAGAAATAATTTTCTTCCGACATCAGAGATTTGTAATTACTTTTACCATTACTTTTAACCTGTCTAATTCTAACACCACATGATTTTATATAATATTAGCCTTTAAAACATGCGTATTGCGTGTGTTGTAAAACCCCAAGATTATAGCGATGATTATCTTGCTCTTGTTTTTTTCGTATCATGGATTATAGCGATGATTATCTTGCTCTTGTTGTAAAAATGCATATTTTGTGAATCTTAAGATCACTGTTTGCAATTTTTCCCTTTTATATTTAAGAAATTTAAGTGGTGTAATTAACCTAAACACTCACACGACTAATATGTGTTCATATCACAAATACATATTTCTTAACATAAAATAAAATTATGTCATATTTTCTTAACCTAACCAAAAACATTAATTCATGCGTGTACTCTTAAAAGGTCAAAAACCTAGAAAATAATAAAGTCCCAAGAATAATTGTCATTTAACTACAAACCAAATATTTTTTATATCTAATTTTATAAATATGACGTAAATGACAATTTTACCCTCATATTTAACGAAAAAGTTAACGGAAGTACCGAATTGTCTAACTAAGAGCAAGTTTATCACTCTCTATTTTAATTTTAAGCTACTTTGGAGAGCGTGTTTAACATTTTTTGATGTTTTTAGAGCTCCAACAGACTAGCTAAATCTAAACTATTTTAACTTTGAACTATCTCGCTAGCTATATTTAGCTAGCAATATGACTCATATGAGACTAGCTATAATTTAATAGATTCCTTTTAAGATATTTGAGGTGATATATAAATACATTTAAAATATCTAATATTTGTTTAAGGAATAATACTGATGTAATGCTAGCTAAAATAAAGAATATTGATACAAACACATTTCTAAAGTGGCTAGCCAAAATAACTTTTTTAGCTATATTAGTTTAAATTTGACTTCAATATGACTAGCATTGTTGAAGTTTCTCTAAGTATAACTTGAGATATCAAAGTGTCATCTTTTAAATATCAGATACTTAATTATGTAAGTAGTCATGTATCATGTAGCATAAAAAGTATTTACCCATTTTAATAACAGTGTCAGGTGCTGATCTCTGTATTTTAGTGAAGGGAGGCTGGGTTTGCGATGGAATAATGAGTAAGAGAAGCTAGCTACGCTTTGGGGGATGCAGAGTAATAAGCAGATTTGATCTATTAACCATCTATCACTTTGCTTTAGGGGAGAAAACTCACTTACGACACCAACCCAACCCAACCCAACCCAACCTCCACCACCAATCGTTAATGCTAATTGGAATCAAATCGATGAGTAGAACCTAGGTTGGGGGACGATTGGTTTGTTTTATGTCACAAATTGCGTAAAACCAATTTCTATAATATATGCCGAGTCTTTCCATAAACCGAAAGTTCTAGCAAATGTCATTAAAGTAGCAAAAATTTAAAGATGGTGTTATTAACATTTTTTTTGATGTGTTGATGTTATTAACACATATTTTTTTTTAATATTAGCACATCTTATCTTTTTTTTATTCGCATATTTTATTTTTATTTATAATAATATTATTAAAATTTGTTTTTTAACTAAAAAAAATAGAATGTATTAAAACAAAAAGATGTGTGTTAATAACATCACTCAAATTAAAATTATTAAAGTAGAAACATATTATCACTCTCTATTTCTTTTGATTTTTAATGGTGTAAATTTCAGACAATCTTACCAATTGCAATTCCTTCGGCTGACTCTATTCATTGACTTGTTTGGTTCCAACTCTGGTAAAATTCATTTCACATCTATTGACCCCAACTTAAATTACTTGGCATCTATAAAAATATTTGAATTATTTAGTTTTCCTAATCAGAAGGATTTACAAATTATGAGAATCAAACAGTTGGGAAAGGCCTGGTCCTGTTGAAGACTGAGACGGACTTGGAATCAACCAACCATCGACTCTGAATCGTTCTCTGTTTATTATAACCCATTTTCGTTGCTCAGTCAATTTCATCTCAGCTACTCAAGTTTGAAAGCAATCTCTCACCCAATTGATCTTTGACGTCCCAACTGTCACCTTCACCAGATTGCTGAAGAACCCATCTTTCTCATTTGACTCGAATCTCCAGCTCCATTTCTTTCTTGGGCTACTGGTTTTGTAGCTTAATAAAGACGAGGATCGGGGAAAGATGAGATTTTGGAAGTGGGTTTTTGCTGGGCTTGTTTGTACTGCTTTGGTTCTGGAGATTGGTTCTGGGGAGCAAGCTCGAACTGAGAGGATTTCAGGTAGGGAAAGCTATAAAGACTTCATTTTTAGATGATTCTGTTTCTGGGTTTTTGCTGTTTTGATGTGTTTATGGAAATTCTTGTTGCCATGTTGGGTTTAATTGCTTGAAGATTGATTGCTTTTGGGATCTTCAGAGGTTTTGGGATCTGCTCTCTTAATTAGTTCAATAGGATATATGCGTGTTGGATGTTAATATAGCTCTTCATGTTGTCTGTTCTTCTTAATTTTAATTTTGACATTAACTATGTTGGTGTGGGAAATGATTGTAATTTAGTTCACAGAGTGATGCTTGGTGTTTTCAAATAGCTCAAGGCTTGAAATTTGATGTTAGAATGGTCTAATGGCTGAGGTCCATCTGTAGTAATGTTGGATTAGTTGAATGGAATTGGAGCTCTAGAAAGCTAGCAAATGCATAATGCCAAAGATAGAACATAGTCAAAAATATAAGTACTGCTCTTTGATTTAGATTCAGTTATCTAAGTTAGTTTTCTAATTGTTAAGGACATAACTGCACTACTGTAATAATGCTGGTTGATTTAAAAGAAGTTGGAGCGCCCTTGTGACTAGGTCCTGCATCATACTTAGGCGTAGAACTTGCCTTTTTGAAGTCTTTAGATTGTGTATAGATTCAGAATCTACTGAAAATTCAATTGTCAGTGAACTCAAGTATGCTGCTTTGTTTTGTGCTCAATGTAGGTAGTGCTGGTGATGTCTTAGACGATGATCCAGTGGGAAGGTTGAAAGTTTTTGTTTATGAGCTTCCAAGTAAATACAATAAGAAGATTCTGCAGAAGGACCCGAGATGCCTTAACCATATGTTTGCTGCTGAGATATACATGCATCGTTTTCTCCTATCTAGCCCTGTCCGAACCCTTAATCCTGAGGAGGCTGATTGGTTTTATACTCCGGTTTACACCACTTGTGATCTGACCCCAAATGGCCTTCCTTTGCCTTTCAAGTCACCACGGATGATGAGAAGTGCAATACAACTTATTTCTTCAAATTGGCCTTATTGGAACCGCACTGAAGGGGCTGATCACTTTTTTGTTGTGCCTCATGACTTTGCAGCATGCTTTCATTATCAGGTATGGAGCTTGATTTACCTTTTTCATCTTTCAAACTTTCTGATAGTGACAGATTGCATGCCATTCGGCCTAGTCTTGTTAGGTTGTTCCTCATAATAACCTGTAGAGCTTCATGCTTTCCTGATGTACATGTGCCCCTTTATGTTATGTTATGATGTTGTTTTTAAGCATATCAGTTATCTCAATCGTTCCATGTATGATGATCGCCTATATTATTTCAGGAAGAGAAGGCAATTGAAAGAGGAATTCTTCCCTTGCTGCAACGTGCAACCTTGGTTCAGACTTTTGGGCAACGGAATCACGTTTGCTTGAAAGAGGGCTCAATTACTGTTCCTCCTTATGCCCCTCCGCAGAAAATGCAGACCCACTTAATTCCTGAGAAAACTCCTAGATCCATTTTTGTTTATTTCCGAGGATTATTTTATGATGTAGGAAATGACCCAGAAGGTGGCTACTATGCAAGGTAATTCTTATAGGCTTTATACATTAAAATTAAAGCTGAGAAAGGGAGACAGCATTTGAGGCTCGGAATACACCTTTTCTTTTCAGTTGTAACCAAAAATGGATGGAGTCAAAATGTTTGATTACTTAAGTCTTGTACGAGTTTAAAACATTTAAGACAGTACAAACTTCTAATAGCTATTCCAAAGGAGAAATGCAAAAAATTTATAGTAAAGACAATTCTTTCTTATTGTTATGTGCTGTAGATAATGAGAGTTTTGGCTTCCTTGGATCTGTTGATTTCTTATTAATCCAAGACTGGAGATATCTTAGTCTAATTTTGTGCTACAACTTTGCAGAGGTGCAAGAGCAGCAGTGTGGGAGAACTTCAAAGACAATCCGCTTTTTGACATTTCCACAGAGCATCCCACCACATACTATGAGGACATGCAACGCGCGGTCTTTTGTTTATGCCCACTTGGCTGGGCTCCTTGGAGCCCGAGATTGGTTGAAGCAGTCATTTTTGGTTGCATTCCTGTTATCATAGCAGATGACATTGTTCTACCCTTTGCTGATGCAATTCCATGGGAAGAGATCGGCGTGTATATAGATGAGAAGGATGTTCCCAACTTGGACACCATACTCACTTCAATCCCACCAGAAGTGATACTGAGGAAGCAGAGATTACTTGCCAACCCTTCCATGAAGCAAGCTATGTTGTTCCCACAACCCGCTGAACCAGGTGATGCTTTTCATCAAGTTCTCAATGGACTAGCGCGAAAGTTGCCTCATGACCCTAGTGTTTACTTGAAGCCAGGTCAGAAGATCCTAAACTGGACTGCAGGTCCAGTTGGTGACCTCAAGCCTTGGTAACAGCTTTTGGGGTCTGTGAAACCACCCCCATATATTACAGTTGTAGTTTTGTTGTTGTAGTCATGAGATTGAGATGCTGTAAATTTAGATCTTGTCAAAATTTATCAGGTTACACATTCCTTTGTACTTTAACTCGCCTTGTTATTATTCATCTGAGAAAGCAGCGATGAATCTTGAATGTAGACTCTATATGTTCCATTTACGAGGAAGTGACTACTGAATCTTGAATGTAGACCCTATATGTTACCAGTTCACTGGTCACCTATAGTTGGAATATGGAAATGTATGTATGCACAACTGCACGAATTACATTTGGGGACCTTGATTACTGGCCATGAAAATTAGATAGAAATTTTTTTCGAAAAGAAAGGAAGACTCCAGAGGTTGCTGAAGTGTGTGACTTGTGGGGATTATGGAGGCCACGCACCCAATGATAGACTCTCACAATCCTAACATACCTTTTTGGCTCTCTTCTCTTATCTCTTCATATCTTCCTCACATTCATTCCTAGTACTGTTGTTCACACTCACATCTTCTGCAAACTAGAAGATGGCCCTGCAACTGCAGGCACCCTCTACCAGAACCCATCTAGCTTCACCATCCCCATTAGCTCCCAAAGGAAATGCCGATCTACGACAACCTTTGGATCGTTTTGCTTTAAGATCCTCATACTTCTCTTCATCAGTTAGCCTATTGCTTCCTCCTAAGCAACAGAAGCCCCTTACTAAAGCTGCACCAAAGTTTTCCATGAGAGTTGCCTCCAAGGAAGCTTATATTTGTCGCGATTGCGGGTACCATTTCTTCCTGTCTTGTTTCACTTGTTTGTTTTGCTTCTCTTGAGAGAATTGAATCCAATGACAGTTACAATGCTAAATGATGCAGGTATATATACAATGAGAGAACTCCTTTTGAAAAGTTACCTGACAAGTACTACTGCCCTGGTAATCACTTCTCTTACATTACTACATATCAAATGCAGTTTAATAGCTTTTATATATACACATGATGTGTTTTATTAACATGGTGTGGTCTAGACAAGAGACTTATCCAACAAGAATCTCTTCCTGCAGTGAAGTTATGAATTTGTTTTCGATTCTTGATACGATTATCAACTAATTCATGAACCTTTACAATGAATGTAATATGTGGTATGCAGTCTGTGGTGCTCCCAAAAGAAGATTTAGGGTATACCAGCCTCCAGTGACCAAAGACGCCAACAACAAAGATGTTCGAAAGCAACGAAAGGCACAGTTGCAGAGAGACCAAGCGATTGGGTAAGCATGACCATGTTCCTTCTGTTTTCAGTTCAAAAAATATGATGCTTGTCTTCCTTGTGATGAATTGGAGACTTACTAAATTGTGCTTTATATGAAACAGAAAGGCGCTACCTATTGCTATTGCAGTTGGAGTTGTGGCACTAGCTGGATTATACTTCTACCTGAACAACAGCATTCAGGGATAGATAATACCATAGTTGCAGCTATGTATCTCAAGTTCTCAAATGGATTGGAGTCGATATTGTATAATTAAATTTAAATGTTGTAGAACAATGTTCTGATTCAGTTGAGTTCTTTCCACACTTGCAAATCCGATACACAAAATTAAGCACCTGTTGTCAACACCATTACACCTTTGCATTCTTACAATGGCGTTTGTATGTAGAGCGCAGTAAACCAGCACTTACATAGAATTGAAGTGCTGGATTAGTTGAGGAGGCACAATGGCACACAGCACAGAAAGTTTTAGCAACCTCACAGATAGCTCAGCATTTGGTCATGTAAACTGACCACTACTTCAGCTACATCGAAAGATGTTTGTATGCATCAAATTTCTGCTTTAAGTTTCACATGGAAAAGAAGAAACGAGTCCTAACATAGGAACGAGCCTTGTCATTTGGCAGGAAAATTGAACACCATTTGTCCAAAGTGGCTTGCCCATGATAAAAGTCTCGGAGTTGCATCCCAAATGGCACTATAACAAGAAGTTCAATTGACTACGGAGATGGAAAGCCAAAAGTAATCCCAAAGACAAAATAGGTGATGTTGCCGGGAAAAGACAAGGATTGCTAATTAATATCCAATATAGTAAGGTGAAAATCAAATAAAAGTTCAATCTCACTACCAAGTTGAGGATCTATATCCTGAACACGTTAGCAGTCTGCACGTAATGGAGTTCCACAAACCAGCAGGCAGATAGTGCGTGCAAGTTAGTATAACATCAGATGATATCAAGAAAACAATCTCACTACTAAGTTGAAGATCTATTTCCTGAATATGTTAGCAGTCTGCACGTAATGGAGTTCCACAAACCAACATCAGATGATATCAAGAAAAGAAAAGGCAGCGACCAAGGATGATAACTAACAGAGAAAAACAGATTAATAGGGGTGAGGTAAACATAACGTAACATTTACAAATGATGGTTATTTAATAGCATGATCATTCTTGCAAGACAAATGATCCTTCAATTCTTTTTTCGATAGATTGCTGAATAGGAAAGTTTAAAGAAGAAAACATATCATTGGTACTCGAGGCAGGTGCAGGCTTGAATTCATAAGGGCATTCCCTTGGTCCCCAAACCTGTAACAACACAAAGACTTGGATTAGTGCCCAGAAAACTACAACAATTTACAACATAAAAAATAAGGTGATTATACTGGTTTGAGTAGAAAAACTGACTTGATTTCCTTCATCGTTATATCCCCTATCCCATGAGTGTATCTCATTGTTTTTAAGAATTGCAAGTTCTGAAGTACAGTATGATGCTCCATTCTGTCACAAAGAGCAAATATGATGTCAAGGAAATGAAGTAATACGATTCATTGAAAATGAAACCTGACATATCCAATTATCCATGGCCCCAAAGTAAGGTTCTCATGTGAACAACACACCAGTAAAGGGGAAGGAGAAGAGACAACTAAATGCAAGAAATTACCCATAAATTAGGGAAACTGGCAGGCGGAGTCGACCCTTCATATAAGCAGCGTTTTCCACGCTCACAGCGTTTAAGATGCACTGTTGTCAAATGCTCTGCAATGTCCTGCACCACATATAATACAATTTAGATAGAAACTTCAATTTCTCATTTAGTTCAAAGATAGACAAAGTGAAACCCAACAAATGCAACGACTTGAAAGCAAACACATATCTTCAAGTTTCTATTCACAAACTTGGACCTGGAACCATACAAGCAAGGGTTGCACAGGGGCAAAAATTAACCCAACCTTCCCCAAATGCAACATTCACATAAATTCATCACTGTGAAATTCTTCAGTTTTCAGTTGATATATCTTAGTCTAGATTTTGAACTCAGACCCAGCATCTACAACTTCAAGGTAGAATAGTATCTATCATCGTAAAGTTAGCAAGTACAAATCATCTAAATGCATTTTAGTGGTTCCTATACCTATACTTTAAACCACATTTGTAAGTCATACTAACATGTACTTAAACCAAATAATTTAGAAGTAAAGTGACTGATGTGACTAAATACTGACCCCGATAACATCTTCAGGCAAAGGGCGCTGGTCCTTTGAGCGATCACAAAAGTTCTGGTACTCCTCTGCATCTCTAATTGCATATGAGCTCACCTGCTCATTGACATCAAATATCTTAGCACGTTATTCAAATCCCAAGAACAATACATCAAATGATCACAGACATATTACTCTCTTGCTAGCACATGAAGTAAAAGAGAGCCATGAAGAATTTACTTTACATCCCAAATACGGTAGTTCATATGCTCACCTCAACATCACAATTCAACTCTTTCGGACACGGCTTCACCATATAAAACCTCTGCAGACAAAAAGGAGAGAGGCTTCAAAACAAGAAAACCCAAAAAGCTCAAACCTTTGAACATTGGCCTTACTCTCAAGGCACAATTTACACTCACCTGCCTAAAGGGCTTCTGGGGACTCCTCCAAAAAGCCTAATAAAAACACCCACAATCATGTTCATCAATCATACATCAACCTCAAAGCAAACAAGTATAGAATTTTGTATACACAACAAAACAAATGCTTACTTGTTCAAAGTACAAAACTTTAGACCCATCTACCATCTCAGCTGCAGGGCAGCTACTCATTCTGCAAAAACCAAACTCCACCATCATCAACCAAACCCAAAACGCCGCCGTTTTAATACAAACTAAACACAATGAAATGAAGCAGAGCCGTCGATTACCTGATGTTGAAGTAGTGGTCGGGATCCCGGGCGGCTTGGTCCTTGGAGAACTTCTCGCCGGAGAGTGAGCGGGTGACGTGGCGGGCGTGGTCCCACCGGGTTGTAGACTTGGTTAGTCTTTTCAGTACCAAAGCTCCGCCGATCAAAACCAGCGTCTTCACCACCACGCCGCTCCATCCTCCTCCCGAAGACGACGACGAGTCATCGGAGCTGCTCCCGCTTCCCGACTCCGACCCGATACCCATTTCAGTCGAATGCTCAGTTCAACACTACTACTGCCATTCCGATTTTCTGAAGAAATATATGAGAGATTGGAAGCTTTCGAACGTCACCGTTTCCATTTTATCACATGAAATATATTCTAGGAAAATAGCTCATATTTACGTATATTTTAAATCTCGTAAATTCTATTACGTTTCAGAGTATATGATATGATGTGTTAAACTCGTAATTGATTAGCAAAATTAAGTCACAGTCGATATTTTAAATCTTGTAAATTCTACTTACAATTGATTAACTGAAAATGAAGAGTAATCTTAGTTTTTTATTTGGACGAGTTTATATTTTAAGGTTAAGAAAAGCAAGATCCATTTTACTAGAGCTCAAGAGCTGTCCAAACATGTCAAAGGGAAAGCAGGTTAATCTTGAAGGGATTTGCTAGTTGCTATTTCAGAATCACGTATCAAAAGCTACTAGAGGATCCACATTGCTCCTCTCATCAGCCTCCCATGAAAATCACTTGGATGTAATTAGAACACATGATTTGAGAAAAATAATTTACTGGATCGGAAGATTCTAACACATTTTGGTCGACATTTAAAAGGAAACCCCAAAGACATGTATAACTTTGCCTACCGATGTTTTCTTCTTCTCAACAACCTTGTCACCTTTACAGTCCCAGCAGTGGTACCTGTGATCCTTAGTCTTACAGTACGGCAGCACCATTGCACTCATAAGGTCTTAGGAGTTGTCGAGTTGAGACTCTGCTCTATCTAAACGTACTCGAACTCAATACTAGCTAGTTTGCTAACATAATATGTTTGACAATCCATCAATGAATGCATTAGGCAACATCACAGGTCCGAAGATATGCTAACTTTGTTAGTTATGGATTTCAGCTTTCGATAAGTGGTTAGTACAATAAACACACTAGGAATAATTTCACTTATTCACTACAACTGAAAAGCTATTCAAAACATATCCAAAGCAAAGTAACCTGTCTAATTATATGTTCATTCAGAAATCAGAATCACATCTCCATTGAAACATCAAGCATCTAATACTCCTCTCATCAGCCTCCCATGAAAATAGTCCATTACTATTGGCAAATGAAATCAAAAGCATCACCCTATACACCTCAAATCCTCACAGATTCATCCAACCTTACAACTCCAAGCCAAATTTGCTGCTTGAAATCACATCAGGTAATGCTTTTGATTAGAGGAACCAATGCTGCTCCTCTCATCAGCCTCCCATGAGAATCACTTGGATGTAATTAGAACTCATGATTTGTAGAGAAGAAATCTGCCAGGAGATTCTAAGTTTCTAACAACATTTTGGTCGAGATTTAAAAAGAAACTTAGTCTTGAGGTCCAAATACTAACTCAAATCTATACTTGTGTACCTCCAGCAAGGGATAATGTATGTCCAAAGAATAAGTCATTATTCTAGCTCAAACTTCGGGTTTACGGTGTTTTTTCTGCTTCAGGACACAAACAAAACCCTACAATGGTGACAGGCTCTTTCTCGCCTTCCCCATCGAATGTGATCCTATGCCGGGGTTTCACATACCCTTCTCAACTTTGACTACCACTGGTTTCTTCTTCTCAACAACCTTGTCACCTTTAACATCCCAACAGTGGTGCCTGTGGTCGTTGGTCTTACCAGCACGGTAGTACCCTTGTACTTTGTGCATAGCCTGTATAAGGTCTTAGGAGTTGGGACTCTGCTAAATCTGAACCTACTCCAACTTAATACGAGCTAGTTTTGTAACACAATATGTTTGACAATCCTCAATGAATGCATCAGATAAACGTCACACGTATGAAAATATGCAAATGTTGGTTCGGGGTTGCAGCTTTGGATAAGTGATTAGTAGTTAGTACAATACGAACACCAGGAATCATTTCACTTGTTCACTATAACTGAACTATTCAAAACATATCCAAAGGAAAGTATATATCAAAGTAGGGATCAAAGAAACCTGTCTAATATGTTCATTCAGAAATCAGAATCACGCTCCTCTCACCAGTCTCCCATGAGAATAATCAGTTGCCACAGCTTCGACCACGGAGCTCTTATTCCTTTCCAACTGAGCAGCCTCTCCAAAACAGTAGACAGGAGCATTCCACTCTTTGTCCTCAAGTTGTGCTCCCACCTCAAATGTCATCACATGAGCACTCATCCCTGCATTGCCCACCAAACCATTACTACTGGCAAATGAAATCAAAAGCATCACCCTAAAGGCCTAAACCCCAAATCCTCTCAGATTCATCCAACCTAATTACTCTAGCCAATTTTGCTGCTCAAAATGAGGTAATGTTTCTGCAAACATGAACATCTAGTCATAGGAATTTCACGCTACATGTTTAGACAAGAATTTACCAATATTTGTTGACCATCTAATTAGGATACTATAAATCCAAAAACAATCCAATTTGCTAGCCAGGTATAACATTTCAGAATCAATGACCGAGACTATCAAATCCCACATCGCACATTAGAACAAGGATACTTGACCTAACTAATCCAGACTATCAATTTGACAAGAAAAATTACAAACCAACCGAACCTCAAAATGTTTAAGATCATACAAGAACAATGACAATGTGCAGGAAAAGGATGCCTGTTAGGGACACAGTTGCATACCTGTGTAGAAGAGCCAGTGAACAGGTCTCTTAGTGACAACATCCTCATAGTACCAGATGAAGTCAACCTTCTCCCAAACATTGCAGAGGAAGCCATCCACGTGGCGCTGATCCAGATAAGTCGCACCTTCGAGCCAGTTAGGCCGGAGAATGCCCACCTCAAAATGCAAGACCCTGCATTCCCGGTCGGAGTCCAAAGTGTAGATGAAGGAGGTGCCATTGTCCCACTCCAGGTCGTACTTGAGCTTTCCTAGTTGGTTCTGGATTATGTTGAAGTTCCGACCGTTGGGCCAGTCGTACCACAGGTCCAACATCTGGAGAGCTCCGCTGTTGTTCATGAAAAGAATTGAGTGGAATTGGTGGGGCCAAGTCGCCGGAGTCGGGTCATCGGAAGTTGAGATGTTGAAGGAGGAGAGGACTAAGAGGAGGAGGAAACACAAGGAGATAGGTGTGGTTGCTGCAGAGGCCATTTTTGATGAGTTGTTTTTTTGATTGAAAGAGAACGATGAGGGCTGTGAGGTTGGATTGTGATATATACCTCTTGAATGTTGTCCCCACAATTCCACCAAAATGTACGAAAATCTAATCTTGGTGGAAGTTTGGATAAAGAAAGTTCCATTTTCACTGCCCACAAATTCTAACTTGAAGAAGGGCCCTGGTTTTCTCAAGAACAGGGTTACACAAGCACACAGTTTATCTTAAGCTCAAGGTTATTTTCCAGATTAGAATACCAAACTACCAAAAAACATTTCATTTCTCATCATGTCTTTAAGAATGCCGAGAATATCAATCTTGTTTCATTATGATACAAACTGAGATAAAGCACTCTTTTAACATATTACATTGTGATATGAGAAACAAGGGGCACACCAGAAAATATGAACCAAGGAAGACAGTATATGGGCTAGGAGAAGACAGTCCCCGCAATGCGTCTTGGTTTTATTAATCTAATAAGCATTTTCTTCGCTAACTCTTCAAAAAAGACTTATGAAATTCAAAGGAATGGACTGAACTACTGGTTCCCGGTTATAGGGCCACCCTTATATTTCTTTATATCATCCCATCCTCTGACCCATGGGTTCCCGGGTGTTGCTCGTGTCTCAGGAGCAGCAAAGCTGTCCAGGTTGCTGGTAACCTTGTTGAGCACAGCAGTGAAAACCTGCAGACACAGATTATTTGAATTAATGGAATTGATAGAGGAAAGCAATGAATTTAAAGAGCAAATTTTCACATTTCTAGATCAGCTCACCGGATTAGTTATGAGTGCCTCGGGTGGTTGCTCCTGGCCACTTAACCACTTCCAGAGATCTGGGTTTTCCTGTACAAAAGACCATCACATGATTAAATAATACTAGCTCCCATTTCATCTAAAGATGAGAACTTGCATATATCAATGAAAGAGCCACTGATGCAGTTTGTCTCCCAAAGTTAATGGTGCAGTGAAATAACATACAAGTAAAAAACACCAATAGCACGGTATTCATCTCAATATTCAAACTCAAATTTTCTGCTAGAGTTGAATCCATTTGAGGATGTATATAAAACAGTTTAAAACATGGTAGGTTTCTGATTAACCAATTTTATGTTTTGTCAAGTGCTATTAAATCTTATAGCTTAAAAATATCCAATCGAATGAATGAAAATAACATGAAAACCTATTTATACTAGCATCAGAAACTGAATAAGAAACACTAAACAATTAAAATGGCTTCACTTTGGAGGCAGCTATTAATAGATCAATATGCATCTGGTCAAGGGGTCACCCTACTCTCAAAGGCACTGAATTCTTTTGAGAAATAATTCAGTTTAATGCTCAAGATGAATATCCTACACTAGAGATGAAAGAAATTCAGAAAATTGCTAATATATCCACAATAAACTGCTGGGAAGTGCCATAATATGTTCTATAGAATACATCAATTTCAAATAGTCTAGCAAAACATACTAACATCAACTGATTAGGCTTTTCTAGCTACAAAGGTTGCTTAATACATTCCATAATATATTAGGAACTTGATAACTTCAATTCCAATGAACACATTTGAATGCAGCATAGTAGTAACATTACAATACACAGCATGAACTAAAAAGCAAATGACACCACTCCAAATATAAGCAAACTTTACAAGTTATGAGATGAAAAAAGTAAACTTACCACGTCAAGAACATCCACAAGAGACTTAATACCATATTCATCCATGGAATGAACATGATCCTCCACCCATTTACCCAGAACCAAATCCAATTCCAAGAACCCTCTCTGCTTGCTCCTGTACAATAATCTGTTCCAAACCCAAAAACCCATCTTTGTTTCCGAATCACAAAACCAATTTCCAAAACCATTGAAGCAAATACACAGAGACACACCTATTACATAAACGCCTCTTGCTCTCCTCGTTAGAGAGGTCAATATGTAGATTGCTGGTGTTATCAGTAGAATAAGATCGCTGAACTAACCCACTAGTATATTGAGGCCTGAAAATTTGAAGCAACCCACCAAACAATCAAAGCTTCTTTGCCAAAAAAAACAATCAAAGCTTGAATCTTTGCATATAAAACAATGAACGCTTGTATCTTTGTATGTATAAAAAAATGAATGAATGAATACCTGGGAAGGGTCTGAGTGGGTGAGATGGAATTGCTGGATTTCAGAGCTCGGTGGGCGCTGATCAAAGCTCTTCTCAAGCTTGCCATGGTTTGTCTGTTTGATTCACCAAGGCAGAGAGAAAGGAAGAAAATATATGTATGGTGGGTGTAATGACCAACAATGAAGGCGAATCGGGTTGGTTCAGTTGGTAAAGTTTTGCTCTTACCTTATGTACAAAAAAATGACCAACACGTCTACCCCTTGAGCCTTTACTTCTTAAGCCATCGTGGCCTTTCTTCGTCCATTTGCGGCATAGTTGCACCAAATTTTGGTTTGCTTTTTTTGGTTTAAGGTAAGCCTAATTTAACATTGTCTTGCTATAGAATGATTCTAGTAATGCTGCGTTTCATTGATTTGCTATTTTAGCCTAATGTATTAACTTTGTATTAGAGATTCAGAGGAGCTTGTAACACTTCCCTCCTATATGAAGGAATTTGAGGGCATGTTAATCATTTTTTTTCCTTTAGTTTGGTTGCATCAGCGTAGTGTGTGGTAACTTGTGAAGCTTACTTCGAATAGTAGGATGGAGATGTCCCAAATATTGAAATGTTGTTGCACTGGTGCAGAAAAATCATAGTGAAGTAGCAATCAATGTTTTCAAAGGCGACGCCGAGGCGTTGCCGAGGCGCGCTTTAGTGTGAGGCGGAGGTAAAAAGCCTCGCCGAGGGAGACGCCGACGCGCTGTTGGAAAGGCGACCGCCCAGGCGTCGGGGCAGCGCCTTTTGCAGAAAAACGAAGCATCAAACGCCGATGCGAGGTTGAGGACGATGAAAAAGAATATTTTTTCATTCAAACGACGTCGCTCCACGTGAAACCCATTTTTGAGTCCGATTGAAACCCTTCTTTACATCTTATTGGGCATTTGGGTGGGTATTTGGGCTTGAATATAGGGTTTCTTCAATGGGTCTCTTTTTGGGTTGTTATTTATTTTCAAATTTACTTGGAAAATTGATTTATTTATGTCTAATATTTTTTTATAGCATATGTATCTAATTAAAATAATAATTGTTGGAAAGGCGGTCGTCTTATCGCCTTGAGGCTTTCGCCTCACGGGGCTTTGCCAAGTCGCCTTCGCCTTCGTTTTCGCCTTTGAAAACATTGGTAGCAATGGACTTGCAACAATCTCGATGGTTGTCCCAAACATTGAAAATGGTGATGTTGCATTGTTATCTTAGTGAATTGGACTTCTGTTGCGAGTAATCGGAAAAAAAGTTTTGGTTCGTATGAACTCGGGGCAACAGCTGCCCATCAAAAGTTTCAAGTTTAACATGACCCTAAGCCTTGCACATGAAATGTTATTCAGTTCTGATTACATTCCAAGAAATAAACACCGTCCGAGTTTGTTGCCCTTTGTACTTCATTATATGCATGTATACTTGTAAACTGTAATAGTGATATAGACAAAAGAAAGTCCATCATCAATACCATGCAATTCAAGGGATCTTGGGAGCAACAAATACTGCATACTTCATCTAGCAGGATAGAATCAACCAAACTAACAACTAGAACAATAAAGTGTTCATATGCACCATGAAAAACCACTTGCATTGATAATGTGTACAGCAAAATAAAGGAAACCGAGGCATGACTATCACTAAGACTCCTGAACTTGATCTAATCTTGCATGAAAGGACTGGAACAAAATGGTGCTTAAAGAATTCTGACTTCTAATGTTACAAAAACGAGTGACATACCTATGCTGATACCATTTTCATCAGATGATCTATCCTCTCTGTCTCCGTCCTACAATTCAACTTGCTGATTATCTTCATCAACGGTGCCAAGGTATTCCTTCACAGCATAATGCAGTGCTAGAGACTTGTTTCACAATAGAAAGTTTAGTTTCAATTTGCTTCTGGTGGATACTCAATTCCGAATACACCATGAACTATTACACAAACTCTCTCCGTCTTCAGCCAGATTACCTCAAAACTTTATCTCACGTCTCTCAGCAAAAAATTTCCCCGTTATTTCCTGATCTGGAAGCAAAGCCAACCAAACTGCAGTGTCAGCTCCTTCTTCAGCTGATATGTTCCCAGCATAGCCCGTCATAGCAGTCTTTACCCAACCAGGGCAATAACAGTTGATAAAGATCTTCTGGCCTTCTGGTCTATCAGAGAGTATCTTTGCCATTAGCTTGGTGTAAGTATTGACTGCAAGTTTTGATACCGAGTAGTCAGTAAACGTTTGGGGCCACCCACCTGATTCCCATGTGCCCTCTTCTACTTGTTTTAGAAAACTGTCTACGGCTCCATCAATAATTTCCTCTGTGAGTGTTTCCACATTGGAAAGTTGTTCTCTCAAATTCAGATCTTCAATTCTCTGTCAATTAAAACATAAATCAGTTTGACATGGATCAAAGTTTTGCTCGAGCAAAAGCGGACTAGCAGCAGTGGTTGTGGATGGGTGATACAATTTAACAACGATGTTAGCCTTTGATAATATTATCATATAATCAATCTATATGCATAGTATATAAGTAATTAGACTAAAAAGATAAGTAGAGGTGAACAAAAAGAACAGTTCATCTGTAATTAAAATGCAGTATATGAAGGTTGTTTAGCTGAATAAAGGCGGCTGGACAGCTAGTGTGATTCTCGTAAGAGCTTAATCTCTAAGAAACACTCCTGACCCCATATTGACATATTATATGTCCCATGATTTCCCAACGCAGTCTTCCTTCTGCTACTCACAAGCCAGTTGCCTAGTCAGTCACCTAAGGCCTCCAATCTGATGCGTTTAGTAAAGGCATATACTTCTCTGGACCTAAGTGTAAGTTTCAGCTGACACAACTAACTCTCAATCATACTGAACAGGGTTAGAGATCTATTCATCCCCACCAGTGGAACAACATATTCAATGGATCTCCTCCCACCGACTCCAAGGACATACAAAAAAGGATAAATTCATATGACTACAAATGCAATGCCTCTATGCCAGATAAGAAATCATAATCTAACGAGACTCAATAAAAAGATAGAAAAATAAGTCCTTAACTCACATTTCGTTTGCCATTTAGTCTACCCAATCTCGAGCTCACATTAACAATACGACCCCCGGCAGATGATTGCTTCATCAAGGGGATCAACGCTTGGATCATGTTCTTGGTGCCATAATAATTCGTAGTGCACACTTGGGCTGCATACTCCACAGAATTATCAGACCCCTGATTGAAATTAACACCTGCATTATTCACCTGCAACATCAAACCAATCTCCACAACAATCATAATCCCAAACAACATATTCCAAAACAACTCCATACACACAATTCAAATTTGCAAACCAATATCCGAAACTCACCAGAATATCCAAACCACCATAGTTCTCCACCAACCAGTCACAAAACTCCTTGATGGAAACTTGGTCCAACACATCCAGCTGATGAAAATACACATTGAGACCCCCTTCCTGTAACACCTTAGCAGCTTCACATCCCACCTCAGGGTCTCTGGACGTAAGTATCACAGTCAATCCATGCGCCGCAAGTTGCCTAGTAATCTCAAATCCAATGCCTCTATTACCTCCGGTCACCACCGCAATGGTTTCAGCCGACCACCACCTATACAGAATGCATATATCAAAAAATGGGTAACACTACACATCCAAATGCATGAATCAAAATGGGTTTCTGGGTTTGCTTCAAATTCAAACATCCATCAAGAAAATTAAAAGTTGGATGAATCAAAAATGTGACCTTTGGTGATCGGAATAAGGGATGGTTCTGAGAAGAGAGATCTCCTGGCGGCGCTTTTCTCTTCTCTCTTTGGCCTTTTCGGTCTTTTCAGTCTTCCCCATGATTTTTTCTGCGAATTTGGAATCAAAGTTCGAGTCTTTGAGGATTTGAGGAGGAAGAAGAAGCAGTTGCAAAAACAGAGTTTTAGGATTGATTTTATGACATCCTCCGTGGCCCTAGGAACAACAGGGACCCTGAACATGCCACGTGGCTGCTACTGCTGGTCAAGTGCCTTGTCCCAAGTTTGGTCAAAATATCAAACGCTAATTATAGTTGGTCAGTTGGTGAAATAAAATCTAGGGACTGTTTCATTTTCTGGTTATATATCTCAGAATATTTGATAATGTATATTGATGCATAGCAAATCACCGTTCGGTATTGTTCATTTTACATTCTTTAAATTGAATTAATAAGTTTCAAGTTTGCTAAGAAGGTCATCCAGTGTTGAAATGCTTGGAAACCTTAGGGGCGGGCGCCTTCTATAATCTTCAAAGAACACAATCTCATGTTCGAAAGTGAAAAATTATCTAGAAATAAATAGGTTATTATCATCCAAGTGCTCAATGTAGCAAAATTACATAGAGAACGAAAGTTTGTGGTCGGCCCCAATGGTATAATAGACTAATAGTTTCATTTTAATTGTATGTTGTAGTAGCTTGTTCATATGTTTTTTTTGGAATTGGGTACAATTTAGAAATGAGACCGGAATTAAGAATGAAGTTTGATATTAATCTGTACATGATGACAGAAGTTACAAGTAGACCATAATTCTAGGTCAATCCATTCATATTACTCAAGTTTCACCTCCAGTTAGCCTTCCGTATCCAAAAAAATCTTTAGCTTTCTACTACCTATCGCCATATTTAGAATTGGTATTATCAACACTTCGATCAAGTCTAAACACCAACATCAAATTAAGGTCACAAATTCAAAAGCCATCAAAATCCTCCATACTTAACACTGAAAAAGATACAAAGCCTCGGATGCATCATCAGTCCATCTCTAGGCCTTAAGCTTGGGCCGGAAACCAAAACATGGACGAACCTAACGATCAATTGGGCACAGTTTCACGCAGTCTAACCATCTATAATCCCCATGGGAATAGCAGGCATCCTCAAACGAAAACACCGTAACACAAACTCTCTGAGCACCTTTACGTTTGTATCTCCCACAACAGTAGTAAATTGCGGCTGTTGCACACAATTAAAATCAGTAAATCAGTACGAGCGTCATAAAAGAACATCGTAAACCTTCAGAATAACCAGGGAACAGTTTTCGTACACTTATGAAGTACTCTAACTCCAGTTGAGATGAAATTTCCTGCATGCCAGCAAGGAATTGTTCATAAACAGACAAAAAATGCCAACTTTTGGTTCTTTGCTTCATGTTGAGTGAAGTGTAAAACGAACTTTAAATCAAGTTTATACGCACCTCTAAGCCGAGCTCAATACGTGGCCACACCACATCATCAAATTGCTTCTGTCACGGTGAAAATCAGAAAAGCCGTAAGTGACCATTTTTTCCCACAACGTCAAATTCTATTGTTATCCATATCAATCAACAGAGCCATCTACAAAGTTAATAAAATAAAACAACAAAACATAGAATCAAATTATGCAATAACCCACCTCAGTGATCCCAGCCTTTGAGCAGAATTTACCATATTTATACCCCGTGGGGATGAAGTCATATTGTAGACTGCCATTTAGCGCTTCTATTGCCTGAGGCAAAATCATTGTGCACTCATCAAATCAAAAAGCTCAGATAGACATGCTAAAAAATTGTTCAATTGAAAAAGTTCTTTCTAAAGTATTACATTTTAAACAACATATAAACAAAATTGACCCACAGCTTTTAATAAAGATTAAATACTCTGCCCAAAAATTATACGTCTGTGGGATCAAAAGCCTTGCATGAAAATACAGACTACATTGAAAGAACCAAAGTAAACATCCTATTATACCTAAGCTGCTAATATTGGACACTACCTTTGATGGCTCAACATTAGTTGACAGAAGTTTAAGGAAATCCCAGATCTTGCTGGTAATATCTGGATCCTGAGTGTTCATAGTTTTGGAGACTATCATGTAACACCATTTGTCCTGAGAATCATTTGAGATGCATCGAATCACAAAATTTGATACGTAGACCCAGATTTCAAAACAATTTCATAAACCGTATTTATCATGGCATACCTCAGTAATTAGTTTGCAACAAAAGCCATACTTCTTTAAGCATGCTTCCACACCCTTGAAATTTTTTCCCAACAGAGTCACTGCACAAAACAATTTAAATGCTTATAGGCAACCAAACATGTGTTCTATTTAATAACGAAAAGATTTTAAAAACAGACATGAGAACAGAGAACAGACACCATAAGAGACATACAGCAGCTTTAGAGGTCAATTTGTTCATAAATCAGTTAAAAGCATATTTGGTTGCAGAACTATGGAACATTGGAAGCATCTTCATACACTAAAAAGTTGTTTTCAATAACCTAATTCAATACCAGAGATGTGCATGAAAACTGCTTGCCTTCTAAACTTAATATTGTTAGGTAGACTCGAAAATGAAGACGCATTAGTACAAGAATAAGGTACCTTGTTCTCCATTAAATACAGGAATAAAGAAGGTACATAAAGAGGAGACTTCAGGCATGATCCTCATCGCTGACCCAGAATTTTCCATCTCCACATGCTGTTTATGTGGGTCTTCTATACTTTTCATGCGTTGTAATAAAAGCTTATAATTCCAGGCAGCTGTCCCAGGACAAACACCATACAAAATGCAATTTTCCACCAACTGATTGACCATTTCTGCTTCTTTCCCCACCGCAGCTACAGTAGTATCCTATCAAAATACAGCAAAAAGAAAAATATATACATAAAAATTTACATTAATAGTTATCACAAAACAGAGTTGCAAGGGAACAACTTACATTAAGAAATACATTACACCGCAGCGTTTCAGCAAGTATCTGCATCGATAATAAACAGAATGCACCCGTAAAAAAATTACATCCGTCAAATAAAAATTTATTAAAAAAATACAGAATGCATCAACTCAGTAGCAAGCACCTCTAGGGAGTGGCGAATACATTCCCATCGTTCACTGTATTCCTCCTGCAGGCAAATAAAAGAGATAATAGATGTAAGTCAGCTACAGCACAACTGAAAAATTAAGATTTTTCAGCACAAGAAAGTACACATCTACATAAACGATAGGCAACAATAACAAGTTAGATTTGTTTTGATGGGAACAGACAAACGCCTGCTTCAAATTGATGCAATACACACCTCCTTGATCTGATGTAATGAGGATAGTCCACCTTCTTGATTCCCAATTTTGACGAGGCATGTATGCCTGCCATTCAATAATTCTACTGCCTGAAATCAGAATGTGATTCTCTCAAATAAAAGAATAACAATCAGGAAATTGCAGTAGATAAGAAAAGGTAGCACCATTGTCATATTTTAACTAAATGTATGTCTAATATCTAATCTGAGGCTCTTCATAATTTTACATTATTTCATTATTTGAGAGCTTACACTGAGGAAAACATAATAATTCCATCAACTCAGAAACTAATATGCAAAAACTAACATTGAATAAGCAAATACTAATACCTAATACCTGACACTCAGATACTAGAACAAATTTCTGAGCTTATAGAATAGATCATTACACATTTAATATGAACACAAGATCAGAGGATCAGCCATTGTACCATACCATAGATACTGGAACATGAGTTGTTGACAAAAGTTCAAATAGCTTCCAAGCCCTGTCAATGATATATGGCTCCTTCGTACCTCTAATAGCTGATAATACAAAGGAATTCGTATCCTGGGCCAAACAAATATATATCATTAAAACCAAAATCATGTGAAACACAGCTGCCTGGTCTAGTGAAGATTCAGTAAATCAATAAAATTGGAAACTTGTAAACACACATAACAGTTATCATACACATTGAGCATAACGTACCAGAGTATAAGAAATGCCACAACTCCTAAGGAAAGACTCAAGCATTGCTAAAGAATCCTGCAACTTGGATACTGAAGAAAACAGTGCACAAGTTAGAAGTTCTTTTGCTCAGTAACTAGCCTATTGCAATTCTATTAGTGCTAATTGGGTCTATTTCATATATAATATAAAACCAAATTGGGTTCAAGGAAAATGATTCTAAATGAACGTGTTCCTTTTCTCCCATAATCACCCTATTCATTTTAGTAAAGTATGTCACCCTAAAATATCCTCCCAAATTTACATATACAAAATGCAATTATGGGGTTTTGAATAATTAATCACATCAAAATTAGATAGCTTAATATAAAAATGAATATATTCAGCAAAAAAATACATTCTAATACAATATAATATTAATGAAAATGTTTAGTCCCCTTTAGACCTAAACAAAAAAGTAAACATTTGTTGTGGGGATATTTTTTTTCACCCCCAATGGAATTTAAAAGATAAAATTTACTGAAAGAGAGCATACAGAAAGATACACTATGTGATTTTCAAGCCAATATCACTACAGTTAAAGTCCATGTGAGCATTATTTACAATATACTGATCACTGGTCAAGGGTCAGGAATAGTTATTAGGTTTGGAAACCAAATTTGAATGGGCACCTATTGAAAAGAACTACTGCACAGCAAGCAACAAAGGGAAGTACAAAAAGAAAAGAAAAAGAGCATGCCACCTCGATTTTCATGGAGTGACGCATATAGCGAGCATACGTCATGCATTCCATCTTCGGTCGACAAAGGGACACACTTCAAGGAGTGCTTGTGCTTGGCATGTGGCTCATCCATTGACTCGTGCAACACTTCCGTTTCAAACCTCCTGATAGAGGTCAAAGGACACACATTATTGGTTATACATTCTTCCACAACGGCCTTCAGCTGGGGAAGTTTATCAACTGAGCTACCCACAGCAGTCACAGCAGTACAAGTGTTTCCCTATCATTTATAGGCAAAGTCAAAATCATTAAATTCATAACTCTCAAATAGGGTGGATGTGGGAAAGACGAGAAAATCAACTATACATGAACCATGGAAATAACAATATAGATAGAAAACTTACGTCAAGAAATATATGACAACATGTCGCTTTTGAAAGTGCCTGCATACCATTTCAATTGTGAGAAACCTAAGAAATTCGGCTAAAGAAAGCAATACAACGTGTAGATACTATCCAACGTGTAGATACTATCGCTGTATAATATTTTTTTACCCTCCATTAAATGTTATGTAATGTTTAGTAGGGATAACATCATAAAACACCAGTTAAATCAGATTATACACCTTTAGCGAGCAGCAGAGAGATTCCCATCGTTTTAGATAATCATCCTGCACATAAAAGTAGATGTAAAAAAGGCAGAAAAGTCTGGTTCTGCATAGCTGCAGTATCACAATGTAAGAGTGGCTTGGGTCTGACTGTATCTAGAAAGCGGATGCGAAAGCCAGACACTGGATCGTTTATCCAGCATCACTCTCTGAAAACGTAAATAGTAAGAGTCAAAGTTTGCCCAACATCTACCTTCTTGATCCCAAAATTTGAGCAAATCCCACCCTCCTGAAATCCAATGTTGATGGTCACCTGTTGCCTAACGCCTTTGAATATTTCGAAGGCCTGAAATCATAACATTGTTAAGTCAAATCAGAGAAGTAATAACATAAAATCACTTCCACTGAGAAAGAAATGACCGTATTACTAACTCGAGTCAAATTAAAGGTAAAAATAGGAACTGAGCGTTTAAAAAGAAGTGGATGCTATAACATACATATGTGACTGCCCCGTATAACAACCAATATTATTTGTGCTGTAACAAATGACGGTGCACATAGGCAAGTCTTACATACCATCTGAACTTACTGAAAAACACATTTTTTATTAAATAAGATAACAGGAGAAAAGATCTGAAGTTTGTACCATAAATAACGGAACAGGAGTTGTGGACAACAGTTGAAGGAGTTTCCTAGCCTTTACAACCATACAGGGATCCTTAAGCGAAGTGGTTGTCGAGACTTGCATGCTACAGCTGGCAAGATTCAGATGACATGAAATGGAGTACCCACACAAGGTGAATTCAATGTTCTGCCATGCGTTTTTCAACTTTGTTGCTGAAAAAAAATAAAACAATGGAGACGGTCACAGGTGAACTTGAATCATTGGTAGCACACAAACTATAGTAAGAAAGAATGTTGAGAACAGGACACCTTGTTCCTTTGGGAAGGGCACATTGTAAGTGAAGAACTGGGGAAGGCCATTATTGTCCAAGGCAGGACCAGGCATCAACTTCCGTGATGGTCGCTCGAATGTGATGGTTTGTGCAGCCTGACAATAAAGACAACGCATGTGTTAATTGCTCCATTCTTCATTATTTATTCAATTTAAGAAATTCACTGAACTACCTATTATTGTGAAATTCTTATATAATCCATTATTTGAGGTAAACTACCAACTTTCAGAAATATCTGTCAAAAACCCTAACTGTAAAATCATGACATACCCGATCGAGTGTGACTATATAGCCAAACCCCAAAGTCGATTTCAATTGCTCAACAAATCCATCAAATTCAGAGTCTGCACGTGAACGAATAAACATCATAAGAACCCTAAATTGAGGCTTAATATGATAATAATAAAAACTAATCACCTGGAATTTGATGGGGGATGGCGTAAACAGTACTCTCCCCACCACCATCTACGAGCATATAATCGGGTTTCTCTGCCTCCAACGGAGGAGGACGACTACTGGCTGAACCTTCCATATCGAAAGCCTGGCTCCGCCGGAGAAGGACTACTGGTGTTTTCTCAGAAAATAAAAATTAGATGAGGCGGTCAGGTTGATTGGGCCTCGAGGCCCACATGCAGTCGAGTCGGTTTTCTTTTTCACAGCCAAATTACCCAATATTTTCTATTTTACCTCGTAATAAATCCAGCACACTATTTCTCTTATATAGGGTCTGTTTGGTACAGCTGTGGCTTCAAAAATAAGCTGGCTGTGGCTTATTCTGAGAATTAAGCAGCTGCCAAGCAAAACTGCTGAGTGTTTGGTAAACTGACTTTTTATAAGTGCTGTGAATGGTAGAAGCAGAGGTAAACTGTTTGGTAAACTAGCTTTTTAAAAGTGCTTTAAGTTTGTAAATTGTCAGTTTAACCTTATAATATATTTTTGCTTTATTTATTTAGTAATGTATTAAAACATAATTACTCATGAATCCTTATGTCATTGAAACAATGGGTCTTGGGTCACATTCTCAGGCTTCTTATCATCATAAAGACAACATGGTGTCACCTTAACTGTTCCAATGCAGTTCAATGAAGGACAAGAATAGCAAAATAACAAAGAATAACTTCCAATGTTGAAAGGTACAGTTCCATGTAGGGGTGGGAATTTGGACCCGAAATCCCGATCCCGAACCCGTCTATCCCGTACCGATACCGAATGGGACGGGACAAAATTTCAGATACGACGTCCCGATACCGAACCCGATCCTGAATTTCTTAATCAGGATCGAGATCGGGATCGGCTCTATCTGTCCCGATCCCGAACCCGTCCCGAATTTTAGTAGAAATGTAGCTATTTAGAACTAAAAATTACATATTTTCGGGATCGGGATCGGAATCGGTATCGAGATCGGGATCGGGATCGGTACCGAATTTCGGGATCGGGATCGGGATCGGGATCGGTATCGGGATTACTATATTAACTTCGGGATCGGGATCGGGATAGGTCAAATCCCGACCCGTCCCGTACCGATCCCAGCCCTAGTTCCATGTAAATCGAAGATCAATATCTCAATCACCTTACGAGGAACTATGAGGAAAGGTAAATATCAGAAAGAGATCCAAACACCAATTTGTAACAAAATGCATTCCGCGATATGGAATGTGGTATGCTTTGCGTGGTAAGCCACATGTGAGAGCATTTATGTTTATATGTGGAACCTAATATTTCTCCTTTACCGGGTTACAATTCAAGAAATAACACCAAGTGTGGTCAATTGTTAAATATGCATCGTTTATTATGCTTGAAGTACTGTTTACAGGGTCAAAGCCCAGTCAGATTTGAGAAGCCACTCTGGGTCCTTTGTCAGGGCCCAGTTCATTGTAAAGTTGAGACAAAGCAAGGGAGTTCATTCCCACATTGGAAAAAGACAAAGTGCTGCCTTTAATGCTACTATAAATACCGGTGAGGACCTCCCGGTAAGGGGACGGAGAATTCCTTAACTACTCTTGAGTTTTCTGCTTATCTGACAGTGTCTGACTTAAGCATCGGAGTGGCTTCCCTCGGTAAACCCGGGGACGCCCTTTGACGTGTTTGTTCTTTACACAGGAAAACTCGGAGTACAGGGAAGTTCGCTATTTCTGGAACCGTGCAACCCGCTAAAGGGGCCACGAGTTTACCCGGAAACAATTGGTGCTCTCGTTGAGAGCCGAACTCAAGACCTCCCGCTTCGAATTTCGAAGGACGCTGGAAATGGCAGGAGAACAAGATCCAACTAGGAGGCTTAATTTCTCAGGGGATGATAACCCAGGGACCTCCGGGACCCAGTTTGGCCAAACAGATTTGGCAGCAGCATTCGAGCTCTTGAAAAAGGACTTTCTCGCTCAAAAGGAGTAATCTACTCGAGAACATGCCGAGTTAATAACGGTAAGGGAGCAGTTAGCGACTATCCAGGCCGAGCATGGGCTTCTTCAAGCAACCTTAACTCAAAGAGCGAATGCCATGGGGACGTCAGCCAGACTTGCTGATATCATCACCCCAGAAGGGAATCCTCCGGGTTGTGGAAACCCGCGAACTTTTGACAGTGCATACATACCACCCGCTATTCTCCCAACCACTGCCCACCCTAACCCAAATCCACAAATTATCCATCTCTCCAATCCTCTGTTTAATCACAATCTTACAGGACCTCCTCCACCCCCAGAGCCGTTGTTAAATCAACCACTTCCCCCAACAGATGCCCAGACCCAGCTGCTGTTACAGTTGACACAAACTGTGACCCAACTTGAGCAGCGCCTAAACTCGGGAACGGGACCACAACAATACCAACCCTTTATTACCCGTGCAAGCCCATTCTCCGCACGGGTTCAAGCAGACAAAAAGCCACCGGAAGCAAAGCCATTTAAGATTAAGAGATATGCCGGAATGGGGTGCCCGTATGCACACCTTGAGTTGTTCCAGTCTCAGTTGGATTCAACCCGGTTCACAGACGCCCAAGCATGCCATGCTTTCCAGGAAACACTCAGTGAGGAGGCATTGAGTTGGTTCCTCAAGTTACCGGCTTTGTCAATAGAGACCTATGGTCAGTTGACACAGAGGTTCCTGTCCCGGTTTATCCTGCTGTCTAGTGCCAACCGAAGCACCACTTCGTTATTCAAAGTCCAGCAAAGGGATGATGAAAGCTTGAAAATTTTTGTAACCCGTTGGCTGTCCACAACTTCCAAGTGTGGGCACTTGGACGAGTCAGTAGCATCAGAGGCGTTCTTACAGGCGCTCAAACCAACCCGCTTTGTGGTGGAGCTCAGGAAGCAGCGGTTCAGGTGCTACGACGATCTAATTAATGAAGTAACTCGGCAAGCTCAAGCCGAGTACGACACCTTCGGGGAACGCCGGACGAACATCGGGTTCACAAGCCAACGAGCTGATGGATGGAAAAAGGAAGGGCAGCATAAGAGTGGTCAGGGATACTACGGCAAAAGTTCAAACAGACCAAGGGAGAAACCAAGAGAGGCTCCATACCCAAGACATCCAACCCGGGAGGAAAAGAACACTTACATCCCTCGATATGAAGTGTTGACCAACTTGACTGCCTCCTATGAAGAAATTTGGAACCGCCATAGGAATGAAGTTCCCCCGGCTCCAAAAAGAAAGTTTCCCAAAAGGGCAGGGCCGGACAACGGGCAACATTGTGCCTATCACAACGAGTCTGGCCACACAACCGACCGGTGCTTTTCTCTTCGGAACACCATTGAGTACATGATCCAAAACGGTAAGTTACAGCAGTATAAGTCACCCGCCACAGGTGTCAACCTGATTGAAGTATATGGGGAGATAATGACGATTCACGGGGGTGGCACCCAAGGGGTGTCCGGTCACCGGGCCAAAAGACTCTGCCCAAGAGGCCCGGAGTTTGAGATAATGCAGCTTCGTCAGGAATGCCGCAAGGAGCTGGTTCCTTGGGATACCGTGTCATTTTCTCAGTCTGAAGACACGCTGAAAGTGCATCACAATGATCCTTTCATTATCACTCTTCAGATTGACCACTGGAGAACTCGGAGGGTTCTAATAGACACGGGAGCCGCTGTCAGCGTCATGTTCAGCAGTTGCTATAAGGGGTTTAAAAGAGGAAGAGATAAGCTCTATAGGAACCACGAGCCATTGATCAGTTTTTCAGGTGAGACGACTCAGCCGTTGGGGTCTGATCAGCTAACGGTTACAGTTGGAACCGGGCACCAGTCCACAAGAATTGTAGTTCCCTTCATAATTGTGGACTGCCCATCCTCCTACAATGCCATACTCGGGAGAGATGCACTCTGGGGCCTACAAAGTTTTATAGCGGGTCACATGCTGCTTATGAAGGTGCCTACACCCGGGGGTTGGGTTACAATTCGCGGAGACCAAGAAGCCGCTGTCAGATGCAACGCGATAGCAACTCAGTCCCAGCACGAGATGTTTTCGGCCGGTTTTTCCCTGTCTTCATTTGACAAACCCGATGACCCCAGGGATGACCCGGATTCTTTGCCCATCAGCAAGACGACACAAAAGAAGAGCCAGAAGTATCCTGCCAAGTTCCCCCGGCCAGCCCCAATTGAAGCAACATAATGGATTCAGATTTCGGAAGAATACCCGGAGAGGAAGATTTGCATTGGCACAGGCCTTGACCCCGAGGTCAGAACCCGAATGGTTGAGCTGCTAACCCGGAAACAGAAGGTGTTCGCATGGTCATATGCAGACATGCCCGGGATTTCTCCAGAAGTTATGACGCATTCCCTCAATATTATCCCGGGTGTTAAACCGGTAAGACAGAAGCGTCGTGCATTTTGCGCAGAGAAGTACAAGGCCATTCAAGCAGAAGTTAAACGTCTTAAAGACATCGGGTTCATTGGAGATGCAACATACCCGGATTGGTTGGCCAATGTGGTGATGGTCAAGAAGGCAAACGGAAAGTGGAGGATGTGCGTCGACTACACAGATCTGAATAAGGCTTGCCCGAAGGATAGTTTTCCCCTTCCAAAGATTGATCAACTGGTGGATTCAACCGCGGGCCACCCCCAGTTGAGCTTTATAGATGCATACTCGGGATTTAACCAAGTTCCGATGAATCCCGCGGATCAACAGCACACATCTTTTACAACAGACAAGGGGATGTATTATTACAGAGTGATGCCTTTTGGACTCCGGAATGCAGGAGCCACGTTCCAGCGCCTCGTAGTGGGCATGTTTGCAAACCAACTCGGGGATACCATGGAGGTTTATATAGACGATATGCTGGTCAAAAGCCGGGAAACAAGCAAACACCCAGATGACTTGGAGACCGTCATCGACATTGCCTTGAGCAAGGGGATGAGGTTAAACCCGGAGAAGTGTGTGTTCGGTGTTTCGGGAGGAAAGTTTCTCGGGTTTATGGTCAGCGCTCGGGGAATTGAGGCAAACCCCGACAAAATTCAAGCCGTCTTGGCCATGCAACCGCCAAAAACCAGGAATGAAGTTCAGCAACTTACTGGCAGGCTGGTAGCCTTATCCCGGTTTATATCCAGGTTAACAGATAAATGTGCCCCCTTCTTCAAAATTCTCAAGAGTCAACACCGCGAGCGGATTACATGGCAGGAAGAGCACAATCAAGCTTTTGAAAAGTTGAAGGAATACTTGGCGTCAGTCCCTTCTTTATCCAGACCAAACCCTGGGGAAATACTCTATCTGTACCTGGCGGTGTCTCAAACGGCTGTCAGTTGTGCCTTGATAAGAAAGCCAGACTCTGAAGAACTGTCGGTCTATTATACTGGAAAAGGATTCAATGATCCTGAAACTCGTTATCCAGATATTGAAAAACTGGCCCTGGCCTTGGTTGTAGCAGCAAGGAAGTTAAGACCCTATTTTCAAGCACACTCCATCCATGTACTCACCAACCAACCGCTATGGCAGGTTCTGCAAAACCCGGCGACTTCGGGAAGACTGGTCAAATGGGCAATTGAGTTGGGGGAGCATGATTTGCACTTTAAACCGCGAACGGCAATCAAAGGGCAGGCAGCAGCAGACTTCATTGCCGAGTTAATCCCAGCAGATTCAACAGTTGCTGAAACTCTTCCTACACAAGCTGAACCGGAGAGTTGGCAGTTATTTGTAGATGGATCAGTCAATCAGAGGCAATGTGGAGCAGGCATTACATTGGTAGATCCGAAGGGTAATATGTTTGACTATGCCTTACGCTTTAACTTCAAAGCATCAAACAACACGGCTGAGTACGAAGCCCTAATCAAAGGGCTCCAACTCGCTAAAGATATGGGCGCCCGGCATCTCCGCATACTAAGTGATTCACAGCTGGTAGTGCAGCAGGTTAACGGCGGGTTTCAGGCAAAGGAAGCACATCTTTCGTCCTATCAAAAGTTAGCGGCTTTCTTGCTGGAGAAATTTGACACCTTTGAGGTTACTCAGATACCGAGGCAGCAGAATGTGAGAGCAGATACCCTGGCTAGGATTGCAACAGGGGACGATTCCAATACCGAGTTTAAAAGCTTACTGGTCGAGACATTGGAGAAACCAAGCATCTCACTCTCCTTTTCTGAGATTTTCGCGGTAGAGGCAAACCCGCCACCGTCTTGGATGGATGAGTTCATCAACTTTATCCAACATGGAACCCTACCTGAGGACCCGGTAGCAGCCAAACGACTACGGGTTCGAGCGGCGCGGTATAGTATCCGTGATGGGAAACTGTACCGACGAGAACAAACTTTTCCTGATTTGAAGTGTATTACACCCGAGGAAGGAGACCGGGTTTTGCAGTCGCTTCATAGCGGGGTATGTGGAAATCACTTTGGAGCCCGTAACCTGGCTTTCAAAACCCTAAGAATGGGATATTACTGGCCTTCTTTGGAACACGATGCCAGAGTCGTCGTAGATTCCTGTCTTCAATGTCACCGATTTGCAAGCTTTCCCCGTGCCCCATCAGTCCCACTATCAGTAATAATTTCTCCATATCCATTTTGCATGTGGGGGATTGATTTCATCGGGCCTCTACCCACAGCTCCGGGACAGCTCAAACATGCTATTGTCTCAGTGGACTATAATTCCAAGTGGATAGAAGCTCAACCCCTGGCACGGATCACGACCGCAAATGTTAAGAAATTCCTTTGGAACAATGTCTTTTGCCGGTTTGGAATCCCGGAGACGTTTATCACAGATAACGGGACGCAGTTTGACAACGATGAGTTCCGGGAATTCTTACATTCCAATGGGACAAATGTCCTATATGCCTCCCCTGCACACCCGCAGACTAATGGACAAACTGAAGCCGTTAACAAGCTCATCAAGCAAGTTCTGAAGAAGAAGCTGGAGGACGCAAAGGGTTTATGGGCTGAGAAACTTCCAGAGGTTTTGTGGGCACTAAGGACAACTCCAACAGAAGCCAATGGGGAGAGCCCATTTCTTATGACCTTTGGCTCTGAAGCAGTGATCCCGGTAGAGATGGAAGTCCCGAGTGACCGGGTACAACTGTTTGACAGGGAAACCAACAATGAAGGCATCCGCCTTAACCTGGACCTCCTGGAGGAACGCCGGGAGCGTGCACATCTCCGAAATATCAACAAGAAGCAAAAGGTGGCTAAACACTACAATTCCCGGGTTATCAAGCGCCCACTCAAACTCGGGGATTGGGTAATGAAGGAGGTTATCCCTAAGCCAACGGGGTTTAAAGCTCCATGGGAGGGTCCATATGAAATTGTTGAAGTCGTGGGCCCGGCAACGTTTTACATCCGGGGTACAGATGGAGTTACGCTTCCACGACCATGGAACGCCCAACATCTGCATCTCTTCCCCAAATAGGTACCGAGTTATCTATGAATCTCCAATTTTATTGTTTATGATGTTGTGTATAAAGCCTTTCAGGCCCACAATGCATGAATCCCCCTACCGGGTTATGTTTTATTAAAGAGTTTGTTGAAGTGAATGCAGCCTTTAGCGGCCCTACTTGTATGCCTTAATCGCCAAGCTCCGATAATCTCTAATAATCTCCATTTGACATGAAAATATTGCAAGCCTTTCACGGCCTTATTTCATGGTCAAAACTCGCCAAGCTCCGATAATCTCCGATAATCTCCATTTGACATGAAAATATTGCAAGCCTTTCACGGCCTTATTTCATGGTCAAAACTCGCCAAGCTCCGATAATCTCCGATAATCTCCATTTGACATGAAATATTGCAAGCCTTTCACGGCCTTATTTCATGGTCAAAACTCGCCAAGCTCCGATAATCTCCGATAATCTCCATTTGACATGAAATATTGCAAGCCTTTCACGGCCTTATTTCATGGTCAAAACTCGGCAAGCTCCAATAAATCTCTAATAATCTCTGGTAATCTCCATAACTTGAAATATTGCAAGCCTTTCACGGCCTTATTTCAGTCTTTGAAAGTCTTAACGGACCCATACAGCCCTAGCGGCACTGTTTTTACTTACATGCTAAAACCGGCATTATATGTGCAAATTTTATCACATTTGCATATTTTGCATCAGATTACCGTTTTATTTGGCAAAGAAGCCCTTGGAAGTCCTAACGGACCCGTAAAGCCTTACCGGCCCTATTTTCACTTTATAATGTTAACATGCCAACCCGGCATTATATGTGTGAATTTTCTCAACACTTGCAGGTTATGCATCGGGTTGAAAGTCCTTATGAACCCATAAAGCCCTAGCGGGACTATTTTTATTTACATGCCAAACCGGCATTATATGTGTGAATTTTCTCAACACTTGCAGGTTATGCATCGGGTTGGAATTCCTAACGGATCCTTAAAACCCTAGCGGCCTTTAAAGCCTTAGCGGCACTATCTTTATTCACATGGCAAACCGGGGTTATATGTAAATTTTGAACTGTTCATCATGTTACCGTGTTTTGGCACAGGAAGGATTGCGACAAGGAAAAACTTGATTACTTCAAAAATATCAATTACAAAAAGTAGCAAAACGCTACAGATAAACTAATCTGTTACAGAAATGAAAAACATCCCAAGGCTCCGGTTCACGGCGCTGCCGACCCCCTACCCCCGCCAGTGCTAGACCTGCCACGACCTCCTCGGGGCTGTATGATGAACTGACCCCTACGCAGAGGTGGCCGGTTCCTAGGACCACCCACAATCCCACCACGGGAAGTACCTCTCCCGGCTGCTGAAGAACGAACCGGGGGACTCCGAGCTGGGTTCGCAGGAGCCCTAGGGTTCGCAGCCACGGCAGGAGTCGACCGGGAGGTGCCTGCAGCCTCGTCGGGTCTGACATGACCTTGATGACCGTCATAACCCGCCTTGTCCAGCCAGCCTTGGCGAATCCCAGCGCTCACTATTTCGGCACGAGCCTCGGCCCTGGCCGACCGCAGCTTCAGGTCAAACTCTGGGCTCGCCAGAAACTCGGAGACTGCTAAGTCCTTGGCCCGGGAAACTGCCTGGAGCAAGTCTCCTTTTTGTTGCTCCAGGGAGGTAACCTGTTGCTGCAGCCCCTGGTTTTGCTCGGTCAGCTGGGCTATCGCGGCGTCTTGTGCACACCGGTCCTCCCGGTGACCTTCGATAACTTTCTCCAGTTCCGAGTTCTTGGCCACCAGGTCTGCTATGTGTTCTTCCGCCTCGGCCAACTTCGCACTCGACGCGATCGCTGTTGCGCTTGCGAATTCCCGGACCCGAGCCAGGTTTTCTTCACTCGCCGTCACCTGGTCCCGGGCGGCCCGGAGATCATCCCTGAGGACTCTCTCTCGCTCGGGGATGCCTTCGGTTATGAGCCGGTCAGTCGCCAAGTACGACAACCTGACAGCCTACACAAATAAAACAACGGGTTAGTGCAAGGAACCAAAAACAAAAAGAGAACGAGTTAAAGGAGAAGACTAACTTACCCGCATCAGCTTCTCCTGCGCCCTCCGGGCTACAGTCAACGGGTCCTCATGCTCCAGGACATAGGAGTCAGCGGCGCAATTCTTCAAATCCGCTACCATCCTTTGGATGGCCGCGTCCGCCATTCCTGCGCTCGCCAACTCCTCTATTATTTCAGTAGTGTCCCGCTGCTGTTTTCTCTCCCTCCTCTCTTTCCTCTCCTTCCTTCTTTTCCTCCTCTCGGACCTCCCCGAGCTGGATGCCTCCCGGGTACGCTTGCGAGACGGCACGGGCTCCACTTCAAGAACCTCGTCACTCCCCTCACTCCCCTCCGGGTTCTCACTACCTATTTCCCTTTCTAACCCTCCAACCTCTTCACCCCCTTCGTCATCCTCCTCGGTAAATTCCTCCTCGCCCGGGAACACAGACGAGGGAACCGCGCTCACCACCGGTTCTTCAGTCTCATCGGCAAACGGTTCTTCAAATATCGGGTTATCGTCCGCCTCCGAGGGATTCCCTTCAACCTCCTCTCCTTCCGGGTAGACTTCTGGCCCGAGAATCTCAGCCAAGTACTCGGGAACCTCGTTGTAGTGAGAGACGTCAACGTGGAACTGCCGAGGTTCCCCTTGCTCGGCGTCTGGGCGCAGAAAAGCCGCCTTCGATGTCAGGTCGATGTCGTACGCCAGCCCCTCCGTGCCTTGCGCCCGGATCCCGGCCCATACAGCCTTGTCCTCGAAGCCGTCGTATATTCTCGGGTTCTTTCGCTTCGTGAACTCCATCGGGAGAAGAGCTGCAACAAAAGATATAACCCGTTAGACCGGAGCATGTAAACAACAAAAATTGTAAAGGAAACGAGACAAACCTGGAAGCTCCATCAACCGGCAACGGCTGTACACATACAGCCTACAAAGCCGGTACGAGCTCCGGTCATCTTGACCTCTGAAGGCCCATAGCATCCTCCGGATCCTCTTCTCCATCACCGGCTCCAGAGGAATGTCGGGAACATCTGCAACACGTACAATATAGTTATAACCCGGGAAAGAGAAAAGAAAGAAGAATCCGGAGAGAAAGGACTCACTCATCAGTGGCTGGAAGTCACCCGGCACTTGAAACGCGTGTCCCGGGTCTTGAAAGTTTCTTATCAAGAAACTTTTTTCCCTCCAGGTCCGGCTCACGGAGGTCGGCAGGTCCTCGATGATCTTCTTGAAGACCCCTTTGGACTTCAGTTGAATGGTCCCACTGAAACCCGCCTTCCGGGAGTACTCGGCCCGGTACATGGCGTGTAACTCGTGGTAGCTCGGCATCTGCTGCTTCAACACCTTGTACATCACGCACAACCCTAGCAGCTGCCTCCACATATTCGGGCCAACTTGCCCGATGGCGAAGTTGCTCGCAGCCAGGAGATACTGCACCTCCACCTTTAGCGGGAGTGACAGACCGCAACGTAGCTGGTACTCGTGGCATAGCGTCCACCCATCCCCGGGAGCGAAGAACTGATCCTCGGGTTCTAAAGCCCGAATTTCAACAGACTCGGGAATCTTCCAATTACTCCTTAGTTCCACAATCTCCTCCGCGGTCAGCGAGTACCCGGGAGGGTCAAGAGCGGTCCCATCAGTGAAGGTTACTGAGGCAAACTCGGGGACGTGAGCATCCATTGCGGGGTTTGTCATCTGCAAAACAAGAAACACGGGAACGTCGTCAAAAACCCAGATAACCCCGGCGACCACAACGATAAACGCACACACTAACGCAGCAACCCAGTTTGGATCCCAGAAAACAGTACACAAGATCGATCCAAAACACTCAAAAACATCGGAAGAGAAAACAGTACCTTACTTGTGAGGGTTTGAAAGGATTTTGAGGTCGATTTAAGTTTGGAAATCCAACAAGCACAGCGACAACAGAGGACGAGAGCAAAAGCACGAAAAAGTTTTCGATTTCAAAGGTACGACAAAACTGTCACCCTCAACCCCTATTTATACAGTTAAGAGACGTACACTGAAGGGACGTTTCGGTTTTTCGAGAAAATCGACACGTGTCGCGCATGCCGCGTCCCAAAACCGAAAATCTTTTCAGTTTCCCCCACTTCAAAACTGAAAACTTTTCGTTTTCCCCCACTTCAAACTGAAAACTTTTCAGTTTCCCCCACTACAACACGGAGACGTCGTTTTCAGTTCCCATAGTCAACGTGTCTGCGGGGCACCCTTGCGTACGGACTTGGGGGACTGGGTACACCGGGTCTGGATGATACCCTTGTAACCCGGTAAAGAAATGATTTCAAGTCCCCACCCAAGCGTACCCCTTGACTGAGGACTTGGGGGACTTGTTTATATGTGGAACCTAATATTTCTCCTTTACCGGGTTACAATTCAAGAAATAACACCAAGTGTGGTCAATTGTTAAATATGCATCGTTTATTATGCTTGAAGTACTGTTTACAGGGTCAAAGCCCAGTCAGATTTGAGAAGCCACTCTGGGTCCTTTGTTAGGGCCCAGTTCATTGTAAAGTTGAGACAAAGCAAGGGAGTTCATTCCCACATTGGAAAAAGACAAAGTGCTGCCTTTAATGCTACTATAAATACCGGTGAGGACCTCTCGGTAAGGGGACGGAGAATTCCTTAACTACTCTTGAGTTTTCTGCTTATCTGACAGTGTCTGACTTAAGCATCGGAGTGGCTTCCCTCGGTAAACCCGGGGACGCCCTTTGACGTGTTTGTTCTTTACACAGGAAAACTCGGAGTACAGGGAAGTTCGCTATTTCTGGAACCGTGCAACCCGCTAAAGGGGCCACGAGTTTACCCGGAAACAATTTATAACATTTCCAAGGGCTGAGAGGGATTTGTTGATGGTCTTGGCTTCTTCGAGAATTTTTCCTTCGGCTCTAGTTTTCTCCGCTTTCTCAGAACCAGCCTGTCCAAAGAATCAGAATGTTCAAGATTCGCACATCAAAAATATACAACCAAATCGAAATATGAATTCTTTTACCTGTTATTTTTCTTTAGTTCTTGCTGAACTGTGAATAAGTAAACACAATGACTTCTACTGCTGGACATGTTCATCTCTATAAGTTGTTAAGGTTTGAACACAATACGAAAAGTGAACAATATTCCCAGCCAAAAGATTGCTATCATTATACTGTGAAATGAGGAAATAACCAGAACTGGATATTATGTTGAGGAAAAGAAAAGGATACGAGTCTCTCCAACAGTTCTGTTAGCTATCCCACTCTGGATGTTATACATCAGAAATAGAACATAAAAACAAACAACGATCAAGGAGACTTGATTAGTAGAGAGACCTGCAATGTAAAGGTTGTGATGATTATTGTGAAAGCAAGAGAACCAGTTTCAAGGAGACTAAAGTCAAGATCCATTTCAATCCCCATTATCCAAGCAACGATCACACTTAAAGGGACCTGAAAATTTTAAGGAAGTTAGGGGGTTGTTGTATGACTAATTTGAAGAGTTTAGAGTTTTCTCAATCTGTCTCATTTCACTTGGATTTTGATTCTTACCACAAACATGGATATTTGAGATGCAGAGCCTAAAGAAACACCCAAAGATATGTCCTGCATTGAAATTTTTAATAAAAATGACATTAGTCCAGAGTAAAGTTATATGATTCAAAAGTTCGACAATCATAGTAGTGACAATCTTATTATGTAATAATCATGCCAACTTGTTCTTGAGAGCAAATATGATTGATCCAGCATGTTCTGCTGCATTTCCCACAATTGGTAGCAAAATAATGCTGATAAAGGTCACAGAAATGCCCTAAGAGTTTGATGCAGCCTGAGCAAGGAACAATATCATCAATTGGGTAACTAGTGCTTTGAGATAAACTCATTAAAGAATTTTACAATAAAACTCCTCAAAATAGGTCTGTATAAATACCTCAATTGTACCCACAACATACTCAGACAAGAGCTCTATGATAATTGTCATACCAGCAAGCCAACCAAATGCACTCCAACATCCTATCACTGCAAACAGTGCTATTATCATCTCGGTTGCATTTCCACACGTTGCATTTAGAAGTCCCCCAACTGCAAATAAAATCCAGTGAACCCCTCAAGTACATATTCCCTTCACAGAAATATTTATAAATATAAAATATAAAATCGTTCTAATTGAGGGGAAGGTATTACCTGTTGGACCAGTGAAGTATGCAATTTGTCTGAGAAAATAAAAGGAGAGAAAACCAATGTTACAGTCACACATTGTAGTAAAATCATATCGAAAAATCACTGATAAAATTGTTTTTTTTGTGGGAGTGTTATATATGGGATAAATTCTATGGATTGTGAAAAAACCAATCTCTGATCATTCCCTTGATTTCAAGAAACTTCATGATGCTTTGATTCCATAACCAAAACACCTTCGAATTTCGATTGTATCCTCCATCTATTTTCTCTTCTTTTGCGTAATATTAATGTACTAGTCTTACATAATGCACTAAAGAAAGCAAGATTTTAAACTAAGCACACCTCTGGTTCATGATTCTGAAACTCAGTCTTGAACTGGAATTCCGGATACGTCGTGGACGTTACATTCATCTGCTCCAGCTCATGCCGAGAATGGTGCTCCTCCAAATTCATGCCAATTAATAATTAACAGACATTATTTTCATAAATTGAAAAACCCAAAACCAAACAAAACTCAATAACGAAGCAACCAAAAGACTCCAACTTTGCACCAAAAAAGACTCACTTTAAAATCTGGAGGAGATGTCGTCGAAGGCTAGCGGGAGAAAGAGGAGTCTGGTGGTGACAGAAGGCGTCGTTGACAGGTGTTGATGATAGCGGAGGAGAAGCGCGGTGGTACCGGAGAGGTTGGCGGGGACGAGGGACGAGATTGGGTGAGAGATCGGTGGTGGAGGGTGATGATTTGAGGGAGAAGGAGATAACGCAGAGAGCTGATAGATGAAAGAGCTTTGGGCTTTTAAAAGCGGGGGGTCTCCGGCTTCGGCTTTTTAAGCTAAAATTGGGGTGCTTCAAAGCAATGCACCACTTTTTGGAACGAACCAAACACTTTAAACAGCTTTGTTTTGAAGCAAAGCTGTCTAAAAGCCCTACCAAACGGGCTCATAACAATCGTGGTCCAGCTTTTCACTATTACTGTAACATACATTTTTTACAAAAATTTATAAGTTATCCAGATCTTTTAACAGTGACAGATGATTTAGGAAGGTTTGGCACGGCTACACTTATAAGCATTGATGTTTTTACTGTTTGATAAACAAAAAATAAGTTGCTTTTTAAATAAGTAAGCTGTTTTGAGGGTAAAAGAAGTAGCTCTCCCATTTAACCTGTATCTATTTTGCGTACACTGTTCATGTCGGCAGTGCGCGGACGTCTTTACCCCAAGGCCTTTGTGCCAGGCTGTGAGCAATTAGGCGGCCGCCTAGCCCGCTTAATCGCCGCCTAGGGTTCTAAGCACTCCGGCTAATTTTATTTACATTTAGTGGTGGAGTTGTTACATTATGGGGAGCATGCGAGTATAAGAGTAAATGATGTTTTTAGAATTAGAAATATATGTGTTTATTGTTGTTGTTGCTCACTTTTACATGAAGTTATGCTAAATTTTAGCTATAATCTATTTTATAAATAGGTCTAACAAGATTTATGTCGAATAATTTATCCATATTTGACTGTTTTCAAATATTATAATACATAAAATATATATTTTTAAATAATAAATATGAAAAAAGTAAATCGCCTAATCCCCGCCTAGGCTGTCCAGACGCTAGGCTATATGTCGCCACCCGTCTACCGCCTAGCGCTTTTTAGAACATTGTGAAACACATGCCTAAAATGAGTGAGACAAACCAAAGGTCTGAAACTGCTTAGTCCCTAGTCACGAAGAGGCTATTCTTTCTATACCATTGAGCAGTATGGCTCCTTAGCAGAGCGGTGTCAGCTTAGCATCTCTCAAATCCAACTCCATTTGATGCCATTAAGCAGGGCAAAAGATGAGAAACCTTGTCTAGCATTGAAGAGATTTTCCATCTTGGAGTGAAAGAGGGGCAGTTAAGAGATCTAATCACATGCTTGCTTTTTTCCCCTCCAGGACAAGATCTCATCACTGAAGGAGGTCTCAAATGAAGGCACCGATACACAAACCATCTGAACTCCTGTAGGTCCGCAGACAACATACAGTAAAGTCCGGCTGTTGCACACAGATTATGAAGTAACCCCAAACTTTGAACATAACGCACCATATCTAGACCCCGTGGGGATGAAGTCATAATTCATAGAGCCTTTCAGTACATCGATTGCCTGAATCAGAATCATAGTGCACACAAGTCAGAAAGCTCAGAAACTTCAATTGAAAATGTTATTTCAAAAAGTATCTTAAACAAAAGATGAAAAATATTGACCCACAGCTTTGCAGAAAAATTGAATATACCCTGCCCAAGAATTATACTGTATCATACCTATACAACAATCATTTCAAGTTAAAGATAGAATAGTTTATAGATACAGTTCAATAATTATTCATAAACAGTTAAGATCCCTTGTAACAATCCCCGCAAGAGTCTGGGTTTAACTCTAAAATCAATTGACAATAGAGAGAGTAGCCCAAACCCTTATAAACCACAGATAATATCTCATTTTTCCTAATGTGAGATTTATATCTCAACACGTGGACAACATTTTGGGTTGACATGGAGTTCGTGTGACCTTTGGACTTCACACGTGTACGTGGGTAACACGCTCTGATACAATGATAAAGTAGTCAAGGGTTCAACTTCAAAACCAATTGACAATGAAGAGAGTAGTACAAACTCTTATAAACTCACAAATAATGTCTCATATTCCTGATATGAGATACATATCTCAACAGGGAAGACTCTAGTTGTGGGATCTAATTACAGCAGCTCACAACTACACACAGGAGTCATGGGACTCTTCTACATTTTTGTTGCAGAGCACCTGCCAAAGTCCTCCGTGCTTAGCTTGGACTCTTCACTTTGAGTAAGATGTTAAACATTAAGCCTACTGATCCAAGTCTAGAGGATTAGTTTTTGTACATAACTATCATCTTGTATAGACAAACTTTTGCTATTGTCTTTCTAAAGAACACTGTAGAATCTACTACTGTACAAATCTGTGAGGTTGTTTACCAAATATTTGGTACTTTAGTTGCGGTACATTGTAAACAATTTTCTCTGTCGACTAGTATGCTTTAACTAGTTTTAGCGCCAATGATTTATGTTCTATGTTAATTTAATTTTGCAAGCAAAAAAGGAAACTACTTGGGGAGCAGCATTTGAGTTAGTCCAGCTGTCCAGGAGAATCTTATTGCCTGCAAATTGAGCTGGGTTTGTTGCTCTCAAGGTTTCACGGTGTTCAATCTTAGACTTGCTGCCTAAGTATCAGAATGGAAGAAATGACCATTCTCACCATACAAATTGACCATTTCAATTATTCAGGATAAAAAAGAACAAGAAATAAATAAAAAAGATAAGAGACTCAATTATTCAGGATAGGATCTTTGATGTGTCTCATTAATATATATATATATATTTTTTTTGTCTGAAGAATGAGTTTTTGGCAAGTATTCATTTGCTAGAGTCCCAGTTAATGTATGAACACAGATGGCCAGACAAACATAGCCATACTCATCTCTTAGAAACACACCATCGTTTTCAGAATCCATTTTAAAACTTAAACATGGTTGAAAACTGGAAATCCGAAACTACATGGCAAATGTTTCATTATGGAACAAAGTCTGTATTGTCTAGCTTAGTTAATTTTGATGCAATGCGTCATGGCTGAGGCAATACATTTAACTTTAGTCAATAACTTTGTTACCTTTGTTAACTTTCTTGCCTCCATGGCTTCTTCCCATGCTTACACGATAGCCAAATAAATCTTCAAACGCCATCACTTCCATTTTTGCGCCAAGCAAATCCTTAAAAGATTGAACGGCTTAAGAATCTTCTATTGTTAAATACACCTTTTGATAAGTACCAAAAGATCAAAAGATCAAAAACTTTGACTCTTTGTAGCTATCATCGAACCCAATCCTCTGGCTGCTGAGGCACTTGGGTATGTTCTGTTCATGGTTTCGGTTTGTTGGTCTGGTTTTACTATGATTTTGAGTATGACCTTATTTCACTAGATTGTTATTGATTCTTATAACCTTTTGCAAAATCTGAGTAGCGATCCTATTACTGTTATGTAGTTTATTGATTTCTGTACAACCCGTTTGCAATATCTGAATAGCGATCCTGTAATTGTTTATAGTTTACTGATTTCTACATGGCCTATTTGGAACATCTGAATGCAATTCTTGACTGTTATGATTGAGGCATGCAATTCATGGCCCATGTCATTGATTCTAGTAAATATGTATGAAAGAGACCAACTTTGTTTATGATTTGGGATGTAAAACTTGGGTCTTTGTTTAACTAGAGCTTTATCTTGATATTGGCAGAAAGAAAATGGCACCTTCTTGTCAAAGTTTGGTGCTTTTGTTAGCTGTGCTAGTGCTGGGATTAAGCTTACCATGTTCAGATGCTATCCGGATCAATAAGGTTAAGACCAAGACTAGTGTTTATCTCTCCCCTAAGCTTGTGTTGGAACCAGGGTCAGTTGCAGACAAGTATTTCTATAACATTAATTTCCCAAAAGGTCATATTGCTATAAAGTACTTCAATGCTGAAGTGATCGATGAACAAGGGAATCCTATTCCTCTTCACGAGACTTATCTGCATCATTGGGTTCTTGGAAGATATTATGCCCGGACAGGTTATCTGGAACCAGAGGAGATTGGTTTCGAGCATATTGAAAAGTCAGATTTTATGTTAGTGAGAAACAGTGGTTTGTGCCAGAATAATGTTCTTGGACAGTACTATGGACTCGGGTCAGAAACAAGAAAAACAGACACACATGTACCTGATCCTTTTGGAATAGAGATTGGCAACCCTGCAGAGGTTCCGGCTGGGTATGAGGAGAAATGGATGCTGAATGTTCATGCTATTGATACTCGGGGAGCAGTGGATAGGTTGGGATGCACTGAATGCAGGTGTGATCTGTATAATGTAACAAAAGATGGACGAGGCCAGCCGTTGAGGCCAGGGTACACAGGGGGTTTGCACTGCTGTTATGATGGTACACACTGCGGCGTAAAACAAGGGTATAATGGTGTCAAGAGAAGCCTCTACTTGAGATACACTGTGAAGTGGGTTGATTGGTCTGATTCTATTGTACCTGTCAAGATTTATATCGTTGATGCCACCGATAGAACAGATCAATCAGTAGGATCCTCTCTTAAACATGATTGCCGGGTAAGTGAACTTGACTCATTGCGTAACATGTTGCAATATTGGCCTCCGTAGCGTTGATATTTTATCCTGCCTGCTCTATTTTTCCCCTTTAATGAATTTAATTCCTTTTATGCTATAACTGTCTGGCTTGTAATTGTACAGGTCGAATATAATGTTGAGCCTTGCAGTACTCTCGTTGCGGTAAATGATCAGTGCTTTCACAATCAACAGGCAGTGATTACTATGCCAACTGGTGGTTATATTGTCTATGGTGTAGCCCATCAGCACACTGGGGGGCTAGGCGCAACTCTATATAGAGAGGTGCTTTTCTGATACTCATAGCAATCTTTGTTTCTGCTTGGCTGTGTAGTAGTTTCTCACTGCCATATATATATACTGGAACTCAGTACAATAATCTCATTCAATTCTTTCACTTATTTGTATTTTAGCTGAGATTGGTAACTCTTGCAAGTCTGTGCTATTCATAAGGTATCTAGGATTAAGCTTTAAGCTTTCCACAGTGCATCTTGATCACATCCTTTAGTTAAGACTTTACATTGGCATCATAGTATGACATGGACTGTTTCTTGTATTATCTGTGATCAATATGTATGCTTGTGATGATATTAGGACGGACGGGCTATATGTTCATCAATACCAATTTATGGAAAAAGCGAGGAAGCTGGAGACGAGGCTGGTTACATTGTAGGAATGTCAACTTGCTATCCACATCCAGGGTCTGTCCAAATAAAAGATGGAGAGACTCTGGTTGTGGGATCTAATTACAGCAGCTCACAGCCACACACAGGAGTCATGGGTCTCTTCTACATTTTGGTTGCACAGAACCTGCCAAAGTCCCCCTTGCTTAGCAGCCTTAGCTTGGACTCTTCACTTTAAGTAAGACATCGTTAAACACCAAGGCTACTGATTCAAAGTCTAGAGGATTAGTTTGACATCAAATTTCACTCTTATTTTTCTTAACATATCAATATTAGTCTGCTTTAAAACTCATAATAGCAGACCATGTCTCATATCAAATTCGTTAAGCTTATGTTATGCTTTTTGTTCTTGCAGATCTGGGGTTGTAGTGAAAGCTGCAAGTTTCTTTATCAACAGCATTGATAAGGAAATCGGAATGGCTCAAGATTGATATTGGTATGAACTTTTCCGTGCTGGTTATGTGATTAGTGCATCTTGAATCTAGTTTTTCAGAGAGCAATGTACCTCCCCAATAGCAATAAATTCAGAGCACCCTGTTGGCATCAATTAAGTGTACCGTCCCCGTTAAATTCTGTGAATTTCTTGCCAGAATGTGATTGGAGTATGTATATTCAGTCTCTTAGTTTGTAGCCTATTACTTTGCCCTATATCATTTTCTCAATTCATTGAATTCGAGTGTAATGTTATATAAAATACTCAACCATCTTTCCAAGATTTCTGAATTCGAGTGTAATGTTACATAAAATACTCAACCATCTTTCTAAGATTTTAACGATCAAGTAAACTTTAACTTAGTTGTAAGCAAAAACCAATTCAAGGTGTCGATATCACGATTACCGCCATTACATTGTTTGATCATTTTCGAATTTCGACCATACAACTTTTGTTTGGGAAATCAGCAAATAATGTAAACGTTATCGAGTGATATCTATTAAGTTATGCGGTAGATCTCAAATTAAAATCTTAAGTTTCAAACAATTTATTGCCTTTCTATAGAAATCGTCTCAACATTCACGAATTAAGATTTACGAATTAAGATTTTAAGTTAGATATCAAACAATTTATTATCTACTCACATAAGCGCGGATTGAGATAGACATTTACTACATTTCAACAAAATCCACAAATCATGAATAGGGTGCAGACTGCAAGCTACAAAGTGAATCATCATCAAACAACAAAAAGACCCAAATTAGAAGGAAAAGGAAAAATGAATAATGTGGCCAAGTAAAAATAGTAGAAAAAGAAAAACAAAACCTTGGGAAATACAAAACGTGGAGGCACTAAACGCGTTTAAAGCCACACAAAAGCTTTTGGTTTTCCAAGACAGAAAAAAGAATATCCGGCACCTCGATCCATATCTCCACCCATTATCAATAATCGAACCAAACCCAAAGCTCCAATCTAATGTTCACTTCAACCCACAACCACAGTCTCCTCCCTTCCCCAATTTGATCCCCATTTTGCTTCAAATTGGGGGTTCTTCTTTTATGTCAGGGGCAAAGCCGGCCGCGGACCATGTCGGCTTTCCCAAACCCGACCCGGTGAAGAAATCACCCGGGCCCATCACCATGGATCACGTCCTTTTAGCTCTCCGCGAGACCAAGGAGGAGAGGGAGCTCAGAATCCGGAGCCTCTTCAACTTCTTCGACGCTGCCAATCTGGGCTACTTGGACTATGCTCAGATCGAGGCGGGGCTCTCGGCGCTTCAGATTCCTGGGGAGTATAAGTACGCTAAGGATTTGCTCAAGGTTTGCGATGCCGATAGTGATGGGAGGGTCAATTACTCCGAGTTTCGTCAGTACATGGATGATAAGGAGCTTGAGCTGTACCGCATTTTTCAGGCTATTGATGTTGAGCACAATGGCTGCATTCTTCCTGAGGAGCTCTGGGAGGCTCTCGTCAAGGCCGGTATGCTGAGCCTACGCTTTGTTAATGTGTCAGTTTAGTGGCTATGTGCATGGTTGTGGTTTAATAGTTTCTAATGCAGAGTGTTGGTTTGGTTAAAAGAGTAGGGGTTATGGGGTGCATATGATATTTGATTGTGTTGAATAGACTTTGTGTTTGTCCATTTGATAAGCCCTGGCAGTTTGTATTTCGTAGGGATTGAAATGGATGATGAGGAACTTGCTCATTTTGTGGAGCATGTTGACAAGGATAACAATGGTATTATAACTTTTGAGGAATGGAGAGATTTTCTGCTGCTATATCCGCATGAAGCAACTATTGAGAACATATATCATCACTGGGAAAGGGTGTGCCTGGTAGACATCGGAGAACAGGCCGTTATTCCAGATGGCATCAGTAAGCATGTTCATAGGAGCAGATACTTTATTGCAGGGGCTATAGCAGGAGCTGCTTCTCGTACTGCTACTGCTCCCCTTGATCGGTTGAAGGTGGTTTTGCAAGTTCAGACATCATGTGCATCTGTTGTGCCGGCTATAAGGAAGATATTCAAGGAAGATGGTTTTTTGGGGTTTTTCCGAGGTAATGGAATAAATGTTGTGAAGGTAGCACCTGAAAGTGCCATCAAGTTCTATACTTATGAATTGTTAAAAAACGTCATTGGAGAAAATATGGGCGAGAACAAGGATGATATTGGTACTGCAGGTAGACTTTTGGCTGGTGGTATGGCAGGTGCAGTGGCACAAGCTGCTATATATCCACTGGATCTTGTGAAGACTCGGTTACAGACTTGTTCTTCCGAAGCTGGAAAGGGTCCTAGGTTGGGGATACTGACCAAGGAAATCTTGACTCATGAGGGACCCCGAGCCTTCTATAAGGGACTATTACCATCTCTTCTCGGGATTGTCCCCTATGCTGGCATTGACCTAGCGGCCTATGAGACCTTAAAAGATATGTCAAAGACATATTTTCTTCAAGATAATAGTGGTAGGACACTCTCTGTTTCTTTTTCCTTTCTTTTTTTTGTGGCAACTGTTTGGTATATTTCCTCTCATTTATTTGTTTTCCTGTTTGTATTTCATGTAGTGTATTGAGTGTATTGCCTTCTAAGTTTTCCACTTTTGCGCAGATCCTGGCCCTCTCATCCAATTGGGCTGTGGGACAGTCTCGGGAGCACTTGGAGCAACATGTGTTTATCCCTTGCAGGTTATTCGCACCAGGTACAACTTATGACTGAAGTCTGTAAATTTGGTTTCTCATCAACACTTAGATTTGCAATTAGGAGTTTGCATTTGAACAATGTCATTTTCTGTTAGTTCACTGGGGATTTACTACAACTATTAATTTGGTCTTGTGCTTAATATACAGAATGCAAGCTCAACGTTCTAATACAGCAGAAGCTTATAGAGGAATGTCTGATGTATTCTGGAGAACGCTTCAGCGTGAGGGATATAGAGGTTTCTACAAGGGGTTGTTTCCGAATCTTCTCAAAGTTGTGCCAGCTGCAAGCATTACCTATATGGTATATGAAGCGATGAAGAAGAAACTAGATCTATAGTGGATACGGTAGTCACACCTGATGGTAACTACACAGATCTTGTAGTTAGAAATTGCATTCGTGTTGATGATGATGATAATAAGAATGGGATAACTGATTATGAGACCACCGATCTTGTAGTCAGACTTGCAGGTAATCGGGTACTGTAGTTAGAAATTGCATTCTTGATGATGATGATAAGGAAAATGAGTTACTGATTAAGTAGATGATATGGTTGTCATATCACAGAGGTATCCCCCTTCAGAATATGGGGCACAGATTTTCAATTTTGTAGTTGGAAAGTTTTTTCCTCGGATTTTATATAAATCGATGTTGAGATACAGAATTACACCACATTACATATTGTGGCACAGTTATCAACTTGTTACTTTTTCTCTTGGTGCGCCTTGTTAGATTGTAAAATATGCAGGCAATGTTCTTTTTGTGGAAATATTTACTTTTCTGGGTTATTGCTGGAAACAGTTGCTTTTTGCTTACTGCCATCTGCCAATAAATCCATGCATATGGGAGTTACGACCGTCTCTAAGCAATGGCGAAAGTTAGCCAATTGTGTTCAAACTCATGTACAACTAGCATGTGTTGCTTTGACTCTAACATCGCATGCCTAATTCACAGTAAATTTATTGAATTGTTGGTGCTTCAATTAACTTGAAACACGATAGCTACGAAATAAATCACAAATTCACTCTATATTCATGAATATGAATGTCGTATTTGGTAAGAGACAAAGAACCGTATCGCTTGCAATACAAATACGACATCCTCCAATTTTTTTAGCTGATGTATATCACAGATCGTGTTTAGTGAGATGGTGGATGAAACCAAGTTCTCTAACATAGTAGCCAAAAACCATAAACAAATTGAGGAAGACTTGAAATGTTTTATCATTTGGATTAGAACTATGAAAAAAAAAGCATTCTTGACTTTATAAATTTAAGCAACAGGTTTGTTGGTGATACAAAGCACCAGCTCCCTATTGGATTGTTTGCTTTGTGATGATACGCATTTTCTAGTCTGTACTTGAACTATTCAGATGTTTAGAATTCCAACTTTAGATGTCAGGCACCTTCAAAGCACATTGCATAGATTAACTACCTCAACTAAGCAAGAGAATCTGCATTGCCATTGAGTTTAAGTGGCTTGTTGTGAATGGTTGAGATTTCAGACGAGTTAGTATCTACAACTCTAGAGCAAAATGTTATCAACAATATGATAGTCTCCATTGCAGACTTCAAACCAACAATTTAGAAGCTGGTAGACTTGATACCAACAATTTAAAAGCTGGAAATACTGAATGAGAACATATTGCTTGGATTGAAGCACCTTACATAACATTTTCATTACACCAGCATAATCACCTAAGATTTCATTACACCGGCATAGGGCCTAATCGAGAATGACTGAAGTGCTCGCCGGAGCCAAAGCCATCTGATAAATCTATCAAGCCTTTTTGGATTATTGGTCTCTCAAACACTTTGCATATATATTACAGTACTTGACCTTACCTTGTATGTATAGGAAACTAGCTCACTGACTCTCATTCACTACTTATGGTATATTTACTACAGCTGATACGGCCAACAACACAGGTATAGGTCAAGTAAGTTTATCTTTTGTTAGAGGAATTTTTGTTTGAAGGGTGGTGTAAGTTTATCTTTTGTTAGAAGAATTTTTGTCTGTAGACTTCAGACCGACAATTTAGAAGCTAGAGACACTGAATGAGAACAGACAGATTGCTTTGATTGAAGCACTTTTTAGCTAACATTTCATTACACCAGCATAAACACCTAAGATTTCATAATACCAGCATAGGGCCTAGTTGGAATGACTGATGAAGTACTCGCCGGAGCCATGGCCATCTGATAAATCTACAAGTCTTTTTGGATTATTGGTCTCTCAAATACTTTGCATAGTACACTTGACCTTGTATAGGAAACTAGCTCACTGCACTACTTATGGCTAAATCAATCAACACAGGTATCGACGTATAGTCCCAAAACTCAAATAGCAACATTCCATTTGGACAGGTACTATTGTTCTAGGCCTCTAGTTATGATATTCATACAAGATAAACTTCCATGATGACATTCAACTTTTCGTCATCTTGAATTAGTAATCTACCTCATAAGCCTAATTTATTCCTGTTACGGCTTCAGATATCATTAGTGGTGCGACACCCAACTCAATCACTGGAACAGATCAAGTACAAAGAACGAAATGCTAACCAGCAGTGGCGGAACCAGAAATTAGAACTTTGAGGGCTGAAATATAAAGTATCATAATATATATAATCGTTAAACTTAGTACATAACATCCAACTTACCTTATAAAATTTTTATAAAATAAAATGATAAATATAATTAGTCTAGATATTAATGATAATCAATAACAAATTGTTAGGCATCCCTTATTTGTTGAAATAAATAAATAAGTTCGCACTGAAATTGACCCGCACGACACCAAAAAATTGTGTAACCGAACTAGTTAAAAACCAAAAAAACCTGTTTGGTTACAGTTTGAAATATTGTAAAACCGAAAGAAACGGTTACGATTTCAGCATCAAACCGAACAACGCCCACCCCTACAATTAAGTAATTAACCGGCTTAAGAAACAAAGAAGGAAAAAAAGGGACAGACATGAAGAAGTACTACTGTAAACCGTGGACGGCAGGATTCGAACCTGCGCGGGCAAATCCCACATGATTTCTAGTCATGCCCGATAACCACTCCGGCACGTCCACCGAGGAGGATAATTGAGCACAGAACATTTTAGTTGTACAATCAACCATAGTAAATCCTTAACCCCAATCACTTGCTCCCTTTATCTTCACTTTTACCCACACACCAATTTCACCGTCTTCCATTTTCACTTCCCTACTGAAAGCACCAGAAGCACACAGACCAAAACCAAGTGAATGAGGAGCACCACCAATCTGATCACCCTAATCAAACACTGCAAAACCCCAAAACAACTCCACCAGCTCCATGCTCACACCACCACCACTGCCACTGCCTCTCATCCCAAAATCCTACCCAACCTCCTCTACACATTCACCTCCCTCCTCAAACCCACCTCCTCTCCAATCTCACTCACCTACGCCACCTCTCTCTTCCACCTCATCCCAAACCCCTCCACATTCTCCTTCAACAACCTCATCCGAGCCCACACCCTCCTCTCCTCCCCTCTCTCCGCCCTCCACCTCTTCTCCTCCCTCCGCCGCCTTTCGCTCCCTCCTGACTTCCACACCTTCCCCTTCGCCCTCAAAGCCTGCGCCCACCTCGCCCCTCATTCCTTCCCAACTGCCCAAACCCTCCATTCTCAAGCCCTCAAGTTCGGTTTCGCCTCACACTCCTTCGTCGTCAACACCCTCATCCATGTCTATTGCGTCTTCCGCAATCTCAATCATGCACGCAAGGTGTTCGACGAAGGTCCCCACAAGAACTTGGTCTCGTACAATGCGATGCTCGACGCTTTTGTGAAGGGAGGTGAGATGGGCAATGCACGGAAGGTGTTTGATGAAATGACTGAGAGGGATGTTGTTTCGTGGGGGACTGTTTTAGCCGGGTATGCGCAGACGAGTCGCGGCGAGGAGGCGATTGAGCTGTTTGGTGAGATGATGGAGAAGGAGATTAGGCCCGATGATATCTGCTTGGTTTCGGCTCTCTCGGCTTGTGCGCAGCTGGGTGATTTGGAGCGAGGGAGGACTATCCATGACTATGTTAAACGAAACAGGACCAGATTAAGTTCGTATTTTTTGACAGCATTGGTGGATCTTTATGCGAAATGTGGGTGCATTGAGATTGCTATGGAGATTTTCCAGTCGAGTTCTGGTAAAAATGTGTTCACTTGGAATGCTATGCTTGTTGGGCTTGCAATGCATGGCCATGCGGATCTCTCAATTGAGTACTTTTCCAGGATGATAGAGGCTGGAGTTAAGCCAGATGGGGTTAGCTTCTTGGGCGTTTTTGTGGGTTGCAGCCATGGAGGTAGAGTAGACGAAGCAAGAAAGCTTTTTGATGATATGGAATTGGTTTATGGGGTGCCTAGAGAGCTCAAGCATTACGGGTGCATGGCTGATCTGCTTGGAAGAGCAGGGTTGATCAAGGAGGCTATGGAGATGATAGAGAAGATGCCAATGGGGGGTGACGTGTTTGTGTGGGGTGGTTTACTTGGAGGTTGCAAGATACATGGTGATGTTGAGAGTGCAAAGACAGCAGCTGAGCATGTGATGGAGTTGGACCCTGAAGATGGTGGTGTGTATTCAATCATGGCTAGTGTTTATGCAAATGCAGAGAAATGGGATGATGTGGTAAAAACCAGAAAGTCCATAAGTACTAATATGAGGGTCAAGAAGAAATCTGGTTGTAGTTTGATTAGGTTGAATGGAGCCAACCATGAGTTTCTTGCAGGGGATAGCTTACATCCTCAAACGGAGGCAATATATTTTGTACTGGATGGAATTTGGAAACATCAATTTGAGGCATGCTAAATGGTTTAATAGTTAGATTAGTTGTTTTATAGTGATGCTAACGTGTTGCTTCAAGAGGGTTCTATGCGACACTTAACACTCTCCTACTTGGACATCTGTCCCCTTGGTTCTGAACAGTGATACGTGTCTCCAGAACTCTCTACCTGTTTCAGTAACTCTGTTGTCAACAACCTGCCTTATAAGTAGAACCCTTAGCCTATAGAAGTTTGGCGCAAGTAAAGAAACACTTTCTGCTAGTGTGTGATAAACTGATCTTATCATTTCTGTTGAAGGTTCGTTTTTAATTTCTGTCACTTAGTTGAAGATCATGGCTTTCAGATCAATGGTATGTGGGTTCTTTACGGATTGCAAATTCTGATTTCGCAACTCTCTGGTTCATCATTTTTGGGTTTACAGTTACTTACCATGCATGTTTATGAAATGATGCAGAATCAATGGCAACGAGTGGTGAGTGGCTTAAGAGGGTTTGCAACCTCAACCATACCGAAGATGAGAGCTTATAATCCAACTGCTAATATGGCCGAGCAACAAAGCAGTAAGAAGCGCAGGGGAGATTTAGTGCCTGTGTATGTAGCTCTTGGGATGATTACACTTTCAGTGACGCTGGGACTCCACACTGCCAAGCAACAGCTCTTCCACAGCCCCAACGTCTTTGTGAAGAAGGATCGGCGGGAGACGCTGCCGGAGGTTGTCGAGCCCGACCGTGTGGTGGAGGACGCCAACAAGTTTGTTAACAAATCATTCTTCAGGAAGGTAGCTCATGTTCAGGAGTTTGACAACCCCATTAAATCTGACCCTATTCTTAGAGATGTTTATGCTCAGCAGCCTGGTGCCGTGACTCTCAAAGATGCCGGAGTAGATCCTACAGCAGCAGCAGCAGCAGCTACCTAATGTAAAACACGGAATTACAAGCTCAGTTTCTTCTTCTTTTTTTCTTTTTTTAATTCAATTCTGCTTTGCCACTTCCTGATCTTTATTTTGGCTTGTATGGTACTGCAACTCTTTTTATTGTGAATATACGTTCCTTCCTGCTGAAAACATAAAGCAATGCTATTCAAAACATTGCTGGGATATCTAGTAATATATAGTTCATCTTTGCATTTATCAAAATGAAACTGTGCCTACTTTCCTTTTTACTTGTAACTCAATGCCTGTGGTCTATTCGTTCTCGGCCGAAACACAACTCAATCCATGGTCATTTGCTGGTGATTAGTAACCAATGTATAAAACTGAAGATTGTTTGCTCGCCTCAATTCAAACAACTACTATGCAAGGCCTTCCAAAATGACACTTGGAAGATTTTGCTGATCTCGTGCGAGATGCAATTACACTGAACAATTGATTCATTTGGGATGAACAAAATCCGGTGTAAATAAATGCAATGTACTCTGCAGCAGAGGTTGCAGCAGAATCCGTTATTTCTAAGAGCAGTTTCAGTTTGTATGACTATAATTGATTGCTGAACCTCTTTCACGATGTGAAGAATCAGCAATCGAGGATTTATGAAGATCATCCACTTCAGTATGCAACCAGCTTCTTCTGGATACCCTGAAGAAGGCAAACACCTTTCCTCTTGTTCACATCAAACCACCTTGATTGCTGAAGCATATGTAGATGGGATGACAAAATACTTAACTCGCTCTTAATGTTTTGGTTGCAATTATTACTCAATCATTCTAGCAACAACCTCAAAAATCTTCTTGTCCAGCTGATGAGAACTCTCATGCAAATGATCCCTGAACATATTACATTAGCTTCTAGAATTGATCCTCAAAAGTGAATATGAATAAAGAGTAAACTTGGGTTTTCGATGATTCTGATAATGTAGAAGCAGATGTCAAAGAATATGTAGAGACTTCTCCTGAAAAATTTAGGATTTCAGCGTGCCTCCTGAACTCTGCATGTTTCGGTGAGTCGGTAACTGTTGTTTTTCCTGCCCATCTTATAAGTAGACCATTATCCAGTAGTCGGAAGCAAATCAGGTATATCTTTCTCCTAGTGTGATATAGCGAGGCAGCTACAACTTTTAAAGACCGGTTTCTAATATCTATAGCTCTGCTGAAAATCATGCCTTTTAGATCAATGAATCAATAGCAACGAGCGGCGAGCGCCTTCAGAGGATATGCAACCTCAACCCCACCGAAAACGAAAGCTTATAACCCAACTGCTAATGTCACCGAGCATAAGAGCAGTAAAAAACACTGGGGAGCTTTAGTGTCGCTATGTATGTAGCTGTAGGGTTTATAATAGTTCAACTTGCCTTAGGACTCCACAATGCCAAGCACCAGCGGCGGGAGATGCTACCGTAGGTGGTGGAGCCTGATCGTGTGGTGGAGGACGCCGAGAAGTTTGTTAACAAATCGTTTTTTCAGGAAGGTAGCACATGTTCAGGAGTTTGACTTCCCTGTTACTTCTGACCCTATTCTTGGAGATGTTTATGCTCATCGGCCTCGTGCCGTGACTCTCAAGGATGCGGGTGTTGATCTTAAGGAAGTTGGAGAAGACTAGATCCTCGAAGTCGTGCTAGACTTGGAAGAGATCTAAAGAAGGTGGTGGAAGATGATGTTAAAACAGCAGCTACCTAATGGAATTTACCTGCACATTTTTCTCTGTATTTTTCACTTCTGTTTGCCACTTTGGGACCCTTTTCTGGTTTGTAACGGAATCGAGAAAGTTTCTCCATTTGTATGAATGTATAATGGTGGTGGTCTTGTTACAGCTGCAACTCTTTTACATGTCTAAGTTTTTTTCAGTCATGAAAATTCGTCTTTGCATCCGTTATAACGGAGCTGCCATTTATACCATTCTAATGAACCTGAACCTTTCAGCTTCCATTCCAAGAAGATCGATCGTACAAGCTATAGTGATCAAGGCGAGGAATGAGCTTAAAAGTTTCAGACTCAGACATGGCCTTTTCAATTGGCCAAACGCCGTTAGATCGAATTGGCAACCTTCGTTAACTTTGACTGGTCCAAGTTTGTTACCCCAGAAGTTGTGGTAAAAATTTATAATAAAAAATGCCTGATGCCTATTTCTATTTACATAAAAAAAAATAAAAGTCAAACTTCATTTTAATTAAAATAAGACTTTGAAACCCAATTGAATGAAAAATACACTTATTTGTGTTCAAACACACAAATTTTTATTAAAACCATATTAAAATAATAATTTTCAAGACATTTTTACCATTGTCTTTTACTAAAGAGAAGACTGTTAGAGCACCGCCGAACACCAGTCGCCGAACGCAGGTCTCTAGTCACCGGACTCCGGTCATTGGTCACTGGCACGGACTCCAATTAATCAGTTACAGACACTCAGTAACTCTGATATTTCAGTTTCTAATCCCCAGTAACTGAGTTTCATATCTCCTATAATCACAACTAAATCGGTTACTAACGCCTAGTAACTCGGATATTCCAATTACTGACCTCCAATAACTCGGTTCCTGACCTCTAATAACCACCAATAAAATCGATTATTGACACCCAATAACTCAGATATTCTAGTTAATGACACCTAGTAACTCAATTCCTAGCCTCCAATGGTTTAATAAATTGGTTAATAACACGTGGTAACTCGGATATTCCAGTTACTGACCTTTAGTAATAGAGTTCCTAACCCTCAATAACTATTCCAGTTCTGATTACTGCCAATTGGGTCCTGTTCTGCATGTCCCCATGAACTCCCAGCTTCAAGTTATTGGAAAATGCCTCATAGACCTTTGTGTAATCCTCTTTGTTTTTAGCAATCTCATTAAACATCTCAATGCAACACGTCACAATGTTCTTCCTGATCATATCCATTCTTTGTCGAGGCATTTCACGACGTATGTTGAGTGGCAGGTGGTCAGAGCCTACACCACTCTTAACAAATTCGAGGTACTGTGGAACCAACTGATCTGAGTTGTCCATGATAAGCACCACCTTCCTGACATAAAGCTTGATGTTCTGAGATTTCTTCCCGGTGTCAACAAGTTGGAATGGGACACTCTTAGGGACAAAGAGAATGGCATTAGCTTCAGGCATGGAGAAATGCTTGATCACAAGCGGCTCTTCCTCATCACTGGTCAACCTCTTGAAGAGATTAAGATAATCAGCCCAGCTGACATCTTCAGGTTTAGAGAGCCAGCATGGTATAGGATCATTGATAATCATCAAGTTGGAATGGGACACTCTTAGGGACAAAGAGAATGCCATTAGCTTCAGGCATGGAGAAATGCTTGATCGCAAGCGGCTCTTCCTCATCACTGGTCAACCTCTTGAAGAGATTAAGATAATCAGCCCTGCTGACATCTTCAGTTTTAGAGCCAGCATGGTCTAGGATCATTGATAATCATCAGCTCTGTTTCAGTGCCGGAGAGGCCAACTGGATCGCTTACAGAAGCAAGCTTCTTCACAAGGCAAATCGGATAGCTGACAAATTCTGAGTGCTTCTTCACAAGCTCTTTGATCCTGCCCTCCTCCAAGTACTCTATCTGGTCAGTATCGTTACACAAACAAAAATCAATTTCCAATATGAAATCATACAAAGAAAACTCAAGAGGAACAGATCATTGTTTTAAACGTATCTGATCCGCTTTTAGAAATAGGGTAACCTTGGTCCCCCTCACAAGGTTCTTGCCACTGACATCCTTGGCGACAGTAAAGCCACCATAACCTTTCGATTCCCACACGTATTGTGCATCATTATCATGTTTTGATGTAACCTGGACCATGCGAGCAACAAGAAATGCAGAATAGAAACAAATGCCAAATTGTCCAATCATGCTCATATCAGATAATCCCATAGACTTCAAAAGCTCCAGATACTCCTTAGTGCCTGACCCTCCAATAGTACCCAAGTAACTCTTCAGATCTACATATACATGATTGATTGACACATAATTTATCAGCAACCAGTCATAACACATGATTGAATGAAAAAAAAATCATTAGATACATTCAATAACCTAATTTTGTCATGCCTATGCCATTATCTGTAATGGAAAGAGTCTTCTCAGTCTCATCAATTGCAATTTCAATGAAAAGTTCTGGATGCGAACCCAGGCCTTGCATTTTAAGCCTGCCTAGAGCCTAATTGCACAAACAAAACACCATGAATCCCAACCCAAATTCACATAAACACAATCTAACCAAAATAGATGGAATTGTTGATTAGTTCAGCAAGAAAGACCTCTGGGCTTCTAAAAACCCGTTGAATGACCCCTAGAAGAGGCCCTGCATCCACATTGAACTGGTGTTGTGGCTCCAATCCAGTATCAACATAATAACTGGCCCAGAAATCCGCAATTGATAGAAGAGTGAGAGTCAGGACTCGATCAATTTCAGTTTCAGGGGCACAAAACAAACTGGGTTACCACTAACAAATGACCAAACAAAATATACAAGTTCAGACGAACTTACTAATTGATCATCAAAAAGAATCGAGGGTTTCTTTTATAGTAAGATTAGGTTTTAATCACTGATTAAGGGGCGATTAAATTACAAATAAGCCCTCGTTTTAAGATTGGATTAAGGCAAACCCATTGGCCCATCAAACGTGGCACGTGATTTGCTCGTGAAAAGTGCACTCCAGTAAGAAAAAAAACAAAGTAAAAAAAGTCCACAAATGTGCATTCCAGTCCACAGTTTGGAAACTAAACAAATATAAACTCTCCCTCTCCAGTTCAAACTGCGCTTGCCCCTATTCGTTTCTTGCTTGATACAGCCTCAAGTGAATGCTGTAAACCTGGTGGGTTTATGCGTTCCTTAGTTGAAATGTCAGCACAAAATTAGTATCCTGCAGACATAGAAACATTAAAACACTGGCATACCGGAACTTTGGGAGATCATGCATCACCTTAAGCATTTTGTTTGAACATCTATTTTTGAAATGCATAGTCAGTAGCAAACACCATCAGGCAAAATGAGCAGTCACTAGCTTAATGGGTTACTAGTCAGGTTTCCTCTTTTTGGTTCAGGCTGTCTATAGATTTCTGAGTGTTATTTTTGAAATGCAGAGACAGTAGCAAACATCATCAGGCAAATTGAGCAGTCACTACCTCATTTCTATAATTGTCCTCAATTGAATGTTGATGATAGTTGCAATGTAAATATCCATGAAGGGTGGAGGTTTTTGGAGACAATTAGGAGATTCCATTATAAATATCATTACTAATTACTTGAGAACAACTCATGGACATAAGAGACAGAGCACCTCAATTCCTAATAAATCCTTTCCTACAAGCACAGAAAATTCACAATATTTCACCTCAGACATCGATTATTACCTGATAGCCATGACATTGAGGGCTCATGGGGAAGCAGGCTCTCCTGGTGCAAAGGAAGCAACTTCACATCATACTTCAGCATCGCATTTAGATGGGGTAGTAAAGTCCTTAGAACCCACTTCTTGTTTGAATCAGTTTGAATGAATGTGATTGTCTATGCAATCATTCAAGTCCAAGACACCAAATTTCACATGTTATCAGAAATGCATCCCAGCAAATCCCCATGAATCGTCTCACAAACATTTTCACAAGCACTTGGAGTGCATGCTTCGATGGCTTTACAAAACCAACACAACCCAAAGCTTTGCGAGGAGGTTGAGAATTGAAAAGGTTTTAGCGTCATGCTTAACCCTTCTGAGCAAGCACAAATGAAACGAACCCAGAAACGCCAAACGACGTCGCATCGGCAGAGCGAGGGGGGTACACTGGTTTTGTTGGATCAGTTTCTCCGGTACTAAAACCATACCCACTGTCCCACTCTCCTACTTCACAAAGCCAACCCTAGAACTAGAACCTTCTCTAAAATATAAAAAATACGGCATGTCTAGTCCACCACCTAATATTGTAGATTTTAGCCAAAAATTTGTTGGGAGCATTTTTTTTTCGATTACGAGCCCCATTCCGGATTGGGTTTATAGAGGAACCACAACATAACAATGGAGAAAGCACAGTTCTAGGGCTTCGACCGCGATTTCCATATGCTTTGCTCGATACTTTCGTGTTTCAGAAACTAATTGTAGGCATTCGGGGTGGTGAAGAAGAATCAGACTAATACATTTCCAATTTGTGGCCATTTCATAATAAACTTCTAAAGGGTACATAAAGAATCAACTGTCAAAGCAAATGTTTACTTGGTCACTTGAAAGGAACTACAACAGCTTAATAAGAAATGTCATTTACACTCCTGATGCATATTACTGTTTTCAACACAAAAGGCTAAAAAAACAAACCAACAGCCAAGAATGACCTACAAAAACAGCTAAGCTCAAAATTTCATGTAATCAGTAGTAGCTAGCTTTTCCTCTCTTCTCACTCAGTTTTCACGTCTGGGTCCTGTCCTCCGACGAGGAGCAGCCCCGGTTTCCTTCTCGTTCTCGTTCTCACCTGCAGAACCTTCCTTCTCACTCTCATCTTTCTTCTCCACACCACTTCCAGAAGCCTCAGTGGCAACAGCTGGTTTCTTCTCAACCTTGGCCTGCCCAAGACAAAGAAACATTTAGCAACAGTAGCAACATTAAAAACCAAAGCAGAAAAGAGGTTGGCTCTTTTAAGGTAATTCAATACTCACGGGTTTCTTTCCACCGAAAAGGATCATGAAAAGTGCTGTTAAGATGATCACAGCAATGGAGCCGATGACACCAAGTGTGATATTGGGTTGTTCCTCTGCCTTCTCAATGAGATCCTGCAAAAGAAGCTTGGATATTAGGACACACTCAACAAATTCATCAACAAAATGAATTGAAGAAACAATGGACAAATGACTTACAACTATCTTAGTCTTGTGGGCAGCTAATAAGGGAACATCTGCAATCTTGTATAGAATCTCAAATATCTTCTTCTGCAGGAGTTGAAAATAACATGTTACTCACTATACAAGGCAACTATAATATCTTTTGGCATAAAAAAATGTATCACAGAAAAGCTATGAAACATAACCACATACCTGGACGGTGGCTAATAGACCTTCTGAACTACGAACATCTTCCTCAGCCTTCTCTTTCTCCTTCTCAACTTCATATTTTAGCTTCCACAGGGTATCTCGGTATGAACTGGCAACTTTCTCATCTTTAGTGATCAGAATGTTGTCAAACAATATACCATCTTGCATGGTCCAGATCTCAATTCCGACAGCAGCAATGGGCTCAAAGTTAGGTTTCTCGAGCTCAAAGTAACTAGGGTTTGGAATCTCCTGAGGCTTCCATATACCCTTGTAACTGGGGTTATCAATGAGTGGTGCATGCCATTTTCCCTTGTAAGCTGGATTCCTCTTCATTGGCCTCTTCCATTCACCACAGCCAGGAGCAGTCACACACTTAGGATTGTCAATCTTTGGGGCCTCCCACTCACCATCCTCCTCATCATCCCAATCCTCTGGCTTTGTGGCTTCAGGGTCCTCTACCTCATCAGGCTCGTCATCCAACCATCCTTCAGGTTTCTCTGCTTCCTCATCTTCAATTTCCATGGGTGCATCCTCATCCCAATCATCAGGTTTAACTGCATTGGGATCCGGAATTTTGGCTCTCTCATCCCAATCCTCAGGCTTCTTATCTTCTGGATCAGGAATAGTCTTGGTTGGGATAAGTGGAGGCATGAAATCGTCAGCTGATAGGAAGTTGCCCTTCTTCTTCTCCTCTCCGTCGACCAAAATTATCAACTCGTTATCCGGTTTGATAATGGCAGTGTACACATGAGAAAGTTTGTCAGCTGGAACAGAGGGTGGGGTGGTAAGATGGTGTTCAACATAGTCTCCGTTCTTCGGGTTCTTATGCTTGAAGATGAAGTGAACCTTGTTTGTAAGCCCACACTTGTCAGGTCCAAACATGATAGAATAAGGAGACTCATTGTCAAATATCTTAGGCTCCCAACCGGCCACCTGGGGTCGAAGGTACTTCAGATAGGCACCACCACATTCAAGCCCATTCTGGAGACGAGTCTCAAATTGGAGGACAACGGTCCCATCCTTGAGGCTCACTGGCTCATCAACCTCCTTAACTATAGCATACTTCTTGGCCTTCTCACTCACAAGAAGCCCAAAATCCTCATGTCCCTCACTCTTTGAGTGCTTCCACACACCTAAATGAAAATGTAAAAATAAACATAAATACTTGAGCAGATTTTAGCATAGTTTCAGTCTGCAAAAGAACAATACAGTATTCCACAACAAAAGAAGGTTTACACTATCGGATCAGAAGTATTCCACTATATAAAGCCCCCATTCTGTCACTACATCTATATGAAATCAGGCAGACATGACAAACATTTGGAAGCATAACACGCATGGCATTACAAACTAAAAATATCATATATGTTTCATCAGACAAGTATTAAACCTAATTCAAAGAGTTATTGCAGCCAATTACTACTAGTCCGACTGCAGATGATTCTAATCAAAACAGCTTGATCTCATCTCTCTACACAAGGTGCAATAGCTCATTCCTAAATCAAACTAATCAATAAACTCCACTACAAAACAGCTAGAACTAAACGCAATGTTTGAATTCGAAATCCACAGATCATTCAGATCAATCATAACACGTGCACTAAAAGCTGCTAAAGCTAAAAGCAATGCTTGAGTTTATCCACAGATCATTCAATGATTCAAATCAATCATAACACGATCCAACACAATTTAAAATCACCGATCTTAAAAGTGAAGCAAACACTGACCTTGATAGTCGTCTTTGCCGGACACGGTCCATCTCCCTTCAAATGGTTCGTCGAACGAATCGTAGAACACCTACAAACCAAAACCAAATCCATAAGCAACTCAAAATGAAATCTGAGAAAACTACAATTCAATTACGAAGAAGAAGATTCAGTACCGTATCGTCGGAAGCGGAAAGGTGCTGGAAAGCGAAGCAGGCGAGGAGGACGAAGAGCACCGAAACGACGCCGGAGCGAATCCCAGCCATCTCTCTCTATTTCTCTCTCAGTCTCTTTCTCTGTGAGATGTTTAGATCTTTTTCTTGAGTCAGTTGTACATATAGATCTGTAACAACACTGCTTTCGAGTAGCTTCCGCCAATCATATTACGCGCCACGTTCAGCGAGCCAATGGCATGCCGCCACGTCAAACACTTGACGCATCAATTCTTATTTACTGTGTTGGTTTTTTATGATCGGCCATTAGTCCTAAAATAATATGAAAATGTATACAAAGTAGATATATTCAAACAAGCAATACTAACAAAAAAATACTATACTAATACTAACTCTATTTGTTTTGAGATAACAATAACATAATTGAAAGGCAAGTTGACATTAGGGCTGTTTTTGGGTCAGGCCGGGTTAGAAAAAACGAAACCTGAACCCAAACCTGGAATTTTCGGATCGGTCCGGGTCAGATTTTTTTCAAGCGAAACCAGCGGGTTTTCAGGTCGGGCCGGGTTTTCAGGTCAAAAAAAATTCAAAGTTTAAATCCAAGTTTACTAATGAATAAGGTTTGTGGAACACATTTTTTATATTATAAAACGAGTTTAATTAGATGTTTTCATGGTGAAGTGAGCATTAGTTAGATGTTTAATTTGACGACATCTCCACCGCCCCTTCCACTCATCACGCCTTTACTTTCCTCAACGTCGTCACTCTCGATAATGTTGTAAGTCAACCAATTCCTCTTTTTTCCGATTCGATTCATTCCTAATTCAAGATTAGAGACTGAAGAGTGAAGGAATAAGGTTTTTTGCTATTTATTAGCTAGTAGTAACCCAATAGGAATACAACACATGAGCTAGCAATACCTACATTTTTCAGGTTTTCGGGTCGGTTCAGGTTTAAGATATGAAACCCGACCCGGCCCCGTAGTTTTTAATTCGGTCCGGGTTTAGTTTGACCCGAAAAATTTACTTTCAAAACCTAACCCGATCGTTTCCGGGTTTCGGTCCAAAAAAACAGCCCTAGTTGACATGGAACGCGTTTACTGGTTTACATATCCTAATATCTAATAAAACACCTTTTCTATTATGTTGCTGTCGGAGAATAAACCTGACGACACTTAGTTTCATTCTACCACTAAGAGGTTGTGATCATTTCATCAAACAAAAAATGCGTCACCTACCTAAAGCAAATGAGACACACAAGGTACATAAACCGACACAAAGCCTTTTTTGCCTTATCAAAATATAATAGGGTATTATTAGCAGCATGAGACTGCTAAACACCAGAATGAAAATGCAAAGCAAAATTAAAACAAAAATGAAAGAAAATAAAATAGAGAGTTTAGGCCAAGAACCTAAGTCCAGACTGCCCCAAACACCTTTAGGCCCATGCCAAGGGTGCAGGCCCCTTGTGATAGCCTACCACCTGCTCTAGTTCCATGCCTTAGTCACCTTGAGATCGGCAGCATACCCACCGCCCGCCGACAACACCACCATCGCTTCATCGTCCCCATCATGCCTACAATCATTGCCCATCCAATCCATTCCTTGCCACGCAATAGGACATACCAAACCAGACCAAATCGGGGAAAATCGATCCAAACCGAGTCTAACATTGCCGTATTTTGCCGCCACCCATTCGCACCAATAAGGCGACCCACCCTTATGATGGAGAGACACTAGTGTTGTAAGACCCGGTCCCAAAATTTTCCTTTTTACCTAGATCAGACGGGTTGCAGAGGGTTGTAACCGCACTGTTAGTTTTCTCCAAATTAATACTCGAATTTAATATCGAGATATTCTCGATTATGGGGGGAAATAGAATTTATGTCCCGAGGGGGTAGATTATATTAATACAAGCTCTCCGGTATGTCCGGAATATTTTTCAGAGCCATGAGCTATTTGTTATGAATTTATATAGTTTACGGAAGTAATAAATTTACTTTACCGTAAAAAGTGACTTTACGATAAGTCGAGAATTTGGAGAAACTTCCTTTGGAGAAGTTGTAGAGGGGCGTTAATACGAACCCGTGGGTATGTCCTACGCTTTAATCGGAGTTCGTATGCGGAAGTTATTAAGAATAATGTGTTGTTATTGTACGGTAAATAATAAATAGTAAAATATATATTTACTGTTCTTGATAAATTTTTATAATTCAATCTGGACTGTCAGATCAATCAAAGATTTGATCTGGACCGTTGGATTTTTGTCTATATATGGAGGGGAGGTTGACCGGGGAGACTCTCTTTCTCTCTCTCTTCTCCGATCTCACTCTCTCTCTCCTTAGATCGACTGTGAGTCCAGCCCACCGTCGTGCATCTCACCTCACCGCCATCACTAGACGCCTCGCCTTGCCCCTGTCAGCCTTCCCAGATCCTCAGTTATGATGGAGGCGCCCGATCCGAAGATCTGCCGAGGAGGAGCAATGCATCGGAGGACTGCTCAGACGAGGGGGGGTCAAGCTGGATTGGAGGAGCATAGGGGAGGTTCCTGATGGCTGCAGGAGTAGCTCAGTGGCTTAAAGGAAGAGGAGACCGCCTGGGAGCTCCGTCTGAGAGAATCCGCCGAGGGAACACCCTGCAAATCCCTTGAGATATGAAAACCTCTACTGCTCTCTCTATTTCTAGCTTTGTTGGGTTGTTTAGATATTGTGGAAGAGGGATTTGCAGGTTGAGGAGCCTGGTTGGTCATGAAAACTTAAGGGTAAAAATCCTGATTTTTACCGCAGCAGAATTACATTTTACTGTTTTACTGCGGTGTGAATTGTAGGAACTACCTCTGGCATGCCATCAGGGCTGAAATTTCGAAAATACTCCTGGTAGTTTGAGATAATTACACGATTGCCACTAGGACTGAAATCATAGAAATACCCTTGGCAGATTTATATATTTACAAGACTGCCACTGAGGTTAAAAAACCATACTGCCCCTAGCTGTTTTATATATTTACAGGGACGTCATTGAGGCTAAAAACCCATAAATGCCCTTGCCTGTTTTATCTATTTTTTATAGGGGCTGCCACTAAGACTGAAATTTCTAAAATACCCCTAGCAGCTTAACATATTTACCAAGCTGTCATTGAGGCTGAATTAATAATATTGCCCCTAGCAATTCTAGGTATTTACAAGAGTGTCAATAGAGGTAAATTGACTATTTTATCCTTGGTGGATTTATATAACTTTATGGTTACCACTATATTCTATTTATGTATGTATGAATGTTATAGATATGTATGGTGGAATGTTCGGGATAATCCCGATAAGTAGTTGGTCGATGAATACCTTAGCAGAGAGGTTAAACTCCAGACATGAAACAGGCGTTATTATCCATATTAAGAGATCGACCGATTTATAGAAAAACGGGTTTTGCCCGGTTAGGGTGTTATTTAAAATAAAAGCTACGTGTGGCTTGATCCCTGAGGACATGGTACGTAGGCAGCCTGACCGGGATTTGGGTGCAGTCACAAATAATATTATAACCCTATGTCCTCTAAAGTAATTGGTTTAAGATCCAAATGCAGAAATCAGGATAACCTCCGATTGTGAGGTCTATTCCGGTATCATTTGGACTGTTAAAATGGTTTGGAAAAAAAGGGTTATCATTTTTCAAGGAGGATTACGAGTAAATTTCTCTTAGGATGGGTCCCGCATGTCCTATTCCGGGTTTAGAAAGGTAAACTCAGGCCGGGACGTGACAAACGTCGCCTGCATACCACCCACGCCGACCTTCGACAAAAAGATAACACAAAGTAGATCGCATAACCACCACCAGATATCATGTACTCCAGCCAATGTTATTCCACAAATGGAACTCACTGGACACAAAGATCCATCTGGCCAGTCCGAAGACGTCGCCGCAAGGGTGTGCCGTCAGACCAGGCATATACTAGCTGAAGGAGCCGTTACGCCGACAAACTTTTTTCAAACGAAATACGACAAAATAAAAATAAAAAGAGCAAATCTTGCACTTGAATAGTCCTACTCTTGTTTTCTTTGTCATAATATTCTTGTGTAACAAATGTCGAGTCATTCTGTTATGATGTTATTTTTTTTTGTCAGTGATTTGTGGCTTGGTTGGTTATGGTGTTTAACTAACAACTTTGAGGTCATGTGTTCAAACCTCACAGACATATGTAGGGTGTGTGAGTTTTTAATAAAAAGTTTAAAAACAAAAAACGTCGGGTCATTCTATGTAAAAAAAGAGAAAAATAGTGAAGTTAAATGGGAGGTCGGTTAAAATTTTGTAGTTCGGGAAATAGAATTATAGTCTGATAATATTTAGAGAGTATTCGGTGCATCAGATAAAAACAAAAAACAATCGTGAACAGTGCATACATCTAACGGTGAGAACGTAGTCGAACAGTGTGAGATAGACAGGTCACATGCATCACCGGTGCACCGAATAATTTTCGTAATATTTAATGGCTATGAAGATATAACAGTAGCTTAGTATGAGAATTTCATACCCTTGCCGCATAGAGCAAGGTCTAAGGAGCCAAGTCGGCAATAGATAACATAGTTTGCCCATGCATTCACTAGGGTTTTTGGCCTCACCGACCTCATGAGGTCGGACAAGGATTCATTTAGACGTCTAAGAACCTAAGCTAAGACTTCACTCGGTTATTCACTCTCCCAATCCAATATTGATCCTTTATCTCGTTAATGGAATGTACTAAGTTATAACATAAGTAATTCATTTATAAGAGTAACTCCAACAGCTCATGTAAAACATCCTATATAATAGAAAAACTAGGAAGAGAGAAAAAGACATCCTCTATAAATATATACAAAATTCTCAAAATTTGTATATTTCATGAAAAAATCTCTAAAATTTATTGTTTACCTTTTAAAATCCACTCTATGTCCACTCTCTCTCCTAAAAATAGAATAAAAATGTCATCATATATCTCTAGTGGAAGGTTAAGAAGTAACATGTGATTTTTATTTAAATAAATATATAATAATTATATATGATCATTAAATTATACAGAAAAACATTTAATTTAATAGAATAAAATAAAAGAATCATTGGAGTTGATCTCTTTTCTTTATAGAGATTTTATGTTTTCCTCTCATATAATAGAAAAATTATACAAAAACGGTTAAAGATGCTCTAACACATTTGTTTACGTTAAGTTTATAACATAACCTAGCATATTAAAAACTGGAAGGCTATCCTCATCCATTTAATTTTAAGTTAGGAAACATTTCAAGAGCTTCTAGGAAGCACCATGTAGCATACAATACAAGTTCATAACGTTTCGAGACCGACCATACTACAGTATTGATTAAAATGACATGTCATTCTTCGTCGATCCACAGTTTCTTTCAAGCTCTGACCAGAGTTAAATAGGTGACTTCCTCAATGCCAGCAGCCCACAAATAGGAGCGATCATCATCAAGAACAACATTATTGTCCTCGTACACCATTTGTAGTGTCTTGTTTTCAATATCCACACTGTAGAACACAAGATAACCTTTCAAGGTGCCCACAATGATATCTTCACTGACCACCAACTCCTCGGAACGATCGTCGGCTACCTTGATTGTGACTGCTATTTTCCGAACGACGGTGAGGACAGAACCATCAGTAATGCCACATTGTTGCACACTCATTTCATCACTTAACAATGCCCCGTTTTCCAAGTACAGGCCTTGCCTACCGGCAGGGATTGGGATTCTAACTGGCTCTTGCGAAATCAAGAACTTCACTTGCAGAATGGTGGTGGAAACTGGAATACACAGAGGGAAAGCATCTTCTTCCCAACGAACCGTGATCATAATGTTCTATCAAACACGAACCCCAGCAAAGTATTTTTTTGGGAAATTCTGATTGAGGTTTAGGGTTTAGGTTCAGGCACCTTCAAAGAGCTCGAGTTCAGGTATCGGCAAAGAGCACACACATCTTATTGATCACAGTAACTATACCAATATTCTACTTTGGATTTACATGAAAATTGGAACCAGCCTTGCTGAAATCCATATTAGAATGTAAAACACATAATCTAAGCTTGTAGTCGACAGACAAAATTGTCTATTCTTGCCTCAAAAAGGAGACTTAACACATACATGGGCAGAGTTCACAACTTATTGGAAATGTATAGAAATAATCGTTTCCTCTTCTAAAAGAAAAAAAAACACAATCCGCATACTGAAAACAAAACTTAACCAAGTCTAGCTACAACATTTTTCATTTTCCTTTTTTTCTCTCTTGCTCTATAAGCTGTATAACTTAACTCCTCTTTGGCGACAGGGTTTGCCTGTAACTTTAGTTTTTTGCCACTAGTATTCTATGTCATCGCTTGCCAACACCCTTTTTGACAGGAGGAACAATTTCCTCTTCTTCGGAATCATAATGTCCGTACTGCCACTTCCCCCGTCGATTAGTCTGTGCTTCTTCCTGGAACTTCTCCAAGTTGTCAAGTGCCGCTTTACTATACTTGTTATCAAATTTCTTCTTCTTCTCTATCCTAGCAAGTCCCTCCTGAAAATTGCACAAAACAATGAGATTTTGTAGAACATCCATATACAATCAGGATTCTGATTGATTGCGAATGAGCAAGATCAAAGAGGAAAGATGTGTGATATTGAAACTAAACTATGTAACTAAAGCAGTAACAGACACCTTAAGCATACATGTCGAGTTCCCACAATACACATCTCAAACCTTCCTAAGATTTTGACATATGAGGATGGCGAAGATAAGTATCCACATGGAAACAACATAAACAAACAGATACCACATCAGGCTCCTGAATCTACGTCAAGTGAGATATAATATTTTCTTCTATGGATGCTTTTACATGTTCTTTTTATGATGATGTACATAGACATATAACATCAAAATAGTTGGTATCGTCAAACAAAAGAATACAAGAGACAAGCCTTACACATTATACAACTAGAAAAAGGACTAAAATTCATACCTGGAGCATGGCAGCATTTATACTGATCTCTTCATCAGCAGCAACAAGAGTTACAAAAAGAACAGGTCCAGTCCCCTGGCCTTTAACTTTGCCTCCTGAAAAGTCCCTTTCCTCAATCATGGCCGAAAACGCTTTGGATAATATGTACTCACATAAAAACTCTACTGCTTCTTCACCATGGTCCTGTGTCAAGGTGGGGACCTTAAGATAAGCAAGGCTGCAAAGTTGGGCAAGACCAGGTGTCGAGGAAACAGAAGAATCAACAGGCCGTAACCGACTGAACGAGACAAACTCTTGATTACCATAATCTATGTACAACACTTCAAACTTGTCTTCAGCAGATTCCACAGGTCCTCGAGGAGCATTGACAATCTTTGCATATCAATTACAAAACTTGTAAGACTTGTTCCAAATAGAACACATATATAAGAAAAGCAGGAATCTACTATGATAAAATACGAGACTTAAATCTAATTCCCTATAAAGAGACTGAAAATAAATCTTTTTAATAATTCCTAAGGATACATTTGTTTGTTTAATATATGCTTTAAATTGATACATGTTTTGAAAATAGAGAAAAGGAAAGGGAAAGAACATTGACAATCTTTGCATATCAATTAAACAGCTTGTAAGACTTGGTCCAAATAAAACACAGATACGAGAAAAGCAGGAATCTACTCTGATAATATACGAGAGATTTAAATCTAATTCCCTATAAAGAGACTGAAAATAGATCTTCGTAGTAATTCCTAAGGATACATTTGTTAGTTTAATATATGCTTTAAATTGATAAATGTTTTGAAAATAGATAAAAGGAAAGGGAAAGAACAGATGTACAGCCATAGGATTAGAATTTAAATTTAATTACAACTGAAAACTAAGACTGATATATTACTGATGTGACTCACCATTGCTCGGTTCCAGGAATTATCTGCACTAAATTGAGCAAGGACAACGTCACCCTTCTTTGGATTAAAAGCACCAATTAGAGGAGCTTCTTGAAGGTTCATAGATGCAAGCTGTTGCTGAATAGAAGATATCTTCTGGTCCCCAACTGTCTGAACATAAAATTTACCGCCCTCAAGGACTTCTGTAACTACTACCTGAAAATTCAAAACAGGACAGATGATGCAATTATATTTTAACTAATATACCCAACATGAGAAAAATGTGAAAATGTGTTAAGCTCGGAGAAACCCCATACCTTCAGCACTTCCTTTTGTTTGGTATCAGTTGGTTTACCATTAGGAACTTCCTCTCCTTCAACATAGTTCTCCCAAATCTACAGGAAAACGTATGCCAGCATCATAAAGAGGAAGACATCATTATAAAGCAAGTCTATCCCTATTTAAAAAATAAAAATTAAACAAATTTGCTGGTTCACATACTTTCAGTTTCTTGTTTATTGCATTTTTCTCAGCTTGTTCAAGGAGGTGGGCATCTGGGATTCTATCACTGCCAGCAAAAGATGTATATTTTGCAAGACCAGCTTCAACGAGGGCGATCGCCATATTTGTCCTGGATTCCCATAAAGATCCCAAGAAAGTTCCAGTTCTATCAACAGTTTCCACTTCAATCTGCATGGTGATAATATCAGAGCAAATATAGAGCAAGGAGGAAAGCCAATATATGAATGCTAAATTAGACTTACCTCAACATCTCTCTGCATTATTCTTCGCCTCATTAGTGCAATTGCTTCATTCGAATAGGGCTCATCACGACCAGGACATCTTACACCAGAGAACGAGAAAGCAATGCTACATGTTTCTTTGGGAACCAATAGTTTAAATCGATGACCACTGAGCACATATTCCACAACAGCAGGGATTCTCCTACTTCTATGTAAGAATGGCAAGAAATCTCTGGCCTTCTTGGCCGATGCCTGACACACACACACAGACATCAATAACGGAACGGCCGAGAGATGTTTACTAAAATACACGGAAAAAATGAACTCCTTTCAAAAATGTATTGTATTTCTCACCGTTGTTAGGTCTGTTATGTGCATGACTGGGGGTTCCTTGGAAGAATGCATTCCCTTCTTGCCAGCGGTAGCACGTGCCTCCGCAGAAAGAAGGGCATCATAATAGCTCGATCTCTCCTCAAAATCTCGATGTCTAATAACACTTCCAAACCCACGTGCAACCACAAGCTCAGCAACGTTCACCCCAGCCTGCTGGCTGGCTGATGAAGCAGGAGTTGCTGCATCATCACCTTCAGCTTTAGTAGGGCTTGCAAGGAAGACTGATCCAAAATCCATTATCCTGGAATCTGTAGGTCCATTAGCAACGGCAGCTCCATCTGCCGGGCTGACCTTTCTCGAGTACTCCATTTGGACATTGACCTAGAAAAAAAGTACAAAAAAAGAAATATCAGAACATACTTCCTGAGATTGTGATTTCTAAATTATATCACCCAGGAAGAATAAAGCCAAAGTGCCTCTCATACTTGGCGTCCAATAAGGCGTGTTCTAAGGAACTCCTTTGCTTCACGGGCATATGCAGCTGGCTTTTCCTCTTTGCGAGGATTACCCATTTTTGGACACCTAATACTCGAAAGATTCACTCTCCTCTCTGCTAAGGGACTGCCATATGGAATAGAATCATCAGCCACGATAACACAGTCACCACTTACAACCTCCACAACCTGGAAGAAACCAAAAATCCATTACATGTGTACTTTAAGAGGGTGCTGATTAATTTACATAAGCATGCGTTTGAAAGAGGATAATGATACATAACTTTCCGCACAATAAACTTTACAATATTACCTTTCCTGTAAAGAACTGGTTATGAATTGGCTTCGAATTTGTTGCCGGAGGTACATAGTTTGTCCAAATCCTTAACTTGCTTTTCTTAGCTAGAAGCTCTGCAGTCTTCAACCGCTTCTTTGGTTCTTCTTCCATCATGTTAGCACTCCATTCGACATATTTTGCATAACCCTATGACAAAAAATTCAAGCATTAACAGCATGCCTCTAGCCTCTAGCCTCTAGGAGAACTTACATAAGTTGAGTATCTGGTCTGAGAGAGAATACAAAAGGTTTCCCAGATAAAATAAAAATACACCAAAATTGAAAGCAAGCATACTACAAATTCCAGTAAAGTGTACAAAATTATCATTGGTTATGTGAAATAAAACTCTACAGTTTATGTTCCTACATGTTCCACAAGCTCCAGTGCCAAGTCTTTTGCAGAGTCCCCATCAGGGTAATATACTGACCCAATCAAATTGCTGAATTTGTCAACACCTTCCAGAACAATGCGTACCTTCATATCCAGCACAATATTTAGAATTTGAATAAACTCAATGCGAACAGATAAAACTTGATCAGAAATCTGCTTACATCTCTATTCAACACACGAACTTCTGTAAAGTATTTAGCTTCTAGAGCAAATGGATCCGCAACAGTTTCCGTGGTTGATACTGTTGAAGCTGCAATCCTTTGTGCAGACGTAAGAGGGGCTCGAGGTTCAGCAGAGACATCTCCATTTGTTTTATCTGAGGTAGTTTCTGCTTCAGGGATTTCTGTTGGGATAGGTCTCCTTCCCACTGATGGAGCCTGATTTAAAAAAAGAAAAAAATCCATATGTTAATATTAGAAAGCCAAAGATAAAAAAAATAAATAAAAAAATAACAAAACTTGGAGACGTCTGCATATAAATTCATACCTGAATTCCGGCTACAAATACTTGGACGAACTGAAACTCGGGAAGCAAGTAGACCCGAACTGTACTGCCATCGCGAACCTGCTCAACAATAGCTTCCATGGGCTTGCCCTTGTTTGCATTTAACAGACTCAAGGCATCTAATTTGCTAGGATCGCCAATAGCGGAGGGAGGTAGATTCCTAATGGCTGCCTCAGCAGCACCTGGAGCCTGCAATTCAGAACACAATGGTCATGCCTTCGCTGTCATTTTCATCACAAATTTTAAACTCCACATTATGAGCGCTAAAATGTGAGTGTTAGTGAATGCAAACCTTGCTCCAGCGACCAAGGCCCTGGGTCTGTGCCTGCTCTTCCAGTTGGAGCAGTTCTGTAATGAAAGGACTGGCTTCTATTTTCTGTTGTCCCTGTTTCGGCTGGTTTGGTTGCTCCCTGACCTGCACAAGATTCAGTGTATACTCAGATAAAAGGAAAACATTACATAGAAACTTAGCATCATCTAACTTAAAAGAAAATTAAAAGATCAACACACCTTTGCCCAGCCTTGAGAAACAACAAGCATGGTGACATTTTTGTCACCAAGGAAAACAGAGCCAAAATCCCTTCCTATGGATGATACAGTATAATCCACCTTGAAAGTCACCTCCTGTTGTAAAAAATACAGAGTTTGATATTCGATGCATTAGGTTATCACAGTCGGATGAATATGAATCATAGTACAGCAAACCACAAGTGGATGGTTAAAATATACGTGCCTTTCCTATGCAGAGCTTCCTCAGGAACTCTCTGCTCTCCCATGCAAATGGCTCATCAATACCGCCTCTACGGGCCTAGCAGTAACATACAAATCTCAGCAACCAAAACCACACGCAACCAATGCACAAACAATTAAGCAATTCAAAGCCACAGTTGCACTGCATCAAAAACAATCATTTCGAGATTACATATAACCGAAACTACGACAGAAAGTAATGAATTGTTACCAGCTTGGGAGCCATAAGTGATGAGAGCGTGATGGTTTTTTCAGGTGGTGGTCCGGGCTTGCTAGAGGTAAGAGCCATGATGACAAGGCAATCGCCGGACGTAACGGCCTTCACCCTCCCTCTCAACCACCCCGTGGACCCAGCTGTTGACGATGCCATCTCAACAGCTTCTTATATTATTGATAGAGAACTACACCACAACCAAAACACAATCCATCAAAAATCATAAACCACATCACTATCTCCACCACAACATGCAGAGCTATCAAATCATCAACATCACAGATCCAATTGCATGCAAATCAATACGAAAATGACAGCTCAATACGACACTACTCTGCATCACTATAACTATCCAATTACGATCCAATCAACAACAGCTCGCCGGAGCGACGAGTTTTCCGGTCAATGACCTCGCAAGTGCGTAACGGAAAACAACGAAATTCCGATGAGTGATCGGAGAACATAGACAGATACAGATAGAGAGAGAGAATAGAAAGATAGAGATCTGTAAATATGAGAGAAATATACCAAGCAGGATCGGATCCGGTGGGCCGGGCTGTGAGCTCCTGGTTCGGATCTAATCCAGGGCGGATTTCGGATCCTCCGTTCGTGCAAATGCGTCGTCGGAGCGGCGGATCACAGCGGCGAGATAGAGAGAATGAGAGAGAGAAGCAGAGAGAGATTTCGTTATGGCTTCGGAGTTTCACATTATATAGTAGACGATGACGAGCTGAAGCCAGCGCGGGCTATATTTTTGTACCTCGGTTTTCATAATAATTACCCAAAATACCATTGTGATGCTAAAATGCCCACACGAAATTGCTTTCCTTTTGTGGAATTTCGTCATTTATTACGCGGTCATTTATTGCGAATTGCCCGAACAGCCATGTCTAACTGAATCCTAATCCTTCATTATAATCCCAATATATATTCTGACAAGGATAAATTAACCGGCCCGTTTTATGATGTCATATTTTGATAAATGTTAAACCTTGATTTCCTCCCTTCCACGGCTCACCAATGAATAAAGACGTCACCAAACTGCCCAACAAACACAATTAAGTTGGTCTTCTGCACGTATAAATGCTCAATACTGTCGGTGTCAACAGACCATAGTAAAATGAAAAATAAAACTATTTATGAGCATGTAAAAATGAAGATCCTAGAGGCGAAAAAGGGAAACAAAAATATTAATGTGTAGTAAATTGACGTGAAAAGTAAATTGCATGATCGCATATGAGTGATTTAGCATTAATCAACAACGGACCTTGTTAATGAATATAGACATGTAGAAATGTCAAGCTATGTAAACAAGACACGTGAACCAAATTGGCGTAAAAACGCACCATAGGATCATATCAAATTATCAATAAACATATACGAGTGTCCACGTCCAACCTGTAGTAAAAATGTTTGATCAAAGTTATATAATCTTACACACACATGATTTACGTCTACAAAACGAAATTTATTAAGGATTGAAGATAAATGTAAGGACCAAATAAATTAACGTCAAAACATACATAAATAAAACGTCTAAAACGATAAATTTTGGTATGTTATATACTCGGTTAGTAAGTTGTATTGTCTTTTACTTGTATGATCTAAAATTGGCCAAACATAAAGTAATCATGAATAAATTATTCCCACGTCATAAGATTACTGAAGATTTTCTTCTATGTTTTTTTCTTTTTCAAGTACTCAAGCTTTTAGACAACAGTGACATTTCCCATATATAACCAGGGTGTGGCAGACTGGCAGGAGCTCGCTTTTTTACCACTCTGGGTAAGAAAATCTAACCACTATTAAAAAGACAAAACTAGAGTCTGAGTGAGGAAGAAGAAACCCGTGATAGTGCAACTGGTACTCTTCTTAAAGCTGAACCTGACTTGCTTTGCATAACCGAGACAAGAACACAGAAACGGCGAAGTACGTGTTACACTCACTTTCTTGTTGATATTTTTTTTCTTTTCTGAAAAAAAAATAAACACGAACAAGAAGAAACAAAATTACAAAGAAAAACCCCTACTACAACCTAAGCCTTATAAATCAAAATTGAAAAGCACTAAAGATTAGGCAAGTCCATTTAGCCATCCAGCTGCTATTCTTTTCTTTGCTCTCAACCATGACTGTACCAGTTTTCAATTTATTAGTGGTTCTATTTATTTATTTATTTATTTATTTATTTATGTGGTTGTTTGAAGATATGAGATACATTTTGGGAAAAGATAATTAGGAGCAAGTAAGTCCAACAACTTCCTCATTTTATTGGTATTCTCAATTTAGAGAAATTTTGAGTTATTTTTAGGTCCAACAGTTTTCTATCTCAATTCTCAAAATGAGGATGAAGAAAAAAGAGAAGCATTCCTCCCCAAAATTGCAGCAAAGTCTTTCTTCCCCAAAATTTAAATTTTCACTTGTTCTAAAAAAAGTTACCAAATATATAATTTTTTATTGAGTTTGTTATTATTAATATAAAAAATAGATATGTTTTTGCTATAATTAATAATAATGTAGCTTATTTTATTATTGTAATAAATGTCAAATTTTCTAAAATGAGGAATCTATTAAAGTTGAAGCATTTTTTTTGTTTTTAGATATTTTAGCAATAGTTTTTTTATTTTAAAGAAATTTTAGATAAACGGTTAGACATACTCTTAGGAGGAACCATAACGAAACAATGTTGGGATCAACAGACTCTTGCTGTTATATGTTGAAGTGATTAAACAAAGATTCTGTGTTTTAAATTTAACACTAGAGTTTAAAACTAGTAAATGTGGCGTTGACATTTGGATTGAGATTCCAATGCTATGTGAAATGAACGAATTCACTTTTATCAACTCAGGATTCAAAGCATTCAAAAAGGTATGGAAGTTAAATATCTCCTCTAAAGTTAAGATCTTTTCTTGGTTGCTTGTTAGGGACATTAAAAACAAGAGCTTTTTTAGCTCGTTTTATGAATTCTATTGATAGCACTTGTGCTCTTTAGGGTTCAGGAGTTGAGACAAACACTTATTTTCTGTGTGGGATATTGTCAACCACTTGCCTAAGCCATCCTCCTCTAATTTTGAGGAGTGGCTAGTCTCTATTTTTCAGAATTGTCAACCTCTCACTATTGAAGACAGCTTACTGGTGTGCTGACAGATCTGGAAGGCAATAAACAATGTTATTTTTCGGTCTATGCAAGTCACTCCTCCAACTATTGTCCATGCTGCTGCTGCTATAGGTGCACATTCCGGTTCTATAGTCAATTCACGGTCGGTTACTTCTTAATTCACTTTAATCTTTAACCATTTTGTAGTAATTATTTTACCGTGAGCGGTCACAAAGTTGACTTTTTGTTAGGTCGGGAATTTGGGAAAACTTTCTTCATGAAAGTTGTAGAGGGCGTTAATACAAATCCGTAGACATGCTATGTGTCTTAATCGGAGTTCGTATGTGAAAGTTAAGGTATAAAAACAGGAAGTTACTATTTCAGAAAACTCTATAAAAAGGGAAAATTACTGTAGGTAGAAAGTAAAAATCAAAAGTTACAAAACCTCTTTCTCTCTCCTCTTCCTTGACGAAAATCCCTGCCGAATTTTTCGCGCCCCACAGCGCCGCCGTCGCTCCACCATTCGCCGCCGTACCAGTCCCAAAAGTTCGGCCTCTGAGTCTACTTCATTCCTAGGTAAGTTTTAGGAGTACTATAATCGCCTAAAATTTGGTAGCTTGATTTGCAGAGTGGAAGGAGAATTGAAGGATAGAAGTTTTGAAGTGAAAATTTTCGGGTTTAAGGAATTTTTATTCGATTGACCTAGTTAGAGGCCGAATTGGTCTTCGAGTTGAACTATAAAGTTGTTCGCATTGATGAGAGGAACAAACTATGAAATTTTGGTGCCGATTGGTGGTGACCGGAGTTTGGCCGGAATTCACTGCCCGCGCGGCGGAGCTGGCGGCGAAACCGCCACTTTTTGAGCAGTTTTTCTTGCCCATTAAATTATAAAAATTAAGATAAGGTCATTGAAAGACAGTTTCTAATTTTTGGAGATTTATTCGATACGTTTAGTATTTTTTTTGGAGATTTAGATTTAATAATTGGTTAATTAAATGACAACCGGTCATTTAGAAAGTACCGGCTAGACGTAAGGGTGTAATTAAGGGTTTTTACGCTAACGGGGTATTTGTGGCCGACTCCCCACGTTTTTCTAGAGGTGGTTAAGGATAAACGTTTAGGGTAGATATTTAATGTTGTTTCTCTTACTTTAATTGTGGGATTAAGACCTTAATTGTGTATTTTGAACAGGACATGGGGGAGCTCGAGCTGAGCAGCCTTCAGGTAGCCGGTAGACTTAGCGACATCTTTCTGAGTGGACCTTTATTTTTAAATATAATGCATGCAATAGATTTTATTAAGTTTCTCCTTTATTTATGAATTTCCTCCATTTTAAGTTTTATGGTGATTTTGGGGAAAATTGAGAATTTATTATATTTTAAATATAAGAGAGCCGGGAAAGAGGTTCATACATTTCCCGTGAGTTTTGAATGATTTTCCCAGAATTTGATTTTAAATCGGTTTCACCATTTTGGGTTATGGAGGGTTTATTTTTTAAAAAGGGGAAACTTGGTTCTTGGATTTACTGATTTTAAAGTAAAGCCAAGAAACCGGTTTCGGATACCTGGAAATGTTTTAAATCCAATGTATTTTGGAAAAAAGTCATGGGTGTTTTGACTTGGATTTCGATTTATTTATCACGAGGTTTTTAAGGATTTTCAAGGATATGCGTATATGTATTGCTAGCTAGCATGGACCCTCTCCAGATGAAGATTGTACCCTCTCTGGATTGTAGCAGGTCAGACTCTCTTCATTGGTAGCTGGTCAGAAAGACCCTCTCGGATAGAGCCGGTCAGGACCCTCTTCGGTGGTAGCTGGTCAGATGGACCCTTCCGAATAGAGAAGGTCAAGGGACCCTCCCCGATTGAGCTGGTCAATAGACCCTCTTGTGGTTTAGAGCTGGTCGGTTGTTTTCTCGTGGTTATGGTGACAGTACCACACAGCTTTAATTAAGGATTTGAGCCAAGAAAGTTGTTTTATGTTTTATTTATTCTTTTTCTAATCGTTGCGTGCATAAGGTATTTCTTGGAAAATTCCAAGGGATAACATTATGGAAAAAATAGTCTTTACATATTTGATTTTTGTCCACTCACGCTAATATTTTTCAATGTTTCTCCCCAGGGTCATTCGTTTTAAATGCCCAGATTACAGTGCTCGATCCGACTAGTCTTCGTGGAGGCCAGGCATAGTTACCGCTATTTTCCAAACCAACAGTAGGTTCCGGGTTAACCCACTTGTAATTTTCCATGTTTCTACTTTACTTAGTCACTCTGATACACATCGGGTTGTATTTTATTTGTCGGTGAACTCCTAGGGATCTAGAACTCATTGTAGGTTTTAAATTAGAACTGGTGTGACATTGTTGTGGTAACACTTGTTGTGATTTGTTGTGTTTTATTTAAATGTGTATCCGGTGGAGGATGATGATTTTGGGAGCAGGATGGCTCAAGAGTATTGGATGGTTGTTGGTTTATAGAAGTGTTCTTTTGGGTTTATTGTAGGTTAAGGGTTGTCCACTTTTCAAATGAGACTATGTCAAAATTTCGGCAGAATCTTCTTTGGAAGGTGGTCCCCGCAGGACTTACTTTGGGTTAAAGGGGTTTAACTAGGGGTGAGTCCTAACAATAGGCTCTTCCTATCGTCTCATCAATAGAAAGGTCGTCTCCATCTTTCCAAGAAATATGGAGACTATTAAATGGATTCCTCCTACTCCCAATTGGTTCAAGCTAAACTTTGACTGATTCGTCACTTCTAATTCTTCTGCCGTTGGTTTCGTTGTTAGAAACCCTTTTGAGTTTCCTATTGTATCTGACGCTCGGAAAGTTCACAACTCCTTTGTTCCGTTAGCTTTGAAAGAATGGCTCATTACTACCAAAAACGTAACTATAATCAAATCGAGGTTGAAGGAGACTCTGCCCTTATCATTAACTGTGTTAAAGGTTCCTGTGCTATTCCTTGGAAGCTCAAGTCTCTCGTTCTAGATGTAAGAGCTCTTGCCAACTCTTTTGAAAACATTACCTTCTCACATACTTTCAGAGAGGCGAACTTTCTTGCGGATGCTAGTTGGCCACTCCCTTTCCTCTCTGATGTATTGGTTTGATGGGATTCCTCCCCAAGCCCAGATGACTCTTCTTATGGATTCTTCTTGTATTGGTCGCCCAAGAGGCACGTTGTAATTTATTTTTCTCTTCAAAAAAACTGAGGATTCAAAGCAACGACGTGCACATAAACTAACATGAATATTAATTGAATATCAGTCTTGACTCCGATCGAATTTACGTTTGTTTTGATCATACATTATATAACCCTAAAGTTACTAGTCTCTTTCTTCCTGAGATCGTGTGAATTATGCGAACTTCGATTCGTTTCATTTCAACACAATACACCTCATTCATCTCAATATCATTTACAATAGTATATAACAATGACATTAATCTAAAGCACTAAAACAAGACATTAAAACAAGACTCTGCCTAACTTATCTAGACGTTCTCTTCCTTTTTTAATAAAGAGAGCTACAACGGCAACCCTCACGTCATAACTATTAATACAATTTCAGAATACAAAGAGGGACATAATGCCTAAACCTCATGTTGTAAGAACATCCTAACAACAAATTAGCCATGTCTATAAAAACTATACATTCTAGCAAGCAGCATTTAGCAAGGAGTGCATCATTGACTACCTCATTTGCTTTACAATTTTTGTGACATAGCGGAAAAGTACTGCTTATACAGAGCCATAAATCACTATGACTATCAGCTTTCCGACTATGATGTCATTGGAAATCACCATTACTAGTGACCTTAAGTTTCATCTTGCTACTAAGAGGCTGCAACAATTTGATAAAACGAGGAACTCATCACCTAGTTAGGGCAAACATAGCACGTTGCATGCAACTACCAGGACAAAGCCCACCAGTATCTAATAGCACTAAAAACAGTAAAACACAAACAAAAAAACACATACAAGAGCATAGCCCTCTGTCAGTCATTAGAGTATGGTGACTTATTCCAACAAAAACCAAAATTAAAACTATAAAATAAACAACTTAACCAAAACAAGAGTAAATACCCAAATTAGGCCTGCATGCCAAACCCAAAAACCACCAGGTCTAGAGGTGGCCCATTTTTGAATGGAGACTTGAAGGGTCCAAGCCCATGACCCAACCCACCTTGGCTCTGTCCCAGGCAGCTACTGCGTCTCTACCGTGCATCCATGATCGGTGCATCGCCTCAATCTTCGAACACTAGTCATCATCAAAACGACTCTACCAGCCGAGCACCAAAAGGTCACCTCTGTCACCCAAATCATTGAGCGTTTGACCAGAAGAGAACCTTCAACCCTAGACCATCTTCACCATCCTCTGCTGCCGTCATCGAATCTGAGATCTGGAAATCAAGTGCCAAAGGAACTACAACAAGATCCCCGCCAGTACAAGAGCGCATCCCGTCCACACTGTCGATCCCCCATAGATCAGCCACCTACGCATGCGCCAACGCTTACTGAAAACAAAACCCAAGGCCACCTCTAAGTCTCCATCGATATCTCCACCTTTGAGTATTTACACACCTATCCCGTCTGGCTGCCCTCGAAGCAAGCCGACGAGAGCAAGAACCCACGTCGACGCCTCGGGCAACCAGACAGGCAGAGAAAAGGTGGACGACGTCAAACCTAGAGAGAGTTTTTTAGACGTTCTCTTCTTAATTATCTAGCGAGTTGAAATCATATAAATCACAAAAGCTAAAATCATAAACTTAAACATGGATTTGAGTATTTTTTTTCTTTGTTGGAATAATCATGGCTTTGAGCCTTTGATATTGGATATTCCTTGAAAAATAAGAGATAATTATAGAAAAACTCACCAATTAGACCCTCTTTAAATATAAACTCATTCACATTTTTTTAATTTATACCTAATACATTTATTTTACCTGTCTTATAGATTTTAAACTCTAAAAATTAAAATTATCACATTTTCTGTACTGATCATTTTGCTTTTAAGTTAGATTACAAATAAAGGAATTGAGTTTTGGGTATATGGTTTTAGGTTAGGAGTCAAGATATAGAGTTTAGGGGTTAGGGTTTTATGCTTATGAGTTAAGGATTATGGTTTAGAGTTTAGAGTAAAGGGTACTTATAGGGTTTAGGAAGATTCACAATTTGTACATATCATTTGATTGCATGTATTGTTGTGAGAGTATGTTAGACTTTTAATTATATAACCTCCTACACATGTATTGATTTTGATTGCTTCAGTCAAAGTTTGGTTAACTAAAGACGATATTCATGGGATACCATTTCATTAACGAGATTATTGGAGATAGTGACAACTTTTGTAATTATAGAAAAAATAGGTTTATTATTTATCCTAAATAATAAGTTTATTTAGTTTAGACAAACCTAATTAATAAATTTAAGTGTATTTTAAAACAATTTTAAAGGTGGGTGCATCTAAAATGAGTCTACCAAATTAAGTGTAACGTCAAATACCCTGAAAAATAATAATAATAATAATAATAAAACACAACATATTCAATTAAATAAGAAGCTATATGTCTCAAGCAACAAGATAATATCATCCGATACAGGATTAGGCAACCACACAGGTCGGATCGAGAGTGGACGTTCGCACTCCGACTAAAGTGCGGACGTCAGCCGTTTGACGCCGACAACAGCTTCTCTCCTTCCTGGATGACTTCACAGCCTCCCAGGACCGCTTCCCTCTTTCCAGAACTCGCTAGCGATGAGTTTTTTCGGCTAACATTGTGTTTTCTGTCCAGAGCTTCATTATGACCGGAAAACTCATCGGTGAGTCCTGGAAAGAAGCAGTCCTAGAAGACTGTGCAGTCATCTGAGAGGGAGAGAAGCCGTCGCCGCCATGAAATGATGGAGAATCGGCCGATGTCCGCACTTTAGCCGGAGTGCGGATGTCCTCGAACGACTCTGGCCAAACACATACACTGATACACACTTTACAGCATGTAACCTCTCCATTTAACAGTTATAAAGTACAAAGTTGGCTTTATCATTAAACATTTCCCAACAAGTGCAAGCGGCAGTTACAATACTTCTGAAAATGCACTAGCTTGCGGGCTAGTGCTTAAGAAACTCTAGGATGCTTTTGGATCGAGTCTTTTGGTCCGAGATCATCGATGGGAGGTCTTTGCTTGTGGTGATCAGTCGTCGACTGGTATGCCATCGCTAATGCTAGAGCCTGCACAAGGATTTTTACTTTTAGTTTTACTAGTTGGATTTGCTATTTCAAAGGGTGCAACGTAAAACAAAGAAGACTCACAATGCGATCATGGTGAGGAGGAGCATAAATTCCAGTGGTGATTGCGCCTCTTCGATGACAGTCGTTGCAAGGTGGATAAGGTACCTTAGGGAACTCAGATGGAACAACAATTACGGGCATCCCTACCAGGTTTCCCATACAACTCTCCCAATCAGTGGCATCGCCAATGAATGCGTCAACAGTGAAGCTCTCTTACTTCTCGAATTAACTTCCCCTTTGCTCTCTGAGCCTGCAGAAGACCACTAATTCTAACATATGGTAGATTATAAAAAAACGAGTACTTAAATCTGATTTGAACAATGATCTTGAATGTGGATGAGCCTAACAGATGAAATTATGAGCAAATGCACTGGACGGCAAACTGGCAAAAGAGTTGGCTAAAATTGACTAAAAGGTTGTTTGGACTTTGGACCACAGTTTTCAATAAAAGATCTCAACTTTGGTATCTTCATTCTGGCTAAACTAACCTGACCCGACCACTAGAATGCCACTATAAAGGTCAAAAGAGCTCATCCACAGGATACACCAGAACAAGGTTTGTCATGACATGTAGATAAGCAACAAACCTGCACATAGTCCACTGCTGGAAAAATGCGTGCACGCAGATCAGGAGGCCATTGATCTTGCGACTCAAAATCATCATCTTTCCCTGACCGCTGCCACTCATCAAAGTGAGCCAATGTATCCACATCCATAGTGAAGGTGGCAATACCAACTGAATAAACCTCATTTTTAAGTTTAAAAGGGACCATATGAACACCTTTCGCTGCTAGAACATGAAAAACCTGGCATAAGCATAGAGAGGAGATTTCAGCAAGATTTTTCCCAAGCTCAATAATGCCAAAACGTCTGTTGATCATCTCGCCTCCCATAAATTAAAACAATAAAATTGTCAATAGACCCCATTACCTCCTGCTCAGCGTTGTTATGTCAACCAGGAAAGGATCCTCAAACGCAATGTCTCTTGATGAAAGATCATCTGGATCCTTTCCTCTAATAGCATCCAGAATTATAGCACAATCCGAGGCACTTCTGGACAGGACCAAGCTTATCCTACATCAAACACATGGAAAGAAGATCAGAACATAAGATTAAGATTACACATGTCATTGGTACTGCAGAAGAACAAGAAGATCATAACAGTACCAAGCTTTCTGATAGGCTCATGACACCGGTTCGACCCACACACCCAAATGTTGGACGCAATGCTGTCACCCCACAGCGTGCAGCAGGTAGAGTCATGGAACCAACCGTTTCTGACCCAATCGAAGATGGTACCATACCTATAAAACACTAAGCAGGCAACTACTACTAAAAGACTTCTCCTCCATACATACATATATAAGCAAAAGAGACGTACCTAGATACACCCCTTTGGCGAGCAACTCATCAGCCTCCTTTGCTTGCTGGTTAGCTAACTCATCAGTGTAGGTAACCACAGCCTCAAGAACAGGATTGTAACTATGTTTCCACAATATGGTCTCACACACATTATCACACAAAAGAAACTCATGTCTGTTACAGGTCGGACTTACCTCTTCAATCTTTGCATAAAAATTTGAGTAAGCTCTTGGGATGTAATTTGCTTTGTCCTTATACGCTCGCCTAATTCCAGAACCTGATACTCAGAAAATATACATCAAGCAATGTTGTGTGAACATGCTTGCAACTGTGAGACAAAGAGCATGAATGCACTTAACTTACACTCATAAAGGCAATGTCATCATCACCTTGTGGTCTTTCAACCCCAGAGAGAAAAGAACATTCGAACCTTTTGCTTGGGTTTTGTGCTTGTGCTTTTTCAATGCCCCAATCCGGAACAAAGACCAAACAAGACTGGTCATTCAACCCTCCATTAACAGAAGCAACAAGCTTTCGGTTGGCTCTGATTGTAGGGATATTAAACTTTTTGGCACCCTTCACAAGACAAGCTCTAGCAACTAAAGTAGATAAAAAACAGCACACAATTATGAAAAATCTCAACAATTATCAGCAGAACGAAAACTAAAAGCTTATGATCAAATCACCTTCTCATCACTAAAGAAGTTGGCATCTATTAACCCAAGCACCCTTTTTAGAGAAGCAACGTCTGCGATATTTTCAGGGGACTCACAGTTTTTCTCACTGTCCTGATTAACAAAACATAATAAAAAACTTTCAATGAAACTCAAATGGGATAAGTACTTCAATGTCTTTGCCATTTTCACTGATACTTTTACCCGAACATATGCTTAGGCAAGTGAGCTTTAACTTTCTGGGAGACCATTTTCCATACATTTTTAAAACTTCTCACCTGTTTTGCATGCGTTCATTAGGGTACAATCTATGATATGGTTACATTATTTTCACGGACGCTGAAAAGAAACTACAGCAATTCTACAATCTTTCAGAAGTTTGGCCTGAATTTCAGCCAATTTGGTTTTACTCAAGTAGGCTTTCTTAACAAGGTGACAGAAAAACTGGAACAAGCTGCAGTTAGAGGGTTACCATATTTAGAGAAGCTTTGGCCAGAGCGAAAGGTTGGTGACGCAGTCGAATGGGGAAGTAGAGTTTACTGGAATTCATAGGAAGAAAGAGGTATGGAGTACTGGTAGTAACTGCTTCAGGATTAAGGAAATTAACTGCCCCAATTGCCACATGTCACAGTTCTTGTTTAAGGATGAGACACCTGGTAGTTCTGCATGACTTCTAAACTGCCCTTTTCTTTTATTTTCTGTCCTTAATTACACAGATTAGCTAAACCTTCAGCAATAATAGATGGGGTTTTACCCAATTGATCATGATGCCAATGATTTTCTTCTTTGACAAACAATGATACTTATTATGTGTACAGATCATTATACACTGGCATTCATACATTGTTCCATACATAATGGTTGTTGTCCTGCTGCTTTGTTGTCCTGAAACGTGATTGAAGTTTACATGGACAATCTATAACAAGTCAAACTATATTTTCCATGTTAATTGAGAAGTTGGATCATTTTGGTAACTGAAGGTGGATTTGGGATTACATCATCTGGTCCAAGATCATCGATAGGAGGGCGCTGCTTATGGTGATCGGTGACTGATTGGAAAGCCATAGCTAATGCTAGAGCCTGCACATGAACCGTTGTAAAACATTAGCATTTCTTGACATAGTCCCTTATACAAGAATCAAGTTAACTGGGTTGAGCTTACAATGTGGTCTTTCTCAGGAGGAGCATAAATGCCAGTAGTGATGGTAGTCCTTCTCCTACTGTTGCTAGGATGTGGCTGTGATATGTTCTTAAAACCTGTGGGAACAACAATCACAGGGATGCCAACAAGGTTTCCAAGGCAAACTCTCTCCCAATCAGTCACGTTTCCGATGAATGCATCAACAGTAAAACTCTCTCTCACTTCCCGGATTAACTTTCCCCTTGCTCTTTGTGCCTGTACATTAAAGTTTAGAGCCATGTAACCTTTGCTACATATCTAACATGTTATGTCCTCGCGTGACAGTTTGAATATGTGATTACCTGCACATAGTCTACTGCTGTAACTACGCGTGCACGACGCAGTTCAGTAGGCCATTGATCTTGAGCTTCATAAACCTCATCCTGTCCCGAGCGCTGCCACTCGTCAAAGTGAGCCAGCATATCCACATCCATGGTAAAGTTCAGAATACCTTGAACAGATTCAACTGTGTAATTTAGTTTGAAAGGGACCATTTTTACACCTTTTGCAGCTAGAACATGAACAACCTGTGAGAAAATGCAAATCTGTCTTCAGCTCCACATATAAAAAAGGTTCATGAACAACTGAACACGTGTTAGGATCTTCAGATGTTAATGTATAAGCGTCCAACTAACCTCCATCTCGGCGTCTTCTAGATATCCGACAGTGAGTTTTGTGATATCAACTGAAAATGGATCATCAAATGGAATGTCTCTTGATGAAAGATCATCCGGGTCCCTTCCTCTAATAACATCAAGAATAATTGCACAATCTGTAGCACTTCTACAGAAAGGACCAAGCTTATCCTGTTAAAGCACTAAGGCTTTAGTTTCCAACATTCACTACATCACAAAATTAAGGACTTGAAAAAGATGATGGGAGGAGTACCAAGCTCTCTGATATGCTCATTACACCAGTTCGGCCAGTAGTGCCAAATGTTGGCCGCAATGCAGTCACTCCACAGCGCGCAGCAGGATATGTCACAGAGCCAGCTGTTTCTGATCCAATTGCAAATGGCACCATACCTGTGAAAGATGTCTTGTTTAGAATGAGGTGGACATTGAAGAGCAACATAGGACGTTGTTTCAAGTTTTGAGACAAGACAATACCCCAAAAAGGAAAAAACCAAGATAAGACTACTAGTGTCCTACAAACCTGCTGATGTGCAAGCAGCAGGTCCAGCTGATGAACCGGTAGAGAACTCCTCAATATTCCAAGGATTCCTTGTTCTACCACCAAACCAGATGTCATCATACGCCAAGGATCCTGAAACAAGCTTTGCAACAAGGACTGCTCCAGCAGATTTCAACCTGTATATGACAAGATCAACCATCAAGAAACCTGTAAAATTGAATCTAACTAGAGGTAAAAAAACACTTTGCATGTTTCACCATGCAAATTGAGCTTGTCAATAGTCAAAACTCAAAACAAACTATATGAAAATCTCTAAGGGCTAAGCAGATTTCCCAATAAGCCATAGATTAGAGTAAAATAATCAAAAAATTGTTTAGAACCTCTTGTAAACCCAGGCTTCAATATTGAGAACTTGATTTTTGAAGCTTTTGGAACCCCAAGTTGTTTTGTATTGGGGTACAGCTATTATATCCTTCAAACCATAAGGAATCCCATGTAGAGGACCTAAAAACAAATTCAATAATGTAAATGCCAACAATTTATTTACTATATGAGGAGTTGAAAGACAGATTATAGCCTGCAAACATGACTTTATTAATATTGATGACATCAATAAGAAAAAGAGGTACCCAAATACACTCCTTGTGCAAGCATATTATCAGCCTCTTTTGCTTGCTTGTATGCTAATTCTTCAGTATAAGTCACCACCGCCTCAAGAGCATGATTATACCTGTTATTTCAACAAGACATCAATTTCATATTCGAATCATAGGTCCTGTATAACAAAGAAAACCAATGAACTATTTGCTCCATTACCTTTCAAGTCTTTTCAGGAAAATTTCTGTAAGCTCCATAGATGTGATTTGCTTTGTCTTGATCAGTTCTCCCAATTCAAGAATCTGATGAACACCCAATAAAGTTTTGTGTTTGTAGTGTCAGTGAGACTCGCAACAGTCCAAATTCTATCATCATTACATTGCTAATCACATCTCTTAGAAAGGTGAGACCTAATGAGGATATACATTCATATCATCTAGACAGGAGTAATCGAAATGTAAAAGAACACATAGGTTAGATAACAATGGAGCAATTAACTTACACTTAGGTAGGCAATGTCTCCTTCACTTCTCGGTTTCTGTATGCGGGAAAGAGCAGGATAACAGAATTTTCTAGTCACATTGTGTGCTAGTTCATTCCCCCACCCAGAATTAAACACCAAATAAGACGGGTCACTCAGCCCTCCATTCACTGAAGCAACTAACTCTCTGTTAGCTCTGATGATAGGGGTGTTGAACTCCTTCTCACCCTCCACAATTTCCAGCATCTAAACCACACAATAAGTTAGTCTGATGAAACTTAAGTATTCAATGGTGAATCTGAAGCATAGTGTTGTATGAAAGTCACCTCTGTATGATTGAAGAAGGTGGAGTCAAACAACTCAAATGCACATTTGAGTTGACCAACTTTAGCCCAGCACTGGTCACATATCACAAACAAAACCACATCAATACATTGAAAGAAACTCTTAAGAAACCAGATTTAACAGACTTCTGGGTGTGGAAAGACGAAAGAGAAGCAATTTACCACATCTTTAACGTCTGAAGTAACAACTGGGCAGCAGAACACTTCTATGACTGCGAAATAGGTGATACCAATCATGGTGATCCACATTAGTGATGATGGAAGAGGAAGACGATTGTGTTTGAGCATGGGTCTGGAACAGTCTATCTTCCTGTAATCCTCTTCTGCTGTCCATTTGCAGAGCTCAGGGTCAAACAAGCTTTGTCTTGGAGTCGTTGTTGACAATTATGCCGCCACCTCCTCAAACACCATGCTAGAAGTGTCCCACTTTCAGGTATAAAAATGCCCAAAAGCATCCGCAATTCAACTTACAAACAAATACTCAGACGGCCAAAAGATAAAAATATAAAAATAAAATGAATTTGTGCAAGGAAAAAAATGAACATAGTTTCTGACATTTTCGCGCACGACATTCTGGTATCATATAATTAGTGAATTATATGTATATTTGTATTATTTTTAAATTATATATATATGTTTTTTAAATTGTTTTAAATATTCACGTATTTTTAAAGTTAATAAAATTATTCATGTATATGTATTTTTTTATTTTAAAATGAAAAAAAAACATCAAACTTAAAAAATATATATTTTTTGTTTAAATTTTTTTTTTGTGTCAAATGTATTTTTTTCAACTATGAAAGTCAATTAAAAAATGAATTTTGAATCCTTTATTATTATAATATTATTCACATTTCTTATTCATTAAATATTTAATATATATAGATGTCTTAAAAATGTATATAACTACTAGAAATGACAAATATATATCCGTATTTTTCGTTCATATTTTTCATTATATCCCGAATTAAACACGTAAGTTTCATATTTTTAAATTTGTTGTATCCGTATTTTTTTGTCCAGTTTTTAAAGTATTTTTCATTTATAATTTTTAAATTATACATTTACGAATTTTTAATGTATAATTCACCTACCGTATTTTACTAACTATGAGTATCATACATTACAAAAATATCATTTGGTATTCTATATTCATTCGACTACCTCACTACCTGAGTCAACTCGGCATCAATAATTTGCAAGGCTAATGACCATTCATTACAAAAATAGAAAAAAAAAAGTTCTCACTAGGTATAAAAAAGTTTTCATGTGACAATTCTAACTTTTACTATTAAAATTACTCTTATACCCTCAAAAGACTTTTTATTCACTCTCATCTCTTATCTTCTCATCTAACTCTTCTCTCTCTGTCTCCGATCGGAAAATAGTCTCTATCTCTTTAGGCAACTTGAAGATTGATGTTTGATGCACCAGATCGCATCGCCTAAATCCTCCGGTGTTGATGATGACAACACTCGTCGACCACCAGATCGCAGCGCCTCTGTCCTCCGACACCAACCGAATAAGCTCTAAGCTCGGCGACTGTGACGATGCCCAGATTCCACGACCTCCTTCCTCTGATGTCGTATATCCGCCTAGGTTAAAAGAGGTTTTGAGGCTTCCTTGATCCAAGTAGGCGCATTGGTTCTGATCAGTGGTTAGTCCGCCGCGTCGACGAGGTTTGGATTGAACAATCGTCGATTAGAGGTAAGTTCTTTAAATCCGACAGAGATCTGGTTAATCAATGCTGGTTGGTCCCCCTCTCTCTCTATTCCTCTTCCATCTATATGTTTTCTATTCTAGAGGTAGCTAGCATCGTCAAATCATCATGCATAGGTGAGAGGATCGAGCTGCTGCAGCACCTAGGCATCTAAGAGGCGTCCGGAGTCTAGGTGCCCGTTTTGGGTGCCAAGAGCAATTATGTCGCGCCGACGAGGATTGGCCTAGATTCTTTAGTCGACCAGTGGGCATACGATAGTCGAAGATGCTCGTCGTTGTGGCCTAGGACGATGGAGACGATGCAAAATGATGAATTAACTACTGTTCCTTGGTTTTGGTGGATTGGAGAAATGAATAGATGAAGGTCAATTAATTTGGGTGATTTTATGAGTCATTTTTCAACTTTAATGTTTCTAGTAAAGTTTCTTTATAAAGTTTACTACACCTAGTAAAGTTCAAATAAAGTTCGTTGCCTCTAGTAAATAATTTTTCAACATTACTATCTTCAGTAAAGTTTTTCATATAAAGTTTATTGTCTCTAGTAAATCATTTTTTAACATTATTGGACATAGTAAAGTTTCCTTATAAAGTTTATTACCCCAAATAAAGTTTTCCTATAAAGTCTACTCCTCCTAATAAATCATTTTCAACATTACTGCACCCTAAACTTGAAATAGAAGCAATAAGTGATGATTTATTAAAGTTTACTACCCTTTTTAAAGTTTCCTAATAAAGTTTACTATCTCCAATAAAGTTTTTTCATAAAGTGTACTTCCCGAGTAAATCATTTTGCAACATTTTTGCCCCTTGATAAAACTTCCAATGAAGATATGATATGGTTCTGGCAAGGTTCCCCTATTTCGATGATGTTTTAATGTGTCCGATAAGATTATGGCAACCAGAACTCAACGATCGGTGAGATTCCAGTGACTAGAGTCTAGTGGTCAGTGACCGAAATCCGATGATTGGTGAGAGTCCGGTCTACCGTTCTCTCTCCTTTCATTTTATCTCTCTAAGCATGTTTTTATAAATAAATTACAAAATAAAACTAAAAAAGAGAACAGGGTGACACCCTATCTCTTGTACAAACGAAAAAAGGTAAATAAAATCAAAGATGTGAATGTCAAACAAGTTGAGACCGCCAAACACCAAACCTGAAAAATCATTGTCAGGTCTGCCGTCTAATGAGCTCAATAATTTAGATAACTCAACGCGTCACTCAAGAGGAAGAGAGAAACACTAAGACGGGGAGAATCATGCCAAAGCAATGAAGAGAGACCCAGACCCAAATTTGCAAAAGCATCTGCAACAGTATTTCCTTCCCGAAAAACATGAGAACATCAAAAAGTCATTGATCTGATATGGTGCATGCAATTACCCTAGGCTATACGAAGAGGCCACAGAGGAAGATAATTAAAAAACAACAGACAAGTAAGCATACTTGTACAATCTCTCTCTAACCATAAATTATGTCATCCTAGCTGAAAAGCAAACTCAATTCCAATAATAACAGCTATTAGTTCAGAATAAAACGTAGAGTGGTGTCCTAAACATGTGCAAAAACCACTGATATAACGACCCATAGAGTCCTGAAAAACTCTGCCACAAGCAGCAGAACCTTGATTGCCTTTAGCTAAAGCATCAGTATTAAGTTTAATCCATAAAATAGGAGGAGTATGCCATAAAATAAGACATGGCTCCTTCAAAACTTTCTTTTTCAGATTAACCCCTAGACCAATAAGTAACTGTGTATCCAAAACACCACAAGTACAACCTGGAACATGAGGAGCCAAAAATAATATTCAAGCCTTAGTAGACTTAAAACCCGTAAGAGAGATGCCTCCTTATTTTCAAACTTAAGCTTATTACGGGCTTTCCAGATAGCCATAAGAACAAATAAACCACATGCAAGCCATAAATTTGAAAGCTGGGGGATAAGGCCTTACTTTGAAAAACATTCAAGAGATCTAGAATCGAACCTGCAGATGGTAATGAGGTGCCAAAATAACAAGAGGTGATGGTATAATTGTACTAAAATAATATAGATCCTTAGAAGTGTGTTAAGAGTTTAGACCTAATGTGCACAAATTTTCTTTTAAAAAGTTCAAATGGTCATCTTTTTTAAACAAAAAAAATGTTAGATTGGGAAGTAGTATGTCAAAATTTATAGCAAATGAACCTTTTTCTCTAATTTGTAATAATGAATTCGTCCTATTGACGGATCTAACTCAATGTAAATAATTTTCTAGAATGTGGCTCCAAATTCGATTACTCTAACGAAAATGCTGCATTTTTCTTGGTAAATATAAAGCCATTTATCAATTTGGTTCCTCATTTGCATATATTCGTATTACAATAATGATACAATTTTAACCACTCATAATAACTTATATGTAATTTCTTCTTTTAAGTGGAGGCCTCCCCCCGGTTGGTGTTGTAAAAATCAACTTTGATGGATTAGTTCTGCAGTCGAGCTCTAATGCAGCCATTGGTTTCTTACTCGAAAATAAAGTTGGGTGTCCCATCATTACTGTTGCGCGTTCTTTTGAGAAGACAACGATCCCAGTCACAGAAGCAACAACCCTAATAGATAGTCTTCTTAAAGTAAGAGATTTGAATTTTAAGAAGGTCGTGGTAGAGGAAGATTTCAGTCTTAACATCAATTTCATCAACAATAAGGTTAAGTGTCAAATCATACAGACAATTGTTGCTTCTTACCAGAAGTTTTTCGTTGCAATTTAGTATTTTAACATAGAAACAAAATTATACGTAATAACCACTATATACTTGTACTAATGTCATGTAATCTTAATCATTCGACGCCCTTTTGGGTCATTTTGGGTTACGGATAAAAGCCAGTAAAGTTCGTTTCACATAGTCCACTGATTGAGCGCATATGATTGGGCAAGAACGAGGGTCAGAGACCTTGTCCTTGAAAAAAGTAATTCTTTTTGCGGTAATATTCTCCATCAAAAAGTAATTCCTTTTCAAGATAATATTCTCATTGCTGCTACGTGATCCGTATTTTTAGTGCGATTCAAACACATAAAGAGAGCCTCCCTCTCTCCTCCTGTCATCCACTCGAAGCTTCTCTGCACGCGAAGATAGGGTTATGCTTTTTGTGATCTCTCCAAAATTTCCAGGTACGACGTCTCTAGCTTTCTCTCCCGATTCTACGCTTTTCCGCTTCGCAATTTCTCATAGAAAGTTTGGTTTTCGCTGTTTGGAATGAATAGTAGATCTGATAACATTGGGGGCGATTCTTACGAGACTGCGCAATTGTTCTGTGTTTGAAATAAGATGGATTTTCTAATATAGAGTATATGCTGCTGTAGCGTATTGTGGTTCGAATCTGCCTTTTGCTTAATCTTTTTACTTTGGATAAAAGAATGTGACTGTTGCTTTGCCCCATTGTTAGATCCAGTGTCTGAGTTTCTCTTTTGATTTTGATACGGAATCTGTCTTTTTGGAGTTTGACTTTTGTAAATTTTGGGGATTTGATGTGATTTCTGTTTTAACTCTTTGCTATGGCATATTTGAATTCGGAAACAAACTAAGAATGATTTAGTAATAGAAGTTAGAGCTTCTAATTATGCTGGTAATGACTTTAGTTTACATTTTTCCAAGTGTTTATAATGAGAAACTTAAACATTAACCTTGTTTGAAGTCTTTCCTAGTTGTCTGTGAATGATGTTGAAAGCTCTAGTTTTTTGTATCTGTCTAGTTTCACATCCGGATTGACCCCATGTACATCTGGTATCATATAGGAATCTACCTTTGTCTGGCCATTTTAAGATTCGGAATCGAACAGGTGTTGGTTATCTTTGAGTCGAATGTGCTGGGTAAGGGAGTGTTAATGTGTCTGGAAAACCCTATAAGTATGGTTAATGTGTTGTTGTCCTTTAAACTGGTTAAGAACTAAAGCTTCAAATTTAGTTTGTTTTGATGAGTCCATTGGTGTATATACTGTTTGGAAAATATTCTGAGCACCTATGTCATCTCACTTCTTGAAAACAGGATGGCTATTGTCTACTTCACTCTAATTGTCTGCACTTTCCCAATGAAACATAAAGTCTTGGATTTTTAAGGGAACTATATTAATTCTTCATGGTGAACTTCTCAAAATATTCAGATCTTAAATTGTATGCTACCTGCAAGAGAAACGCCCAGAACTATCTATTGTTTAGCTAAATCTGATCATTCGCTTTGTATTCCAGACAATGTTTAAGGTTCCGGACCATCAAGTTGGTGGCCACAAGGCTGGTGTTGGAACTCTTGGGCCTCTTATTGATGATGCTGGGAACTTTTACAAGCCTCTTCAAAGTGGTGAACGTGGAGCCAAAGAAGTGGCATTCTATTCTGGATTCTCAACTGAAAATAGGATTCCAGATGAAATTCGCACGTTATTCCCTGTCTTTCATGGTACCCGAGAATTAGAGGCATCTGATGGTTCTGGCATGCATCCTCACCTTGTTTTGGAAGACATTGTCTCAAGCCGAACCAATCCATCTATATTAGACGTTAAAATGGGTTCGAGCACATGGTACCCTGAAGCTTCTGAAAAGTATATTGCCAAGTGCCTTCAGAAAGATAGAGATGGCACGAGCCTGACATTGGGATTCAGAATATGTGGACTTCAGTTCTATGGAAACAAAGAAACTGGATATTGGAAGCCGGACAAGAAGCTTGTTAATGCTTTTACTCATGATGATGTTCGGTCAGCTTTTAGGAAGTTTGTTTCTTCTAACTCGACTTTAGATTCAGATGCTGAACCAGATTGTGCTTATGCATCAACTGTCTATGGTGGACCTGATGGGATCTTGTCACAATTGTTGAAACTGAAGTCATGGTTTGAGGAGCAGACCCTTTACCATTTCTATTCTTGCTCAATTATGATGGTGTATGATAAGGAGTCAATACTGAAAGGGGGGAATCCAAATCCTCAAATCAAACTTGTTGATTTTGCACATGTCGTCGAAGGCAAGGGTATTATTGACCATAATTTTCTGGGGGGCCTCTGTTCTTTGATAAAGTTCTTGAATGATGTCTTGAACAATCCTAACAAATAACCAAACCAGAAGTCGTCTACAGCTGTGGGAGAACTACTCATAGCAGCCAAGTTGAAATTCAAATGGACCAGTAGTAGCCTTAAAAAGTTAAGGCGCCTCTTATTTTCTCTCTTTCTCTTAGTGTTCCCTGTGGCTCATCTGTATTGATCCTCTCGGGGTTTCAGAATTTAACATCCTACATGTTCATTTTCTTTTTCCCTTATAATCCATTTCATTACTACTAAAATAAGAGACTGCCTGATGTTTGCAGTTTGCGTATGTTTCTGAACCTGTTGGGAGAACAACACTTAAAACTATATGCTAGATGACTATTGCGAATACTTCATTCAATTTGCCTCCATACAGCACTGTTACTAAGATCGTAGACAAGGATGATCTCATATTTTAGAATTCAGATGTCCCTTTCCTGAACACTTGTATCAGTGTCGATAGGGATATTGCTTCTCTGAGTTGTAATAAGAGTAAAGCAAAAGTCTTAGGTATGATATGGCTGCAATAGTCAGTCTGCAGCTATTTTCTTTCCTGTAATGGCAAGAATGGTGGCCTAGGGTCCATATTGAGACCTGGGAGCTGAAAAGCAAAATTCTAGTACCAGGTTTCCATCTCATTTAGATTAATCAAGGTAATGTGGCTTCTAAGCAATGCACTTGTTATACTATAATCCATTTCAGACCATGCAGTAAGCCAGTAGTGAATTCCAAGCTTGAGAAATTACTTCCATTTCTTCCAACCTCATAGACATTACCGATATATACGCGTTAAAACATAATCCCTTGATTACTAGTCAACAAGCAAGAGCACCCAAGATGAATGTTCCATCTTTTGCTTGCTGCATTCTCTTTGTATCTGTGATCTTCTGTTTCTACACTAAAATCTTAGCGGATTCCGATGATCTCCAGGACACTGCCCTACCTTCCCGCTAGGAAAACACACAATCTTCATCAATGGCTTCCCTTGCAAGAACCCAAACAACATCAGCGCCCTGGATTTCAAGACTTCCAAACTGACCCAACCGGGTGACACAGACAACTTCTTTGGCTCTGCAGTTACCCTTGTCACTGCCGCAGAGTTTCCAGGCGTAAACACACTTGGTCTCTCAATTGCAAGAACCGACTTAAGAGTTGATGGTCTGGTGAGGCTTCACTCCCACCTGTCAGCAAAGGCATCGTGCTAGCGGGGTTCATCGACACACTAAACCAGACATTCCAGACGATTATCAAGGAAGGAGATGTGTTCTTGTTCCCCAGGGGTCTGATTCACTTTTGTCTGAATGCTTCTTATGACATTGCCACTGGTTTATCAGTGTTCAATAGCCAGAATCCAGGGGTGGTGAGGATTTCTGATGCCATGTTTGAGCCTAAGCCGCATGTGATAAAGAAGCTTACAAAGGGCTTTGTCACTGGTCACCTTAGAAATGCCACTTTAAGTGGCTTTTCAAGTTCTTGACATGAAGTAATTCAGAATTGTTTGATGAAGATGAATAGTTGTGTGAATTGCTAGAAGTTTATGATTGCATAATGTCTATCTTAGTGAGTCAATACTCAAATAGTGTGATGAGTTTGTGAGCTAAGAGCAAGAATGGTCATATGTTAGCCTCATTTAGTGCAATGCTTGTAGCTTGTATCATAGCAGATTGTATATTGTACTACTGTGTATATACTAACTATTACAAAAAAATTAGTAAACTTTGTGAAAATAACTAATTGCATTCGTTATCTTTGTTTGACGAAGTGGTTATAGTGCAGTGATAAACACATTCATTACCTATTAACAAAGTCATGTATTCTAGTTACCATAAGGATAGAAATAAAATCATTTGATCACCTTAACAAAAAATTAATGATAATAAAAGATTCACCTCCCCTCTAAGATAGGGTAAGTCTCCCATCCACTTCTACTTGAATGTCAATGTTCATCCTAGTTGGACTGAGCTCAGGCAGGTTTGTTGGTCCCACTTATAAAAACCGGCACAATTTTTGGGGGTAAACATTTCCAATCCTGAACCATTTAGCGCCAAACCAGAGAGTGACTGAGAAGAGTAACAACTTATCGCCGGTGCTAGTTTTTCCGATAGCGATTCAGAAGAAGAAGCTCAATGGTAGAGCTGTGCTTTGTTCTCGATCTGCGGAGCTTGCCGTCTCCATTTGTCAGAGACTTAAAGCAGGATTATATTTAATGCTAATCGTCACCTTCATTGCTTTTTACTTATGAATCATTAATGTTGCCTAAACTACAGATACCAATACCATAGTCACTTTGTGCATCATGGATCTATTTGTGATACTTCTGATTGTGATTTGTGAGCTATGTACGACTTTTTAAAATCTTATAGCGTGGTATTTGGTATTAAATTAGAAACGTCTTAGAGATATTACAACATCAGCCTTTAACTGAAGGCTCCAGTAACCTCTCACAAGCACTGCAATGTCCCATTTCTGAAGTTTCCATACCGAAAACCTAACTGAAGTAGCCAATGTGAATGAATCAGAGAAACGCTTCCAATATTTATATTGGGTTGATAATTGTTGCTTTAAGAACATTATGTGGTAATATTGAACCATAGTCTTGGTGCAATTAGCTCTGTATTTTACTTTCATTCCTCAAGTCTATGAAGATTTTGATTGTAGGGTTACTGCATATAGACATGCAGATGTCATGGAATTTCTCTGGAAGATGCTGTTTTAGTAAAAATGGAGGAACCTTGTTGTACGGTCACAGGGTGTAATGTTGGAAGATCTGATGTCATAGGAAATTCTGTGAAAGTTGGAGAAAGAACAATCCTGTTGCTACCCTCATTCAAGAGCCCTGTTAAGCTCAAGCGTGCTTCTTCACCAATTGATTTCAGTGTCATTGAGAGGACTAACTTGGGTTCCCTAAGTGAAGGTAAATAATAATAACCACTTCCTCATAATCAAGCAGTACATATTTTTTTTTGGAAATACGGATCAGTAAGAAGAATATGTATTAGAGTATTATACTCATGGCATTATATCACTTCCTATTCAAAATTATTGACAACACAGTACTTTTGTGTTTTATATCAACATTGACAGTTCCCTACCCCTTTTTTTGTGGAATTTCCCCACAGGTATTCTAATGGGAGCTTCATATGTTGTCATTCATTCAAGTTTCCAGGAAATGGAAACTGCTTCAGATGAGATCGATCAGTCAGATGTGAATACTGAGAGTATGTCGGAGGCCTTCATCTTGTTTTCTGGTTTGGGATGCATATGACTAAGAGTTACTGACACATTAATCAAGGACAATAAAAATTTAGAGAGTTGTGCATGTCTAATTAGAGGCCTTACATGCAGCCTCTAAGTTCCATTTAGCCCTGAATGGCTGATTAATATGTCAGCGACTCTATAAATTCACTGTTGTTTCATTTTTTAATCAGGCTACTCCTGTTGCAGTTTTTCGAGGGATTTGCAGTGCTCTACATTCAATGGACCAGGGTTTGGTGTGCTCTTCAAATTGTAATATAGAAACTATGACCGAGGCCACTTTGCAATGCTATTATGTTCTCCGACCTTTAAACAACGGGCCAATGCTTCTCAGGTTAAACATTGACCTTTTCATATAGCGACTATGAATTGCTATTTCATATGTTTAAAAACATAAGTTTTCTTTTTGTGTTTGTGTTGCTCGTTTTTGTAGTCTTGTCTTGGTCTCATTTTAATTCCACTTGCTTTTGTAGTCTTATCAGCATGCATGAATCATGATGCCTTGGCTTATGTTTTTCGCATTTGTTTCTCAAGTGTGTTGTGTGACTTGTATGTATGTTAATCGTTATTATAATATTTGCAACGAATTGCAGGATCAGAGGAACTTTTGCACATTCCTAACCTCAATCAGTTAACTGTTTCCTCAATGAGGAAGGACTTCGAGGATTCTGTTAAAGAATGCTTGTCAAGGGTATGCTCATCTTGTTTTTGTGTATAATGTGTATAAAAAGTCTGTTGATAGCTATGTGCTAAGCTTATCCAGCTTCCCTATTGGATCTGGACAGATAGAGCTGCATGCTATAAAGTGTGAAGTGTGATTACACTAGTGAAAATTACTTGTAGTTCTTCATTGTTTAATATCTTAAATTTCTCTGTACAAAGTTTGATTGCCCGAATAATATACTGTTCCAAATTCTTATGAGAGTTGTGTGTGTGACTTTGCTATCAGAAAACATCAACAAACCAAGTTTTTATTGTAAAGTGACTATACGTAATTAGATGAGACCTTGTTTAATGAAGGTCTGACTGGCCTTCCCTTTTCTGACTTTCTTGCAGATTTACATAAGAGACTATAATCCAATGCTGCATGAGAGGGGATTCCATCAGAAATTAAACTTGCTTGTGAAGGAGAGCTTACTCCTTGGGTAACTATTTCTCTTAATCCATCTAAAGGAAGGCTAAGTGAGCGAGTGAATAGGAACATAAACATAGAAGGGGAAAATTCACCATCAGTGCCTGAACTATAGTGGCAAGGCCAATGTGATACCCACACTCTCAAATGTACCAATGTGATGCCTGAACTAACATTTCACTACCGATGAGATGCCAAAAGCCATATTCCGTTAAAGTGCCGTCAATTTGATGATGTCATGCTGACGTGGGCTGACAGAAAAGAAGAAATTACTGAAATAACCTTATTGTTTCTCCCGTCTTCAAAAACATTCAATTCCCCATTTCCCCGTCTGCAAAACATTCAAATTGCAGAGGATAATTTGTTGCAACAGTCGGCGTCGCTTTTGCAAGTGAAGGATCCTTTGTTTAAGAGGATGGGGGCTTCTAGATTAGCTCAATTTGCGGTTGATGGTAGGTGTAGTAGCTTTAATCTTCTCTTTTTAATAATTTTCATTTGAATTCAGTTGGTATGATCTGTTAATGAATAGAAACTTCAAATGCTATTGGTGATTATTTCTCAGAACTTCAAAACTATCTTAGTTTGGGTTGCACTATGTTTGATGTTTGTACTAGGATTTGTTGAGTTGATAGCATATCAAGCTTGTTGGGTTTAGGGATGAAGTTTGAGGATCATATGTAAATAATTTTTTTGTCTGTTGGATTGTAGATGAAAGGAGGATGAAAATAGTGGAGATGGGTGCTGCTCAGGAGCTTATAAATATGTTGGGGAATGCTAAAGATGACAAAACAAGGAAGGAAGCTTTGAAGGCTTAGGCACATGAAGAACATTATGAAGTTGAAGGAGTTAAAGTGGTATCACCAATATGCTCAATTTTCAAACCAGTTCCATTACCTATGGTAGTAGAGTTTCCAGATTCATATGGCTTAGCAATGGAGAGAGTCCTCAAGTCAGAAGTCATATGATGCGTCGCTTCGGTGTCTCCAATCCAAACATCACTTCCAGAAGAGACAGGAGTTGAAAATGAGCTAGCTCCATTGTGAGAAGAACTGGCACTCATAGTTGTCAAAGAACTTGGAGGTTCAGAACCCTGAAAAGCATAGTTGCTCCTGTGATGACAATCGAGAGTTGCATGACCTTTAAGACCACAAATTTGACAAACAACCACAGACTTCGAAGGATGATCAGATGGTATATCATTTCTATAAAGACAGTTGATAGTTGTATGCCCCTTTTTGCTGCAAATTTGACACTCAGATGGAGCACCAACATTATTTCTGTACTCAGAAGTCATTGAATTAGCAGGATTTTGAAAACACTTATTAGCCGGATGACCCTTCTTATGGCAAATAGAACACTCTAAATTCTGATAACAGTCATTAGCCGAATGACCCCTCTTTCCACAGATCTGACATTCAACATAATTATATGACTTATATGGACTTGAACTGTCACCTTAAGAGAACTTGGAACCAGAATTCCAACCAGACTTTGAGTGCAATTTGAATGTTTTGCAGACGGGGAAATGGGGAATTGAATGTTTTTGAAGACGGGAGAAACAATAAGGTTATTTCAGTAATTTCTTCTTTTCTGTCAGCCCACGTCAGCATGACATCATCAAATTGACGGCACTTTAACGGAATATGGCTTCTGGCATCTCATCGGTAGTGAAATGTTAGTTCAGGCATCACATTGGTACATTTGAGAGTGTGAGTATCACATTGGCCTTGCCACTATAGTTCAGGCACTGATGGTGAATTTTCCCCAACATAGAATCAACCTAAGAGAAAGTTAAGATATTGAGAACCAATGAGTTGTTTAAGTTGCAGGCTTTCAGCCTTGAAAGTAGCCCTCTCTCTCTCTTATTTTCTTTTTTGAAAGAAAGAAAGAATGCTCACTAGGGTTTCAAAACCTGATTATACTATTTGGAGAAGAGCTTCCAAAACTATTAGTGGGATGAAAGAGATTTTCCTTTTATTATGCAATCCATGTTGAATATAAGATCATTTGCAATATGTAGTACTTCAGCTGGAACCAAATTTTCCTAAGCATCAGAAATTCGTCTTAAATATTTCTAGTAGAAAGCAACCATCAAGTATCATCATTTCTATCAAGTCATTTGGACTAAGATGATCAAATGGTTCTGCATAAAATGCACATTTAAGTTTTCTATATTTCTTTTAATCTGCTACGATTTAGTTTGTCTTTTGCAGCATTCAATTTGACTGTGTTCCATTGATGAATGTCCATGTCTTATTTGCAATCCATGTTGAATATAAGATCATTTGCAATATGTAGTACTTCAGCTGGAACCAAATTTTCCTAAGCATCAGAAATTCCTCTTAAATATTTCTAGTAGAAAGCAACCATCAAGTATCATCATTTCTATCAAGTCATGTGGACTAAGATGATCAAATGGTTCTGCTTAAAATGCACATTTAAGTTTTCTATATTTCTTTTAATCTGCTACGATTTAGTTTGTCTATTGCAACATTCAATTTGACTGTGTTCCATTGATGAATGTCCATGTCTTATTTTTTTTCGTTGTCAATTGAAACATTTCTGTTTTGCCTAATCAAGTCATGTATCTACATACCTGTATTTGAACTCATGGTGAGGGGTTCTATCTTAATGTGAATATTTCAGGTCACTATCCCCAATAATGGAAGAGGAAATATATGAATCAAGGGCAACCCAACCAAAATTTTCAGAAGTGATAGGGCAGTCTGATCCAACAATAGATATTGAAGCCATCCAAGACGAACCCTCAATGTTGGTGGATCTGACAGAGGAAGAAGACAAAACATCGACTTGCATTACAGAAGAGTGGGAGCAGCTGGCTGTGAATGATGTCTCCAAGTTACGTTCTCCACTTTGCACTTCCAAACCTAAGCCAGATCAATCAGTTCAATCACCACCAGATGGTACCCGCCAACTTGATGCAAGGACCTCAAGGATTTTAGAGAGACTTGAGGTGCCAAGACAGTTCAGAAGAGAACCACTTTCGCCAAATCTAACTGGCAAAGGTGTGATGAATTCACGTGGTCAGGTAAAAAAGCCTTTGCTCCCTTACAAGGCTACTTGTGCCCCAGACCAAGTACTGTTACTAGTAGCCAACTAATAAAACCAAATTCCAGAGGCTAAAAAGGAAATTCAAATAAAAAAAAATTTCTTCTCTGAGTAAGGCAATATAATAAACCTAGTTTCTTCTTAGTTCTCACCAAGATAAACTTCAGGGACTGAAAAACTTCAACTCCATGTGAGAGAATATAATGTCTAATGTTTAGCTATAGGAAATATCAGAAAGGTTCCCACTGTTTGAAAGTACAGAGTGATTCGATCATCACTTCCTCCTGTTATGATCATTTCCAGAAATAATACACATCAGCTGTTTTATTTAGGTTATATATATATATATATACACACACAGAGATTCTCAGCTAAGGACGTCCTTACCTAAGCTTTGGTAAGGATTTCTTGAATTGGCCAACCTTTAGATCATATTTTCTCATCTTAACCTTTCAATTTCTGGATATATATGAGTAGATCATCTCTGTAAAATTTCAATTAATTTGGTTATCGTTAAGGCATTCAAAATTGTGATTTACAGAGAAGAACACGAACGGTTCCGGTTGAACAAATTCATTTCGTTCATTGTATTTATACGTTTTCGAGACCTTAACGATTACCAAATCAGCTGAAATTTTATAGAGATGATCTATACATGTATAGCTAGATTATGGATGGTTAAGATGAGAAAATTTGATTGAAAAGTGGGTCAAATTAAGGAAATCAGCACCAAACTCTTGGTAAGGACGTCCTTAGCCAAGTTCTATTTATATATATATATATATATATATGTATTTATTTTCGTTTACATTACATAAAACTGAAATGCATGCACAACTTGTGTCTAGATATTCACTCATTCTTCAACATGCTTTGTACAACTCTGCATGTCTCTCTCAGCTTGTAACTATTATAAAACAGTGTATAACTATATATAGGCTACATCAGAATAGGGCATAAGATACAAGGACCACGATGCTTCAGTTACTGTCATAACTCATAACCACCATTTCAGCATATCCTTTAACCTGCTTTCATTTCTGTTAATCTTCCATCATAAACATAAGGCGGGAAAAGATAAGATAAAAAGAGTGACTAATGCATATGTATACATAATTTACATAAAGCATCAGCAGGATTCTCTTTCTTTCTGTGTGGAAATATATGACATGAGAAAGTTAAGGTGGGACTCTCAGAGACCTTGTTGTTGTTGTTTTCTTTAATTCTGGTCCTGCCCTATATGTTCATATCAGAAATTTTCTTTATGGAATTCAAATCTGGTGGAGGTTTTGTGGTTGAAATCCAGAGATAGCTGTCGTAGTTCTTCAGTTAGAGCAGGTGGTCCGCAGTAGAACACCCCTGCACGACACGACTCACACACCATTAGATTATCTCTACCTCTAAATGCATGATTAGACATCGAAGATATATTTGTTTAAAGTGTTAATCATCTTTTATGTGCAGCATGAGCCAAAGTACCACCACTAGTTATAATATACAAGCACTGACTTTCAGTCTTTTTCTAAAGCATAAAATGCCAGAGAATTAGGAATATACTATTTACTAATAATTGAAATCGAAGTGTTTATAGTATGTAATCATATGCTTCGAGAGATAGACATATAGTTGTATACATCGTAAAACTATATGCTACAAGTATCCTGTTTTTACTAGACATGGTCAACTAATGTGATGTAGATTCTATATGATTAGTATTATTTTGGTAAAGTGAAGTTTCTGATAGAGAGAATGAAAAATGAACAGTTTTGGTGATCACTAATAGAGTGGTGGAAAGAGTAGGAAATGTTTAGTGGTAAAGGGAGGGGACTCACCAACTTTGGCATTGGTGTGATCCAGCGCAATGCGCTTGTAGACCTCACGCCAGTTAGGCTTAGCAAAATGTGACTTCACCCTAGTACCCGACACAATATCGATCCCATTCTTGGCATGATTTAGTGACTGAAGCATAGCAATGAGGGCAGAACGCGCATCACCTTCCTCATAAACACTAGTGCAGTAGTTGTGGAACTCTATCACTCTATTATGATCCAGCTCTGCCACCTCGTTCATGGCTCCTTTGAACCAGTCGAACGAACCTTGCTCTCGCGTCACCCAGTAGAAGTATGCCCTCTTGGTCTTGAAGTTGCTGTGGAGGCTCACTGGGCTGCCGGAACCGGCCGCGCCGCTTTCTAGGGCGTTCTGTGATTCATCTTCTATGGCTTTGATGTTGTTCACTATGTCCTTGAGGATGCTTATCATTGGGGTTGCTCCTATTCCCAACCCTACAAGCAACACCACTTCGTATTTCTTGTAGTCTTGAGCCGGTGCTCCATAGGGCCCATCTATTAGCACTCTTGGAAAGCTGTTCACCAAATAGATCGATTATTGGTCATTAGATCAATTATTGATTTCCCCCATCAACATTGGAGAAAAAGAAAACCCATTATAGACAAAGCAACTTTCTCAAAAATGAAAGAAATAGGTTTTAGTCATCTTCTACTTAAGTGAAAAATGATATTTATATAATTGTTGCCTATCAAAAATCCCCTTTGGATGTTTGTTTAAAAGCCCTGTCTAATATCTACAAAGTATAATCCGCAATCAACAAACAAACAATGATATCTACTTTAGCTTCTTTTATTTATAAGAACTATATCATGTGATGCTTAACAATAACTTGAAAGATCACTTTGTTAGGTTTCTATCCAATACTTTCAATTTACACACATATTATGTCTTCAGTCAGAACCCATAAGTGGGCAATTTCCTTTTTCTATACTTCATAGGATAAAATTAATATGAACTAAGTTCAAGTTGTTACGCGTGGGATAGAAAGTAAAGGGTAAAAAAATTTCGCGTGGTTAAAATGACTTACTTTAAGTCGTTGCCTTGCATACAGTCGGCTCTGAGGAGTCCACTCTTCCCAGAAGGAGGTGGTTGGCATACCTAAAAAACAATAAGAAGAATTAATAGAAGAAGATTAGCTAGCTCTAACTCTAAATATCAAGTACAGGAGTTGGTTTTAATTAAACTTGTTGTCTTCACCAACTAATCAAGTAATACATATCTGTAGTATAAACGACATTTGTTCTTCTGTGATGGATAAACTTTCTGTACCAAAACTTCTGTCTGTTCCAGCCATATTGGCGCCACATAACTTGGCTACACTATTGATAATTCTAGATTATGCTTTTAAGACGACAATTTTAGAGTGGTTGGAGATTCATACCTAATTATATTTTCTAGTGCAAGCAAAATCTTCCTAAAACTAAACTATACTGTAACTTTTGTTTTTGTTAGGCCAAGAGGTAATGTAGTCACTCCAAGTCGTACCTGAGAAAACACCATCTTAAGCTGTCGCGTCCAGTCGCCTAGAGTCCGGATATGAACACTGAGGTGGTCGTCTCCCGGTGCCGACGTGATGGAAAATGGGTGCCTAGTTAGATATTAACCATATTCATAATTAGCAAGATAAGATTTTCACCAAAGTTTCCAGCTATGCTTGACCAAGTTTTGAGATTCAATACCTAGTTTTAATCTCAACACGAATTAGTTTTTAGACGTAAAAAGACATTTGAGAAAACCTGATTTTGATAAGATGATTGCTTTTAACATGTCATATGTGTTTCATAGACGTGCTTACCATTCAAATGGGGAGACAGCAGCACAATTAACAAACATGTATTGCCCACTTTGGTATCTGAAGCCTTGAGGCTTTGACATATGAAGTGCCAACACATTTCCAGGGTATAGAGCCACCTTTATCAACATTATTAAACAGAAGAATTGCAGTTAGATAGATTTAATTTGGTTTTTAATTTTATATGGTAAGTTGTTAATACAAATATATGGTAGTGTTGGTTTGTTTACCTTTACTATCTTAACCGGCTTGATGCTGGACCGCAGTGCCCGAACCAATCTTTCACCACCGTAGAGGAGAAGTGGAACAGCCAAGTACATCCAAGTCTGTAAATTTGGCAGTAACATGTTTGAGAAAAGTTTATACAGATGAAAATGGCTATACTATTTACCATATTAGATGGTGATGAAAAAAGTACTAACCGTTTTCTTGTACCATTCCTTGGTGAGGTAAAGGTATTCTCCATGGACAATGAGCAAGGTATAGACAATGACGAAGAGATGATGGGAGTACCAAAAGGCATTGAAGCCAGTGAGCCTCTTGAGAGGTTGGGGCAGGTTCTTGAGCTTACCTCTTCTAAAACATGGTGCTGCTAGTGTGAAGGCTATTGCCATCAACACTACCATTATAATGCCAGTTACACCTTCCACTGATTTCACAAAAAACCAATAGTTTGAAGGCTGCTTCCCAAAGTATTGCCTCATCGGAGCGTACGTGTCGCTGTCTGCTTTGATGAGACGAGGAAAATCGCAGGCCAAATGGTAAATCGAGTGTATGCCAACTCCTACTGAAATTCCAATAGCTATCACCTAATTTCACCAAAAGAAAGTGTATGTAAAGAACGATAATGAGCAATGTTAGTCCGTCGCATCAGTTGCCACATAATGTGATCGTAGTTTACTGCAAATGATGAATTGCTTACCTTATGGAAATTAAGGTTGTCATCAAAAGGAACGGCGATACCCAACTTGGTCTTGTTCCTTAGCAGAGTGATAGTGTTTCTACACACCGGAAGTAGAATAAGAGCCATGTTGAACTTGAGTGTCTCACCTGCACCTTTGGCCATGGATACACAATGACCCATTACGTGATACGCAGCCCTATTTTTATACTGCACGTACTTAAAGGCAAACAGACCAGCCATGATCCCAATCCACAATGCCATTATCCAAACTCTCTTCCAATTGTCTTCAAGAAAGTAGTTGGCGCTCCTATACCACCTCCTCAAAGGGTTGTCCTCCCTCACCGGCTTCAGCTTCTGGCTCAGCATTTTGCTCAAGTTCCGGCTCTCTTTCCCACGCGCCACCGTCTCCTGCGGTCCATAGAGTAGGAGTGTCTCCAAGCTGTCTATCTGCTCAAAAACCACGTCGTTTTAGACTTCTATTCGAAAAGACAGAATTTAGTTTTCATTTTAGGACAATTATATTACCATGATGTATCCAAGATTGTCTGGATCCAACTCTTCCATGATCAATGCCGCATATTCTTCTGCTTGTTTCTGGATGTTTGATAGTTTATTCGCAGAAGCACTGAAGCTAATAATCTGCATTATTAGTTTAACAATTAATCAAACAATTCCATAATTTGGAGAACAAAACTCACATGGTATAGCTAGCTAGATATATCATATATGCCATTTTAGATCATATCATATCCCATACCTCCTTGACTTCTTCCACACTGATTCTTCCATCTCCATCCTTATCAACCCTGAATAAACAAAACCAAATTGCACAAGATCAATTACTTACTGTAGAAATGATCAAGCTCATCGGAGTGTTATTTTTCTTATCGGGTAAACAATTCAAATGCTACGATAAGAAATTAATTAGCTTAGTTATTACTTACATTTCAAAGAAAATTTGAAGCCGGGAGTTGAAGCCCTGCTCGGAAACTTGTCCCCACATCTCCTTCAACTCCTCTTTGTTGATCGAGTCGCCTTTGATCCCATGCTTCCTAGCCAAAGCGTCGAACAGTTTTCCGGCGAACTCCTTGCAGTCTTTGTTCATCCCTATGCACTCTCCGAACATCGCACGTGGCAGCATCCCGTTACTCGAGCCAGTAAGCTTGTCGAACCTTTTCTCGACTGCCGGCCACTCCGCATTCCCGTCCGTTTTACTTATGAACTTGAGTCCTTTCAGAGCCGGAGCAGCAGCCGACTGCGTCCGGTCGAAACGGCGCCGTTGCGGCAGCTGCTGCTTCGAGAACGACGCCAGCTTCTTCAGCTCCTGCTTGATCCGTACGGAGGCCGTACGTACGAACGACTGATCGTTGTTGCTCTTCTGGGGCGGCTTGTCTCCTCCGAGCAGAGTGAGAGAGTCTTCTGTGTTGTCGGCGTCGGCACGTGGCAGGGGCTTGACGCTGCTTACGTCGACGGAGACTTCCTCGACGTAAGGCTCTTCTTCGTCGTTGTTGGATCTCTTGCTGGCTGTTCTTTTGTTCAGGATGTCGCTGAGACTGAGCGGAGTGGTGTAGCCGGCGCCGGACATATTTTCTGTTGCGGCGAGCGCGGTGTCGGTGTGATAACATGGTGCTATTCCGGCGGAGGTAGCAGCTTGTTGGAGATGATCGTCTGGGGTTGTTTCCTTCATGGATAGATTATATTGAGGATTCTCCGACCGAGAAGTTAATGCTGGAAAACCGAGTCTGACCTAGAACTTGTGCCGGTGTTCAACGTGTCCTAAATATCTTTCATTTCCAAATCTCTGTGTGAGGTAGTGGTCGGAGTGTAAGAGTGTAAGGTCTCTTGCATTATCACCTTGGTTATTTATAGGTGTGAGATCATAGCTAGGCAAAACTAAAACGTAGCTTCCTTGTTCCTACTCAACAATGCATTCTTTTCTCTTTTGGGGTACACATCTATTAGAATATAGCTGAAGACTAAAATGTACAATAACTGAAATTAAGATCATTTCATAATGAATCACAAATACAATACTGTATAAAACCAAAACTACGTAAGAGTTCATAGCAAACAGGTGATTACCATATCTACTGGGATCGTTGGGAATACCATTCACGGAAGTCATCCTTGAGAGCAGCACAGCAACACAATCTGCAATTTCACAAAAACAGTACCAAGAAAAATCTTCTATGCTATACTACTTTTTCTCACAGAATGGGACTGTTTGATCTCAATGAAAAGTGCGTAGCTAGCATAGAGAGTTTCTACTGGTATATATAGAGGCCTAGAAAACAAACTCGTCCTCATCCCATAAGGAGTCCAAGTTTTACTTAATGTTTATCAAATACAAGTCTTTAGGTTTATCTCAAAAACTTAATGTTGATCAGGTTAATCAACTTGATAAGTCTCCAACTTCTAATGAGAGACATACACCTCAATAGATAACAAGATAAAGTTTAAATATATGTTTCTACTAATTATATTCAAGTTATCAAAAACTATTTATTTAGACAAGGATAATGTAGAGTCCAATATTGTTTTCCAACAATCTCCTACTTGGACCAAGTTATCATTGTGTATAGTATTTGAGCTGCAATGAATTATATTAGTTCTATAGTGCGCATTGAAACATAAGAACAACTCAAACTTATCCAGCTTGGTCAAATATGCAGAATTGATGCAGAACCTAAGATTGAATTTAATCAATTAAAGATAACTAACAACAAATGTTGCACATCACATAAGCATAGTAAGATAAACAGAAGAGCAAAAATAAATTATGTCTACCTTGATTTTATTTGCTCAAGTTCTCTGAATGATTTTAAATAGTTCAAAATCTTATCAGCAAGTTTGTAAAGGAGTGACCTGTCCTTGCTATCCTTAATCTGTATAATGGTTCACTTCACAACATGTTTACACAATTATATACATATAATCATTCATAAGATGTATATTTGAAAATATGACTTTTATTGATGAATCATGAAATACAATGAGATGTTCCTAATTCTGAAAAGAAATCTACTGAAGAGAATTAAAATCCTAAAAATGAAAAGGTGACTCCCACATAACTCAAGCATCTAAATCTGAGAGAATTCCCAGATTTTCAACATGTTTCTGAAAACATTCAACTGATAAAGGTTTACTGAATGGATCTGCAAGTTGATTTTTTGTATCAACATTGAGTACTTCTATGTCACCAAGTTCAACCCTTTGTCTCACACTATAGTACTTAAGGTCTAAATGTTTGGAATTATTTGATTTTTTGCTGTTCTTGACAAAAAAGACAGCTGCTTCATTGTCACAGAACATCTTAAGTGCTCCCTGAACTAAAAATTTTAGAGCATCAATCTGTATCAAAAAATTCCTAATCCATAAGCCTTCACAGACTCCTTCATACATGGCTATGGACTCAGCTTGCATTGTGGAGGTAGTGATTAATTTTTGTTTCATGGTTCTCCATGTCATAGCACCTCCTGCAAGCATAAATACATAGCCACTTGTTGACTTCATGTCATTAGGATATTCTCCTGTAAAATCTGAATCGGTGTATTCTACTAACTCAAGTTTTTCAACTTTTCTGTAGACTAGCATGTGAGACTTAGTTCTCTGTAGATATCTTAAGACTTTCTTACCTGTAACCCAATGCTCATGACTAGGATTGGATTGATACCTAGATAGAATGCCTACGGCAAAAGCTAAGTCAGGTCTGGTGCAAACCTGCGCATACATCAAGCTGCCAATTAACGCAGCATAAGGCCTACTATCCATAACTTTGTCACCTTCAATCTTCTCTCATTTTTAGTGATTTTAGATAGCTTGTCACCTTTAGACATAGGAACTAGACCAGGATTACAGGTCGCCATATTGAAACGTTTCAGAACCTTACAAATGTAAGCATTTTGAGATAAGCCTAAGGTTCCAAGTTTCCTGTTCCTCTTAATTTTAATTCCCAAAACAAAATGAGCTTCACCTAGGTCTTTTATATCAAAACTGCTAGATAAAAAGGCTTTTGTAGCATTTAGCAACTTCATATCAGTGTTAGCTAACAGAATATCATCAACATACAATATGAGAAAAATAAAATTTGTCCCAACTGTCTTTAAGTATACACACTCATCAACTGTATTTTCTGTAAAACCAAAAGATGAAATAACTGAATCAAACTTCTTGTGCCACTGCCTAGAAGCTTGCTTAAGTCCATAAATTGATCTTTGAAGTTTGCATACATAGTTTTCCTTTCCAGGTTCTAAAAAACCCTCAGGTTGCTTCATATAGATTTATTCTTCTAATTCTCCATTAAGAAATGCAGTTTTAACATCCATTTGATGAAGTTTCATATTAAAATGAGCTACTAGAGCCATGATAATTCTGAATGAATCTTTAGTGGACACAGGAGAAAAAGTTTCATTATAATCTAGTCATTCTTTTTGTGTGAACCCTTTAGCTACAAGTTTAGCTTTATGTCTTTCAATATTTCCAGCTTCATCTCGTTTTGATTTAAAAACTCATTTGCAACCTATGGCTTTATGTTGTGGAGCTGGTTTTACCAGTGTCCACACTTTATTTTGACTTATAGATAGTAATTCAGCTTCCATGGCCAGTTGCCATTGTTGATAATTTTCACTTTCAACAGCTTGTCTGTAGGTTTTTGGATCATTTTCTTCTGTAAGAAGCTCATCCGTTTCTTGCAAATAGACAATGTAGTCACTGTTTTCATCATAAGTGGGTTTTCTTTGTCTTTGGGATCTTCTAATTTCTGGTTCTGCAATTTCTGGTTGTTCTTCTTGCTCTATGTTTTCAGTGTTTTCAACTGCAACATGATCATTTTCTGCAGGCTCCATTATAATTGGATTTTGATCTATGTTTTAAGTTTGCATATTTACTGTAGTTGTGTTTTGATTATGCAGTAAGGGTAGATAAGCTTCTAATGTTTTATCACTTGAGATTTCCTCAAAATCTGAAGAGAGATCTTCAAAAATTGAGTTGTATATAGTCTCATCTAGGAATTTGGCTTGACCTGTTTCAAAAATCCTTAGTGAATGTTTAGCTGCATAAAACTTATAACCCTTTGATTTTTCACAATACCCTATAAAATTGCAACTCACTGTTTTGGACCCTAACTTTTCAGTTAAAACATTTGATATTTTAGCTTCAGCTTTGCATCCCCATAAATGTAAGTGATGCAGGCTTGGCTTTCTGCCACACCAGGTCTCAAATGGTGTTGTTTCTACAGCCTTGCTAGGTGTTCTGTTGCAAATGTAATTTGCAGTTCTTAAGGCTTCACCCCACAAGAATCTTGGCAGACCTGAGGTGCACATCATGCTCCTCACCATATTTAGGAATGTTCTATATTTTCTTTCTGCTACTCCGTTTTGTTGGGGATTATAAGGGTTAGTGTACTGGGCCTTAATGCCATGTTCCTGAAGGTATAAAGCAAAAGGTCCCTTTTGCTGGCCTGCCTCAGTGTATCTTACAAAGTATTCCCCTCCCCTATCAGATCTTACTGTTTTGATTTTTCTTTCAAGCTGTAACTCCACTTCAGATTTGTAAATTTTAAAGGCTTGGAATGCTTGTGATTTTTCTGACATTAAATAGATATAGCAGTATCTTGAACAATCATCTGTAAATGTTATGAAGTATGTGTTTCCACATATGGTTTTATGTTTAAAATGTCCACATATATCAGTGTGTATAAGTTCTAAGAGATTTTGGCTTTTTACTGCAGTTTTGTTGTGTTTGTTAGCCAACTTTCCCTTATAACATTCCACACAATCATTTAGATCATAAAAGTTTAGTTCATGTAGTCTTATTCTTTATCAGTGTTTTGAGTCTATCCTTAGAAATATGCCCTAATCTTCTATGCCATAAAAAACAGACTTATTATCATATATTGATCTTTTAACACCAACAGTAGTGTTAGACTTAAGTGTGTTTTCATTATTTTCAATTAACATAATATCTTGTTTTGCAACAGAACAGTTTAATTGTAAATAATCATTAACAAAAACACCATATCCAAGAAATTCTGAACCTTGAAAAATTTATAATCCATCATGATCAATAATAAGTTTACATTTCAACTTAATAAGCAAAGAAACTGAAAGCAAATTCCTTTTAAGGGAAGGGATAAAGAAAACATTTTCCAGAAAAAGACTTTTATTAGAACCTAAATCCAACTGTAGAGAGCCAATGACTTTAACAGTCACCTTCATGCCATTTGCCACGCATACTGTATTCTCATGCCTCTGAGGTGCTCTCCTCTTTAGCAAACCCTGCATTGAGTTGGTTATATGAATTGGTGAGCCTGAATCCAACCAAAAGGAGTTTGCTTTTACATTTATGAAGTTCACTTCTAGAGTAAATGCAGTTTTATCAAACAAGGAAACAGAATAATAACCAGAAAAACAGCTTAAATCAATTAGAGAGTTATAGACCGTACCCTTTTTCACCATCCACTTCTTCAATCCATCGCAATTCTTTTTGACATGGCCAACTTTCTTGCAGAATAAACACTTAATTTTCTGCAATTTTCCAGCAGCAGTAGTAACAGCAACAACATGGGTCTTTCTGCCATTTTTCTTGAAATTGGTCTTCTTTGGCCTGAGAGTGATGTCCCTCTTGCCTTTGTACTTTCCCATAAGATTCACAGAGGTTACTGGAGTCTTCTCTTTCTGCTCCTTCTGAATTCTGTCCTGTTCGTTCACACAGATTGAAATCAGCTCATCAATTTCCCACTTTTCCCTTTGGGAGTTGTAGTTACTTTTCAGGTTCTCATATTCAGCTGGGAGGGACTCAAGAGCTATGTGCACCACCTATGCATCATTAACTCCCATTTGCAGGTCTCGGAGTTTGTTATTTATTTCTTCTAGCTGCATGATGTGGGTTCTTATGCTCCCACTTCCAGTGAATTTCTTTTCATGCAGCTCCCTCGAAAGCTTAGCACCTTGAGCCTTGCTAGACTCTCTAAACTTCTGCCTTATGTTTTCCATAAACTCCATGGCAAGCTCAGGCTCTATGACACAGTTCCTTATGGTATCTGAAATGGTGTTTCGGATCACCTTCTTGGCCATCTGGTTTGCTCTCCATCACTCCTTATACAGTCTTCTTTCTTCAGCAGTGCTATCCATCTCATCTAACTCCTCAGGTTGCTCTTCATTAAAACACACGTCCATATTATTCATGGACATGTAGAAGTCGACCTCATTCTTCCATTTCTGAAAATTAAGCCCAATAAGGACATGAACCTGTCTTAGTGTCACCACATCACCTCCTATAATGATAGAAATCAATGCAGATAAGTTTCAAAATCATATGAGTATACAATGTGTAAACTGCAGTATATGTATCAGTCCATATAAGTAAACATTTTAGTCTAACTACTGAAAAATATCTCAAGAGTCTCATGAAGTTTATACTAGATAACACCTTTATGGCATAAAACCCAATATCTGAAATTTCTGAAATGTATTATCATGGTCATGTAATCTCAGATGTATATTGAAAACAGTCAATATCTTTGGACAAGGAAAAGTCCTAATATACCTAGAGTGAAAATATAGATCATGTAAGACACTGTTACTTGAATCAAAATTGTACCAGAAAATATCTCTTTGGAGACCACAAGACAATACAACTTTATAAACAACAACACAAGCTTTGATTCTTCTACAGTTCTCTAAATATGATAGTAAAAGTTACTTTATGCAACAAAATTAATGCCATATAAAGAGTTTTAAGAATCAATGAAGTTTAGATTTAGGCTTCAATCATCAGGAAACAAAACTTCTTATATGAACACAGTAATAAGATCACTGAAAGTAATTTTGGGAGTTTTATTCATTTATCTGTTTTACAGTTGTGTTCATATGCATTATGCAGTGAATATATTTGGTAGTTGATCAGACTTTCATAGTTGCATACAAGAATAAGTTCACATAGTAATTGAAACATATGATCATAGGCATATGAAACATATATGATCACAGAAGTTCAACATTGCATACTGCGATTGAAACATACAAAACTTCCATTTTACTTACTGCGATTGAAACATTCATACAGGCATATGAACTCAACATATATGATCACAGAAGTTCAACATTGCATTCTTAAAGTTTAATCACAGAACTAATAGCACTCATAAGAATCCAAACTCAAATCTTATTAATACTAGTTGATCATTCTGTATACATATGAATCTCTAAGTTCAAAAGAATTTAGTTCGAACATGCTATGACATGTATGTGAGCGTATGAAAACTGAATTACTACTACATCATGTCAACATATGCTCTTTCATATCCCATATCAACTCATCAGAAAACAGAAAACAGTGTTAGACGAAGATCAGATAGAATCAATTGAACAGATTAAACACCCATTCCAATATGCCCAGATTAATTGATATAGGTATATGAAAACAGAATCACCATAGAGTCAATCACATAATCTAATTTCATATTCTGTATCTTCAATCACAGTTCCAATTGAATCTGATAAGAACAAAAACGCAGGCCTTACCTTGGCATCACCATCATCCATCTGCAGTCAAAAATCAGTGGAAGCAAAAGAAGGCACACGCCCAACAATTTGATATCCGATTTAAGCTTTTTTGGGTTTGAATCCCATCTGAGGTGATGAGCCTCATATGCAGAGAACCATGTTGAGAAAAACAGAATGGAACGACAGACGAAAGAAATCCGATTTTAAGTTACCCTTTTTTATATTATTTAGGCTAACACTGTAGGCCCGAAAAAAAAAACAAACAAAAATTAGTTTTTCTGATTTTTAAGGCTTGATCGATTTGTGAAAATTGTGAAAGTCATGCAGCTCTGATACCAATATTAGAATATGCCTGAAGACTGAAATGCACAATAACTGAAGTTAAGATCGTTTCACAATAAATCCCAAATACAATACTGTATAAAACCAAAACTACGTAAGAGTTCATAGCAAACAGGTGATTACCATATCTACTGGGATCGTTGGGAATACCATTCACGGAAGTCATCCTTGAGAGCAGCACAGCAACACAATCTGCAATTTCACAAAAACAGTACCAAGAAAAATCTTCTATGCTATACTACTTTTTCTCACAGAATGGGACTGTTTGATCTCAATGAAAAGTGCGTAGCTAGCATAGAGAGTTTCTACTGGTATATATAGAGGCCTAGAAAACAAACTCGTCCTCATCCCATAAGGAGTCCAAGTTTTACTTAATGTTTATCAAATACAAGTCTTTAGGTTTATCTCAAAAACTTAATGTTGATCAGGTTAATCAACTTGATAAGTCTCCAACTTCTAATGAGAGACATACACCTCAATAGATAACAAGATAAAGTTTAAATATATGTTTCTACTAATTATATTCAAGTTATCAAAAACTATTTATTTAGACAAGGATAATGTAGAATCCAATATTGTTTTCCAACAACATCGACTATTCTTTTCACCCATCATTTCGACATTTTTCACACAATGCTGTTAAAAGGCACAACTAGCTAGGAGAAAATACACAAAACTTTGTATGTTGTATTTAGAGTCGAACTTATTAATATTAGATACGTTGCAGCTCATTGAATAATTAAAAGCGTCTTAAAATATTTTTAAATAATATATGATTTGGATTATTAAAGAAACATAAAAGGGTGAAGAATATATTTATATAAAAGCTCTTTCAATTCTTTGATCGTTAGAAAATCAAATCCGACAAGTAACTAGAATTGTCACCATTGTATCGGGAAAGTCTTTTGGCTGATGCGTTTATATTTCCCCTCTCATTTCCATTTTCTTTATATTTACTTCATACTTTTCCTTTATCACAGATGAAAGCTAATGCAGTTTCTAATTCCTGTTTCAACATTCTCATGTGTAGCGGCTTCTAACCAAACATATGTATATGCAATCATGGAAACCACTCTTCTTTACAGCCAATTTGCTGTCCCAATTTAAAACAAAAATCAAAGGGAAAAACAAAGTTGCAGAGTCCATGCATGCCTCCACGGACAGAAAATAGAAAAACACAACTAGCTAGGGGAGTTGGTTCTGGTTTATACTTTGGTATTTGGAAGAGGTTGTTTCTGGTTATAAATGATTAATTGATAGTGTCAAATGTGTAAGATGCAATGTATAGCCATTACTCTCCCCATAACTGAAGCAATCCCCAACTACAGCCCATACAAAACAACAAAATAATGTAGTAATCTTGGATATACTAAATTGCTAATCAATATTGTAGAGAGTCAAAACTAATATATAGAAGGTGCATAAAATAAGAACTGCATGTGACAATATTCAAAACCACATGGTTTATAATGTATATAAAGTTTATCTGCGTGATCACAGGGATTTCTGGTGATTTTTTCACCTGTTCGGACCTCGACACACGAAGTTAACACGAGTTAAAAACTAGTTAACTTGGTTGACTGGAAGCACGTTTCTACTGTGGCAACTACAACTACTTTCAGCTTAAAAAAATGTAACCCCGAGAAACAGCATTATGCGCAGAGTTATGACTAGGCAGTATGGGGTTTAGTTCATCTCAAGACTCCGTGCTAGTATACTAGTAGTGAAACACCTCATTTCAAAAACGTCCCTCGTTTCCGACTTTGTATGAACTATGGTCACACTTATAACTTGTATCGAGCATCAAGCGCAGAAGATAAGTATGAATGACATAATTGACATTGATTTTTTCAGTTCAACAAATACGCGTAGACTTATATGCAACCTGGTGTATGCATACAGTATGTTTCTTTGTCAACGGCGTCAATTGCATTGCTGGAATATGCTGAGTAGCAGTGGATTGCACATCGTAGAGGATGCCGGCCGGCACAGTTTGTTTTTGTACTAACCGGAACACGGCACTGGTTTCTTTTCTCTCTTTTAATCATTAAGTACGTTAAGCAATTTTGCATGACCATTAGGTAAAGGGAAAACAAACTCTATCCTAAAAGAAAAATATCACCTCTAGCAAATTTGGGACCAATATAATCATGCCGAATCATCTCATACATGACACAACTTTTAATATTCTGACCCACACTTCACCCGTTAATTTAATCTGTGGATATCAAAAGTAAATGAGTTATTGTCGTGTTGTAAATATAACTATCATCATGTAAATTATGATGACTGATCCGTTTACGGAGCTACAACTCTGTCAATGGGGGTATCATATTTACTCAAGGATTCAAAGAATCATTGAAACGTGTTACTTTATCTACAGTTAATGAATCATATGCACTTCAACAAAACTATAGTGCATGACTATAACAAATTATCAAGATTAGGGATTAATTACAAGATGGATGCTGTATACTGGTTTTAGAGAAAGGAGAACTACTCTGACCTGATCCATTACTTACAGAAGGGTTCCCGGAAGCATCTAAATCAATGACGGCAGTGTCACCAGGCTGGTAAACTCCAGCAAGGAGGGCTTCACTCAATGGATCTTCAATTATTAATGTGATCGCTCGTCTAAGAGGGCGAGCACCATAGAACCGATCATAGCCTTCTTGGCATATGAGGTCCTTGACTGATTCAGACACGTCTAATCCAATTCCCAGAGACATTAGCCTCTGCTTCACTTCTTGTAGCATTATGTTTACTATCTCCAGCATCTACAGTAAACAAAAGATATAAGTTAATCAAAAGTCTAACATTACCATGTCAAGAAAGCAAATCTCATAATCCAAAAACCTAGCGCTAGACACATGATTCTGCAAACTATGGGAAGATGGCAAACCTGAGACTTTTCAAGGGGATGGAATACAACTACTTCGTCTATCCTGTTGAGCAACTCTGGACGAAAATATGACTTGAGTTCTTCCATTACTGTTGCTTTTATCCCAGCATATGAACTAGACTCATCATCTGTAAGCACAAAACCAATGGAGCTTTGTCGACCCTTTGCAATGATAGTGGAACCCACATTGGATGTCATCACCACCAATGCATTCTTAAATGATACTCTTCGTCCCTGTCAAACCCAAATATCAGATAAAATGAGAACACAATCCAAGATTACCTGGTATAGAAGATGAAACAATCCAACCAGTTTCCTTGTCTTGGGCTATAAGAGTAACTAAACCACAAACCTGAGAATCAGTAAGGTGGCCATCTTCAAAGATTTGGAGAAGGATGTTGAATATATCTGGGTGGGCCTTCTCGATTTCATCAAGCACAACTACTGTAAAAGGTCGTCTTCGGATAGATTCTGTTAGAGTGCTTCCCTCTCCAAAGCCCACATAGCCTGGGGGTGACCCTATTAATTTGCTGACAGAATGCCGCTCCATATATTCACTCATGTCCAATCGTACCATAGCTTCCTCCTGTAAAAAAATGTTAAGGGTCACGACATCTGATTAAGAATTTTGATGCATGAAACCACTTGGAAACCACAAATGTAATAAGTTAAAATTCACTAAAAAAAGTAAAATGGGTGATAGCCTAATAGGGCCTCAAGTGGCAGTGTAAACTTTGGCCTTGTAATCACCTCTCCCCTATTCAATGTTGTTCAAATGTTCATATCTTTGTCAACAGTGTCTGCTTACTAAGCCACTATATCTTTTCTGAGAAAGATGGATCCTTTCCATTACATTGTATGCCTAAGCCTCATTGTGTTCCTGACTGATTCAAAGATCCTTTCCGTTTTTAATATAGACTATTATTCAATGTAGAAACAGTCTTGGATAGCTGAGACTTACCGATCCAAAATAAGATGCAGCCAAAGCTTTTGTCAGTTCAGTTTTGCCAACTCCAGTAGGACCACAAAAGAGCATTGTTGCCATTGGTCTACTTGGATCCTTCAATCCAACCCGGGACCTTTTAACAGCTCGGGAAATGGCTGCAACAGCCTCATCTTGACCAACAACTCGTCTTCTGAGCTTCTCATCAAGACCCACCAAAAGCAGTCGATCATCAGCAGTGAGCTGCTGAAGAGGGACTCCTGACCATAGTGAGGCAACTGCTGCTATATCATTTGGTCCCACCACAGTAGGTCTGAAAAGTTTATTACGAAAAAATCCGTTATATATCTTTCAGGCACTTGGGAAATTCAGGCAAAAAACATCATCCCTTTAAACACATTTTCAGGGCCAGAAGTCATACTCATCATCTACTTTGGAAGATGAAATTGAGTCTAGAATATGTTCGCTGGTATTGTCCACAGAAGCAGCTCCATATTTCAGTTCACTTGATAGGACCTGCTTATATTAATGATAAACACCAACATTAGTAGAACAGAAATGAACTAGGTCCTATGATAGGAGTCGGGAGTAATGCTATTACCACTTCATGCATTGCCTGAACTGTACGGATTTCTTGCCAATAATCATCCGGTGACTTTGAAAGTATGCCAACCTGCTCTTCTTTTTTCTTCTTAAAGGCTTCCATACGAGCTCTACTTCCCGCCTCATCAAGGAGATCAATAGCTTTATCAGGAAGATATCTATCAGGAATATATCTTGCTGACAGGTACACAGCAGCACTAATGGCTTCTGGTGCATATATACAGTTGTGATGGGCCTCATATTTCTCACGCAGACCAAATAGAATCCTAATTGCATCCTCCTAGGAAATTTCAATCCAATATCTAGTTATGAACAGAAAATGACCAGTACACACAGTAAGATGAAAATACTTATTGTAAGAGACCTGGCTTGGTTCATTAATCCAGACAGGTTGGAATCTTCGTCCAAATGCTTTATCCTTTTCAAGATGCATCCTGTATTCATCAGTAGTAGTGGATGCAATACACTGAAAAAAAATGCAAACTGAGTTATGCCTTAACAACTTAATAAACAAGAAGATTAAAATCACAGTAAGAACACACAAAGATTAAGAAATCTGTAATTTAAAAAAAAAGATAACCTGTAATTTACCCCTCCCGAGTGCCGGTTTCATAATATTAGCAATGTCAAGACCAGACCCCTTATTTCCTCGTCCCACTGTGCCCGACTCAATCAGGGTATGAACTTCATCAATAAATAGAATAACATTCCCTGCAGTGCAAGGGTATCCACAATCAGCCCAATGAATTTCTGTACCCATAGAAATTCAAGAAGGTATACTCACCTGATTTTTGCACATCACTTATTAAGGAGGTAACACGTGCCTCCAACTCTCCTCTCTCCTTTGCACCAGCCATTAATAGTGCTACATCCAAGGACATTACGCGTTTTGTCTGAGGAAACATAAATGCTAAATAATTTGTAAATATACATCTTTTTCAAAGTGAATATAAGTAACTGCATATGGATGAGATTGTGAGAACACACCAACAGATAAACAGGGACATCTGCCTGTGCGATACTAGTTGCCAGACCTTCAACAATGGCCGTCTTTCCAACCCCACTTTGACCGAGAAGAATTGGATTATTTTTAGTTCTGCGACAAAGTATCTGAATAATTCTCTGAACTTCAGTATCCCGTCCAATAACAGGATCAATGCGTCCCTCACTAGCACGAGCAGTGAGATCCACACAGAATCGCTCCAAAGCGCTTTTTTCTGACAAGCAAAATGTGTTAAACACCATCCCCTTTGCCTATAAAACTAGACAATAGAGATAAGCAAACTTACTTCTTACCTTTTTTTTTCCCAGACGATGCAGTCGACTTCTTAGAAAAGGTCTTTTGAGATCTCCCAGACGGCTCTCTACCATCTTTGGCAAGCTCTATTTGAAGTCTGGAAGCTGCCTCAGCTAACAGCTGGTTTACATTTACCCCCAGTCTGAAATCACATTAAAATAAAATGCCATATTGACACATTTAGTTTTCACAGCTGTAGATTCCGAACTCATCTAGATGCAACTCGTACAGATAGTAGTGTGCTCTCTCAGATAACAAAAGTTCATTGCGTACAGCCAAAAAGAACACTTCTTTGGCTGCAGCAATCCATATTTTACATATCCTCCTACGTTTCTCTCTTTTTTTTTATTACAAAACTAGTCTGATGAAAATGAAACATTATGATGTAGTTTTTTCCCTTTGGAAACAATCCTCATAATGCACATAACAAAAGCCAGTCCCACAGCATTACAAATAGTACTACATTATATGCATATCATATAAACTGTTTCATCATGCTCTGAAATCAAACCCAATTGACAGATGAAAATCATATATAGAACCCGATTGTGAAAAGCAGAGCTACCTTTTAAGAACCTGACCAGCACTTCCATCATCAACAGTCAACAAACCGATCACAATGTGCTCCGGTGCAAGAAAATTATGAGCTCTGCTCCTCGAATACTCCAGCGCAGCCTCCAGAACTCTCTTCGTGCTAATCGCAAACGACAGATCCGTAGCCGAACCCGAACCAGAGCCAGCTTGACTTTGACTATTATGCCGCCAAATGCTCCGGACGGCCCGGCGGGCCTGGTCCAGGGTCATACCCGACCCGAGAAACCCGAGCGAATTCGGATGAAGATGGCGATGGTGCTCCTCCTCGGCGATCAAACCGAGCAATAGGTGCTGAGTAAACACCATGTCCCTTCCCAAAGCCTTGGCTTCTCTTTGGGAGAAGATGACGGCTTTAATCGCGCGCTCCGTGAACCGCTCGAAGACGGCGGAGACGACTCGGAGCCTCGAGGTCTTTCTTCTCCGGCCGCCATGGAAGGGAGTGGCTCTGGTTTGGAACAACGAGGAAGAAGAAGAAAATGGATTTACAAGGCGAATTGAAACGACGGCGCTTCTGCGGTCACGGGTGTGAGTGTTACTAGTGGAAGCAACGGCGGGTGGAAATGATACGTGTTGAGATGGAATTCTCCATTGAAGCGGAGATGATATCAGCACGGAGGATGATGACGACACATGCATTTCTGATGATTTTTTTCAGGCGGGGAAGAAGAAGAAGAAGAAGAAGGAGAGGGAGAGAGGTCTGGTAGTTTTTGGTTTGCTGTGGTTTTCTTTTGAAATAGTATAATGAGAATAGTTAACGAATCAACTTCATTTTTATGTGTAGCTATCAGACTGTTAGAGCTGAAAATGAAAGATCACTTTTATATGTGATTCTATTGTTAACCACGTCCAAGCAAAGATCACTTTAATTGCAAGCAAACAATTCCTATTTCCTCGGGTTTCGTAATTCATAAAAATAAAATGCTCTCTGAAACTACAAACCAAAATATTATTAACTCTATGATTAAGCACATGAACCCTATTTATAAGAACAGGCTGGTAGCAAAATAGAACATGCGACCATAGCTGGGTAGCATATGATTGGAAAGAGGAGCAAAATGCCACATTGACCTGGTTTGAATCTTACTAGTGATTCTTTTTTGAAAGATGTGGGCTCTGTTTGATGTTCTCTTCTTGAGGAACAAAAGGGTACAAATTTGAAGTGCAAGCCTTGAACTGCAAGGAAAGCAAGGAAGAAGAAACAGATACGAAAGGAATTGGGTAGAGTAGTACGACACGTCGACGCCAGGAACAAACAAAGAAAAAAAAACTTTAGTCCAATCACAACGCAGCGTTTTGTACTCATCGCATATGTTTGTTTTTCTGTTCTACATTCTACAACTGTCTGTTGTCTTCATCAGAAAATAGCAAGATGGCTTTTTGAACAACTGCATAGGACGGCTGACTTGGCTCAGTTTGATACGCTACTCTTTCTTAACCATCAATTTGAGCCTCTACTAACCCAAAACGAAAATATCAATTTGAGCCCTACTGAGAATGCCTGGTTCAGCATGCAACCTTAACCTACATTCCTAATGTCTTCAGTGATCATATACTATACAATGTGATGCAAAAGGGGAAAGGGGATACCAGTACTTCAAGAAGCAGCAGCAATGTCAACTGACTTTCCGGGAGCAGCTTCAGAGAACAATGACAGGACCACTCTGCCCCGACAGTCTTTCATTTTCGCCTATAATGATCCGACACCTTCAAAGTAGTGGTAGGCATTGAGCAACTTGCTCATTCTGTTAAGAGATCCCATTCGCTGGCATAAGAAAATTTCGTTGACGATTCACCCCCACACCTGGGACATTCCCTCACCTCCAGCCAATCCTGGACCCAAAGAGTTCCCAGTGCAGCGTCCCATGCTTCTGATCTGACGAGTTCTGAACAAGCTAATTCTTGCATAGCACACATCTTGCTGAGAGATGCACTTTCTATCTTAATAAAGAAGCATCAATACATTGCTTGTCAACTCTCTGCTTCTGGTATCAAACATTTCAACAGCTCTCAGATGATTGGCTCCAAAGAATCTTAGCGTAGGCCTTCTCATCTTCCTTCTCTTCAGGAACATAATCAGTTGCCTCAACAACGTCATCTTCATCTAGAATCTCTTCCATAACTTCTGCCTGAATCTCTCTCTCTTTTTCAGTAAGTTCAGCTAATGCCTGCCACATAGCTAGCCTCGTTGCTGGCATGTCTCCTCGCTTGTATTTTGGAGCAGGCACCACAAATGGCAAAACAATATCATCCAAGTTGGTGCTATTTTGATGGGTACTACTGTATGTCTCTGTTTGGGGAAAGGTGAAAATGATCCCCAGTTCATAATTGCAAATATGAAGCATCTGATCCGGAGACAAATTGACATTCCCTATTCCATTTGCTTTTAAACTAGATGGAGTGGAAATTGAACGTCCCCAGGCAGCTGCACTTAAGTTATGTGACCCACAATAAACCCAACCACATGAAGATGCATCTGTCCTAGACTGGAACCGTCTTCGGGCCACCTGCTTACACATAAGATGATACTGTTATAGCCAGACAGCAATGTATGACAAGATGTCAGATATCCTTCAAAATACAGATTAGCAGACTGATGAAGAACATATCCAATAACTAAGCATAAAAGTTAAGATGGGTGTTTCTCCTTGGTGGAAATGGAAAAGAAAAGGAGCATTTAAAAGAGAATATATGAATGTGGTATTTCTTAAGACAAGATTATAGTTGTAATTAGTCAGCAAAATATGCAGCATAAAGAAGAGGCTTTATGTTGTCATAAATTGAAGGGATTACTTAAAAAGCTTCAGCATTAACTCAGTTAAACTCTCAGTTCTAAAAGCGTATAAACATTTTTTCACTGAAAATGGTCATAATATTTATCTTCTTCGCATTGTGACATAAATCAGATAATAATTACTCTCGAATCTATCACAATCATCCCCAACCCATTATTTGATTTACAACATGTCCTGAAAGCATAAATATGCAAAGATGCAGCTTTATAGATCACTTTAGGGATTCAAATACCTAAAAAGAGAAAAGAACACAGAAAATCCAAATGAATAGCTCCATATGATACCACGATGCTAAATAGCAAAAGCAGCATCATTCATCAATGCTATTTGTAACTATGGTACAAGATAATCTGATAACTAGGGCACTGCAAAAGTGCAAATAAATAGTTCAATATGATACCAAGAAATTAAAGGAAAGGCATTAATTTTTCTACATCAGTAAATCCCACAAATGTCCTAATCTTATAAACCAGGAATCTCATACCTTGGTATGCATTGGATATCCCACTCTATCATAGGGATGAGGAATTGCATCATGAAGTATATCTAATGTCCTCAGCCTTTGCCATGTTTTCTGCAAATCAACAAAACAATATGATATCGTAAGTAAACAACCACATGAAAGAGATTATTGAAAGAAGAAAAATTTATCAATTGACAACTGTTCATAATCATTTGATAACTCAAGACAACATAAATATTTACAAGCAGTTAAGAAGATTCTGTAAAACTAATTTTCTATGGTTACTCATCAGAATAGGTTTTTCTTTGAAATATCGAAAAGACATGAGATAGGCAAATGCAACTATTTTTTTGTATGAGCATACTAACTAAAACATGTGCTGTACAATACCAAAGTATATACCACAATACAATGTATCTGCATCCTAACCAAGAAACTAGAAATGTCTCTTAACCTGTGGTGAACAAGGAAAAACTTTTCCTGTGCCATCCATGAATAAAGGCAAATATGTAATGGAATTGTTTTGAAACTCTATTTACACCTATCAGGTTAAACTGTAAACAACTTGGTGTTGGGGAAGGAGGCACAATCTATTATCTCCCTCTCAATCTACAGAATTCTTTACAAACATGGAAATAACTCATTTTGGCCCTCCAAGCCCCAACAGCTTCATCTTAAGTAATGCATAGCCGCTACAGAATTTCAGATAAAAATCCACCATTGAGAACTATTACATTATACTGGACAACGATCATACCTCAGAGAAGCAAAGAACACGTTTTGAAGGAAAGATTCCACTACGTGCATTCTTCACTCTTTCAATGGTTGGAAATATGATTCTAATAGATGGATCTTTTGATTCATGACGAGCATTCCAACATCCCCACTGTTAAGAGCATTCACTACTTGATGAATCGGGACATAAATTATTCAAAATTTTCTATACAAGGAAGGTGAGTGGAATCACCTCTGGATCAGACTCCTCAGAATCAAACTGAAATGATTTCTTTCCTGCAGCTGCTGAAAATTCGGCAAGAAATTTTGCATTGATTGACCCAATTGAAGATGCACCTTAGAATGAAAAAGAAAAAAGAACAATAAAATTAGTAACATGTCTTTGAAGCTCCTCGTTGTGACTAACAAGAATATGTATTTACCAAATTTCTTGCAAGTATATAAAAATTACACTCACCATAAACAAACTCAGAGTCAAGCGACTCAGGCCACTTATATCGACCTAAAACCTAATAAGAAGAAAAGATTTATAAGACACTGAAAGTGACATCGAGAATAATAAAGTTTTAAACAGCAACAAGCAAGTGCTGGGTTACTTTGAATATTTATCAGAATTAGATTATGAAGTATATAAATAATCAAGGGTGTAAACATATGTTACAAAAACTTGATGACAAAGAGTTTCACTAGCATTACCTCCTGCAAGCGCCAGTGGCCTGTACACCTTTCAATTGCTGCAACCAAAGAGCATAATGCAATAACATGTTGAGGTTGCATCATCTTTGATATATCCTGAAACTGTGGTCCCTGCAAAGTTTCAGCTCTCATCGTTATATATGCCCACTCTATTATTTAGAGTCCTAGACTATCTCCAGGCCACGTATCCTCAACCTATATCCAATAATTAAGGATACAATTGTACCTGTAACACATGCAGTATAACCCGTGCTTTCTTGTTGTTTCCTCCTAGAGCTGCTCCAAGGGCTTCTTTAGGACAGACATAACCCGAGAATCTAAGGAACCCAATATCCCAGAGTGGAGAGACCCATTTTGCAATGTTTTTAGGCAAAAATCCTAGTTGGACACAATCTACTACAAGAAAAAAGATAATAAGAGACTCTGGTGAGCTAGCAGGATATGGTCACAACATTAACAACTTAGAATCACATTTAGAGCCGGCACAAATGAATAGACTAACTGTGATACTTGAAGCAAGATGGAAAGAAATTTGCACAATTGTATGATTAAATTCAGCCAAAAAAACCAAAAATATAGAATAATAAGAAACATTTTATATCAGTGAGGTGTTCTGGACAAACTTTTACCTCCCTCAGAGAACTCGTTAGGATTTGACACATGGATGCTCACTGCATTTGCATCTGCAGGTATGTTTGTGTTTCTTGTTAGGATAATTGATAAATCTTTTGCTTCACAAGATTTCCTGAGAAAAGAAGCCAGTTTCTTCAGCTTTGCACCATTTGCATCTGTTGCATTGTGAAAGAGGTAGCTTAGGCCGACCACAGATGCTTCAACTGATCCGAGGAAATTCAAACCAGATGACCCTGATGTACCAGGATCAACCTGACAAGAAAATTTGTGAGATTTTTTAAATTAACTTAACAAAATAATCCAAAAGACCTAGTTACTCAAGCAGCCAGAAAAGAAGCAAAGGAAGTTTTCCCCTCATCACTGAAGAGATGCAACAGCTAAAAAAGTGAGTTAAATCCTATCGAAAAAAGATACAGTTCACTTCAGTTTATACTTGAGAGGTAGGCCTTTACTGAACTCCATTCCCAAAAAGAAAATAAAAGATGAAAGAGTCATGATTGGCATTTGAGTCTTATGGAGGGTTGAAGTGGTATTGACATTTGCACATCAGCTTTCGATTCCATCAATAAGATGCAGGTACTGAAAACACTTACACACGCAAAGTTTCTGGATTCCATTATATATGGAGTTTTATAGGAATGGATTCCAGGTATAGAAGCAACCAAATGCCCCATTGCTCCTCCAAAATCATACTTTGCCAACTCAACAATCCACTGGGCCTGACTTGGTACATCGATCAGTAGTGTTGCTAGAAATCCAGCCAGATAAGAAGCAAAATCCGATTTTGAGTCTTGATTTACTTCCCTACCAGGAAATTGAGTAAAAAGTGATGAATAATCAGGAGCACTTCTGCGAGGGAAATCTTGCCACCAGATGGTATTGGTTACTGTATTCCACTGCTTAGTTATAAGAAGCAATTAGTGATTATGTAATGGATCATGATGGTAACTACAACAGAATGTCAGATTGTTGAAAAGTTCGTACATAGCTCATTTCAGTTTAGGTCATTACCTGTGTTGGCACTAAATTTGCAGAGGTAATGACAACACGAATACTATCATCTCTCTGTATAACAAACAATTTTGGATGATGGCAACCAATGCCATGTCTTTTTAGGTCTTCACCAAAAGCTATTGCCTCAGGGAATGGGGGATAACTATTAGGATGAGAAACACATAAAGAAGAACAAATAAAATTAAAAGAAAGATAGTCTGCCCAAGTTCAACATACATTACTCTACTGTACGCTACCAAACATGCACAATTAATGAATAAGATGTATATGGCAATATTCTTACACCACAGTTAAGTTTGGAAATTTTGGGTAAGGTGCAGAAGTTCTACTTTCAGTGCTTGAACTCCAACATCTCTCTGTATTATGGCAAGCAACTGTTACTGGCAGATGGCTAGGGATCTCACAGGTTGACAAAAACCTGCAACCAATACACCACAGTTAGACTTGGAAGAGAAACAAAGATGAACATGCTTGGTAAATCTATGCGCATCACAAGAAAGAAATTCAAATGGTATAAGCAACTACAAAGATGAAACATAAACAAAATTCGAAAGAAACATCCTACTAGAAAATAAATATGTAGAAGAATAATGCCCTACCATAAAATGTCACTTGTGAATGTTGCAATAAATATTTGAGATAAACTTTGAACAGGATGAAGAAGCTCTGGCAAGGAAATAACAGAATCATGACTTGAAGAGCTCTGATCCCCAAAAGCAAGGCGATTCAGGTAAAAGTTCTTGCCAGGTTGTTGTAGACCAACATTCTTGCTGCAAGATTTATCCTCAACAGCATCACCAACACAAGCAACATTATCCGTACTCTTCAAATTGAAAGATGAAGTCCCAGGATTGCCATCAGCAACACGAGTGTCTGAAGGAACTTGGACTTCATTGCCTTGCCGATCCAAAGCATCACCTTGTACGCAGAGAGCAGCTGAGTCACTGTTTGATTCTGAAACCACTACTCTCTCACAGTGATGCTTCACTGAAGTTGACTGCACTTTACTCTTCACATTACAACGTATCTGTGAGGTTTCACATAGCATTGATCCTTTCCTCTTCACTCTGGATCTACCACTATCACAACTCGTAGCTTGAATCACATTATCCATACTAAATCCATTGTCAAAAGAATATCTACAGCGTGTCCTAATGTAAGCTATAGGGTCATCACTACGCAAAATCCTTCTGCACTCACTCAAGAGAAAGCTTGCTCTTGTAATAAGGGAAGTCGTATCGCAATCGGCTCTAGAAGCAAAAATCCGTTTACATCCCTTAGGATTTGATACAATAACAGATCCCTGGGAGTTATTTGATACACGCATTTCCTCAAAATCAATCTTACGAATCACAAATCCAATCCGAACCGGATTGCTACAACAATCTCCAGATGCACAAGCAAACGAGACCTGGTCTCCGTCAGTCAACTCGACCGCCTCATTTCCCCTAACCCTAATCCCGTTCACAAACACCCCATTCAACGAAGCCCTAACTACTCCACCACCGCCGCCATCACCGCTCTGACTCCTAAATTGAGAAACCGAAACCAAATCTCCATCAACAATACAAAGTTTCCTGTTAAAAGAATCATAAAAAACCTGGCAATGCCGACTCCCGACGCGGCGGTCGGCGAGGACGAAATCGCAGCGGCGGGGGCTTCGGCCAATGGTGTAACGCCGATCCGGATGGAGGCGGGTGAAATTGACCGGAGAACGGGTCGCTGGGGACGTGAGAGGGACGTCGAGATGCTTCAACTCCAGTAGCGGCGCCGCCGTCGCTCTCGGGTTTCGCGGCTTCTTACAAGAAGGAATGAGGGAGGTTTGGCTCTGGGCTCTCTTCTTGTTAATACTGAAATTAGAGTCATGGGTATAAGGGGATGGATCTTTCATGATAGATGATGAGTATGAAATCAAAGCGAATCTTGTGATGGAATTTACAGTGGTAAAAATGATGTGAGGGGAAGAAAAAAAAGAAAAGGAGGGAGCCCTCTTTTTAGTTTCCCTCCAAATTTTCTTTCCGTTTTTGCGCGCTAGCTTCTGCCTTTAGAAAAAACGTGTAGGCTGAGGACTGAGGTTAATATCCGGCCCATTTTTATCCTCATTTTCTTTTTCTATTTTTCTCAAAAAAAGGGAAATAATCGAAACAAAACCCTAAACCCAACCCTAAAACCCTTTAAATTTCTTGCAGGCATGACTACTACACAGCATCTTTAAAATCAACACCGTTACAATCATCAACACGCCGGCCTATTATTCTAGGAGTTTTAAACTCTTATGTTTGCCGCCTTCTCTCTCTGTGCAGAATGAGCAACGACTACGTGAAGGTGTCCGATGTTGCCCCTTGTGGTACTCTCTTTCTCTTCCTCTCCTGTGCTTCTGATACGATATTTTAATCTGATATTTGGTTTTTCACGTTCTTTTTGAATCCTATTGTAACAGTTGGGAACAGAGACGATCAACCAGGCCTTAATCCAAGCAAGGCGAGTAGCTAGCCTTAATTTAATCCCAGTAAAGCAGTGGATAAATCTCAGTATCTCACCTTAATTTACGCCCATTGTTCTAATTTCTTTCTTGTTTTCATTTTCCGTGCAGCTCCACAGGTTCCCGCTACATACCAGAAAGCGCATCCAGCATCTTATACAGATACAGGTAATAGTATTTAGTATTATTAATTGTTATTAGTTGATCAATCTAAGTATGTAACTTTTTTCATATGAAAAACCCTAGCCTTAAACCTTTCTATCTCACTTGCAGAAAGACCATGATCAATTGAAGGTACAGTTTCACAAGGATCGAGGAGCACTTGAAGCTAAATATGAGAAACTCTATCAGCCTCTATACGACAAGGTATCACCATGACTAGTATGGATTTAAAAGAAAAAAATTATAGTTAAGGAAAAAAACAAGTTGATATTATTTAATTTCTTTGCAGAGATACAATATTGTTAATGGAATTGGAGTCACTACTAATTCTGAATCACCAACAAAAAATCAAGAGAGCAATGCTCCTGCCCCGCCCCTTACCTTGTCTTGTATATGCATGTACGTATGTTTTAATTTGTGAATAATTTTGCTATGTATTTCACTATTTCTTCAGAAAAAAGTGATTCCGGAATTTTGGCTCTGGTCCATGGGAAGCTTCTGTGAGATAGCTAAAATGGTGAAACCCCAATATATAATTTGTATCTTTAATGGTCGTAGTCTTACGTTGGATGTGAAATCAATATATTTTCTTATATATCAGACATTTTGTTTTAATTAGATTAAAGAATATGAAGGAGCTCTGAAACATCTTGAAGACATCAGGTGGATTAGGACAGATAACCTTAAGGGTTTCAAACTCGACTTCTAATTCCGTCCCAACCCTTTCTTCAAAAACTCTGTTTTGACCCTAACGTATCATATGACTGATGAAGATGAATCCATTATCGAGAAAATAATAGGGTAAGTTTGGTTCATATATATCTTCGTGCTTGGTTCAGTAAACAGCCTATTTTCATTTATGTCCAATGTTGTCTCTATTTTCGTTTATTGTAGGACTGAAATTGAGTGGTCTTCCAAAAGTCGACGCTTGAAGAAATGTGAACTGGTAACCGTAGAAGTTTCTTTAATCTTTTTAGTCCACCTGAAGTCCACAATGACTTTAAAGTAAGATGATCTTATTTCCTTGATTTCATTGATTTTGACTATTTGTTGGTGCTATATATAATTTTACTCCATCTTCTTTTTTCTTTCTCAATATATAGGACCTAAAACTCAAATATATGATGCAAGAAGACTATATGATTGGGTGAGTTCATAAATGAAACCTGTTAGATATTCTTAACTTCTTTTAACTTTGCTATCTCTGAACATTTGAAAACTTTGTGATCAGTTTCCTGCTTTGATGACTACTCTCTTATTGGAATTATGTTTTGGCAGGTCAAGCATTCGGGATGATGTAATCCCTCGTGCTGTTTTATGGTTTACGGGGGAGGCTAGGGTAGAACGGTATATAGAGATGGGATCAGATCATGAACGTTTCCTTAGGAGCCTATCACAGGATGTCCAAAAGCGAGTTGGCCTTCATAGGAGCCAACTCTCCTACCTTTTGCATTTACGAGTACTGAAAACAGTAGTTCATTCATTTCATTTGTTCTGGAGTAAATTATATAAGGGTTTATATTTCTATCCCCCTTGGCCTCATGCGATGAGTATATTGCCTAACGATACATAAATTACTTCAAATTCCGGACTAAATCAAAGACTATATCAACTTGCAGAAAGATCATGATGGATTAAAGGCACAGTTTAACAAGGAAATAGCAGAACTGGAAGCCAACTATCAGAATGCGTATAATAACATGTACAATAAGGTATTCATATATTTCTTGAGCTGGTACTGCTTGCTATCATGAGAATGGTAAAGCTTAGTTTCACCTAGTACGTAGCTCCTTTCTTCAATTTCAAAAGATTCTTTATGTTTATCATTTTCCAGCGATATGGAATTATAAATGGTGTCGCTGAATATAAAAATTTGATCAAGGGTTCTGAAGTAGTAAATCAAGAGGTTGATGCAGGTACACTACTCTTGACTTTTATATATGTCACTTAGCGACAATAGTAGAACTACTAGTTATTGATTGTTATTATTTGTCATCAAATATGTTTTGTGGCAGAGAGAGGTGTGCCTAACTTCTGGCTCCGTGCTTTGACAAACCATGAGTTGCTAGATGCTGAGGTGAGTGTAAGCACATAATTATGTCACTCCTTTTAATTTGCTTTAACATGCTTGTTAAGATTACTTATTCTCTAATATTTCGGAATTAGATTAGTGTTCCTGATGGAGAGGCTCTCAAGTATCTTACAGACATCAAGTGGTTGAGGAAAGATGACTTCAGGGGGTTCATACTTCAGTTCTGCTTTGACAAAAACCCCTTCTTTCAGAACCCTGTTCTGACCAAGACATATGAGTTTCTTGATCAAGACGAAACCATTCTACACAAAGCATTAGGGTAACTATAGCTCTTACCCTTAAGACAAATGGTTTTTGATAAACAATGATTTGGCTCAGAGTCGTTGGAGCTTTGCAGGATAGAGATCGAATGGTATCCCGAACACTGCTTGACAGAAGACACTAAAAGTTTTTTCAACTTTTTCAATCCCCTTCAAATTAATGAAAGAGCTGTAAGACAGTTTTCTAACATTAAATCTTTTTGTATTCAACAGGCTTTTGCAGTTTTATAATGTTTGACATTTATCTTTTTCTTGCAGCTTAATGAACTCGTAGAAGAGATGCAAAGAGATTGTTACATTGGGTGAGTGTTCATACCGTGGTCGTGTTTCCAATATGATCATCTTCTACCTCTTCGATCAATGGTTTCGGATATCAATTTCTTTCTAGTATGATTAGGAGCTTCTCGAGCTACTGTCGAACTCTTTGTTAACGTGTTTGTTTCTGTAATTGGTAAAAAAATGTGTAGGTTAACCATTCGCAATGAGATTATCGCCCGTGCTGTTTTTTGGTACTTAGGGAGGCTGTCCAGGGTGATAAGGAGGTTGGTTTTAACGAATCCGAAGAAAGCGATGGAGATGCGGACGGATTCAGTGAAGATGAAGAGAGTGAAGACGAAGACAATGAAGCAGACGATCAATGAGGGCAGTGACATGCAAGAGTGAAAGTACACAATCTTAAAGAAACATGAAAATGTACTTCAATTTTGTTTTTCGTTTTTTGTTTTTTGTTTTTTGAGGAGTATCAAGCTGGTACATGCTATACAAAAGCAATTTAAAAGGACTGCCCCAAGACAACTCGTGTTCTATAATGATTAGGAAATCCGTTGAGGAAAAATAGTCAGTTAATTGTTGGTTGGTGTCTGTGTGAGAGTATTATTGTTGTAGAGATTATTGATAGTATTTCAGATTCTTGTAATTATGTGTTTAGACTCAATGTCTTTTTCTTGTATTTAACAGTTTCATTAATCGAGGCTTGAAGACAGCTACATCACCGACCCTTTATTCAAAAAAGAAGAATATATATATATATATATATATATATATATATATATTCATAAAAATGGCAGAATAGAAGTCTATTGTTTGATTGATTGGTTTTTTAGAAGCTCAAATCATTGGTCCTTCAAAATAAATCTCTGAATCTCGTATTCATATGGTTGTCATATTGGCTTGTCTCAAAATTTGAGAAGCTCAAATCATCAATTCTCGAAGGACAAACCATTAAAGCATCATTTTGTGATCTTTATCGAGTCTCATCACAGCTTGGTTTTATATACAAGAGCAAAATAACATTCTGCTCATTTGAGTTTTGACATACTTGATGCTCACATCAAAGCAATTGTTGGGAATCTGTGGAACTTTTCATTACAAAAGATTACACCACATATTTTAACCCTAAGGCTAGATGCCGAAATTTAACCTGCGCTCAAAGTGTTTGAGGCGTTATTGACCTGTGCAAAAAAGTAATGACCACGAAGTACTGTGGAATGCACACATGGAGCATTTCTTAAAACGCCCATATAACTACACGTTGAGTTACTAGTCACGTGGATTGATTACCACGGATTTGACTACATATCGTCTATAATAAGATGTGGCATCTTAATCCAAATCTTTAGCAGATTGATTCTCATCACATTTTCTAAGCCATCTAAGTTGGTTTATTACCAACAAGGCTTGAGTTTGATCAAACTATTACAAACGAGAAATGTATATATATATATACGCTAATGAGATCAACGTATTAGCCTACGTCCGTGGGGCTAACTCCTAGTGTGTGGAAGACAATATGGATAACGGCAACGGCAAGAGAAGCCAAGTCGATGTCTAGAAAAGAGAGGGATGGCATAGCCAGACATAATGGCAATGCTCCTAGTCTAAACACAAAAACCTGTCAAAACTACTCACGCCAGCTCAGAACAATGCAATCGTTGTATATCTCTGGATCACTAGTTCAAAAATTATCGAGCTTATCCTTAAGTCGTGAATACATACAAAGAATGTACAAGGCGCGTACGAAAAATCAAAATGAGGACTAAAATGTCATCCTCAAGATCGCAAACTTTGAAGTTTTGAATCCAACTCTTGATACCTCTAACTTTGACGTCCCTTAGGAGACATTGATTTTCTTTCCAAGCTATATATACACAGATGTTGTATCGATGTTCCTAGTGTTTACAATTCGGGACCTAGATGAAATCGTTATCGAGAAATTTTTCAAGTATTGAAAGTATTCTTCTATTGTCTATTATTGTTCAATAAGTGTATTATTCACATTATCCTCAGAAAACATGACATTATTATGTCGTGTTTTGTCTCTCTCAAGTGAAGGAGACGCACAACATCTCACCCTCAAGGAGGTGGCCACATGTTTTGTGGTAAAGTCTTCTTCACATAGCAGACCTTCCATTATCAATTGCTCAACTAGGTTTATCAAACTCGGAATGATGTTTTAGAATTTTCCGAATTTAACGAGAAAGTGGTTTTAAACATGCCTTTGCATTGCCGACTTTTTGTAGACATGCATGGTCATACTGTTTTTGGAGTTACCAAAAGGTTTTGATTTTTGATCCCCATACGCTATATAATCAATTGTCTTCTTGTCTAAGATGTTGAAGACTTGTAATATCTCATCTTTGATGTTTAAACACGTCGGTTTTGGCCAAGGCATAGGCGTACACGCTATATCAAAGTTTCATAGCTTCAATCATGTAAAATATGTGAAAATAACACTACTACACAAAACTCATTCAGAAACAAATTCATTTTGTATCCAAAAGATCAAAATCCGTTCCCCAAAAATATTTGAGACAAAACGGGTTGGTGGCTAAAATCGCTTCATAAACCTCAAGCAGTCATGGGTGAGACTTTTGTCGAACCTTCAGGCCGATCTTCGAACCTTTATATCAAGACTTTTGTCCCATCGTGTTTTCATTTGGCAAGATTTTTAACGAGGCAACATCGCATGCACCGCTTGTCTCATGTAGAGACTATTGATCAACATGAGGTTAGTCATAAATGTGTTTGGTTATGGATAATCATTACACATGACAAACTTACTTAAGTCTTGGCCTAAATCTACTCTTGAGAAACATGTGAAAAACATTGAAATGCGGCGTTTATCGAGTCTTTCCAATTGAAGTATTCACCATGGAGAGTATCACATGATCGAGTTCTCAATGAAGTAATTGACGTGTTGTACTCTTTTGGCTTTTGATCAAGGTTTAGTTTTTCTATAGGATTTTTGTTACTTGACAAGGTTTTAACAAGGCAACTCCGTATACATCATTTAGCACGGAGGAGTGTTTTAGGATATTCAATATGTGTGAACCTTGGTCTATGATAGTCAATGAAAGAGGGATGATTCTTCATAATGATAGGATATCAAGATATGTTTCCTTGTACTCACATATTGGTGTTATGTAATTCTCTATATAAAGGGTCTCATATCAATGAATATGATGATGATTCTTCTTGCTATCTTTTCGCTCATAATTTCTTTGTCTAATTATCTATTTTTGCAGCTTTGCTAATAAAGTGGGTAAGAAGAGATAAAAGTTTTATTTGAAGGAGATGGAGACTTATATAGGTATTATTTGAAGCCATTGATGGTGGTACTTAAATTTATAATCAAGCCAGAGATGAGTATAATCAAGCCATAAACGTTCAATTAAGAACAATAGAAAGCACCCCACGCTTTGCTGCGGGTTGCATTTTTTGCTAAAAATGGACAATATCAAAGGGTTTGAAATCTTCTCATGTGTCTCTCCCCGTAACCCATTAAAATATTTTCATATGTCATGTCACGTCATCCCACTTACCAGCTTAATCTACGGTGTTAGACTTATAAGAATGAAATTATTATTGATTAAAGCATAAAAAATATTGGAACTATGAAACCCATATGAGATTTTTTTTCTTCTTGCATTAACCAAATTTAAATCATACATTGAGTTTTGATGATGTTTTTGTTTTCGTACTGTTCTTGATTTGGGTTTCATATTGATGGGTGTTTGGTTTTATTTTTGAAGATAAATTTTGATGAAGGGGGAGGATTTGATCTGGTCATTTGGACTTGAAAATTTAGAGAAAGATAATTTCATGTTTCAACGATTTCACTTCCACGATTTTACCATCGGTGACATCACCATTTTCTCCCTCATCGCCTGAATCTTCTCCTCTACTATCTTCTTCTCCACCTCATCACATCTTTTGCCTAACATCCAAAGCATCTCACTTCCTTTCCGTCATTCCTCACCCTAAAAATCACCAGCACCATAACCATAATTAATTAGATGTTAATGACCATTTTCCACCTAAGACTAATTCATGTCAACAAAGGTGAAATTTCTTGAGTGGTACATCCTCATTGATCTCTTGAAGGTATAAGATGATTGATAGTTCATTCTTGAAAAAAATTTGAATTGAGGATAGTAAGGGAATTTCACAACCCAACAATGAAAGCAAAACATGAAATACATTGTATTTTACTGTTCATAAACAGTAATCAAAGAATAATATATACTAAATTATATCGTATGGAGTCATTGTCATTTCTATACAAGATTAAATTCTCAACAAATTGATATATCCTACTTATGTTAGTAATTGATTAACGAATTTTATTGCAGAGGATAATCTTTTTTTTAATGTGATGATTTTATGTAAATAGGACTCTAACTTAGTTAGATCCGTTTACATTATTGGCGTGTGAGAAAATAAAGGAAACCTAATTTGATTAGGTTTTATATGTTTGAATATATGATTTGATTAGTATAAATATCGAAATTACTCTTGATTTTTTGATATGCTAATCTATATGGAAAGAAGTTTTAATGTGATTTATCTGATTATACTCTTTCATTGATTAGTAGATTGTTTTGAAAAATATTTATTCTTATCACATATTTTTGTTATGGAAAATATATCTGATTATTGTTTTGAAATTGGTTTCCATGTCTATCTCAATTATTAGTGATCAATGGTGATCGATTTAAGGGGGAGCTTTATCCCTTTATATATAGACATGGATATACTTTTCCAACGACTGAGTTTTTGTGTATTAATAGGATATTATATGCTGCATAGTTTATAAACTCATGTCAAATTATATGTTTATTTCATTATATTTGTCATTCTTGTAGTGATCAAGAAGAGTTAGATTAGGAAAGCTAGTAAAGCTTTGAAGGCTTGTTCAGTTCCTTCATATGTGTAAATTGGAGTCAAGGGTTAGAATAAGGTTAGCAGTTTATAGATCGAGTTAGTTGTAATGCTAGTAAAGTGATTGTAGAATTTCACTACTTAATAGATTTGTAATCATTCTTCTCTATAATGGATTTGATTTAGTGTGAACTACTTAAAAAGTCTCGCAGTGATGTTTTCTCGTGTCTCTGTTATTTTAATTCGCTAAAGGATTGAATCTACGAGAGAGCTTCTAATGAGGACCAAGTGAGGACTTTCAAATGAACGGTTAGATCAAATGCACATAAGAATTAGAAACTATCAATTAAAAGTGAAAACTTTGATCCAACTGTTCATTTGAAAGTTCTCACTTGATCCTCATTATAAGGTCCTCATTAGAAGCTCCCCCTTGAATCTACATATTCAATTCCTCCATATTTGGTTCCATTTGAATATTTTCAGTCATACAATTACACACAGGCTGCTTCAATGGTTTTTGTCTGCAACTGGTTTCCCCACATGCATATGGACAATGACGGTACAATTAGAAGTGCAAGGCTGCTTCAATGGTTTTTGTCTGCAACCGGTTTCCTCCACATGCATATGGACAATGAAAGAACAATTAGAAGTGCAATCGGAAAGTAATTTTTTTTGTTCTTTTTCTTTGGTGCTCCGTGGTGTTCTTGTTACCTTAGAGTGTGTACAAGGTTTTTTAGCAGGTGTCTTGAAATTATCCTTGAATTGGGTGCTCCATTGATTTGTTCTTGTTGATTGTGTTGATCATGGAGTAGGTCGAGGAGATAAGAAAGTTTTGTTTTGGTGGTGTTGTAGGCTCACTGCAACCTCCCTTTTAAATTGGTATAAAACTAGCTCCTATTGATCTTCTCACCTATTGCTTATTCTTATTCCTAATCCTAAAAGGACTAAATTAAACCACAACAGTACCTATGCTTATTCCTATGAACAAGTAAGAAGGCATTCAGTAGGAAACTAAAGAACTAAAGCATCAAGTTCGGAAGAAAACAAAAACTATTGCAATAAAGGTTAGGGAAATTGACCATTAGCCAACACTTTACGATTCTTTTTTGTTAATCCAATTGTAATTTAGTTTTTTTGAAGAGAAAAATATTTCCTTGATGCTAGAATGACATCAAAACATCATTACATTAGACAATTAACTCACTTATTTAAGTGAGCTTGACAGAAATAATTAAACTACATACAAAACAAGATACCAAAGAAACATAAAAACCGGAGCCAAGATGCTCAATTGCGGTACTCTAAGTTTCATGAAACCATCTAGATGCAGCTAGCTCACACAGTCAACCAAGCTTTTCCAATACTGCGACTTAGGTCACAACCAGTTTGAAATCAGACTCAGTAACCCAATTCTAAATCTGACTTTTTTAGAGTTCAGGTTTGGACCTAGACCCAAGGACCCGAGCCCATTCCCAACCCTAGCATTTTGGTTTTGGTGCTTCCTTCCAGCAGTCTTGATCTCCGATCTGCCGGAAACCAAATTAGGGCAGTTGCCAGCCTCTACATAGTACTCTCTTGCCGCAGCCTATCCTTCCACGATGGCTCCAGAATTCGTTCAGCAATCCAAATTTCATCAGACGGAGCAGTCTCATCAACCATCGCTCTCAAATTCACCCTCTGCGTCGAAGCTGCCTTCCACTTGCCGACCTTCTTCCTCTCGGCCATTCTAGATCAAGCTAGTCCAAATTGCAACACCGTGTCTTCGATCCATCCCGAATTTAGATGGAGACAAGCGCTGACGAAGACCGCCGAAACACTCTTAGAAAGATACACCTCTACCGCATTAAAGAATGACAGAAGGCTCTTCTTGTGTGATATTCCGTCGTCGATGCCTGAGAATTCATGGCTTCTATATATGAGCGCTCACCATTGGAAACCGATTGCTTGGTGGAGGGAGCAGAAAACTCGCCGCCGTTGTGGTCTCGAAGCCTAGGTTTCGCGACTTAATGTTGCTCTGCCAAAGGTGCAACATTTTTTTTTCCTTATGATTAATCGATCGTAATTTAGTTATTGCAATAAAAGAATCTTGACTTGCATTTCTAACCGTAAACTGTAACAGCTGCTGCAATTCTTTTTATTTTCATCGTGTTAATATTTTTCGTTTGTGCATATCGTTAATTTTTACTGTTTTTTCATTATAGATGCGATGTTTTTGCATTGTACTATGTACTCTTCAATTTTCGTTTTTAATCAAAAAAACACCAGATAGATAAATATCCAAAAAATGCAGAATATAAGTGTATTGAGAAGATAATATAACAATTGATAACAAAGGACCGGTATACATCTAAAACATATCATAGTAACAATAGCAATGCCAAGTTCTATACAAAAAGGGGGTAAGAATAACAATAATGTCTTGACACGAACTTCAGTAGGAAATCATAACTAAGCTAGGTAAGGAAGACATTCAGTAGGAAACTAAAGAACTAAAACATCAAGTTCAGAAGATTACAAAAGACATTGCAATAAAGGTTAGGGAAATTGACCAAAATTACTTTTACGGTGTATGCAGTAACAAATTTGGACTTGAGTTTCTAACAGGAGTACGTGCACCCACCCGGCCAAACCGTAGAACTGTAGCAGCTGCAATTCTTTTTATCGTCATCATGTTCTTTTTACCACCACTATATTTGCACAAAAGTGAAAAACACCCTCAACCTTGGAAACCGTTTCAACCAGGGGCGGAGCTACATTCCGGCTTGGGAGGGTCCGGACGCCTGTTGAGTTTCATGTATAGTTTTAATTAGTGTTAATAAGAAGCTTAATCATAGCAAGTTTCCCTCAATTTTAATAATGAACCCCCTTAACTAAATTGACCAAGAATGATTTCTTTCAAATTTAATATTTGGTAAGCTTTGATTTTGTTCAATCTAATCTTAATTTCATATTTGTTTCCTTTATTTAGCTGAAAATATTTGTCTCCTTTGATTTTCCCTTTAGTATTCTTTAAGAAAGTTCATTGTATTTATTTTATCTTTTATGATAAAATTCAATGAGATGTTTGTTCCTTGTTCATACAAATTGTTCATGACATTTTAATTCGAACCCTCCAACCTTAAATTCTTAGCTCCGACACTGGTTTCAACCATGTAATTTTAAGATTAAACAAATACAGGGAATTATTATTTTTCATAGCATCTCGATCTAAGCAAGCCGGAAAGAGGTTGAGATCGATACATATTCTGATTAAGTGCATGAGCTCAATTATTACGTCACCACAACTTTATAAATACTTACTTGAACATTAATCCGTTTATTCATCATTTGTCACAGAATCTGAGAGGCTGGCTGCTTCCAAACTGTCGTCTCCTAATCACAAATTTATAAAAATCCCATGACATATCCCGATTTCTGTCGAAATTCTGCAACAATGTTATGTACAAAGTCATGTCTACTCGATTAGAGGAGTAACGAAAAACATATACCAACAAAACTGGTTCAAAAGAAGAATTTACCGCAATCAAAATAGCTATACACACACATAATGTTAGTTAATTAGATAGACGAATTGATCTTACCTCAAGAACACCTTTAACATGTGAATCCCTGATCGTTTTTCTTGAAATCGCCCCAGTTCTCACCCCCTCCAGTATTTTTTGTGTAATCGCCCCTCTTCTTACCTCTATCAATGTCTCCTCATCCAACAAATAGAAATTCCCTGCTTCAGACTGAAATTTCGCTGCTTCCATCCCCTTACTAGCCATCTGCCTCAAATAAAACTCGTATGCCTCCTTAGCAATTCATTGGCCCAGCTGCAAAATTCGATAATCATATTTGTCACCAATTTGTGAATGCTGATCAAGACTGAAAACAATGTAGGGATGGAGGGTAGATGATTATAAATAGGAGGTTGTACGCTTCACGATCGCCCTCCAGCGTTTCTTTTGCCGGGCAGACTGAGAGACAACGATATTAATCGTACGTTGTTATATAAACATACCAATATATAGTATTCTCCAGTATTTAACAGAACACAGTAACATATGCAATCTCATTCAATACCCTAACCCATCCCATATAATACGATTGAAGCTAGAACCCATTTGGGGATTCATAAGAATTATCAAAATCGACCTCCATTATCAGCCGGAAAGGAAGATAGGAAAGCAAAGAGGCACAAACTCAAAGATCGAGATAGAGTCAAAGAGATATACATCGCTGAGTTTCTTAAATTCCGAATATTTCACTTGACGTTCTCCTTGATAGAAGAATCCTGTTTTCTTGATTCTAATTGAGTTTAGAGAATAATCAATATCCATTGATCTTATCTCACAAAAGAACTCACGGGAAGGTACTCAAGGTAGAGTGGAACACAAACTAGGGTTTGTTCGAGGAAAGACAAGGGTCAGATGGACAGCCTTTTATTGGCGGGCCGTCATTCCTCAGGCTCAAGTAAGGAGTCAGAAGCTAATAACCTCTCGTGAGATGTTTATTTAGGGTTTATGCTGAGATTAGGGTTTTTGTTTCTATTATTTTTGAGAAAAATAGAAAAAAGAAAATGAGAATAGAAATGGGCCGGATATAAGATCGTCCAAGAAAGAATGGACCTCGGGCTATACCCCATCAGATTTTTAAGATTTGCTTAGGGAGAGCAATTTTTCTTATCCCTCAGTTTAGAGGTTCGAAATTTCCCAAAACCCTGGTGATCCTTAGCAAACGTTTTTGGCTCATATTATATATATATATATATATATATATATATATATATATATATATATATAACAAATCCTAATTCCTAATAAGATCCAGTTTGAGAGTTGGAAGTTTGAAGTCAATAACTATTCAAAACTTAATAAAACATAACCTGATGGTCTTAGCTTATCAATAGCAGAAATTCAAAAATATAGATACATACAGTTGGTTCGCTAGAGCAAGTCAGCAAACCAACCAAATCATCCTCTAGAGGCTAGGAACGTAAATAGATACGGTAATGAAAGAGCTTGCCATACATCGCTGAGTTTCTGAAATTTTGAATATTTCACTTACGTTCTTTATAGAAGAATCCTCTATTCTGGACTCTTATTGAGTTTAGAGAATAATCAACATCCATCGATCTTTAACGAAGCTCACAAAATATTTTTGAATTTTTTTATTTTGTTTGGCAAATAAAAGATTTTTGAAAAATTTAGGGTGGCTAAACAAGATAGGAAGAGAAATTAGGTTTCTTGGAGAAAGAGAAAACGTTACCTTATATGTTTATTTTTTATAGTAAAATTACTAAAAGGCCCACACAATTGTCTAATAGGATTGAAGTCGTGAAGATGTGAGCTAGCAAGCTAGGGTTTAGGGTTTGACACTCTTTGTTTGCTGCCTTCTCTCTCCCTCTGCGTGCAATCAGAATCAGCAACGACGACCTCGGCCCTTGTGGTACTCGAGCTCCTCTCATCCCTCTTGTTCTTCTGATACGATATCTTAATCTGGTATTTGTTGTTCACATTCTTGTTTGATCCTATTGTAACAGTTGGAAACAGAGATGATCAACCAGCCCTTAATCCAGGCAAGGTGAGTAGCTAGCCTTTACCCCCAGGCCCCAGTAAAGCTGTACATGAATGATGAATCTCACCTTAATTTACTCCCTTTGTTCTACTTTCTTTCTTGTTTTCATTTCCTGTATGCATGCAGCTCCGCAAGTTCCCACCGGATACCAGAGAGCCCATTGAGCATCTTATACAGATACAGGTAAAAGTATTATTGTTATTAGTCATTGATCATATATCTATTGAGGTACTTTCTTGTTGAGAATTAGTTGATGACTTTTTCTTTAATGGTTTATTACACCCATTTTTCAATCATATTTTTCCATCACAATTCACAACCGTTCAGTTTATAGATCTATATAAGTAGATCACTTCTACAAATTTTCAGTCAAATTGGTGATCATTAAGACCTCCAAATAGATCAAATCAATGGATGGTCCGAATATGTCAAACAGTAACCGTTCAAGTTTATAATCAGTGAATCACATTTATAAATGCCTTAACGATTTTCAATTTGTATGAAAATTTATAGAGATGATCTACTCATATATATCTACAAACTAAACGGTCGAGATGTGAATATATGATCGAAAATATGATGAAACGAAAAAGCTCTCAACTAGTAGGTGTTCAATGGATCATCTCCCCATATACGACTATATATAGCTTCTTCTTTTTTCATTTTGAAAACCTGGCCTTGAAGCTTTGTCACTTGCAGAAAGACCATGATGAATTAAAGGCACAGCTCTACAAGGATCGAGGAGCACTTGAAGCTAAATATGAGAAACTCTATCAGCCTCTTTACGACAAGGTATCACCGTGACTAATATGGGTTTAAAAGAAAAATAGTTAAAGAGAAAACCAAGTTGAAGCTAATTCTTTCAGAGATACAATATTGTGAACAGAATTGGAGTCGCTACTAATTCTGAATCTCCTACAAAAAATCAAGAGGGTATTGCTCATGACTCTTCCCGGCCCCCTTACCTTGTCTTGTATTTGCATGTTTTGATTTTGTGAATAATTTTGCTATGTATTTCACTATTAATGCAGAAAAAGTGATTCCTGAATTTTGGCTCTGGGCTATGGGAAGCTTTTGTGAGATTGCCAAAATGGTGAAACCCCAATATATAATTTGTATCTCGTAGTCTTAGGTTGGATGTGAAACCAATATATTTTCTTATAATTTTTTTAAAGATTAAAGAAAATGAAGAATGAGCTCTGAAACATCTTGAAGACATCAGGTGGATTAAGACAGATAACCTTAAGGGTTTCAAACTCGAGTTCTACTTTCGTCCCAACCCTTTCTTCAAAAACTCTGTTTTGACCCTTTCATATCATATGGCTGTTGAAGATGACCCTTACCCTATTGAGAAAATAATAGGGTCAGTTTGGATCATATATATCTTCAATGGTTCAGTGAACAACCTATTTTCGTTTATGTGCAATGTTGACTCTATTTTCGTTTATTGTAGGACTGAAATTGAGTGGTCTTCCAAAAGTCGACGCTTGAAGAAACGTAGAACTGGTAATGGTAGAAGTTTTTTTAATCTTTTTAGTCCACCTGAAGTCCACAATGACTACAAAGTAATCTTTTTATTTCCTTGAATTTGTTCATTGATTTTGACTATTTGTTGGTACCATATATAATTTTACCCGATCGTCTTTTTTCATTCTCAATATAAAGGACCGAAAACTCAAATATATGTTGCAAGAAGACTATGATCGGGTGAGTTCATAAATGAAACCTGTTATAATATGGGGATGTCATATTCTTAACTTCTTTGAACTTTGATATCTCTGGACATTTGAGAACTGTGATCAGTTTCCTGCTAATTTGATGTCTATATATTCTCTTGTTGGAATTATGTTTCGGCAGATCAAATATTCGGGATGATATAATCCCTCGTGCTGTTTTATGGTTTACCGGGGAGGCCGGCTAGGGTAGAACGGTATATTGAGATGGCATGGGATCAGCGCATGAAGATTCCCTTAACAGCCTATCACAGGATGTCCAGATCGAAGCGAGTTGTCCACGTTGCATGCATTACTTCAGCTTCTGCTTTCTGAACTAAATCAAAGACTTTCTCAACTTGCAGAAACATCATGATGGATTAGACACAGTTTTGCAGGGAAAGAGCAGAACTTGAGGCCAACTATCAGAAAGCGTATAACTTGTACAACCATGTATCACGCTAGTCTATATATATATTAATAGACTAGCGTGATACCTCGTTGTACAAGTTATACAATGAGGGATTATATATATATATATATATATATATATATATATATGTGTAATCTCCTTTTAACGAGGGATTATTTTTTTGACATATATGAAGATCAGGGTTTACACCAACTTTTTATCACAAAATCGTATCTTCACCATTCAATATGTAGTTCTATATGAGTATATCACTTATGCAAAATTTCATCCAAATTGGTAATCGTTAAGGTGCTCAAAACTGCGAATTAAAAGTTAAAGCATGAACGGTTCAGGTTTGACAGATTTGATTCGTCGATTGATTTCAGTTAATTCGAAGCTAAGTCTTAACGATCACCAAATTAGATGAAATTTTACAGAGATGATCTACACATATGTACATCTAAATATTGAACGGTGAAGATGTTGATATGTGATCAAAAAGTTAATGTAATCTTCAATCCCTTATATATGTCAAAAAAATCTCTTAGTGAAAGAGTTCTCATATATGAGTACTCTTCCACTAAGAGATATCTTTTTTGACATATATGTAGATATCAACATCTTCACTCTTCAACTTTTTGATCACATGTCAACATCTCAACTGTTCAATATTTAGATACATATATGTAGATCATTTCTACAAAATTTTATTTAATTTGGTGATCGTTAAGGCTTCGAACTAACGAAATCAATTGACGGATCAAATATGTCAAACCTGAACCGTTCATGCTTTAACTTTTAATTCGCAGTTTTGAACATCTTAATGATTATTAATTTGTATGAAATTTTACAGAAGTGATATACTTATATATATATATATATTTCATTGAACGGTGGAGATATGATTTTGTAATCAAAAAGTTGATATAAACCTCGATCTTGCATATATGACAAAAAGAGATCCCTCATTGGAAGGAGGTTGCCTCATATATATATATATATATATATATATATATATATATGACCCTTCTACTAAGGGATCTCTTTTTTGACATATATGAGATATCACGCATTAGACCAATTTTTTTATTATATATCAGCATCTTCATCGTTCAATACTTGGCAGAGGCGGAGCTACGTTTGGGTTTGAGGGGGTTAGGACCCGTGCAAGTTTTTCAAATATATATATAATCATACATGATTATACATCAATGGCTGCTTTAGGTTCTAAAACACATGTATAGTTATACAATGATACAAAGTTTGTGGAATATAAGGAAATGTTCTCGGTAGAAACATAATTTTATTATTTTTCTTAGTACAAAGTTTGTGGTTCATTACATACCATAAAAACTCTCTTTCCTTATATATTTCGGACCCCCCATGATATAGAATCATGGTTCTGCCACTGATACTTAGATTCATATGTGTAGATCATTTCTGTAAAATTACATCCAATTTGGTGATCAATAAGGTGCTCAAACTGCGAATTAAAATTATAAACATGAACGGTTCATCTTTGACAGATTTGATGCGTTAATTTTGAACACACATCAATTTAATTATAGCATATTTAAGCTGTCTAAGTGTTGTGTGATTATCTTTACATGGAGATCAATAAGAGCAAGAAGAAGAGAAAAACTAGTGTTGGGGATTTGGGATGATGAGCTAGAGAAGAATGACGAAGCGGAGATGTAGATCTTCTTTTCTCTCGTCGACAACATTCGCGAAGATTGTCTGCGGTTGATGAACGACTCAAATGTTGTGTTGAATGCGGCTGGGATAGATCAAAATGATGAATACAGATCAAACAAGAAGAAGAAGTGGAAACAGCTGTTCAGGAATGTTGCAGTGTGGAACCCATCATTGGTATTTCAGTCAGGATCACGGGAAATGTCTTAGTGGATCAGAACAAATATTAATTGCAGATCGAGTTGCAAAATCAATTGATATATGGTATTTTTTTGATTTATTGGTTAGACATATAGTATAAGAGGGAATAACATATAACTACCATAAAACAATTTAAAAAATAAAAAATTCATGAAAGGATTTAAACATATAACTACCATAAAATAATTCAAAAAACAAAAAACTCATGTTTAAAAAGATGTAAACAGATAAGGACGTATAGTAAATGACGAAAATATTGTCATTTTATTTAATAATTACAAATATACCATTATATCAGGTAAAACACTCTTTTTTTATTTCTTATCTTATTTCTTCTATGCTATCAAAACGCTCTTTCTCTCTCTCTCAGTCCAAGTTATTGTTCTGATTTGGATGAACGTCACTGATGAAAAGTGTTGGCATTTGAACGAGATTCTAAAATCAAGTGAGTTTGATTGTGGGTTTTTATGATTTTCAATTGCATATTTGATTGCATGAGATCAAATCTAGAAATTATGGTTTTGATTTGTTTATTATCTTTTAAATTTGTGTGAATTATAAGAATGGAGTCTGGATTGAGTTGGGTAGTGTTTAGAGCAGTGTCTGTGGTGATAACAGTGGGTTTGGGATTATGGCTGGGTTAGTATGATTTGTTTAGTATGTGGCTGGGTTTGTATAATTATGTTTGGAAGAGAATGTAATCTGATATGTGCAACAACATTTCAATCGGCAATGCAACAAGATTTCAACAATTGTAGTAGGAACAACATGTCAGTAATTACATTAGCAACAATATTCCAACAATTGCAGTAGTAATAACATTTCAATCGACAGTAGCAGCAACGTTCCAGCAATTACAGTATCAATAAGATTCCAGCAATTGTAGTAGCATCAATATTTCAACAATTACAGTAGCATTAACATATCAATCGGTAGTAGCAACAACATTGGACAAATTAATCTTCATTGTCTAAATGATTATTTCTGAGAACCCTATATTAATTGAAAAAAAAATATTGCAATGTTGGTTGATAATGCAGTTGCCGAACAATAGCTTAGAGAAGGGTGCTACTGCGCATGATGAGGTGGAAAAGAAGAAAGAAGCGAGGAAGGATTCAAAGAAGGGTGCTACTGCACAAGCTGAAGAGGGTGCTACTGTGGCGACTGAGAAGAGTGCTGAAGAATGAATCTTAAACGATACAATGGTAACTGTGCGGTTATGCTATTTTAGAATGTTGAAAATGCTACTACTGTATCTAGAGTGTTTGTGTTTTTAGTTTAATAAACAATGTTCCTAAAGTACTAATGTTCTAATTTAAAGAGCTGTTACTACACATATTAGTACGTTGTATATCTTCTACTACATTTGCTGAAGCATTAGTTGTATATTTGCTACTACATCCGCTGAAGCAAAACCAACTAATCGACAAAACCAGAATAAGTATGTAGATCTTGATATTACAAAAAATATATATATGCTACTATACTTGCTGAGATCACATAACCCACAAAGCTACAAAAATATTCTGCTACTGCATTTACTGAAAAAAAATTATGAACTCTTTTGTTTTCTGAAACAAAATAAATATAAAAATGAAGGTATGCTGTTGTTGTGGTTTTGTTTAAGTTGTGTAAGGTCAATTTAGTAAACTTATCTTATGACACATGGCAAGCAGAAAAGAGTGTCTTTAATTGTTAAAAATTGTCCTAATTTGTTTAACAACGATGCAAGTGAGTTTATTTGTGTTTCACATCTTTTTGGAGGATGTATTTGTAGTTTTCTATAGTCATAATATACATATTCTGAATGGATACACGTTGGTAACTTCAAGCACAACATACTTCAAGACGAATTGGTAACATATTTGTGTCGATTCAAACAGTAGAAAGATTCACAGCTTGTTCAAGTTCTAGCTAAGATTTTGAATGTTGCATGACAAAGATACAAATCACAACCGTAACAACTTGCAACACAAGTGAAATGAAACGAATTATATATGTACGTTCGAGCTGTTGCATGAGGAAAGTAAAAAATTTGGTACCTGCTAACCTGCATGTCATCATTTTATACCAAATAATACATATACAAGAATCTAATATAAGAATCAGATTAAGAACAAAAATTAGAATAATACATATCACCGAAAAGAAGTTCAAAATGACACAGAGAATTTGGAAAATTAAATACCTGTAAAGGGCACACACATATACGACGGATCAATGAGGGAAACACACTACTAGGTTGTCTGGTAAGTAGTAAGAACTTTTACCCTCGTGGTTTTAGTTTTCTAACCTTGAATTTCAACCGACTGCATATTTGTCAACTTGTTGAGCGCATCCGGGGCTCTATCTCAAGACCACCAAACTGTCTGCTCGATCGGAGGCCCTCCACCACCTTGTTGACTGAAACACACTTCACCTGATGGAATTGCCCACACTGAATATATGACAGCATTTTCCAAAATCTGTAGAATTTTCACTGCTCTTTACATAGACAACAGCTCTATAGTTATTCAGTTCAGTTTGAACAAGAAAATGGTTAAGCGTTTTGGTACCCAAATTATACCTCCATTTTGTCGTCCTCTGTGTCGGCCAGAAGAATATCATCGCATTTCAAAACTGCTAATAGCTTTTCAGTGAGCTCAATTTGTGTGTTCAATCCAAGTATCAGTACCCAATTGTGGGCTATGATCGTTGTTGGCCTCGTTGGTGACATGGGCTTTGATTTTTTTTGGACCTAGGAGGTTGAGTTGGGATGATTTGGGTCTCATTTTTTGAAAACACTGGAACGTGTATCAGGGATTGCTCAAGTACTATCAATCCCTATGAAACTGAAAGCAGAAACTTGTAAGAACACAATAATTTGTTTACGCAGTGTAAACCTCAAACATGAGGAAACATCACTGCGAGGCACAAGCCTAGAAGAACTTCAATCCACTATAAGAAGATTACAATTGTATGATTACACTTGCAGACTCGTCTAGTCTATTAATCACTCACTAATCTTCTCTCACAAGAAACACTTTCTTGAGGGATTGAACTACACAAATCAAACCTCAATTCTATTCACTCACACATGGAACAGTGAAAGAACAAGAACTCAACATGCTCACGTTAGAGATACACAACTAATCTCTTTTTCTTGATTCCCAAGGCATACATAAGTCTTGTGCGCGGCAGCTGTTAAATAGAGGGCAAAACTCCCCCTCACTTTAGAATCCTAACCCTAATGGACTTCCTACTAGGAAACAACTTAATGAAAGATTTGTCCATTAGGATCCGAAAGATATAATTCCCTTTTATGTAGGAATGCCAAAATACTAACAATCTCCCCCTTTGGCATTCCTACACAAAACACACAGAATCACAAAAATACACACCACAAGACAATAATTTCCAAAAGAGAGCATAGGCAAAGGTACACCACCACAGTACTTAAATAAAGTACATAATCCCAAGATAAACATAGACATAGAGCCACATAAACAGAAGTACATAGAAATCAGAAGTACTCTCCCCCTTTTTGTCTAGGAATGACAAAGGGTCAGTCCAAATAATCAAGAAAGATCCCAGAAGGAAAACACTTATAACCATAACCAACATCCACGCAGAAAGGCTTGACATGAATATGGAAAGGAAACTCATCATCAGCAGTAGAAGGAGCAGTAGTAGAAACAGGTGGAGACACAACAGGAGGAGCAGAAGATGCAATGTAGGTGTTGAGCAAACGTTCAAGTCCAGTAATACGAGTGTCCAGGTCTGCATATAGAGTATTGAACTTGTCTTCCATCCATTTCATCAGCATAGTGGTCTCAACAGACACACCACCATCTAATGCCTGACTAGACCCTCTTACAAGAGTGGAGGAAGTAACTGGAGTGAGAGGAGGGCCAAGGATATCTCCATCCTGATAGTCAACACCAAATGAACTACACAGCAAGGTGATGATGGATGGAAACACTAAGGCACCTTGAGAATTGCGTTGATCAACAATTGCAGCATAACGAATGGCAGTATAAATGAAGAACTCAGGTGGAAGATAAGGACCCTTGTGACTATGAATAGCATATATCTTGGCACCTATCTCCCTTGTAATCTTGCTGGTCTGGGAAGTTGGATGCAAAAGAGATCGAACCAGAAAGCCAAGCAGCCTAAACCATTCATCCATGTGTCCACTTGAGAGAAATGCCGGAGGAATGCGAGGAATGTTAGCATACATTTTGTCCACTAACAGGGACATATCACAAGTAGAGAGAAACTGAGTAGCTTTATCAGCTGCGTCTTCAGAAGGTAAAGGAAGATGCAGTATATGACGAATCACAGTAGGGGAAACCAGAATGTAGGAACCCCGAACAAATACCCCACTAGAAGAGGTGAACAAATCCATAGACTCAGGCAATGATCTAGGAAAGTTAGCATAAAATTCATGCACAATAGATAGATTTGGTCGAGGTAGGGATTGCAGACCCTCTTGCCATCCCAAGCGTGCAACTAAGGTGACGAATAATTGTGGCAGAGAGGAGAAATCAAATGTCCGCTCAAAAACACAAGGACGATTGCATGTAATGTTCATGTATAAGGTGCGAGCAGTAGAATTGACAAAGCAAGTCAAGGGTGGAGCACGCTTACAGACTGCGGATTTTGACTGTGTCTTGACTGAAGAAGGATGTTGTGAACCAGTTGATGGCCTGAGCCTTTTGGCAGGAGGCTTGGAAGACTTTGAAGGCTTGGATGGCTTTGAAGGCTTCGAGGACTTCGAAGGCTTCGAGGGAGCCTTGCGCTTTTGAGAGCACCCAACAGCAGGAGTGAGAGTGGCGGCGGAATCTTCTTGTGAGGAAGAAGCAGCAGTGGGAGCTGGAAAAACATGATGGAGAGTGCGACTGCGATATGCCTGATTGAGAACGGCCTCTAATGGAGACTCCACAGGGGAAGAAGGAGGTGCACCAGCATTGATAGGTGGCGAAGATGATGGTCCATTGGGAGGAGACGACGGCCCACTATGGGACACGGATCCACTATGAGTCGAAGGTCCACTGTGAGCGGACGAGTGAACAGGAGAACCATCAGCAGCCGAGGCGGAAGGAGAGTCTTCAAGAACCTGAGGAGATGCAGCAGAGGTGGGAGGACCGGATGGTGGTCCGAGACGACGGAGACGACCGGATCGACGCGGAGGAGTAGTCTGGAGTCCGGAGTTACGCATTTTGGGAGCCATGAACAACAAAATCGGATCTGAAATCTGAGAAAGAAAAACAGAAAAACAGAAAAACAGAAAAACAGAAGAAACCACAGACGAAAAACAAGGAAATAAACAAGAAGTGTTTTTTTTTTTTTTTTAAATGAATTTTTTTTTTTTTAATGCTACCATTTTGACAAAAATCACTCTTAAAGAAAAACAACATGATAAAGTCCAAGAGCTGAAAAGAATAAGATTGTGTATGCTTATGAAAATCAAATCAATTGTGGAACCACACAATGCCAAGAGAAGTACCCACACGTATAACTGAGAACAGAGGCAAAGCTTTTAAACAAAGAATAACCATAATCACAGCATGTGAGCAAGACAAGTTTTAAGTTCACCATGAGTCATGTGCTCAACAATTCAACAAGGAGGAATTTTCAGTCATCTCAATGGGTGAGTGATGAGAGTGATTTGTCAGAAACAATGGGACACACATCAACCAGTAAGTCTTAAGTAACAGTATATTTGTAACAAATTCTCCTTATATCTCCATATATATGTTTTTTTTTTTTTGAACTCTTGACTTTTGTCAAGGATTAACTTAATCAACTATCACCGGGGTGACCAAACCATTCCCTTTTCTGCTCAATCCTTATATCGTTCATCACGACCAAGGCCTGATTACTTTAGGAATAGCCTGGCCATCAGACCATTCCCTTTTCTGCCTAATCCCTATATCGTTCATCACGACCAGGGCCTAGTTACTTTGGGAATAGTCTGACCATCAAACCATTCCTGTTTCTGCCTAATCCCTATATCGTTCATCACGACCAGGGCGTAGTTACTTTGGGAATAGTTTGAGCAAGCTCCAAAATGTATTTATTTGAAAACTGGAGCCAACAAAATAAAAATATTCAATACTTGAGACATTAAGATTGTGCTTACCCCACATGAGTCTTCCAAAAGCGAGTGCAATGTGTAGGTGAGTATAATGTGAGAGATTCATGACTATTCTTCAGAGAAATTGACAGAGCACACAAACTTTCAATGATCAAACAACTTGTAAAACGCACACTCAAGAGATTAAGAGGTTCATCTTTGTCAATCTAAGTTCAACTGATTTCTACAGGGTAGTGTAGGATACTTAACTTGTATGCAATCCCAGTAACAAGAAAACAGTAGAGCCAGGGAGAAAAGTAAAAATTACAAAGCTACTATGAAATAACACAGAATGAATGCAAGCGGTGCAGTGTGTGCTCTTATATTTCAGCGCTTGAGACATATACCAATTGCATTTCTAAGAGTCTCAAATCTTTCAGTATCCAGTGGTTTTGTAAAGATATCAGCCAATTGATGTTCAGTAGATACAAAGGATACTTCTAAAACATCTTTTTCAACCAGATCACGTATAAAGTGATATCTTAGATCAATATGTTTTGTACGTGAGTGTTGAACAGGATTTTTTGAAATATTTATTGCACTTGTGTTATCACAGAATATACTTAACTTGCCTTGAGTGAAACCATAATCCTGGAGCATTTGCTTCATCCAGAGCATCTGAGTGCAGCAACTGCCGGCAGCTACATATTCAGCCTCTGCAGTTGACAAGGATATGCAATTTTGCTTTTTACTATGCCATGCAACCATGTTGTTTCCCACAAAGAAGCAGCCACCTGATGTGCTTCTTCTATCTTTCATATTCCCCCCCCAATCAGCATCTGAATAACCTGCAATTTCAACATTAGTATCAAAGGTAAAGAAGATACCACAAGCTGATGTACATGAAACATATCGAATTATGCGCTTCACAGCCTCTTGATGTGATTCCTTGGGATTTGCCTGAAATCGAGCACACACACCTACACTGTAGGAGATATCAGGTCTGCTGGCAGTAAGATACAAGAGACTTCCAATCATACTTCTGTAAAGCTTTTGATCAACAGACTTACCATCAAGATCCTCACTGAGCTTGGTGGTTGTACTCATGGGATTTGTCACGAGTTTAGGAGAATCAAGACCAAATTTTTTAACAAGATTTTCAGCATATTTAGTTTGAGACAAAAACATGTCATTAGTTAGTTGACGAACTTGAAGCCCAAGAAAGTAAGTTAATTCCCCACACATGCTCATTTCAAATTCACTTTCCATGATTCTAGTGAATTCAGTAACATAAGATTCAGAAGTTGAACCAAAAACAATGTCATCTACATAAACTTGAGCAATCATGACATGTGTTTGATCCCTTTTTACAAACAAGGTTTTATCAATAGAGCCTCTAATATACCCTTTGCTTACCAGGAAGTTGGATAGGTGTTCATACCAAGCTCTTGGAGCTTGTTTAAGCCCATACAAAGCCTTTTTGAGTCTGTAAACATGACTGGGATTGTGAGGATCTTGAAATCCCAGTGGCTGTTCAACGTACACTTCTTCTTGCAAGACTCCATTTAAAAAGGCACTTTTCACATCCATTTGATATAACTTAAAATTAAGATGACAAGCAATAGCAAGCAAGAGTCTAACAGATTCAAGTCTAGCTACAGGTGCAAAAGTTTCATCAAAATCAATTCCTTCAACTTGAGTGTAACCCTGCGCCACAAGTCTGGCTTTGTTTCTAGTGATATTACCAAATTCATCATGTTTGTTTTGAAAAATCCATTTAGTACCTATCACATTGCAATTGCTAGGCCTAGGTACAAGATACCAGACATCATTTCTTGTAAATTGATTCAGTTCATCTTGCATAGCATTAATCCAATCATTATCAAGTAAGGCTTCTTTCACATTTTTTGGTTCAATAAGAGAAACAAAACCAAAATGACTAATGACGTGTACGTCCTTCTTGTTATCATTCAAAAAACATGCAAGAACAGAATTTCTACTTACCTCACTTACGACTTGTCTCCGCGTCCTGATTCCATCATCCATGTTGCCAATGATATCTTGAGATGAATGATCTTTTTGAACTTGCTTGAACCCAGTTCTTACATTAGATTGAGTATCAAAGATGGGATCATTAACTTCATCAACTTCCTCTTCATTTACTTCCACAGTCATCTTCCTTTTTGAGAGTCCATCTTCTTCTTCAATGACATTTCCTGCTCTTACGAAAGAATCATCAATAGACACATTATAAGATTCCATAACAGATATGGTTCTTTTATTATACACCCTATAGGCTTTACTGTTTAGAGAGTAGCCTAAGAAGATGCCTTTGTCACTTCTGGAGTCAAATTTAGCAAGGTATTCTCTATCTCTGTAAATGTAGCAAGGACTTCCAAAAGTACGAAAGTAACTTACATTGGGTTTCTTACCTTTCCATAATTCATATGGAGTTTTGTTACTACCTGGACGAAGAAATGCTCGATTTATTGTGTAGCAGGCAGTGCTTATGGCTTCTGCCCAGAAGTTGAGACTAAGTCCAGCAGAGTGAAGCATTACTCTTCCCATGTCAAGTAGAACCCTATTCTTCCTTTCCACAATGCCATTTTGTTGCGGAGTTATAGGTGCTGAAAACTCATGAGAGATCCCAAGTTCACTAAAGAAATCCGAAAACCTGACATTCTTAAACTCAGTTCCATTATCAGTTCTTACTCGTACAATTGATAAATGTAAAGATTGTTTCTCATTTATTACCTTTTTGAAAAGACCTTTGCAGCTTTCAAATGTATCACTTCTTTCTCTAAGAAAGTTTACCCAGGTAAAACGAGAAAAATCATCCACAACCACTAAGATATATTTCTTACCTCCAATGGTCTCAGTTGAAGAAGGTCCAACAAGATCCATGTGAATCAACTCCAAAGGACGAGAGGTAGTCAAAGAATTTAGTGAACTGTGAGCACCACGAGTTTGCTTACCAATTTTGCATCCTTCACACATGACAGTAGTTTTTCCACTCAGAGAAGGCATTCCACGCACACTTTCCTTCTTAGAAAGTTTCACTAAGTCCTGGAAGTTTACATGACCCAAGCGTCTGTGCCATAATTCAAGGTTGACATCGGATGATCTGGTGTTCAAACAAGTTTGCACATTTATATTAGCATGAACATGATAGCAGTTATCCTTGGATCTTAATCCTCCCATGACACTTTTTCCATTATTATCAAGAACTATACATTTTAGTTTGTTGAAGTTTACATTTTCATAATCATCAGTGAGTTGACTTACACTTATGAGATTTGCTTGAAGACCTTCAACAAGTAAGACATTTTGAAGATTTGGAATACCTGGAGTATTTATAGTTCCCTTACCCATTACTGGTGCTTTTCTTCCATCTCCAAATGTGACTGTTCCGCTTGTGAATTCGTCTGATAGAGTAGTGAACCAGCCTTTGTTTCCAGTCATGTGTCTTGAACATCCACTGTCTACATACCAGATATCTTCTCTTCTTTCGGATAAGGCTGTTAGGGCAACAAGACATGTAGCATCATCATGGTCAATTTGACACCTGTATGAAGAAAACAAACACGTTTCGTCAACTGATTCTGTAGATGCATGACACTTACTGAACTTAGCTGAATAACACTTATGTGATCCTTTCTTGACCCAAGTCTGCTTGGTTTTTGATTCCAGACTTTCTGGGATTGAAACCATCTTTGCAATCCTATTTAAAATGCTTAAGTGTTCCTTTAATTCTGCTTGTAATAAAGAAGTAGAGTTAATTTTCAAACCATGTGGTTCATTTTGCATTTTTCTTCGTAATAAATTACAACGAGGACGAATATGTCCAGGTTTTCCACAAAAATGACATGTTGGAGTGAAAGATGGTTGCCTGAGAGCATACCTGGACTGATGAGCATTCAACTTTGTATCTTTGCTTACCTGAGGGGATTGATAGTATGTCATCGATCCCAATTCTGGACAAGAGTTGATTTCAGGTTTTGACATAAGTATGTTGTCATTCTTTTCTTCAAGCACACTATTATGTTCCTTCACAAATTGTGTACCACCTGTGTGGACATTCTCATATCCGAGACCTTTTCTGTTACATGAAGTTCTACCAAGCCCAATCATTTTTGACACCTTTTCTGAACTAATTTCAAACTTGCTGAATTTTGTCCTTGCCTCCGTAAGCTCAACCTGCAATTTCTCATTCTCTTGTGTTAATAAGACATTTAAATTTGTTTGAGCTTTGAGCTCAACTTGCAAGGTTTTCAATTTATCATTAATCTCATTCTTACCATCACTGTCCACACGAGATGTAGCTTTATGCTGCAAGAATTGAATTTTCTCAAGCAAATTTGTCCTCTCAGTTTCCCAAGATTTTAAATTTGATTCAAGACTTACCTCAACTCTCCTTTTCTCTTTGCTGATAAGTTTGATGTCTTCTTCCAAAGCAAGATTTTTCTTCTGTACACTTTTTGTAGCATTGTACAGTTTCAAATATTTATTATTTGCTTCTTCATCAGAATGATCTTCATCACTCTCTGAATCATCTGAAGTTTCTGGATTAAGAGAAGTTGTTAATGCAAGATCATTTACCTCATGGTCATCGAAGAACTCCTCATCGCTATCATCCCATGTGGATGTCAAAGCTTTGCTATCCTTAAAGGTTTGCTTCCTGTTTGCACACTCAGCAGCCATATGACCAAAACCACCACACTCAAAGCATTTTATTTTTTCTGAAAAATTTTTCTTTTGAGTAAATCTAGAAGGTTTATCAGTTATTTTTTCAGAGTTGAAAACTTTCCTTTGATTAGAGAAATTTCTTGAAGGACCAGAGACATTTTTATTTTTCAAAAATTTTTTAAATTCTTTTGTAAGCAAAGCTAAGTCGATTACCTCATCTTCATCACTTTCCTTCTTAATGGAGGAAAAAGCAACACTTTTTACCTTTTTATCTGGTCTGATTCTCATTTCAAAGGTCTTGAGGTTGCCTACCAGTTCATCAAGAGGATAAATATCTAGGTCTTGAGCTTCTTCAATCGCTGTTTGTTTAGCTTGAAACTTTGAAGGAAGAGATCTGAGAAACTTCTTGACAATTTTGTGATCTTCAATCGGATCACCAAGACTCTGACATTGACTAGATATCCTTAATATACGAGCATGAAAATCATCTACTAGTTCATCTTCTCCCATAGTCAGGTTTTCAAATTCTTGAGTTAGTCTCTGCAACTTTTGTGAGCGTACCTTTTTATTACCTTCATAAGTAGCCTCCAATAAATCCCATGCCTTCTTCGCAGTGTCACAGTGACTGATACGAGTTCTTTCTCTTTTGTTTAAGGCTGTGAACAAGCTGTTTCTTGCCTTAAAGTCACAATTTCGATCATGTACTTCCGCTTCAGTCCATTCATGCCTAGGCTTTAGTATTGTTGCGACAGAAGTTCCTTCCACCTTTTTGTCATTAGCTTTCGTTGGATGTTCCCAGCCTATCTCAACAATGTTCCACATGTTCTCATCTTGAGAATACAAGAAGGCTCGCATCATAATCTTCCATTCAAGATAATCTTCACCATTGAAAAGAGGAGGACAGTTGATCGATCCAGCAGCTCTATCACGTTCCATCTGATCTACTAGAAACTTCTAGAACCGGCTCTGGTACCAATTGAAAACACTGGAACGTGTATCAGGGATTGCTCAAGTACTATCAATCCCTATGAAACTGAAAGCAGAAACTTGTAAGAACACAATAATTTGTTTACGCAGTGTAAACCTCAAACATGAGGAAACATCACTGCGAGGCACAAGCCTAGAAGAACTTCAATCCACTATAAGAAGATTACAATTGTATGATTACACTTGCAGACTCGTCTAGTCTATTAATCACTCACTAATCTTCTCTCACAAGAAACACTTTCTTGAGGGATTGAACTACACAAATCAAACCTCAATTCTATTCACTCACACATGGAACAGTGAAAGAACAAGAACTCAACATGCTCACGTTAGAGATACACAACTAATCTCTTTTTCTTGATTCCCAAGGCATACATAAGTCTTGTGCGCGGCAGCTGTTAAATAGAGGGCAAAACTCCCCCTCACTTTAGAATCCTAACCCTAATGGACTTCCTACTAGGAAACAACTTAATGAAAGATTTGTCCATTAGGATCCGAAAGATATAATTCCCTTTTATGTAGGAATGCCAAAATACTAACATTTTTAGACTGGTGGAAGGACCTACTGGCCTGAATTTATTTATTATTATCATTATTATTTTTAAATAGATACGTACAGGTGTTCCTTAAAACTTTCATTAATGAAATTATCGAATATAAGAAATAAAATGATATGAAGCCTAAACCTATGATTAATAAAATTCTGACATAATAATGAGAATCTGTACAGAAAGCACAAACACCAACTAGTAAAAAGTACTATAATAATAGCTTAACTGGCTCTGAAACAACGATAACATAATAGAAAGATCAATAGAGATGAAACATGAGCACATATCATAATATCTAATAATGCAGTTTTTCTACTATATTGCCTCCGGTTTTTGTTTCTTGGTATGTAGGCTTTCATTGCTATTCAAGTTTTTGACGCCCTTTGTTGGTTTCAATCTCTTAGAAGTCGCATCTTATTTCACTTGCAGGGTGTGTCTTCCTAGTTACAGTTACTCTTATACTTGCACTATTTTTGCCTTTTGGTATATGATTTTGGGTCGTCTAGTCCTATGGTTGTCTCCCACCTCAAACACATTCACGTGGCTTTTTACATTTTATTACCATTTTTAACTAAAGAAAAATATATTGTTAAACAATGTCGAGAAGGCACGTTACATCATACATGTGGCTCTATAATTTGTTGGAGACATACAAGCACCATGACATGTATCCCCATTGATAACATATAAGCTCGAAACAAGCCTCAAGCGTAGAAAACGAGAGTGACTGGGATGCACCTGGTGCATATAGATCGGGTCATCCATTGTTCTTTTAACAGGGTTATAAAATTTGGAAATGGCCATGAAAGGGAAGCTAATGTTAGATCGACAATAACGAAACCAAACCAAATAACAAATAATAATAAAACTAAATTCATAAAAAAAATGATCTATGGTGCATATGCACCTGGTGCACCGTGCATTTTTGCATAAGAAACAAAACCGTGACACCTAATTTATGGACAAGAGTTAACTAGCTGCATTCATATGGCTTTTTTATCTGTTATTACCGTTTAGTTATATATGCATGTTTGCATTTTGTTGTGTTTTAATCTTTTTTTCAATGTTTTTGATCCCTTATTCTTTAGTTACAATTTTATATCGATCAGCATTCTTCAGAAGAAAACAAATATTATAAGTTTGTCGTTTGTTGCGTTTTTAAAAAAATAAATCAAGTAGCATTTATGCATAGCGATCGTACTTGATCAGAAATAGTAGCTTGATCTCAATATTTCTATGGTCAACTCACCTGTCAAATCGTTACTATAATCGTCGCCGACCCTAGTTTACATATTCATTATAATAAGTAGACTCTCTTTTTTGGTAGAGTTGAAATTTGATGCCAAAGCTTTTGTTTCGAAGCTTTTCACTGAATTATACACCAAGACAGAGAAACCATAATTATTAGAAGAGTAAATTTTAGTTTGGATACCCGAATTTAGATGGTATTATTAAAGTGATTTCTAAATTTTAAAAACAATTAATGTGGTACATAATTTTATTTTTGCTACCGATGAAGGGTCAAATACCAAATTTCGTTACGATTTCGTCTGTTTGTTGATGTGGTCTTGATGAGACCCAACTAGAAAATGTAAAATGACAAAAATAACCGCATTCTCTATCTTCCTTTCTCGATCTCCATCTCTCTCTCCTCTCTTTTTCATACGTTTCTTCCTTAGATACCAATCTGGTAATGAGCTTATCTACACAGGCCTCTTAGAACTATGACAGTGTTGTCTGTTGCTCTTATCTCCGCAGCCTGAATTGCTGCAGCATCACTCTGATCCTTCGTAGCTCATTTCATCACCAAAACCGTCCATTCCTTGGTCGTCAGAGCCCATCAATCTGCTCTTGGCCACCAGTCATCCTTCCTCTGCTACGACTCGATGCGCTGCCGTTCCTCCTCCCTCTTCATGTTATTCTGAATTGTAAGTATAGAAAGCATGGAAGCAATCTCATTGGAACAAATTTGGCAAGTACACTATAATCAATTATACATTAAATTATACACTATAATCAATTCAACACAAGAAGGCCATACAAACAACATGCTTTCAACAGTCTGCACTTTCTCCAGCAGCTACACACACTCTTCCGCCTCTACTTTCTCCAAAAGCCCGACCACAGCGTGATGGTTTTTTCCGACCAGAGGGCGTCGAGTGGTGAGAGCCGAGGGACGTTGAATAGTGAAACAGTGTTGTTTGCAAGCAGGAATGTGGTGGGGCCGGAGGTGTCGCATATGGGGTGGGGGAGGTGGTATAGTTCGATGTCAAATAAGAGAGATGGAGTCGATGACGGGTCTGGTTTAGCTCAAAGAAGAAGAAGAATAAGCAGAAGAAAAAGAAGAGAGAATAAGTGTGAGAGAGAGAGAGAGATTGGATAAAAAAATGTGAGAGAGAAAAAGACATTTTTACTCTCTATTCGTCAGTAAATAGACGATGATGTGACTGAAATTGGTCTCAGACCCTTCGTTGACAGTGAAAATAGAGTTCATGTATCACATTGATAGTTTTTAAAGTATAGACACCACTATAACCGGGGGCATATAAGTTTGGGTACCGGGCTGATAAAACCTCTTATTAGAATGGACCCTAATTTGAAGTTGTTTGAACTAAATACTTGGGATTGAGGCTAATTAGTTGAAAGCTCTAGCCAATAACAATAGCCTAAAAAATAAGCTTGTTCGGCCCGAGGAAACAGGAGCAGGCGAGGCGAAGTCCTAGGTGGACTTTGTCACTTCGTGGGCATTCCTAGTAGTCGAGTTCGTGTCGAAAACTGAGGATTTTTTGATAAGCGAAAGGTCAGTACCTCTAACCTATGTGAAATCCACTTGAAGCGAGATTCGCGTCATCCAGTTGCTTCGTTGCCAAGTAAAACTAAACCTTATGCAACTAGAGTGGCAGAAACCTACTTAGATTAGTGAATATGTATCCTTATTGATTATTATTCGAGCCAGTATATAAAGAGGGCTTGGGGATCAGAACTTGGACACACACAATCAATCAATCAACAACAACTACATCAAACAAACAACTTGAGCTTGTCGATACAAATGTAGACGCTAAAGCCTTACGCCTTAGCAAATCAATCTGACTCTCCAGAGTCATCACTGGTGCAAAGCTTCTCCGAGCGACATTCTTCCCTTCTTCTTAGTGATAGGTCTACTTACCTAACGTAAGTATCAATTGGAGTAGCTTTTACTCGTAAATATTTCCTTCCGATGTGACACCAACGACCTACATTCGTTTGACGCGAAACGCATGTGACGTGCACCCTTACTCTGTTACTATTCTCTACCTTCCGCACCCATGCGGTGACTCGTCCATACCTTATTTTACTTTTACCCCACAGTTTACCTTTATTGTAACTTTTACCTTACAATCACCTGCAGTAATTGATTGTCTTCCCCTGCCTCGGAGCCGGGCCAAAACAAAAGCTCTAGCTTATTGTCATCCCCTCCCACCAACATTCATATCCCTTCATTCATTCATCTTTCTAATTGAGAATGGTGGTAGGAGAGTGGGACCCCATTTCTTCAGGTTCAAGTTAACACTGCTAACTAGCGTTTTAAGTCCAGAATGCACTCTCCACTTCTTTTTCAGTCATGATAGATGACAACAGCAGAAGCTCCACTTTCGTTTCGATTTGAATCTCCTGCGTAGTGTTTCTTTCGCTTCGAAATAATAGCAACAACGGCCCATCTGTTGGGTTCCGATGGCCGCCGTGGCAATCTCAGCCAACCAAAGTGCAGTGAAAAAGAAGCTATCATTAGCCAACCTTCTATTATTACAAGGGAACTTGTTGTTTCGTTGTGTCAATTTCTGGCACTTCCTTGCTACAGAGAAAGAGATTATGGAGAACAGATGATGAGGGACTCAGAATCCATATACATTTCTAAAAAGTAGTCTCTTTTGGAAAAAGTACATAGTCAGAGAAAAGACACTCACTAGGATAATTGTTACACAATTAATGAAGACAACGCTCACATATGCTATGATTACAAGTCCCTCTTAGGACATGGAAGCAAAACAAGGAACAGCTCTTTACAATAAACCAAAGAAAAACAAGACAAAACAAACCAACAATTGCCGAAAATGGTGGAAGTCATCTAAGAACTTCTTAATTAAAGGTAGGAGCATAATGTGCAGAAATTATGATGTGGAGTTGCTGTTACTAGGGCTCTTTCCCAGAATGGAAGGCTTCACTTCTCCAGTCTTTGGACTATGTAGCCCTCTTCCTCCAGAACGAGGACTTGGCACTCCTCTTAGCTCACTTATTCGAGGACTGAAGGAGACACGTGGACTCTCGAGGCTTCTAGGGGCATTTGCTGGTGTTGAAGCGGTACTTGTGATCTTAGGACTGCTCACATGCTTAAACTCACCTCTACTACGGGTAAAAGCATCATCTAATATTTCTGCATCTCCTGCATAGGAAGCTCCAGCTCCCAGCTCTGTCTCCTGTTTGGCACATGAAACACACGAGAAGATGAATTTTTGTACATGGGTGTCAAAAATGTCAAGGCCTAATTGAAAATGAATCGAATTGTTGATTGTGTCATAAAGACCCTTATGCCCACGCCCTAATCGTCCCCGGAGGAATATGCGCTTCTAAAAGATTTTTTATACTGTGCCCAATCCCGAAATTCGTTCTATATTTACTAGGGAAAGTGGTTGAAAGCTAAGTTGGTTATACCGCTGCGAGATTAAATGGTAAAGCTGGAGCCTCTTCATACTCTGCAGCATCCAAGTCCTGAAGATGAGCTCCTTTGAAAAACTTGGGCAGAAAGTATTGTCTCAAAGGGACCAAAAGCATGATCATCAAAGGAAACATGACCCCGGCAATTGGAACCCAAGTAAGCCCAAAACATATAAGCAAGTACACAGTTTGAAAAATTGTAAACATCACAATTGTCTTGAAAGGCACAGTTTCTACGAAAGTTGCATGGTACTCCTCAAGGACTCTGCAGGTAAGATGACAAAATTCATGTATGTCAAGCAATGAAAAGGAAGGGAAAGTAAATGTATGAAGCAAGTAAAAGAGGTTTTGAAGGTTTACTTGTATCTTCTACTGGGAGCAGTAAAGAGCAATAAGATCCTTTCCCAAAATTGGTTACCAGGTAAGCTTTCAATGGCCATGAAAGCAAAGTAGCCCCAGAGGACTGACGTTGGGATCTTTTTTAGTATAGGCATGGCTGCAACACAGGCTCCAACCAGTATAGCTTGAAGTATGTTGCTAAGACGCTGTTCTTTCACCTCAACAGGCAATAGATCGTCAATTTCTTTCTCTACATCAAACACTGTATCATCAACTGGCGCATCAATATAGTTTCCCATACTTGAAGCTGCCTGGATAGTTGATTCTTTTAACTCATTCAGTCCCTGTTCAAGTTGCCATAGACAAATTTTTGATTTAGAAATCAACATAATGATGTCTATTAAGTAAGGTTTTGTTGCCCTGTATAATTATATGCAAATCAAAGCTGCAGATTAATATTTCGAAAGACTTGAAACTGCAAGAGTAATTATGTGAATACCAGAGACGAGGCACTCTGGTAAATCAAAGGAGTCTGCATTTGATGATAGGCTTCTTGCATATTTCCATACAGCTGTCCCAAGCTAGCATTCTTTCGCATACTTTTCCGTGCTGTTGCTACAAGCTTATTACGAAGCAACTGTGCAAGAAAATACAATTCTGAGAAGAAGAACAAGTGGCAGAGAAACAAACGGAACAACAAAAGACAGATAAATTAAAGACAAGAATGAATGCTGTATTTTGTATTGTGTGATTACCTGGTGTTTAAGAGTTGCCAAACTCTTAGTATGCATCGGAGACTGTGGAATGACACCATTTGACGGAGGAATTCCTAGCAGACCACACATTAAGGTCTGCGCAAGAGATATAAGACTTTCTGGTTGATTAAAAAAACAGACTGAAAAAAAACTTGAAATGGGAGAAATTATGTGCAGAATACTCCTTTACATACCAGAAACCCCAAAAGAAGCAAGTCATAATGGTAAGCTGATGGCTTTCTCAAATTGAACTCTTTCTGTTGAGAAAGTTGGGATGCTACGCTGTGGTCGAAATAATAAAGCACTGCAATCATTGTCGCAGGAATGAAAGCTCCAATGATGTACAGGATTGGAACGTCAAGCATTTGCTGTGAGATAATTCAAGATCAAACAAATCAATTCAACATCAGCTTCAATTGTTCCAAGTTATTAACAGGCGCAAGGCAGGTATTCAGCTTAACCAATTACAGAGAAAGTTAATCCGATCACATGCCTTAATGACAGTCCAATTCTCATATGCACCAGGTGACCATGGATTCGGGCTAAAGAGCCGTCGTGGGATTCCTTTTGGAACACTACTAGTTGGTATGTAAGATACGCCAGTCCAGACTAGAACCATAAGTGGCACTCCATAATCTGCTATGAAGCCTCTAAGAGAACCTGTACCAAATATCCGTGTATGAGTACATAAAATGAGACACGGTTAATCTGTTTAACTAATGCATTAATTTTCTGACAGAATAAGATGGATACTACATGCATGTTACTTACCGGAGCCATAGCGCCAAGACCTTGCTTTCCGACTTTTTAAAGCAGTGAGAAGAAGGCCAAATGACAATACCAAAGCAAACATCCCATTTGCGAACCTCCATGAAGGCATAAATTGCGCTAAATTTGAATCTTCTCTTTGTGGTATGCGAAACTCCTCAACAAGTCCCTAGAATATCATATTTGCAAACAATCAAGGTTATGATCAAATTGTTCAGCTCTACTTCTTTTCAGTATTACATTTATTGAAAAATACTCGTCCTATGAGAGTAAGTTATATTGTTATGTTCTTTTTGGCAACAAAACAATTGAATGAAGGTTTTTATTCCAAGTTCAATTCAACTCCAATGTACCAAAAGGCACCAAAAGTTGCAGTTATTCTTACTTTAATGGCTTGCTGCATGAAGAGCATGGCAATAAGGAGGCCAAACAGTTCTCCAGCTATACGGGTGAACCTGTTGATGATGGAACAAGCGCCCAAAATAGCCAATAAGAACAGCAACCCTGCTGTCCATACACATACCCTACAAGAAAATTAAGTATTATGAGAAAATTAAGCTCAGTCAACTCTTTCCATAGAAAAATTTAAAACCACGTACATTGAATCATGGAATAAGAAAAAATCACAAAAGCGTGATCGAGTACGTAGTTAGTTAAACAAAACTAGAAAATGAATAATAATGCTAGCTCACCATCCTGCCCATGCTAGAAACAGCTTTGCACCCAAGTCATTTTGCTCCTTGACAAAATTAAACATGAAGGTGTACATTATAACAGTAGGCTCAGCCACACCCAATATCAGCAAGGGTTGACCTCCAATTATGGAGTGTATGATTCCACAAACAGCCGTAGAAACTAAGGTTTGCACTGCTGTCAAAGCACCATCTGCATAGTAATTTAGCAGGTGCTGACTGGTTAAATATCATACCATAATTCAATAGAAAACTCACTTATGCTGGCCATAACTATCACAAATTATTGTTAATCATAATGTAATATATCTTTCTATTGCTTTCTCTTTTTCTCTTCCATAATCGAAAATGGAGAACACTAATGTCAAAGAAAGGCTAAAACATTAAAGGAAACAGAAAGCTGCAACCTTTTAGAGATCACAATATTATGTATTTTTTTTTACTTTTCAAGTGCAAAAGAATGTCTTTTGAGTTCATTTACCAGTACTTCGCTCCAGTTGTTCACCAAATGAAATGACAGGGATTGCTGAAGCGAAAAAGATGTATGTGGTGGGAGCCAAAATCCTGCAAACCATATGACTATTTTGTCACCAAGGCCTCTATCACCGGAAAAATGAGTCCAAATCAAACTTAATAGTAGAAAGTGTAGCATTGATACAAAAGAATGTTATCTCTTGCTACACATATGGTATGCTATATTGCCAAACAATCAATCTCTCAACAATCTCGACTTCACATCAAAACAATATCGATCAATCGACAGTTTGACAACTTAACATGGCGGTTTTGTTTGCGAAAGCCAAATAAATTCCGAAAAAATGATAGAAAACAGAAGGTTGAAAATTAACTGGGTACCTGTATCCTGCTCTGAAGCCACCAGTCCAGTCTTGCTTGTAGCACATCAATCTTCCTCTAAGGTCATTCTTGATCCCGCGCATAGGCACAAATGTCTCCTCCATGCTTCTCTCTCTCTAATATATTACTATATACGCTACTTGGATAGCCTCCACTATATCAATGGGTGTTCTTAGCAAGACTTAGAGATTGCCATTAGAAGAAGAGGCAATCAAAAGCAAATAACCACCTCAATTACATGATCTGGAGCTTGTTCTCTACAAGTTTCAATCCAAAACTGTGGAGAGACTCACAGAAGAAAAGATACCCAGAATGTGAGGGAAAATGGTAGATTCTAAAGTGGGTGTACCAGAAATTCAGAAGTAAGTTGGGGAGAGAGAGCACCCAACAAGAACTAATCAAGCTTCAAGGTGGGATATTCGGTTTGAGCTTTGAGAGCTGGCTGTGACTGTGAGTATTTATATAAGATTCAAAAAGGGTGAGGCAGATTTGATGAGGACAACATTGCGGGTCAGAAGGGAATAATGGAGGTGAACCTCACTGTCATTGCTCTTCCTACAACACCACTGTTACAAAAAAAAAATATTATTTCTCTCAACGATGCTTCGTTAGGTCTTTCTTTCCCGCTTCCCAGCGGTGTGGGCCCGACCCCGCTTTGTTTATGACACGTCAGGAATGGACCCGTAATAATAAGACCCTCTTATTTAAGGAAGTTAAAATTTACCCTTTTAATTTTACAATTTAAATTTTTATTTTTCTTTTTTAATAATTAAGATCTTATCTTGAAATGACATCTGTTTTGCATTTTATAAAAAATTACCTAACAAAAAATGAGAGCGTGAATTGTGTAAATTTCACATCCCCTCTTTAGTTTGATTACAATAAGACCCTCTTTTTGTCCTAAGACAAAAGGATGGTAGCATATTTTCCATGGTCGACACAGTGAGTAACTCATAAATTTGGATGCGTGTATATTTTTCCTCATTTATTTTTTGAAAGGCTTCATTTTCTTGTGTTTGGATGAAGAAGATATATTTTAAAGGTCAAGTGGTCAGGGGAGATGTTTTAAGATAATCTATGATAAAGCCAAAACCAAAGGAGAAACTATAAAGATTTGCGTGGCTGAAATTTGATGTTAGGGATGAAATTTTAGTATGTATGTATCGTGGCTGATCGTAAAACAGTTTATCTTATTAGTTACTCGTTAAGAGATTTATGGTCAATCATCGTTAGATTTAAATTTAATGATTGATTATAAAACAACTTTATTTAAAAATAATTCTCTCAACCATTGAATTTACTGACCATGAATCTCTTAATCAGTAACTAGATCACAATATTTAAATTTCAAAATAAGCTAGTTTTCACATGATTATTAACTGACAAAATAAACTTTGGTCAATCACACCCTTGTATTGACATTCAAGGATTGAAAATAAAACAACTCTAATTAAAATTTAGAGAAAATGTTCATTTGCTACAAAATTTGGCACTCTACTTCTCATTCAAATATTTAAAAAACACCATTGACCAATTGAACTTTTAAAAGAAAATTTGTGTCCATAAGGTCTAAACTTTTAAGACACTCTTAAGAACCTATATTATTTTAATATCATTATACTCTCACCTCTTAAACATGCTTAAAGAGAAAAGATTTAATAGGAACCTCACCGACTTCGCCGAACTCTGATGACCGGTCTCTGAAATCACGCAGATCGTTGAATCTCGGTCAACAGAATCTCGTCGGTCGTCAGAATATAGCTGGTCTTTGGATCCTGGTCATCGGAATATCTCCGAACTTTAAATATCACCGAAATAACTGGTCCTTGTCGGAACCATATCGTATCTTCGTTGGATGTATTATTGGGGGCAATAATATTGAAAATGATTTACTGAGTCTGAAGGCAATAAACTTTATAGAGAAATTTTAGTAGGAGTAGTAAACTCACTTTACAAATTTAGTTCCAAGTTTAGGGTTCTACTAAGGGTAGTTGGCTTCTATTGGAGGCAATAGAGGCAAGACGATATTGGAAGCAGTAGAACTCTATTGGATACAGTAGAAGTAACTGTTGGAGGTAGAATGACTTGTTCAATTTGGAGTTATAGGGCCAAGAGGACCTTGTGTCGGAAGAGGATGGTCCCTGACGGAGCAAGAGCTGTGGGAGGCTGGAGACTTTGTCTCGATCATCGGTAGCGGCTTTGAAGGAAAGAGACGGTGGAGGTTCGAATTAATCCACCCTCATCTGCGACCGACCAGATGCAATTTGATTAATAATTTGCATGTCGATCGATGGTTGCTTGATCATGAAGGCCGCCCAGTAGTTTACTAAGAATTTATAGAAGCGTTGAACTATCGGGTACTTCCCATTTGAATAGTCAACCATTACATTTTGATTCTGCAAAACCAAACCATTACATTCAATTGTGTGTAAATTTACCTTAGCAAGTGGAGGCGGTACTAGCTACTTGCAAATTATATACCAATTAATTAAGCATATATCAATTTTCATAATTGAATGAGTTGCATATCCAATAAATGAAGTTGACTTAGCTCCCAATCATATTGTTTTTTGTATTTGTAAACTAGCTTATTAGGTATGCTAGCTAGTCACTAATTAGTGACAATGATACATGATAATTAAAACTATAATTTAGATATTTATAGTAAACTAGTTTTTGTAGTGCATGTGGTTTGAGCAACTCATCTTAGCTCCCACGTACCCAGATTCCCCATTTTCCCCAAGTTCCAACCGTCCTCACAAACCATCTTGCTGGCTAGTTACGTTTCCTTATTCCACTAGCGTAAATATATAACATATATATTCCTACCCAGAATTCTGTTTTAAAATTAAAGTGTGGGGCTTCTTATTTAACTTATTTTTGGATCAGATTTTTCACATCTTCATCATACAATATCTAAATTATAATATGTATAACATGTTTACAAAAGTTCATGTAATTTAAAGATTATTTGAGTACCGAATTAGATATATATATATATATATATATATATATATATACTGAATTTGAAGATTATTTAAGTACTGAATTAGATATATATATATATATATATATATATATATATATTCACTTTACAAACTCCCCTTTTTCTTGTAAATAATGTTTCTTCTTTTTCAGAACCATTCACTTGTAAATAATTGATTCCTGTAATAAGGGATATTGTATGCTAAATATATATATATATATATATATATATATATATATATATATATACTTGGTACTGCATAGCCATCATGCAGTTTCTTTCCTTTGCATAATTGTGATATATTCATGATGTGTATGTTACCAAAAGAAAAAGACAATGACAAGATATTGGTCACTCATCATAAATTAAGAGTTTCGACAATTTAATTTTTATATTTTTAATTTCAACTAATCACTCCTCATACATCTCAAATTTTTGACTAAATAGTCTATTCAGTCAAAAATGTCTATTAACTTTCTTAAATGCCATTAAATGAAAATTCAAAAAGTTTCATGCATTCAACATTGCTGATAAGATCCCGGATCCTTGACAATTACATACGCAATTGGAAAATAAACATGTTTGATATCATGTTAAACAACGAAATGACATTAACCATTATAGCGATGAGAACCGCTTTGATACCATGTCTTCTAATTAACAAGATTGATGTAGCGAGTCCATAATTCTATCAAGAAAAACATGATAAAATTGATTGGAATTTTTTTATAAGATAATATCGATTGGATTGATGAACTAATTAATTTGAAGGCAAGAAGAGTAATCTTATTGGAATTGGGCTTCCCAAAATTAAGCGAACATTTTTTTATTGCAGAATCTTTTAGCTTTTTGGTTTGTTTGTTGGATCCTGTTTAAGAAAAGAAAGAAAAGGCTGTTGAAAGGAATGAAGAAAGCTAATAATCCTTGTATTATTATATAAGATGCCAGATCAAAGCAATGATACTATTGGGCGAGTTTTGTTGACAACTTTTACGCCCACAAGTCCACAACCCATCTAAAATATTGCTGCATATTCCAATTTGCATAAAAGTCAAGAGGAAGTTAAATAAATAATGATCCTCGTAAGCTAATAATCGTTGTATTATTATATACTAGGTTTTTATTTATCAGACTCTTTATTTTTATAAAGTAGTTATTATTCTAGTTATAAAATTTATTTCTCATATTTCTCTTCTTAATTATTTTTTATTTTATTTTTATTTTATTTTTATCATATTAACATTTGTTTTTAGTATCTAAAACAAATGTAATAAGAGTAATATTGTCAGAATATAATTGGATGATTTTGTTAAATTTTCAGCTTTATTATAATAAAGATAAGATAGATCAAAACAATGATACTATTGGTCGCGTTTTGTTGACAACTTTACAACCACAACCGATCTAAAATATTTCTGCATATTCCAATTTTCATAAAAGTCAACAGGAAGTTAAATAAATAATGAGTAGGTTACATGCATCATGCAAATGCATAATATAACAAACTAATGATATTGGTTTGGCAGAGAGGTTGTAGTTAGTTAATTTGTGTATAATTTATGAATTATAAGTATATATGTATTATTTTTAAATTATACATCTATTTTTCGAGTTGCTTTAAAGATATGTTTAAATTCATGTATTTTTGAAGCTAGCTGAATTATTCTCATATATATTTCTATATTTTAAAACGAAAAAAAACGCCAATTTAAAAAAAAATCATTTTTTTTCAAATGCATTTTTTGTTCAAATATAAAAGTCAATTTAGAAAAAAAATGAATTTTGAATCCTTTATTATTATATTTTATTAACATTTCGTATTCATAAAATATTTAACATGTATTGATGTTTTGTATATAAAACTATGACTATTTATATTTTAGATGTCATAAAATACGTATAACTACTATAAATGACAAATATATATCTATATTTTTCCTTCGTATTTTTCATTACATCCCGAATTAAACAATTACGTATTGTATTTTTAAATTTATCGTATCCGTATTTTTTAACTGAATTTTTAAACATATATTTTATTTATAATTTTTAAATTATACATATACAAATTTTTAACATATAATTCATGTACAGTATTTTACTAATTAACTATGGCCGAGGTATATACTTTGCTTGTAGCTTAGTCATTCCAACACTGCCAAACACGACAGAGTATTCTTACTTACAAGATGATTATGCCACTAAATTAAAAAAAGATGCTTGCGTCACTAAATTAAACGGTATTGGGATAAAAACTCCAAACTTTCTCATTCATTAATATATTATTCTCACTATATCGTTCCAAACTACGTACCATTATATTTAATGTAAAAAGACAAAGAAAAGAAGGAAAAAATGATGGATGCCACAAATGAGAGAAAACTAGAAAGAAACTAAAGCAACTCCATTAACATTTTCTATCAAAAAGCTAAAGTAAAGGTTTGAACATGACATCTAGATTCAGGTCTCTACCACAACACCAACTCTTCCAATATTTTTTGGCTGAATGATCAAGAATTAATGCTCTGGATCATGATTAATTTGATATATTTTCATATGATTGCGCATGATTTTATCATTATAATATTAATTCGAAATCAGAAACATTAGCTAGTGCATGTATGTGTTAAAGATGTGCTTCTCTTGAACTTACGATTTAATTGGTCTAAATCGTAAACTTGCCACTTGAGATAGTTTATACACTGGACACCACACTGTTTGTTTCATTTTGACGTAACTACAAGACTTTGTCGTTAAAAACTAATGAGCCTCTGTTTAACATTGCACGAAATAGTTGAATACTAAATAGTAACCGGTACGTAGTCCAGCGCCACAAATAAAGATATAATTGGGTGTTGAAAAAGTTGGAAATATATAATTATAGTACTAATAAAGATGATTAAGTTAAAAACTAGTTAAAGATAAGACCGACAAATAAACCATCTCTCTCTAAGAAAACCTAGAGGACGCCGCCTGATGCCTCCTTGTCTGTCTGGCTGCGCCACGACGCCGGCAATGGCCTTTTGTCTAACTGGCGCTTGGCGGCTGTGGCCGGACGGGTGCTTTGTGTTGGAGAAATTCCTCGGGTTCAGCGGATCGAATCGAAAGGTAATCTAATCTATTTGTCTTGGTTACAAGCCGTGGCTGATTCATGGAGGTGGGTTCGGATCGGAGAGGATTGGGGATATTGCAGGGGTGAAGCGACATCATGTGGCCACCGGCGATTGGGATGGAGGGATGGATCAACGCGGTGGTCGAGTCGAATTGATGGCTGGTTGGGATGGCTTACAATCCAGTTGCAGACTCTCTGTGTCTTGGTCAGTGGATGGACTGAGATGCTCGACGTCACCGGTCGATGATTGGAATGCGACGTGGAGGATGCCCGACGCCGGTGGTGGGGTGACCGAGCAAAGCAACCATGGTTCTGGGCCAGGAAAAGGGTTTGGTATATTGGGCTTGGGTTAAACTGTTAGGAAAATTAATATATCATATCAGATATATTGGGAATGTATGATCTGTAGGTAGGTATTGTTATGATGTGTCACCTTTTATATTCCTTGATTGTAGGAATCTTAGGTTTGATGATAGAGATTAGTTTCCTTGTGAATAGCTTCTGTATCAACAATATGTAATCAGTTTGGACATCAATGAAAAGCATCTTCACCGAAACTTCTTCATTTCATGGTATCAGAGCAGTGCTAAGATCATGTTTTGTTGTTACACTTTAATCTCCCATGTAACAAATTTCTTGACTCTAGCCGTTGCGTCTGATCTCTCGCGCAACGATTTATTCTTCTTAATCCGTTGTATTTTATATCTCGTACAACAATTCGGTTGTCTTCATGGCCAATCAAGATCTCAAATATTTCTTTATTGATCATCCTAATTATCCATCATTGCCGATAGTATTCAACCAATACAATTGATCAATTCAATTTATTCTGAAAAATAGTTTCTCCGTTCGCATTCATTTTTTCAAGCATCTACGTCAACGTGCTTTGTATATTTTGAATCACAAAGAATCTGATAATTCAAGAGTCAATAGTGCAGTAACAAAACATAGTTTATCTACGGTCACTTCCCGCAACTGGATTATCGATAGCGGTGCGACAGACCACATCTCTTCATCTCAAGACACAATTACAAAAGGACAAAAGCTGTTCATTGTCTTCCGTATTGTTGCCTAGTGGAGTAAGGGTCAAAATTGTTGCCAAGGGTTCTTTGCCTTTAAATTTTGAGTATTGTTTGCATAATGTATTGTGTGTGCCTATATTCAAAGTTGATATAATGTATGTCCGTCGATTAACGAGAAGTATGAATTGTTTTGTGACATTTTTTCCTTATTGGTGTATTTTGCAGGATCTGGGTTCTAAGAGAACAATTGGTTTGGAGAAGCAACGTCATGGTCTCTATTATTTGGAAACGTTAGCACTGGAGAAAAATAAGCCCAAACCACATGAGTCATCCTTTCAACCTACTTGTCACTCCACAATATCTTCTTCCAACCTTTGGAATCAAAGGTTGGGTCATGTTTCATCTGCCCCTCTAGATTATATCGCTAAGAATTTTCTGGATATTTTTATTCCTTCTGGTTCAAATCATGCTTTTGATATTTGTCCGTTGGCAAAACAAAGTCGTCTCTCTTTTAGTAAAAGCTCTATGTCATTTGATAAACCTTTTGATCTCATTCATCGTGACATTTGAGGTCCTTACAAATATTCTTGTCTTTCTGGTGCACGTTATTTTTTAAAATTGTGGATAATTATTCTCATTTTACTTTGTTGTTTTTTATGCAACATAAATAGGAAGTTCAGTCTTTGGTTAAACATTTTTTTTATATATGCATCTACCTAGTTGTTGTCACAAATTAAAAGTTTTTCGTAGTAATAATGTGACCGAGTTCCTTTTTCTTTGAAGTTTCTTCAAAGAAAATGGAGTTCTTTTTCAACATCCTTGCATTTATACGCCCCAACAAAATGGGGTAGTAGAACGCAAGCGTCGTCATATTATCCAGGTTGCTCGTGCTTTCCGTTTTCAAGCTAATATTCCTATAAAATTTTAGGGAGAGTGTGTCCTCACTGCTGTTCATGTCATTAATCGTTTCCCCACTCCACTTCTCTCCTTTCAAACACCTTTTGTGCATCTTTATTCCCGGCCTCCTTTTAATCATCTTCGTGTATTTGGTTGTTTAGCTTATGTTGCAATAGTTATTGTCAAAAATAAGTTTGCCCCTAGAGCAGTCAAGTGCATATTCATTGGTTATTCTGTTGGTCAAATGACATAAACTTTACGACATCTCTAGTCATAAAGTTTTCACTAGTCCAGATGTTATTTTCCATGAAACATCATTTCCTTACCATTTAGCTGATCTAGAGCCCAATTCAGGCCCATCTTGTCCAATAGCCTAAATCACAAACCCTACTCCTTTTCAGACTAGTCAAAACTCACGACTTCCTTCATCAATCTCAAATCATGCGTCCTCCAATCCGTCAACATCTGATCCTGATGGCAAGCAACAGTCGTAGCCGTCAAAATCCGATCCCGGAGGCGAGCAACCACAGCCATCGTCTTCGTTACTTCCTATTCATGACATTGATCAGCTCGATTCCCATCAATTCGGTCAATTTTCGACCTTAACCTTTCTTGTCTCGTCACTTCCAGTGTCTTCCTCTGACCCATCTCCACCTAATAACCTACCACAACCACCTTCTAGTCCCACCGACCTCAACTTCTCCGTCATTACAGCTCCGGCCATCCAAAATCCAGTTCCTCCTCTCACCAACGTCGCACTTCTAGATGTGGCTGCCATTCCTCCATCTTCGTCGAAGATTACGACTCCTTATCTGCCATCTTCTATGACTGAACCACAACCTTCCCTCCATTTGTCAACCCGCACCACAGCTCCGCCACTAAAACTCTGAGATTACGGTTGCTCTCAAGTCACCCTCCCTATTCCAAATCAGACATCTTCTTTGTTTCCTGGTCCAAGCAAAGGTATATAATATCCCTTATCTAATTATGTTTCTTACAATCGGTATACACATGGGCATCGATCATTTATTTCACAGATTAGTCAAGTTTGCGAACCTAGCTCATATGCTGAGGCTGCTCCACATCCTGAATGGCAAGAGACCATGAAAGCTGAATTACAGGCTCTCCAAGACAATAAAACATGGACTCTGGCACCTCTTCCAGCAGGCAATAAGCCAATTGGTTGTCGTTGGTATACAAAATCAAGCATCGGTCTGATGGTACTATTGAGAGGTATAAAGCTCGATTGGTAGCTAAGGGCTTCACGCAAATGGAAGGAGTTGATTATCAAGATACATGGTCTCCTACTGCTAAAATAATTACTATATGTTGCCTCATTGCTCTAGCTGCTGCACGTCGCTGGCCTCTCCATCAATTGGACGTGAACAATGCCTTTCAACATGGTAATCTTACTGAAGAAATTTACATGGTTCCTCCTCTAGCTCTTCGGCGATAGGGGGAGGAATATCTTGTTTGTCACCTTCATAAGTCCCTATATGGATTAATCCAAGCATCCCGACAATAGTTTGCTAAATTCTCCGATGCCATTCGATCAGCCAGCTATGTTCAGTCCAATGCGGATTATTCTCTGTTCACAAGGAAACGAGGCAAGTCATTACTGCCCTTTTGATATATGTTGATGACATTATAATTATTGGGAATGATTCTGCTAGTATTTTTACACTGAAGAACTTCCTGCATAGTAATTTTCGTATCAAGGATCTTGGTCCATTGAAGTATTTCCTTCGCATAGAAGTATTTCATTCTAAGCTTAAAATTTTTATTTCTCAACGCAAATATGCTTTTAGAGATCATCAAGGATGCAAGTTTACTAGGTGCAGCCCTTGTTGACACTCCAATGGAGCGAGGGTTGCGTTTATCTAATAAGGGTGATTTACTGAAAGACGCGGCTCGTTACAGAATGCTGGTTGGGATGTTAATTTATCCCACTGTCTCTAGACCTGATATCACCTATGCAGTCTATATATTGAGCATGTTCATGCATGAGCCTCGAAAGCCTCATATGGAAGCAGCTATTCGCATTGTGCGTTTTCTCAAGAATGCACCAAGTCAAGGCTTATTCTTTTCATCAGATAGTTATTTCATATTACGAGCATATTATGATTCAGATTGGGCTGGTTGTCCTATGACCAGGAGATCCACTTCAGGTTACTGTGTTTTCCTTGTCCCTTCATTGGTTTCCCGGAGATCAAAACGACAAAAGATTGTGTCACTCTCTTCGACAGAAGCCGAGTATAGAGTGATGACTGGAGCATGTTGTGAGCTGACATGGCTTGGCTTTCTCCTCAGAGATTTAGGTGAGTTTCATCATAAACCAGGATTGTTATATTGTGACAACAAGGCAGCATTATATATTGTTGCCAATCCCGTTTTTCATGAAAGAACAAAGCATATCGAGATGGATTGCCATTTTATTTGAGATAAAATCCAAGATGGTTCTGTTGTTACCAAATTTGTAAGTTCTTCAAATCAGTTGGGTGATGTTCTTACAAAAGCTTTGGGAAAATAAATTTTTATTCCTATGATTCGTAAGTTGGGAGTTCAAGACATTCACTCTCTAACTTGAGGGAGAGTGTTAGGAAAATTAATATACCATATCAAATATATTGGGAATGTATGATCTGTAGGTATTGGTATGATGTGTCATCTTTTATATTCCTTGATTTTAGGAATCGTAGGTTTGATGATAGAGATTAGTTTCCTTGTGAATAGCTTATGCATCAACTATATGTAATCAGTTTATTCATCAATGAAAGGCATCTTCACTGAAACTTCTTCTTTTCATAAACAGTTAGGCAAACTTAGGGAAATTATTTTATTAGCTTTAAGTTTATTTATTTTACTAGATTTTAGTTATTTACTGTTTTTTATAAGAAGAGATGGGCGTTATCTCGGTATTGGCACCTTGAGTGCCTTGTCTGACCTAGATAAGTTATGAGTTTCTTGTTATATCAAATGGTCTCAACCTCCTAGTGTCAGGATGAAACAAATGGTCACCGGATATGATTCTGTTCGGCAACATAGTACGAAGGTTGCACTATTAGCTGTTATGATGGTTGTCCGTAGTACAATTATCTTTCTGTTATGTCACCGCTTTGTCAAAGCAAACAGAGTTGTCAATGACGCATTTGTTGCTAACTGGTGTATGTTAAAATACGTTACTTTTTGTAATTTGGGGTTTAGGCTCTACTTTCCCCCTTTTATTCTATGGTTTCATTAATCAAGGCTTAAGGACAGCTGCACCGGCCTTTTTTTTTAAAAAAAAGACTTTTCGTCTTATCTTACTTTTCAATTTTATATCTACATCTCAACCTTATAACTTTTAGATATATACGAGTATATCATCCCTAAAAGTTTTCATCAAAATTGAAAATCGTTAAGACATTCATAAATGTGATTCACCGATTATAAACTTGAACGCCTCTTGTTTGATATATTTGGATCATCCATTGATTTGATCTATTTCGATTCCTTAACGATCATCAATTTGGCTGAAAATTTGTATCAGTGACCTACTTTTATAGATATATAAACTGAACGGTTAGATGAAAAATATGATTAAAAAGTGGGTGTAATAAACCATTAAAAGAAAAAGTGTTCAACTAGTTCTCGATAGATCCTCCTTATATAATAGTTTTTTTCTTTCATTTTTACAGTATTAGAGTACCTTTAAGGCTTCATAGATCTAAAAATTAATCCAACGACGCATATAAAATGCTCTAACTATGCATTACAACATAGTGTTTGACCACTTTAACGGCTTTGGGATTCGAACCTAGGTGGGATTATGCATATTCCTAGCTAGTATGTGCGTTACCTTACTAGAAATTAACAAAGACATGGCATATTCCTAACTATACTACTACCTAGACCGAATGATACATATAAGGAGTAATCGAGTAGTTGGAGCATATTGATCATGCGAAATTATATATGTATGCAGCAGCCAACGTTTAGGGTTTTGAAGAAACTGTGATATATAGAGTGCAATTCTGCCGGGAAATATATGCCTAAACTTTGTCTAAGTACAAAACCGGAAAATACTTGTGTCAATTCCAATGTTAACGCGTGCGTCCATATTCTTTCTTATTTACATGATTTTACAAATATAAATTATAATCTTAACCGTTTCAAAGTTTAATTAATCAATCAATATCACCTCTGTAATAAATTAGAGTAAAAAAATCGCTTGCTCAGCCAAATACACCAATCAAATGGATAATTCTGGTGGAAGTAAGCAGCTTTATGAACAGTCGTCCATTTGATTAATGGATTCGGTTAAGCGAACGATCTTTTTTCGAATTGATTTTTTACAAATGTGATATTGATTGGTTAATTAAACTTTTAAATCGCTAGGATTATAATTTATATTGGTAAAAACATGTAAATAATAGAGAATATGAACACACACGTTAATACTTGTATTGATACAAGCATTTTCCGACAGAACCTTACAGATTGAGATTAAAAGAGTACAGTAATAAATAAACATGGTTCGACCTTTCTTCCTTTGCTTTTATAGTTCATGTACCAAATAGAGATCGAAATTAATCATCCAATTGGAGAACGACGATCAGATTGAATTGATGGGATATATGGTTTCATGATTTTCATCAATATGGATATATCTTTGATAAATTAGTTGGGTGGTCAAAAGACTCAAAACAAACTTTTACTAATAATCTCTTTTCATCGAGTTCGTCCTTATGTAATGATCGGGCATTGAGTCATGGAATATTTCTCACATCTTGATGACAAGACTACCACAAAGAAAGAAAACGCTCGGCAAAGTTTCTCCATTTATTTTGAAGCTTTTGAAATAAGGATATTGGTACGTGGACTTTCAACGTCATTATTCTCATGATTAAAGTGTAACTAAAAAGTTATAGTGCTCGTCACTAACGGCTAGGAATTGTAAGACCTGAATGTAAAAACAAATAATTGCGAAGGGGAACTGGGGAAGGCTTCATGCTACCAGCAGAACTCAAATATTTTTGAGGGGTTGCATCCAAATGATTTTGTCTAGCACAAGACTTTAGCATTGTTCTTAATAATTCAGGGAAGTATATATTGTGAGGAAAAGATAAAACCATCTGTCAATAAAGCTACGGGCTTGTATATCATTTTCAGTTTCTCAAACCTACACCATCAAGGTAATGGTAGGTCCATATTGTTCTCAAATTGTTTTTTTTTAAAATGATAGGTCCATATTTAAGTATATACTTTTTATGAGGTCTCTTTCACAAAAGAATTTCAATTTTTAGTTTATTTATAGGGATAACATTCGACAAACTTTTCGATTACATTTTTCAATCTCAACCATTCAATTTTTAAGTTCTAATATATAGATCATCTATGCAAAATTTCATCTAAATTGTTGACCGTTAAGATGTACTCAAAACATCAAATTAAAATTATAAACATTAACTGTTCAGGTTTAGCAGATTTGATTCGTTAATTGAATTCAATTATTTCAACGTCTTAACGATCACCAAATTGAATGAAATTTTGCAAATGATCTATATATATGCATCTATGTATTGAACGGTGAAGATGTTAATATGTTATCGAAAAGTTTATCGAATGTCTATCCCTATAAATAATAAAAATAAAGATCCCTCAATGGAATGACCTTATATATATAGGACCCTTCCAATAAGGGATCCCTTTTTGACATATATGACGGATTGGAGATTAAACTAACTTTTCGATCACATATCAACATCTCCACCGTTCAATATTTAGATTCATATATGTAGATCATTTCTGTAAAATTTCATCCAATTTGGTGATCGTTAAGGCTTTGAACTAACTAAAATCAATTGACGCATCAAATTTGCCAAACATGAACCGTTCATGCTTATAATTTTAATTCGTAGTTTTGAACATCTTATCAATCACCAAATTAGATGAAATTTTTCAGAGATTATCTACATATATAAATTTATATATTAGACGGTGGAGATATGATTTGGTGATCAAAAAGTTGGTATAATCCTTGATCTAACATATATGTTAAGAAAAAGGATCCCTTATTGGAATTGGCTGGATTTGTTGCTGCTGTCAAACTCAATATATAAAATGAAGTTTTCTTTTTTCTCATGTAAGCAAAAGATATTTGCTCAACTCAACTTGTTGAACAGCTTGGGATCAAATCTAAGAATAAATCTGACTTGTTATATTTTTTAAACCAAGAATGGATCAGCAATGTAAATCATGGAGCCCTTCTGTAGATAATGGTTGCCTAACTAATGAATATACAACATATGTAACCGGCCTTAGCGTAAAGTAAATATACAACTCGCACTAAAGTTATATCAACTCATGATATTAAGGTAGCTTTAGACGTTAGCATATTCTTGAGTGCTTATTGCTTAACTTCAAGAGTTCTCTGCAAAAGGAAAGCGAGAGTCAAAACACACTTTAATATGCGATTAGCATTGCGATTCTATGAAAATATTAAGGGAAAGCTGCAATGTTGTCGATACTCACTTAAAGCATGGTATTGCACTTTTGCTATAAAAAGATGTTTTTTAAAAATCCCAAAAAACTCCAGCCAAAAGCATGGTATTGCACTATTGTTATGGTATTACTTATCAGCTATGCTACTTCTGATAATTATATCTATTTATGCTATTACACAAATTGTTTTGTTAAAGGTCATTTTTTTGTAATTAAAGCTAGCATAACACCTTCAAAGCATCTGAAAAAACTGAGAGCCTACAGAAGTTAAAACCATGATTGAACTGTGAACATACAGACCTAATTTTTTGTTTAAAAGAACAGTATGGTAACCGAAACATATCCAACAGGTCATGAATTTGAAAGGGAAGCCTGAAATTTATAAGTATTAGTTTTTACAGAAAGGGGAAGGGAAAGGAGCAGAAAATCATCTCAAGCGAAACTTTTTTCAAATTCATGGTATGAAATTCAACAGTATATACATATATGTCTTCTATTCTCAAGATAGTTGAGCAGTATACCCACGTAAATTCCAGTAATTAAATCTACAAATCTACACATCATGTTTAGGAGTAAAAATGAACCACTGTCGCCTGCTAAATTGTAACTATGAGATAAAATTATCATCTCCCGTCGTTGAAAAACGCAGTGGAAAAAAAACCCAGAAACTTACTAATATTCAGAGACGCGGCAAATAAGCTATCCCCTCTAAGAACAACAATCGATCAGAAAAATAAAACAAAAGGGAACTAAGAAACATGAATTCGTAACTCAATTACCGTCAATGACAGGTGAGAAAGATGTGAATTGAAGTATTGAGGAACACCCATTGCATGTTATTTTCTACCTCTGAACAACATGCTTTCCAGTTCTTCCTCTACTATTTGTTCTTTGCTCTTTTTTTCTCTATCTATTTGGGAGAGAAATTTGTGAGAACTGGAGAAGAGGCGAGAAGACTCGCGAAGGACCAACGAGGGTAGATACAGAATTTCACGAACCCAAATCACGAACCTAAACCCTAAACAAAACCTCTAACTTCTAAGAACACCCTTTTCCGGCTGTCATATTTGTTTCTCTAGCTAGGCTAACTTACATTTTCTCACAATTAGGAATAGTATTTTTCCTAAGCACATTTGAGATAACTTTCTGTAACCCTCACAAGTAAAAGCCAACCACGTCCTTAGCACATTCCATGTTCAACGACAAACATCACATTTGAAATTATAATTATGTACAATTGTTTCCTCTGTTAAAACTAATATGCATAAACTGCAGACATAGTCGGAAGACATTTTTACCTCAATTGTTCTTCCGAGTAGCCAGTGTGGGGCAGTCCAAAAATGGGTCTTGTTGAGGGTACAACAAGCAGCAGCGACGGCTGCAGCAACAATCATGGTTGGATAATGCATAACTTCAAGCAAACCATATTCTTCGTCTGCATTTGCATGATTGAATCTAAAGCAATAAGGAGTCATTAATAAACTAAGGTGAAAAGTCAGTATTGCGCGTCCCCATAGTCAAATTTATTTACCGATATGTTTTAGGACGTTTTTGGCATGGGGTGTTGTTCATACTAGCAATTACTAAAATATCAGACTTTGAGAAAATTTTGATGACCTGAAAATTAGAAATTTTGATGAAAATATTTTAGATATATTGAGACTATAAAAATTTGAATATTAAATATGATTTGAGGTGAGTAATATACTGCGTATATATAATACAGAAAATTTTAACAACAATAAAACACATACGACTAATCAAAAATTAAAGTCAATCAACCTTCTAAAATATCATAATGGTATATGAATTTCAAAACGTGACCTAACTGAAGTTAATACCGTCAATTTTCTATTAGTTAGATATTTTCCGTCATAATTCTAAAAGGCAATTTTTGTCAGAAATATAATATAAAAAAACTAATAATATGCACACCTAAAAATTATATTCCTCACCGCCTCCACGTTACCTCAGTATCCACACCACCATTTCCCATTACCCCTAGTATCACAAAACCCAGTTCACCTGCCAACAACAATAAAAATTATCACATAAAATCCATCTCTTCCAAAAATGAAACTAGGATTCTCTCGAGTGCCGAAAATCTGATTCAATCAATGATCCCTTTGTCAATGTTCAAGACAAGCCGTGATGGCTTCCCCCTCTTTAAGTCAACGTCTTGGTCAATCTAAATGATTGTCATTTGAGTCGTGAAGGGGAGATCGAGCCCTGGATGAAAGTTAGAGCTAAGAAACAAAGCTAGAAGATTTTGCAAGGTTTAGGAATGAGTATCTTCAATACACGATCATGTTATGTTTAAAAAGACGAAGACGTAATATGAGGTGTCGAGTCGGAAACTCAAGCCTTGAAAGCTTTGAGACGAAAAGATCAAGCCTTTGAGACATTCTAATATTTAAAATAAAAATAAATTAATGATATAAAGCCATTAAAAATACATTCTTATATTTAAAATTGAAATTAAGTAGCTAAAATACGAACATAATATCTAAATTTAACGTAAATTCATTCACTCATTGCATTTTCTTCCCCCTTTGTCACTAAGAGCATTTGCATGCCTTGAAAGCTATTTTTTTCTCTTTAAATCCTAGTTTTTATCTTTAAACCCAAAATAAAACGACGTAGTTTTAACTGTTTCACTAAAAAAAGGTGATGCCTCAAGGCGCGCCTTGGAGCACTTGAGGTGCGCTTTTTTTACCTTGAGAGGTGCATTACTCGCCTTTTGGGAAAAATGTCTTGAGGCGAAATAGTCACGCCTCGTCTCGCCTAAAGCTTAAGGCGCGCCTTGAGGCGCGATGCGCTATTTTAAAAAAAGCGGTCATGTATGTACATGACACATGTGAATATATGAGATTAGAGAATATAATATTGATATATTGGTAGTCAAACATATGACTTGTTATGAATAGCTAAAATTGCACCGCGTATATATACGTCGTGCTTATAAGAATTTTCCGGTTTAGGACTCTTGGTTTTTTGATAGAGAGATAAAGATGGAGAGAAAATGGGTTCTGGGTTTTGAAAAGGGTGGTCTTTTTCTATTTATTTTTTCACTCAATGGTCTTCTAACTTTTAGTACAAAATAATAGAATATATAGATATGGATAGGGTTACCTTGCAAAATATTATTTTACCCTCAACAATTTAACTCTATTACAAAAAATTTAACCTCATATATAAAAATGTTGTGTAGTTCGTTATTACATGTACCAATTTGTTATTTTAAAAATTTACGAAACCTTAATTATTAATAACATAACCGTGATATACTATTGTTAAAATTTTCTCAAATATATTATACAAGTTGCAAGTTTTAAAAGAGAGGAATCATTACTATCTTGGGATCCTTGGTTCGAAACCCAGTGCCTCCTAACTTTTTTATTGGGATTGGGTGATGTTATTAGAGTAACTCCAGCAGCTTCTCAAATTTTTTTTTTTCAAAATGGAAAAGTAAAAACCAAAATCTCTAAAAATATTATACTCTAATTCCAACAACTTCTTCATTTTAGAGATTTCGACATTTATTAGAACAACAAAATATAGCACATCATAATTAATTATGACCAAAATATATTGTATATTTTATTATGAAAATAAAATAATTAATAAAATACTATATTTTTATATAAAAAAATTGTTGGAGTCCGTGAAGATTATAATTAAATTTTGGAAAATGAAAGCTTTGCTGCAAATTTAAGGAATGAATACTCATTTTTATTCTCCATCCCCATTTTAGAAAATGAGATGAGAAAACTGTTAGACCTAAAAATGCTTAATATTCTCTAAATTTGACAAAATCAGAAAATAGAGAAGCTGCTGGAGATACTTTTAATACTCACATTTTTGCTACAAACACACATTATCTCTTTTTCAATCAATCATGAAATAAATTTTAGTGACAAACTTGTAAATAAAAATGAAATGTGTGGATATGAAAAAAGATATGGCGTGTTAATAGCAAAAAGAAGTGTGTTAATAGCACCACCTTTTATATATTCTCTTTCATTTCCTTCCTTTTTGGATTTAACATTTTTATTCTTTTATATGAGTTAATATTTCTAATTAAACATATAATAATATGTGATTGTGTTTGAAGAGGGAGAGTCTCACTTTATTTTCTCGTCTAGATCCCATAAAACTCAAGATTGATCATTTAGATATGTTTAAAAGTTAAAAATCACTTGATGAAACCAACCAAAATTTCTCACATAAGGAAAAAAAATTATATGTGATGTTTAGCCCCAGTAACTTTTTCATCCTTGATCCACCACTGTAGGAACTTGTGAACGAAAATGCATATCATTAACAAGCTACCAAATTGCTGGTTATTTCATTTTCTGGCAAGGTGGTTTTTCTCTTTGATTATTACAGACTTATCAGGGCGGCTATATGCCTATATTGGCTCATTTATTGTGCTAAGAGTGCTCTCTCGTTCCATTATGTCCCATGTAAATGGACTCGCTAAAAACAAAAAAACAAACAAAAAAACCTTGTTAATGGAGTTGTCAATGAACTCTAAACCAGAATAGACTAATACGTACGTACATTCTGATACTTCTGTCATCATTTATCTCTTATTGAATACGCACGCATTATCCTACATGGGCTACACAAAAAGAAATTAGAGAAAAACCTAAAAATGGAGTATCTTTTAAGATAAACTCAATCATATATTTCATTTTAATTTACATCAAATTCAAATAATTTAACATGTCTTATTGGTTTTATTTTTAAAACTGAAATTTGTCATAATTTTTCTCGTGTCGGTTTTGCCATTCCGATTTTAATTTTGTTTTTTAGTAGATATTGAAGTCAGTCATGCATTTTGTTTTCTATATTTTAATTTGTGATTATGGTGTAGGTATCAACCATGTATTTTATTTTCTATCTTTAAGTTAGGTTATAAATAGAGAAATTGAGTTTTGGGTATATGATTTTTGGTTAGGGGTTTGGGTATAAGTTTAGGGCTTATAGAGGAATTGAGTTTTAGGGTTTGAGTTTAGGGGTTAGGGTTTAGGGTTCATTTATTCATGAGATACAATTTCATTAAGGATTAGGGATAATAACAACTTTTGTAATTCTAGAAAAAAAGGTTTTATTATTTATTATAAATAATATGTTTATTTTCTTTAGACACACGTAATTAATAAATTTAATATATTTTAAAATAATTTTAAAGATACATGTAATTTAAAATATATCTGTTAAATTAGATTGAACATCAAATATGACACTACACAATAATATCAGTTATATAACCACATTTAAACAACAATAAATGGAAGCAGATTTACGGAAGTCAGAACATGCATCAAATCATTCTGCAGTTTTTTGGTGAAAGCATTATCAATACAACAAAGCCAAAATCCTAAGTCTTCTCACGGGGTCCCCGGACAAAATTTGCCATCCAAATTTTGAAGGACAAAGTTCCATCATCCACAAGGACCTTTCTGAGATGATGGACGTAGATAGGCTAAAAGCACACCAACACTGATTGAGCGCAATCACATAGTATACATAGCTTTACTGTCTTTACAGATTTCACAACAATCAAAACCAATGGCCCCAAAGCATAGACTTTGCGTCACCCCTGTTCTTATTGTAAATGTCTATAGTTCAAATCTCTCACATCACTTTCGCCAAAAAAAATTGTCTCACATCACAATATCAAATCGTCTCACATACAAACCACACTTTGATCTTTATTATTGGAACAATATATTCTCGCATGCCACCGTTGCATATCTTATGATACTCGAGGCTCGTCTGAGCTTGGCGGGACGCGACGGCCTGAATGCCAAAGAGAGTTCATGTACGATGTTATATCTATACACAAGGTTTCTGGTGTTCGCCCTGGTAAGTTAACGACGAAAGCTCCTGACCTCACGAGTCGGAGCTCCTATCTCATCGCCCTGAAGCTTCACAGCAGTGTAGGTTCCAGCTCCGGCCAGTGCACCGAGTGTGGGGGCTACCAGGTATATCCACAATGCTCTATAGTTTCCGGCCGCCACGGCGGCGCCCAGAGTTCGCACAGGGTTCATCGAACCGCCACTTGATGGCCTGTGACGTTATAATTATAGATAATTTCAGCGTAGTAAAATATGAAAGTGAAAGAGCAAAGGATTCATACACACGACCAAGTAATTAAGGTAAATTCAGATTTCCAGAACTACCAGAGTACCAAAATGATAAAGTTCATCTGTCTGGAATCTTTTCTTGTTTCAGTGTAGGAGTAAGAGGCCAAAGCCCTAGATGTCAAAATAATAAGAAAACCAACAATACCATCTTTCCCTCATATGTGACGTATTGACAGCAGTCACAATCCTAGCATGGGGTTAAAGCTAGGAAAATGTATATAGGCGCATTGGAGTATGCCTTCATGGGGTTATTGTTTCAGTGTAGGAGTAAGAGGCCAAAGCCCAAGATGCCAAAATAATAAGAAAACCAACAATACCATCTTTCCCTCATATGTGACGTATTGACAGCAGTCACAACCCTAACATGTGGTTAAAGCTAGGAAAATGTATATAGGCGCATTGGAGTAAGCCTTCATGGGGTTAAAGGCTTCATGACAACTACCCCCAACAAATCCAAATTTACGACAAGCTATCGTTTGGTTGTATTAGGCATTATGCATACGCCAGATGTGATCCTATTATGAACTCCCAGCTTTTCAAGTACATATATGGTTGATCTACTTAATATTCCCCAATATTATTATACTTATGAATAAGTGATTTGGTGGTGGCAATCGGAACTTAATAGGGTGTTTTGATTAGCTAATATGTACTCACATGCATAGTTAGTAGATTACATAGCTTTTAAGGATTAAAGAAACAATAAACTCTCAATACTAGCTTTAGGTTTGTCATCATAAGAGGTTGTGATTGTGAATCTGCAAACTATTTTTTGTGATTGTGCAAACTATTATTACATTTCATAAACTAAGATAAAGTACACTCATGCATCCACCAACCCACAATTATATTTTAACCAACAGCAATTTTTTTTGGAATGATAACCAACAGCAATTAAGAAATCGAAGATGCCAACTTTTGATAAAGTTTGAGAGTGGTTTTGATAACAACCATTAAGTTTAGGAGTATAATTTTTTGTTTTTATATTCATATTTCAAGCTCATAACTTTTAGATATAAATGAATAAATCATTCTTACTAATTTTTATCTAAATTAAAAATTATTAACACATTCATAAATATAATTCAACGATTATTAACTTAAACAGGGCTCTTGTTTGACATATTTTGAACTTCTATTGATTTGATATATTTTAATTCTTAACGATCACTAATTTATCTAAAATTTGTAGAAATGATATACTTAATTACATAGACATATAAACTGAACGGTTGAATGAAAAAATATGATTGAAAAATAGGTATAATAAACCATTAAATAAAAAAAATCTTCAATTAGTCATCAACAAGACGATTCTCAATAGATTTGTTTCACAAGTTATACGATCTAGCTACCATTTTCCAGGTATGACGGTTAACAAAAATTTTCATTGTAATGTCTCAATGACAGTACCTTGAAGCCATTCCTATTTAAAGATTTTGGTGTTTTTTTAATAAAAACTTAAGAATTTATCGGAATGGAATGACGCACTACATAGGAGTAGTAGATGTAAGTTAGGATCAAGACAAGACGTATGGTGTGCTAGTGGTAAGTCTATCTAATATGGTTGAAAGATAATTTGTAAGAAAATTACATAAGAGATGCAATGAGTAATTAGAAAGAGATAGAGTAAGATGAAAGATAGAGACTAACCCAGCTATAAGAATGTTGAGCATCACAGTCGCCCCAACAGCTAAGCCAGCCAGCTCTCCCACCGCACGAGTATCAGTAGCAACAGCAGTGACAACGAACAGGAGATTGAAAGTGATGATGAACTCAAGAGCAAAAGCCTGGCCGTCGCTCACAGAAGGCACCGTGACTCCGCCAGACATGTACGGATGGTATACTCCCTTGAGAGCAAAACAAGCACAGATGGACGCTGAGACCTGGGCGGCAATGTAGGCAGGGACTTGAGTCCACGGGAAGTGACGCAGGCAGGCGAAGGCAATGGTGAGAGACGGGTTCAGGTGTGCGCCAGAGATGTGGCCGGTGGAAAGAATAACGATCATCACTCCGAGTCCGGCGCATGCTGCATTTCCGATGAGGGATTCTGCTCCATTGTACTTCTGGTTCACAATTGGTCCGGCAGTAGCAGCAAACATCAGGATGAATGTTCCCACAAACTCAGCTCCAAGCTGCATACATATAAACATATAGCGATATGAACACCATCATAACCCTAGCTGCCATTATGCCAAATACAGCTAAAAGAAGATATAATCAAGCGATTTCGATCGCTTTAAATGTAATTACAGTAAGCAAACTTCTATTTATACCTTCAAAAATATTACTTGTATCTCTATATTTAATGGACATCTAATTTACTTTTACATAAAACAAAATTGTTATCTACACCTCTTTAATTTTCTCAAAATACCCATTGTTCAATAAAATCAATAAAAGATAAATCTTTATATAAAAAATACAATTTGACAAATAATACAAGTATTTTTTCTGAAAAAAATAAAAAGATTCATATATATATATATATATATCTTAAATCTTATCAAGAACAATCAACTGTGATCAACTATTTTTTTAAGATACATCATTAACTCTTCGTCTATAAAACCAGTTTTTTTTGTAAACCTATATTATTTATATGGAACAATTTATGATCTATCGATTTCATAATCTAAATAGATTTTTAATCTATCTTTTTTAGAATGAGATATTAATTTATAGTTGTAAACGTGTATTATATATGAAAATAAGAAGAGTTTTTATATGTTTTTATTAGTAATTTAATAAGAGTTGACAAAATCTACAAATTTTTAATAAAAAAAAGGTCTAAATAACATTTTAAAGGTATGAATAAAAGCACCCTTATAATAAAACATTTTATGATTCTTGAATCATGCATACACGTATTTCATGGCAACAAAAGCTATTTTGATCAATATGGTGCATGATATCTTGGGGCTGCTTTTGGTTTTTCGTAGTTCATCATGCACAAAAAGTGCTTCGCACATTGGGTGGATCTCGTATTTGATGAGAAGGAAAAAAAGATTAAAATGGAAAACAGAAAGAAACCCCGGTGGAGGTATTTAACCATTAAAAGTATAAAGTTGCAAGTATAGACTTGGAATATCTCTAACAACTCTCGTTAAAACTAAATTCATAGCTCAAAAGTTCTAAGTTTCATGGTCCTCCTACATGAGGGACCAAACTTGCGCTCAACTGGTTATAGACTATATAACTAACTTCCACATGAATCCCCTATTAATACATCGATTAAGTTAATTTAAGGGGAAAATAAATTGAAAATTCCCCAACACAACCATTTCCATAGCCGACCTCCATATTATAATGGTGTGCGGTAGGAAGAAGGCAGTTGGATTGTGGTAGAATTAGGCTGTCATGCTTATTTTCGATGATGAGGATAATACGACCGATATATACACGTACGACGTACAAGCATGCGTTGAATTACTTGAATATCTTTATTCGAAACTACGAGTTTATAAATATCTGACCAAGTCTGTTAGAGGAGAGACCTGGAGCAGGTGAAACGATTTCATATAAAACAATCAAAACCTAAATTATTATTTGGGTTTTTCTTCTTTTGTATTATTAACCTAGCTATCAGAGTACGGACAATTCAACCCCATAAACTTGATTATAGTAATCTAAATGGAATTATAGCTTGCTAACAAATTACTTTATTTTATTTTTTAATAAACGTAGAGAGATTAACTCATCGTCGTTTTTTATTTAATTATGACATTTTTTTGTCTTTTCTTAATTCTCAATTGCACATTTCAATCACATAGTAAACGCTTCACTGTTCTTATTCTGGTGGGCCAACAAACCCCGCAATTTTCAACAAACAATAATGGATGAGAAAAAGATATCCTATCAAACTTTAAGCACCAAACAGAGGTGACATGTAAAAAATGAAAACTCGGTTATACAAATTTTAAAGTTTTGAGATGAAACGTGTAACATTACTCGTTTAAGTATCTCACAAAACTAATGAAATTAAACTTCAATGGTACCAACTCTAATGCTATATGATGTCAACTCGGGAATGAAAAGGATAAAAGAAAGGAAAACGAGTGACGTAGAACAAAGATTTGCTTGTTAATCTGAAAGCTTGGGGGCTTAAATCGCAGGATTTGTGTAAGAAGATCTCTCTTTTACCTAAATTTTTATGTATCAAAAAAAATTGTTTTGAAAGGCATGCTCCAACGCGCCTATATTCAACATTTTCCGTTACAAACGGACGCACAGTGCTTTCATCTCATTTTGAAGTTCAATCCCAATACATTGGACAAAACCGAAAGAAAAATAACGCATGTCAGGCTCATTCCATTTTTGACGCTGATTTAAACTATAATGACTCATTACACTTTTGACATTGATTTAAAGATTATTTATTACATAAACGTCTGATTAGCCAGCTAATAATAAGACTCCAACCAACTCATAGTCAAAAGTTGCAGGTAAATAAAAAGACTAAACAAGAGCGAAAGAGAACTAAAACGTTGTAATTTTTGCCGGGAAAAACAAATTACAGTGAATAAGAGAGGGAGGAGAGTAGCGCGCGTACCTTCCGGGTGAGAGAGACATCGGGAGTCGGAAAGTCGGTGAAGCACGCGTGAGGTTGACCCCACGTGGGAGCATTCACAGGCAAGCACGAATTGCATCGCGGCATTGACTTCCGATCATACGACAGCGAGTCCACTCTTCCGACCAGTCCAGAAAACAGCGGGGATGGAGTTCCAGGCGTCGGAGGAGCCGATACCGGCGGCGTTCCAGGTTCGTATTCCGGCATTTCTTGCTCGGAACTTGGGTTGGCTTCTTCTTCTTTTTGGGATAGTTAAAAAAACAAATTTTTTTGGGTTTGAGGAACTGGGTTATAGGAATGAGAGCTTGGATTACATATTTTGAAGGTTTTTATAAAAATGTAGTTACACGAGCTCTGTGATCCTGGCCAGAGTAACTAACACCAAGTACGGGTAACTGAGAATTCCTGTGGATGAAAATCTACAAATATTTTTTTTGATGAACTTAGATTGGAACTTGGATTGTGGAAGACTAGTTACATGCGATGCTGTGAATGTTTTTATAAATGTGTTTCTAAGGAATAGAAGGAAGGAAGAGAGCCAGGTTAGAACACTACTGTGAATGAAGATAGGATATGACTACTGTTTCATAAAAAGACAAATCTTTTTGGGTTTTTTCTGGAATTGCTGGGATTGTTTGGAAAAGATCTAAGATTACATGCTGGGAATGTTTTTTTTGTGGTTTTGATCAAGGAAGTATGATGGAAACCAAGAGATCCAGGTTTCGAAACACAAGAAGCAGAGGATGGAAACTGAAGCTACGTACGTACAGAACTGCAGAGGCTGATGATGAAATTGAAATTGAAACTGAAACTGAAACAGAAAGCAGACAAAAGGAGAGAGAGAGATTACAATAATGGAGGTGAGCTGCAGATGGAGAGGATGACGTAAGGGGTTTGGAGGGAATAGCGAAACAAGATGAACTGGAGTTATGAGGGGAGTTAGGAACTACGAGGTGCATCGAGGGGTTTTATATACACAAATCGAGACATGGCAGTCCCCAAGGCAGGCTCCAACTTGATAATTATATTAGGGAAAAAGTCAATGGCAAGCCTCATAAATTTGTAACAGCTTGTGTCTCGTTTTTGCATAATGCAAGAGTCACTACCACCCAGAAAGCGGTCTTCAGATCTGTCCGGCAAATATTTGTTCATTCTATACTTATATTCTACTTAGCGGAAATAGTTAAAATGTGCTTAACATGATAAAACAGTAGTTTTTTTCTTTGATAAAGAAGTGGCTTTTAATTTTCTTTTGATAGAGTGAATGCAATTATTGATAGAAAAATGATTGTTATTTCACTACTGGAATTTAGCTTCTACACGACGGAAACAATTCGTCGTTTAAGAATCAATTTTCTATCTTCTATGATTCTAGTTGACGAAACGTCCGTAGTTAAAAATTCGTTGATTGTTAACGAAAAATAAAAGTTTATCGACTAAGATATATCTTAACTGACGAAAACATTTAGATATATATATATATATATATATATATATATATGTTCTTTTGATCAAGGACTAAAATTTCGACAATCGAATAAATTTTGAAGGTAAAAAAATGGATATTTCGAGAGAAATATCGGAAAGTATAGACATGTCAAAAAGAAAGAGAAAAGCAATATGAAAATATATGGACATAATATATTTAAAAATGTGTGAGTTATGTTTCAAGAACAACCTTAGCAGGTTGGATGTGGCGTTTGGATTAAATCTTGGTGACCAAGGTTGTGAAGCCTTGGTTTTCTTCTAATTTTTCCAATATGGGCCGATATTAGAGATTTGGGTCTTTTTTCATGACATGATAACTTTAATTTCTCCTCAAAATTAGAGAATATCATGATATTGATAAAATATCACGATATTTCTTAGGATGTAAATATAATATCGTTTCTTGAAAAAATAAAAATTTCGCCGATATATCAATGAAAATCTCGATATTTAAGACTGTGCTTTTGATACATATCATAAGACTTAATTTGATATTATTATGACTTTTTTGTAAAAATTACTTTTATTATACTGTAAAAATAATGAGCTGTTAAATGAAACATGAAATACCATGTTCCTCCCTCCCCTTTTGAAAGTGAGTTGGTGTGAGTTTGAGATATAATTAAATGACTAGTTATAACAGTTGAGATGTTTATTTAATAAAGGAATTAATCATTTAATAAATAAATCATGCAATTTGAACATGCAAAGCTAGATATATATAGTTGTATATAGCCGGAGACTCTATGTCTGGTACTTTGTAGGTAGAATCAAATCTCTCTAGTGTTTACCCAACAAAAGACCATATTTGAGTTGATGTACTTGTATGAAGCTTCGTATGTATATGTATCAGTGGAGACCCGAAATCTAATACAGCTATACACAATATTTCAATCAAACTAGAATTCCACTACCAAAAATGAAATAGGTACTGTTGAATAGGTACTGTTGAAGCTGAAGACGAAGAAAATGCAATTGGGTGTGTAATGAAGGAAGATTTGGATGGACGGGGGATTATAATTGGCCACGAAGTAACAGAGAATTGCGTAAAACCGACATTTCATGCACGCTTTATAATTCATTTTCATTGACTCTCTCACTCGCATTGGCTTAGAGGCATCTTTCATGACTAGGGCACGACCCACACTGCCACACATGGCCCTGATCTCTAATCAAACTGCACAGCTCCTTCAGTTTTGGTTATGCATAATAATAATAATAATAATAATAATAATAATAATAATAACCACCGCCGTCAACACACCACCCTCTCATCAATCATGCATTAAACAAATCGTTCACAATGTTCTCTGAGTATCTTGACGAGTTCTTTTCACGCTTCGAGCTTCATCATCAGCGTCATTGCTTTCAACTAGCTAGTTTCACGTATAGTTTATCTGAGAATGAGAAAAAGTCGTGCAGATGCCTTGAGTATCTGATTGCCAATACGCCATAGCTAGCTAGGCCACCATAGTTGAGCTTTAGTCATTGCTCTACTTAGTTACCCCTCGTTCTTACACCCTGCTACAGCTAGCTATATCTTCAAAAAGTCGTCTTCCATTGTCGGTACATGCATCGTTTCGTGCTTCCTTCGTTTTCATTATTTTTTCTTATCTGTTTGTTTATATATATATATATATATATATATATATATTTTGAATAGATGTGTTTGTTTATATATGTACGTATTCGTCTACATGTTTTACCTTCTTGCATTTGCGTAACAGTGTAGCTGTTTAGATCCGCAAGCAATTGAACAGTAATGAATTGTTTCATTCCGAAACAAGAAATCAGAGACGGATCTAGAGTCTGAAAGTTAGATGAGTGAAAAGCTGGATTAGATATTAAATATTAATATTGTGGAAAAAATAATAGTAAATTATAATTTAGTTATCAACCAAATTTCAATTTACAAATATATCATTTAAACAATATCTTACACTTTTAAGGACACAAATTAACAAATTAGAACAAGTTGATATCCACATGTCATTTGTCACTATGTATTTTATCAAATTACCCTTAATTAAATTTTAAGATAAATTGATGTCCACATATCATCTGTCATTATATATTTTATCAAACTATCATTCACTACATATTCAATTATCTACTGATGTGGCACGCTGCTACTGTCGAGTTGAAAGGTGCTACTGCCCGAGTTGAAATGTGCTACTGCCGACGATATTACAATTTTTTTCGGCAATTCTTTAATGCTGACGTGGCGCGCTGCTACTACCTAATTTAAAGGTGCTATTGTCAGGTCAGAATGTGCTACTGCCAGCACTATTCTATTTTTTCTGGCAATTCTTTGATGTTGTCGCGCTACCACTGCCCGACTCTGCTGCTGGTGCACTTCTACTGCCAGATTCTGATATTAACACGCTTCTACTATCAGATCATAATGCTAGTGTGCTGCTACTACCAACTCTAATAGAAAAGGGCATGCAATAGCAGTACAAATAGCACATAATAATAACACGAAGAGCATGCAGTAGCAGCCATTTAACCGTAACACACAGTAGCGGTAACGTAGCAGTAACAACACAAAAAGCACGTAGTAGCAACACGTAGCAGGACCATGCAGTAACATAACAAAAAGCACGCAGTAGCAGCACATAGCAACAACAACAACAACTAAATAACAAAATCAGATCTGGTCTGATACATTCTCCTACGCGATCAGCTCGATGTCGCGGCATTGGCGATGATTCTCTTTCTCGATCAGGTCGTGGATCTCGGGGTCTACGACGTTCAGGGGGTGTTGCCCCAATTGTTAACTGGATCCATTTTCATAAAAAGAGAGAGAAGAAGAAGAAAAAGATGAGACAGGGAGGGCAAAAAATAGGTGAAATTTAGATAAAGTCTGATGAATTAAGTTTTGAGTTTGGGCTCATGGAGTAATTTGTATAACAAATTATGAAAGTGAGATTTTTATGTTTGTAAATTTAGTTAGTTTTTTATATGTAATTCTCTCAAAAAATAAAGCTAACCTTTTTTTGCCTAACCGGAATTGGGTTTGTGTCCTGCTAGGTTCGCCATTGTACAAAACACTTAAATAATCGGGTTTTCTTCGTTAGTCTCTCAAGAAAATTCTAGCTGTTTGTATTTCACATCGATAATGTGCCTACGGATCAAACTTGTAACAAAGTTTAAGATCGGACGACTTCCATTTTATACTAGATTTGATATATTTTGAACAAAAGTCCAATAGACAATGGTGCAATTGAAAATACTTAGTAGCTATTATAAACTGGTTTCATTGGAAAGTCCCAAATACATAAGCCCTCTTGGTAAAACTGTAAAAAGGTGCCAGTCAACTAGCTGCCTCCTCTTCCTACCCAAGTCGCAATACTATCTAAATGTCGACGAAATGAACAATTTCATTAGTCAATTAATCGTTAACATCTTAAAACAAATTAATCACACACAAAAATCTCCCAATATATCATGTGTTTAAACATATTGAAGTTTATTCCAATTAAACTTCAATATGTTCAAAGAACATAATTAGATTGTATTGCAAGTAAGCTTGTTGCTAATTTACCAATACTAGCTTAAAGTTGAGATCGACAGCTATATGTAATTATACATATAAGACCTAGACGTGGTGATGAGTGACTGATCGATCCTTCATACATTCCACACCATCACAGATACACCATAAACAAGCTTAATTCAAACAGATCGATTAGTAGCATAATTAGTGCATAAACATGATCATATCCAGAGCACTATCATATATACAATAAAAACAACCCTTCAATGATGAATATGGGGTAAAAAAACCACTAGAATGATTAAATTATTTTCACTAATAAGTACTGTTTTGTTATCATAAAAGTTCATATGATCATGGCAAACTATCAAGAGAGCGCCAGCACATTTTATTTTAATAAATTTGCTAGCTTATGGGTTCGAGTGGAGCTTAGTATATTAAACTAAACACAATGCTGGTTCATCATGTGAAGATTCCTGATGATGAACCAGATTAATGGGCTAATCTACTGCTACGTACTGCTTTAAACTAAAATATAAGTAATGTTTGTTCGTTTGAACAAGACAATTAGCATAAGAGCAAAGAAGAAGAATCAGGGAGAATACCTTATAACTAAGTTGCTAATCACCTTCTTTAGGCTCTTGATTACCGAGCTCAGATAACTTGGTAGCATCAAACAGGTATATATAAAACGATCGATCTCCAGCTCCACCCATAGTTACCTCAAACGCTCTGCCACCCCGCGAACCCCGTTCCGGGTACGACGACCACAATGGCGGCTTGTCAGCAACACTCCAAAATGGTGCTACGTCTTCTTGTCTTACAGTGGTTTTGTATAAGTTGACTTAGTAGTAGTTAATTGTGTTTATCCAAAAATAAGGTGCAGTCATTTAATAAAATTCAAACTAGTTTATCATTTTTTATTGACAAAACAAAAATTAATTGTCTAATATCAATAATATAAAGGTGTTTCTATTGTCATTATACAAATTATTTTATTATTCACCCCACATTATGTTGAGTTATTAAAATATCAAATTACTTTAATGTAAAATTAGTGTAAGGAACAATAAGTTGTTACAAATTAAAAAAAATTAAATCTTTTTATTTTGCTAAATACTTGTTTCATTAACCCTAACCAAGCTATTCAAAAAAAAGATAAAACCCCGGAAAAAAGAAAACGATGGAAGGGAGATGAAGATAACATAATAACATATATTTTGTTCTTATTAGTCTATCATTACCCATCTTTTATTTATTGATATTGTGTATATTGCAAATAAATGAATATAAATTTAAAATTAAATAGAAAATTGAATAGAAGGAACAAGGCAAATATGAAATTGTAAATATAAATATAAATATATATATATATATATAAATATATATTTTATATATATATATTTATATATATATATATGTGTGTGTGTGTGTGAAGAAAATGTAGGTTGAACAAAGTAAAAATGAAATAAACAAAATTTAAACCTACTCCTAACCACCACGTACCTAGGTAATTACCCGTACCACAAACCTAGGTAATTACTTGTTCCGTGTACCTAGTTATAACTAGTGTATCGCGTACCCGTACCCGTACCCGTATCACGAACCCGTAGCTTAACATTCCACGTTTCAGGTAACATTGGCTCCACCAAGGTGTTTGTGGTTGCATTATATTCATTCCCTCAGTTTGGTTATTCTTTTATACGGGAGATGATTTATTAAGGATTTTCTTGTTAAGGACTAGTTTATGACTTTCTTCTTAATTAATAGTTTATACTTTTCAATCATATTTTTTTATCTTAACCGTTCAGTTTATATGTCTATATAAATAGATCACTTATACAAATTTTTAGCTAAATTGTTGACCGTTAAGACATCGAAATAGATCAAATCAATGGATGGTCCAAATATGTCAAACAAGAGTCGTTCAAGTTTATAATCGGTGAATCACATTTATGAATGTCTTAACGATTTTCAATTTGTATAAAAATTTGTAGGAATAATTGACTCATATATATATCAAACTAGATGGTCGATATGAATATGCAATAGCAAATAAGGTTGAACTAAAAAGACATCAACAATGAGGTCTCAATAGAACCCCTCATATATCTGCTCTCTTTCCTTTATCAAAGTTGCATTGGTTGATGATCAGCCAAGGTAACCTAAGTAGTGAGGGAAACTAAGAATTGGATACTGTTTGCATGAGATTATTCTTAATCCCACAAGAGATTTGTTACAAAGGTCAAAGGAAATGAGATGTTTCACCCTGAGCTAGTGAAGAATCCAAACAGACGCCGATGAACATTCCCAAGATGAACAATACTTTCTCATCAGAATGTTACTATAAGTGTATATTGTGCATCCTGAGTTAAACTCCAATTTGCTTTTATGTTAGATAATGAGTTTCATACAGACATTACATCACCAAGGCCAGGCCAAACACAGATACCCTCAATCTTGTCTCAACAAATCTTCAATTCAATGAATGATGTATTTCCTCCCAATATTGGTTTAACAAGTCCCTGAATGTTCCATTACTTGATCAGTCACTGCTCACTTGTAGACAAAACTTAGTGGAGTGCCTTTTGGGAGGGCTAGCTTAGCTGATTAAAGTTAGGAATGAGCAATGGTCTTATTAAAGTCTAGCTGAAAATAAAATCCCCATTCTTCTTCTCTGTTCCCCAATGAAAACCTCGGCCGTTCTTAGAGCTGCAGGTAGGGTTTTTCCTTTATCAAAAACTCATCCAAAACATAGAAAGAATCAGACAAAATCCCAACCCCCTCCTCCCTCTATCTCTCTCTTTCAAAAAACCAAACAAAAAGTGAATGGCCATAGAAACCAACTATATGCATAGTGTATATATATCGGGTTATACTACTTCTTTAATAAGGTTACAAAAATTTTGGAAAAAGATAAATAAACAAAAATTGAGTTTGAATTGACAGTAACAAAATCAAATCAAATGAAAATAATAATCTAAATTTATAAAAAAAAAATTACATGTGATGCGTATGCGGGAGGTGCATCCGTAATTTTCTGGCAGCGGTTCATATATATATGTATAGTATTGACATTCATAATTCTGATGTCCCACGTATCCCATAAGATCACTTTGGACTGGTGAAGTGCAGGAGTTCCTTTGGATTTTGAACTAGAATGATTGCATGTGAGAAAGCTGAGAGGGTTGACTATAATATACGTACTGATTCCCTTGGGGAAAAAAACTACGGTAGCTAGCTAGCTTCAATTCAATTCAAGCTTTTCAATAATTTAGTTTGTGTGGCATAAACTTTGGGATGGTGATTGTTGAGTAGAAGTTACTCCAAATGATTCTCTCGACTCTTGAGAGAAGCTAGGTCCATTCCCTCATTCTCTCCTCTTTCTGCTTTTTTGACATTGTTAGCTTTATGGGTTATTGGCAGCCATAATCAAAATGATGAACCAAGCAATAACCCCAACAGAGTTGGTCACTACTGATCGATCCAGAAGTTTCTGTTGCTTTGATGCATTTTGGAGTATCTCTGGTGAATCATTGACAATTGTATGAATCTGGTGTGTTTCGATTTCTCGATCAGCAGAGTCAACGAGGACATGGATCATCGATAAGGGCATTTGCCAAATTTGTCGGTGGGTGCCAACAAAAAAGGACCTTCAAGTTTTCTGAGAACTATCTTTTTGATGGGACAATCCACTCTAGAATGCTCTCACAGTTAGAGAGGGAAGAACCCTCTTTGATTGAGCTATATAATGATTCATGTTACTGTGGTTATTGCCCTTAACATTGCATAACTAAGGTGCATGATTTGAGTCCCTAAATCGAAATCAAGTGAGATTTACATGCCAGATTATATGACATGTTACGTTATCAGACTGTTTCACAAATGATTTACAACTATGGTATTTGACAATGTGACAACATAACCATGTTGAACCAGAAAACTTTTCATTGGTTATTCAATGTTCTTGGTACCTTCTTAATAGAGGAGGCCGAGTAGTTCGACCGGACACTGACTTTTGGTTGTTAGTAAAAGCCAATAGGACATAACAAAGAAGAATCGGCCAAGTTTGATCGAGTTGTGCTGAACTGCTGATAGGAAAAGCAATCACGTCAAATGTTAGCACTTTCACATAATAATTTCCTTCATTTTCTGTTGAAATCTTATAATAGTGTGGACAGTAGAGACATAATGCGTGGACCATTGTATAAGCAATGTGAATAACTAGTACAACCAATGCAAGCAAAGGGCCAGATGCAGAGATGCTACTATTTCCACATTACTCAGCACCATCTGTGGTGAGCAACACGGTCTGTTTTCTTTTTCATATAAAACTGAAAAATGGTTGGGAGTGCAAGGAGGTGGGTGGAGTGAGTATAATGGATGTGGGAACGGAGAACAGAAGCACTCATACTTGAAGAAAAACGTCCGCAGTGAGTCAAAACTACATCCAGAAAAAGTGGTAGAAGCAGTTAGAACACAAAGATCGACTTCAAAATTTGTTTATGGCTATATTACATCAACAACAAATGCACGATTTCTCAGTTACATTGGAGCATCTCTAAAGGACAAAACTAGAGAGCAGTGACACTATCTTGAAGGTATGCTGTTATAAACACAGCCAGTGCACTTAGGGAAAGAGCCAAGAGAGGGCCTGCAGGGGCAAATTTCCGAGTAGCTGCTAATCGTATACCTGAAAAGAAATTAACAGCTAGTTTAGTATTGGTGCAAGCAATTGTCATTCAATACATGGCATCACAACAATCTTGATCAAGGCATATGCATACCAAATACAGAAGCAAACAGGAATGCCGACCCAAAGCCAAGGGCATCACCAAGAGCTTCAGTCTCTGGTTTTTGCATCAGATAGTAAGCCTGCAAGCATACCACAAGTCATAGATTAAAATGATGGAAAACTTTCTCTTATGCCAGAGGGCTGAACTAGTATACTCAGAGGATAAGACTCAAAAACATATCAAAAATCAGAATCAATATTTGTGCAATCTTTTGGACTTGTTCCACAAATCAATTGGTGAGAACATGATAAAACAACAGAAAGCTCTTTCTTTCTGAAAGACAGAAAGTTTATTAAAAAACATAATTGGCACAAGAATACGCTGGACTTTGGTTCCGCCACTTAAATGCTAATTTAGGGGGTTCCTGAAAATGCCCCAAAATCAGGATTACTAATTCCAGGAAGCATAACCAAAGATATATGAAATGGTGGGATATCCAGTAATCTCACATCTTAAATCCTTACTGTTATTTATGAAGCCCAGCAATACATCACATCTGGTCCTTTTGGATAGGGATACATGCTAAGTTTCATGACTCCATCCAATCCAATCAATACATCGATTGGGAGTTTTTATAATTTAAAGTGCTTGTACGTTTTCTGTACCGAACTCACTAGTTTGTGAAGAATACAAGCTCAACATAACCAGATACGAAATCAGTGTATTCTAATACTGGTTGAAAGCAGGAAATGTAATGTTTAAGATGCATTGTGATCAATACAGGGATCAGACCAAGAAAGATCAATACAGGGAAGAGGGAATTAAAACTTCAATCAATCTGATAGACAGCACAAAGGTTCATAAACTAGCAGTAGTATAGAGTCTAATACTGTTGGTTAGAGCTGTTGCAGTTGGTTGACATTGAGTGACAGTAAAGTTGGCTTGTTGCATATACGAAGCTGAACGTAACCGGCTCAATGTACACAATCTCACACGGACTTTCTCAAACCCTAGCAGAACCAAGGATGCCATTGCTAGCATTTTCCATACATTATAGATTGGAATCAAGGAATACATTCGAATTCTAGGCACACCTGTCTCATAAGACTTTGCTCTACTTAAAATTGTATCTAGCATCATAGCATTGAAACAGATACTACCCCATTATCAACAGATCCCTTAAGTTAAGCTCAGTAACATAAGTGAACGATTATCCACATTGCTGAACACAAAGCATGGTAAAACATACACAAATTACCAAAATTAAGTCCCAAAAAACAAAGAATCTTACAGTGGCCATTACAGCTGCCCCTAAAAGACCTCCTATAAGTGACCCTTTGCTTCCTGTCCTAGTATCTGCGCGGGCCAAAGATCAAAGTCAGTTGAGAAAACAAAAAATAATTGGAAGAAATGAGGATGAGCTAATTGAGCTTACAGGCAAAGAAGCCACCGCTGAGGAGGAGAAATCCATAGACAGCAGAGGTAGTCTCGGCATACTCCGCCAAGTTAGAAGTGCACGAAAAGCGACGACGGGGATTGGGAGCTGGCTTGGTTCGGAGACTAATGGCCTTATTTCCGGCAATGAAATCGCAGCGGAAAGTATTAGGATTTGAAAATGCTTGAGGAGATCTGGGTCTGGGAATAGTGGAATGGTGTTGGGAGAAGCAAACCCTGGAGAAATTGAGATTGGCCGACGCCATCATCGCTGGATTTCAGTGAGCTTCTGGACATGTGGGGGAGATATATCACTCCCACTCGCCATTGCAAAGATAATTGAGAGGACCATTTGCACAGTGAACAATAGGGCTTTGTCAGAGTTGGGCTTGTTTTAAAGCCCGATGAGTGGTGTTCTTCTATTAGAGCAGATACACGAAGAACGTCGTTGAGAACCAGTGTTCTTCACAAACCTTATATTCGTTTTTGACTAGATCTGACATCTCTTCTACGAAAGAAAACTAGCAAGTGTACTGGTATTTGAGAGAGTCTTGCTACAGTCATTGAGAACGTTGTAGTCGTCGAGCTTGAATCATATATGGACTTGCGATAGTTGTTAATAAGCTCGTTGGCGAGGCGGCGACGCATCAGCTGACCCTAGTATACTCTAAAACCATGTATACTAACTGTAGTATACTCCAAAACCAAGTCTAATAACCCCAGTATAGTCTAAAACTAAATCTACTAACCCTGTATATTCCAAAACAAAATGTACTAACCCTAGTAAACTTCAAAACCAAGTCTTCTAACCTCATTATACTCTAAAATCAAGTCTACTAACCCAGTATACTCCAAAACCAAGTATGCAGACCCTAGTATGCTCCAAAACCAAGTATACTAATCTCAATATACTCCAAAACAAAGTTTAAAAACCCAGTATAGTCTAAAACCAAGTCTACTAACCTAGTATATTCCAAAACAAAGTTTACTAACCCTAGTATACTCTAAAACAAAGTCTACTAACTCCAGTATACTCTAAAACCAAGTCTACTAACCTAGTATTGTCGCATCCTGAGACTATTTCCGGCCCCGAAACACGGCGGTTACCGTCGTGATCTCGGACTAATGAATAACTAATACGTCATCTGATGTATTGACTACCCATTAGGCCGAAACCACAAGACTAATTTAAATAAAATGACATAAAAGTGAGGAGCAAATGAATGAATAAATAAAGATATATACAAGTGCTGAAGGTAGCATACAAGACTTATGACGAAGCCTAAATCCTTGTGCTCCAAGCCTCAGTCCTCAAGCTCTGAGTGCAAGCGAAATCATGAATTCGTCAAAAGACAAGTCAACGACCAAACAAGTCGAAAGTAGAAACGTAACATACATTTTATGGTCAACTACCCTCTTTCCTAGATTGACCAGGAAAGTTCAAAGGTTGACTTTAGAGTTGACCAATTCATTCCTGGATTGACCAAGAAATTGACAAGGTCTACTGAGTTGGTCAAAGTTGACCAAAACTCGGTAAACTCGATAAACTTTCCGTTTATTTTCCCTGACACTAGAGTCTAATTATTTGATGTCTCGATTCTCGAACTGGGCGAGAATCAGGATTATTACTCATTCGGTACTTAAGTCTTTCCGTCGTCTATTTAATTTTTAACACCTTTAAACCAGTGAATAGTAAAAGTCAACCAATCAACTGTAGAGGTAAAAAAAAATGTAAAAATTGGTCTACTACGGTAAAAGTCAACAGTGAAATAGTAAAAGTCAACTAATCAAACTATAAATAGTAAAAGTCAACCGGTCAAACTGTAAATAGTAAAAGTTAACCAATCAAACTTTAAATAGTAACAGCCAACCAGTCAAACTATAAAATAGTAAATAGTAACTCAGGTAAAACTGTAAAACCGTAAAAAGTTAAACAGTAAAAATAGCAGGTTGAAATATTGAAAACTAACAGGAGTATTTTGGTCAATTCACCTCACGGTAAAATTGTAAAAAAGCAAATCCACCTCGTTAAAAACCGGGGTTTTTACCCCTCTGTTTTTCGATCAACTGGTTCGCCAGAAAACGGGCATTTTCCAGCCAAACCAGCTTCCAAGACATGTAAAATCCTCTTCTACAACACCCAAACATCTTAACCATGTAAAAATCAAGAGAAAAGACTAAGATTTTATACCTCAAAATCGAGCTCCACTTTTTTCCGCCGGTTCTCATTCGGCGGAGCTCCGCTCGCCTCCTCATTCCTCCTCTTTGTTTATGGGCGGCTTCTGGTGCTGCATGGAAGCTCCTTGGTTCGCCTCCGGTCTGGTTTCAGGTCGAACTCGATGAGGCAGCCGCTGGGTTTCTCCTCCTCCTCCTCAGCTGGTGGCGGTTACCACGGCGCTGGCTTGGCTTGAGGTCAGGGTGTGGTCCCCGGAGCAGTGTGAACCCGATGGTGGCGGCGGTGAGGCAGCACGCGCGCCGGCGGTGGTCGCATGGGGGTGGTCTCCGTCGAGGAGAGAGAGAGAGAGAGAGAGAGGGCGAGAGAAGTTGTTCGCTCGAAGAGGAAAGAAGAAGAGAAAAGAAAGGAAAGAAAAAGGAAAGGAGGAGAAAAAGAGAAAAAGGTTTTATAAAACCTTTTAACGACGGTCACGATTCGTCGAACGAATCCAACGACCACGTTCTCTTCCGACTTTTAAAATAACGAAAAACTCGAAATCTTTTTCTGTAAATCACACATTGAAAATAAAGTGTCAAATCACGTCCGTAAAATATGACAAATACATAGAGTGCCGGAAAAACATTCCGTAAATACTCATACGCAAATGGCGTCGTTCGCTCTAATATTAAAATATTAGAGTGCATTCTCGACGTATGATCCCACTACACTTTTACAATTGGAACCTCACGATTCCAGAGCTCTCTCACATCATGATCCAAGATGCGGTACGAACTCTCCTCATAAGAAGTATCACTGCGCAGCTGCACATCTGTCCAAACAATGATCTATGGGGCTCCACTTTCCGTAATCGTGACGTGTGACACGTCATACATATGCTGCAACTGTGGCGGTAAGTGAATTTGGTAAGAAACATATCCAATTCTCTGGGCTATCTAGAAGGCCCAACTCTTCATGCAATGACTTTTAAAGCTTGGATGTGACTCGTGGGTCACGATCCGAGATGATCAATGCTCTCTAGTATTTCATGCAGTCCAATCACTTCACTAATGTACAAAATCGGCAAAGTATTGAGTCAGTTCATCTTGACGGGAAGAAAATGAACAGATTTCGTCAATCCACTGGTGCATCCACACAATGTCTCCTGCGGGGATGCTCAACATGATGCCTCTAGTGGCTAACCGTGACATTTATTGTGTAATTCTCTAACTATATCGGTAGAGAAATCTACATTTCTCAACTCTGACTTGTAAAGTCAAGAACACAAATAGCTCAGTGGTGTTAGCTAACAAGAACTGTAACCCCATAACACGTAATCTCTAAACAGAGACTAACTCTCAAATAATTAAGGTCGACACATCAAACTCAAGGGGTTACCAAAATAACTATGCACATGAATTCTGCCATTTACAAGCTATACTCAGCCTCTCTTAAATCACCGAAATTTCTTTCAAAGATTCCTGTACAAATATGGACAAACGATCCACGTAGGAATCAAACACAGTTGCTCAAACATCGCAATACATTGTGCCAAGCCAAACTCTGCTTGGACTTTTCCTCCACAAACGAATGTGAAACATGTGTCAAAGCCGGACACTAAAATCTCCAGTAGTCCACGTGTTGGGACTATCACATCCTCGTACAGTCGAGGAAACACATCTGACGTACATCATCTCGAATCTTCGAGCAAGTAGGTCATCGAAAGAAGTAATCATAGACTGGTCCACTTACAGTCTGAACTCATGGCCCACCAAATCAAACATGTCATGGGCATGCTCGAAAATCTGGATAGTAGTATGACGAACTTGAAGTGTCAAAACAACAATCGAGGTTTATCGTCTCGGTATACTCCTCAGGTACTCGTAACTAAAGATAACAAGGGTACACGTCAATCCTCCAGAAGAATCGCTTCCGTAACGAGATCCACAAGTCTAACTCGTCGCCAAGCCGAAACGTCAAAAACTCGTATAATCATAAGATTCAATCCAAACGATATGAAATCATAAGGATGAGATCACACGTCGTCATTGAAACTGGAGTCAAGAAAAGCTGCATGCTCCTACAAGTGGGGTCCACATGGACGGGACACATAAGGATCCACGCTCCTCAAGGTGGATGCATGGTTCATGAAGAAGACGCTCACACTCGCGTTGAAACAACTAAAATGTCGATGGTGATGATGACACGTTACCTCATCCACTACATCAACTTTCAAAACACATCATCACATGCTCCACTGTTCCGATGGAAAAGCTTCACGTACTCGCAACGTTGAGTTGTAAAGACGTAGGTCTTCCATACTGGTACTCAATCATATCTAGAAGTCTTTGGTCGAATAGTTGTTGTCGTCACCTATGTCTAACCTCGAACTCGCGACGACATCTATAAATAAACTTTCGCTTACTCGTCTCGAACTTGGTTGAACTATGAGTTGCCAACATCTTCTTGCGTCGCTTTATCTGGGTATGCTTTCCTCTATTGTCTTCAAATCATCGATGAACATGTGGCAAAGTAAGTCTTCCACGCGCTCACGACACGTCACTTCTGTCTTCTCGAAAGGTAAAATGTCGAGTCGTCAAACCGTCCCATCGCTCAAGATACATGATCGAGTAAGAACTAAGAACTTCTGGTCGTCCACATAAGAGGAAGTCACACAAGACTTTTGATAGTAGATACCACGCCACTTCTTTCATTCACGGTTGTAACAACCGAATGAACTATTCACAAGAAACTTCCTGACAACTCAAGGGAAATTTAAAGAACTGCAATTGTTAAGAACGTGATACCAAAGGGTTGCTGACACCAATAGTGATACAGGGGTCATTTGACAACTGAAACAAAAATCAAACACGAGTGAGGGTCTCAAGTTAAGAAAACACTACGATGCGTAAATGACGCTCGTAAGGGTCGAACAAATTTACTCATGCCTCATTATAAGACAAACAGTTCAAAGGACTCGAACAATCAAAGTCAAGTCTGAATTAGGAAGGGAGAGCGAAACAACAAAAGGCTCTCCTGCCAATAGCAAACTTTAATATAACCTTAGTTCGAATAAAATAGGTCACAAAAACCTGACAGTCAATGAAAAGGGGAGTTCCAACTCAAGAAAGGAAAACAAAGGCAAGAAAATCTCTCAAATGATGACACATCTCAAAGCGGTGATGATAACAAACATGGTCTCCAAAAGGCAAGGACAGACCACAAGATGAAACAAGGATAAAACTAGGAGATTAAGTTAAGAAAATGGTGGTACAAACTCGGAGCACAACCGATGAAGTCAACACTTCCCACGCAGTGGGTTCCATCACTTCCTTAAAGCTCTTAATGCAAAACGGGGTCATCACATAAATGCGTCTGAAGATACTATTCACATGAAGATGATGGGGAATCTTTAAAATCTCTGTAGGTTTCTCCAATCCAACGCTCTTAGTTTCTCGTCTCTATTCAGCCTGCACCGGATTGGGTCAGTAAATCTCACGACGTATCCGTAAACAAGCATGTCATCTTACCCAAGAGTGAAGAACTCTTAGACATCTCATTTCCGCGAAAAAGCTGAGAGAAACGCTCACGGAAAGAGTCTTCTTTCCACTCTAAGGTTACGTAGCTCATTACTAGTCTCACTACTAGTCACGAGGTAACCGAGTAATCAAATGATCTCTACCTCAGAATCTCCAACAAACACCCAACTCTCTTCACAGTCACTTGTTCCTCAAGTTTAGGAGGTGGAGCTCTCCCAAGGTACGAAATGCTCACAATTGTTTCGATGACTCTAAGGCGACATCCTGAATGAATATTGGGGAAACAAAAGGATACCCAATATCGAAACGAACGTTCGGCTCAGATGTAGTGAACAAAATCTGAGGATCTCAAAGAGATACTGACTCCAAATAAGAATGACTCGATCTCCGATGATATAAATAGAGGAATAACGAACGACTCATACAATGACATCTTTATTGCGTGTAAACAAGCAGACAATACGACTCGAAGAAACAACTAAGTTGCACTAGAGTGACATGGAAGGTACCAAAAATGATGCTCTGATACCAAGTAATTAATGTCGCATCCCGGGGCTATTTTCGGCCCCGAAACACGACAGTAACCGCCGTGATCCTGGACTAATGAATAACCAATAGGTCATCTGACGTATTGACTACCCACTAGGCCGAAACCACAAGGCTAATTTAAATAAAATGACATAAAAGTGAGGAGAAAATGAATGAATAAATAAAGATATATACAAGTGCGGAAGGTAGCATGAAGGTGGTCTCCGTCGAGGAGAGAGGGAGGGAGAGGGAGAGAGAAGTTGTTCGCTCGAAGAGGAAAGAAGAAGAGAAAAGAAAGGAAAGAAAAAGAAAAAGGAAAGAGGAGAAAAAGAAAAAGGAAAGTAGGAGAAAAAGAGAAAGATAAGGATGAGAGAAAAAAAAGTTTTTATAAAAGGTTTTAACGACGGCCACTATTGATCGAATGAATCCAACGGTCACGATCTCCTCCGATTTTTAAAATAACTAAAAACTTAAAAAGTTTTCTGTAAATCACACATTGAAAATAAATTGTCAAATCACGTCCGTAAAATAGGACAAATACGTAGAGTGCCGGAAAAACATTCCGTAAATACTCATACGCAAGTGGCGACGTTCGCTCTAATATTAAAATATTAGAGTGCATTCTCAACGTACCGAAAAGAAGTCGTAAATAAACCCTAGATGTGTCAGAAAATAAATAAAATAAGTCAGGGTCTCATAAGTATACTCCAAAACCAAGTCTGCTGACCCTAGTATAATTCAAAACAAAGTACACTAACCTCAGTATACTCCAAAACCATGTTTAATGACACAGTTTAGTCTAAAACCAAGTCTACTAACCCAGTATATCGGACCTTGCAGATCAAATCCACCGACGTCGTCGAAGTTGCTTGGAGATAGAAATTCACAGATCGAATCTCGGCTCACCGGCATTGAGATCAAAACACGCATATCGAATCTCAGCTCACCGACGTCGAGATCAAAACACGCAGATCAAAATCTCGGATTACTAGCGTCGAGATCGGAGCTTGCATACCGAATCTCGGTTTACCGGCGTCCTCGAGACGGTGGCAGGCTTCGATGAGGCGATGACAGGATGAGAGGCTAAGTCTGTGCATCGTCGAGGATAGAGAGAGATAACTAGTACCATATGATCAATTATTGTTTTAAAAATATCTGGAACTAAACGTTATTTTTTATGTATCAAATAGCTTCTAATTAGTTTGTTGTCTTTTATCCTTTTTGTGGATCGATCTACTTCAACCGTCAGTGTCACAGTCGCACCCCCTTTGTAGATTTTCAGCAGAAGTTGGCTATACATTTCCTAGTGTATTGAAAAGGCAATACAAACTAGCATGGAAGAAGATGGTGACAATAGCCAATAAGCAATGATAACTAATCACAGTAGAATATAAACATGTGAAGCTTTTTGTTTTTTCTTAAATCTGCTGATATAGACAACAATCCAGCCAAAGTAGAGAGTTAGCCAAAAAAAAAAGAGTTTGAACAAAAGAACATGAACAAAACGTTGGACCCTAATTTCTTTCAGTTTATACCCACAGTCTCGCGATTAGGTGAGCACTAGTAGCAACGATTAATTAGGTGAGTAGTCTAGTAGAGACTAGTATGACTGGTTAAAGTTAACTAGCTAGAATGACCACATAATCAAGAAATTTCTGTATACAATGCATAATTTTAGCAATTTATAACCATCTATGTCATGATTACTGTGTATCTAACTCATATCATTGATTTTTTACCATTTATTTAGATATTTTTAGATGTACCCAAAATCTAAAGATACACTGCACATAATTAATCTACGAGACAATACTCGGAGATTGATTTCTTACCAATTTATGACCATTTATATCATGATTAATCTTAACAATTCGTAAAAGGATCGTCATGTTTCTGAATTATATCATCGATTCTTGACAATTCTCATAGGTCTTTGTAGATATAGGCAATTGATTTCTTTCTATAATTTGTCAAACAAATTGACATCAGAAACATTATTTAAAATTTCATGTAGATCAATTTTTACATCCTGTCTAGCGCCCCTGAATTACGCGTATGATTTCACTGATTTACGTTGCGACTCTTCTATTACGGACGCAAGGGAGGAAATGCTGTTGGTGATTGTCCGTAAAATTTGAGTGACAGATGGCCGGAGCGTAGGAGACTGCCGCAAGCACGTGGCGGCCAACGAGAGCACGGTCCTCGCTTCCTCCACGTCACACCCGCCAGCCGTTCCCAGCCTACTATCCACCATTCCCGCCACCACCGCCTCCTCCATATCCCCGCCATCCATCAGCCTGGGCCCCGCCAACGACGTCAGCAGCTGACCCTTCTCCGAGCAGAAGGCATCCATTCCCGTCACGAGCTCAAGTAGCAACACTCCGAAGCTGTACACGTCATTCTTCTTGGACGCGAAGCCGGTCCTCATGTAGTGAGGGTCCGTGTAGCCGGGAGAGCCCATCATTAGAAACTGCTTCTTTAACGCCGGAGACGGTGGCTGCACGGTGGAGGAGAATCCCATTTTGGCAGAACCGAAGTCGCAGAGCTTGGAGTTTAGGTTCTTGTCTAGCAACACGTTGGATGCCTTGATGTCCATGTGAACGATTTGCAAGGCGCATTTCTCGTGTAGATGCTCAATTGCTTGTGCGATTTCATATGCAATTAGCATCCTATTCTTCCATGGCAGAACTCCTTGTTCTTCACCGTGAAGAATCTCGTGTAAATTTCCGTTGTCCACATATTCGAAAACCAGAGCACCTTCCTCTGTTATGAACAAGAAAATTAATCAGTAAGGATGATTCACTGCGTCAGTTTGTCGCTGCTTAACTTTAAAATGTACAAAGAAAGAAAAGTTCACAAATTTATGAAACAATACTCACCGCGATCGTCACAGTAACCGAGAAGCCTGACGATGTTTTTGCTGAAATTGATATTTCTTGTAGAGAAAGAAAGATAGACAGAGAGAAGAGAAAGGAAGAGAAGATTTTGACTAATTGATTTCACAAAGAGATTATTACAACCTTATTTTCACAGCCTTATATACTAGGCCGGATACCCCTAACTAATCCAGAATCAGCTTAACAAACTCTAACAGCTAACAAGAATTAGTTAAAACAGTCTTAACAATCTTCTGACAATACAGTAGCTGAGCTGGAGCTGGTCCTAACAGACTGAGCTGAGCTGGAGCTGGTCACGCTGATATTGCTGCTATAATCCTTACATCCCCCCTCAAGCTTATGTTGGGAACCAAGCATAAGATTGCTGCAAAGATATCTAAACTGTGGAGAGTCTAACCCCTTGGTCAAGATATCAGCCAGTTGTTGAACAGAAGAAACAAATTGCAGACTGAGTTCCCCTCTAGCTACCTTTTCTCTAGTGAAATGTATATCAACCTCAACATGTTTCACTTTAGAATTATGAATTGGATTTGAAGCCAGAGATAATGCAGAGACATTATCACAATGCAAAGTTGGGGCAGAAGGTAGTTTCACCTGTAGATCATCAAGCAAATGTCGCAGCCACAATATTTCAGAGGTGGTGTCAGCCATAGCACGATACTCTGCCTCTGTTGATGAGCGAGAAACAGAAGTTTGCTTCCTTGAAGTCCACGAAACAGGACAGTTTCCCAGAAAAATGACAAAACCAGCAGTGCTTCTCCTATCATTGGGATCACCAGCCCAGTCAGAATCAGTATAGGCTCTCAGTTCCATAGGTGCAGCTCGAAATGTAATACCATAGTCCATAGTCCCTTTTATGTATCTCAGGATGCGTTTGACAGCTAGAAAATGAACCTCAGTTGGATTCTGCATAAACTGACAAACTGAATTCACACTATATGCAATGTCAGGACGTGTGAATGTTAAGTACTGTAAACATCCCACAATACTTCTATAGGTCTTAACATCTGTAAATGGAGCACCATCATTCCTTAACAATTTAGAATAAGGAAGGCAAGGAGTGATGCTAGGATTGCAATCAGTCATACCAGCTTTGTCAATGATGTCCTTAGCATATTTAGCCTGAGAAAGGAATAGTCCATCTGGAAGATAAGTGATTTGAAGGCCTAAGAAGTAATGCAGCAATCCCAAATCTTTCATTTCAAACTCATGTTGAAGGGAATCCTTAATAGACTGTATAGCAGAAGTGTTATTTCCTGTTATAATGATGTCATCTACATACAGCAGTAGATAGACTTGAGTTGAGCCAGAGCACCTGATGAATAGAGAAGGATCTGCAAGGGAACATCTGAATCCAAGTTTTGGCAGAAAGGATGTGAATCTCTCATTCCAGGCTCTAGGAGCTTGTTTAAGGCCATATAGAGATTTCTGCAATTTGCAGACATAATGAGGAAAATTTGGATTTTCAAAGCCAGGTGGTTGGGACATATAGACTTCTTCCTTTAAAATGCCATGAAGGAATGCATTTTTCACATCAAGCTGATGAAGTTTCCAACCAAATTGAGCTGCTAAAGCTAGCACAAGACGCACTGTTGTATGTCTAACAACAGGACTGAAGGTTTCTGCATAATCAATACCTTCTTCTTGACTGAATCCTCTAGCTACCAGTCTAGCTTTCTGTCTTGATATTGAACCATCCGAATTCTTCTTTACTTTGAAAATCCATTTGCAGCTAACAATATTCTTTTCTGGTTGAGGAGGAACTAAGGTCCAAGTTCCCTGTTTTGCCAAAGCATCAAACTCTTCTTGCATAGCATTTTTCCAAACAGGAATAAGCATAGCCTTTTTATAGCTAGAAGGTTCAACTGAATCCAGATTACTGCTTGTAGATGCAATAAAAGCCTTTTTCTTCACAATTCCATTCTTGCTCCTGGTTGTCATATGATGCTCATTAACAGTAGCTTCTGACTGAGGTAAGCTAGAGATAATGTCAACTGTAGCTGCAGAAGGACCTTCTATATGAATCTGAATATCCTCAATAGGAATGTAGACCTCACCAGGTTGAACAATAAATTCACTTGAGGAACTAGAAGGAACTGAGTTGGCAACTGAAGTGTCTGGAGGAGCTGAGCTGCTATCTAAACTAGGAGCTGAGCTGCTATCTGAACTGCTTGTATTTGTCTGGACTGCTGTCTGAACTGCTTGTGGAGGGACAGGTGAGGCCAGGTGCTGTTGAGAATGAATAGGACCAGAAGGATGTCTAATTAACACTTGAACAGGAGAACTAGCAGAAGACACTGACTGGGAGGATTCAGAAGTAGAAGAAGAGAGAAACTGATGTGGAAAAGAAGACTCATCAAATACAACATGTCTGGATATAATAAATTTGTTATTTGAAGGATTGAAACACACAAAGCCCTTGTACCCTTGTGCATAGCCTAAAAAGATGCACTTGACAGTTTTGACCTGTAATTTGTTGGAATTGTAAGGTTTTAGCAGAGGAAAACAGGCACATCCAAAAATTCTAAGAGAATCCAGACATGGGGATTTAGAAAACAACAGCTCAAAGGGAGAAGACATATCAAGTGTGGGAGTAGGCATCCTGTTAATAAGAAAAACTGCAGTGGCACAAGCATGATACCAGAACTTTGGTGGAAGAAAAGCTTGATGCAACAATGTAAGTGCAGTTTCTACAATGTGTCTATTTTTCCTTTCTGCAAGACCATTTTGCTGGGGTGTATATGGACAGGATTTTTGATGAATGATGCCATTTTTAGTAAGAAAAGATAGGAAAGCAGTGCTGTGATATTCACCCCCACCATCTGTTTGTAAGATTTTGATTGTAGCAGAAAACTGAGTTGCCAGAAAAGAACAGAAAGCAGTGAACTTGGAATAAACTTCTGTTTTATTATGTAATGAAAAAATCCAACAAAATCTAGTGTAATCATCTATGAAGGTAAGATAATATTTGAAACCTTCCACTGATACATGTGGAGAAGGCCCCCATACATCAGAATGTATTGTATGAAAGGGAACAGATGATCTAGAACTAGACTGAGGAAAAGGCAGTTTTGTAAACTTGCCTGCAAGACATGATTCACATATAGCAGATACATCACTAGAATGAAAAGGGATCTTTGATTTTTCTAATAATGCAGAAGTAACAGCATTAGAAGGATGGCCTAATCTTTTGTGCCACAGACTCTGGGATATTTTTGCACCAAGGAAAGCTTTCTGGGAAGAAATTGATGAGCTGAACAGGTTTCTGGAAATTGACACAGGAATTGGATAGAGTCCATTCTCACTGAGACCCTGGAACAGCACCTTGCCTGTCACCTTGTCCTGTATAGAAAAAGTAAACTCATCAAATATCATTCTACAGTTATTATCCTTGCACAACTGGTATACAGACAATAAATGTGCAGCTAACTTAAGAACATGCAGAATCCTTTTAAGTAGTAACTATGCATTTTTGTTAAGAGAAATAGATCCATTGCCAACATTCTTAATACCAAGTCCTGCACCATTACCAACTTGTACTTGATCATTAGCTGTATAAGAGGTCACATTGTTTAGAACTCCAATGTCAGAGGTCATATGAGATGAAGCACCAGTATCAGTGATCCAGACTTCAGTATTAGAACCTGAATTTTGCTGAAGACAAGCTGTCATAGCAGACTGAGGCTGACCCTGTAGAGCAGCAAACTGGAGCCTTTGATTGCATTCAGCTGCAGTGTGATTAGAATTACCACACAATTGACATGCCACAGCATCAGAGTTGGAGGAAGAACCATTGACATTGCTGAGATACCAGCATGTCTGAGCAGAGTGACCAGGCTTGGTGCAAATCTGACAGACAATTCGAGGCCTGTAACCACCATTAGAATTCTGACCCCCATAATTCCTATTTGTATTGTAGCCATTCTGCTGATTTCTGTTGCCATTATACCCAGCATTGTTGTTTCTACCACCATTGTAACCATTTCCATTACCTCCATTATTCCTGTATCCTCCATTGTTTCTGTATCCTCCATTACCTCTACCACCAGCATTAAAGGCCACAAAAGCTGATACCATCTCCTTGGCTATAGCACTAAGATCAGGACTATCATTCTTGGACTGTGGAGTTGGCAGAATACCCTTGGTGTTGTCTGTACTATCAGTAACATCATTCTTGGCTACCATAGCAGTAATGGACTTTGATTCACAATCCAATTCAGATTCAGCAGCAAGAAGCAAGGATCGCAATTCAGACATAGAAATAGGAGCATGCTTAGCTTTGATCATCATTCTAACAGTACTAAACTCATATGGTAGTCCCTTTAGGATCAAGATCATAATATCTTCATCAGCAATTTTAACACCTATAGCAGACAATTGATCTCTAGCATTCTTCACCCTTAGCAAATACTTGTCAATACTATCAGACCCTTTCTCAATAGACTGTAAATTTGACTTCAATTGAACAACATTGGCTCTAGAAACAGTAGCATATCGGTCTTTAAGAGTCTGCCATACCTCAATTGCAGAATTACACCCTACCACATGAGAGAGAGCCTCAGAGGAAAGCGTAGCTGTGATTAAAGAAACCAAATTCCAATCTTGCTCAATCCAGGCATCATAATCTGCAGAAGGAGTTTTTGTGAGAGTGCCATTATCAGCAATGGTGTACTGAGATGGTGCAGATTGTGAGCCATCGACGAACTTGAGCAATCCATGACCACGAAGCAGAGAGTACATCTGAAAATGCCATGTCGGGTAGTTGTTGTCATCAAGTTTGACGGACACAGCGCTTGAAAGATTGGCGAGCAGAGTTGATGTTGTGGCCACCATTGTTGCAGAGCTTGAAAGCTTGAATCTTGAAGTAGATTTCTAAAAAAAAAATTCTGGAATTTGAAGGAATTGGAGGACGAGAAAGAGAAGAGCTTCAGAGAGCTTTGAATTGAGGAAAAGGAGAGCTTCAGAGAGCTTTAATCTGTGTATCCATGGCTCTTGATACCATGCTGAAATTGATATTTCTTGTAGAGAAAGAAAGATAGACAGAGAGAAGAGAAAGGAAGAGAAGATTTTGACTAATTGATTTCACAAAGAGATTATTACAACCTCATTTTCACAGCCTTATATACTAGGCCGGATACCCCTAACTAATCCAGAATCAGCTTAACAAACTCTAACAGCTAACAAGAATTAGTTACAACAGTCTTAACAATCTTCTGACAATACAGTAGCTGAGCTGGAGCTGGTCCTAACAGACTGAGCTGAGCTGGAGCTGGTCACGCTGATATTGCTGCTATAATCCTTACAGTTTTGATGTCCAAGACGAAGAAGGATGTCAAGTTCTTGTCTGAACACCTGGTTGAGGCGCTCGCTGCCGTTGTGGATCTTAATAGCCCAAAACTGGTGAGCGGAATCCGGCGAGTGAGCCAAGTATACGGTGCTGTACCCTCCGGATCCAATCACCGTCGAGAAGTTGTTGGTGAATCTCGCAATCTCATCCCAGGTAAACTTCTTGACGCCACTCTCGCCGTTCTTGTTCTCATCATCGAGATCAATAGTTTCGGTGGGGGTGCTTTCCATTGCGGTTGCAACACGGTTCAGGTTTCGTTTCAGTTTGAAGCCAAAGCACTTAAACAGGGCCATGATTAAAACCAGAGAGATGAGTAAGGCAGAGAGAGTTATTAGTAGTGTGACGAATTTAGGGTCAACGTGGACACCGTGATGGATTTTGAAGGGCGAGACGGTCGGTGGTTGGTGGGAGAAGAAGACGAAGGGGAGGAGGCAGTGATTATGGGGCGAGAAGCCTCGGAGAAAGGGAAGAGTAGGGAAGAAAGAAAGTAAGCGAAAATGGCGGTTCCGCAACCACAGGCAAATGGAAACCCGTGTGGGGAAGAAGATGAACAAATAGAATATATATAAAATCTGAGCTGCTTGTTCTGCTTCTCTTCTCTGACCAGTATTTTTCTTGTGCTAGATTTGGCCATGGAGGCACAATCTAGCAGACCCCTTTTTATATTCTTATCTTATATCAAACTAACACATTCTCTATTTTATGGTATTCTCAAATTTGATGAGACACATTAACGGCGGTCATAATGACTTGGTTGACGGTGGCAGTATCATCTCTGTCCCTGGTTAGGACCTGGGGTTAGGTCCTTTTTGTGGGCTGTGTTGGGTTTAAAAAATTAGCCTATTTAGGACACGTATAGTTTTATCTTTGTTATTTTATTTTAAATTTTAGGTTTTTATTGTAAAGATGTGAGTTTTGTTTCCGTGTGTGCACCATGCGTGTTTGGTCTATCCTAGTTATGTTACGAGTTTCTTGTTATGTCAAATTATCGCAAGCTCCTAGTGGTAGGATGAAATAAAAGGGCGTCAGATATGTTTTCGTGTGGCAACATAATAGAAATGTTGCACTATTAGCTATTATGATGTTTGTCCATAGTACATTTATCCTTCTATTATGTCACCGTTTAGTCAAAGCAAATAGAGTTGTCAATGACGTACTCTTTGCTAATTGGTACATGTTTGAATACGTTACTATTTGTAATCTGAGGTTTAGGCTCTATGTCTCCCCTTATATTTTATGGTTTCATTAATCAGGGCTTAACAGCAATTGCACCGGCCATTCTTCCAAAAAAAACATAATTTTTTTAGTCATAATTAATTATGATATAGTATATTTTGTTGTTGCATTAAATGCTGAAATCTCTAAAATGGAGAAGTTGTTAGAGTTTAAGCATAATTTTTTTTCGATGTGTTTGGATGAAACAATTCTACTTTTTATAGAATTTTCAAAGTCATGGGAATTACAATTTCATGAATCTAAATTCTATTAATTGAAAATTTCATTATTTGGATTTCATGATGTAGAGTTTTAAAATGACAAGAATTAATATTTATATTAACTTCAATTGAAGAAATTGAGAAATTACACATATTTTAAGAGGAATTCAAGTCGGAAATTTAAGCTCTAAAATTTCACGATTATTTTTCTGTGTAAATTGCTAATTAATTCACGGAATAAGTATCCAAACGAGGGAAACAGTTCTAAGAAATTGAGAATTTCCTGCTTTTAAATAAATTTTCAGGAATTTACATGTATCCAAACACACTTAGAGATTTTAGTTTTTACTTCTCCATTTAAAAAATATATATTAGAAAGGTGTTGGATATATTTTAAACAAGCCCATCAGCTTCCCCATTTTATTGATATTCTTAATTTTGGTGAATTTTTGGCTGTTTTTAGGTCTAGTAGTTTCTCCATCTCATTCCTCAAAATGGGGATATATAAGAAAAAGAAGCATTCATTCCTCAAATTTGTAGCAAAGTATTCCTTCTTCAAAATTAAATGTTTCACATGTTCTAACAAAACGTTACCAAATATATAATATTTTCTTGAGTTTTTTTATTGTTAATATAAAATGTATATAATTTTTTGATATAATTTATAATTATTATCTTATTTTATTGTTGTAATAAATGTCAAAATCTTTAAATTGAGAAAGCTATTGAAGTTAAGTGAAACAAATTTTAAAGATTTTAGATTTTGTTTTTCTATTTTAATTTTTTTTTTAAGAAACCGTTGGATATGGTGTAAGACTCGATCTCTCTCCCCCAAAATGATAACAAAAGGCGCAGCAGCTTTTCCTTCTTACTTTCCCCACACAAAATGAGAGGATTTGAAAAGAGGCCGATTTGATTCGCCTATCAAACAATCAATCAAAATGATTGCTCTAGCTAATTTAATTCTTGCTTATTTATGAGACGAAAAAGATGGTTCCCAATCTCTTGTTCGCCAAGAGAAACTAGCTAGCTAGAAGGATCATGGGATTTAGGAAAATTGTTAAATGTATTTATTTGATACGATAAATTCGATATTTCAATAAACAACTAACATGCAATGTATTTTGTATATTTCATTTCTTTTTCAAAACAGGCAAGTAGGAATTTTTGTACATGTTTAAAATTTAAGTTGCTGTCATCATATATATTTTATTTCTACACGTTATAATGGGTTATGAAGTGATGAAATGGATGGATGAACTATTGACGTAATGTCACTATAAAAACAAGTTTCACAAATATAATTCGTCAAGAAGGAACTAGGGTTTGTATTAGTCAGAACAAGAATGACACTGGAGAATTTCCACCAGTACTATTGTTAAGTACTTAAGTTATTTTCTTTGCATAAGCTACATATTGATGTTGTTTACTGTATTCTCAGGACTTTGGTGTCCACCAGTGGCCCAATATTACATTTTTGCACATTTCAATGCTTTAGCATTCATGCCTGAATTTAAAAATGTTGCCTTTGAGATTTAATCATTTTATAGAAATTTCACACAAAAAAATTAATCGGAGGCATGAAACATGACATTTAATAAATTTCAATAAAATTTTGATGCGTAAATTATGGTACGTTTCTTTATTTGTTGAGAGGGATATACAGTTAAATTAATAACTTTGGAACCAAGAAAATTTATTAATTTAGCGAAATATTAATTAATAAATTAATAGCTTAATAATTTATCGAAATATTATAATTTCTTAAATATTGCTTTATTTTTTCAACACAAATAATATTGTTTTAATGATATTATGTTATGTGTGTCTAGCCTTTATGTGACTAGCATTTATATTCGGTACAATAATAGGTTCACATGTTAGAATATAATTATGTTTTCCTTCAATATATCGGAAAGTACTTTGTAATTTAATTAATGAATAAGATACAACTCTAACATATTAAAAACACACATAAGACTTCTTATCTCAAAATACGTAAAAAATCGACGATGATGAATAATTTTTTGTTGCAACAAGAGAAAACTACACCAGCTATTCTTATATGTTAAGAAAAGTTCGATATGAGATTGAAATCATTAAATGTGATATCGATTTTAAGAAGAAACAAGTCAAAATTGACTCATTTATATTTGGCACAATAATAGGTTTATATGTTAGGATATGATTATGTTTTCCTTCAATATATTGGAAAGTAGTTTGTAATTCAACCAATGAATAAGATACAACTTTAACATATCAAAAACATAAATATGACTTCTTATCTCAAAAGAAATAAACAATCGACGATGACAAATAAATTTTTGTTGCAACAGGAGAAAACCACACCAACTATTCTTACATGTTAAGAAAAGTTTGCCATGAGATTGAAATCATTGAATGTGATATCAATTTAAAGAAGAAACAAACCACAATTGACTCATTTATATTTGGCACAATAATAGGTTTACATGTTAGAATATGATTATGTTTTCCTTCAATATATCAGAAAATTACTCTGTGATTCAATTAATAGATACAACTCTAACATATCAAAAACACAAATATGACTTCTTATCTCAAAAGAAGTAAAAAATCGACAATGACGAATAAATTTTTGTTGCAATATAAGAAAACCACACCAGCTATTCTTACATGTTAAGAAAAGTTCGAGATAAGATTGAAATCATTGAATGTGATACCAATTTCAAGAAGAAACAGACCATAATTGACTCATTTTTCACGAAGTCCTCGTAAATTAATAATAAATTCTATGTAATAAGAAAATATTATACAAATAGAAAGTAAATAGGGCATTGAACCTCACTTTATTCATTCATATGAGTTTTTTATATAGGGACTTACATGTTACATATTGAACCGTACAAGGAAGCCCACATTGATAACCTATTACATAAAGCTCATAGGCTCGACATGGACAAAGATACACATACACATACACACTATTTATCCTAGAACAAGTATTAATTTATATATTTGATGTGGTCTATGTGAATAATAAATTTTGTATTATCTTATAAATTTAATAAATTATTAATTTATTATGTTGTCCTCGACTCAAGACTATTTTAACAATATTTAACTGTAGCAAGTCATCTCAAGTTATGGTCACAAGTGAATCACATCTACTTAATCAATAATCAGAGTGAGATTCACGAGAATATGCCCTTTAAACTCATGACCTATTACGAAAAGGAAAAAAATCAGTATCATCAAGGAGCTTCCATCCCAATTATCTATTTTCAACTTTCCAAATGATCGTACAACAAAAATTATTTTAAGGTTGGGCAATCATTTCTATTGTCACATTGAAAATGAGATTTATGGAAGTATAAATGATTATCACGCGGCTTTATCTTTTCTTTTCAAGTCTTGTCCATTCTGTTCTTTACCGTCCTGGTGTGTTCACTTCAAATACGAATTATGTGACTGATGAGGACTATGAATTATTCAAGGCATAATAATGTGATTAACTTTGCTCATTATTAATGATAATGTGCACATACGACCAACCAAAACGACTGGGGGACTTTCATTTGAGGAAGAAAGCAAATCAATGGTCTATTTCAGCGTGTTTGATTTAGTGACACTTAAGCTGCAAGTGCTTTTGGGGTAAGCCGTATAAACTTTTTCTTTACAAAAAGGAAAAAATAGCAAAATCAAGCAAGTTTGTTTGGATTTTCCTTGTTTTGTTTACAAATTCTGGCTGAAATGGATTATAGCATTATAGTGAAGAAAACAAACCACCTCGGTTATGTTAGTTAGTAGTATTAGTAACACAGCTAGTCACAATTCAGACCGAGGTTCGCGAGAGTATCCATTATACTTAACTAATATTTCAAACGTAGAGGCCACTCTTATAAAAGCTCATGGCCCCAACTAGTGAGAGTTGAGGCTCGAACTCTTAATATGAGATTTTTATATTAAGAAATTCAACCAATTTTAACACACAATCTGGTTTCGTATTAGGTTATTATATTTGTCCGTGAATGTCTAAAAGTTTATTGCTCAATCCCTAACACACTAGAAGTAGCAAAAATGATCCATAACTGGTACTAATCGAACACCCCTCGAACTCCCAATTATTGGTAATGACTAGGGCTGACAATGGAAGAGATTTTCAAATGTATTAACCATCTACCAGCAGTACCGATTAGATTGGTATACCAAGTTTTTAGTATTCGAGTTTTCGATACGGTACGATCATATCAAGTTTTTGAAATTGGTTAGTACACGGTAAAAGTTTATGTATACCATTGGTACATAATAAAGTATCAAGTTTTATAATTACAAGATAAATATAATTATATAAATCCAACTTTAGTGTTGGTCGATCTCGATCTCATCTCCCTTCCCTTCACTTCCTTTTCCTTTCTCAACTAACTAATTCACTCTTCTCTCCAGTGGCGTAACCAGACATCTCATTTAGAAGGGTCAAATTTGATTAAAGAAAGATTAAATGATTTTCGATTACTCTTTAATTACAACACGATTTTGCTTAAAAAATGACACAAACTTAATTTCAACAATGTTCTTTATACCAATTTAAAATAAAAACGCGCTCTCGAACAAACCATTAATTCATCTCCAATAAACTTCAGATTTTCAGAATTTCAATATATTATTTTTGAGACATAATGTACGCCAATATATGGTAAACATCAATGTGTTGTTTTCATTTAGCTTATTTATAAAATATATATATATATAAAATTATAAATGAAATTTAAAACATTAAATTACATATTAATAGGGATTAATAAGGTACAAAACTCTTGACATGGTTTGTATTAATTGGATTAAGTATTTAAAACAATATAAATTTTTATTTCATTTCACTATTATTAAAGAATATTAAAGACTGATTAAAGATTTCTTAAAGGAGAATGATCAATTTATATTTCATTTCCTTTAATATCTGAAACAAATTAAGAATAGATACTTTTTCTTAAAATTGTGAGGAAACAATTGACCTCATTGTCTCCTCTCTAGCTACGCCCTTGCTTCTCTCTCACAGTTATCGTTGCCGGCGTTGGAGACAGAGTAGATGCTGCGGTGGTGGAGGGTGCCGATGATGAAGTGCTGGGCAAAAAAGGTTGTAGGTGCCTTGGGGATAAGCAAATTGTTGACGTGAGATTTGCTGGGTTGGATTTAGATTGGGTTTGAGCTCAGCAAGATCATTCTAATTGATGGGTAGAGATTTGGTGCTTTCGTACTCTTTTGGCAATGTTGTCGTAGTTTGCTGACCATGAGCACCACATTCCATCAATCCCATCATCAATTGCTTCTACACTTAATCTCCGAGTTGGTCTTTTTGATGAGGGGTTTGAATATGCAATTTGATTTCTCCATGTTTGATGTTATAATATTAATACACATCTGATTTAGCTGGTTTGTGAATCAGGTTTTTGGCTTGTTGACTGTGTTTTGGGAATAGAAAGAAAGCGACAATCTAAACTTGTTTATGCCCAATATCAAAACCGTATTGATTAATTATGTATATTAAAGTATTGTGACAAAATTTTGTGTATCAATTAAAAGTTGATTGGTAAAAAAAAATCGGTTTTTGTACCGAATTCACCCTTAGTAGATATAACCTTGATGTTAAATATATTTATAAGCTTCGATATAACATAACCTAAGACGGTGGCTAATTTGATGTTACATCATCCACTGCATTTTACATACAGAGGAATGAATTAGGAATGTGCCTAGCTCATTCCTACTTCATCGATCATTTTTAAATTTGGCCTGCAGTGAGTAATTGTTAAATCCACAAATGCTCATTATTCCTGGACCTGGTCCGATATATAAATTTTCTAATTAAGCACTGCCTAATTTGCCTTATCTCAAACCCCCGTACACAAACACAGACACTGCACCAACCTCCTTATATAATTATTTATTAATTAGTCTGACTGATTATCATATTTTTGTGTCTAAAATACATGAATCGCTGCAGGCACGACATCCTTGTCACGAAAGTACGTACATTGCTACCAGATCCCCATCACCAATCGAGTATACGTATATTTATAAGCTTCTGTATATACGTCTGGTATAAATCGTATAATAGTTTAGGGTTTCAATCTGATCGTGTTTAGATTATATATTTAACGTAATCCTCTTTGTTTGATTGTGATAACGTAACCACTGGCTAAAGCTACTTCCTACCCGATCGCTAAGACAAGGATTGTCTTGTTTGATTACAATAAGAGGGGGACAATTAGGAATACTTAGACATACTTTGCCACGTTTTAAATTGCAGATTAGCTGAGACTATCGTATCTCTCTCAGTAATTCTGTGTAGTTCTTGGAGTACTGTTAGAAAGGTCGAAACGTTTTACAAGGACATGGCGGTGGCCGGTGGAGAACCCTCTGACCAACATGACTGTATAACTGGCCCATCCCGATGGGTTGGCAGGAGTTTATAATGAATACTGGAATTTATTTTTGACCTACTTTCCAATTTCCATTATTTGTTCGTGTTCATCAGATAGAATGATGATGCCACTGATGGTAATAATTTTTGGACTTATACTTTGGGGCAGTCCGTCAAGATCATCGATCTTGAATGGTGATTTGGTTTGTGCTTTTGCATGTGATCTGTCCTAGAGGGAATCGTATACTAACTGGTACTGTCCGCCCTATATATTGATCGATCTTGCAGGCTTTTGCACTTGAGTATATCAGAACTTTTGTCAGATATATTTTCTCTGCAAATATCCATAAGGTTGAGTTGAAGCAACTAACCGTTTAGGATGGAGTACGTTCTTATTCTTGGCCGGAGTTCGATCGGGTTTTGATTTCATTAATCAGCTTAGGAAGTTTTGAGAGTGGAAAACTTGAGGGAGGAGAAATACATGGGTCTTTGCATGTTGTAACTAGTTACTAACTACACAGGCGTATAAACATATTGTTTCGGTGATCCTTTTTTGTAGTTTTAAAGAGAATGGTTTGAAACCAAGCCTAGCACAGTGGCAGTACATGTAGAACATAAATGAATTCATCGGGAAGGACCTTAAACCGAAGTTCCATATAAGTACATAGATCTCGATCCGTAGAGCACATCAAACTAATAAACTGCAGACTCCTCTAAACGAGTTTCATAGATCAACATTGATAAAGCTAATAAAGAACATGAGCAAACGATCAGATCGAGTTTAAATTATGAAACACACACAATCATTCATGGGAAAACTAGATAGGTACTTGATATATAAGTGAGTATATATGAACTCAATTTTGATTTTTTTTCACTTTCGGATCCCCAACCAAACTTGTAAAAAGTATACTATAACTTTGATGTAATTGAGCATTGGAAACCTATATTACTGATTAGTGCTCTCATGAATGCTAAGTACGTAACATAACGGTGCTATAGAGACATCTATTCAAGCAGAGGAATGAACGAGGAATGGAGAGCCTAGGCTACGATCTATTATTTTCCTTTTCCCTTCTTCTGAATATGACTTGCACTCTTTGTTGGGTTGGCTCCTGTCGGATATCATATCACCCGTGCGCGCACATCCCATCTTTATACAACTCTCTTTGATACCAACAAGATGAACCACGCAACACGTTATATATAATCAACTAGTTGATCATATGTTTAGGGTTCTAAATTGTATTCATGTATCACTGCAGGCACGACATCTTTGTCAAGAAAATACGATCTTAATTAGCTATCAAATGACCACGTATATATTGGTATGTGATATATTGTCATCCTTATATAAAACAAAAAAATATGAGTAAGGAAGTTCTAATCTATTTAAAATATCATTATATGATTGCATTCAAATTCTAGATAGAAAGGTTGTTATCACTGATGCAACGCAAGGAAAGAAAATCTTATTATATATAGGATAGTTCAATTATAATGTCTTTTTATTTTATGATTATATACTTAACTATTTTTCTATATATTAAGAATACAATTAGGTTTTCACATAAAATTAGAAGAATTAGTGCACAAGAAAACAATGAAGTTGAAGCTATATATAAGTGACGTATAACATTTGGTAACAGCACTTTTTGAACGCACAATTGGAGAGAAAAATTCCCCCGCTGCAAAACTCATTGATAGGTCATAATTCACTTGATACTTGTTAAAGTGAATTTCTGTTTCGCATGGTTATCATTCTCTCGAGGCCAGTAGAGATTAATTGAGAAAACTCAAGGATTCCTTGAATAACGAAGAGAAGATTGAAGAACTAGAACGTTGGGAAATTGTAATAGTTGTCGGTTACAATCGTGGTTTGTAAACTCTATTCAAATTCATATAGTGAAGTTCAATTTTCTAGGGTTGTGCCCCGTTGTGCATTTTCCTCAAATTTGAGGTTTTTACACATGCAGCGTCAAAATCCTGGTGTTCTTGCTCCAAACTTTTTATCTGTTCGACAAGGATTGAAACTGACTTTCAATCCCCGATGCACGTTCCAGTAGCTATAACGTGACATAAATAAAATTTGTTTTATACAACTCATTCAAATAAGATGATAAAAACTTTGCTCATCACTTGCATTGTATGATTATACGGATTTGGATCTTGTAGCTGTTATACAATAAGGATCAAACGGTATACGGCTTGTTTGCATAAAAAAAGCATTGTATGATTCTGTTTGTATAGCAGAATCTTTTTTTTGGTTACATTGTATAGCAGAAATTTACTAGACCAGAAAAAAATACATCCCTCTTTGCGGCCCGCATGTTGCGGTACACGTTCAAAATTTCCTCACTCCACACCTCTGCGACGTGTCCTATTTAGGGTTTTGCTGGGATTTATGCCCCCAATACTAGCTTACACCACACCGTCCACGTGGGTACGATGCTGACCTCCTAACGGTTGTGATTCTCCGCCTTTTACGTTTGCGCCTCTCCGCTTTTCCCAACTGACCTTGCAGACCTCCCCAGTCCACAGTCAGTTACAGCTCTCCTCTCCCTAAATCCCAAATGCCCCCACTTCATCTTTATGTCTACTATTTTAGCACCTCCCCATTAGTTTCGTTTGAGGAATTTTGCACTGGGCTTTGATTTTGAGATTCCGGCGGAGAGAGAAATGAGCATTTGGGGTGGTCATGACGACGATGTCAACCAACCCCAACACCAGCCCAAATCCCATTCCCAATTCCAAAGACCAATCCAATACTCACCGATCAGCCAAGAGCCGTCGATGGCGGCAGAGCCAGGTGGCGACGGCTGTGATCGCCATCTCGGCGCTCTTGATCTCCACCGCCGCGTGGCTCTCTCTGGTCTTCTCCGGCAGCTCTCCGTCGCTCCCGGTCGTCCGCTGGCAAAACAAGGCTCCGGCTCCGTATTTCACGCAGGACCGAAACGACACCGTTTCGGTTTTCGATGACGAGATGGATGATCAGGAGTGGAGCGACGGGGAGCTTTCGCTAGACGACGTCGTTTTCGGTATTGCAGGGTCGTCCGGGCTCTGGAAGCAGCGGAAGGATTACGTCAGGCTGTGGTGGCGACAAAACGACATGCGCGGCCACGTCTGGATGGAAGAGAAAGTTCCGGAAGAACAAAACGACGAGTCGTTGCCGCCGATCATGGTTTCCGAGGACATCTCGCGGTTCCGGTACACCAACCCGACTGGTCACCCGTCAGGGCTCCGAATATCACGGATAATCTCCGAGTGCTTCCGCCTCCGGCTCCCCAAAGTCAGGTGGTTCGTGCTGGCGGACGACGACACCATCATCAATGTCGTTAACCTCGTGGCGGTTCTTAGCAAATACGACGCGTCGGAGATGGTTTATGTGGGGAGTCCATCAGAGTCTCACTCTGCGAATACTTATTTCAGTCATTCCATGGCTTTTGGCGGTGGCGGCATTGCGATTAGCTATCCTCTGGCGAAAGCTCTCTCAGAAATTCAAGACGAGTGTCTTGAAAGGTATCCGAAACTCTATGGGAGTGATGATCGACTCCATGCCTGCATTACTGAGCTCGGAGTTCCCTTAACCCGAGAGCCTGGCTTCCACCAGGTAATACATTCCAGCATTACCAAAATGGATTGATTGCGCTAGCATTACTTCGTTAGTTTTCGAGTTATTCTAGACTTGCTTCGTTACTTGATGTATTGTTGTAGCATTTCTCTATTAATAGATGGATGGTTTTAGCATTGCCTAGTTTGTTAATTTAGTTGAGTGTTATTGCAGTGTGATATTAGAGGTAATGCGCTTGGTCTTCTATCTTCTCATCCGATAGCACCATTTGTGTCGATTCACCATGTTGAAGCTATGGATCCTATTTATCCTGGCTTGAACTCTTTAGAGAGTTTGAAGCTCTTTACGCAAGCTATGAGACTCCAACCCAGCAGCTTTTTGCAACGATCTATTTGTTATGATCGCCGGCACCGTCTTACATTTTCGGTTTCTCTAGGTTATGTGGTTCAAGTCTTCCCGCAGATTGTGCTTCCTCGTGACCTTGGACGATCAGAGCAGACTTATTCTGCTTGGAATGGGATCAGTAAGAGGAGTGAATTTGATTTGGACACAAAAGACGCGTACAGGTCTGTGTGTAAGAAACCTATTCTGTTCTTCTTGAAAGATATCAAGTCGCAGGGTAATGCTACTCTAGGTTCATATGTGAGGAGTAGAGCAAACGATGAATTCAAAAGAACAGTTCTATGCTTTCCCCGATCCCGCCATTTGCGCCATCTACGAGAAATTCAGGTTTTGGGGCATCCACTCACCAAGAAATGGCATTTGGTATGTTTCTTTACCTAGCTGTTTCTGTTTTATGCACTGAAGTAGAGTTGTCAGTTTAGTTTTAGTGATATCTTGAATACATTATGTATAGGTACCACGCCGGCTATGTTGCAAACTGAGCCAAAACAGTGATGAAGTCCTTAGATTAACAGTTGGACAATGTGCTAAGGGAGCTTCTGGTTCTATTACTCATTTTAGATGACTGCTTTGTAGATGATAGTGCTTATTGGATTTTGACTTGAATGATTTGGTAGAAGGTCAGCCGCTGTTATGTGTCGCCACAGTGGATAGCCTTGAACTTGCTGTTATTCATTCAGCTGATGTCTGGCAAATTCTGGAAACTTGTGCTTGCATATATGGAAGTCCTTTATTCTATTCACAAATGCTGAAGACAAGCACGCGAACCACAATTACATTCTTTGCCTTCAATTTTGTTCAGAAGGTACCTAATCATAAACTGAGATCCGTGATCTACTACTTGATGATTAAGTTAGACAACTGTGGTTCTTTCAAGTTTTTGGTATGCAAACTGGTGATATTTTGATTAAACCGTTTGTTTTAACTTCTGTTTATCTTTTAGCTTTATGTTCAGTAATCATGGTATAAACTAGTGGCTAATGAGTATCTATTTTGCTGAATTAAAATGATATCAGCAGCATCATATGCTAGAGTGTGAAGCCTTATTACTCTTATTGGGTGAGCAACAGTTGCATTAGTTTAAAATAGCAGTTCTTGAATAGGATTTACCCTTGAGGTGATTGTTGTATGGTGACGATGTATTGACTAGGTTCATAAGAAGTCAACATTATTTTGGACTACTTGAGGTTGCAACTAGCCATGTTAGATATAGTGTGCCTGGAGATCATAGACTTAGAAATAGACAGTCTAAAGAGAAATCCATCAAGAGAATAAAGTCAATAAACCCAATCACATGAAATTCAATTCTGGTCCTAATGGAATTGTTTCTGTTCAACTTGCATTGAAGTTCTACTGTCCTTTGCTTGTTTGCAAAACTTATTGAGCATACCAACCCTTTTAATTGGCCTGCACTCGAAGAGCTACACTCTTCTTAGCCGCCAATATTATTCTGCTGTCTGTAGGTTAAGTCACTAACACTAGAGTTTGTTTTTGGCCTGTAAATTTTAATTTTAAGCATTTCAACTAAACTATGCAGTTTAGTAGAGCTACACTTAGCCGCCAATATTATTCTTCTGTCTGTATGTTAAGTCACTAACACTAAAGAGTTGTTTTTGGCCAGTAAATTTTAATTTCAAGCATTTCAACTGAACTATGCAGTTTAGTTTCTGTCCACAAATTTGTAGCACTTGAAGCAGTCAATTTGAAGTTCAGATCTGGCTTTGTTCAATAAACCTCCTTGTTAATTAAGTAGTTAACCGAAGCCTTGTATAGTATGTTTGTATCATAGTTACTTGGATAAGTTAGGTAAGTAAGATAACCATACTACTGTTTTGAAGGTGGAGGATGTCTTATATGGAGTATAGGATAAGAGCGGAGTGGAGGTTGAATGCTTTATGCTTATGGAGTCCACTTATCTAGGACTGTTGAAATATATGTAAAAAGTAGTTGTTGCCGGACCACTTAATCTCTCTGACATTGTAGCACCTCTTTACTTTGATCTGTAGCCAGATTTGAATGACCAGAAGATGATCATTGTCTGATTAACTTTGTTCTGGTGTGTGACATTTTGTGCTGCTTTGTGTATAGAATATTTTGTTGTTGGATGTCTTTACCTATCCTCATGAACCGCTGTTTCTTTTAGATTAAATCCGAGAAGTATATGGTTATGATATTGAAAATGAAGACCTCCCAGACTCACATCAAGCCCTCCTGAACTGTTTCCAGTAGTGTTTTTCAGCATTCTTGATTCTCCTGTAGATGGCTCAGGAAAATGGTTTCGATTAGTGTCATTCATTCTGTGAGATTCCTTCGCTAGAGTAGAGCAGCAAACTTGTCCCCCATTAGCCAGGGTGTGAATCTGCTTGACCTCCAATGGGAAATTAGCGGCCCAAAGTCATGTCTAGAGTTGACAAGAATACCTGTAACGTGTGGGCTTAGCCTATGTCTTGTCAAAAACCTTGATTTTGTGTCAGCCTTAATGATTGAGTGAGCCTATACATTCTCAGGAAATATATTAAATTTGACTAAATAATGGTGCTCTCTACTGTTTCTATATTCTTCAGGAATTAACAAAATTTATATAAGTAATATTCCTAGAATTAACGATATTTATGAAATGATTTTTATTGAAGAAAGAAAGGCGGTTTCTATTTTATGGGTTTTATCCAATAATATAAGGCAAACAGAACACTATGGTGTGTCTGTGATAAGGGTAGGTCATGGTGTAAAAATAGGAAGATATAGGATCTGACTTTAGGGAAGAGGGCATGTTAGGGTCCAGCTCATCACCACAGGTGCGGCAAGGTAGTAACTAGTTGAGCCCAGAAATATAATAATATAATAGACCTTAGAGAGAGAAAAAGACGGCATAAATTAAATTCCTAAATTAAATTTTTATAAACCAAGAGAAAAGAAAAATTGAAGAAAATAATATCCAGTTAAAAATGATGAGGAGCAAGTGGCATGTGGAGTGATTCTGGGATGGGGAGCATCACCATGGGATTAGGGTAAGGGGTTACGATTCCCGGCAGTTGAGGGTTTCGGAATTCCGGGAGAAACGTCACGCATGTTTCTTCTCCTTTCTCTCTTCCACGTTCTTTTATTTTCTGATTTACGAATGAGACTAGGAAACAAATCTCTAACACAACCAGCTCTTAAGCTGTCAAAATTAATGCCGTGGGCTGTACGGTAGAGAAATTGTGAACTCCAGCCGTAAATATACTAGCCACGTCGAAATTTAGTTTGATTTGTGTTATGTGGTCGTTCATTCATGATTCATGTAGTAGTGTGTTGCCAATTGGTAATGTGGGAATGGGAATGGGGTCCCTAGTGAACAGCCTGTGCCAATCTGTTCTTGTCTGCCCTTCTTCTCAACTTAATACTAATGATGCGCCTTCTTTACCGCACTTTTTCTTACACCGTTCTCTTTTCTTACTTAACCCCATCTCTACTTTTCTTTGTGTTTCCTCTTTCTTCTAAGAATGAAGAATTATGTAAATTCGTATTCTTATAAGTTTCTGTTAACTTGCTTTTACATATCATGTGATTATTTAGGAACACAACAAATGTGGCGGCATTTAACAACTGTGTTGCCTACTCCTTTGTTGCATGGGCATCCATTTGATCTAAATAAAGTTTACATGTTAGCTACATTATGGTTCTTTTATATTTACTAAAAGAACTAACTACACAACGCAGCAAATACTTGCTGGACAAATAATGTCAGACCTAACTAGATCGCTTAGCAACTTATTCAATCTGAGATATATTCCTTTCCTTCAATTACTATTCAAGTCACTGGATTCTAGTCTTAATATAATCATTTGGTAATATTCTACACTTGTACAGCTAGGCTTGCTACTTTTGTCTAAATCAAGAGAGTAAGTTGTGTGGATTTTATAACATCTGTTGTATGAAGAAGTAATATTTGCTGTAAATTCACAGCCATATGTTATTTAACTTATTTTCATGTTTCCATCCTCATATATACCTAGATTGGATCATTCGAAGATAACATTTTGGGTTTATAGAACACAAAATTTCAACCATAAACTCAATATTAAATCTTGAGAGTACTTATTTAGAAACAAGTGACACGTGTCTTAAATTTTACAAATTATAGAAATCTGATGCTAAATTTTGATATTTTGATGGTTATATACAGACTGAAACTTATAAATAATCAGAATCAGATGTAACTCAATCGATATAATAACATTTTTATTGAATAAAATCATGCTATGAATAAAAATATACATTAAAGCATGCTTCATGCATGAAATACATTTTATATACATAGTAATAGAGCTTTAGATTATTTTTGAAAAACTATGATTGGATCAATGATTTACAAGTATATACCACCACGAGCTAGTTCGAGAAATGAACAACTAACAACACTATGCAATGTGACCCACCATGTGTTAATGCAATTAAAAGTTGCGAACGGCCGCTTACCAGTTGAGGTTTTCTCATAGTGAAATTAATACAAGGAGGGGTTCCCAAAAATGGAAGGGTTCTCTTTCATCTTATTCCCTATTTTAGAGAAAGGTTTAGAAAAACTCTTTAGACAAAACATCTAAAATCTTTTTTTAAGAAACTATCAAGAATTTATATTAAAAAAACAAACTATTACAATCATGAGAGATTTCAGTGGTAGACAACAAATCCTCACGTTCCTTCATACCCACATATCAACGATTACATAACTATGAACCAGAACGAGTCTAAATGTAACCTACTCCAAACTTTATCAAGAAGCATATAACCTCCTTACAGCCAACCTCAAGAAGAAACAACTTCACCAAACACTATATACCAAAACCGCCAGCGTATATGCATGGATAACCTCCCATTACATTGACATCAAGAAAACACCGACGTTAACACCAAGTGTCATTGGACATGACAATCAAATATGACCTTACCAAATCCACCAACCACACTAATCTACGTACCCACACCTTAAATCCCTCGTCCAAAAGGAGGGACAACAAACAAACCAAAACAAAACCTAAAAAAAGAAACTAAAGAACAAAGACCCATAATTAAGCCCAAAATAGAGCCCAGACCCAACCACCCTCCAATGGATTTCAGGATGTAGCCCGCCTCAGTATCAGTACCCAATTTTGTGAAACCCTAAAGCACCGTATAATACTGAGCAGATATAAAGAGAAGAGAAAAAAATACCCAAAATCTTTCCAAAATTTATGAAAACCAAAAATTTAAAGAAGCTGTTGTAGACGCTCTAACAGAAGAATTGAATTAGTATTGGTTATGGATGACTAGTTCCTAAGCCCATCTCTTCCATTTGTGATAAAAAGTTTAAGGAATCGATTCATGATACAAATGTTAGACATACAATAATTATGATTTTTCACATATCAGTAAATATAAATGCATTTACCCGAAATCATCTCGATTCTTTTACATGCCAATAAACGAATGAATTGATTACATCGAAATCAATCGTTTCATTGCAAATAAATAGACCTATAAATGAATCGGATCTTATCTGGATCCGCTCAAGATCCGTGGTTTTTAAACGGGTTTGGATCGAAAATTTGACCCGTTGATCAGTTAAGGATTCGGATCCGTTAACCCGTTTATTAAACGGATCAGATCCATATTTTTGTTGATCCGATCTGTTAAGGATCCGGATTAGTTTAAAAATAATTAAATAATATTTTTTATAAATATAATATTATTAATAAATATTAAATAATATGATAATTATTTAGATAATCTAAACATTCATATCTAAATTATCGCTAAAGTATGATGTGATGAAGTTGAATGTTGCTAATGCTTATGTTATTTATGCTAAAAATATTAGAAGTCAAGTATTTTAATTATATTATTTTACAGTTAAAGAGTATTTTAAATATTAATTCAACTTTTGATGTAACCCTTTATTTTATTATAAATTTTCATCAATATTTTATGATAAAATTATGTAATTGTTATTTAAAATTTGAAATATCTATTATTATAAACGGATCAGATTAACGAGTCGGGTATCCGTTAACCCGTCAGATCCGGATTTGGATCGAGCTATTAAGAAATCGGCATGTAACAGGTCGAATTCAAATCTAAAGTTTCTATACGGATCCGGATATGAATCTAGATCAATCCGATCCAGTTCTGATCCATTAATAGATCTACAAGTAAATAACGTGATTCTAACTTCATACAAATCTATAGTTTTCAAACTAGTCTACCTCTACCATCCTTCCGATTTACTTCTGATTTACCGTTAATCTGTCAACACATTAGAGCTTTCTTTTTTTGAAACTCAGATATATAGAGAGAGATGATGAATTCCATGAAGCCTCCCTACGGCCACAATCACATGGGACATATTAAGCTGTCAGATGAAAACGGGGTGGGACCCACCCTCAGGGCTGTGTATTTGTTTAAAAACTAAAGTCGTATTAGTTACTTTATTAAATAATGATTAATTCGAGGGTTAAGGTGGAGCGTGTAGTACTTTGGTGTAGATATTTAAACAGGAGCATAGTGCTAATCATGGAGATCTTCAGCTTAGGCGTGTAGGGTTGAAGGGGTTGGGATTTAACCATGGTTAAGAGGGAGGGAGGGAGGAAGGAAGGAAAGATATTCTGATTCGTTTTGTTGCTGCCGGTGCTGATTGTGTGCTTCAACTTCGAGTTAGTTTAGTTCTTCCAGCTCGAAAAATGGGTGTCTTCCCCCAAGTTGTGCTTGAGAGAATCATGCTGGGAAGACTGGATTCTGTAATAATTCACAATCTGGATTTCATGTTCATGGTTTCAGTATTGATCTTAACTAATCTCACACTATTCTGTGTTTTTTAATAAAATTGTCATACTTATTGAAAAATCAAAGACATTTCTTTAGTTTGCGGAAACATATGGTAAAGGTGAACTTGTGATACTGCCGACGTGGGATAAACACTATCAAAAGCAATTTCGAATCAACACACATGAAATTATCACCTGAAACTCCATAGCAAAAGCTAACACTAAATCAAAACAAAATTGAGTACTTGAAATTACATTAAATGACATCATGTATCATGCAAAATCGAGTAGTCAAACTCCCCTACAACATAACTCGCACCTAAATTCAACTCACAAAAAAACTTGAAACAAAACGTAGATTTGGACATGCACACAAAATTTCACACTTTTTCGATAAATGGAGGTAGAGTGAAAGGGGAGAGGGAAAATTTCGTGTTGCGCTAGATAGGGTAAAACTAAAGCCAAACTCCAATTGGAGGTGGCCACATTGACCAAGAGAGGGATTGTTGGGTCAATTCAACAAGACATTATTGGAATGGCAAAGAAAAGTCGGCCCTGGATTTTTATTCCTAAACTTGGATGTGGAGACCTGGCTTAATCTCAACCCCTTTCCCTCTTGGTCCCTTCAGTTTTCAGCTTTGGACTGCCATTACATTTTTACCGCTATTATTATTATTACCACTCAATTTTAAAATAAAATAAAATATAATGGTATAAAAAAATGGAAATTGGGGGGGGTCTGACAATTATTAGCAGCAAAGTGAGAGCCGCTGACAACACAGCGTATGAGCAAATCGATCTCAAAATAATAATATTTATTTTTTTATTTTTATTTTCTGGATATATTTTTGATTTTTCCTCTCTCTCTCTAGGTCTGGCTCGCTCTTAATCATGATGATCATCACTGTCAATAATAATAAATCGTCATCTCCATTCATTCATTTCTCTCTTTCTTCATTTATCCCTCGCCCCCCACAACCCATCCTCTTTTCCTTCTTCCTCCTCTCCCTCCTTCCCAAACTGTCATTTTTGCAGAGCAGCGGCTGCAGTTTTGATATCGGGGATGTTGGTGCTGCTCTTCTCATCCCCATCACCCCTTTTTCTTATTCTTTAATTCTTTTTTCCGTGGTGGTTTTTTCGAGTTAAAAAACAGAGTGAGAAGGAGAATAAAAATCAAATCTGAGAGAGAGAGAGTTGTACTGGGCAGCAAAGAAGAAAAGAAAGAAGGTGAAGTCCAGCACTAACTCATAGGACAGAAGGTTTCTCTCTCAATCTTTCCAGTTGTCTAATTCCACCTCCCTTTTCCAATCCTTAACTACTACCCATCCTTCTTCTCACTCACCAGCCTCCTCTTTGTCCCGCCTCAATTCTCTGAGATCCGCCGCTTAATGTACCACCACCGGATGCGACGCTGCTATACGACGCCGTTCTGACAACAAGATGCAAGGAGGTGGAGGAGGGACGCAGTCTCATTACGGACTTGTAGTTTCTTCAGCTGCTGAAGCAAGTACTGCCGCTGCTGATCCGTCCATGGCGGCGGAGGCAGCGGACCAAGCGCATGTAGTGGAAGAGGCCTCGCCTATTAGCAGCAGGCCGCCGGCAGGAGGAGCTATCTCCGCCGTCAACTTAGACGAGCTCATGACGCTGTCCGGTGCGGCGGCTGACGTGGCGGCAGATCAAGGCGGCGGAGGAGGTAACAGATGGCCGCGTCAGGAGACGCTGGCGCTTCTCAAGATTCGTTCCGAGATGGACGTGGCTTTTCGCGACGCCACTCTCAAAGGCCCCTTATGGGAAGATGTTTCCAGGTAAACAAAAATTCACCTTGAAGAAATTTCAAACTTAATTATTATTTTTTTGAATTTTTTTCCATGAACAGTTGAAATTTAATTTCCAATTCTGGGTGTCCAAATTCCTCTAATTCTGTTCCGCATTTCCGAACAAGATTAATTTTTTCCGATGACGGAAATAGAAAATGATCTTACACAGAGACATACACACAGCTAAGCTAAGCTAAGCTCAAGCCAGCTGCACATGGGACATGGCCCTTCCTATCTCTTTCCATCACGACTCACTAGTTGGGCATCTTTCTTTTCTATCTCTTTGCTGGGCTCAGATCCACTGCTTCATGTCTTTGTTCCTACCCACAATCCTCTTTTCCTTTTTTTCATTTTTTATTTTTTTGGTTTTATTACGGATATATTTGAAAATCCCGATAAGATTTTCCTTTTATTTTCTCTTTTTTTTATTTCAATATTTATCCTCTTTCCCTCTAAGCCCAGTTGTATAATAATTTCTTTCCAATGTTTACACTGTAGACAGATTAGGACCAAGTGGACCTTGTTCTTTTGTCTTCCTCTAATCTTTTTTTGAATCGAAAATCCTCTGCATTTCCGGTAATGGTTGCAGGAAGCTAGCGGAGTTGGGATACAAGAGGAATGCCAAGAAGTGCAAGGAGAAATTCGAGAACGTTCACAAGTACTACAAGCGGACCAAAGAAGGCCGCGCCGGGCGGCAAGACGGGAAAAGTTACAAGTTTTTCAGTGAGCTTGAGGCGCTCCACGGCACATCCCCCAACGTGCCTCCGCCTGTCCACGTCACCACCAACGCCCCGGTTTCTATTGGCTTCGGATCCATCAGCAACCCTATGCCCATTTCGTCTTTCCGGATGGCTGGTGGGAATGTGCCAACTACTGGTGCAATTCCTGTAATGCCCTTGTCACAGCCTGCGACCACCGCTGTGCCCATGGATATTAGTTTCTCCTCCAACAGCTCGTCGTCGTCCCACGGCGAGGATGAGGACTACGAGGTGGCGGGAGAGCCGTCGGCGAACACGACTCGGAAGAGGAAGAGAGGGACGTCGTCGAGCGGCGGCGGAAGCACGAGGAGGATGATGGAGTTTTTCGAGATTCTGATGAAGCAGGTGATGCAGAAGCAAGAGGCGATGCAACAGAGGTTTCTAGAAGTGATTGAGAAGAGAGAGCAAGATCGGAACATGAGGGAGGATGCTTGGAAGAGACAAGAGATGGCCAGGCTGACTAGAGAGCATGAGCTCATGGCTCAAGATCGAGCAATTTCTGCTTCCAGAGATGCAGCAATTATCGCATTTCTGCAGAAAATTACCGGCCAGACTATCCAATTGCCTCCGCCCCTGAATGTCCACAATGCTCCTCCGCCGCCAGTGCCGCCGTCCGTGTCCGTCCATGCCACGCCTGTATCAGCACCCCCGCCACCTCCACCGCAACAACAACATCAAACTCCACCTGCTCAAATTTCACGGCATCAAATTCAAACTTCCATCCCTCCAAATCCAAGTGCTAATCAGACGGAGGTAGTTATGGCTGTGCCGGAGCAACAGGTGGTACAGTCGCTGGAGATTGTAGTCAGTAGTGGAGGAGGTTTTGAGGCGACAACCTCATCTTCGAGGTGGCCAAAGGCTGAAGTTCTTGCACTGATAAAACTGAGGAGCGGATTGGAGACTAGGTATCAAGAGGCTGGGCCGAAGGGTCCACTTTGGGAGGAGATTTCTGCAGGGATGCTGCGAATGGGGTACAAGAGGAATCCCAAGAGGTGCAAAGAGAAATGGGAGAACATCAACAAGTACTTTAAGAAAGTGAAGGAGAGTAACAAGGTTAGGCCTGAAGATGCGAAAACGTGTCCCTATTTTCACGAACTAGATGCACTCTACCGGAAAAGGATACTCGGCGGTGGCCCTAGCGGTGGAAGCAGCAGCTCATTGGGTAATCAGAACATCCAACAACAAGCACCACAGCAGCCAAAATTGGATTCTGCTATTCAAGGGCCAGTATCAAATGCGCCACAGACACAAGGAACAGCAGCAGCTACCGATCAATCGGTAAACAAGACTGGAGATAATAGCCCAAATCTGCAAAAAAATCTCTTCGGAGATGCATCTGAAGAGGCAGCCAAGAAGGTACGTTTTTCCATACGAGTACCATTACATTTGCCCCGGTTTGTTTACCAAGTTTATTCATCAAATCCTGCGTTCAAGTATGGTTAATTTCTAGTATGTATGCTCTAATTAGTGGGAAGGTTCGCCGAACAAGTAACTCAACATTATTGTTTAGTGTTGCAATGTGATGATAACTTATCTTTCGTGCAATGCCAATAGTAGTCTTGAGATTGCTGATTTTGTTTTTGTATCTGAAGCCAGAAGACATTGTGAAGGAGTTGATGGGGCAACAGCAACATAATCATCATCAACAAGTAGTCAACCAACAAGGGTTACAACAGCAGTTAGTAGTAGAAGACTACAATAGAGTTGAGGAAGGTGATAGCGACATTAATCTCGATCAAGATGAGGAAGATGAAGACGAAGAGGATGAAGAAATGGATGACGAGAGCAGGAAGATGGATTATAAGATACAGTTTCAGAAGCAACAGAACACAGGCCCTTCATCCAATGGGGGAGGCAATGGGGCACCCTCCTTCTTGGCAATGGTTCAGTGATCAGTCGTATGATGATCTCGACCTTCCTTTTGGCCCAAAATCTGTACAATATGTACGTATCTACATGTTCAGAAGCTCAAGTAAGATACCTAACATCTATCTGAGCTTGAAAATCCATGATAGCCTTTAAATTCCTCTCCAGTTTCTTACTATTGTTGTTAAATTTTCTTCTTTTGGTCTCCATCATCATCATCATCATCATCGTCAGTCTTCTGTTTTCTGTTGTTCCTCCTACGTCTTTTCTTTTCTACTTCTATTGGGTAGGGAGAGAGTTAAATGTATAGCTTCTCTGAGATGAATTAATATCTTGGATGGCAAGTACTCATCATCATCATTTGTATCAGTTTTTCCAATTTATTGATTTATTGGTGAATAAAGAACCGTTAAAAACGGAGAGGGCGATTGGATTAAGACACTGGAAAATAAGCTTCAGCAGCAGAAGCAGCAGCATCACCTTTCATATTTGGGTCAGTGAGAGAGGGATATGAGATACAGAAGAAAACAAAGCCCTGCGCTCTTGAAAAAGAAAGATCAGGGAGAAGTGGACAGTTTCATCAGAAGCAGAGGCAGAAGCAGATGATTCAGTTATTCTTTTTATTTCAACTTTTATTTTTATTTGTATGCTGTGGTCTAGTTTTGAGTTCTTTGTAACTTTGCTTGGTCTGAATGAATGAATGAACAAACTGGGCTCCTCTAGAATTCATCTTCAGTATTCTCATTGTTCATCAAACTATCTCCTCTTTTATTTGCCATCTTCTCCATTACATCCCCGAGAAGTTATACGATGACGGTAGACAATACGTACAAGAACATTGAGAGTACATCTGAATTTCATTTTGAGCACGGACATTGTATGACAAAACACTATCTACCTAAGTTCATTTCTAGCAGTGTCAATTGTTAAGAAAGAAAATTTCATAGACAATGCAAAAATGAAACTGTCAAATGAGGAAATGTGAAAAGAGGGTAGTGATCATGAAGACAAGTAGATAAATATCGCCAGCTATAATGAAATTGAGAGGTGTTGAGATTTCACCTTTAGAAGACTGGAGAACATGGTTGTATGGTGGTGGTGTTGGCCATTTGGGTTCTCACAACGTCAACCTAATAACAAAAACAACTTTGTGATGTGAGTTGGCATTTGGTGAATAGTGAGGACGAAATATGTGGAGGCTATCATCTCAAAAATTCTAAATTACCAATTATTTTCTTTTATCTATACATACAAAACCTCAACTGTCGCATTTTAAATTTCTTAAACTAATAATAGATTATTGATCTATGTTACAGAATAATAATTTATGTGATTATGTCGTTACATATGACATGGTACGTTTCATGACTCATTTGAAAAAAGGAAAGAAATGGGTACATTGCCCCCAACATGTGCCAAGTTATTGTAGTTTTCTTTGTTATTGAAACGACAGTCCCACATGCTACAACCTATCTTTTTCTATTTCTTACAAAAGCCTCTAAACCAATTCCATTGAGCAATACGGTGATGCATCGTTCACTTTAAGCACATCTTGTGTAATAATGAGTTCTTCAACTCCATCATCTCTCCCTATTAAACATATATCTATCTAATCACAAGGGACTTGTAAACATGTTTACTAAATATTACAAGCACAAGCATATGGTAAACAAGAATGGCACTTGGTTGGTGTTGGTTGAAGGATTACCATCTTATTAATGGAACATCCTAGCCTGCACTAGTACTAACTTGCATTGGAAGATGGAGGCGAAGAAAGCTGTGCGCCATGAGATTCCTTCCCCTTACATATCACATGTGTAATGTTTACTTGTCTAGTACGTGGCTGGAAACCAAACCCTGTAAATCCCATGTATCTAGTGGTGTATCACTTTCTTCTTTCAGCAAACTCATCACCGTCACTGAAAATACACACGAAGCTGTCAATTGCTGTTTCTCCATTCTTTTGCTTGGAGCCTTGCATTGCATATCTTCATACTCAGAGAGTGAATGACAACCCCCCTTTTTTTTTTTTTTTTTTTTTCTGGTGTGGTATGACAATTCCCTAATCATTGTAGCGTTTCCGGCAGAGGTGACAGATATCTAATCCGCCGGTAGAGCTGTACACATGCTTCACTGTGGGCAGATGCAAAAAAGTCGAGCAGTTTTCTCATTAGTATTCTATACGAGTATCACATATAACGATTCTGCATCAAAACTTATTTGAAGGAAACTCAGCTGCCACTCATCATTTCTGTAAACGATCAATTCTACATGTATATAAAGCTCAAACTGGTATGCAAATTTCCAGTGCCTATGCGTCAAAACATGAGACCTGAGAAAACGTTACAAATGAGTTCCTAAGTTGTAAGGAGATTAATCTAATAATTACGGATGCCCTGCCTTGCTCTTGGTTTTCTTCATCTTTGCCTTGAATCTCGATTTCACCATGAGTGTTTGTACAGTATTTACAAAGTTCCCGATCGCCATTAAAAGTAATAGCACACCGCACAAACTCACCTGCCAAAATATATTCTTCCCGTTACATGCAATCATATATATGGCTTTCTCAAGTAAATTGCACCTAGTTTTCTGCAGATTTAGTGACAAAATGTCTGCTCATCCTGTTTTCCGAAATTACAAGGAGCGCAATTGTATAACTTTTTGGGAAAAGACTGTGCAGCACATTTACAACATTTACATAGGTTTTTCAATATCAAGCAACTACCTAATGATAAAATAAAGCTAATGTCACTAGAAGTAAAGCCAAGGTTCTAAAGTATCAGTGAGAGAAAACGAGCACATGGACCTATGAAATTCAGTCATATAGCTTATCTTTCTGTTTTGTAAAGCAAAAAATTAAGAACAGGAACTGGAAAGTTGCCATAGATCTTCTCTTGAAGATTGAAAAGCAGAGTGTTGGGTGTATCTCTGTAAACAGAATCAAGATCTAAGAATATAAATCAGCATAAAGTTGTAGTACAAATTACCTGCCATTCAGTAACAGCCGCGAACAAAGCAGTCTTGAGCAATTGTAGTCCAACATACGCCTCAAAACCCTAAAACAATGTCAGAACGGTCTTACAGTCAGTTATCAACGCACTTAGCTAACCGCAAAATCTGGTCAGCCTATTTCAGTTGACCCCAACTTGAACAGATCATGCAGGTAGGCAACAAATCATCTTATAATACGTGAGTTTCTATTATTACAGGATATTCTAAGAATAAACCCATGTACGATCATGCACGCAAGTATAAAAAAGAAAAAAAGAAAAAGAAGAAGTCTTGACATTCTGATGCATGCAAAGATCATATAAAGACATGATAAGTAAGTTGATGCAAACCACATCTGTTAACTCCCTCTGAAATATTTTATCTCTACTATTCTTTTAGGAAAATGTTTCTAATCACCTGCAATATAAAAAGTATGGGACATAGAAGCCACAATTGACCATCAACCCCAGCTGTTTCACCCCATACGACGTCCATCCTATTAGCCTGAAAATATAAATCAAGTACGTAAACAAAAAAAGAAGAAAAACAGGCTTTTATTTTTAAAGCAAATAGTAATAGTTAGAAACTTAGAATCACACCTTTCCTAATGCAATTCGAGTATATAGTCTCTGCCGTTGATATCTATTTTGTAAAAGCATAGCCACTCCTTGCATCAATGCCCATTGCAGGAAAAGTTGCACCCCTCTCTGCAAAAATTAACTAAACTTCGAAGGTCCTACTGCTATTACCGCACATTCAGCAAATTTGAAAACTAACGTTACCTGCTTTTGGGCGCAATTTGGATGTCCTTGAATATCCCATGTGAGACTAACCATGGCCATAAACATAGCACAATAGTGATGGTATATCCACCTGCAAAAACATATCAGTATCTTTCAGATAAATTTGTGCTCAATCACAACGGCAATTACCTAACTGAAATACATGCAATGCATGATCATTAAATATCTTACTGTTGAGAATAAAGCTGCAAGCAAAGAATGAACCAATCTATACATGACAGAAATGATTGAAATCAAGTTACTGTATGTTGACTTTAGAATCACAAATGATAACCCTTTACCCTTCTAAGTTCTACACTTCTATGGAGTTCAACCTAAACCCACAAAAAATGAGAATATTAAGTAAATTTTGTTCAACATCCCAAAAAGCTTCCGACTATATTACAAGCATCTAAAACTGTATGGCACACACACAGCTTATATGGCCATCTGATCAAGAAATTCACCATGGCCAACCAACATGTGACACAACAAACTATGACATCTGTTACTGCACCCGGAAGAACTGGTACCTCAGAGAAAGGTAAACGTTTACAATACTAACGGAAACTGACTACATGAAAAGCAGCAAGGAATTCTTCCATTTCCAATTGCAATGTAATAAGAAATTTATGCAGTTTACAGATCCTAAAATAGGCATTCTGAAGTTCCACAAGTGTTTTGTATGTCGGTGTGTGAGGCAGCGAGTGCCGGCCCACTTAATGAATAGAGCTACTTGAACCAATATCATTTAAAAGCAATAATTATAAACAAAACGGTGCAATTAAATAACAATTTGACCAATCATGGTTGTTGTTGCCTCAAGTGTGAGCATACTAGGTTCATTACGTTTGACTCTTTCTTGGATGCCATATTGAAGAGGAATAATAACAAAGAAAACACTCAGGATGGACAGAGTGTATTTACCATGGACGAATATCACTTCCATTTACTCTTAGTATGTTTTCTCGCAATGACAAACCCGTGTAGAGAAATAAGAGCCATGCCTAACAAACATAAAATCAGTCAAATTAGTACTGAAATCAAGCATGTAGGCATATCAGCCCATTCTTTATATATCATAGATACCACGTGATTGGCACATACCTGATAAGCCTGCACAGGAAATGTTGGCAAGCATCCATCCCATATCCAAGATCTCAGAATAAGAAGTGCCAATGGAAAGAAAAGGAATAGTAGGGCAGTTCGATCCTGCTCCAAAGGAAATTATTGTAAGCCAACTTTCTATCTCACTCAATATTATTTGTAGTAACAGAAGCTAGAGAAGATATCCTAAAAGACCTTCAATTTCGCAACGGAATAGTTGCAATCCTAAATTTAAAGACCATTTCTCTCCATGCGGGGAGAAAAGTTCAACCACAAGAAAGAAGGTGGTCTAAAGGAAGTGACCCACAGGGATGAATGATCAGAGCATAAATTTTTACTTTCAGTGACTGGAATTAGCTTGAATTATAGGCATGATCCTAAGCACAGTATCCACACTCAATTATCTAAACGCAGCCTACTCAGGTAAATTTACAGGCACCTAGAATGCGAGAACAATCCTTTCCTACTATCTCCAATAATTTCAGTACAAAAAAGTCTTAACAACAGTGAAAAGGAAAACCGGGGCATTTGCAAAGCCGAATCAGCAATTGAAAACATATTCACATACTTTGAAATTAGAAGTATTCTGACAAATTGGATACGTAGCATGTCCATCCCATATTTAAAATTTCAGAATAAGTATACTAATGGAAAGAGAAGGAATAGCAGGGCAGTACGATTCTGCTCCAAAGGAAGTTATTGTACGCAAAACTTCTATGTCACTCAATAATCTTTATAGTAGCAGAAGATGGAGAAGGTATCCAACCTATCCTAAAGGCATCAGTTCTGCACGGGAATTGCTAATTCAACCCACCCTAAACTTAGAGACTATCTCGCCCCTGTAGGAGAAAAGTTCAACCTCTGGCTGAAAGGCTACAAAAAGAAAAGGAAAAACGTTTCTTGAAATAAATAATCAGATTATCTACTTTCCCTTCAGCAAATGTACTAGGCATGATTCTAGAACCATATTCTCTACTGAAATTATCTAAACTCAGCCTTACTCATACAAACAGTAGATACACATGAATTTAATCCTCCAATCTTCAAATCTTTCACTCTACTTAAAACTCACAGACTTTCAGTGTGTAACAAAAGTAAAAGGCAACACTGTAGAAAGCAATCGAGAACATATTTCACTTACTCGGTAAGCATTGTATTCCTCTTTAACCTTGAGCTGGATGTCTTTGCTAGACGAACGCACATTAATAGGACCCAGAAACATCCTCAAAAATCCACCTGCCACATAACAAGAACCCCTTTCAACACACATAAACCGAAACCAAATCCAATTCAAACCCAGTCTGAAACTTTAGGATAAAACAGTACCGTGAGCTTTCGGAGGAAGAAAAGAACCGGCGTCACCGTCCGTCAAAATACACGTCGCCCGATGCAAATCCTCTTCCAGCTGCCAAAAACAAAAACCCATTTCAGCGCATGGACAATCTGCGAATTGGGTATTGCATGCAGAAACATAAAGAAACGAAAGTGAGTGAGGCTTGCCTTGTCGGCGAGCTTGGGATCCAACGCCTTGTTGTCATGGTGGAGAGAGTAGATTTGGGAGCGGAGGCGGCCGATGGTGGAATCGAGAGACTGGGCGCGGTGGCGGAGCGACTGTTCTTCGCTGGAGTTTCGGGAGATGAAGGAAGAAGCAGAATCCTGTAACGACTTGGCGCCTTCCATAGCTTTGCTCACTTCAGTTTGAAGAGTTTCCAAAACAGAAGAGGAGGAGGCAGCGTCATCTCCCATCGTACTAATGATTTATTGGTTTGCTACAGAGTCTGTTGGCTACGATTTGAATCGCAGAGAGTGAATCGTAGTTTTGGGTTGGTGGGGTTTGTCTCCTGAGCGTTACAGAGTCCACAAATAGTGTGTGCTGTGATTTTATATACGGATGCTGCTGACACGCACGCAGAGATCAGTGATGGACCAACACAACAATATGGGTGCCTGTGGTGATTGGCACCCCAAGGCCGAAGGGGGTCCTTTTACCCCAACAGCAAACCACAGTTCCAATTTTATTTTTGTTTTATTTTCCACGTAATTGACAGAGAAAAGAAAATATAAAAAATAAAAATTTATGAGAAAAGTGTATTACTAGATGAGTTCATGACAATTTACATTGATGTTTCAATTTATAGTGTTACTGAATGAATTCATGGCATTTGCACTAAGAATGATGAACTAGTTATTCAATGAAGTGTTGTTAGAGGTCTTGGTGTTATTGTTGGTTTATGTTAACACTTTGTATGGTGTGGTTGAAGATACATCATATTATGATGAGAAATAAGTTGATCACAAATGCGCCATTTACTGAATGTGTGGAGTTGTTTGTAGTCAAAGAAGGCTTAAAGATTGACATGATATTTTGTTGTAATGATCAAAAATTCTTGTATCAGATTGTGTGAATGTTATTAAGAAAATCTACACATTCGACTTAAAATTAATCGACAAAAAAACCAAATATTCCTAAATGTTGTAAGCTATTACAACATAATCCGACTACTTTGATGTGGATCCAAAGGACAAGGTGAAGCACATAAGTCTTGAAAAGACCACTTTGGTTGGTTCAACCCTGAGTCCTGATTGTAGCAAATAGCCAGTAGAAATGACTAAATTTAGAATATAGGTCATCGCTTGAGTGATATATAGAATCATTGCAGCTGCTACGTACATGCAATTGATAGATTATTCTAACACTACATCAATTTCTGGGGTTGATGTTGGTCCCTATCGTTTCATTAATATTGGTTTGTCCATGGGTCTGGTTCTGGTTCTGGGACTGGGACAGTTGAATTCCCAACCCCTTAGCTAGTGAAGTGTCAACTGACTTGGCAGTGACACATGCACTTAATGTTCTGGGGTCTGATATCTACCTCTCCAGGTTTCTACTTCCAAGTTTCAGTTCTTGGCTTTGTCTTGTTTGCTGCTGTGTTCCCCTTTCGTTTTGAGCTCTCAATCCAAGTAGGTTTAAGACCAAAAAAAAGAAAGGAGGGATCGGAACAGATATAACTCAATCAAGGCTGCGTTAGTTCTATCCAATCTGAGACTTGAGTTTTGATTGGGTGACCTAACCTAGATCACATAGGAATTCACTTTACTGGAGGACCAGTGTTCGTAAATTCTGGATGTACTGATTCAGTCTGTTTAGTTGAGCTTCCCCAGCAGCAGCATCATTGTAGCACGTGCATGTCTGCCTAACCCTCTCCCCCCAACTTCCCCGACCACACATTATTTGGTACTTGTTCCTTACTTCCCCAACACCTTATTACTTTGGACGTACTCCTTGCTTACTTGATCATCCCTTTGCTTAGTTTATCAATTGTAACCTCATGAAACGATAGAAATTCGAATAATATGATAACGATTGAACTAAACTTTGATCAAGAAAAGAAATGCTCAATATACTTGAAGTTCCTCAGTTAAATTTACACTTCATTGATGTGTATGCATTTCGAGTTCAATATGAATAGTTCATTGATACCAATAGCCAATCATATGCAATACCAGTTATTTGGAAGTAGTAGTATGACTTACCCAGAGAAGAATAATGCACAATGAATGAGCCAAATTATCCCTTTTCTCAATTAGTTGCATAATATTCGTTTACAAAATCTCAGAGGATAAAAACATGGTGATGATATAGAACAATAGAGAAACAAAAAACAAAAAGAGTTGGTGGCATATAGAATACACTACTACAAACTCTACTAGCTCTGCTTTTTAGCTTCACCTGTCCAGTAAGTTTTGACAGCATATAGAAGTTTCTCCGGATTAAAAGGTCCCGTCTCATGATCCATAATTTGACTCGTCCATCTCATCCCATCTGTGATGGCCTTTACCTTCACAAGTATCTCCACAGTATCCCTAAATATAACGGCTCCTTCTGGCCTCAGAATTCTATCCATCTCCAGCAATATGTATGTGATGTCACACCTTCAGTAATTGTAATACACAAAGCACATTAGACAATGAAAGCAAGAATTACAATACCAAAGGCATATTGAGGTAAACTGTGATCTAGCAAGTTTTACCTGTCCTGATATATGCTGAAGACATTGGCAGCGTGGATGAGATCATAAGTTCTGGGGTACGTCGAAAATGCTTCACACCAATCCTGGTAGGTACCAATGAAACCCCTTTCATAAATCACCCCTAGAGTGTCCTGGTTTGTATTGGCAGGAACTGTGTTCATAACCCAAACTGGATATTTCGACAGTGCAGCAGCAAATCCACCAAGGTAAGCATTCATGTCCATCACATTCCTATACCTTCCTTTGCTAATTGGTACCCTCTTCTTGTAATGTTCCACCCTCTCCTTCCACAAAGCATTGTCCTCTTTGAGTTTCTCAGGGGTGATTCCTGGTATTGAACCACTGCTGATTCTTGGAGGGACGGCAAATGCACGCTCAGGCCACTTCTCCAATGCCCCACCAGCAATGTCATTTGGATTACCTGGCTCTGGCAGAGGTGTAATGCAAGTTTCCATATTTCTGTCCCTTTGACCCAAAAAAACCCGAGTCAACAACAAGATCATCTTTTTTGTGCCAAATGAAATAAAAAAAATATCCTGAATGAACCTTGGGAGGAGTAGTAGTACCAAGCCATATCCGGATTGTCTGATTTGCATATATGTGGCGTCTTAATGACCTTCCTGCTTCTGATGCATTCAATGTGATTGAGGGACTTCTGCCAGATAGCAAGATCATTTTTCTCAATCACTTTCTTCCAGCACAAGCTCTTTGCAACAGCCTCAATGTCATCTTGCTCTTGTTTCAAGTCTTCTTGGGTTCTCTCCCATCCTCTCCAGTGTTTTTTCCAGTTAATGGGGGGGCCAGAAAGAATCCAGTAAGCACCCGGCCTAAGAACTCTGTCCACTTCAATCAGATACAAACCATCTGCAAGAGGTCACAACAAAATGCACATGTAACAAGTAACCTATATCATGTACTGAGAAATTAGCGGTCAACTTTACTCTTTTCAGTCACTTGTACATATTAAGCTAGATAATTTGAACTGTAGGTCAGATATTTATTCCGTGCATACGTATATGCACACACACATTTAGCATGTAGCCCAACCAATTTACAACCAGAACACCAAGCATGGTCCTGCTTTTGGGTCACTCTACTACATGCAAGTCACTATCAAAATCACCTACATTCGGTATTCAATCCGATAATTTAAACTGTAGAGTTATCCAAGAGTTACATAATTACCATAATTCTGCCATGGTATCAAGCAGCGGGAACAGTGAGCCATATCAAAAGACCTGGCAGGGTAGGGAAGCCTTTTTGAACCCAAAACACCAATCATAGCAGGAACTCCCCTCTCCAATGCAAACTGGACCTGTGCTGCATGCGTATCTCTCGGAGCAAACGACATTGTCAAGATATCCCTCTTCAACAAGTAAGCACCCCAACTTGCAACCTTAATAAACCAAAAATAAGAGTTCATAAGCATTCACATTACTATACAAAATGAGTAGTGCATTCTAAATTTGATACGTTACTTACACCACAGCCTGTGTCAATTGCAGTTCTGATGTGACCATCAGTAAGAGGAATGAGCTTATTAATATCATCAATGTAAGCATCAGCTCCTCTCGGAAACATGGTGCCTCCACCAGGGAATCTAAAGCGGTCACCCTCAACTTGAATCCAATTCTGAACAGCCTTCTCAATGCTAAGCTCCCTATGCGGAATGTTGTCATACCAGGAGAAATCCCTGCTCTGAGGCCATTTAAAAGGCGTCTTGTACTTTGGTGGAGCGGGTATCAAGCAAAGAAGTTGTTCTTCTTTGGTGGGACAATGTCGCTCTCTGTACTTCAACATTTTCCTGTCGAATTTTCTCCCCCTATTTGTATCTTGGCAAGGAGTGTACTCACTGTATACCATGGAACACGGTGGGAACTTCTGGACTGCCTCGGATTTGTTGATCTCCACTTGGTGATGGCTTTCAAAATCCAAGCGAAGTCCAGCAGGCTCCGATGAGGCATTGGAGATCTTTGCTTGGTTAGAAGCTTCATCACAACCAACCCTGTTGTAGAGCTCAGACCGACTGACGGGAGCAGAAGTGGTTTGCCAAGCTCCTAAGCAGTAACATACTACGCAAAGTGCACTAACCCCAAAGATCATAGTAAGTCTCTTCTTCTTGGATTCAAGCTGGTGGTGCTTCGGTGATCCACCACCATAGTCCCTAGCCATTTTGGTCCCTGCAAAAGTTTCAATTCAAAAACAAAACATCAACAACACACTATTGTAGCCATTATCAATCAACACAATCAAAGATTCAAGCTTTATTCACAAATTGTAAAACCAACCTCACATATAATCCACTAACCAACCTCACCCCACCATATAATTTTATACGAAACATCAAGATCATACTTTTAACTATCAAACAAAAACGTAAAGATCCAATATTCACCAAACCTCACCCATCCCCACATTAATAAATCTTCCTATCTTGCTTCAAATCATGAACTCAAATTAAAAATATGCAAATTTCACATAGATCCAAACACTTGAAAGCTACAAGATCCCATTAAGCAAAACCAACACGAAATCAAGGAAACCAAAAGAAGCAAGCAAAGTAAGCAAACACTAATGTACCTAATTGGCAGCAACAGAAGATGAACCCAAAACAAAAAAACACAAACTTTGAAGACACTCCTCCCCTCTGAAGTCTCTGAAGCTTCTTCCCTTTTCTTATCTTCTAATATTCTTTGCTTGTTTTTGACCCCCAAAAGTTTCTTGTAATGAAACCACAAAAGGACCCCTTCAAGCGTGAATCAATGAATACCCAACAGAAAACGTGTACAATAGAAGCAACTGGAAATGGGTATACAGTAGTACTAGTTGTGTATTGCTACAAACAAAGAATGAAAGAAACCAAAAAAAGGCAGCCTTTTTATTTTACCTGAGAGGAGAATTTCAACCAAAGGCTTTGTGTATCTCTCTGACTAGACCTCCCCCAGTAGAGTAGTATCTCACATACAGCCTCTTAAGTGAGATTTGTTCCCATATAAGAATTGGAACTATTCTTATAAAAAAATATAATAAAATGAAAGCTAAAGGGGTTCTCCACCGTGATTAAAGGAACTGGGCAAGTAGTGATTGGTTAGAACTGGCGTGTGTTTGCAACAACTATGCATTCCTCTTTTTTGTTTATTTGGTATGAAAAAGAGGCAAGGAAGAAGAAAGAAGATAGAATTGTGCAGGGAGGTTCAGTTTGTGATTGGGGGTTTTAATTTCAAAGGCATTTGAGGGGTAACCCAAATTATTTGGGACCTAAAAATAGAGAGAAGAGTAATTAAGGCTCTCTTTAAGTGAGGATTTTGTCTACAAAACGACATTTGCGGCCTTCACAGAAGAGAAGAGACTGACCAGCCTCAAATTACTCCTCACCATCTTTTTAGTAATGTGATTTTAGCTTGACCAAAATTAATTTTTGTATGACCCTTTTAGGTTCCTTCAGAATCCAACCAAGTTCTAAAAGCACTGACAAAGATGTCAGTGTGTAATATTCAACCTAACCTGCTGAGCCATTGGCCATCTGGGCAAAGTGGGAACACAGTTTGGTGGTATTTTATATTTTTCTTCACACCCTTTTATGTACTGGACTGATTCACACACGCAATGCAAAGCACACTGCAAAGCTGTAGCTGAACTGGGTTGCATCACATTGCTAAACAATCCAGAACACAGATTAAACTTATTTTCGGGTTTCTCCAATCTGAGAGCATCCTGTAATTTAAACTCGAAACAGGTGGTTGAAGGGCTATGAATGTCTCTACCTAACGATGTTAGGGATTTGAAGAGAGTATAAAACTGTCGACACATAATACAAAAAAGTGTACGTGCAGAAATGGAAAAGAATATGAGAGGGCTATTTCCGTTATTGTTTAGGAAGTGAGCTTAGATTTGAAGAAGGGTGATCACGTGAAGCTCATCAATTGGTGTATTTATGTATGTTTCTTAAGGTTTACTTGCAACTATGGCCAACTCTCATGAGAAAACGACATTCAGGTTGGCTAGACGACATATATTGAGGGTGAGGTCCAGGGAGGTCCACAGTCCACTTCTATGTTATGATTGGTATCTCTCATAATTTTGGTTGTATCATTAATCAAATTTAAAGGTAGGAATGGAATTATGGGATGAGAAAGTAAAGGTAGGAAGGAATCATGCACATTTGCAAGTTACGTTAATGAGTGACACTGCTCGTTTGAATCACTTACGATTAACAAATTCTCAATCTATTTCTATACGTTATAATGTGAATCATTGAAGTGTTAAATTTCTCCTCCTCATAAAAGAGAAGTCATGAGTTTGATTTTCATAATCAAGATCAATAACGGATTCATAATAATATATTGATGTGCGGGGGGAAGGGATGTAGCACATTCCCTTGCGAAAATGAAGGTCAAGATAATGGTATACTACAGTGATGTGCTCCCTCAAATCAAGACAGATGTGGAGAAGCACTAGGGTTTTGATTAAAATTTCTCCAATAAGAAACCGTAGAAGATAAACAGGAAGAGCGTAAATGGTCTCGACCTGGGAAATAATAAGCAAGGAAAGTGGGATGGTGACCTACCTCTACGTAGAACGTAGGACTCAGGAACATGATGTGGAACAGAGAAAGTGAGAATGAGATGGGAGAGGATCTAAAGTTTGAGGCCACCATGTATTATTTCGTTCATTCATTTTCTTTGGTCAAGACTCAAGAGTGGTGTTTGTCTTCCTGTCTTCTTCCCCATAGTAACAAATTGCTATAGGCTAGTTCAAGGATTTGCTTATCTTCATGTCCACAATCTCTTATATTTTGTTTAGCGGAAGACGGCAGTTTGATTTCATATATATTCGTAAGTGCAAATACTTGAAATGAGAATTTGAACACGTAAAATACTTATCCTCGCCTCCACAATGATGGCCAGGTTGATTGAAGTAGAATTATAGACATGTTAATCATTATTGATGTGAGGCTTATGAAATAAGAGGTATTGAACAAAACTAAAGTGTTTGTAAATAAGAGGTATTAAAGAGGAAAAATTCTTGTATCAACCTTGTTATATATACACGGTACAATCTTAATCATTTATAACAAGTCATATGTTTGACCGTCAATATATCAATATTACATCATCTAATCTCAACCGTTTACCTATATCATCTAAATATACAACTGTATATTGAAGATACTCCAATTAAACATGTGTTTTTTCATTTGTAAAGTTAAGAGGCTGTGAATGAGTCTGAGACTAAGGTCGTCATTCTTCCCGAAGCACCACTGAAGAAAAATCATTATATGACAATCAGAAGATGTTCGGAAGTTGTGAATATGACAAAAAAACATTTTCCATGCACTGTAACAAGTAATAAAGATAGGTAGTCATTTTTATGTACATCACGGGTATAGCTGCCAAATCATTCACCAAAGGGTAGTGAGGGTGTTGAGATATAATCCCACATCAGGAAAATTAGGTCTTGTCTGTGGGCTTATAAGAGTTTGGGCTACTCTCTCCATTGTCAATTGGTTTTGGAGTTGAACCCCAGACTACTTTATCATGGTATCAGAGCGGGTTACTCACGTACACGTGTGTTAGCGTTACCGGTCACTCTCTAATGTTGTCACACGTGCAGGGACATGTTAAGATATATCCCACATCAGGAAAATTGGGCCTTGCCTGTGGGCTTACAAGGGTTTGGGCTACTCTCTCCATTGCCAATTGGTTTTGGAGTTGAATCCCAGACTATTTTATCAAAGGAAACTAAAAGTAATAAAAAGAGTAGACAAACCTTTAAATACGGATCAAACATTAAACAAGTCATTACTGTTGTTTCAAACTTCCTAAATATCAGAAGGTAACAAGTGAGAACGAAAGAGGGAGAAAGACATTAATGAAATGAATCAACAATAGATCACAAGTGAGGCATCTGATGCTTACCTAGGTTGTAGCACATCACTGGTTGGCAAAAGCAGTGTCCATTGGCTACTAAATGATTCTGAATCAGCTTGACACAGATCCTTCAAAAAAACAAACAAATAAATAAATAAATGTCAATTGTTTTAACATTATAAGTTTGCACTATCAAAGTTGAGTACCATCTTATCCACATATAATGCAGAATAAATCATGTCATCGTTTGAATTGTCCTCGTGTTTTCAAATTTTACAAAACAAAAAAAGGTATTCCAGCAACAAATTCAGCTCAGAGGGAAGGTACATCTTAAGGAAAGATCAAAAACATATTCCTTTAATCTTTCTGTAGTTAATGTTTTAACATCTTCCCTTTCTTTCAACTTTTGTGGGTGATGCAACTATTAGACACCAAAAAGACGACCTAATATCTTTCAAAGGAGAGCCATCAGACAGGGAACATCTTTCCTATTGAGTGGCCGACTGTTGATGATAAGATGAAAATAAAGAATACCACAAGAAAAAGGAAAAGAAGGGAGCTTATATACTATAATTTATTCAACATTGGGATAAAACATGCACGAACCAAATTTTACGCAAAACTTACCTGTATACAAACAATAGCAGCTACTCTGACCTTTGATTTCTGATTGCTCTCAGTGTCCTTGAGTGATCCATCACTATCACTGTAATCTGAATCTGATGAGGTGAAGTCAAGTGTGGAAGATTCCTGATCTGATAAACCTTGAGAATTTCGAACTCTGATCTGCTTTGAATTGTCTCTTTTGCGTAGGTGTGGAGGTCTATATGGACTACGCTCTGTCTTTTTAGGATCTTCCAAACCAGCCTTAAGGATTGCTACACTAAGTTCACTCTCCTTTTGACCAGTAACTGGCCTGCTAAGCTGGCTTCTACTACTGACACCAAAGGAAAGGAACATTCGCAAAGCAGCTACAAAACCTGACACCTGAAAAAATAAAATCCCAAGAAAGTATGAAAAATAAAAATTGCATAACCACATTCAGTATTTAACCATAAATCTGATACACAAGACATTAATAACTTACATGGTCAGAGAGGGAACACTTACGATCTGCAAGAGTCGAGTGCAGACAATTCAAGAGAGATAAATAAAACCTGCAAAGAGCACCACGGCAACAATATGTAAGGACGAAAAAGTTACAGACAACACGGTGAAACAAGCAGTTCTGTAGATTCATGCTTTCATTTATATCTTTGTTTACATATTTCTTTAGAGAGAACCAACAGAAAAGTTCAAAGGACAGTTACCTCGACATTACAGTATCTTCTACAAGCTGGCTTTTCGCTGCCAATACATCCATCACTTTCCTAAAAACCTGGTTCAAATAAAAACGGCCTCAATATAAAATGTGCATACTGTATGTATATAAGAACAAGTCGAGAAGAGGATCGCCACCTCAATAGATAATTTCCAGATATCGACAGGAAACAACGAGCCCGCCCTAGAGATTGTTTCTCCAAGCATATTGAATGCAAGGATCTGAACTTCCCATAAGCTGCCATACCGCAGCATTGGCTTTCTCTTTCCACTTTCAGGAGCAGAGCTCTGATTGCGTATCGAATGCAACTAGCTGCTTAACTCTGAATGGCAGCTCTCGATTACACGCAGAAGGAACTTCACCAGCTGAATCTCATCAGCAGTTGAACACTTCCTCTGGTAAGTACTAATCACACGCCTAGAAATAATAGAAATTCATATACAATTAGCAGCAACAACACGCATTTGCTCGACATCAAATCGAAAACCAGACGAGCTGACCTCGTTGTCTGTAAGCATTCCATGATCGGCGTAAATGACGAAGATGCAATGAAAAACTAAAGCATCTTGCTGAAACCGTCGAGCATGATAGTCCACGAAGCTGGACTGACTTCAAGCGGAAGATGATGGCTGACGTCATGGATCTGAAATCGGAGGTTAAAGGATGAACAAGCATAGGTTAAAGAAGACGAAGGTCGCAGTGATGCACATACCAGGTGCATTGTGTGAGCGAAGGTAGAGGTCAAGTCTCCGGCGCCGTGAGGCTTGTTGGTGATCAATTCCGTCACGAACAGCAAATCTGATGTCACCTCCGGCGGAGGGAGGTGAGAGGAGAGTGTGGGAGTGGGAGAAGATGAAACTGTGGAGGAGGTCGGAGATTGGAGTGCGAGGAGTTGTGAGGAATTCGTCTCTGACGGTAAGAAACGCTGTCCGCCACCACCTCACCGCCGATTGTGATGCAGAGGCCGTCATAACGACTTTGCTCGGCTTCTCAGTCTCTCCCATTCATGTGTTGGTTGAAATCGGACTGTCCAAACTGGTTCCGCTTCACTGCCAAAAAAAACTGGTTCCGCTTCCAAGAGGAGCGCACCCGAAGTGAAAATAACTAATGTGGGCCGGTCAATTGGCACCCGGCTCGATTGAATTGTAGGCCCTTATTGCAGTCTTATGTTGAAACCTAAATATATCTCCCAGCAGCTGCATTAGGATTATCCGATGAATATTGTTACCTATTATTTTCTCGTATAGTATTCCAATTTTTTGCCAATGACTGATTATTAATGGATGTATCTAAGAAACAGAATGTAGAATTTCAGAAAAACAAAATTACAAAAAATAAAATCAAAAATCTCTTGAACATGATTCAAATGCGACAACAAACTTATTGTTTAGACAAAGCTGCTTCAATGTGCTACCAAAATTAATCAAAAGTATCGATATAGAGTGGTATATTTAGGGGTGATATAATAAGTAGAGGGGTAGATAATTTTTCAAGATGTATAATTTTTTTTGAACCAGCGCCGACCTGCCACGTCAGCAGCCAGACTGAACTCTGACGGCGGCAGCGGCGGCTGGATCTCGTTGCCAATCTCGAGGTCGACCAGCGCCAAGAGCTCAGATTCCGAGGCTGGAATTGGCGAGCGGTAGAGCGGGCAGGTCTGCTGTGATCGATCGGAGCCACGTGTCGACGCAGGACACGTGGAAGGCATGACAGCACAGCGGAAGCAACCGGAGCTGATCGTCGTCCACGAACTTGGACAGGCAGACGGCGCAATTGTCGGCGAAGACGGAGAGCGCGGCGGCGGGATCGGCAGGAGAAACTCGCCTGCTGGAGCCGTCGTCGTCGCCGGAGGAAGAGCTGACGTGGCGGAGGCAGCGGTCGTTGATGCAGCGGAGGATTAGGCAGATGATGACGACGATGAGAAGGATGATGAGAATGGAGGAGGACATGGCTGAGCGTGAGAGAGAAGAAGTGAAAAGAAAGGAGGGAAGAGGGGCAGGGGTTTTTAAATCTCGCGCTCTTTAGACCCATAGCTTACTATTAAAGCTAATTAATCACTACGTCGTAATTTGAACGCTAATCTCACGCGCATATATAACCACCCTCTCTCCTGCCTTCTCATTTCACTCGCTCACATTTTTTTTTTCAATTTCTGTCTCTCCAATTCTCACTGCTCTTCGTTTTCAAAACCCTCCGGGTACCATCTCCGATCCCCTACGCTCTCTCTCTCTCAGGTACTTCGCAAACCCTAATCTCCGGTTATGCTTCGTTTATCTCAGATTAAGCTAATGCGGCGCCACCGATTAGGTTTTAAGCTTGTTTTCTCTTCAATTTCCGCTGCGTTTAAGCACAATTAGCCCATCGATCTGCTAGGTTTAGCTTAATCTCGTCGCCTGCAATTTGATTTCACATGTGTGATGAGTGAGCTTTGTTTTTCTGTAGATTTTTTAACAGAGTTGAGGATTTTCAATGTCGTTTTTCACGAATCACAATCCGAACAATTCCTTTGAGGTAAATTCGGTTTCAGCTTATGCTGTTGTATTATTTAGTTTTGGTGCCGTTTTAGTGAGATTATTGTGTGATTTTATAGGTTGCTCAGCCTCCAACCGATTCCGTTTCAAGCCTCAGTTTCAGTCCCAAATCGAACCTTCTGGTCTCTACTTCCTGGGACAATCAGGTTCTAATTCGATTTCTTCTTCGAATTTTGTACTTGTTTGGTATATAGTGCTTAAATTCTGTTTGGATGCTATGAAAGTTACTTGTAAAGATTCTAGAGAAACGAGACATGTCTGTGACTATGCCATCAGAAATGTATTAGTATGATATATGAGGTTAAGCTATTATGTAACTCACAGTAACTTAAGTAAGATTTAGACATGTCATTGTTGTAATTTAGCAACCACTTATTGGAATTTGGGAATGATCAGGTGAATGACTGATGATATGTTTGTGTTTAGGTGCGGTGCTGGGATGTTCAGAAAATTGGAACAAGTATTGCTGCTACACCCAAGAGCTCCTACTCGCATGACCAGCCGGTAGTTTAACTTATCCGTTTTAGCTTGTTATACTTTTATTCTGGCTTTTATCTAAACTGTTATCTGTGGTGTTAATAAAGGAGGTAAAGCAACTATGCTTAGACTGTCCTGCATTAGTACATTGTGTAATGAATTATACATGCATAGTGAACTATAATGAGTCAGTCAGTTATGATTTTCAGTTGCAACTATGCTGCGAGTTTAAGATTTCTGTTCGGTTTAGATTTAACTGGTGTATGTGTATGGTCTGCCTTTACATGTAGAATCTGCCCTCAGAACTTTTGACTCCACATTGCCTCCTCCATCTATAGAGCTAGGATTATACGTGGTCCTCTGCTATGATTCTCATACTGTTGTACAAGTACAACCTATGATTGATACTTGGATTCACCAAGCTCAAGGGAGCCTTGTCATATTAGATATTCTTCACTTTTTTTCTTCAAGTCATAGTGTGTTAATACTCCACACTGTATTAGTTTTTGCTGTTTGCTTTGAGATATTATTTCTCAAGCATCAAGACCAGTCAAACAGAAAGAAAACGGAAAAAAATGTGTGAGACATGTTGCAAGATCGTAGGTGCAGAATATATACACGACGGACAATTTCCTGTACAATATGGTGTCACTTTTATAAATATGTTTGTTGTGCTGTCATTATGTGATATTATTGAATAAGATGGTCTTTGCCATCGAGTAAGGATCATTATTTTTCCGTGATTATTCCATATATGTGCATGTGATTTAACTTGTGACCACCAACTTCTCTTTACCGTATATGTTTAATAAGGTCTGCAGTTTATATCTCATTTACAAATGCTAATATCTGAAACTCTTTATATATGTAGGTTTTGTGCTCAACATGGAAGGATGATGGGATGGCTGTGTTCTCTGGAGGTTGTGACAGGCAAGTTAAGATGTGGTCTTTAATGTCTGGAGGCCAACCTATTACTGTTGCTATGCATGATGCACCCATAAAAGAGATTGCTTGGATTCCCGAGCGTGCGCTTTTAGTCACAGGAAGCTGGGACAAGACTTTGAGGTAATTAATGCGTAGCTTTCCATCTCAAGTATTTGAGTTATCTAAATATTATACGCGCCATGGGTTTATGTATCTTGTTATTTGAAGGTCATAGCCAGTAATCTGGTTGAGAATGTTGTTCTCATTTGCTCCTAGGTCCTAAGTATTGTTCTGTGTCACCTAATGTTCTCATACGTCTGAGAACTAGAGGTTTCCTCTAATTGTTCTTTTCCTTTATTGTTTTGCCACCTTAAATTTATTCATATATCAAAAATCTATATCTTTGCCTTTACCTCAAGTTATGTGTTAGTAACCATATCATCTTGGCCTATTTTCAGGTATTGGGATTTGAGGCAGCCAAATCCGGTACATACCCAAATACTACCTGAACGCTGTTATGCACTAACAGTGAGATATCCTCTGATGGTTGTGGGAACAGCAGACAGAAATCTGATCGTGTTTAACTTGCAGAATCCACAGGTAACGTATTATTTTCAGAAGATGTGAACAAGAATATTAGAAAAAAAAACAACGGAGGCCTATACCCCCAGTTTCCAATAAATATGTTTTGCATTAGTTAACTTTTGTGGGATTCTGAGGGTAATCTTCTGGCTTTAAAGAATTGTTTAACATGAAACTGTATCTGGATATTCAAGAGATTATTATATTTATTGGTTTACAACTGTGCAAATTCTGACAGACTGAATTCAAGAGAGTCATTTCACCCCTGAAGTGTCAGACAAGGTGTGTTGCTGCATTTCCTGATCAGCAAGGTTTCTTGGTAAGTATTAACTCTTAAACATTTTCTTCCTCAATGATTAGATGTCTTTTAAACATGTTGCATCAAATACACACATATTTCAAACATGTAATTACTTGCTTGCATGAGGAAAAAAGAGGAAGAAGATAAATAAACATTTCCTTAATAGGCAGATGTTTATTCAACACAGATGATAATAATGATATACCTTTTCATGATAATCTGTGCTCCATTACTTTTCTTTTTTTCTTTCCTTTTCCTTCTTTTTCTGATGGTGTATTAGGAGATTGATATATAACTATACAAATCACACATACTGTTTTTATTTGCTTGACGACTATTGTATTCTGTAAATAATTAATAATGCTTCTGATGTTATGTTCTGCCAGGTTGGTTCTATTGAAGGGAGGGTTGGAGTGCAGCATCTGGATGTGCAGCAGGAAAGTAAAAACTTTACCTTCAAATGCCACAGAGAAAACAATGATATTTACTCAGTCAACTCTATAAACTTCCATCCTGTAAGATTTCTGTCTCCATCCTTTTTTTCTCTGTCATTATTTTCTATCTGTTTACTGAGGATCTGCTTAATAATGTTTTGTTCCTGTTTTCTCTTATAACTAAAGAGAGAGAAGGGCAGGGAAAACATGTTAGGGATGATAAGTGGAGAAAGGATTAGTTTATACAATGAGAGATTTTCATTTTCAGAAAGATTAATAATCTATGATAAGTACTGGATTGTCTTGTTTGTTGACTTATGAAAGTTTGCAAGGCAGTTTTATATTTCATTACCTAAATCTTATGTAGTCTTCTGTTGGGATCATGACCAAGAAAATGAAAATTACAACTTGTTGCTTTCATGGACTTGTACATTTTTCGATGTTACTCTTTATTCCTGACAGATGTTATTTGGTTGTGGGAAGAAGTTCAAATAACTCTTGATACTCCACTAAGATTAATTTAAGTCCATAAGAAATACATGTCTCGTGTGTAAACTAGATATAACACAGCCTCTTAGTTGATATCATGTGAAGTGTGGCCATTCAATTGCACCTCAAAGCATCTTCATCAACAAAAAGAAATAGAAAAAACGGTTTTTTGTGGTTGTCTATCATACCTTTCTTTCTTACTCATAAGACATGTTTGGCTACTAGTTAGTCTTTTTTGCCTTCTTTTAGAATCCAATTCATAGGTTTGAATTTAGTGAATCCAGGTCTTTTGGGAATCCTTAATTACTCTTTCAAATACTGGACAAGTTACTAGATATGGCATAATGATGGACAAGAATTCTGGAAATTTCATAGTGACGGCTATACTGAATTACTGAGACATTAACAAACTTCAGACTATCCCATCATAGCTTCCTCTTGATGTTGTATCTTCCATTTATGAAGTCTACTGGATCTTTGACAGACATTTGATTCGTTGTATTTTGTTCGACATCATTCTTGTCATAGGTCTGCCTAGTTATTTTTATCTCATTAGTGCCAACTTTAAGTCACTGTTCATTCTGAATCTGAAAGTTTACACTATATAGTTTCTTTTCTGCTCATTCTTATTATCTGTCCTTTAAGATCTTATTGAGACTCGTGTTTCAGATGCATCACACATTTGCTACAGCTGGGTCTGATGGTTCTATTAGTTTTTGGGATAAGGACAGCAAACAGAGACTCAAGGTTCTTCTCACATCTATTTTATATGTTCTTTTGCTAGTCTTTTTCTAATAGCCAAGACTTAAATATCGCTACCTCTCTCCCACATCCTCTCTTTTTATAATTCTGTACAACAGATCATCATTTTATCACTTTGGCATCATCGTTTGATCTTCTGTAGATATATATAGTTGTCTAATTCCGGTTTTCTGTTTTTAGGCCATGACAAAGTGCAATCAACCTATTCCTTGCAGTACTTTCAACAATGATGGTTCCATATTTGCATACTCGGTAATTCTCTCTCTGGTATTTCGGATCAATGTCAGGATCAGTAATTTGATTCTCTCTCTCTCTCATAAACATGATTCCAAATTTGTGTTGTAGGTTTGCTATGACTGGCACAAGGGTGCAGCAAATCATAATCCTTCTACTGCAAACACCTCGATTTTCCTCCACTTGCCACAGGTATATCCAACGACACTTCAACAGTTTTATTCATCAATGCGTAGAAACTTTTGAACGCTCAAAGTATCTGCTTTTTCGGCTGCAGGAAGCTGATGTAAAACCCAAGCCAAGAGCTGTTGGAAGAAGGTGAAGCTGGCTTTGAACAACCTGAAAGTGGATGCAATCTTATGACCTCTTTTTGTATATGCGGGACATTTGAGTAGTCGCTAATACCAGTAATACGTGATCAAGGCTAATCAAGACTAGACTATCCCCTCCCTCGTAGTCGTTTTGGTACAAAGGTCCCTCTTGTCCTGTTTCAAATCTCCTTTATTCCCTCATCAAGCCGACCCCCGTTGGTTTGTTTGCTAAATACAAGGCCTAGCTAGTGCAAGTGAAATGTGGACACTAATTGTAGACTGTGAATATGCTAGAACCATTGATCTTGTCCCTGCTCTTTCTCCTGTGATGAGAAGTCTCTAGTAACTACCTTATTCTACTGCCATATTAATTCTCACTTGTGCGTTTGAGGTTATACATGATGCATGTACTATTGTACTAATGTACAGAATTGGGTTGATTGCTGCCTTGAAGTCTTGAACAAACTCATTGATTATAGCCTTTAGGAGCATGGGCGACTGGGTGTTGTCCCAATACTCTATTGGCCCACTCCTAGATTCCTTATAGACTTATAAATGGATCGGATTTGGATCGGATAGACCTAAATTTGGATCCGTAATAGAAACTTTAGATCCGGATCTGACCCGTTACCTATCGGATCTTTAATAGCTCGATTTAAATCCGGTTCTGGCGTGTTAACGGATACCTAACCTATTAATCTGATGTGTTTATAATAATAAATATTTTAAATTTTAATAATAATTGTATAGTTTTATCATAAAATATTGATAAAATTTTATAAGAAAATAAAGGTTTATATCAAAAGTTGAATTACATGTCTAAAATATTCTTTAACGGTACATTAATATAATTAAAATACTTAATCTCCTATATTTTTTAGCATACATACATAGGCATTAACAACATTCAACTTCATCAAATCATACTTTAAAGGAAATGTAGATATGAATGTAGATTATCTAGATAATTATCATATTATTTAATATTTATTAATAATATTATATTTATAAAAATATGGGTAATGCCCACTAACCCTAATTTGAAGAATTTTATTCTTACAATCAAAATAAGATTTCAAAATTCTCATTAGCCAACTTAAATAACTAAAAGACAATTATTTCCTTAATAAATTAAATAAACGATAATAGAGCATTGTAAGAATAATAAAAGTCTATTTTACAAAAAAAACATGACTGTTGACCGAACACTTATGACCATTGACCGGTCTCCGCTGACCATTGATCGGGGTCCGGCAACCTTTGACTTGACTCTGACGATCGTTGACCAAACTCCGTCGACCGTAGACCATTGTTTACCTTAGCATGGCCATCTCCATCATCAAGATCCCACATCCGAGGGCGCTGGTGATAACAAATTCGAGGAGGCGGAGGGCACCAGTGATGACGACGTCGGCGGTGTAGTCAAGGATCTCGAAGGAGATGACAACGACTTGAGATTGGGCAGCAAGGTTGTAGACATCGTCAGAGAAGATAATATCAAGGCGAAGACGAAGGGAGGAGATGGAGGACGCGGATGATCTGGTCAGTCTTTGAGTTGCTCCAACGAGGGCGGAGATAGCGACAACACTGTCGAAGATGAAGAAGGAGACACAGGGTGGAGGTGAAGAGAGAGAGAGAAGTAATAACATATTTGATTAGTGATGAGAGGAGAGAGATATAGAATAAAGAAAGGTATTTTAGTCATACAAAATATGTAAAAGTGGTCTCAAATTTGTTAGTGGGAACAAATTTCTAAGACTCTATAGGGTTGGTGAGAATATTGAAATCTTATTTTGTTGATAGGAAAAAACTTTTAAAATTAGGACGGAAGAGAATTTTTTAATAAAAATATTATTTAATTATTTTTAAACAGATCGGATCAACCAAAATTCAGAGCCGATCCGTATAGTTTTAGTAAACGGGTTAACGGATCCGGGTACTTGACGGATCAACGAGTCAAATTTTCGATCCAAATCTTTTTAAAAATCACAGATCCCGAGCGGGTCTGGATAAGTTCCGGTCCATTTACAGGTCTATTTCCATGCATTTTTGCACTTGAATTCTGATTGTGAAGTTCCCTCCGATGCAGGCAACTTCGGTTTGATAGTTGGTTTCCCGGGTAGTACCGTAGTACTGCTACTTGCTTGCTACTTGGATTGTGAACTCGAACCATGAAAGTTCTTGTATGTTATTGACTGGTATGCCTAGTTGCGTAGCCCACAGCCACATATGTGGCTTGTAATAACTGATTTGTACAAGCCGACTTGGTCCAGTGACAAGTCCATTCGCAGGTTTATTCCTGTGGACCTGACATTAATTAGGGTTTCAATTCATGGATGTTTCTCGTCTTTTGATACTGAACAAGTTTGAGCAAGAAATTTGATCAAGTTAATTTGTTTCCCGTACCAACTAGCGAAGGTTTGAGAACTCCCTAGGTGCTAAGTCGGACCGTCTTGGTTTGGAACACTAACATATGACTAAGTTTAAAACACTAGGAGATATAGATGGTTTGAAATGCCTATGCACCGTCTAAGCGGAACTACTAGGGGGAAACCTAGGCACCGTTTAGATAGCTTTGTTTTAGAACACCACGAAAATTATTTTGTATGAAACCTATGTGGTGGGAAAAATGATACGTAGTCTTAGAGGTATCCATATTAAGGGAAGATAGTGAAGCTACGTTACCAAGAAGAATTGTTAGAATGTTAACAATTTTCTCCTCTTAACCTCTCTTCCATAAATCTTTCGATTTTATACTTCATGATAGGTCGAACCAGAAAGGTTGGCAGCATTCTCGAATGATAAAGACATGAATATATACAGAGAGGTCTTTTCATTGTGGATACCTGGCAATCCAAGTCATCAAGTGATCAAGGTTGGAGACGAAAGATGGGACTTTTAGTTGTCTACGTCTTTCTTTAAATCATTGAGAACCATCTCACTCTTTCCTCCAATAGCTCCAAACTTTCATTATATCAAATGGTTCTTGTTTCTGTTCTTGACAAGCTAGCTGCGAATGTCTCCAAAATTACCCTGATGATCAGCTTATCCCCTCCTTGCTTTTCAATATCTCCAGACAGGAAGGTGAAAAGCACACAGTTCTTTAATCTTCAAGGGCAATTAGCTAGCCAATTACAAAGACCTTGCTTGCGTATATATATATATATATATTATTGCTCTCAATCTTTTTCCTTACAACTTGTTACATCTATCATTACCTGGTTAGGCAGTTACCAATTCATCAATGCTTCAATTTGAAACTCCAGCTAAAAATGGAGCTCACATCTGATAAAAGTAGTCTGAGATTCAACTTTAAATTTAATTTACAATAGAGAGCGTAGCTCAAATCCTTATAAACCTCTACAGACAAGATTTCATTTTCCTGATGTGGGATTTATATATATCTCAACACGTCACTACACTTGTGGCAAATCTTCAAGTCTAACACATGGACAACATATGGGGTGACGTGGAGTTTGTGTGACATTTATGCTTCACACGTGTACATGGGTAACCCGCTCTGATACCATGATAAAGTAGTCTGTAGTTCAACTCCAAAACCAATTGGTAATAGAGAGAGTAGTCCAAACCCTTATAAGTCCACATGCAATATCTCATATTCTCAATGTGGGATAGATATCTCAACACGTCTCCGCACGTGTGAAGAATTTTCAAGCCTAACATGTGGACAACAACTGGGGATGATGTGGAGTGCGTGTGACCGGTAATGCTAACACACATGGACGTGGGTAACCCGCTCTGATACTATGATAAAGTAGTCTGAGGTTCAACTCTAAAACTAATTGGCAATGGATAGAGAGTAGCTAAAACCCTTATAAATCATAGACAATGTCCCATTTTTTTCGATGTGGGATTTATATCTCAACATGCCCCCACACGTGTGACGAATTTTCAAGCCTAACACACGGACAACATTTTGGGTTGACATGAAGTTCGTGTGACCTTTGAGCTTCATACGTAGACGTGGGTTCAACTCATTGACAATAGAGAGAGAATAGCTCAAACCCTTATAAACCCACAGACAATGTCACATTTTTTCGATATGAGATTTATATCTCAACAACAACATCATCATCATATCCCCCTACTAGTGCCTCTTTCCTTCTACAAAACTTCAGTACCGAATGTGAAGTCAAAGGTCGAATTCCAAACGGACCAAACCCCATCTCTTCATTTAGGAATATTGTAAGAACAAATATTTCTCTTCCAGAGTAATTCGATTCTTATTTCTGTTTTTTTAGTTTCTCAAAGAGAATGTTATTTTTGATCTCTCAAAATTTCAGGTAAAACATATAATCTTCTATGCTATGATTAGGTTCTATACCCAACTATTTGTATTTGGAGTAAGAATCTTTCCTTTCTTTCTAAACCCTACAATTTAGTCTTAAATTATGTCCTGATTAAACTTGTAGCACAACTATCGGAGGAATTTTTTAGTGCTACCGTAGCACCACGTGACAATGTCTAGTGGTGCTACATTCCAATCAAAATAAGATGGCACATCCCGGCCCGAATTTACCTCTCTAAGCCCAGGTTAGGACGTGCGGGACCCATCTCAAGAGAGATTTACTCGTAATACCCCTTGAGAAAGGATAACCTTTTTTCCCAAATCATTTTTCAAATAGTTCAAACAATACCGGAATAGACCTCACAAACGGAGGTTATCCCGATTTCCGCATCTGGATCTCAAACCAACTACTTTAAAGGACCTAGGGTCTAAAAATTATTTGTGACTGCACCCGAATCTTGGTCAGGCTGCCTACGTACCCCGTCCTTAGGGATGAAGCCACAGGTAGCTCTTATTATTTTAATTAATGTTCTAACCGGGCGAATCCCGCTTTTCTATTTATCAATCAATAACCTTTTAAGGATGACGTACGACTAAGGCCATTCCAGAGTTTAACCTCTTCGCTGAGGCACTCAAAAACCAGCTATCTATTGGGATTAACCGTAACATTCAATCATTCTAATAAAGAGCATCAAAACACATAAATATAATATAAAGACAAATATAAATCCTCCCAAGGACATATAAGTAAAACCACCCAATGGGCACCCTTGTAGTTAGCTTGAACTGTTAGGGGCATTTTTAGAAATTTTGAATTCAGTGGTGGCCTTGTAAATAAACAAAACCGCTAGGGGTATTTCTGAGATTTCAGCCTCAGTGGAATTTACTCCCCTCGAAATCCCGCTGCGTCATCTACCGCCACATGGTAAATCCTCAACACTTGGTCGATCAATATACACCTACAATTATATAATCGACTTTAGTTGTCACACGAAGGTAATAATGACTTGATTCTACTGAACGTCACATTAAACGATAACTGAACCCGGCAAATTACATATCCACGCGCTCGTATTGACGAGTACATGAACCTGGGACAACTCACTGCCCCTGAGGATGTCAGACGTGCCACCACCCTCAAACCTATCAACTTCACTCAAAAACCACCTACATGCAGCCACAATAATCCTAGGAAGTCTATAGGAGCAACCAGAACTCCCAGAACCGCTGGACGCGTCTACACACGCAGCCACAGACGGCGCGAGGGCGTCACACATCTCCATGAAAAACACTGAATTTCAACAAACTTCCAACATGAAAGATGAAGATCAAAGCAAGGGAAACAACTTTAATACCTGAGATTTTGATCAATTCAGACCGGAAGCAGCCCAAAACTGTTTCGAAAGGAAGAATTCGTGATCTGCACCTCCACACTCTAAATTGAAATTTAAGGGATAGACCAGCGTGTTTAGAATGAGGAGACGGTCACAACAATGGTGGTTTCAGCTCCTAGAACCACCACAAACGACATGTTGAAATCAGGTCAAAAACCGGGTCGTCGCCACTAATGTGCGAGCTCAGTTGCGTCGTTCCAGGCCGAACTAGGACACGCCGTCACCATATGGAGGCTCGCACGGAGGAGAGGAAGAGATCCCGACCGACCTCGACGTATCCGGTGGCCGGAGCTCGCCTCAAAAGTCAGGTCGGGTCAGTTCAAAATTTCGGATAATGAGGGGAACGCGCGCGCGTGTGGAAGGGGAGAGGAAAATGGGCTATTTCCATTTTTAGAAACTCATCCCTTCTATTTATATACTTCCTAAAATAGAAACCCAACTTCAATTGACCATATTTTCTCCACACGGTATCCGATTCACACCTGCCGCTTGTCCACATATTCGTATTGTCGAGCACTAAAACTTTCAGGAAGAGTTTTTTTTTTTCGAGAAACTCGACGTAGCAAAAAGTCAATCTTTCACCCTTTAAATAAGTCGTTTCCAAGCGTCCCTTAACCCCAAACAATTCTGCACTCTTTTCGAATGTACGAATACGCACCAATACCACTAATAATTTTCAAATTATTACACTCGTTAATAATTCAGGGAAATTAAAAGCGCAGTGACAACCCTTTGTAACCCGCCTGGTCCTGGTAAAAAAGTAAATTTTTTGGACGGGGTCTTACATAAGACATGTGGTTTTATTACAATTAAACTTAAATATATAGATTTTAGCTATATTGTTAAAGAGCATTTTGGGTTTCTTATTGTTTTTTAAATACTAAACCCTAAGCCCTAAGCCCTAAACCCAATACCCAATACCCTATACCCGATACCCTAAACTTAAACTCTAGATCCTAGTATGAACTCACTAAATACCCTTGAATGTCATTTCACAAAATATGAAATCAATAGTTTTTATTTTAATTGTAATAAATCCACATGTTTTGTTTTGATTGGAATGTAACACCACTAGGCATTGCCACATGATGCTACAGTAACATTGAAAAATTTCTCCAACTATACATTTCAATTTTCATAATTAGCTAGACAGTTAAGTGTAATTAATACTCCCATAAGTAATGTCAAATGTCGAGATCAAGAGAAAATCACCAAATTAATACTCATGGAACGGTAAGACTAATGTGTAAGAGCATCTCCAACAATTTTTTTTTTATAATTTATCTATTTCAGATGAGGAAATCACAAAATCTCTAAAAGAAAATGAGTTTAACTCCAACAGCTCTTATATTCGATCTATTGTACAACATTAAATGTTTTTTTGGTATAATTTATGTATCTATATAAATATTATATATTTATTCAAATTAAACCCTAAATTTAATGTTAAATTTGTTAATTTTATGACTTTTTTCCTTTTTTAGAAAAGACATAATGAATTTTATAAGAAAAACAATAAATTTTAGAGATTTATAGATGAATATATAAATTCTGAGAATTCTATAGATGTAGAGGATATGTTTCTCTCTCTTCCCACTTTTTGTAAAATACCGGATGCTTTGTTGGAGCCAAAATATGATTTTTTCTTCTAAAATTGAGATAATTTTAATTTTATATGAGTTGTTGGAGATGCTCTAATCGTCTGGATTACATGTTTATCGTAAACCTAAAATACACGTAATTTCACTATATAGATAGTTAAGATTGCACTGTATATTTACAAGTTGCGTATACGTCGTGCATACATCAATTTCTAAATCGCTATGCATAATGTAGAATCTTGACTTGAGGTCGATTTTGAATATGTGTAATCTTGACTTTAGACCGGCGTTTTTTTGCTTCATAGATAAAGTTGTATTCTCTTTATCTTTTTGTAGTTTCTCTTTTGTATTGTTTTTATTCGTATTATGTAATTTTTATTTCTTTTAAATTATTAATAAAATGTAGACATGAGGCTCAATTAGACAGGATTTCAAACCCTTAAAAAATAAGCAAATAACGAATTAGATGCATGGTAAATTCAAACATGTGGTAGTGTGGTACAGTAGGTAAATCTCGAATACGGGCAAATCATCACCACTGACATGCATGAAATATTGGTGGGATATTTTTACATCTGGACTTTGACATGCATAAAATATTGGCGGGGTATTTTTACATCTGGACTTTGAACTCTGGCTACTGAATAGATCGGAACGATGAGGGTAACTATTGCTGAATGGCATGACCCACACGTGTGAAAATCCTTGAATGAATATATGAACATGACAAATTTGTTGCAGAAGCCAAAATAATGTAAAACCTCAAATGCACGTATGCATTTCTTCCTCCACCCCTTCTCTCTCCACACTATAAATCACTACCTTCTTCTCTCTCTCTCTCTCTCTCTCTCTCTCCTTTCTTCTTCTTCTTCTTCTTCTTCTTCTTCTTCTTCTTCTCTCACATCAGAAAACTAAAAAGACATATCCTTTCTGCAAAACTCGGGACTAATCATCAAGAACATAGAGAGAGAGAGAGCAACTAATTATTAGATTAAGTGACAGAAGGGATGAGACCACTACTACCGAAGAAAATACTACTAGAGGCGGCAGTAGCTGCAGCAGCATCTGAATACGGCGGCATAGTTCAACACTCCTCTCCACCGCCACTCTCAACAGCCTCGCCGCCACCAATACCGCCACCGTGCGTCTCTCACGCCTGCCGCTGGTGGCCCTACTCCGGCTCTAAAGAGTTCGAGGCCAACGCTGCCATGATGCTCATCATCCTCCTCTCCGCTCTCATCTGCTCCCTTGGCCTCAACTCCGCCATCCGCTGCTTTCTCCGCGGCACTCACATCGTCGACGACGAGGAGAGCAACCGCCGCCGCAACCCTCAGACGCATGAGTTGGCTCGCATGCAGCTCAAGACCAATGCGGCCGCGGCTCCTTGCTTTGACGGGGGCCCCACGCTGGTGTACTCGCCGGAGATGAAGGCGGAGCTGGCTGGGGCCTCGGCTGAGTGCGCCATTTGCTTGTCGGAGTTTGTTGATGGGGAGTGGATAAGGATGATGGAGAGGTGTAAGCATGGGTTCCACGATCACTGTATTCAGGCATGGCTGTCTTCTCACTCTTCTTGTCCCACGTGCCGTCGCACGTGCCTCCCTCCGTCTCCTCCTCCTCAACCGCCGCAGTCCACCGAGGTGGACCAACCGCCCTTGCCGGAAAGTACTGGTCAGTGAACGGCAGCTCTACTGTTCACTTAAACTTAATGCATGTATGTAAAACTAGTTTGAGTTGAATTTTAAGTCATTAACTTCTCATCTCCAGTTTCTTGCTTCTCCATCATCACCGAATTTTCATCAAATTTGCTCATTAGTGAAGTTTCCGGAACATAAATGAAGTTTCGGGAACAAATTTAGTACATTGAAACACATCATTTGGTGAACAAATTTAGTACATCAAAAAACATCATTTAGTAAACAAATTTAGTAAATTAATAGTAATTAACTTGTTTGTTTAGCGACGCCCCACCGAAATAAATGATTCCGGGATCTTGTTAGGTTTTTGAAAAGAGGTTTGTGTAGCAATTATAATGTCTATTCCAGGTCAGCTTTCCACATGGGGCTTGCTGTTCTTATAACCGTCCACTATTTTTTTGGGTTTACGACAAATACCTGGTCAGTATCGATGAGTGAAAAAACGGAAGAAATTTTTTTTATGCTACCGTAACATCACGTGAAAATGTCTAATGTTGTTATAGTTCAATCAGAATAAGACACGTAGAGTTATTATAAATAAACTTAAACATGTGGATTTTAGCTATATATATTGTTAAAGATCATTTTAGATTTTTTATTATTTTTTAAATATTAAACCTTAAGTCCTAAATCTTATATCCAATATCTTAAACCATATACCCTATACCTGAAACTAAACTTAACATCTAGTATGAAGTTACTAAATACACTTGAATGTCATTTCATAAAATATAAAAAAAACATTAGTTTTTATTTTAAGATAAAATTTTAAAAACAATACACGAACTTTTTTCCACTGAGAATTAAGGTTATTAAATTTTTAAAACTAATACATACGTACATGAAAAACTAAACCTGATTTAGTAATAGTACATGTCGTTAACTCATCCGTAACAGAGTTTGCCATTAATTAACAAATAAAACAAGGGTAAAAATGTATTTCCACATCCAGTTATTATTCTCACCATTCTCCTTTCTTCCTCCGTTGAAGTCTCATTGTAGTTGGCGGTGACAAAGAAGCTCTGAGACCGCAGTCGTTTTGGTGACTTCCGGAGAAGGTCAACCACTGGCGGTTATCAGATTCAAGTCAGGTTCTGCACGGCTGTTGCTTCAAATGTGACTTCGATTGATCTCTCAATGGACACAGATTCTTGATTTCAGGAAGACCCAGAATTCAGGAAGACTTTTTTTTGGCAAATAAGAACTGGAGAGACATAGGCTAGGTTTGGTGCAGCTGTGCTTATAAGATATAAGTTGACTTTTACTTTTTTGCAGCTTATAAGCAGAAGGTGAGTGTTTGCAGCTTCTCCTTTTTCCCTCAAAACACTTTCTACTTTTTTAAGAAGTAGCTTATTTTTAGACTTACCAAACACCAAAACCTTTGGTGCTTAAAAACAAAGGAGTTTATTTTCTATCCCAAACCCAGCCATAAAGAGAAAGGAAAGCCCTTTGTTTGACCTAGAATTAAACAAAGGAACCCATTACATGAAGGAAATCCCAACCGGGTCTTCCAAAAGAGACATAAACAACAAACAGAGACCTAAAAGTGGCCCATACACTACAACACTCATAAGACACAACAGACTCAACCAAGCAAGCCCACCTTCAAATCAGCCAAAGGAGAACGCAACAATGAGCAAGAACCAAGGAAGAGCAACGCGCAGCCAAAAAGAATAAAACATCCGTTGGCGACACTTTTCAACTCGATCCGATGACCATTAGAGGCTCCAATGACCATTCCAATCAGATAGAACCCAACACAAATCTTCAGACACAAATTCAAAGAACACTTGACTCACACCATCTCCGAATTGGAGATCTTCTTCTGCCATTAATACAACCAGAAAAAACTAGTTGAATTGAAAGATAGGTAAAATCTATGAATAGATCAAAGAGACAGACACCCAAAGGGTGTTCAGACTCTTGTTGCATCACCTGGTGCAATACTAACGGGCAGACCCCGTTTTGATTCGAGCTTAAAGGAGCCGCATAGAGAGCATATGTACAAGGTTTGCCAGAAGAAGGATAGAGGCCGCTAACCAAGAGGTACAGGTTTGAGACAAAGAACAAGGATAAATCTGGATATAAATTTGTTGGATTCAAAAGGAACTGATCAAGAGACATACTGAAAGGAAACTACGACAAAGGTGAAAGCCTAGTAGCCGAAAGGAAAGCATGAAGCCTCATACAGGAGATGAACTCCGAGGAAAACCGACCACAAAGGTTCGAGGGAAGATCCTGAAAAGGATTAAACCGATAGCAAAATAAAGCTAGAAATGAAGTATTGGAACAACAAGGAAATTCTCCCCTGATACTTAGATCTAGCCAAAGGATGGGGGAAGAAGGATAAAGACGTGCCGGTGGGTTTCTAGAGAGAGGGAGACGTTCTCTCTCTAGGAAAGAAAAAGACTTAACGATCTTGGACATGAATGATTGGCAGTCTGTTTTGAATTCAAGACCTGGAAAGCCTGAATTGCAGCCTTCTCCATCTCCCCTTCGCCTCCAAGGTGGCGGACACCGACCCTTCCCGCCTCGCCTTCTTCCTCATCCATGCTCGTCGAGATCCGACATATTTCTTACCCATGCTACTAATCAATGGTCTTGAGCTATACAAGGTATGAATTCTGAACTTGTTTATATATATATATATATATATATATATATATATATATATATATATATATATATATATATATGCAAGTTTAGAACTCTAGATAGAAAGAAAAATAAAAGCTGACTACTGACCAAGTGACCATATGCACTTCAAGAACGGAGCTTTTGAATTTGAAAATAAAAATCTTTTCTTATTGGATTTTCAACTTGCCGAAAAGACTTATTTACTTGCATGTTGTAGAGGACCTTTTAATTAGCGAGTTGTTTGCACTGGCAATAAAAACTTAATGCGGTTCCCATAATAAATGGCGCAAGTCTTCCTAGTTGGGTCCGGATGTTCGTATGACTCAAAATCAATCCCTCATCAAAATCTCAAACTTCCCTGGTATCGAGTTATCGAGTTGGTGAAGAAGAGGGGTTTGCATACAGGCTTCCGATTGGAATATATATATATATATATATATATATATATAGATTCATTCATTGAGCGCTGCCAATAAGGTTTTAGGTGTTCAGATCTTTAGAGAGAGATCGATGGGTTATACTGTACTGAAGATAAGAGACCGAGTGTTTTTTTGAAGAGGCCTACACATTTTGTGATAAAGAGACAGATTTGTCCTTTGAAATATGACAAAAAAGTCAAAATTAAACAGATAAATTAGCGACGTGTATCATTATCACGTCAGGTTGAGTAATTCATTATACTCATGTAATTGTTTTAGAAGTTCAATAACCTTAATTCCCCTTGTTCTTGAAATTTTTCTTATTTTAATTATAATAAATCCACATAACTTGTTTTGATTGAAATGTAACACCACTAGATATTGTTACGTGGTGCTACGATAACATTCAAAAATTTCTTAAAAAACAGAACTTTAAGTCATTCGTGTCTATGATGTGTTCATAGGGGATCTATTGGTAACGTCTGTCTTAATTTTCCAGTGGTTTCCATTTTCCCAAATGAACAACCTGAACAATGACGCTATCGTATTTATTCTATTTCAAGAACCGAGACAAGCAGTAAAGCACATACAACAGAAACAATGCGTACAAAACAACTGCATAGACTACTGAGCTGATATAAGAACTAGTGCAGTATGAAAGTAGCAACCAGAAAGAGAAACAAAATTACAAAGATATCAGGAAGCGCACCATAATCTGACAATGCCAATTGAACCACACAATCCAAGGAAGAAAAGACAATATGATCACATGTCTAGAAGCATTTTCTGTGGACGATGGATGGCCCGGATTCATCGTACTCTGGCTTTGATATCCACATCTGCAGTCCAGCAAAACAACAGTGAAAATTTATACTAGAATCATGTTACAATACTGCAAGTACTCATTGAATGTATTCGTCACACTTCAACCTGATCTTAAACGATAAGTTAAGAACATGAGCAATATAATTATAATCCATCTTACTCCTTGAGACCAATGAGCAATATAATTATAATCTATCGTACTCCTTGAGAACATCAGGAGAGGATTACACTAGTTTTAAAATTTTAAGCCTTTTTAGTCATTTAAGTCATCATCCAGAATTTTATAAGAATCTACCACAAATTAAGATGAAAAGAAATCAGATATAATAGAATTGTCATCCGAGAAGCAGTATAAGCAGTACCTGCTGGAATGTACTTAGGGAAGCCAATATAGATCCTCCAATCCATACACTGTATTTCCTCTCTGGCGGTGCCACCACCTTAATTTTCATGCTGCTTGGTGCAAGGGCTGTTATCTCCTTGCTCATCCTATCAGCGATCCCAGGGAACATGGTAGACCCTCCACTGAGAACAACATTACCATACAAGTCTTTCCTGATGTCAACATCACACTTCATAATCGAGTTATAGGTAGTCTCGTGAATACCAGCTGCTTCCATTCCAACTAGTGATGGTTGAAATAGGACCTCAGGGCAACGGAAACGCTCTGCACCAATGGTAATCACCTGACCATCAGGTAGTTCATAGCTCTTCTCAATTGTTGAGCTGCTTGAAGCAGTTTCAAGTTCTTGTTCATAATCAAGTGCCACATATGCAAGCTTCTCTTTGATGTCACGTACAATTTCTCGTTCAGCAGTTGTAGTAAAAGAATATCCTCTCTCAGTCAGGATCTTCATTAAGGAGTCTGTTAAATCTCGTCCAGCAAGATCAAGCCGCAGAATGGCATGTGGAAGCGCATAACCTTCGTAGATGGGAACAGTATGACTGACTCCATCACCAGAATCCAGCACAATACCTGGGAAATGTTTGTAGTACGAAAGAAGTGGTTACCAAAGTTGCTGTGTAATGTTACTGTGGTCTATGGTCCCTTAGTGGTAATGCATTCTAAGAAAATAAATAGAGAGATCGCTTCCAATTTTTCAAATTGGTACACCAAAGTAGACATACCTGTTGTATGGCCACTGGCATAAAGGGAGAGAACGGCTTGAATAGCAACATACATAGCAGGGACATTGAAGGTCTCAAACATGATCTGTGTCATCTTCTCCCTGTTGGCCTTAGGATTGAGGGGTGCCTCAGTAAGAAGAACAGGATGTTCTTCAGGAGCCACACGTAGCTCATTGTAGAAAGTATGATGCCAGATCTTTTCCATGTCATCCCAATTGCTAACAATCCCATGCTCAATAGGGTATTTCAAAGTGAGAATACCTCTTTTGGACTGAGCCTCATCCCCAACATATGCGTCTTTCTGTCCCATCCCCACCATAACACCTGTGTGCCTAGGTCGACCAACAATACTGGGAAACACGGCCCTTGGGGCATCATCTCCAGCAAATCCAGCCTGTTGAAGAGATTATAATCAAGTAATTACTAAAGGAATCTGAATGCTATGCCAGCTTTTCATACATTGCTACTTGAAACAGAAGTGATCCCTTACCTTAACCATTCCAGTACCATTATCACAGACAAGAGGCTGAATGTCCTCGGAATCGGCCATTCCTTAAAGTAGCACTGCATAGGAATAAGGATATGATCTGTTAGAAACAAATAGGCATACAAAAGCTCATCAGCCATGAATCACCTCTATCAGCTACATTAACCACAACCACAATGAATATGGACAGATAGTAATATTTAAAGACATAAAGTGCTTCTATACAGTTGGGAATTGTTATGTTAATTGTATACATGAATATGTATCATCTAACAGTTCTTCATCGAATCAGTTATGGTCTTGGCCCACAGAGTGCCTACCTATATCATTTCAACAAAGCATACAAGTCATTTTGACACAGCAATATCACCATTTCACAATTTTAACCATAAAAATGACC